>LR990339.1:32570753-33862778 GCA_905147345.3 Mythimna impura
TCTGCACAGCTCTACAGATTTTCAGAAGAGAAGCAGACCTACTGCCAAAGATAGGCAAAGAAGTGCCGCATCTCATCCCAATCTGCTGACTTGTAACGCCACATTCGCCGTCCACCGCGTGAGTCGCAAGGTGGGGAGAAGGACGATACAGACTTCACCAAACAGTGATTTGAAGTCCCAAGTGGTGAGGAAACTGTTACCTGTCCGTGTCCTGTGTGTGTGTTAATCTGTCCGGATCGGTGGTCAGCAGAAGGTCCAGACAATTGGCAGTATGACCAACAACATCCAGCACCCTTGTTGCTTGCTTTACCAACTGGGAGAGGCTCATCGATACTGCAAAGTTTCGCACTTCTCTTCCAGCGTCTTCTGGTACGGGAAAATCCAGTCTTAGTGACAGGCATTAAAATCCCCCAGAGCGACAAACAGGGTGCCGATGCAGAGCCTTATCGGCGGCCTCGCTGAGGTGGCCAAACAATTGAGTCGTCCCCTGGTCACCGCTGTGCGATCGATAGACACAGGTATAGACAATTTTATCCACACCGGTGTCCACCGACAACCGCAGCGTTGAGAAATTAGGGTCTTCAAGGTGACGGAGACGCTGGCAGCAGATGCAGAAAATGGTGCTCCAATGAGTATCCCGGATTCGACTATCCGGGATACTCATTGGAGCACCATTTTCTATACAGATACACCACATCTGATGGACATCTGATCTGCGTCTCCGTCAAGAAAAGTAAGTGGGGCTTGTCAGTCTCAAGGTGGTGGTGGACCGCATCGAGATTGGAGTGCAGTCCTCGAATGTTCGAGAGGTGCACTTGGAGTAAGAGTTGAGACTTAGTTTCTATCTGTCGATTTTGTAAAAAGCTAAAAGTAGGTTAATAATATGATGATACAGTTTACAATGATTTAATATTAATAGTTGACCAATAGTCCTGAATAAAACAGATTTACTGCACCTATTGCAAATCAGGGTATTTTAGAAGCATCGAATTTGTTATACATGCTGAAAATATTTAAGAAAGCTGAGATGTTTACGTGCCACTTGTTTGTTGCTCCTAATTCATAATTTTAACATAATTATGTTGTTCTTTAAGACGTCCTCTTTCACAAAGAACTTAGGCTCTGAACCCTGAGAACCTTTTAAAATAGCTTCCACCTTTTGACCTTGTTTAAATTAAAAAGTCCTTTTTCAATATAGGTCAACACTACCTTGCAAAAGAAAATCATTTTTAAATCCGACGAAGGTTTTATCGAGTTTAATTTTATTTTTAGTGAGTATCAAAATAGGGTTACAGTCTTTAATAACATTACCGCGTCCTATTTCCATCACTAGTAACTCAATCTGAGGTGTTCATAGGAAGGTGAGAAGATGAAGTGCTATCAGGACACGTTTAAATTATCGGTGTTGTGTTCGGGTCACCAAGATTCAGGCCACACCTAGTTGGGGACGTGTTAATACAGGTTTGATAACGATTTCAACTGTGTATCTAAATATATATTTACAAGAGAATTCTTTTTTTTGTTCGCTAAAGGCACAAGTGTAATAAAAAAATATTAAAAGGATCCTTACTTCTCTATGTTATTTATGCATTTATTTAATGTTTGTGTCTATTAGTACATGCGGATCGCCTGGAGGATACAGTGGAGCATACATTAGAAGTCTAACCCGCTTGGACGGAGCACCTCCGTGTCCTCGTGGAGCCGATCGGCGACCTCTTGCGTCAAGCCCTGGCTCAGGCCAGGCTCAGATACGGAGCGAGAGGGTATGCATTATTGCGAGCGAAGGAGATATAGGAAACCGTGAAGAAGTGGACATCTTCACGCCCAAACCGCCGGGTACGCACGGCCGCTCGTGGCCATTGTAGGCACGGGCTTGAGTAGGGTGAGCAATGGGTAGTTGGCCGGCCAGCCGTCCGGTTAGAACCAACTCTTAGCATGTTGTGTCTCACGCGCGCCTCAAAGAGATGTCAGTAAAACGAACGGGACCCAGTAGGGCCGACGCTAGATAGAGCTGCGGGGTAATTCGGAACAGTTACCGTGGCCCTCCAACACAAAGGGCATCTGAAGGAACACAGGTGTGTTTTAGTCAGTAAAAGTCTGACACTCTCTTTCGCAACCTAAAGCTAAAGGAATTTGGTCAAATTGGCCTATTGCCCTTAATTTATACTTCCATTTTGAGTGCTTCAGAAAAACCTTATTCCGACTCAAGTTACTATATAATGTACTTATCTTAAATGTTTTAATCTATTTCTCGCTACCTATATACAACTTATATGCTTGTCCTATTAATTCTTTCCAGTTAAAATAAAAACTTCAACAAACAAAATATTCAGCCCGAACGAAACTAAACATGAATTAATAGTGCAAGTTGAAGTCTTAACTTGAGGGCCCTTCCTAACTCAGCTATCGTCGATCTGAACATGGTTTTAAAGCTTTTTGGTACATCCAATGATCCAACGCAATGTTTGATTAAGAGGCAACGCGAGAAAAGAGAGATAACACCTGAAAGCTCTGTTGGTATTGGTAATTTCGTCATTCGCTCGAATATTTCACAAAACTTGTTCCGAGAAATAAGCGTTTTTTTATAAGTAGGAGTTTTTGGAAAAAAAATGTTATTCAGAATCTTCAATAAATTTGCAGTTTCTAGAGATTTACTATTTTGACTTTTTTAATTTATGTTTACATTATGAAGAGTCAAAGTTCACGCAAAGTAGCAGATTTTCAGAGATCTTTAATGGATTAGTTTTACAGAATTGTGTTGCCAAAATATCTGTAGAAAAATGTGTATTTATGTAATAATGTCATAAAAACGTAAAAGCGGACAGAGCGGTTGTATCCCGGGTTGGACGCTCTTAAGTTGGACTTAGACTTCTCAAAGTTGTTCGTACAAAACCGATGGAAGTATTTATTCGTAATATATTCGTAATTATGTTAGCAAGCCGAGTCATCAGGTTAAACTGGCTAGCAATACCTTGATGCTGAAAGGTTTATGTGTTTAGGGCTAATCTGCTGATCCTAAGATTTTATCTAACCATATCCCTGGGGACGTTATTAAATACTAGCTTCTGCCAGTGGCGTCGCCTGCTTGAAAATAGATAGTCTCATCCACATAAGGTGCAAATTTTGAAAAATCCTTTCATAATTCTTTGTATACAACCTAAAAGAAACCTCTGTGAAAAATGTATCGTTCTAGGTTCAAGGGTTTAGGTTGGGCGTTGATGAGTGCGTGAGTCAGGACTTCTTTTACTTGTACACAAGACGGCCATGGGCGTACGTGCTCGATTATGCACAGCGTTATTTAGACGGTGCGCTTGGCGCAGTGGTTGAACGATTAGCTGCTACACTGCACGTCATGGGTTCGATTCCGTCACGGAACAATTATTTGTATGACCTACTTGGTAGCAATAGTTTCTATGTTTGTAAACACACCCACGATACAGGAATAATTCTTAGTGAGGGGCAACGATTTTTATACAAAAATGAACATAATTTATTGATCGAAAGCTAAAGAGTTCCTTAAAAAAAAAATTGGGCCACAAAGAAAGATTAAAATAAATTATGAACGATAATTTATCAATTATTCAAACTAAATCAGGTTAATTGGTACAATTGTTTTATTGCGATTGTTGTTCTTTTAACAACATTATAATGAATCAAACATGCTTGGTGTCAAAATTTCTATCTGTAAATGGATCGACGAGGTCAATGAATCATCGGATTCATTGACCTCGTCGATGCTATAATTAAGCACAAATTGTGTACTTTCGTGCACCTGCAGGCTGCATCATAAACCAAAAACAATAAACATAATTTATTTTCTTTTTTTCACCCTCTTAAAGGTTGAATTTCCAAAAATCCTTTCTTAGCGCTCGCCTACGTCATAAACCGAAGCCTTGTGCAAAATTAATTTTATATTTTTAGTACCAAGTATTTTCGGCTGTCCGTTGATATGTCAGTCAGTCAGTTTTTCCTTTTATATATAAGATTCCTGATGTGAAAAAATATCATGTTAATTATTTTTTTTTTTGTTAAAGTAATAGTTTAGGAAAAAATCATATGTTGATAATGTTGTACATAAATCTATACTAATATTATAAAGAGGAAAGATTTGTACCTACCAAACGATCAAGTTATAAGAAAAGTTATATGAGGCACGTTGTTAGGGGAAATATCCTAAAATTGATAGAATCATAATATCTAACTGATAGAGTTCAATGCACCGAAGTCTCTCGATTATGTCCCAAAATCAAATAAGAAACAGTACGAGTATATGTCTCAAAACAAAGATCTATAAAATATGGCGTCCCCCAAGGTGGCGTGTTGGCACCACCTCTTTTTTTGATTTACATCAATGATCTCCCAAAAATAATTCAGCATAAATGGTTCTCTGCAGACGACAGCACAGCCATAATAGAATGCAATGACATAAATAATTATAAAAATGACATTAATGAATCTCTGACTAAAATAATAAACTGGCTTAATGACAATAATTTGAAAATTAATCTAAGTAAAACCAACATCATGCAATACCACCAACGTCGTGAAAATAATAACGTTAACACTTATAATGACTATAAAATACAGGAAGTTGATAATGCTAAGTTTTTAGGAATCACGATTGATAATAAATTGACTTGCAATACTCATACTGATATAATATGTAAGCGATTAAGTAAATCTGCGTATGCACTATTCATTGCATTGCATACCATGGACTTGTAGGTTCTGTTTTACGGTACGGTATTATTTTCTGGGGGCAGTCAGCTAATAGGGAAGTCGTATTTAGGATGCAGAAACGCTGTGTGAGATCTATGTGTGGTTTAAAAACGACAGATAGCTGTATTCCACATTTCAAAAAACTAAGAATATTGACACTGCCAGCGATGTACATAATGGAAACTGCATTATTTGTGAAAAAAAATCCGCATTTATTTGTCAGCTTATCTGAAGTCAGAAGAAATCCATTGCGTACTCAATATTTTAATAAACTTAGTAATGTTAAGTGTAAAACATCTTTAATGCGTAAAAGCTTTTTCGGCAATGCTCCAAAAATTTATAACAAAATACCGAATGCCATTAACAAAATTCAAAAAGGCACTTAATAAGTTGCTTTGTGACAAATGTTACTACACATTAGATGAATTTTTGAATGATGGCTCAATATAAACAAAATAATGTTACTAATTATAATAATGCGTGTGATTTTTTTCTGTCTTTGTTTTTATGTTTTAAACTTAAATTATGAAATGTTTGGAAATTTTTACTTTTGATATTGACATTTAATATTTTTTTGACATTTTAATTATTTAAACTTAGATACTTATATTTTTTCACATTTTAAATATTGTGGACTTAGGTTGTTAGATTTTTTGACATTTATAACTAATAAATAATAAAAATAATCCCTTATTTAGGTCTGACATAATTCAAGTACTAGATAATATTTTTAAATGTTATTAATTAAATTGAATACCATAATTATGCAGGATTATCAAATATATACATATTTTTTTAAACTTTAATTTGTAATCTTGAGCTGGATGCTGCTCACCATATTTGTACGCCTCCTGGCATAACATAGCGGTCTCTTCATCAAATGTATTTCTGTACCTGTGTTAACAAATAAAAGTGATTTGATTTGATTTGATCCATGACCACGACCACACTGCCAGGATTGTACGACTGAGAAGAAAAAGAACTCTCATGAAGCATTCTCTTGTTTTTTTTAATAAATCTAACCTCCTAAACATTGGTTTGTGTATATATTGTTTGGACTTTCATAAAGGAAAATGGCAATGTGGGTTTCTAATAAGTCCGCCTTTGTACAGTGTTTATTACTAATGCATAAAATTTTAATAAATTATACTAATATTATAAAGAACAAAGATTTGTATTTATGGATTTTAGTATTTCTGTTTGTAATGAATAAACACAAAAACTACTGAACCGATTTTAAAAATTCTTTCTTTACTAGAAAGGTCACTGAGTAACATAGGCTATATTTTATAATAAAAAACATTAGGATTGCCTACTGAAACTGCAATGAGGTAACCCAAAGTGTGAATAAATGCCTGTAAATTTCCTTAAATCGCGTGCACTGCAAAAACTATTGATGATGAACAACATAATTTACTACGATTTTGTAGAACACAATCATCATTATCTAAAAAATGTCGCGACACCATATGTCTAACTATTATAGTTATGTCACAATAACTACTTTATTTTATTTAAAAAACGAATTTATTCGCCGCCTCTAGAAAATACACTTTATTGGTAACTTAGTTATTAAATTAATTGTTATCAAAATAAACTACTTCATATTGATGCCTGGTTTAATACCTGCATAATACTTTTTTAATCTTTCAATTCTATCATTCTAATACGAAGATATCATGATTTTAAAGATGTACTAGAATTTAACCGAAACCAGGCCTGGCGCACTTCTAACTATAGGTATAGAAATCTGCCTACGCCCGCGGCCTCTCTTGCGAGGCTTATTTCGGTAGAGTGTCACACGCGTGTTCGATTTTCCGCTTGTCCCGTGCTAACAAAAAATATTTTTGTATTCTTTATCGAATATTCTATCGAGTTTTTATTTCAAGTATTTGCGACATTTTTCACGTAAACGAGTCAATGACCTTAAAATCATTCCATATAGTAGACCTCCCAGTACTAGTGACTACCTTACTAATGCAAGGTCAACATAATTGGAATTATATCTTACAAAATGTTAATTATTATGTATAATAACGTCTGAAACGACCTACCTTTTAAAAATTACATATGAACGCTAAGCTAACGCACATACAAAACCAACAAAGTCATATACACTTCATTTTAATTACCTATTTCATTTGTTTTTGACTTTTAAAAAATTTTTTTTTAAAGTATGGAAATAAGTAAATAGGTAGAAATCAATTAGGTACCTATCTACCATATAATTTTAGAAAATCTGATTATATTTTATGTAATAAAACGTAAGTACCTATTTCACATTTTTCAAAAACACACAAGTCCTAACCCTATAAAAAGAGCGGCCTGTTCAAAGGCGCATAACGGGCATAATAAAAGAGACTCTCGTCACGCGGACTTACGGTGCATTTTGATTCGTTACGAGCGCCACTGGATCTGGTAGGCTAATAAAATCAAGGTCGTGTCCGTGCCGTGCAATGTATTATGGACATTATCGCTGTTGTTAGTAGGTTTAAATTCGTATGTTGGCTATCACGGAGTGCAATTTCTGTACTTGTACTATTTCTTATTCTGTGCCGAAACCTAAAGATGATGTTTAACTGGTAATTTATAAGTAATTTAATAAATTTTATAAAAATATAATACGTTTGTGGGCACAATTACTAAATACATATGGTTTTTGCTTTTTACTGCATATTATTTGGACAAATTGTTAGAGATAATGCGAAACTTGCAAGCGCACGCACGGAAATTTAGCGGCGAACGGTCAGTTTGTATACAAGCCGAACAAAATGTGATTGTCGCGCTGGATGAACGACAGTCGAGTGGACATCAAAATGTTTAGTCGTCATTCTGAATTAATATTACCGAAGAACCGATTCCTAAATTAAACGGTTAAGGTGTATTTAGTATTTCATGAACTTCGTGTTCGGCTCTCCGCCGAATAGAGAACACGAAGTTCCTCTCGAAAAGAAACCTCTCGCGCCAAGCCCTGGTATAGGCCATGGGCCGGAGCGAGGGGGAATGGGCGGCGGTCGTCTCCTACTATGAAGTAGTAATGCTAGCGAAGGAGATGGCCGGGCCATGGGCCGGAGCGAGGGGGAATGGGCGGCGGTCGTCTCCTACTATGAAGTAGTAATGCTAGCGAAGGAGATGGCCGCACACGTGAGTCAACGGACGTCCTCACGCCCCAGCCGCTGCGACCCCGGCCGTCCGGTAACTGTTTGGACCGAGCCAGAGTCAACGACGGTGCGTGCTGTTCTAATCGCGGTTTAAAGAGATGTCAGCAAAAACGTAGGAGCCCAGCTGGGCCAAAGCCTACTGGGGCCATGGGTTGACATGGCCAAAGAAGGATCATAGCTGTGGTTTTAGTGATTAAAAGTCTGACACGCCCTCGCGCTCCACCCTAAAGCGAAAAAATCATTGGATGGTTGCCTACCTTTAAAAAATAAGGAAATTTCGCTACAAATAGACCTATCCTCATATCATTTTTCAAACCTTTTTTGATTTATTTATTTATTTATTGACCTAGCCGTTACCGAGGAGTAGAGTAGGCTTCAGAAAGTCGCAGTTTTATAGCACTGCTCTGAAGTTAGGGCCTTAATATTGTTTGAAACGTATTTACCAACTATTTGCATGTGCAATAATAACGGTACTATTCTAATTAATATTACCCCTGTGTTTGCATGTAGTAGCAACCTAATCATGCTGCCTGACTCTCTTTGATGCCATCACAGTATTGCGTTCGGTAACTAGATTTTCCACTTTCGTATAAAATAATATATATGTCCTTTGGTTACACTGGACTCGTACACGAGCACTGCTGTGTGTTGGCAGAGTGCTTTTGACGTTGTACAGTCCTTGGTTAGATATTAATTGTTAACGTTAACGTTGAAACGTGTGGTTCCTATATATGTCATTCGCTATTATAGAAATGATCAATCTGAATAAAACCTTGTATAAATAAAACTTTCAACTACGACGCAAATCATTCTCATCATTATTAAAATATGTTACTTGATACGAATTAAGTTACATATTATTCGATGCACACTACACAATTCCGTGTCAATCTGTCAGTCATCTCTCTTCATTTAGTATTTATACAATACGCCGCGCTGCTCATCGAACTGAATAGAGAATAGAGAATAAACCCATGTTCATTCTAAATTCTCAATAAATAGAAATATTTATCGAAGTGGCTCAATAATTATAATAGTAACGATTAGGTAATCGATACGATTATATGACCAGTACTTGTTGCCAGTGATGATATATGACTCAGAAACGCGGTCGCTCACAATGGACCTCATCGGAAGTCACCCAACGAGCAATGGAGAGGGCTATGCTCAGAGTTTTGCTTGCGTGATCGAATTAAGAATGAAAATATGCGCAGGAGAACCAAGGTTACGCACATAGCCCGAAGAATCGCCGAACTTCATATGTTCGATGGAGCGGAAAGGTTCTGGAAAGAAAACCCTTGTACCGTAAGACATAGCGTTGGAAGGCAAAATGGATCAATGACCTGCTGAGGGTCGCGGGAATCTGTCGGATGCGAGACACACGGGACCGATCGTAGTGGCGACGCCAAGGAGAAGCCTACATCTAAAAGTGGACGTCACTTCGCTGATATGATGATCCCACTGGATCAGGAACACAGTTTTCCTACATACTTTATGATTCCTTAATTCACCTACTTCCATAAAAACAACTAACTTTCATAAAAATTAAGAATCAAAACTCGTATTTCCATCGCTAAGCAATAATGTTTCAAGTGTGTTTGCCCCGGAGTACGTCATGCTCACGTACTCCGGGCAGGACGACTCGTAGTAAAATATGTTTAAATGCGTTACGCAACGATACTTTATATGCATTAAAATAAACAGTTATAACCGTAGGTTCACGGTATAAGACGTTCTTGGGTACTTTTTTTTTAAGATGACAGACATTTGAACGCTTCCTACAAAAAAAAATGTAATTTAAAAAAACACTTAAATGTGAAAACAAAAAATAAAATAACAAAAAAAAATTCAAATAACTTTCGAAAGCCGGTGTTTTAGGTTTGGTTTCTTTGTTATTTGACACCAATTTGTTCGTTAACTAAATTTTGATAGAAATGATACCAATCTGAAAGTATGGATATCCTTGAATATTAACATTGATACATGGTTTGTGTAAGGAATGACTTGAATGGGAATGATAGTGTGATATTTTGATGATTGACATGAGAGAATGGAAGAAGGAAAATACCCCAAGTAACATGGTTTAAGAGAAAATTAAAAAAAAATCTAAAATGAAAAAGCGTCTATAAGTATGGCAACATTGTCAACACCGAAAGATACTTCTCTTCTGGAAAGCAGTTTGTAGACCGATATAGCTCACATATACAGTATCTATTAAATTTATCTCCCCCTACACTTCATCATTTCATCAAAAGCAAAGGCCACTGTACAATAAATCTAAACATGACATATAACTTAAAATTACTTCAATATTTTACAGTAGCACAAAAGCTGACTTGCATAATACTGATAACTATTTTCATAGCGTAACAATTTGTTGACTGGCCTGTTGGTCTAGTGGTTAGTGAGCCTGACTGCTGTGCCGGAGGTTTTGGGCTCGATTCCCACCCAAAACAAATATTAGTGTGATAAGCACGATCATTTGTTCTGTGTTTGGGTGTAATTTAATTAGATGTATGTATTTATTTAGAAATATATAAGTAGGTTTATCAGTTGTCTAGTAGATACTCATAGCACAAGCTCGGCTTAGTTTGGGAATATTATAATGTATCAATCAACTTGCCTGTCGGATGAAACCTACGTCTTTTACCCACTACATATGCCAGAGACTGTATGATAATTGGAGTAAGAATAGATGATAGTTAAGATCTAAAATTGTTATAGTCTGTAGGCAAACCAAGAACCATGACTGAGGATTGTATCAAGTGGGACTTCTGAATATCAATTATTTGCTGGTTCAGGTGATGCTCAAACGGAAGTGGGTAACGTACGATGATCCCACTCATTGGTTCACGTTGCCGCGTCACTACGTCTTTGGGACGTACGTTCCTTTGAGCCCCAATTCTATTATTTGGTTTGATTCACCTTCCTGTGTTGTAGCGGAGAAGATGTACTTTCATGCATTTGAATAACGTATTTGGGCAGGATTTTATACACATGTTTAAAATTAATTAATTACTAAATTACTAGTTACTACTCTCTTTTCTATTTCTGGAGGATAGCTGTTCACTACGTTATAGGCGTGGTCTTGCGGACGACCAGGAATGGTTATGTCGCAGCCCGGCCGTCCGGTAACTGTTTGGACTGAGCCCGAGACATCGAAGCGCGTGCTGTTCTAATCGCGGCTTAAAGAGATGTCAGCAAAACCGTAGGGGCCCAGCTGGGCCAAAGCCTACTGGGGCCTTGTATATTGGCCATTTTTTTAAGTATATTTTTTTATTTTAATTATTATTACTTATCTACATTGTGCTCACATATTAGAAGCGACAAGAAATATGTAACCAAGATTTATGTAACTCATAATATGATTTAAAAGAGTGTTCATGGAGTTTCTTGCACGTTCTTCTCCATAGAGATCTACGCTTTGGAACGTGCAATTTAGCTTCACTTGTTTTTTTTTTTGACTGACTGACATTTTGACAATTCAAAAGTGCCTGTAATTGGTCTATTTGAAATAAACGTTTCTGATTTCTGATTTCTTGGGTTGACTTCCAAAAGGGAAACTCGTGGTCATGAATGCGAGGGCAAAGAAGGATCATAGCTGTGGTTTTAATTATTAAAAGTCTGACACGCCCTCGCGCTCCACCCTAAAGTGGAAAATCATTCAATAGTGGTCATTGGATGGTTGCCTACCTTTGAAAAATTAGGAAATTTCGCTACAAATAGACCTATCCTCATATCCTTTTTCAAACCTATTGACCTAGCCGTTACCGAGGAGTAGAGTAGGCTTCAGAAAGTCGCTGTTTTATAGCACTGCTCTGAAGTTAGGCCCTTAACATTGTTTGAAACGTATTTACCTTACTATTAGCATGTTCGAAGCCGGGCCGGGCAGCTAGTAAATAATACTTTTGCCAAAAACATTTTTTTAACTAAATTAACAAATTAAGAGTTCTTATATCGAAGAGCTTATATACGTTAGAGCTTAGTTACATTTCATTTAATCACAATAATGAAGTGGGTCCAGTCTCAAACTCGCTAAGACAGCACTTCGGAAATAATGTAACGAGGTCCGGAAAATATTACTTTACAATGTCTCTAACTTTTTCTATTTTTGTGGTCATACACTTCATTAAAAGTGTAGCTATGGCTTAAAGAGTTAACCCGGTAATCCCACTTATAGTTACCTAACTAACGTTAAAAATATCTACTTCACTTAGAGGATTTTTTAGACTTTTACTACGATCGTTCAGTAAAGCTTAATACTATTATTGCGGGTTAAATAGTGTTTATAGTAATAAGGCGGGTTTTTAAGGACAGTTCTCACTTGTGGGTCTCTCATCCGCCTCACCTTCATGATTTTGCGTTACTTCTTTCTGATTCTCAACAAAACAGTACCGTCAACTTTTTGTCGATCGCCGCTGTTCGGTGTCGATGCGGTGCGGTCCGTGTGATTACTTGATAGTAACACACCCCTGAAGAATTCGGCAGAGGTTTTTACATGTACCCACATTTCGTTGTGTAATTTAGGTCCCCTATGTTAAGGAACGGAGACTTTACTCACAACCAGACCCCGGGAAATTCAAGATGGAAAAACTCACTAGACTTTACCCGATACTGTAATCGAATCAGTCTTCCCGTCCTATTATAATTTAGGTGTCTTCAAGGGTAGAGTGAATAGGCTCTTAACCTTTTGAGTGCGTAATTAGAGACACAATAGTAAGACAATGGCGCGTGAACGCCGGCGTTAATGCGGGGATCAACAACTTAAAAAACTAGTGCGCTTCACTGTCAACGATTTCACACTGCTTACAATCGAGTGAGATCACAGTCAAGCACTAGTTTAAATCAATTTAAAAAAAAAAAGTTTTCGCGAGTTTTATAATGCGCAAAAGTAATATACTTTACTTACTTTTTTTTTCTTTTTTTTTTTTTTCGTGAGTAGTTAGTAGTTAACAGAATCAGAAAAATGTTTTTTTATTATTATTATGTTGTTCACTCTAGCCTTGAACACACGTAAATTATAATGGGACGGGAAGAACGCAGCAGGCAAATTGTTCCAATCCTTCGATGTACGCAGTATAAACGACTAGGCGAAACGCTTAGTCCAGACTGTAGAGGCGTTAACAAAGTAAGGGTGGACACTCGTCGTACGACGGGTTGTCCGATGGTAGAAAGGTGATGCCGGAATCAAGTCATGTAATTCCTGCGCACACTCTTCAAAATGCATCCTGTAAAATACCGAAAGGCCGGCTGTCCTACGCCGGTGCCCCAGGCTTTGTAGATTGGTGTTAACCAAATTTGGATCACCAATTAACCTCTTCGCACGCTTTTCCACTAAATCCAAAGCTGCTAAAAGGCATTTTGAAGCACCAGCCCATATGTGGCTACAGTACTCCACATACGATCGGACCTGTGCTTTGTATAACATTATTAACATTTTGTTATTCTTCAGAATAATTGTTAAATAGATGTAAAACATAATACAGCTAATTTAGTACAATAAAAAAAATACACGAAGATGCCTCTAAAAAATACTTTTATCGGTTAAAAACCGGACTAATATGTGTATGTACATTACATTGTTGTACTTGCAATCATTTTGACTATTGTCAGACTACACGCAACGTTTTTCGTTAGTGTTTTAATTTTATAATCAAATACACTGTTAAAAGCATATTTATCTTTGCTTCTCTTTCTTTTGTATGCAGTCCGAAAGTAATCGCGCTTTAGGTCCTGTAGTCCTCATATTGAAGTATTGTTATAAATACAGAAAATATTAATAGGCGTTTCTAAACAAGCCGAGGCAAAAGTTAGTACCTAGTAGTTCCCGAGCAGTGCCATAAAACAGTGATTTTCTGAAGCCTCGGTAACGGCTAGGCCAAAAGGTTTGAAAAAAATATATGTTTGTTATAGATTCATATATAATATAACATTATCAACAGAAGGTTTTTTCGTATGACTAATTAACAACATGATATTTTTTTTTGCTTGTTTTCCCTACTCCTTTCAAACGGCTTTAATCTTTAAAAATATGTTTACACAAAAAAATTGCAGGTTAAGTGTTCTTTAGAATGTACATAACATATGTAAATCAATTAATATTTCGCAAATAATATTTACAACAAACAACATCTTCTAGAAGCTTTCATCAATGATAAACCCACCTACAAGGCAATATGCATGTGTGAAACCTGGTTAACTGATGACAAATTAGAAACTCTGCAATTTACAGGATATAAAAGTGCTGCATCGTATTGCCGTCGCTCTCGAACTGGCGGCGGTGTCTGTATTATAATAGACGATGACTTAGAATGCATAGAGTGTTGTGATATTAGAGACTTTACAATTGAATATTGTATAGAAGTATGTGCATGTAAGATACCAAAACAAAACTTAATAATAGTCACTATGTACTGGAACAGAAGAGAGGAAGATATTTTTATTTGTCAATTAAAACAAATAATGCATTGTATAAATAACAAATATAAAACATTTAACGTCATAATAGGAGGAGATTTTAACGTCAACATTTTAGAAAGTAGCGCAAAATCAAACCAATTGATAAATCTCATGCTAGAGTATAAATTTGTACAACATATCAAAGAACCCACGCGAATCTCACAATCCACGTCAACATGTCTAGACTTGATATTCACAAATTTTGATGATAATACTATGTATACAACTGTTGAAGAACTAGGATTTTCGGACCACAGTGGAACAGTTTTACATATGAAACCGAAACTACAAACTAAACAATCAATTAGGTTTGTCAAAAAAAGACTTTTTAATAAAAGTAACATACAAAAATTCAAATCCAAACTAAAAATACAAAACTGGGATACTATTATACAGCCAAACAAAAATGTAAACGAGAACTATCAGTCATTCCATAATACACTGACAGAAATCTTAGAAGAATGTATACCTACTTGTAGACTTAAAATAAAAAATAATCATAAAAATTATTGGTTAACCACTGGTATAAAAGAATCCTGTAAAAATAAAAGATTGTTAAAAATTCTGTCCCTAAAATTAAATAATTCAGTTCTTACAACATACTTTAAATAATATGAAAAAATCCTAAAAAAATCTGTACAAACCGCAAAAAAATTACACTATATTAAGAAAATGAATAAATCAACAAATAAAGTTAAAACCATGTGGAACATTGTAAAGGAACGAACTAACAAAAAGTCCAAAAAAGATAAAGAAAATATAACTTTACAAACGACGCACCTAGTAACTGAGCCTAAACAAGTAGCTAATATATTCAATAACTTTTTCGCATCAATTGGGGAAAACACCACCCAAACACCTGGCTATAAACCAGAGGTACCTCAGTAATTAACCCTACTGAAAATACCATGTTTCTCACCCCAGTCGACGGATGCGAAACAAACAAGATTTTAAAAAACCTTAAAAATAAAAACAGCAACGGCATAGACGAACTCCCACCATCTCTTTTTAGACAATGCGCTGACGAACTTACCTTGCCATTTTTTAAATTAATTAATCAATCTTTTGAAGAGGGCACTTTCCCCAATCAATTAAAAAAAGCTTTAATAAAACCTATCCACAAAAAGAATGCTAAAACAGATCCCAGTAACTATAGACCCATTGCCCTTCTTCCCACAGCATCAAAAGTCTTCGAGCGAGCAATGTGTGATCGTGTGTACTCTTTTTGTGAAAAATATAAGATATTTGATGACTGCCAAAACGGATTTCGCAAAAACCGATCTACAACGCTAGCAGTGTACAAGTACATCCAAGAAGCTTTAAATATAATCAATAAAAAGCAATACGCAATAGGAATATTGCTAGATATGACTAAGGCCTACGTCAAGGTGCAATTTAAAATATTATTGAATAAGCTGTATGGTATAGGAATACGCGGAAAAGCCCATGATTGGTTCGTGTCATATTTGAAGGATAGAGAGCAACAAGTTGAGATTGAATATTAGAATGAAATAACAAAAGAAACACAGCTCATAAGATCTGATGTCAGACCAATACATGCTTCGATCCCCCAAGGAAGTGTTATAGGATGTCTCCTTTTCCTTATATACATTAATGACCTTCCCAAAACCATAGACGGGCCATGTGTACTGTTTGCAGATGATATTTCTATCCTCACCTCATGTCAAACTAATGCTAATTTAGATGAAAAACTTACCATTATCCTTAACAAAATAATAAACTGGATGAGTGAGCATAGTCTCGAAATCAACTTTACCAAAACAAAATTAATAACTTTTCATCCTCGGCAAAAACCACATATAAACACAAATTTTACATTCACCCAACATAAATTAGAAACAGTTAACGAATTCACTCTCTTAGGTTTAACAATAGACACACATTTAAACTGGAAAACACATATACAGAAAGTTAAAACAAAAATTTCAAAAGTTTTCATATGCCCTTACTGAAATTAAAAAGACCACAGATCTGCGAACTGCACTAGTCACATACTACGCTTATGCCCACGCTTGGTTTAACTATGGCATTATCTTATGGGGAAATAGCACAGACGCTTCCTCCTTATTTACCTTACAAAAAAAGCTGATACGAATTATATATTATGTAACATAGAACCAACAGACAGTTGCAGCCTTATTTTTAGAAACATAAAATTCTCACCTTAGCCGGTATTTATATTTTAGAATTATGTAAACTAGTCCGCAAATATCCAGATTGTTATAAAACGCGAGAAGATATTCAGACAAAATATTCATTACGCCATAAAAACAGGCTCAATTTACCTCCCTCGCGTCTTAAATTGCACTCTTCAGGTCCATATTCTATGTCAATAAAGATCTACAACAAATTACCGGAAAACATAAAACAAGAAAATAAAACCAATGTATTTCTAAATAAACTAAAACGATTCCTATTTGACAAAACTTATTACACAATCGACGAATATCTGACGGATAAATTCAATAACAAATAGATTAAAAACATTTTATTTTATTTTTAATTTTTCTATTTGACATTTTATTTTGGTAATTATTAATGACATAACTTTATTTTTATTTTTTTTATTTTTGACGTATCATTTTTACTTATTAATGACATCAATTAATTATTATTATTTTTTGACATATTATTGTATACTTATTAATGACATCAAATTGTATTTTATTATTTTGACATATTATTGTATACATATTAATGACATCAACTTGTATTGTATTATTTTTGACATAATATTGTGTACTTATTAATGACATCAAATTGTATTATTATTAATTTTGACATCTTATTTTCTAATTATTAATGTGAACAAATTGTACAATTATTATTATTTATTTTTTTATCTGAAAATAAAACACGAATATAATTATTAAGTATTAATTTAAACTTAAATATAAAACTAGCAATAATAAGTAATCAGTTGAAATGAACTAAACGATATAAAAAATATAAAATTAAATAGGTTCTTTTATTAGCGCTCTTCCTCTCTCCTACAATTTATAATGTTGCTGTGCCCGACAGGGTCCATAATTGTTTCAATTTTTTATTATTTATCACCTGACATGTACATTATGGATTGCAATAAAGATTTGAGATTTCAAAGAAAATGGATGGGGCTCTATGCGCAGGCGGGATGAGTACGATTATGTGTGCATTTAATTCCGGCCAGATGTTCAAGGGA
This sequence comes from Mythimna impura, assembly GCA_905147345.3. NCBI lineage: Eukaryota > Metazoa > Arthropoda > Insecta > Lepidoptera > Noctuidae > Mythimna > Mythimna impura. Next base: position 32,588,295 of record LR990339.1, read on the forward strand.
CTATACGCCTTAAACAAACATTTTGCAAGCGTTTCGCAACGCACTGCGTCGGCGCCGCTGCGGACGCCATAAACATATTGAATAGGGTCTCAGGCTGCCGTTATCATACTGATGGCTTAGAAACGTATCATATGGCCAGTTTGTTACTTGCCTAATCCATGATATACATAACTTGTACTCGCGGCTTCGCTCCCGTGGTCTCTGTCTTACAGACCGAGCATTATTCTGGGATACAAAGTAAACAATGAGACTCAATCTTAGTGTATTTTTAACGACTTTAAAAAAAAGATAGGTTCTCAAGTCGATGAAATGTTTTTTTTTGTATCTGGTTCTGCAAAATCTTCGCCAAATGTAAACTGATCATGACGACTCTTTATTTTTGGTTCGAAGATTTTGTCGGCCAGATCTCATGGTGAAGATCTGAAGAAAAACTTCGGAGATAGACCGTGGGACACTTCAATAAATTATAGCCAATCTTTCGGGAAAGCTGGAATCGCATGTCTGTTTATTGTTATTACCATTTCATAACATAACATCACGCCAGCGGGGCTATTGCGTAACTCTGTTGACAGTTCAAGTGATGATCACTTGTTAACAATGTGCATCATTGAACTGTCAAACAGCTAGTTTCGTATTGCCTATCTTCAGTGACCAACTGCAGTGACGTCATTAGCCACTGGTGCCTTTGATAGCCACCGTAACACGTTTTGACAGATGTTATTGTATCGATAATTTTAAAATTGCGATTGTGTATGCTTTTGAAGCTGTATAATAGTCGATAAAATTTTAGAGTGGTCACAATAGGCACCGTAATTTTTTATAATTCACCACATTTCCACCGTAGTTTGTTAGTCACTTGTGTGATACGTAATACCAATTTCATGAAATTGTCAGTTGACATCTAAGTTTAGTGTGCAACGAATGCTAGTTGTCAACTGTTATTGAAAAAGTTAGCCAATAGCCCCCCAGTTCGCACTAAAGGGAAACCGCTTTTACCCTAAAGAATTATACAATTTTACCACTTAATTCTAGAAATACACACTTCAGACTCAAGTTTCTTACTCTATAGGCATCCGTTTTCGTCTTTATCCGGTAACTCCTAAATCAGGCATCGAATTTTGATACGATTTTACCGAGCGTTACCTCGTTTATCGCTCGTTAAAATCGTTCAATTTATATACACAAATCCTATTATTCCAAGATTTGTGTATATAAAATGAACGTATCGACGAAACGAAGTCGGGGCAGCTCCTTAGTATCTATTTATAAAACACTAAATAAAAACAGGACACTGCAAAAAATTTAGTTCTATTTAAAGACCTCATCAGTTTCTAAATCCGTCATGACGCGCTATCTCATTCTAGATCACAGTCATTAACTGCATTTATAATTAGTTCATCGACAGCCATGTGCCTAATTCGACAGGCCACACACTCTGAGCATGCCACATTCGCATCATACCTACTTGACATAGACAGAGATCTAGACTAGAAAGCAACAAAGAAAAAGTATTTAATATCACAGAGCTGATATCAACTAGAAATCCTTAATTCAAGTATAAGTAGTACTTGTGTTAATAAATAATAATTTTTAAGTAAAATAATAGGGGTTAAAGTATGAAATTGCCGTTTTATTGTAATAGGCACTTCGAATTGACATAGAACCTTCATGGTTTGAGATTTTTTAGTAAACCTTTTTCACATGGTACCTATGAAGTTCTTCATTAAAAAAATGTGCAACATTCGATTATCGACTTTCAGTTGTTTTTTCTTTCAGCTTAGACAAGAAAGATGGATACTTCGAAAATTCGAGTGATTTTTTAATACGAGTTCCGACGCAGAACTAACGCGGCAGAAACAGTTCGCAATATCAATATTGCGTTTGTAGAGGGGACTGTACGCACCGTGCTATTTTGGTTTAAACGCATTCGTGATGGAAACTTTGATTTGAAGAACGGACCACGTGAAGACCGCCCACACAGGTGAAAAACAATGAATTGAAAGAGATGGTGGAAGCCGATCCGAGCCAAACTACCCAGGAATTAGCGGCATGGTTTAACATTACCTTACCAACAATATTGACTCATTTGCGTCAAATCAATAAAATAAAAAAATATAAAAATGGGTGTCTCATGATTTGACTGATCTGCAGAAAGAAACGCGTGTTGAATCTTGTGTTGCCTTGTTGAATCGATACAGAAATGAAATGAAGGAATATTGGATCGGTGATGAAAAGTGGATTCTTTTCGATAGCCTTAAGCGAAAAATACAATGGCTGACTCCAGGTCAAACGCTGCAACAGTGTCCTAAAGCAAAGCTTACCAATAAAAAGATAATGGCAACTGTTTGGTAGTCTCATCATGGTGTTATTTACTATAGCTTTATCCGATCTGGCCAAGCAATAACGGCAGATGTCTACTGTGCCGAACTCCGAACAATGATAGCAAAACTAGCAGTGAAACAGCCCCGACTCATGAATCGATCTTCACCATTATTATAGCATAGCATAGTCGGCCTTATAATGTTCCCACTGGCCTCCAGGCCTCCTCTCTAGGAAAGGGAATGGGCTGTAATCCACCACGCGGGCCCAGTGCGGGTTGGTGGATGTCACATGTCTTCGAATTTTTGGTTCTCGGACATGCCGGTTTCCTCACGATGTTTTCCTTCACCGTTTTGAGAGCAGTGGTGATGAAATAAATTACACAAAGTAATGCGCCTGGCTGGGTTTGAACCCGCGACCTACAACTCGTAAGTCGGGGCCGTTACCACTGGGCCACCACTGCTCTGCTCACCATTATTGCTCCATGATAACGCGAGACCTCATACAGCACGAGAAACCGTTTTAACTCTACAGGAACTGCAATTAGACTCTGGCCAACGAAAGATGGCACAACAAAAAGGAGGCCGTATTAAAAAAAAATCAAGCTTTACACCCTAGCTGTACGCCGCTTATATGGAGTTGATACTTTTGATTATTCATGAAAATAATAAGTATGCGATACATCTATGATGCATGTTTATTTAACAATTAAACATGTGCTATTTAATACTTTTGATTATTCATGAAAATAATAAGTATGCGATACATCTATGATGCATGTTTATTTAACAATTAAACATGTGCTATTTATTTAGCCGCGATATTCAACGCCGCCAAAACACAAGCGTGCCCGTTCACTGCCAAAAGGAGCCCGTTCACCTTGGCTCCTGCTTTTTAGAATGTACCCATGGAGTGCATCGACTGCCTTTAACTCTTGAGAGTTAAAATTTCTTTAAACCTAAACTTTGGGCGCTACGGTAGCTGCTAGGAAACTCGACATTCTTGCAAAGGTTAGACGGCACTCAGTGACTCATTAGCCATGTAACAAGAGTAGCAAATGCTACACAGGCCACGCGCATTTAGGGACCGCGCGTGTTCAGGAATCCTGCTCTTGAACGTAAAAAAAACTAGTCAAAATATTTGTTCTTTGGATGTGATGTGATAGTCACTTTACTTCAGACTTTCGTAAACTACAGAATTGAAAATCTCTTAGAATTGCCCCATCATCGTACTTTTTACGCAACTGATCTTAAAATCCACGGGGTTATTGGTATCTAAAAGCCTTGTTCAAGCTAATTAATAGAAGGGGTAGCTTTAGCCAGCGGCTTCCTGCGCGCAAAGCCGCTGGCTAAAGCTACTTAATTTTAATATGTGTAGCCTCGGTTAAGCTTACTCTTGATAACCCTACTAAAAATAAGCTTTAAACAAGGTTTTTAGGGAACTAATTATAACACACACACCAGGACAGCATCGAATGTTTTACAAAGCACAGGTTTAATCATGTGTGGAGTAATGCAGCCACATGTGGGCGTTGAAATAAAACGACTTTCAATAAGCACTTCCCTGGAATCTTTTGAATAAAACAAATTGTGTGTTATCGAATTTTTTTAATCATTTGAATGGCCGATTGATGTATTTATATAAAAATAGCCGCATGGAATATAATAGCCGCAGCTTCGCTAGATAGCGCGCATCCGAAATATTCAATTATTCATGTCCTTTACTGTTCTCATTATTAGGAGTTTCGTCTGCTCATCGTGAAAACCTCCTGAAAAGTATAATTTACCGTGTGAGTAATATTGCGATTTGTTATTAATAGTCAAACAGTATCAAGCTTTTGTAATAAAAATTAAAAAACTAACCTAGAAACGATATTATTGAATCCAACCGTCGCATTTTCTCTGCATGTTTCTAATTTAATTCACTTTTTGTGTCCTTAAATTTGTCAATCATATTAAATAGAATCCTCTCCGAACTAGTGATTGTTTTCGGCATTATTTTAAGCAAAACGAGTAAACAAAGATGCACGTATGTAAACATAAAATGAGTTATGTACGAAACGTCAAGAACACAATATTGACAATTCTTATTTTTTTAAATGCTGCCATACACCAAGTTAGATAAATAATTCGGTGACATCTTTCGATGGCCAAACTCTAGAAACCAATCGTCAACCTCCGTATTCGCCAGACCTTGCTCCAACGGACTACCATTTTTTTCGTGATTTGGACAATTTTCTACGTGATAAAAAATTTCTTCTCAGGAGGCAGTACAAAATGCTTTCACACAGTTTGTCGAATCTAGATCACCAGAGGTAGATAATAGGAAGGTCATTTATGCCTTTGCGGTTTCTATCGCAAAGGCATAAATGACCTTCCTATTAGATGGCAGCGGTAATTGATTAAATGTGTTAAATTAATATGTTAAATTAAAAAAAAAAACGGTTTTCAATTTTTCAGAACAAATCGGCAATTTCATACTTTAACCCCTACTAAAAAAAATGAACAAAAAAAATTATAAAAGGAAAACGTTGCCGGACACTAGGAATTACTCCTGTGTAGTGAGGTTTTTTTTTAGGTGGGAAATCATCTTATGACTTCTGTCGCTCTAGGTTGGAGGGAGAGGGCGTGCCAGAATTTTATTAACTAAAACCTCACCTATGTTCCTTCAGTTGCCTATTGCGTTCCAGGACCATGATTATATCGGAACAACTGTCTGTAGGCCATACACTGTATATTTTCCGTTCGAGAATCGAACCCGTACACGCAGTGCAGCAGCGAATCGCTCAATCACTGCGCCAAGCCAACCGTATCGTCAAAACTTGGCAGATGCAGGTTGCACCTGTGACAGGAACATTTCCACTCAGTATGATGGCAGACCCACAGCGCGGCGCTGGTTTTCAATGATCCGAAATCGGCATTGCGGGATTAAGACTGCTTAATACCCTAATTAATGTACAACCTCCCCTTTCGAACTCTCCAATCGAACGAACTTTAAAAAAAAAATAACGCGTTTATTATAACAAAAGAGATACGTTTCATATTAAATATAATAAAAAAAAATGCATTTCGGTTTTCATATAGTGGAATGCGACATTTACGGATAATAAAATCGCGAAAAATATCTCTCGGCAGCACGTGCGGCCGCAGCCGCGTTCGGAATGGTTTTCACAAAAATCAATACTACTACATAGAAAACCAGTCGTGCATCTGCAGCCGACTTCGTACAACTGCCGCATGTGCAGCCTGCAGCTGAGGTTCTAATGGCACCATTAGTGAAGTGGTAGAATATAAATTTCGGTGCTGTTTCTGGTACCCAATCCAAGATGCCCTAAGCAGTTGTCTAATTTTGGGACAGTATTTATGGACTGATCCGGCACTAGAAAACGGTCAGAAAATTGTGAAAGAGACAAAGTGATCGTGCAGTCAGGTATTGGTGACGCTTTGTCTGTTGCTACAGGTTAGTTAAATTTGTGACGGTAATGTACGAGTATATAGGTAATCAAGAACTCGTATTTCCACGATACTTGCAAACTAAAGCCGTCCCAATCCCAAAATCAACATTAACATCTGTTGCCAAAGTTATATTAAGAACCCTAATTTTTGTCAAGTATGTTTTCTCGGCTCATAAAGACCATTAGTTATGGTCATAACACCCACATTGAACATCATTACGCCTTCCAGATGTGTGCAGTGTACTAAATATTATGTTATTGTGCACTGACATAGTCATACTCAATAACACCAGAGGATTTTAGTGCCAATACACATTAGAATGATAAAATGCGAGGCTCCTTAATAATGTGCTGTAACGGGAATACAACCGAGGCCCTTCGTAATTGTGCACACGCACAAGCAATCTTATTTATTACTTCAACTGTGGAGCGTACCCACTCCGAGTCCGTCTATTATTATATAATAGAACTTAGTGGATACGTTAATAAAATTGAAGTGCTGTCAGTATGTAATCTTATCACTCAGGAACGGCTTGACCGATTTTTTTTTACAGACTATTTAAAGGAAGAGTTTCTCTATTCGTCAGAATCTTTTTGCTTAAATACCCTTTGGTGGCCCCATGGTCCCAAGGTCAGGTTCTGAGGATTGTATCCTGAGAGAAATCGAAGGAAATCTTCAGATTTATAGGCACATTTGTAATGCTTATATTCTAAAGGTACCTTACTAAAGAACTTGCACACTATTTAGGTTTAGGTGAGGGGTATTACAACTAAAATGTGTTTTGTGTATTGAAGTCGGTTGTATTTTTTTTTTTTTGGAAAAGGTCTTTTATTGTAGGTATATGCGTAGTCAGTAATTGTTTTAGGGAAACAAAAATTGAATAAGCGGTCCGAAAAATGAAGGAAAAATCTTTTCTCTATGGCAGGTTAAGTTTATATAATTACTAGCTGCTGCCAGCAGCTTCGCCCGCGTCATAATAGAAAATTATCCCAAAGGAACATACTCACGGGATAAAAAGTATCCTATGTGCTATTCCAGGGCATGTTCTATACGTGTACCAAGTTTCATCGAAATCCATACAGTTGTTTTTACGTGAAAGATTAACAAACATCCATGCTGTATAGTATTTATAGTAGTATGTATAGTACTTGTAACTATTTTTTATGAAATATAAGAAAACTCGCATTATTTTGTAATATGAGTTCTACCGTGGAAACAATGTGTCTCACACGGTATGCAATATTGATGATGTATATCACTTAAAACTGCTAATGACATCCCATTGATGTCTATTTTTGTTTCAATCACTTTCACATGGGAAATTTTATCTCACGAATAACTTTTCTCCTCAGTGCGGCAACAAGACAAAATTTACAAAACGAAAGCTACTAAACCAAGAGCACAAATTTCTTTTGTTAGAAGAAAGTCGTAGGGGTATACGAAATTGATATTGCTTGCCCTTTGAAATGCATAGTTTCTACGTTGGAACTCTTAATATGGAAAAAAAAGTTTTTTTTATTAGCTTTCATAGTTATAAGAACTGCGATATTACAGAAAATACAAAACACAAAGAATCTAATAAATAGCTAATTTCGAAAAAGAATAACGTACCTTTAATATAAAGTTTATTTGAACTTATAATTCCAAGTCAATCCAAAGATATAACATTCAAAGCAACCCGTTTTAAAAAACGGCAATTTCAAACTTTAATCCCTATTATTACTAGGATGAACTATTAAAACAAAAATAATATAGAAAAATACAAGCCAACTAGCATAACTAGAACATAATGTTCTAGTTATGTACTATCTAGTACAATTACAGAATACATATTATGTATTCTGTAATTGTACTGACACACCTACTTATATAAGGATGAATAAATTGCTGATATTGTAACATAATAGTAGATATATTATGGTGTCGCGACACTTTTTGTAGGTAATGATGTCTTCTGCAAAACCATAGTACATTATTTTGTTCTATCATCAATAGTTTTCGCAGCGCACACAAAGTAATGAACCTTGGGTTACATTGTTCCAATTTAGGTAAAAATCTCTAATTTTTACCTAAATTGATTGATTGAATTTTTGAAAATATAATGTTACTCAGTAAAGATGTAGCTTTCTAATTATAAAAGATTTTTTTAAATCAGTCGAGTAGTTTTTGAATTAAATCGTAACATACAAACAAAAAATCAAATCTTTCTTCTTTTTAGAATAATACACTTCTGGACACATCTATTGGCCCACCTTAGAGTTTAGGTTTTGATGGCCCCTACCGAAATATGATTGCTAGATTGAACAAAAACTGTTGATGCAGTTTTAAACCTGATACATTTTACCATCTTTTTCGATCGTATTGTTTTAAATTTGAATTCAGAATACCATACGACATGGAGCTACGCCTAACAAGTCGGATATGCGCCTTGTTAAAGGCAATTGATTTTTGAATAAAAAACATGTTTTAGCAAATAAAGGTTTAATTTAATAACGCGTGTTGCCTCCATGGGCATCTACCACAGCTCTCATACGATTAGGCATAGAGTTTATCAATCGCTCTATTAAATTTTGAGGGATCATCTCCCATTCCTCTTCTATGGCAGTTTTCAACTCCTGCATCGTCTGGGCAACTGGCTGACGAGCACTAACACGTCTTTTTAGCTCGTCCCACATGTGCTCAATGGGGTTCACGTCTGGGCTTCTGGCTGGCCAGTCCATAACTGTGATGTTCACATCCCGAAGATATTCCCTGACAATGCCGGCCGCATGGGGTCTTGCATTATCATGCATTAAAAGGAAATTTGGGCCCACATAGTCCGCGTAAGGTATCACGTGAGGTTCTAAGCATTCACGAATGTACCTTTCAGCATTTAATGTTGGCAGCCGTGGTCCTGTAACAACCTCAAGTTGAGTTTTGCCGCTCGCGGATATACCGCCCCAGACAGTCCATGAGCCACCGCCATAAGCAACCCTCTCTTCAAAGCAGCATTGTGCGAAACGCTCTCCCTTACGTCGGTAGACCTTCTTCCTTCCATCATTGCCATGTAACACAATTTTAGACACATCAGAAAAGAGTATACGGCTCCAATCTTGCTGTGTCCAATTTACATGACTGCGTGCGAAATGAAGGCGCGCTGTTCGGTGGGCTCGCGTTAGTTTGGGCCCATTAGCTGGCTTATGTGGTACCATATCGCGTTCTTTTAACCTTCTCCGAACAGTTCGAGCGCTCACAGATACTCCGTGGAAGTCGCGAAGTTGGTTTTGTATCTCAATGGAGGTAAGGTGACGATTTCTCAAGCTGGTCGTCACGATGAATCGATCCTGCCTTTCAGTTGTGACCCGAGATCGTGGCCTTCCTTGGCGACGAACAAAGCCGCCAGTCTCTAGGTACCTCCGATAAACATTTCGGACCGCAGATCGACTTAAATTAAGTTGAGCACTCACGTTACTTTGGCTGTGTCCGGCCTGAATAAGTGCCACAGCTTGGGCGGCGACTTCAGGTGAAGTATCCATAGATTATTGATAGAACCTCACCTTAATGTTAAGAATAAGTAATGTTTGTTGCAAAACCAAAGATATCAATCACTTTTTCAAGAATTAAATCCAAGTAAACCAATAAAACCAAGTTTTCTTAGTATTCGATTGTTTGATATCAACAAACAGGCTCCAAATTGTCTTTTGTTTCTTTAAATTCTGTGTTCGAAATTCAAAAAAAGACTATTGAATGAAATTGTGAATGTGCCAGGTTCAAAACTGCATAAAAACTTTTTGCTCGACCTAATATAAAATTTTAGCTAGGACCAAACGAAACTGAATATACAAGGCGGGCCAATAGATGTGTCCAGAAGTGTAGTTTAGATAGAGCATCAGTTATCCAGAATTACAAGTGAATGTTTAAACCTATAATATTATTAATTTACATATATCTAAATTTATTCAGTCGTATGACTGTACATTCGCATTAATAAACATCAAACTATTTCTCATGGATGACTTAAATACACACATTTCAGTACAATAATGCTACTCCAATATGTTTATGGTCGCCACTGTAGTAGTAATTAAAGAGTGGCACACGAATGTGTCGTAAGTTATGTAAACTGCATGTTTACGCGCGTTTCAATTCAGCTGTGTGAATGTGCACATTATGAGAGCTATTCACCACTGCACGAAATGGAAGTTGCACTTCATATGTTGCAAAATATCGAATTATTTGCTATATGAACCCTTTTTTGAGGGGCAAATCGTCAAACAACTTTCCTGTTCTAAGTACAGCGAGAGGGCGTGTCAGACTTTTACTAACTAAAACCCACCCCTATTCCTTCAGTTGCCTTTTTCGTTCCAGGACCATGAGTATAACCTTTTCAGAACCAATCCCATGGCCCTAGCACGCATCGGCCCTGCTAGGCGTCTACGGTTTGCTGACATCTTTTGAGGCGCGCATGGGACACTACGTCCTGTATCGTGGGAGCGTTCACAAACATGTAAATTCACATACCTACCTCTTTTTATAATGTGAATGTGTGAACATTGTAGACTCCGCGGATTCATAGACCACTATTTTTAACCGACTTCAAAAAGGAGGAGGTTCTATGTTCGGCTGAATGTACCTATTTTTATTATTATTTTTGTGCTTTTGGGTAAAAAGTTGACCAGTCTGCAAACCTCTCATATCACATTAATTTTGTGATATGGAAATATTGTAGAAACAATATTTTTTTTAAAAGAGTGACCATGGAGTTACTTGCCGGTTCTTCTTCATAGGAAACGACCAATTAGAACCGTGCGCTAACTTCTGACGTTTTAGATGTGTCCATGTAGGTCTATGGTGAAATAAATAATTTTGAGTTTGAGTTAATTCTGATCATGTTCGTGATGTTCGAAGTTAGAAAAGATCATTTTTCGGTCATATAATATATAGCACACGTATAAAATATATTAGTATTTAGTTAGTGTCAAGCCAAGAGAGAACTGAAGAAACCATTTGGAAATATTTTTGACCCCTTCATAACTGAAAATATATTGAACAAAAATACACCAAATTTCATAAGCACAGCTCAAACAATTTTATACACCACTTATTTCGAATTTGTACAAATACTTCAAGGGCTTATTAGAAAAGGTCTTGTTATTATTTAAGTAAAGTCTCAATAAATAATATTCATAAACAGCAAAGTTATTAGCGTTTGTTTATATCCTTATATGTCACTCAATTTATGGAAATAGATTTTATGAATGAATGAATAGGGATCAAAATAATGATTACAATGATATATTTATTTGTTGTTGAATGAAAAAACACTGCGCTTAGTATTTTCTAGTAGTAATTGTTATGAATGATTGATTCAATTATGAATTTACCAATCATGTAAATTTTCGTGGTCGATTTTGTTTTTTTTTTTTACTTTTGACTACACAAATATGATCAGTAACGGGTACGGATAGAGCCCCATTTTTTTTGTAATAATTAAAAAATAGTGGCGTAGGTACATATTATCGTCAGAATATCGACAATATCACTTTATAGGCTGTATTATTATTCGTTAATTTATTTAATCCTAATATATCGTACATAATCTAGTTTTAAAATAATCTATCCAAATTGTTACTTTTTAAGTTGTTGAAATATTGTCTTCTTTTTAATTTAGTTTCTAATTCCATTAGTGTTTACTTTTTTAAATGTTTGATGTAAATTGATGGCCTGAAACACAGGTTTTCATTAACCTAGATCAGGCAGGTCTACGTTACTGTTAGAATTACTTTTTTTCTCGATTGTACTTAATGTAAATCATAATTTTACTTACTTTATACTTGAATAAAATTTTATTATTAATTTTATTATTATTATTATTATTTTTATGACTGACAGATCAAAAACCTAACCCAATTCCAGATAACCTAGAAAGTTCAAATTTGGCATCTTTGATTGTATACTTGTCTAGATGCCACATTGACCGTACTAAACGGCCCAAAACAAGTCTACTAAAATTGGTAGACTCGCTTCTCCCTTATGTCAGTGTCATTTGAAACAACTAAGGATAATGTGCTCACGAAAAATAATTAATTATGCCGGTTTGTGCTGTCAGACTGTGCCGTAATTATGTGGGAAAACAATATAATAACACTAAGATCACTTTTCATCGGTAAGTTTTGTTATTTAACCACTATTATTATAGAAAACACGATTTTTTAATTCGTTTTTTTGTATGTCATTCCGATTAGCCAGTGTTGTCAGTTTATTACTAGGGAGATTTGGCGAAACTATGGGAGACAAAATACAAATATCATTACATCATCTTTCGATCAGGAGAACATTTATTATTTTAAAAATTACATTATTTATTTGATCAATAAATGATAACTTATCTATACCTAAAAAAAAAAAAATGATACCCATGACGACATGCACTAAATATTTTTTTTTTTAGTTTTTTCTAATATTTTGGGTTTCAGATTTGGTGCAGCCGTGAGGCACACATTCCTACTATATCCTTACATCGGACTTTATAATTTTTATATGTTGGTTTTATGTAATTACATGTAACTGGAGTATTGTGTGTCTTTAAGTCTGTGCTAAATAAATGTATTTTCTTTCTTTCTTTAATCTATAAAATAATTATTTCATTCAACCTATTTTGTTAAATGGAGAAAAGGAAAGTTAATAATTTGGAGCAGGCATCCCTCAACACGCACACCTTGACAGTTTGACGACAATAAGTACACGTGCGGTACTCACACATGTCACGAAATTGGAGATACTTTTAGCGCGTCGTATGTTTGCATTGCTCTATCTAGACAAGTATATAATCAAAGTTTGGCATCCAGCTAAATTATTGTGTATATACAAAGGAAAAAAATATAAAGGATCATGACCAACGATGTATGGAAATCCGTCTTAAGTTGAAGCACAATAAATGTTTATTTAATATAGACTACGCTTTATATACTATTAAATAAAAGTGTTCATTTTCACACAAACACCCGAGTTTTAAAGTAATTAAACAAAAACGGAGATAACCTACAAATTATGTCTAACCAACTCGCAACTTATAAAATGACCACAGATCACTCATGTAGGTACAAAACAACATTGTTAGTTATCATCCGTCTGTCATCTGGCTTGACAGCTGCATCTGCGTGAGACGAAGCACAAAATAAATATTATATTATCGGAACGATAAAATACATATACAGTACGTTATGGTATTACTAATTACTTAGCTATTTAAGATATTGATATCATTTTTGTGATGTTTTTGTCTAAAGGTTCATACTTACGTACAAAGAGTATAGTAATATATAGCTTACGTAACTCGTACAAATGAAGAGAACGAAACGTCAATCATGACTGGAAATGTACCTAGCAATCGTTAATTTACTGTTTATCTTAAAATCATTATTCCGGATACGAAAACAGAATTCCTGAAGTGAAAAGCTGTAAAAAAATAAGCAAATAATTTCTATATTAATTTGATTTTCGTTCACGCATCTTTGCTAGACTGCTTTTGGTCAATCTCCTTTATTGGTTTGTTTTATCATATAAGGTTCTATTCTTCTAAATATTTGTTTTGTTGGGAAAAAACGAGCCAGGACAAATTTTGAGGTTATAAGTTCTTATAAATAAATTTCAGGATAGTTTACAGAACTTAGCACCCATTTTCACGAAATCAATGAATCCTAAATGTGAAACTTTTTTCGATTAGTCGATATCAATCGCCTCAAAACTTATCGATAATCTATCTATCAGCAGTGCATTGATTTGATTGATCGATTATCACTGATTACCTGTGATATAGCATCAACTTTAAAGAAAAATATTATAACGGTTGGAATGCGGGACTAACATTATGAATCTTTTGTAATTAACGTCTACTTTACTAGCTCCGCAAGAAACGAAAAACCTTCAGACCAGTTGCAGTGACTTTAAAAGTCAAAACAACAACACAATTAGTAGAAGTTCCGAGCTCAGTGTCGATAAACAATGAGGGACAATATTGAAAGCTCTCGGTAAATTAATTAGCTTCGTATCAATGGCACTAACTAAAGAACTGTTTTGATTAAAAACAAACCCTCTTAACTTTCAGTTTATTTGAAATAAATTTAAATAATTATATTGAATCTTTCTGCTGGTTTTCTTTATTCGGTTTAACCAGACACTGCCATGAAGATAGCGTAATTGTCACTTTTGTTCGAATCAACTTCTACGAGTTACCTACTACATAAACCTATCAAATGTATTTTCAAATCCGTCAAGAAGATTAAAAATACCCATAGGTATATATAAATCTTCTATCACGAAAGTTTACAGCCACTTAAAATATTTAATTTTCTTCACAGAATCATCTCGACATGGACACCCTGGACATGACAAAAAAAGAGCATCGACACTTAGTGCTGCAGATAGCTCTGAAATGTGCTGACATTTCTAACCCATGCCGCTCTTGGGAGATCAGCAGGAAGTGGAGCCTCAAGGTGTGCGAAGAGTTCTTCCGACAAGGAGACTACGAGCGCCGCCTCAACTTGCCCGTCACTGCGCTCTGCGACCGACACACCACCTCCATTCCGAAGATCCAGACAGGTAAACATAACTAACCGAACTAATTAAACAAAAACATTTAACAATCTACTATTCCAACTTCATAATTACAGGTTTCTTCAAATTTGTCGTCACACCGCTGATACGAGAATGGCATAGATTCTTACACAATGACCTGTCCTCTCAGATGCTCTATAATCTTCTGTACAACCAAAACAGATGGGAAACCTTAATGAATGAGGAAGCTAACGAGGAAACTAAGACTGAGATATCCGATGCAGACATGCTGGACGACGACCTGGATACCGATAACGAAAGCCGCAGATCCGAGAGTCAAAAGCTACTCCTGTCGCCGCGTAGGGGATCTCTTAACCCAGTTAAGGTTAAAAACCCGTTTAAGGACCAGTTACGTCGGTTCTCCGTACCTCTGAACGTATTCCAAGATGTTAGATTCCGGCACCGGGAGCGCAGCCGCGCGGCGTCTCTGGCAGACGCCCGCGCGCGCCGCCACGCCAGCGTCGGCAGCAGCCAGCCTTCGCTGCACTCGCAGCTCAGCGTTCGCGGCCACTGCTCGCACTCTCAGGAGCCCGACAGAATGCTCAACTCGGAACAACTTTTACCTGACTCCACCATAGCTTCCATCACGACTCCCGCACAAGCTGTACGCCTCAACACTGTGCTCAAAGAGGGCGGCAATCTGAATAAACTGGTCCGACAAAAGACTTTTCCACCTGTGGATTCCACATCTCGTGTCAATGACGATGATGATTTCTTATCACGGTTCAGACCAGACTTCCTAAGACCTATCCCGAGCACAAGTAAAAACCAACCTAAATATAGTTATTTAGTCGTGAGAGATTGTAAAAAGACTGAGTCTGAAGACACGTCGGACACTACTCTAGAAGTAACTGAACCGCGTAATAAAGATAAAGAAAACTCGGCACCGAAGTCAAGCCGCCGGGACACAAGCACGGGCAGTCAACTGCGCGACAACTTGACCTGGGTGCCCTTAGAGCTCGACTCAGACCCGCTGCTGCAGCGCCGGAGGAAGTCGATGCCTGCTGACGTTTTACCATTACGTGAGTTGTTTAAACTATGTATATGTAATCCATATAATATTTAAAAGTAGAAATTGATTGACTGATAGCCGAAACTACTGGGATTAGGAATTTGAAATTTGGCACAAGGTTTCATTTTATGACAAAGGCGAGCACTAAGAAAGGGTTTTTGGATATTCAACCTTTAAGGGGGGGAAGGGGAATTTCGTTTCTATGTAAAATCTACTCTACACTACAATATACTTATAATAAAGGATGTCATTATTTGTTTTTAAAATTACCCTTAATAGTACAATTTACGGGGTTTAAAGATTAAGTATATGGATGATTTTTATTACTTGAGTTAATAAAACTTGAAACTTTGTACAAATTCCAAACAAAAAAGACTGTCATTATCAAAAATAAAGTTTTTATAAAAACATTCTCGCGAACAACGTCGCAGGTAAAGTGCTACTACTTATTTTATAACTAAGCTCATATTCGTTCCTAATTAAGTCTAATTACTAAAATACAATAATAAATGTTACAGCTCCGAGAGAGAAGAAAATCCGAGAGGTTCCAACAGTCCTCCCGCAGTTCCTGCGTCGCACGTTCTCTGGCAAGGAGTCGTGGACCAAGCGGCGCGGCTCGGCGCCGTCGCCGGTGGCGGCCTCCGAGCTGCGCGGCCTGGCCTCGCTGGGCTCGCTGCGCCACAGCGTCAACGGCGGCCGCCGCAAACCCAGCCTTACCGTCACGTGCCAGCAGTGGCTCGCCAAGGCCACCTACGGAGTTCAGGAGCGGACTCTCCAGCAGTTCCCTCGCAGGAGCTCACTGCCCGTTGAGGTGATGACAGGTGCTCGATAGCTTAGCGGCTTTTTTATATTTTTTTTCTTTTGCATGTCTTTATCACATTATTTTACCGCAGCCAGGCATAAGTTTTATTTATATTGTCATTTAAACTTTTATTTTATCTTAATATTAAATTCATGAAATTATCGTTTTAAAAACTGGCCGATTTTGAACTGTGATAACTTCGGAGTGACTAGGCGTTCTAAGTTCAAATAAACTTTTTATAAAGATGAAAATACCAAAATCACTATAAAGTTGCCTATAATATTCTATAATATTTAAGGAGTTTCCTTCATCCCTCATGGATCCTATCATCAGAAGTGGATTTTGAAAAAAATGGGATCAATCTGAAAGGATATCCATTTATGTAAAAAAAAATCAAATCTATCCATAAACAACGGAGTTCTGGGGTAACAAACATAAAAAAATATAAAAATATACATACATAGGTACAACCGAATTGAGAACCTCCTCCTTTTTTTAAAGTTAGTTGAAAAATACAAACGCCTGGTCTACTTGGCTCGGATCTCTTTGTCACAAGTTTTCATTCGCATCAAAACACTTTTCAAAACTCGACAACCGTTATTCAAACCAATTTTTTTGCAATCATCCCTTTAATATCGTATTCGCAATGAAAAAGCGCATGTTTTGATATAAAGGAGATGTTTCATTTTTGTATGGGGCTCCGGCCATAACATGTACATTTTAGCGAAGCTGGGAAACTTACCCCTGAATATAATAAAATAACATTTTTTGAGATGACGTTTACCTAACCTATAGAATTGGTTTGTTTTTGTTTATCAGAACTAAACTCATAAATAGTCTAAGATCAGATCTTTCTAATAGAATATTAGACAAAAGTGGCTCACCAAAGCACGATCAAATCTTTGAATCATTTCTTAAATAAAAAGGGACAAAAGTCACTTTGAGCGTTCGGGCGGTTATTTTGAATTCGTTTAGAAACACACTTCAAAAATGGAGACTAAAGATTTTTGTAACGATGAAATGGTCACTGGAATGAAATGGTAATTATGTTTACTCAAAAATATGTATAAGAGAATAATAGTAATTTATTTTTAACACTACAAGAATACACACATTTTTTAATTATTTTCTACGTAACATTGATTTGATGAGACATGATTTCAGAACGAATGAAGTCTGCAAGCAAACGAGACGCCATGTTGATTAAAACATGGCAATAATTGAAAAACTATTATTTTTTGTACACAACAAATTAGGCTCAAATTCACCAGAGAATATTTTTCCCCAATTTGTGGTATTTTTTCCTCTTTTTCGATAAATGTACATCTGATAGCCGAAAATGAAACATCTCCTTTATTTATTAAACAAATGGCTGAAGATAATTAGTATCGACATGCCTGTTTTTACCTGCCAGTTTATACTACCCAGTAGCTATGCCAGGAAACAAATAGACAACCCTACATTTGTATATTCTATATGCACCCTTTCGGTTAGTATTAAATTTATTCGTTAAACACATGAGTACATTTTCAATTAATAATAATTTGGCCAAGATTTTTTTAGCCAACCCACTCGCGATATAATATTTAATATATGTCGCATCGGGTCTTCATCACGATCCGACATGGTTCTTGGTAGGTGTGGGCACTGACTTGGGTACTCGAACGAAAGATAATTTGAATCAGAACAATTTTATTTTGATAACGGTTTTACAAAAGGAAACAAAAACGTGCGTTGGTACTAAGCGTATGCCGAGGCTGTCCGAGGTAAAATGCCGCACTTCTTGGGCTTCCCTCCAGTCCTCGCTGCATCCCCTCTACCGACGATCGTGTCCAAGCGGTAGGGTGCCGCTTGCGTTTCCGGTGACGATATTATTAGTTTACGAAACTAATTGTTAGATGGCGCTGTCCGTCGCACCGTTGTGCCATCAATCCACGACATATATTAAATTTAATATAAAATACTTTTCATCCAATAAACAGATGGGTGAAGGTCGTTTCTAATCGAATCTTAGACTAATATTATACTAGGATTACTGAAAATACAAAAGCCAAAGAAACAAATGAATAGCTCATTTTGAAAAGGAAAACCCGACACGCCATCCTCGTAATTTCATTCAAATAAATGTTTTATCTATTTATCAATTTGCAAAAATTAAAAAAAAATTAAAAATAAGTGTGGCACTCGGGGACTGCCGCGGTAAAGCTATTGCATAGCATTTTGTATCAACTTATGCAATTATAATTATTTATTTATTTTATTTATGCAGTATTTCTTTTCTTTTTCTTTGATATTAATTCAAGTTACACTTTTTGAGCGTGGTGACCGATAAAAAAACAATTTTTTTTCTTTCTTGTTTACTTCATAAATTGCTACAAGTATGTTCAGTTGTTATCATAGAACATTACTATAATCTATTATAATACAAAAAGACTATTTTGTTTGACCGAGATTTGAACTCGAGGCACGATAATAACATAGGTAGAACGCTGTACCAATGCGCCACACAGGTCGTTAACGACTTTTCTAAAATAGGTGTTCGGTCTCTGTCGGCCTTCAAGCCACACCTCCGTGCCCGTCGGAGTGGGGAGCGTGAGGTTTTTTTCGTTACGGAATTTCTGGATTCGGTCCCCGCGCTCAAGGCCCTCGATAGAAGCTATGCAATAGCTTAATAAAAAATGATTTGCTGGCTGAGTTTGAGGCTGCGGAAAAGTATAATTAGGTATGTCGGTTTTGACTATGTTTCTAAGAAGTTGTGTATATCCGAAGCATATTTAAAAACAAACTCAAGAGAAATAATCTTCAAAACTCTAAGTAAAGGAGAATGGTCTGGCTGCAAAAAAAAAACCAGCTCCAGCAGAAACGAGATTTATCTCAAATTATCAATAATAATAAGTTATAAAACAATAACCAGCTATTATCGTGAATTCATGATTTCATCTCGGGAGTATTGGTCTCGAAAATATCGAGTCTTGACAATTTTTTCGCATATTCGAGACTCGAGACTGATACCTACAGCCCCGGGAATAACGAGAGTTTTGAGTCTTGCGTAGATTTTAAAAAATCTACTATACCAGATACTCCACGGTACGACGCAACACTTAACAGCAGATACCATTTTGAATTTTTGTCTACAAGAATTAGATTTTCAGAAAAACTCTTTAACCGTATTGAAGAAAATCACTCAATCACTAAGGCAAGTATTTTGCTGTATTTGCACAATCCTACTCAATTTTATTGAGAGCAAGTAAGGTCCTTTCAAACTCTGAATAATAACGAAATTACATTATCTTTAAAAGTATAATAAATATGAAAGATTAAATAAATCACTGATTAAAAAGCTATCTGAT
This sequence comes from Mythimna impura, assembly GCA_905147345.3. Classification (NCBI taxonomy): domain Eukaryota; kingdom Metazoa; phylum Arthropoda; class Insecta; order Lepidoptera; family Noctuidae; genus Mythimna; species Mythimna impura. The sequence continues at coordinate 32,607,828 of LR990339.1, forward strand.
AGCTATCCAGCAAATAAAAGTATTCCAAAACATAACAAGACAATGGCGTAGCTTACTGGTATTTTTTAATCATTGATAGGCTCGCGTTTGACCACTACCTCACCTAATGGTAATCGATGATGTGGTCGACGATGGAGCACACTTACCTAGAAGTAACCTATTCTCTCTTGACTTAAATATAGGGGTATTTCAGTCAAGAGAGAATAAGTTGTAGCTAGGTTTAACTGCAAAAGAATACCTAGAATATAAGGTTAAACGTTCATTAAAACCTCACTATACATCTCTATGTATGACTTACAAAACATATTAAACTTTTTCAGAATTTGAAATAGATTTCAAATTCTTAAGCCATTGTAGCAGCGTGGAAGCAGAGAGGACTTTTTCTGACGCAGGTTAATTTCATAACAAAATAACAGACAAGATTGAAATACTGTTTTTAATAAAGTTCTTTAATGTAATCTTGTATTGATTGCCTTGCCTAAATGCCTAGCATTCGAATATAAATCTTTTTTTTTTAACCAGTCTCGAAAGTCTCGTATTTTCCGGAAATCTCGAAACTGATCCCAGTCTCGATTTTTTTGGTTCCGGGACTCGAAAATGTATCGAGACTGAAAGCCTTATTCGTGATCTTGCAAAAATAAAAATTGCTTAACTATAATTAATTCTTTTTAAACGACTAAAAAAAAAGGAGGTTCTCAATTCGGTTGTATTTTTATGTTTTTTTTTTTGGGTATCTCGGAACTCCGTCATTTATGGACTTATTTGCAAATTTTTTTCTCCTAAAAGGATATGCTTCCAGATTGGTCCTATTTGTTTCAAAATCCAGTTCTGATGATGGAATCCATGAGGAATCAAGGGAACTCCTCTAATATTATAGGCAATCATAAGGCGATTTTGGTATTTTCATCGAGATCTCGAACATTTACAGTCAAAAACTAACATTTGATGAAGTGGAACTGGTGAAGAAGACCAGGAATGGCCAACGGAACTTCACACTCACGTAGATATCACAATGAAGATAGTTAAGCAACTATGACAAGACAAATAAATAAATGGTTCTGAATAGTATTGTTGAAAATTGTATCATCGAAGTTATCTGATGATAATGATGGAGCTGGAAGGTAGGCACCGGAACTCCGTAATTAATCAATGTATCCTTTAGAATTATCATGAGATGTACTTTGGCTATAAGGTACTATCGAACTGATCTGATGATGGAGCCCGTAGGTGGAAGGTAGACACGGGAACTTTATTCTAAAACGTATCCCTGCGGTGTTTGGGCTTATTGGAATTGTCAGCCCTCAACTGCTTGTTGTTTCCTATAAAATGTTGTATGAACATAGAAAATAATATAATTATCACAGTGCAAAATGTGCAGTTTCGTAAAACGGTAATTTCATGTGTAATTATAATTTGATTTGCTAACACAGTGTTAAATTGCGAATCAATGGAATTATTTTCTCGCTTTGTTGTTGTTCATGATAGGAACACGTACCTATTTTGAGCTGTGCAAGGGCTATTCTAAGTATATTTTACTTAGAATACTAAACCACCTATTATTGAGCTTTTCCTACCGTACCCGACGACGTCTCTTCGCGCAGATAAATTTAACGATTTGAACAAGCAAGATATACATTTATTTAAACTATTTTTTGTCTATAAATTGAATTAATCACAAATTTCTTATTATCCAGGTATATCGACCCACTAACTCCGGCGACGACACATAATATTTGCTTGAGCCCGGAGAGGCTCAATATGATTCATTAGATGACGATGATTCCGAACTTTCTTATAATAATTACGACGCTGACGACGAAGATTTAGACGACGAGAGTTCTTACGACGACAACTACACTAGTCATTTCCACGAAAATCTAGTTCTCGAGTGTTCGGACGATGAGAACAAAGAGTTGGATGACGACGACGATCCCAACCTTCTGATTAATCTGCCATTCGTCAGTCGACATCGTGCGTCTTCTATCTAAACGATCTCTTGAATCCTATTCCTCTCCCATGTAATTTTACTGTAAATAGATCTATCGTTAATCCTACTTACGATATATGGCCGCAGAAGCATGTTTTCATCTGATGGTGTTTAAATAGTGACATTTTTGTAAAGGCTTGTTAGAATGTAAGACGGTCATTAACTCCCCAACCCCATCCCACTCTTGAACCAGATCGTTTACTTTAAAGTGAAATCAGACTTTTGAGCCATAGATGGTACTTATGTGTAATACTGGATGTCGACTATGTATATATAAATTACAATGTACCTCGGACACAACATCCATTTGTGATTATCATAAATTAGTTACACACAAAATTTACTTTTGGCAGTTCAGATGATATTTGTAAAAATAATATTGTTTCTCGTTTCTTTGCGCTTAATTTTTGCTTGATGACTTTGACGATAATAATTAGTAAATTATATATTATATAAATACAGCCTACCCCGTGCGCAATGACAAGTGAAACAGTACATGAATTGTAGTGTAGATGTAAGCAAATTTTTATCTCGAACACAGCAATAATTTGTGATAATCATATAAAATCAATGGAAATGGCTTGGAAGTGAGGCCATCATTATAATCGTAATATTTGTAAGTTACAGTAAGAAAACTCACTTGTACAGTGAGTAACACTCACTTGTTTGTTTCCACTGTGAATGGTATCAACATGAATACCTATAAGTATTGTAGAAAATTCGCGTAGTTGATGTCGGATGTACTAACTAGAACATTAGCGGATGCCGCGACGATGAAGCTCAAATGCGTTCTAAGAGTCAGGTTATTATCAATAAAGCACCCAAAATAATGGAGAATGAATATAATTATCATTATCATGGATATTAACTCATTCAAACATAGGAATAATGTCCTTCAATGAACATTTTCGAAGGCCTGGAATGTTGGACCTGGAAAGGTCATGTTATCAAACAATGCGCTGCTTTCCAGTGTTTTATACATCTTTAAAATGTGAACATTATTAGTTTGCAAAACCGCAGTACAAATATAATTTCCACACAATGAATTATTTTTTTGTATAGTTGGTCAATCAAATGCTTTCAATTTGTCTCATAGGTTAACCAATCACAAATTTATTTATAAGTTTTAACAGAATTTATGTTTCACCTAATTTATGAAAAGTACATGTGTTTATACCAAAAACTATGATTATCCTAATTTGAGAAATGTTTTGGTTTTTTCTTACACATAGAAGGGATTGAGTCTCATATTCAGTAACTTTTATTATTTCGAAAGTTATTTAGTCATAGGATTTAAGTACTTAGTAGTGTTTAAGACGTGACGAAAGTGGTAGACGCTCTTTTTGAGTGAAACACATGAGAATGTTGATGAGGGAGTATGTTAGAGAAATGTTCAGTATTATGAGACAGCATAGCAGCCGTCTGTTGATCGCTTTCACAAGGTCGCTACCCGAGCTAACAGACATGTACAGAATATACAACTGCTTGATGAAGTTGCAGATAATGTAACGGTCAGTCGACTACATACATGAGTAGAACCAAATCCTATAACATGACGTCATAGAGCCCGACCTTTTGTTATATATTTCCGATATGTAGAATTATATAGCTTATAAGATTTTTATTAATATTGGAATGATTGATATATTTAAAGCTGTATGATTTATGGTACGCACGCTGTACCTACAGATATGCGGTCAACGGGGCGTGGTGTGGACAATTCGTGAAAAATTTATTAAAGTATTTAATATTTTCGTTTTAACATTGATTTGTATATTAGGTAAGTATATTTAAAGATATTATTATTAAGTCAGGTTTAGGCTAAATTCGACACTAAATTTATTTGATCGGAATTAGTTTTTTGAAAAGATTTTTTTAAATGTTGAATTTATGGTTTCCGAAGATCTTTCATGGTTGTCCACATCTTGTATTGGCACAGTAATCCGTGCCAATTGTGTCAGAATTCGGGCTTGTGGGATTCACACTAGGTAGTTTACTTGCTAAAGTACGGGAAGTCAAGGACTATGTGAAATACTTAATTGATGAATTAATTTGTCAGATGACACCTTTTGGCAAGAATCGCATCGATGTTACGCTTGCTGCTGTCGTCCCGCGACGGTAATGCTTGTGCACACCAGAGGTCAATTGTTAAAAGCAAAAATTATTTAGTTAAAAACGTAAAGCAAACGATGACTGAGCTTACAAAGCTTATTGAAGCCAATAACATTTTCTCACTCCAGAGAAACAAACAATCGAGTAATAAAGGGCGACTTCAGTCCAATAACCGGGACTTATGAAAGTAAGGGCTCAACCAGTCACCGTTGTTTTACTCACGGAGGGTTTCTTATGAATTGTAGATCATACAGTGCGTAATAGTAGCTCCACCAATACTGAGCGCTCCCCGAGATTACGCACAACACATGTGCACCATAATACACACAATAAGACCAAGCCCTCTTCGTGAACTGACACCTGTACAGAACCTCAGCAATTATGTAGGAGCCTAGTCGTAGCATCACTTGCTTCGAAGTAAACTTGTCAGCGCTGGCTCGCTGGACGATTGTAATACTCCCATGAGTATACAATCCTAGAACATATGGTAGGAAAGTATTTTAGTGTTATGGTAGCAGATCTAGTAGTAACAAGTTGGTTCAGATATTAAATCAAAATAGGTACGACTTTTGTCGATTTGAGTTTTTGACGGATTCTGAGCGTACCTCATGAATATTTTTATAAAGTATACTTTATTTAAAGACATCAGTCGATGTCTTTAGAATGATTTAGTATTTATTATATAAATGTAGTAAGTGGAACCAAGCATCACGATGATGAACAAGACGATCCTCACGAGGGATGAATCGTGATGGTTTCACAACCAATGGTGCGTCCACACGGTACAGACATCCATAGATTTCTATAGAATTTTGTCTTATACACCGACATTGGTCTGCACTGCTATGTTGTATAGATAAAATTCGACGCACCATTAGGTTTGTCATTTCATATTAGGACCTCTAATATTCAAAAGCACAATAGTTGAAAGTTTTCTTTTAATCGTAAACAAGCAATGTGTTCAATTGTTAATTTATTTTGTAATTTGTCCCGAGTAGATTTCTTAACGAGTATAAGTTTGTGATGTGCCAGGGTTTGTCGAACTTTTCTCTAAAATGCTTACCGTCAAGTTTGACGACCGTGTCTTTGAAATGACCAGTAATTTCGAACGAGACGCATTTTTATCAAATAGAAATGAATAGCGATTCTCTTCAAATATATGACTACGGCAACGTTCGTCACTTCAGTGTAATTGTTAGTTAATATGTTAGCGTTAGTAATGAGTCGATCTTATGTATTTTGTTCAATAGTTGACTACCAAGCCCGCTGTTGTACATGCATAGATGACATGTGCGTGAAAGTTCTGTTTTTGAACAATATATTGCTAAGAGTATGAAATTAAGTAGAGTCATACACATATATTATATCTGTCTTTTAACCAGACAAACGGTTACTCGGACAATAAAAAGGTGCACTTTCACGAAGTTCAATAGCTCTACAATATCTAGTTGATATTAATTAAAGCTTGCTAAATGTATCAACAGCGGGGTATATTTCTGTACCTTAATCTTGTAGAAAATAGATTGAAAAAAGCTCAATAAAAACCTTCTAGTGGGTATTTTCAAAAGGGACTTTACCTTCGAACTCTTGATTGCACAACACTATAAACTTTAATGACTCCAGAATGAACTGCTCGCAAGCGGTAGTAGGACATTCAATCGTAGCTAGTCTTGTATCTGTAACGGTACTGGTTTATATCGGGCTCAATATTCATTATAAAGTAAGTTATACACATAAATAAAATTGATGTTTTAAATGTTATGTTTAGTAATAATAAAGTAGTTTCTGTGTTCGAAAAAAATATCATATAAGTCAGTTACAGTAGCTTGATCCGTCTTCAAAGATCAGTGTGGCTCTACGTCTAGTCAGGTAGATTATCCTCTAGACACGTAGCGCCATGGGCCTAGCTCACAACTAGTACCACTCTAACAACTTGTACCTAGATGTGTATTTCGATGTTTTTTGATGTTAGATACTAATTTAAATAACTATACAATTGACGCCACAAGTTCTTAGTCATTAACTACTTACAGTACTATTAAACTAACTGATTTATGAGAAATAGATAAACTCTTCGTTCGTATTAAATAGTCATACTTTGTTTGTTTTCGGAAATATTTAACCACAAACTTAATATTTAGTAAAAAACTGATTGTAGCCGGATCTTCTATATGTTGTATACAGTTTAGCTACAGTGAAATAAATTCAGGTATGGGACACAGTTCATTTTTAAGAACAAAAGGTAACAGAGAGCTCTGCATTCTGTGGTTCAACTGTAAACGACTGAATCTTGTCATATTAAAGTAGGGTGTCTGTCTTTAGGCAATATATTATATGTAAAACTGACCGATTTTTCAGAGGCCAGACCCATTAGCTAAAATAATTTCGGGCTGGAAGATTTGAGACTGTTGGCAGGGTTTCACTTCAGTTAAGTAGTATTGAAATGTCACAAATATTTAATTAAACCAATATAAAATAAAAATGCATCTGATCTAATTGAATAAATGATTGTACCTGTTCACTTAAAACTGTATAACTAACATAAAAAAAAAGAAAATGTAAAGATACTTCTACACATGTCAGTAGGTTCTGAAAAACTTGCAATGCATACCATGGAACCTATAAACCTAATTTTATATTTAGATACCCTGCTTTATGTGTTCATGTAATTTGGTCCAGGTTGTTTACTTTTATAGATTATTCTTCACACGCTTTTCATATACCTAGTTGGTTTCATAGTCATAGAACCTATAAACATTTTGAGGGCTAGTTTTTATCAGAAAACAAACAAGACACCAGTAGGCCAGACGGAAACAAATATAAACGTTTCTCGGGCAATTACAGCCACAACCATGATCAGAATTGTACCTATTTCAAACAATCTTGTATTTCTATCTATTCTCACATAAAAAAGTTGTAAGTACATATATATATATAGTAGGTACATACGAAGCATTGAGAGGCAATATCAAATGTAGCTTAAAATTTCATATTAATTATGTACCTACCTACTAACCACAAAAACAAGAATTTAGTCATTGATGTAAAAAAACGAAGAAAATAATTCCTTCCCATAATCAAAACATGAAACAATAGCCAACATTGCTATACACGAGCGGACGTAGTGGATTTTTTAATAACATCGAAAGAACAGCACAATATGTCCTCTGGGGCTTAAAAAGATCTACCTTTTTATCAAGCCTTTTTCAATATGCAGCATTCAGTGTTTTTACATCAATGTATTAAATCTAACATATTTTTTTAATTAATATACATGCACTAATAAAATATATATTACTACGATCGAGTATGAAACATAATATTGATCTAACAACTCATTTTGTAAAGATATCAAGTTATTTTTTTTTAAATCGATGTTGTACTTAATATTTTTTTGTTTTCGAAATAAATGTTTTTTTTTTCATTGGTTTGGTTTTCCTTTTTTATTCATTTTTGCTTTTTTTACTATTGATGAGCTTCCTAAATATCCATCACAACATGCGATTTTCCTTTTCTAATTCTCATCTTATTATTTGGGTAATATTAATCTATCAGTAAGTTTGAAGACTGGCAAAATTTTAAGTATGCGTTTCACCGTGCGGCCATGGCGTTATCTAACAAAAAAAATATTCTAAGACTTTATAAAAATTTGTAAAAGTCGATTCCCAAAACCATTTTGTCAAAGTTACGGTTTAAAAGTTATAAAGGTTTGAACGTGGCCGCGCTATTGAAACCCGGAGAACCGCGCAGCCAAGGAGATCTTTAAAATTAAGCGTCATAGAGACCTGAAATTTAGGTAAATAACAGATCGAATTTGTAAAAAAATTTGTAGAAATATAGAAAAAAATCCTAGGTTCATATTTTAGGAGCTGTAAGACTAAAACCCCATGGCCGCGCCATCGAAACGGTGGAGAACTTATTATGGCCGATATCTTGCTGAAAAAGCATCGCAGACGTCTGAAGTTTTTTGTAAAACATAGATTCGAATTTGTTAAAACTTGTAAAAATACAACAAAAACACCCTAGGTTTATATTTCAGGAGCTGTACGACTAAAAGCCCATGGCCGCGCCATTGAAAAGGTGAAAAAAACATCATCACCGATTTCTCGCTGAAAAAGCGTCGCAGAAGTCTAATTTTTTTTTGTAATACGTAGATTTGAATTTATCAAAACTTGTAAAAATACACAAAAATATCCTAGATTTATATTTCAGGAGCTGTGGTACGGCATCACGTAGAAATAAATTGTGATTATCTATCTATCGAAAAAATTAGAGATTATCAAAATCTTTTTTTGTAAACAACACCTAAGTAGTAATATGTAGGGCTACCGATAAGAGGCAAAAAAATAATATATTTTTTTCATGTATTGGGGTGCCCATGTATTGTTTACAACAAACTTTACACCTATTATACTAAAAACGATATCTCAAGGGCTCTAAATTAAATTAAAATGAAAGAATAAGGTATACAGCAGTCTAATGTGTGCGTTTTACAAGAGATATCCCGCTTTCGCACCCCGTCTTCCCTCTAAAGGCTTTTTGTTGCAGTTGTTGTTTTACTTTTAGTTAATTCGGAAGGAGTACTTGTTGTGATTACTATACCTACTGACTTTGATTTGAACACTGTGTGATTTATGCGACTTTTAAAGAAAATAGCGATAAAGTAAAAAAACATAATATAAATATGTCGCTTTATCGCTTCATTTTATTTTAATTTAGAATCCTTTAGATGTCAATTCTAATACCATATTATAGGTGGAAAGTTTTCTGTAAATAATAAGCCATGGTCACCCTATCGAAATACTGAAACTGATATATATAATGACAAAAAAAAAATTGTTGCCTCTTATCGGAAATCCTACATATTATTAGGTGTTGTTTACAAAAAAAGGTCTCGCCAATACCTAATTTCTTCGATAGATAATCACGATCTATTTCTACGTGATACCGTACTAGAGCTGCTGAAATATAAACCTAGATTTTATTTGTGTTTTTACAAGTTTAGACCAATTCAAATATACGTTTTACAAAAAAAAATCCGACTACTCCGACGCTTTTTCAGCGATATATCGGCGATAATATGTTCTTCACCGTTACGATGGCGCGGCCATGGGGTTTTAGTCTTACACCTCCTAAAATATAAACAGGATTTTTAACAGTATTGACAAATTCAAATATACGTTTCACAAAAAAATTCAGACTTGCGACGCTTTTTCAGCGAGAAATCGGCGATGATGTTTTTTTCACCCTTTCAATGGCGCGGCCATGGGGTTTTAGTTTTTACAGCTCCTAAAATATAAACCTAGGATTTTTTTGTATTTTTACAAGTTTTGTCAAATTCGAATGTAGGTTTTACAAAAAACTTCAGTCGTCTGCGATGCTTTTTCAACGAGATGTCGGCGATAATTTGTTCTTCACCGTTTCGATGGCGCGGCCATGGGGTTTTAGTCTTACAGCTTCTAAAATATAAACCTAGGATTTTTTTCTATACCTATCAATGGCGCGGCCATGTTCAAACCTTTATAACTTTTAAACCGTAACTTTGACAAATTTATGGTTTTGGGAATCGACTATTACAAATTTTTACAAAATCTTGGCAGTTTTTCTTTTTAAAAATGGTCATTTCACGCGGTTGAAACGCATACAAATTTTAAAACAAAACTTAGATAAAATTATATACTCCCTTTGTATTTCTAGAGGAACCAACGGTACTGTTACCTTGTATGTACTTTCCCTACAGACTATTGTCAAGGATCGATGTTAATCTCTGTAAGTCTCGGTGTTTAAATAAATATGAGAAAACTGAATGGAATGGATGTTTTATTTACTAACCTCTGCTTGCAATTAAAGGATGACAGTCGTTATTTGGCACTGGGCCCGAGTTGTGAGCCTCTCCCAGAGAGGAGTTCTGTGTCCTAACAGTGAGAAGGTAATAGGCTAGTAACGTAAACAACGTAACGACTCTTCTAATATATATGACGGTCTTAAATGAATACCTGCAACACCATTCAAGCATCCTAGAGCAAAAGGGTCAAGGCATTCAGACACAGAGTCAAAGCGTCAATCTTAAAATGTACATAGCATTTTGATCCCTACCGAACGTATGGAATTGTGGACGCAGGGGGCAAAACATTTCATCAAAATAAAAAGAACAACAACTCTGATTGGTACGCGCCCTGTCACACGTACTCGAGCACATCTAACGCGAATACGCGATGTCCTACCTAGGCGCCCTAAGTGTCTGTAATGATTAGTACGCGCCCTGTTACACGAAATCGAGCACATCTAACGCGATGTTCTACTTAGGCGCCTTAAGTGTCTAGGTAACATCGACTTATATGTACATATATATCGATGCTAGGTAATGATTGGTACGCGCCCTGTTACACGAAATCGAGCACATCTAACGCGATGTTCTACTTAGGCGCCTTAAGTGTATGTAATGAATGTTACGCGACCTGTCACACGAACTGGAGCACATCTAACGCGATGTCCTACTTAGGCGTCTTATGTGTCTGTAATGAACCCGGCATCCGTACCTACCATTTAAACAAAAGACATAAAACACTAGCTGTGGCGACTGAAAGGTGTAGATATTGGCGGTTCTATTCGTACCCATTAAAGACGCTTTTACATTTTTCGACAAATATCTCGGTTTTTCGGGGTCCATTATGATGCACTAGGAATCATAACTATGAGGATGTCATGATATCAAATAAAAGGCAATATATTCATCTCCAGGATGGCATAAAAAATATTATGGTCTCATACAAAATTTTCATATAAATACGATTTTACAGACGCACTAATCAAAGAAAATTACAATAAAAAAACTGGGCAAGTGCGAGTCGGACTTGCTTCCTAAGGGTTCCGTACAAACTTACCCATGTAAACAGTTTAATTCCCGAATGGAGTCTCGAAGATTTTTCCGAATCGTAAAATTTTTTTTTTGGTCTGACGTAACAACAAATTTACAGTTTTTAGATTTATTCCTATACCTGTACTATAAGACCTTGCTTTAAGCAAAATTTCAGGATTCTGGGTCAACGGGAAGTAGGTACCCCATGAATTTTGATTTCCTCGAGAGTGTCGAAATATACGTTTTTTGAGACCTAACGGCCGTATCTTTTTTTCATTAACTTAGAAATTTATTTTTTTCACAACTTAAAGAGACCGCAAACTTGAGTATATGGTTTTAATTTCAACTCAATACCTAAACGCGTTCCAGAGATAAAGGGTCTTGACAGACAGACAGACAGACGGACGGACAACAAAATTATCCTATGAGGGTTTCGTTTTTTCCTTTTGAGGTACGGAACCCTAAAAAAGTGGTCTGAATAGGTTCGCATAAGCTAAATCCAGTGCCCATTTTTAGCTTCAAAATCATAGAATAATACAGCTTATATAGTCTTCTATATATATAGCTAATTATTTTGAACCTACATAAATAACTTTATGATTTATGGACAAAAAAGAAACCACTCAAAAAATTACATATTTACATATAACATTTTTCATTGAACGCACGACCACGCACGACTTCCAGCGTCATATCGCGCTTGGACGCGCTAGTGAACAGACGGGTGTATCGCTTTCTTGGAAAAAATAAATACGACGCAGCCTGTGCCGATCTGTATACTGCAACTGCATCCTTTGATACTTTTTTGAAATAAAATTAAGTAGTACGAGTTCCACCGCACTCCCGCGACCCTCACCAGGTCGTCAGTCCACCACAAAGGACCGCGAGAAGCACAGGATCGGTCGTTGTGGGGGAGGCCTATGTCCAACAGTGGAAGTCTTTCGGCTGAAATGATGATGATGATGATGAGTACGAGTTACGAGTAGGTACATACCATATTATTTTTTAGAATTGGATGGATATTGATTTACTGATACAGAATGAAACTAAAAATAATATTTTTAACAACTTTGACTAATTTGATATGATAGTCATTTTTGGGGGTTATGGCTACGAATATGTCAAGATGGTGAATGTAATTTTTTTTCAACCGACTTCAAAAAAGGAGGAGGTTCTCAATTCGGTAGTTTATTTATGTTTGTTCACTCAGAATTCCGTCATATATGGATCAATTTGATAATTATTTTTTTTACTTAAAAGTTTATGCTTCCACATTAATCCCATTTTTTTTTCAAAATCCAGTTCTGATGATAAGATCCATGAGGAAATTTGAGTGAACTCCTCAAGTATTATAGGCAACCATATAGTGATTTTGGTATTTTCATCAAGAACTCTACAGTCAACAAGTATCTTTTTTTGAAGTGACTGATGAAGACCAAAAATGGCCAATGAAATTTCACACTTACATAGAAAACACATTAGGATAGTTAAGCAACTATGACTATACAAATAAATTAATGGATCTGAATAGTTATGTTGAAAATGGTATCATCGAACTGATCTGATGATGATGATGAAGCCTTAAGGGCATCCAACTCGGCATACATTTTCCGTTTTTCATACAACCGCTCTTGCGCGATTATGACGTTATTACACATTTTTCATTAGATATTTTGGAACTGTGGTTATTATCTAGGTTTCTAATGAAATCAATTTATAAAGGGTATGGTCCATTCATACAAACTGTGGCCAACAGTGGACATATATTAAGACAACTTCAATTCATAGTTTATGAAATGATAAACCTGTTACAGCTATAAGGTTTCACTAAAACTTAGAGGAAATGAGTTAAATCAGTTTAAATTTTTATATTGCTAGAGTCAAAATGGCGGCTGTAGCACAGCAAAATAAACAAACATTTTTTTATTCACTTGGTTAATCATTTTCTTCGTCGTTTAAAATTAGAACAGCGTCTTAAAACATTGTGACTTCTAAGTATTAGCTTATTTATTCATCAACAAGTACCATTCAACATCAGATGTTGATGTAGTATTTTATTTACATATTTTTATTTTTGTTAGTTATGTATTGGTACAAATTAAATAGTTCTTACCTGCCGTGGATAAATCCATTCTTGTATCACAGATCACGAATTTCAGCAACTTCCAAAGAATGTCGTCTCATTTGAGTAATATTGGCTTCTGCGGGTCGAAATATTGTACGAGTCGGTTTCCATCTGTCGGACGCTGGAGTTATTCATAGAAGTAGAAACAGAGTCCGAGATAGAGCGGCCGGGGTCATTGTCGTACATAGCAGATTCGCAGGCTGAGGTCGTCGGGAAAAGCGAGTGCAGAGTTCATTATGAAAGCGAATAGTAATAATAGCAAATAGTCACAAACTGAAGCAAATAGTCGTAGTTCAAATGCTACGTGGCAAAATGTGACACTTTTTGCCGCCACTTTTCGCCCCATTTGGGTAGGCTAAGGTCTTAAGACCATACAGCCACTGAACTTCACTCAAGAAATCCCGCCAAAAACACCCTAACATTTTAAACGGCGCAATTAATATTTTTTTCAATAATATAAGCAAAATAATTGTATTTCGTATGCATTTTTATCAATGGACCAAATGCATAATATTGATATATTTATATAATAAATGATGTTTAAAAAAAAATTATGTTCTTGTCGATTATTAAATTGAAAATTCTATGCAATCATTATTTTTATTATTCCGCCTGAAGGACTTTGTATCCATGGTCAAGAAATAATTGAAAAAGAACCAAGGAAACACTGAATTATTGAATATACTTATTGTTTAATATTATTTTTCCGAACTTTAACTGACGTGATATTATTATTTTAATAATTATTTCTAGTAATGATTAAGATTTTTAGTATAAATAATAATCTTGTCTACGGCATTATCAACCTCTGGCCGTATCTGGACCACTCCCTTTCAATGTTTCCACTGCTGGGACTCAGGTCTCCTAATCCAGTAAAGACCTCTCAAAATCTGCTATTTTGCATGAACTTTGACACTTCATAATTTACTCAAAACTTTAAAAAAAAAAGAAAGTATAACAATATAACGGTGCTAAATAACAAACAAAATATACCAGAAAAACCGACTTCCGAAATAAAAGTTATTTTGATCGTTTTAGTGTTTTCTTTTTGTTGTGAAATCTGTTTATTTTTGTTTGTACAAAGTTTTTTTTAATGTCATGGCTGTCAACTGTGGCGGTGTTAGGGGTGGTGAAGAGGGATAATGTCATTTATTTTTAGAGTTCCGTCATAGACGGAGTAGCGATCCTCCCTCTATGGGTTTCATAGTCAACAACCCTAAAAGCCATGTCGGTCTGTATGTTTGTCAGTCTCCGGCGAAACTCACGAGACTAAAGAGTCTCGTGAGTTTCGCCGGAGACTGAGATAAATAGAAGACGCGCTTTATCTTGTACTCGTAGTTTGACAGTTGTGCTTCAGTAACAAGAATAATGCTTAGCTGAAACACGTAAAATAAGTAAAATTTTTTTATGTTGACCTTAGATTATAATAGAACGCTATAATTTCGCACGTGTATAAATTATATATATACTAGCTTCTGCCAGCGGCTTCGCCCGCGTGGAAGTAGGTTTTTCCATACAAACTTTGGACCCCCGTTTCATCCCCTTAGGAGAGGAGTTTCGTAAAATCCGTTCTTAGCGATGTCTACACCCTATAAGGCTGCCAAATTTTAAGTTTGTAGGTGTTATAGTTCCTGAGATTTCGTGATTAATCAGTGATAGGCGTGTGTAACTCTACTGAACCGACTCACTGTTTCGAAACATTTTAGTGTTCCGAAAGATTGGAACATCAGTAAAGTTTTAAATGCATCATTTGGAACACTGAAACACTCTTTACTTTAAGTGACCAGCACTCTTTGTAAAATTCAAATTATAAAGTAAATAGCGTACATACATCGATATATATGTATTACGTACTAGATTACGCGTGCCGTACACTCACTTCAACCGACTCAGGTGCAGTGTCCTTCTATGCACCTTGATATTGATGACATTAGTACAGTTTTGACGTTCATGCAGTGTGAGAGCGGCGCTTATAAATTCAAATTAAAGTGAATCTGGACGTAAATAATAATTCTGTAGTAATTTAAGTAAAATTACTGTTTGTCCAAGCAATATAATAGCTTCTAATATCGTAATAGTATGTTAGAAAACATATTATTTTATTAAAAAGCCTTCCCATTTTACAATCATAGACCAAAACATGCAGATGTTAACTTCCACAAAAACCAGATTTTTACCTACAACTGGTTTAGTGAACACAGACTTGCATGGTGTTTTATTCCGTTTGTTTTTTTTTTTTGAATATTTTATTTATTGTTATTTCTTTTTTGTATAAATGATATCAATGAATTCCGTCAAATTCAAAAATTATGACGACGTGTGTTTTTTGATACTGTAAAAACTCAGCAAGAAATGTCAGCAAATCATTGGGTATCAGGTTTCATCGGTAAGTTTTGTCGTTAGGTAAGCATTCTGTCATTCGTTAGCACTTAGGTATTACGTATCTACCTAGATATCACGTGCAGATTAGTATTCAAATATACATTAGGCTCAGCTGAATTTGTAGTCTTATGTGTGATATTGCATTACTCATATTGAGATTTCGTCCTTCATACACTAATTATATTCTAGATTTGTTCACACTAGTCAGCCGAAAAGGGAAGAATGGATAAAAATTCTTCAAGAGGATAGAAGCAAAAAAACCTTGCTTTCTACAAAATATTCGTTTATCTGCTCTGCACACTTTCAAGCTGATGATATTTAAGTTGAAAAAGAATTAAAAAAAAGTTTTAGCTGCAAAAAAGTTATAAAATCACAACAGAAAAATAAATATCTCCGAAAAAATGATCTGATCTTCATTCACTCAGGATAGCTGTTCTTCAGAATGATGATTACAATAAAGGGTTTCAATATTTTACGCGATTTTGAATTCACTTATTTATTAAAGTAGTAGAACGTGGTTTTTGAATTTACACTAACGAGGACTATTATTAAATTTTGAAATAGAATGTTATTGTAATGAATTGTAGGCAAAAAGCTGTGTCACTTCTGCTGTATAAAAATCTATATGGATAACATGTCATTACACTATGTTAAACGAAACGCGTAAATGCCGCGAAATTCATGGCGCTTAAGACATATTGGTCGTGAAAAAAGTATCTCTAAAAGCTATCTAGGCGCTGTATGTTTTAATAGTTTTGTTAGACGACATAATGCCAATCTAGCGCTGCAGCGAACTTTTGTTTTAACTTTTCAGTATTTTGACAAATAGTTTCCATGAATGTGCTTGTCTATCGCTAGAATATAAGTCGATGCGTACATATCATTAATGACTTGAACTAAAAACACTGCTTTAAATTATTCTCAAATCAAAATTCAATTAAATAAAACTCTTAGTGTATATGACGCAACGTAACAGATCACGATTCATAACAGTCAGTGTCTGTATCTTTTGAGTCATTGTTCAAAATGTTCCGTTTGTATCTTAGGAGTCGATGTTTCAAATGTTCTGTTTGTATCTTTTGGTTTTGAGCCGTTGTTTGTTCCAAATGTTCCGTTTGTATCTTGTGAGCCGATGTTTCAAATGATCTCTCTCTCATCTTTGAGTGACTTTAAGCCTTCTGATGAGGCCCATTGTAAGCGACCACGTTTCGGAGCCATATGCCATCACTGGCAACACGCACTGGTCATAGACTTTCGTCTTGAGACACTGTGGTATATTGGACGAGAAGACACCGCGCAGCTTCCCGAACGCTACCCAGCCGAGTCGGATTCGACGATTGACCTCTTTCTCGAAGTTAGACCTACCCAACTGGACCGTTTGTCCCAAGTAAACGTAGTCGTCCACAACTTCGAGTGTAGAGTCTCCGATCTTGATAGGAGTGGGTCCTCCATGGATGTTTACCATGACTTTGGTTTTGTCCATGTTCATTTTAAGTCCCACTCTTTCGGAAGCTTTACTGAGGTCACCGAGCATTGTGCTGAGCCCCTCCGTAGTCTCAGCCATGACTACTATGTCGTCGGCAAATCGAAGGTGAGTGATGTGCTCGCCATTGACATTTATGCCTAGCCCTCTCCACTCCAGAACCTTGAAGACATCCTCTATTGCGGCCGTGAACAATTTCGGAGAAATGACGTCTCCTTGCCTCACACCCCGCTGCAAGAGGATAGGTTTCGAGGTCTGGTCCTGAAGTCGGACTGACATGGTGGCGTTTTTGTATAAACACTTCAGCACTTCGATGTACCGATAGTCAATCTGGCACCGTTGAAGAGACTGCAGTACAGCCCAAGTCTCGATCGAATCAAAGGCTTTCTCGTAGTCCACAAACGCTAAGCAGAGAGGCTGATTATACTCCTCAGTCTTCTGTATAACCTGCCGCAGCGTATGTATGTGGTTCACAGTGCTGAAGCCTTTTCGAAATCCGGCTTGTTCGGGAGGCTGGAAGTCGTCGAACCTGCGCGCGAGACGATTCGTGATGACTCTGGAAAACAGCTTGTAGACATGGCTCAGAAGTGAGGTCCTGTAATTCTTAAGCAGGCTATTGTCACCCTTCGTAAAGAAGAGTGCCACCACACCTCTGCTCCATGCCTGTGGCGTTTTTCCCTCGAGTATGACGGAATCGAACAACTTCTGAAGTGCCTTTAGGACCGGTTTTCCACCCGCCTTCAGGAGCTCGGCCGTAATTCCGTCCTCACCCGTCGCCTTGTTGTTCTTCAACTGCTTCAGAGCCATCCTTATCTCGTACAGGCTGACGTCCGGGATATCTTCGGTATAGTGTCGAGTCAATCTAGCTCTTGGGTCGTTTACTAAATTTGCAGTGGGTTCGGAGATTGACGTGTACAACTGTCCATAAAAAGCCTCGATCTCTCCCAGAAGTTCCGATTTGGCGGATATGACTCTGCCATCGTCGGTCTTCATCGAGTCTATTGGGCAGAGCCAGCTCACGTTTTCCCATACAAACGAAATATACAAAAACAAAATCATTAAATTTGATCGAGCCGTTTCGGAGGAGTGCGACTACAATAAATAAATAAATAAGCGCAGCACCGGTCGCTTTGAAGGACACTTGTGAAAGGCCCGTGTACGTGTGCAGTAGTGAACTTTTTTTACCTTATAATTATAATATTGATGATTATATCAATGAGGTTGCACGCAAACGTGCACCAAGCATGCATGCGCGTACGGCGTATCATTTTTCTGTCTCACTAGCGCGGCTCATTCGAATGGGGTACAGATGTTCCTTGCTTAGTAAACTCATGATTGTAAGTAGAACAGTCGTAAAATAGAAACAGCCGCCTCGGCCGCATTTAAAGAGAGAACAATTTGCAATCAAACATAAACGTCTAACTAATATGATTTAATTTAAGCGTTTTTTTTTTAATAAACTTATAACAAACAATTACTTTGTATATACATTTAAACGGGAGGGGGCTTCGCTGACGGAGCGCCTATGGGTTGGGTAGAGGTGTCGGGTAGCGATGCTGTCTCCAAGTTCTTCAGATTAGTTTCAAACTCGACGGGTTCAATGAACTTCTTCTTCGGGAACGGCGTCGGTCCCAGAATACTTTCGACATCTTGGAAATTTAACGTTTCCTTTTTTAGAAGTGCTTCGGCCAACTGCGGGTAAAGCAATATTTTAGACAGGGATTTAGGTATTAGACCAAATAAGTTAGCAATCTCCACAAAAAATATTATTTAACTTGCTCAAGAAAGAAACAAAAGTTGAGTTAACTCATCAAGTAATTTTCCCCTATTCGTACAAGAGTATGGGAATTCAAATTATTATTTTTTTACTAAAAGAATAATTACATTCTACAAAAGCCAACATTTTTATCTTCTTTTAATAAGAGATTCACAGAAGGTGACATTAGTCATAACTATAAACAAGTTTTAAAATGGGATTAACCACGACATGTGAAAAAAAATGAACTGGTCAGTTGTTCGCAAACTCGTTTTTTTCTCAATATTCAGATAATTAATAAAAAAATTGGTAATATAAATGGCAGTTTGACAGCTAGAAACACGTTTTTTAAACTGAAGTTTTTATCTCTATTTTTATTGAAGTTTTCTGACTTCTAAAAAATCAGCCTTTTTGCGTTTAATAAGATATTTTACAAACAAAAGTACAGCTGCTTTTTTCATATTTCAGGATCCCATACCCAGTGAAAGTTTGCATAAAAAAGTACATGGCACATTCTATTTTTTTTTACCAACAATGTCCTCTTGTGCCCTCGAAAAATAAAGTAAATATCGTATTCACGTTTGAAATTTTTAAGTTTCTCAATTTTCTTTATGCTTATTAGAAAATCAAAGAGATTTAAAGAGATATAATAAAGCGGCTATCAGAACAAATGTCTTAGTGCTCGGCCACAGTGGAAGCGCGGGTGCGGGGCGGGCGCGGCGCGGCAATCTCAAACACAAGAACTTCCTTTGAGTGTCCACAGTGGGCACGCGGGCGCGGGAAGCGGCGCGGACTGCGACACGCGGAGCGGGCGCGGACGTCTCACGCCATAGTGAGTTCATACAAGTGGCCACAGTGAGTGCGCGGGCGGCAAGCGGCAAACTAGTTCGAGCCATGCTAGAAGTATCTAATATTTATCGATGTATCGATATTTATAAAAATATTAATATCAGCCTGGATTTATCTAGGAAAAGATATATATCGGTCAAACTTTCCAAGATTTTCGGTCTTAAAATAATAATTCATTTAGTTCAGTCTAGGTCAATAATAGGTAGGTAACTAATCAATAGTAGTAATTTCCATGCAAAATTCACATTATTTTAATTTATGAGAATCTGCATAAAACTTCTTCTTCCCGCCCTTTTCCTATATTACTTGGGATCGGCGCAACATGTAATCTTATTAAAACTAACGAAATAACAATGTACTAATATTTTGAAGACCAATTAATTTTTTCAGACATTTTAATGAAAGTAAAATCATAACAGTTCAGTATAGATAATACAGATTTTTTTCCGTTCGTTCCTATCTTTTACGGCTTTGAATTCATTTAAATATTCTACTGATAAATAAATTTTGAAAAAAAATCGTTT
The DNA here is from genome assembly GCA_905147345.3 of Mythimna impura. Classification (NCBI taxonomy): domain Eukaryota; kingdom Metazoa; phylum Arthropoda; class Insecta; order Lepidoptera; family Noctuidae; genus Mythimna; species Mythimna impura. The sequence goes on from LR990339.1 coordinate 32,627,905, forward strand.
TTGATACGATTTTCGATATTGAATATTTTGTGTCGATATATCGATGTATCGGATCAAAATATATAGACTGAAAATTTTGATATATCGAAGCAAAAATATCGATATTTTTTCAACAAGCCTACTTCGGACAGGCACTATCACCCGCGCCGCTGCCCGCACCGCGCTGCCAGTGTGGCCGAGCACTTAGAAAAACTGTCATCCTATGTCTCAGTGACGCCATCTGGCTTTGAATAGCAAACACGCGAATTTTATTTAACTATCGCTCGGTAGGTGGCCAGGGGCCTTACCATGATAATGTTAAAATTTCAGTCGTACGACCGAAAAAGAGTGATGGAGCTATACACCCTATATAGCCAGTTCGGTTTAGGTCGTAAAATGGATCACATTATGAGCTCGTGGTAGAGCCTCAGTGTGTGATAAAGATAAGGTTATGCTTTTCAGCAATAGATGGCGTTATCACAAAATCAGAAAATGTTCTAGAACTATTTATAAAAATTATTGAATTTTAATTAATTACTTCGTAAATACCAAAAATATTTACGAAAATAAACCGAAGTTAGGTCCAGTCATTTTATCATAACAAGATTTGCAATAGCGTAATGCGCAGTTCGGCATATTTTCTCAGAAAATGATTTTCCTTTAATGCATAGAGCGGATACAAACACGACTTGACGTGTAGGGGCGTCATACTACACTGAGCGACTTATGACCACTAGGTAATAAGTATCGGATCACGATTTTGTTCGCTATGTCCTGTCTATTGGTAGTATATATTTAATGTCTTTGTAGAAAATACAATTATTCAAGGGCAAATTGGGTACCTAATATTTTACTTTTTTGAAATTTGTTTTACAGAATGAACGAAATGCAACTCTGACATACTTTTAATAGTGATCAATTGTCGGAAACAAAAGAACACCATGTCCAGGAACACATGCATGCTCTGAACAACAAAAGCCATCATGTATAATATATGCAGCTAACCGTAATAAGTTTCTCCTGGTTATCTCTGAGCAACTTCTCGGTCCTGAAGTAAGCTTCGCCGATCAGTTTTCTCGCTTCCAGATCGATGAGGTTCTTTAGCGTCTTGCTGAAGGGACTTTTGCCGTGTGTCTTGATGTCAGGGAACGATAGAAGACCCACTTTTTCAGACATACCGTAGACACGGATCTACCGAAGAAAGAGGGAAAAAATTAGGATATATATATTATAGGGAAACATCAAAAAACTTAGCTATGGTCATGCTCAGACCAACAAAAAAAGAAAGACGGAGCACCACGAACTTCAAGAGTGAAACAACATTTTTATGTATGTGTGATTCAAAGGGTTTGTTAAATTTTTCCCTAAAATTTGGGTAACAATATTGTGTATGTAGAATTATATTTACAAGAGTTAAGACATTGTTGAGTATGGTATTGTATACATTATGGTATGGTATGGTATATACCTACCACAGGCTTGGTTTTTGTGGCATTACTTTAAAAGTTCGTGGTGCTCCGTCTTTCTTGTTTTGTTTGTTGGTCTGAGTGGTCATTTGAATAAAAAAAAATACTCGCAAATCTGCATAGCCTTTTATCAATTACGAAAAAAAACTCGCAATGCAATCTAAAGTCGCATTTTAAAAACAAAAAAACTTAAGATATATAGAATTGAAAATCATTCGCTCTTTATAATGTAGTCGCAATCAGTGTTTTATTCAAATATTTTATTTGCAAAAAGAAAAAAATGCGTGTCAGCCAGAGCGGAGAATATTTGTAACAAATTATATTGATACTGTTAAATTATTTCTTTGTTCGCTTGCTATGATGAAATAATGATGGACATACTAAATTATTTTACAAGAAATATTGTGTATTAAAAACATAAATTTGAAATTTGACTATGGTTTCTTCAAAAGAATTAAAAATAGTAGTTTTGTGTAGTCGTATGCAATGTTTTCGTATCTATCACAGTCATAAACAAAAACAGACCAAATACACGAAAGTGGAAATTCGCTGTATGCAAAAAGAACGAGGACTGGTGGGGGAAGAGATGCAAATGTCCAGCAGTAGACGTCTTTCAGCTGGGGTGGTGATTATGAAGATGAATTATTGTACTGGCAACCTCGCAACTGCTTTATCACTGTTGACAATAATCCCCCCACCAAAAATGTACAAATACAGTTGACACGCGTTAATCCGACCAAAGTTGTTCAAGACTGTTTTCCGACACCGTCTTGCACAACGATGATCAATGATGATCCGTCATCGAATTTGTCAGAATAAAAGGTACCGCTACCGATCCTAAAAGCATGAGTCTTTTTTGAAACGAAGTATCAAGTCATCCGACATACATGACATAGGTACTTACAAAACGGTCAGATCAAATCTATGTGACTCGGCAAACGTGGTTCTAGAATATAAATGATCAAATAAAAAATGGGGGATCTATTTTCAGATCTACGAAATATACATAAATTAATTTCATAAAAATCGTTTCGGAGGAGTTCGATTACAAACACTACGGCACGATATTTTTAAGATGAGACTTAATTAATTAAATATTACAATAGAATATTTAATAAGGGTTATTGTAAAATTAATGTCATTAACGCTATATCACTTGCAAGAAAGTATTGATTTTAATCGATTGCATACTGATATAGGCATGACGGATTATAAGGGGTGACGGATTACCGCGGGTCAACTGTAATTCTCGTTACGGCAATTACTGATTTTTAAGGAATGTTCTCATTGTAGACTCAATCTGTCAAAAACACCTCTGATTTCTATAAATATTTTCACAAGTTTTTGACATCATCGCCGAGATGAGAATGCGACCTGAATTTAACCGTTTTTTTACTGACCTTTTGGTCGTTTAATTCAACCTTGGTGTGACTAAACAATTCCGAAGTCGATGAGACTCATCCTAAGATACCTGAGCGTAGGCGATCTTGGTGACTTTCTCGAGGTCATTCTGCGCGCCGCTGGTGATGGAGTTGAAGGTGATGGCCTCAGCCGCGCGCCCGCCCAGTGCCATGCACATGCGGTCGAACAGCTGACAAAACATAACATGACATGAGACTGGCATGAAAGTCAAAGAATTTATTTCAATTTGACTGTTAAAATGAACGTCTGAATGTACATTTTTATTTACTGTCCCTTCCACAATCAACACTTTTCGAGTCGCTAAACCATCAAAATAGAGGAATACACTAAAATAATACAGTCACAAAACTGACCACACCACGCTAGGGCAAGTTACCCTAAAACTGGTATTAAACACAGTGAAACCTTTCGCCAAAGTGGCACCAGCTGGCTGCGTACATTTTCAAGAAAACCCTCATTGGAAACAAAGATTCAGATAGACTTAAGTCTAAAGATGATGAAAAGATAAAGATTCAGATAGACGTAAGATTGTAGACTCACCTCTTCCTTATTATACAGCTTCTGGTCCGAGGTGGTGTACTGCGCGAAGCCGAGCGCCATGTTGGTACGCGGCACGATAGTGACCTTGAGCAGCGCGTCTGTGTGCTCCAGCAACCAGCCCGCCAGCGCATGTCCTGCCTCGTGGTATGCCACCACGCGCTTCTCTGCCGGCGACATGGCGTGGCTGCGTTTCTCTGTGCCACCTGTAATGAGATTTTTTAAATTTATTGTATTAAAATGTTGATTCTGGTTAATTGTATATCTTTAACAGTCCTTACGTGTAGCCAGAAACCGGAAATCTGACAACAGTTTTGCAAAGGGGAATTGTACAGTCCAGTTACTGGGTTGTGCAGGTAAAATAGACAGACCCTCCATATAAAATAGGCAGACCCTCCATATAAAATGGCAGACCCGCCATATAAAATAGGCAGACCCTACAAATAAAATAGGCAGACCCTCCATATAAAATAGGCAGATCCTCCATATAAAATAGGCAGACCCTCCATATAAAATAGACAGACCCTCCATATAAAATAGGCAGACCCTCCGCATAAAATAGACAGACCCTCCATATAAAATGGCAGACCCTCCATATAAAATAGGCAGACCCTCCAAATAAAATAGGCAGACCCTCCATATAAAATAGGCAGACCCTCTATATAAAATAGGCAGACCCTCCATATAAAATAGACAGACCCTCCATATACAAAAAAGGCAGACCCTCCATATAAAATAGACAGACCCACCATATAAAACAGGCAAACCCTGCATATAAAATAGACAGACCCTCCATATAAAATAGACAGACCCTCCATATAAAATAGACAGACCCTCCATATAAAATAGGCAGACCCTCCATATAAAATAGACAGACCCTCCATATAAAATAGACAGACCCTCCATATAAAATAGACAGACCCTCCATATAAAATAGACAGACCCTCCATATAAAATACTGATATTCGGCTGCATCCGGTTAGACTGGAAGCAGACTCCAATATAATCGGGAAAAGTTTATGAATTACATTGGTACATGGTGGACATCTCAACCACACGCACAAAATTTTATAATTTCGTTGTGCGTAAATGAATTTCCACCTCCCAGAGTCTGTTTCCTAATAACTACAAAGTGACCTTTAGATCAAGAGTAACATATCCAAGGTTCATGGCAAACATGCTCCATCGTAGACCTGACCATTGCTTACTACTAGCAGGTGAGATAGTGATCAAACGCAAGCCTATCAAAAAAGCAACGTAAGCATGCAGAAGTAACATGGGGCAAGGGCAGGAAAATGCCCTTACCCCATGTTCCTTCGAGTCGACGTAACATGTTTTCTTCCATTCTCTCCTGTCACCCGGCACGCTATCGCTGACTCCCTTGTCTTCCGTATTAATCCTTACACAATCCATCCATCTTTTCTTTGGTCTTCCTCCCCTGGAGAGGGATCTCCAACCAGCCACATGTATATTCATAACTCTTTTTTTTGTAACATGCATTTCATCTCAGTAAGCATACAGAAATATCATCATCATCATCATTTCAGCCGAAAGACGTCCACTGCTGGACATAGGCCTCCCCCAAGTGTCGCCACAACGAACGGTCCTGTGCGTCTCGCATCCATCGGACTCCCGCAACCGTTACCAAGTCATCGGTCCACCTTGTAGGAGGCCTTCCAACGCTACGTCTTCCAAACTACTACAGAAATATACAGTTTATGGAATAAAGAGTATTCAAGTTAATCTGACAACCGTTTTTATGAATTAAGGAGGGCAAATAAGCAGTCGCGTCATGTGGGAACTGTTACTCAGCTGCATCCGGTTAGATTGGAACTCAACCCCGGCACTGTTGTGACAAGACTATGGAAATGATGATAAAAGGTATTTATTTAGGAAATTGGTAAAAAAAAACCTAAATAAATATAAAATATTGATGAATTTAATGTAAAATCATTAAATTCATCAATATTTTTTTTATTGATATAACCTAGTGCTTGACCGCTAACCCACCTGATGGTAAGCAGTGATACAATCATTAATGGTGAAGCGCACTAGTTTATTAATAGCCCATTCACTCAATGTATCTGGTTTTCTTGCTGAAACAAACTCTCTTCTAAAGTCCATACAATAAATGTAATACTCATGTAGGTTAATCTCCGATGTGGTCTTTTAAGGAAAGCTCCACATAGATCTGGGGGGACCTGTCCATACTGTGCCACTCACATTATTGGCACAGTATGGACTTGTGACAGTACTCAGCCACATCTAATAAAACTGGTAACCGAGCCCAACTTAGTTGAGGACAGGTCAAGCAGATGTTGATGACTTACCCACGACTCTCTCGACGGCATACTCTAAGTCTGTGTGCTTTACAATGTTTTGCTTGTGTCGCGCAGCATGCAGGGCCGCCTCGTTGCAGACGTTCGCTATGTCAGCGCCGCTGAACCCTGGAGTCAAGTATGCGAGTCTGCGAACACGAGATTATGCATACAGTGAGTTTAAAACCCTGTATATATGGTCATTATTAGTTTATCTAAATATTTAGAAGAAAACTCAATTAAAGAAAAAGCGTACTTTTATTAAATAAATGAAGTTGTTCTTGCCTTTTCCAAAAGTACACAAATTTTACCAGTTATGATTTTATCTCACAAATAATGCAGGGAAAAGTTATTGCCATATACAGGGCACGACACAAACCCAGTTTCTGAATTCCGGGAAAAAAATCCCGTAGCGAAAAACTGAATAACACTACTCGATCGAATCGAAGACCTCATGCTTTGATATAGCGCATGCGACCACTAGACTGGCTTGTGAAAGTTATCTTCAAATAAAGACTATATACAAAATACCTGAAATAAAGAGTACAGGACATTTTCCCTTGTTTTTATGTGTTATAAATTCACATTAGAATTATTCTAAATCTTACCTTTTGACATAGTAATCGGGCAATTCTTCGAGGACGATATTTTTGAGATGCCTGTTGAAGATTTCCTCGCGTTCGATCAGAGTGGGCAAGTCGATAAGAATGTGACGGTCGAAACGACCGGGACGCAACAGGGCCTGGGGGAGAAAGATAACTTTATGTATTTATGGTGATACGAGTACTAGAGTCTGGCCATTGAAAGATGACCACGAATTATTTATTAAACTTTGTTTATGGCAGCATTTAAGAATTGTCAAAATTGTGTCCTTGACGTTTCGTACATAACGCATTTTATGTTTACGTGCATCTTATTTTACTTGTTTTGTCTGCATGACACGTCTACGCTACGAGCAACGCTGTTCGAGACCATCGACTCTTCTCACTGTTACTGCGTCTATAAATGGTTGCCGATAGCTCTGGCCTTATCCAGCCTTAGTTATGTGTCGGTCCGTGAGGTTACGGATCGGCAATGATAAAATCCCATCCTATACACCCTTCATTATTCCCACCTTCCGTCTGTTGCCTTAGGTCTCAAGGCAACAGGCTTCCCGCACTATTATTTATATACGTATATATTATAGCTATATGGTTAGGGCTAGATTGTTAGGTGCAGCTAAGGGTGATGATAGGCTACAGTCAACCCCTTTACTGTACATTTCGGTAGCTAAATGTAGAACCCACAACCTGTAAGTGATGTATTGCGTTTTTTGATTCGAGAAATCGAACTAAAACACGTAGTAAGTTTGTTTTGGTCTTGATAAGTTTATAAATAAATAAGTAAATAAAAGAATAAACCATTACGATTTTTAACCTAGCCTAGGTATAGCGTAAAAATATTACCCATGCGCGATAAAAGCCTGAGCGTAAATAACGCCACAATATACGAGCGAAGGAATCCGGGTCCTAACTTATCGCATATTATATCAATAATAATGCAATACACTACTCATAAATTTGGCCTAAAACGCATACCTGTAGTATAGAATGCAAATTATAATAATTACTACGGTTAAAAATTGCTATGAAATATGATCAGGCGTTTTCGAACTTATTTTAATATCTCAAAAATGTGGTTAAATATTAACAAAAAATTTTAGATAGTGAAAATTTCAATAATAACTATACTCTAGAGAGTAAATTTGGTTTGACGCAAGTTGGTACGGATCCACATACAAATTTGGGCAATCTCTTTTAAAGACGTAAAAAATTAATTAAATTTGAAATATGCAGAGAAAATGCGACATTTGGATCCAATAATTTCCTATCTTGGTTAGTTTTTTTTTAATATCTGTTATAAAAACTTGATACTTTATGACTTATTTATTAAACCCCGAGCGAACGCCGGCGTTCGAACGTCATTGTCTTTCTATTGTGTCTCTAATTACGCTACTCAATAGGAACATATTGAAAGAAAGAAAGAAAAATATTTTATTTGGCACGCATGGATACACACACTGTAGAAACAAAATTTAAGACAACTAAGAAAAAAACACTGACACAATGTGTGTCTCACGGCAGCGCCAAATAGGTCCAGTTTTCAAATTGCAATATAACTCACGGTGAATTATACTTTTTAGGAGGTATCGACAAAGAGCAGACGAAACTTCTAATTGTGAGAACAGTAAAGGAGATGGAAAATTGAAAATTTCGGATGCGTGCTATCCAGCGAAGCCGCGGCAGACCTTTGAACGATATTATATTTCATACATAATGGCATCGATCGGCCTATCAAATGAATAAAAAATTTCGATGATATCTCACACACAAATTGTTTTATTCATATTTAAAGATTCCAAGGAAGTGCTTATGGAAAGGCTATTTCACCGCCCATATGTAGAGATAGTAGGGTTTCTACCCGGTAAATACCCAAAATACACAAATACAGGGTATTAACTTTTTACACTTTAAAGGCACTTTCGAAACGGAAACCTCTCGCTATCAAGGGTTCATAGTAAGGACGCAAGTCTTACAGTATGTTAGGGTACGGACAACAATTAGTCTTTGCCTAATTAAGGTGTCAAATACCTTAAAAAAAAAATTGTTCAAAATTTATGAATATCAATTAATGGATTTTACAATTATACACACAAATTACAATTATCTGACAAATGATAAATAATTATGTGATACATACACGAAAAATAGCAAGTGACAAATTCCAAATGCCAAGTTCCAAGCGCATAGTGTAAAGTGCTAAGTGTAAAAAGCAAAGTGCAATTTGCCAAGTGCCAAGCGCCAAGTGCCAAGAACTAAGTGCCAAGTGTGAAATGTTAAGTGCCAAGTGCCAAACGCCAATCGCAAAGTGCAAAGTGTCAAGTGCCAAATGCAAAGTGCCAAATGTAAAGTGCTAAGTGTCAAGTGCTACGTGTCAAGTGCAAAGGGCCAAGTGTAGAAATCAAAGTGCCAAGAGGCAAGCGCCAAGCGACAAGTGGCAAGAGTCAAGTGCCAAGAGCAAAGTGCCAAGTGCAAAAACAAAGTGTTAAGGGCCAAGTGCAAGGTCAAAATGTCAAATGCCATGTTCCAAGTGACAAATGAATGATATGTGGCGGGTGTGAGCGCCAACACTTTTCTGCACTAGTACAAAAAACAGTAAAATGCGTGCCTAAAAGCGGGTAGAACTGGGTTTTCGAGGTTTGTTCAAAAAAATTTATGTTGATAAAACTATCTAAGCGAACTAAAATTAGATAAGCTTATAAAACGTTATTCGGTGTTTAGAACTAAACCAATAACTGTTTATTGTTTTTACCCATGCTTTTGGGTATTTACCCAGTAAAAACCCTGTTTATACCCAAATCGCCCATCTCTACCCATATGTGGCTGCAGTATTCCACACACGATCAGACCAGTGCTTTGTTTAACATTTGTATAACATTAGAAGCTGTCCTGGTGTAAAGTACCGTCTGACCTTTGCAAGAATGCCGAGTTTCCTAGCAGCTACCATAGCTTTAGACTCAATGAAGCGATCAAAGTTTAGGTTTGAGGAAGTTTTAACTCCCTAGAGCTGAAGGCGGTTAGTGCACTCCAAGGATACCTACATTCTAAAAAACTAGTCAAGGTGAACGGGCTCCTTTTGGCGGTGAACAGACACGCTTTTGTTTTGGCGGTTTGAATCCCACCAAATTGGCGTTCGCTCTACCATAGCCTCTCTTTTGGACTGGATTAGCTTTTTACTAGCCCGAACACTCGGCAGGCAACTCTCTACAATTTTACTAATATTTTTTATTTATTTAAACTTCATGTTCTGTAGTAGTACATGAAGTTTAAATAAAGTACATAGGCAGACATATTGCAAGGTGGCATTCTCTGCCAATCAACCTTAAGTCCAAAAAAGTTGAATGGTAAACGTTAATGCGCCCAAGTTAAAAACAAAAAGCTAGTTTCAATCATTGCCAAACTATGGTACTAGATTGTTGTACGATCACATTGCGTTAGACAAATACATAAAGATGGAGGCCTAAAACTCAGTTTGACGGCTATATAAGGTGAAAGTTCGAGGGTAGCCGTAACACGTATTTACTTACGCAGTTATAATCAAATAAATCATTAACACTGAACTGAGAAGGTTTTTTACTTAAACTGGAATTTATCTACAGTGTGGTAAAATAAGTCGGGCCCTGGAGGTAAACTACCTTAAATCCTTAAGTTGGCTTATTTTACTTAAAGGACCATTACTTTATTTTTAAAAAGAAACAAAACTGCTTTCAAATATTTTCTAAAACTCGCTTAATTTTTCTGTACACCCAGGGTGAACAGCTTTAGATATTTTTTTATTTGGCCTCCTTTTTGTTGCTGAATATCATGTACCGTAATAGCTTACGTACAGTTCAAATTTTCAGTTTGTGAAAAGTAGAAACATACCTTATCCAGCACATCAGCTCTATTAGTAGACGCCAGCACGACCACGCCCTCACGAGACTTCATGCCGTCCATCTCCACTAGCAACTGATTCAGGGTTTGCTCCCCTTCCCCGCCGCCAGGGCCGAACGAGGTGGGGCCCGTCGACCTAGCGCGCCCCACGGCGTCCATCTCGTCTATGTAGATGATGCACGGGGCCCGGGACAAAGCTTCCTTGAATAGGTCTCTGGAAATTGTAAATATTGCGATGATAATTTTAATGATTAGTCTCAAAATTAAACTAGCTTTCGAAACGGTGGAGATAAAGGACACGCAGATCTTAAACCAGAAAATTCCAAGACGTGTGACATTTATCAATCTGCATTATGCTTTTATTATATCTATAACAGAAGCTTACAATAAGCTTATTGTAAGCCACAGGAAAGCCAAAGAATAGAAGAAAAAGAAAGAAGGATTAACCTTTTGAGTGCGTAATTAGAGACACAATAGTAAGACAATGGCGCGTGAACGCCGGCGTTAATGCGAGGATCAACAGCTTAAATGAGGAATGACAGAGAGTCCAAACAGAATCCATTAGGGTTGGCAATCTGAGATCGATAAATAAGTCAACAAAATCTTTTTTTTATACGATCTGAAAAAATGGATCGTTTTTGTGAATCGACTGCCGATTTTTTTTCTGCAGAGTGCAACCATATTATTATTTAAAAACGTACAAAACACCTAATATCCTCAGGTAAGAATCAAAATGGAGAAAGAAACATCAAAGCTAGATAAACCTAATTTTGACTACTTTGTGAATTAGGAATTATTTATTATTTATTTTATTCATTCTTACTTGTATATCTACTAGTGATAAAACGAATATTCGCATTCGCATTCGCGAATATTCGCACATTTTTTGACATTCGCATTCGCAAGAAACATGGGAATATTTGGCGAATGTTTTTGAAAAACAAAAAGGTATTAAAGTATTGATTGAATGGATATATAGGGTGACTGGTAATTAGTGACTAATTACCAGTCCCCATATAGAATGACAATACAACTGAATTGATTTTATAATTTTAAATTTAATTTAATATTTTTCTATCACACAACTTGCCTTTCACATTTTCAGTGTTACAAATTGTGTAACAAAACGTTAGAGAAATTTAGAGTCATAATCATGTTTTTATATCATTTTAATTTAACAAATACCGTCTTTTGCTATAATTTGGCCTACCTATCGTTACTTTGCCCAATTTGATTATTTTAAATTAATTAGTAAACTATTCTAGTTAACAAATTTTATTCCTAGTACAATTTTTCACGCGTGGCAACAGTCATTTTTGGTTTAAACAAGAAAGTTATGAAATGTAATTCAACGTCAGAATTTTACAAAATGTGGTCGATGCTTTTGCTCCTGCACTTCACATTTTGTTTATATTCCTTGTTTTAAGCTGTTTTACTTATTTTAGGTTTTTTTTTTTTGGTGGGAAAATCATCTAATGACAAATCCCACTCTTGGGCGGAGCGATTTTAGGTAACATTTTAAATGAATAGTCCTCCATCTTTCTATCTATGTATTGCACTTGAAAATCGAGTTTAAGTTGGTAAAATCAAGAAAAACAATAGTATGTCATTTTTTATAAATAACTTACAAGACTTTGCCGGTTGACACTTTTTATTTTGATATCAAACTAGTGCAATTCCGCGATTCTTTAAGCGTGAAACTGAACTCAGAACCCACTTGACGAAAAAATCAAGCTCTACTTTGCCTACCTTCTAAAATAAAAAATAAAAAAGTTTTAGACTTTATAGTTTGTTTAAATATGAGTACTATATCAATACGCTACGGTACCAAATCTGTTAATTTGAAAATACATTTTAACTGCAATATTCTTGCCTAGGCAAAGTGGAGGAAATACCAACTTTGCCTGGCCATTTCGAAGGTAATTTCTTAGAAATTGTGAAGTAAAACCTACAATGGACTGTTTTAATAGGAGTTTAAGATTCAGATTTGTATTTTTTTCTTCACATGTCACATATGAATTTTTCTATTTCAGTTGCAAGAAATAAAACATAATTCAAAATTCGTGCAAAGTTAGGGCATTTTACCAGTACAATAATACTAACTGACGTCAAATCATAACAAATCTTTTCCAATGAACTTAATGAGATTAGCTTCGTTCTATCAACCTGTAACGGCTTTGCTATAATAATCATCATCATTTCAATCAAAAGACATCCACTGTTGGCTGTTGGCCTCCCTCAAGTGTCGCCATAACGATCGGTCCTGGGTAGGGCACATTACTCGCAGAACAGATGGTCGATGGGGACGAAAGGTTCTGGAGTCGCGACCACGCACCGGAAGACGCAGCATCAAGGCCTCCCACAAGGGGCGACCGATGACCTGGTGTGGGTTGCGGAAACCCGATGGATGCGAGACGCACAGGACCGGCTCTGCTATGTTTTGTTTAAGCTGGGCTGACACGAAATGTCAAACTGTATGAAATTTTCCACGCACTTTGTTTTAAAGTCAATATTCGCATTCGCATTCGCGAATGTGAGAAATCTAACATTCGTTACTTCACTAATATCTACCTACCTATCAGTGGCGTGCCAGATACCTTTAAAGGGGGCAAGCCAAGGAACCTTGACTTATCTACTACCTACCCAAGTACCCATTTACCTAATATTTCGAATAAAAAAAACTCGCGCTATAATCCGCCGTCACGTATCATCAGTGCAAAATCTCTTGCTGTAATGCTGATTAATTGCTACATTTTCATTTGTTATTAATAAGATAGAAATTAATTATACATCATACCTGTATCATAAATGATTTAAAATATGTAAGAGCCATCTATTGATATTTTTTGGCAAGTCTTGCTCGCTCACAACAAAATTCTAGCTGGCTACTTCTGAATAATCCACTAGATGGCGCACAAAGTAGTAATCAATGAAATCAATCATTTGTTTACGATATATATGTAATATAATTAGCATAGCAAATACTCACAATTTAAACAGCCATAGAGTATACAACAGCATAGCCGTTCTTCGTTTCTTTATCACACACTTAGAAATTTCATCACATAACTGTCGAGAACACGGATATCGGTCGAGAAATAGAACCAAGTTTTTGTTCGCGGTTTACCAAAACTACACAATGAAATAACAGCATTTGAGAATTCTGATGTCTTTTCATAGCACCAGCGAAGTTATTTAAGTCATTATAACCTGATGTATTCCAAGCATTCTTATCGTTTGAGAAAAATATGCAACACGAATGAAACTGCCTATTATGTGATTTAGTTTTCTGAGAAATATTCAAATCAGGGGTATGTTTAGGCGAAGTTACGAGATCATATTTATCTCTAAAAGTCAAAGTCTTTACCTGGCCAAGTATTTTTTCCACACATTTTAATCCGTCACAAGGAACAATTGCATGTATTTCCCAATTCATTTCAAAGATAATAAACTTTAATCACTTCAAAACAAAGTAAGTTACAGTAATAACTAATCATAAAACTTTAAATGACAGAAATCAAAAATCTTTGTTAACAAAACACACGTAAAAGTAAACACGATTTAACCGCTCAAAGCAAATTTGAACTAATTTGTTTGCGGAACTTTTAAGCGTCATATATAGAGGGCGCCTCGGAATTTGTGTAGTAAAATTCATTGATCAAACATTTCAAGCCCGGAATATTTTAAAGAAAAAATGTTCGATTAGTACTTGCACACAGTATCAAATTTTACTCACACAGACTCACATTTTTATGTTTTTATAGGGAAAAGTGAGATGGCAGATCAAGCCTCATAACAAGCCTTTGCGCCAGACAGAGGCAGCAACACACTAGTGTTCATCTCTTTTTTTTGTTAAGTGTTAGAGTGAGATCGGAGAGATGGCGCTCAGAGCGGCAACATTACTTAATGAGCATACGTCCTAGGTATCGTGCGTGAATGAACACGAAATGGCAACAGCGCGTAAACGCATAAGCGCGCGAAGTTTAAAAATTAGAGTTTTATTTAATTTAATTCATTTGTTGTGTTTTATGATATAGATGACTGTGGTGTGGTGAGGTATTATTTTCACATCAAGCCCGGCTTTTTAACTTGTATTGCTCGCACGTCGCTGCTACCTATACTAAATACTTTTGTAATAGCTCGCTTTTAAGCAAGTTATTAGACTATTATTTTGATCAGTGGGGAAAATGCTTCATGGTTCGTTTGCTGAACCACTGCAGTCCTGATTCGTATAAGATGCATTGACATGTTAATTTAAAGGCAGTTTATAGACTCATTTTACAACTGCCTTTAGAATAGAATAGAATTAAATTTATTGTACACCAAAATAAATAAAAAACATATTATACATAAACCGAAATCTATGGGTACAATGGCGGTTTTATAGCTGACATCATAAAAGAAAACCTTTTACAAAATTTCACGTTCTTAAGCCCAGTAGTTTCGGCTGTGCGTTGATATGTCATTCAGTTTCTGCTTTTATATATACCATAAATATCCGGAGATATGCTTTCATTGCGGAATAGTAAGGAGTCCTAGTGACGCCACTTATCTCCCACCAAAATAATTACAATATTCACAAATAGTGTATGTGTAGTGTGTGTCGTAAACACACTTAAAATTTGCACACGCACAGTAAGAAGAAAGCAGCTACACTAAATAAATTTCTAATAGCACACATAAATAGAATGGGCGGAGCATGCACTTGTAAACACTTGTTATTTGGGATCATTCAACGCACACGCATTCAACACGGAGTCGAACGCGATGGTCGATAATTTTTATCGACATTTAATTTTAGCATATTCTTGTAATATATTTACTATGTTTAATTTTCTTTAAATAATTTCTTTTTTATATACCTATCCGAAAAGAAAGTTTATTTTTTATAAAATAAAATACTTTTTTTTGTATCGTATTACCGGTTAAAAGGAACGCTCTCTGTTAAATGCTATATTATTATATAATATATTACTTAATCTTAAAAAATAGTACCTAATAAAGACAAAATTTTGAAAAAATAGCGATGGGTCACGAATTTTCTAGTTCAAACTTCGAACCTTGACGACTGCGAACACAAATGATTGTAACTTTTGGCCAAAACTAAATAATTGTATGAAGTTATATTTATTTATCATGCTACTTATCTTATTGTACTATAAATTAAAAAACTTTGATCATCTCAATCTTTAGGTTTTCAATTTAAGATTAGGGGCCATTCAAGTATTACGTAAGCGCTACAGGGGGGTGGGGGGTCTTTGCTTTACTTATTTTTGATGACATGGGGGATGGGGAGTCTGGATGGTTATTACGTCAGGAGTACCTATATATTTTTTAGTTTTTCAAAAGAACAACGTTGATTTTCCAAAATCACACGAAGGTGAGCAGACACGCATCACTGAGCAGCAAACAACCTAATGTCATTGAACACTTAAAGTCATGGATTTGTTTGTCAAGGACTGAGTACTATTAATTTGAATTAATATGCCAAATCTTTAAAAGTTGTTTGTTTAGTTACTCTATTTCAAGCCGATTCCTTATTTTTAGACTTATAACTTTTGTTCATTAAATTAAATAACGAAACCAGAACACATTAAAAAATGCATGTAGATACCAATGTTTACGTAAGCATGTGGGGGTGAGACCTTTGCTTACTTTTGCTGACAAGGGGGTTGGGGTTTATGGGTTAATATTTGCAAAAAATCTGCTTACGTAATACTTGAATGGCCCCTTATACACTTCACGAGTAAATGTATTGAAATAAAATGTCTTAGATTGTTTTTTTTTTTTTTAATTCATATAAACCAGTGCTTGACTGCGATCCCACCTGATGGTAAGCAGCGATGCAATCATTGATGGTGAGGCGCACTAGTTTATTAAGAGCCTATTCACTCTAGCCTTGAAGACACCTAAATTATAGTTGGACGGGAAGACCGGTTCAAACAACATTAAACTCTTTTACTATATATGTAATACGACAATATCTACTGAAATGTAAAAATAAATATGGAACTGCAATAATACGCATATCGATAATATCAGCCACACGCACCTCTCTAAATCTTAAACGGTCGTTGCGTTCAGGAAGATTCAGGATAGTTCGGGCTAGTTCGTGGCGCTCTGGACGTAAGTTAGTAAAATATTCAAAAATTGATTTAAATAAAAAAACTTTTTACAAAAAAAATACAACCGACTTCAAAGTAAAAAAAAAACACTGAAAAGTGCAAAATAACTTTAATTTCGGAAGTCGGTGTTTCTATAATAGTTTTGTCTCTTCGTTATTTAATTTAATGTTGTTAAATAACGAAGAGACAAAACTATTATAGAAACACCGACTTCCGAAATTAAAGTTATTTTGCACTTTTCAGTGTTTTTTTTTTACTTTGAAGTCGGTTGTATTTTTTTTTTTGTAAAAAGTTTTTTATTTTACACTTTTTAGTTATGGTACCACCACTAAAAAGTACCCCTCAGCCATACTTAAATACCTTATAGCCAGAGTGCATCTCATGACAATTCTAATAATCCCAAACATGGTTAGATTACATTAATTTATTACAGAGTTCCGGTGTCTAACTTCAGGCTTCATCATCAGATCAGTTCGATATATTCCCCCTCTACTTTCAGTCAGTCATCGACTACACGTATAAACAAAGCAATTTTACTTGTTACGACGGTTCTGCTGTGATCCTATGAGGAGTTCTGTTCCATATCTTCGAAGTTCATGATCAGATCATAACAATATTTCTATGGGACCAACTCGGAAGCATAACCTTTCAATCAAAAAAAAAATTTCAAAATCGGTCCACAGTTGACCGAGAAATCGGTGAACATACATTAAAAAAAAAAACATACATTCAACCGAACATATAACCTCCTCCTTTTTGAAGTCGGTTAAATATAAAATCCGACTGCGTAAAAAATAACTTTAAATAAAAACTGAAAAGAAAAAAACAAATTCAGTCCAGTAGCGTAGAAACCAATTTAATTGCATTAATTTAAACACAAAAAAAAAACAAATAATAAATTGTAATACAGAACATATTAACTGCAACAGTCGGGACCCATTAAAATAATCTAGACTAAAATCATTCTATCTAACATGGTTTTTTTATTTTTTAAATTTATTTTATTATTTTTCACTTTTTAGTTATTATAATCTAATATCACTATTTTAATTCACTCTATATCACGCGTACATTTATCACTTTAAAGTGCACAAACCTACTTAGTTATCCGCCTGGCTTATAAAATTGAAGTGTCTGTTTGTAATATAAAAAAAAAACATTTGTTTACTAAATGTATATCAAAATGTATTCGACACTCATAATAAAAATGTGAATTTTGAAATTTTTGGTTATCTGTCGATTTGTTCCGGCTAATATCCGAAACGGCTAGAGCGATTTTGATGGGGCATTCACTGATGGATAGAAAATGTTACATGCAGTTACTTAGCCTACTTTTTATTTTCCTGCGGGAACGGGATTTCTTAATATGGGATAAGTCTTCGAAACGGTTAAACAAAATTTGACGGAACTTTCAATGTGGGATGTAGTGTTACAATGAGTAACTTAATTCTCTTTTTACATACATGAATCTTAATTCCCAGGGAGTGTGTAACGGTTGGACCGATTTTCACGGGACTTTCACTGACGGATATTTAACGTTACAAGGAGTAATTTAGGCTACTTTTTATTTTTCCGCGGGAACGGGATTTCATAATACGGGATAAGTCTTCGAAACAGTTAAACTTTGACGAGACTTTCATTGGGATTATTATACCTAATGTTACAATGAGTAACTTAATCTACTTTTTATATTTTCGCGGGACGGGACTTAATTCTCGAGGGCGGGGGCATCTTAAAATTCTCGGGGAATGAATAACATATATTTCCTATTGTATTTTTTTTCAATATGGACATGATATTCCATTTTGGAATCCTCATGATGAGATCTTTAATTTGATACACATTATGCAGTATCACATGGTAGGACACGCTATTTGTCTTCAGGTTGATGGTATTTGACCTATTTTTACATATAATTACTGCACAACTCAGCATTTTGGTTTTTTACGCATCAATGTACAGTCATCAATATCAGTACACTATACGCAATTGTAAAGAGACTGAATGAAGCATACAGCCGCCGTTCGAACATATGACCTATTTGATAGTATCGAAGCGGCACGTGCCACGCCCCCAAGGCATATCCCTCGAGTTCCGCGATATATACAAACAGATACTCTTATCTATTTATGGCAATGGTAGCGATACCAATAAACATTTATCTATGCGTACATGCATAACATAACAGGTTAGAATCGTAAACTGTTTTACAGTGCAATTTTAAAAACCATATCTTTTTTTTACCATTGTATAGTGTTAGTTTTATATCAAAATAGATCTGGCTGGTACATTAGATCACAAATATACTGAATGTATGATGAACAAAATAAACTGTCTTGTTCGATCTGTCTCACAGAAAAGTACTCTTTGAATTATAGGTTATGGGCCCAGCGCCCTGTTTTTATTTAAAAATAGTAGTTATTTCTCGAAGAAAAGTAGTGAAACATAGTTAGCGACGTGTTATTCAGTGTGTGCAATAAGTTTGCAAGAATGACAATGAACTATCTAGTATGTTCCTAAACTAAGAGGTCGGAAGAACTACAATGAATGGATCTTCGCCGCGGAGAATTTTCTAATCCATCAAAGTTCAAATTAAAGGATCTAGGACAGGTTAAAAATTGTTTAGGGATGTCTGTTAATTTTGATAAAGTTAATGGTACAGTTACATTAAGTCAAGCAAATTATGTAAATCAGTTATTAAAAAGATTTGAAGAACATGACAGATTGTAAGTCAGCAGATACCCCTCTAGAGTCCAAGTTGACCATTAACTTAGAAAATAATATTTGTGACAGCCAAATACCTTATCAGCAATTAATTGGCGGGCTTATGTATTTAGCAGTTTTAACTAGACCAGACATTGCGTATTCAGTAAGTTTCTTAAGTCAGTTCAACAATTGTTATAATAATGAAACCTGGGCTTATGCTAAGAGAATTTTGAGATATCTTAAGAAAACTAAATATTTTGGGTTAAAGTATACTAGATATGGTAACATTAAGTTAGAAGGGTTTGTTGATGCAGACTGGGGAAACAATGTTACAGACAGAAGGTCTTACACAGGCCTATGTTTTATGTTAGCTGGAAGTGTAGTTTCATGGGAGGCAAAAAAGTAAAAAACAGTTGCTCTCTCAAGCACGGAAGCAGAGTATATGGGTATTACTGACTATTTATTTGCATAATTTGTCAAGAGAAATTATTAATGAATCATATACTATTGTATTGTATAATGATAACCAGGGTGCACTGAAGCTGTCCTCAAATAATAGTTTCAATAAGAGGACCAAGCACATTGATATACGTTATCATTTTTGTAAAGAATGTGTTGTTAATAAAGTTATTGAGTTAAAATATTTGGACACAGCTGAAATGCCAGCAGACCTACTTACTAAAGTAAAAGTCTGACACTATCTCCCGCCCCACCCAAGAGCGGGGGATGTCATAAGATGATTTTCCCTCCGGAAAAAAAAATCATTACCTACGTAACGACTAAGATATGTGAATTTACAAAACAAATTACACTCACCTGACTCTAGCTGCTCCGAGGCCTCCGATCATCTCTATGAACTCAGATCCGTTCATAGACAAGAATGGAACATTGGCTTCGGTAGCCACTGCTTTCGCTAGCAGAGTCTTGCCGCACCCGGGAGGCCCTAGCAAAAGAGCACCTTTCGGGACCTGAGGATACAAAAATTATAAACTGAAAAAAATTATAGACTGCGATTTTGTCCTCATTTCAGCCGAAAGACGTCCACAGCTGGACACAGGCCTTCCCCAAGCTTCGTTACATTGACTGGTCCTCACAACTTCTGAGCTTATTGTATCCTATAATTTCCTGCTGCGCTTACCAGGTCATCGATAAACTTTCTGAGAGGCTGCTATTTCTTTAACCTTTTGAGTAGCGTAATTAGAGACACAATAGAACGAACGGCGTTCGCTTGGGGTTTAATCAATTTTAATTTCATTGGAATAAAGAAAAAATTTATGATATTTTTATTGCAAATGCTCATTCGCAAATCAATTGAGATTGCATGAAACTCAATTATCTGAGATTTCGTATTATCATTACAATACAAACGGCGCAAATACTGTAACCTTATTGGTAATTACAGTTTAGATTCGTTTGGGGTCGAAACGCTTGGGTCATGGGGTCCGAGTACGCGTCTCCTTTTAAAAGAAATTTCACGCCGACTGATCGACACTGCGTGACCAGAGGGCTGGCTCGTTCTTCGCCCACAGAATTAGCATTGCCATTCAACGTCGCAATGCTGCCAGTCTTCTGGGCACATTTCCGGATGACAGCGATTTGGAGGAGTATTTCGACGCCTGAGTGTACTTTGTGTTTTTGTATTATATTTATGTACCTACATAGGCTTTAGTATCGTTTAGTTAATATTTATGTATTTTATGTAAGAGAGTGTTTATATATAATAATAAACTAATAATCATTACAATTATTTCAGTAGATCACACAGTAGATCGGGGCAAAATCGCCCCCGGCTTGTATAAGAATAACTATAAAATAAATTATATTACATTAAATCAGGGTTGGCATGATTAAAACAAGATGTTTTAAAACACATGTTTAAAACCGTGCTTAAAACATTTTGAATTTAAATAGTGTTTTTTATCACATGTTTAAAAGCACAAATTAAAACATGTTTTAAGCATTCTAAAAAACAATAAGAAAAAAAAACAAACTTTAAATTTACTTCTCATGGTGAATTAATGGATATAAAATGAAAATAAATTCATATTTAGGAGTCTAAATAGCTTGACATGAAACCAGTTGAGTTTATGCTATTGCTATTTTATATTTGTGAAGTTTTATTGGCATTGCAATTAAATTAAACATAATTTTTGTAAATATTGTGAGAATTCATTTATTCAATCAAACAAAGATCTAAGTATTCGTACCTACGAGGATTTATTTAGCACCTATTTTTAACCGACTTCAAAAAGGAGGAGGTTATATGTTCGGTTGAATGTATGTTTTTTTGAAACATGCATTTGAATATTCAAAATTTAAATTTCATATCAATCAAAAAGCCGCTAGGAAAGTCCCAATGTCGCCCAATTTAAAAATCAACATTAGGTAGACCATACAGGGTGAATGTAAAGTGTTCAGTATTGATTAGATATGCAACATTAAATAAATGTTTTCATTGATCGTTTTTTTGTATGTATTTATTTTATTATGGCGAATTTGAAAAGATCTAGTCTAGAAATGAAACATTATGGGTCAAATTAATTTGAAATAATGCCCTAAAATAAAAAATAAATAAAAAAAAAAACAAAAAGAACACTTGTTTAAAACAATTTGAACCGTTTCTTTAATAAATTAAAAAAAAAACTGTTTTTTTTCCAACCCTGCATTAAATACAGCTAAGGAGTGGAATTTCCCGCCGGAGTCTGTGTTTCCTGATAGCTATACTTAACCTAGAGGTCTTTAAGTCAAAAGTGAATAGGTTGCTTCAAGGCAAGCGTGCTCCATCGTCGGCCACATCATCGCTTACCATCAGGTGAGATAGTGGTCGAAAGCTAGCCTTTAAAAAAAAAATAACAATAAAAAAAAAATAAGCCCATTTACAACTCTAGTTTTATGAGTGTGTCTAAAACGGCTGGTTTACTTTTTATTATTATTTATTTATTATATTCTTAATAAACTAGTGCGCCTCACCATCAATGATTTCATCACTGCTAGCCATCAGGTGCGATCGCAGTCAAGCACTGGTTTATATCAATTAAATAAAAATATATATGTATATTATATACTTTATTGTACATACAACAGAAAACACACGAAATCTAAAACACACATAATGGGCGGCCTTATCGCATTCCGCGACACCTTCTACGCAACCTGGAATGGACCGTAACAATAGGACAAAGACTAGTGACCACTGTCTTACCTGATGGTAATCGATGATGTGGTCGATGATGTGGTCGATGATGGAGCACGTTTGCACTAAAAGTAAACTGTTCACTTTTGACTTAACGACAGTACCTTAGCTCCCAAGCTTTTGTAATGTTCGGGTCTCTTGAGGTAGTCAACGAACTCCATGACTTCCACCTTGGCCTCCCGGAGGCCGGCCACGTCTTCGAACTTGACGCCTTTGCCCGGCCCGCTCATAGAGTCTACCAGAGTGAACTTAGCACGGCCTAGCTGATTCTGAAAAAGAATGTAATTTTAAAAGAGTATGTGTAATGGTTTGTTCGTGTTAAGACGAACATTATATAAAGGATTGCGCAAACCGGGACGGCATCGGTATGGCAAAGTATTTTGCCGCCAGTCAGCGCACACTAGCCAGTTAGATACCGCTGCATTCCAGCACCTTGTCACGGCATGCCGCGGCATACTAGTGGTGGGTCGTTGTCGAATTTTTTTTCCCATAGCGGGGTTAACGAGCACCATACGGTTAGCGGTCACCACCAGCTATGGACATCTGCATGTCAGGGTTAAGCTAAATTGCTTACAATATTCGAAACGGCTCTCTTAAATTGTTGTATGTAGTTGTACATGCGGTGGCTTCGCTGACAAACCTAAAGCCGATTTCACATTTTGTAGGAATGTGTCTGTAAAAAGACAAGAAGAATCTATCTATCACACCGAGGTTTGCAGTAAGAGAACGTAATGCTACCCAGCATAAGCTCGCCTTTGCACATAAGCTGTGTATATGTATGTTTTTGTGTGTCCAATAAATAATAAGAATACTCACAAACCCTCCAAGGTTGATGTTCATCCTCATCGACTTAGTGGAGTACAGGAAGGACAGTATGACGGCCGCTATCAGGAGCGTTGTTATCACCTTACCGGCCACGCTGCCATTTCTATCGTAAATCACGCGCACACCTACAACCAAAGGAACAAATGGACTGAGGGTTCTATATACAGGTGTAAAAGAAGTGGATGTTAGAGATAAATTGATTGTGCGAGCAGTAGTTGTCTATTTCTAGAACTTCGATTAGCGTTGAGTTGAACGGGCTGATCGACCAATACTAGTCTTTTTTCACCTTCTCTATATCTTTGTTCAGAACTCGGCCGCTCCTGCAAGCCTAGGACCGGTGGAGTTATATACAATCATTCGTTTCCATCCAGAAACAACTGTGACTTTACATGTGTAACTATACATAGTTCAGTCATAAGAAGACACAAAAATAAAATAAAAAAGTAAGCCTAAAAACATTACATTCCATTATATTTACTTAAATGAAAAAAACCGAGCAAGTGCAAGTCGGACTCGCGCACTTAGGGTTCCGTACAAACTTGCCTATGAAAACAATCAATTCTCGAATTGAGTTAACAAGATTTTTCCGAATCGCAAAAAATGTTTTTTTTTTTTTGTGACGGAACCACAAATTTACAGTTTTCAGATTTTTTCCAATACTTGTGCTATGAGACCTTGCTTCATGCCAACAAGATGCTAGGTCAACGGGAAGTAAGTACCCTATGAATTTTGATTCACTTGAGAGTGTCGAAAAACACGTTTAAAGCGACATAAATCGCATATCTTTTAAAGCGTATCTTTTTTTTTCATTAACTCAGAAGTTTTTTCACAGCTTCAAAGGACCGCAGATCTGAGTATATGGTTTTAATTTCAACTCGATACCTCTACGCTTTCCCGAGATGAAGGGTCTTGACAAACAGACGGACGGACAACAAAGTGATCCTATAAGGTATCCATTTTTTCCTTTTGAGGTACGGAACCCTAAAATACAAACATTAAAATGACAAGAACTTTAATATTAATGATTTTATTTATGAACGACACGTCGGCACCGACGGAATAAAAAGCTCAATAATAATGTCACTTACGAAAAAAAAAACATAATAATAATCAACAATCTACATGTTATGTCACATATTAATAATATAGAATTAAAAGTGGCGGCCCAGTGGCTACTAAAGCAAGCACTCTCTAGGTTACGCTCGGGCTATCAAAACAGTGAAGAACACATCGTGAAAAAATCGACACGACCTTGATAGAAAAAATCAAAGATGTCTATTATCTTGCACTGGGCCCGCGAGGTCGATACCGGCCCGCTCCCTCTCACGAACTAAAAGGAACATGATATAGTGTAAATGTGTCAAATTCGAAGACATGTGACATCCACCAACACGCACTGGGCCCGCGTGGTGGATTACGGCCCATTACCTCTCCTAGAGAGGAGGCCTGAGTCCCAACAGTGGGAACATTATAAGGCCGACTATGCTATGCTATGCTATAGTGTAGTGTGAAAGTACTCGTATTTGTGCTTTGACAAGTTATAGATGTCAAACTAGTTTACGCCTTGAACTTCACTATGTGTTCATTAACACTTTTAATATAACATACCTTCTTTAACACCTAAATTCTTTTCAGTGTCCCGAAGTTTCTCTTCAAAGCGATGGATGTCCCCCACATTCATGTGAAACACGCGATGGTTGGACTGGAAAATCACATTAATATTATAAAGGCGAAAGTTTGAGAGTGTGTATGTTTGTTACTTCTTTACGCTCGAACGGATAAACGGATTTCGATGAAACTTGGTACACGGGTAGACCATGTCCTGGAATAGCACATAGACTTTCTATCCTGAGAGTATATTTCCTTCAGAAAATCTTCTACGATAACTCGAGCGAAGCTGCTGGCAACTGCAGCAGCAACACAGAAATGATTCTGTTCTACTTTATTCTCTTTGCGCACTAGCTGTCGCCAGTGGCTTCGCCTGCGTCTATGTTGAAATCATTTTAGCATATCAGCTCGCCTGTATTTCACGTAGCGGGTAAGCAGCAGAGCTAATAAGTACATCAACATTTGATCGTGTTGTAGAGGGGGCCAATATACTAGCAATTGCTACGAGCCGGACACTGGGCTATACCTCGTTGAAAGGCGCCGTTTAGTTATCCGGCTAGGCTGTCAATTGAATGGCGAATCAAGCTAGTTGGCTGCGACATATCTACCATCATTATTTACCATTCTTCTCTAAAAAACTGTGTTTGTTGTTGTTGTGTCTGTGTTGAATAAATGATTTCTATTCTATTCTACTTACCCGTTTTCCTTTGATGATAGCACCTTCATGTAATATGATCGTGACCACTTCCAGGTCAGGCCTCACGATCAGCTCCTCAACCTCGCCTTTGGACAGCATGGAGTAAACAAACTCGTTCCATGACACATAGCGTATCATCTGAAAATTGTTCAAGTAATCCATGTTTTATAAGTGCAAGTCAAGCGGGTATGGGTACACATTACTTTGCAATTTGTAACGAAAGTTTTGGCTATAGTAACTGCCCCAATACTAACTGTAACTGCATAAGCGGGTTTTCTTTGATAGTTACGCGTTTCTGGTTTTATTTAAAAGAGAAGTAAAAGTGAATAATAAGTGGTGAGTAGAGATCGAAAACAAAGTAAAAAACTAAAACCCGACTACGACAAAAAAAAAGACGCTGAAAAAGTATGAAACAAGATTTTCAAGATGCTGAAATAAACAAAGTAACTGGAAAAACAAGAATAGAACAAAAAGAAAAGCCGTAGTCACACGCTATTAAAGTGTTTCGATTATTACCTACCTATAACGTGTGACTACGGCTTTTCTTTTTGTTCTATTCTTGTTTTTCCAGTTAAACAAAGTAACTGCTATTTCAGCATCTTGAAAATCTTGTTTCATACTTTTTCAGCGTCTTTTTTTGTCGTAGTCGGGTTTTAGATTTTTACTTTTTTTTATTTGAAAGATTTTGGTGTTAAATCACTGTGCTTCTATACTATTTATTTTGGTATGAACAAGTAAAGTCCTTTCAAATGATATCAAAACGACGTATTTATCTTATTTTTTTTTAACACAATACTTTTTGTCCACTAGAGGGCGCCACATTGAATTTTGATGATATTTTTTTATAAGTACCAGTGAAGCCCTTTCAAATGATATTATGAAACACGGTGTATTTATAATTTTTTTTTAAACATGACTTTGTCCGCTAGAGGGCGTCACTTTAAATTTGAGCCATATTTTGTAAATGTACAAGTGAAGCCCTTTCAAATAATACCAAACACGGCGTATTCATCTCCTTTTTTATTTTTAACGCATTACTTTTTGTCCGCTAGAGGGCGCCATATCGATTTTTGTGACACGTCACGTAGCCTATGTTTAGCGGACAATTAAAACGGTTCTAACGATACCTCATACGTCGAGTTCCGATAAGTAGATTAGGAGCTATGAGGGAACAGATGAACATACTCACATACATACATAGCCTGTCAAAATCATAACCCTCCGTAGTCGGGTAAAAAGGCAGAGTATACTTACCTTAAGTGATCTTTACGTGGAAGTAAGTAACTTAGAGTTGTTAATACCTCCTCTAAGATCCGGAAATCATAAACATGATAAGTAATTAAAACTCGGGATTATAAAAACATGAACTTAACTTTCGAGTATAGTTACAAACCGTTAATTTGAACATTTTTACTTAAGTATGTACTTCTTCGAACTTTAGGTAAATAAACTCTACCTATTCCGATCTCTGGTGATGAGTGTCACGGTTGACACGAGAGAAGAGAAGTAGAAAATATGTTGCGCGCAAGTAAATGGGACAGCATAAAGATCATAACATTTAGTAACATAGTGTGTTATAATCTATATGCTGTAACTGCAGCTAATTATGTTGTTTTTAATTATTATTGATAGTTTCGCGTTTGACCACTATCTGACATGTCTGACGCTCGAGCACGATTATCTAGCATTAACTTATTCACTCTTGATTCAAAGACCCTTAGCTATCAAGAAATACAGCCTTCGACGAGAATTTCCACGCCTCAGCTGTACTCACAATGAATGTGTTCCCAAAACGTTTCGTGGGTATGGGTGAGATGGGATGTCTACCATGTACCACTTTGTGTGTCTATTGATGTGGTCTATTGATGGAACGGGCTTGGCGGAATTAAACTATACTATTCCGACGCACACTCCCCCAAATGTAACCGATAGAAAGCCGACAGAGACACTCGGTGTTGATGTCGAAGACTTAATTTGGACCTTCGACTTGACCAGTGCATCATTGCCGATGATCCTTTTGGCTCGTTTCTCAATAGACTCAAGCGCATCAAGCTGATATCTAGCAGATCTGCCCCAGAGATAAGAGCAGTACTTATTCCGAGATACGGTCATTCATACTTGCGCTTGATAAGGGTTGAGCAGCTGTTCCGGCGTGAAGTATTGTATCACTAGATATATAGACCTCCAACTTTTGGTATCCAGTTTTACCTTTGCCTCAATGTAAGGGCCAAAATTGAGGATGGATGTTAATATTACACTAAAAGTTCACGATCATCGATTACCAGCACGGTTACACCTCAGAGAGATTGAGCAAGGTGGAATTGGCTCCTTTCAGGGGAAACGGGCTCGCCTGGGTTTTACCAGAGTTTTTTATCTGTGACCCACTAGCTCTTCAGTTGGACATGTATCTCTCAGCAACAGTGCTATCATCTGCACGAACAAGAACAGAGTTGCAGAGAGTAAAGACCCCGGCATTAATGGCTAACTGATCGGACAAGCAATCAATGACCACTTGCATAGACCAATCTCTTTGGAAGTTTGCAATCTAATTAAACAATCCAGTGGGTAGACCGAAAGATAGAAGCTTACCAATAAGGTTTTTGAGCCAGGCCTTAATCATAGCCTTCGAGAGGTTGAGAGAGACGGCGAGTACTTCCCTTTAGATAGGACTTTCAAATAGCTTAAACATTCATCACATAGAAACTGCTAAATTGAACTAACACAACTTTTTTCTATGAACATTTCATTAATCAAGTAATTTTGTATTAAAGTGGAAAAAGGGCACCCAAAGTTCTGTAGTAGGAAATATTTGTATTAAGACATACCTCATTTTGACTACTATCTCCTCCTGGTACTATAAGTGAGCTCATGATGATCAGAAAGCAGGTAGTGAACATCCAGAAGGCTGCCTTCATCAACAGAGAGGACATTTCTTCATTCTTTTTCTTTTTATCTTTATCATCCTAAAAAAGAAAATAAAATCTGTATCTATTTGTGAATTCAGTTTACAGATCAATATTATTTAAGCTTATTAGTAAAAAGGCAAGTATTCTTTGCAACTTGTGTCATGTCATAGATACTAAGATATATTAATTTCATAGATTGCCACATATTGTGACTGGCATCCCATGTTGCAGAGCCTGCGTGGAGATGGATCTGCAGTCTTTAGTCAGTAACACCAGGCAGTTGCAGGTCTTTATTGCGGCACATGGTTAGATTGATTAAAAAAATTATTGTACAGTATGCAAAACAAATGAGAGATAAATGTAACATACCTTCTCATCCTTATGTTGGTTACTATCCCTGGGACTGGAATGAAATCCCCGGACATTGTTGTTAAAGAATGAACTTATACTGGGCAAGTTAGATCTCTTGATTAAAGCCCAAGCTGCTTTGTATTCAGCATTAAATTGACGGAGTTGCTGTGGAATTATAATTTATAGCTTGAGTGAGAAATAAGAGCGAATCAAGTTTACTTGTTTACTGTTTGTGAACCAAATGCAATTAATAGTTAAATATATACAATGAACATAGACCAGATATGTTATGTGAGAGCTCTTCTGCTGCTTAGAAAATCACTAACAACACTATTTTGCTATTAAAAGTTTGTATCATAAATGGTTAATGCACCCAATCTCAGTGGCGCCTCTAATTGATGCAAGAGCTTACAGTAAAAGTACACGTGCACACACTAGACCAGAGAGAGAGATTAGGAAATTCATTTTTATATTAATTGTGTTTTTAATACAGATTTACTTCATCACTTCCCTAGCCCTTTCCCAACTATCTTGGGTTTGACTTCCAGCCTAACCGGATGTGGCCTGGCATGATATACATGGAGCAACTGCCTATCAGACCTCCACAACTGACCTAGTGACACTTGGCAACTAACAGATGCTCAGACTTTCTGGTGTCTGACTACCTGTAAAAAGTGTTAAAGATCTAAGAATAACAACCAATACAGATTCACTTATTAACCCAAAAAGTGATTCAATAATCACATTTTACTCAGTTTTATGCAAGAAAATAAGCATCATTTAATATGCACATAATTTCTCAATAAAAAGACTGTGCCAACAGCTACTGAAAGGTCTAAGCTCCTTAATAACATGGGAATTGCTCCTCATGATCTACATTCTATTATAGCATGTAAAATTTTAATTGCTGAAGTATACCTTTTAAATTATAATATTTTGTACTAAACACTTCAAGTTGTCTAAAGTTAGCAGTAAATATAAAAACAACATGTAAAATTAAAGTGCTAAAGTATTTCTTTCTTATTATATTTTGTACTGAATACTTCAAGTTGTCTGAAATTAGCAGTAAATATCAAAACAATATTGCAGATAAGATTGCACAACATAGTTGATGTATTGCATTAGAATATTTTCATTAGAGCATTGCTAAATTAAATTTATGGTTTGTTGCATAATTTGCTGACCTTCGCGATTCAAAAGAATACTATCCACAATTCATATTTTCATCATTTGGCAATTAAATGGAAAAAATAAATAAAAAAAAGGAAATATGAATGCATTGCAAACAAATATTTCTAAAGCGTTATCTTACCGGGTGCCTCGATTTACTCGTTAAATTGTGTAACACTGAGAAAGATTTGCACAAATTCACTAAATTATTCTGGCACTGTTTATTTATGTGCCTTTCAACAACACTATTTCTTAGTAAAAAGCTTTGTTTCGCCTGTATTTTAGATGCAGATAATGCCGGCAAACGCTTAATTGAGAGCATTTTTAAATATTGTGCATTTGTTTATTTATTAATTCAAGCAAATTATGCGCCAGAAGTTAAACTATTCATTTTTATTCTATTTTCAGTGAGATAGGTTAGCAAATAGGTTAGTCAGTCCAAAACTGTCATTTTGACTTTGACGGAAAAAAATTGTTTATAAATTCCAAGGAGTAGGAAGGCTACAGTCTTTTAACCATATTACCTATTATTAAGACATATCAAAAAAATAAGTGTGGCACTCGGGGACTGCCGCGGTAAAGCTATTGCATAGCATTTTGTATCAACTTATGCAATTATAATTATTTATTTATTTTATTTATGCAGTATTTCTTTTTCTTTGATATTAATTCAAGTTACACTTTTTGAGCGTGGTGACCGATAAGAAAACAAATTTTTTTCTTTCTTGTTTACTTCATAAATTGCTACAAGTATGTTCAGTTGTTATCATAAAACATTACTATAATCTATTACTAGCTGTTGCCCGCGACTTCGTCTGCGTTAAGTTCGTAAAACTGTACACTGTCATTCTGTGCTTGCAATTCATTCTGCGGGGCTATTGCGTAACTCTGTTGACAGTTCAAGTGATGATCACTTGTTAACAATGTGCATCATTGAACTGTCAAACAGCTAGTTTCGTATTGCCTATCTTCAGTGACCAACTGCAGTGACGTCATTAGCCACTGGTGCCTTTGATAGCCACCGTAACACGTTTTGACAGATGTTATTGTATCGATACTTTTAAAATTGCGGTTGTGTAAGCTTTTGAAGCTGTATAATAGTCGATAAAATTTTAGAGTGGTCACAATAGGCATCGAAAATTTTTATAATTCACCACATTTCCACCGTAGTTTGTTAGTCACTTGTGTGATACGTAATACCAATTTTATGAAATTGTCAGTTGACAACTAAGTTTAGTGTGCAACGAATGCTAGTTGTCAACTGTTATTGAAAAAGTTAGCCAATAGCCCCCCTGAAAGCATCGTGATTATTTATTGTACTTTCACATAAAACGGTTAAAGGTAAAAACGCAAATTACCTTCAGGATACATGTTATGTACTCATCCAGATCCAGATGTATGAACGTCAATGAATAGAAAGAGTATGTAAGGGTCGTAGCAGTTGGCATTTCTGCCTACCCCAAGGGAAAAGGCACTAGTTTATGTATGTTTCTGGTTTATGTTCTGGTAAAACAACATTGTCACAGTGAGCACGTCACAATCGCGGTGCGGATCGCCCGGAGAATACGATGGAGCTTACGGTGGAAGTCAGTCCCGCTTGGTAGGAGCGCCGGCGGCGGCGCCGCCGTGTCCTCATGAAGGCAATTAGTGGAAAAAATGACAACCAGTAGCCTCCTTCAGTGAAGCACTACGATCGAAGAAGGTGGCTGAAACTATGAGTGATGATGAGGGAAGTGATGCTCCAGGTGTTGAAAGCCGCAGGGCGATTGCGGTGGAGCCGTCCGGTCATCTGGTCAAAGCAATCCTGAATCGACGGCGCGCAGTAATCTACGCGTGACTCATAGAGATGTCAGCAAATGGATAGGGGCCTCTAGAGCCAATGTCTGCTAAGGCTGCGAGATTTTTCGAAAGAGTTACCTCCTGTAAAATTTTCGCCTCAATAATGTTTCACTGAAGAGTTTAAGCCGTCAGACAGCTTTGGTAGAGGTAAACGAAGGAGCATAATCGAGACACCGACCTTCAGCTGGATAACGTGCACTGATAGTGCAAAGCCAAAAAGCCAGTGAATCCAAAAATTACCATCATCATCAACTATCTTCCTCCACGACAGTGCTTATGAAGAATTTGCGAGAGCATGCTTGAATTGATTGTTGCAGCTTGATCATTTGGCGCGTAAAAATTACTTGTTCATTTACCTAGGATTTTTTGGTGTGTATTTGACTGACGTCCTCGTATATCAGACAAATGTTATTCCATAATGGGAACTACCCTATCAAGAATCTCCAACTTATGAATTAATTTCGGTGAACTCTTGAACGCGTGTATCCCCGTCCAATCGAACTCGCATATTGATGGCCAAACCAAGAGGTCACTGACGCCGATTGCTTCTATGAAGACACGGCGGTTCACCCAAGCAGGATAGACCTCCACCGCATACTACAACGGGTCCTCCGGGCGATTCACAAAATGGAAATATCAGGGTACTTCCAACCGAATCCGAAACAGAAACCACGTGAAACACCCTCAACAGTCCTGAGCTTGTGTATCCATAAAACAATGAAATTCCGGTAAACAAATGTAGCAGCCGATTAGTGTTATCCCTGAGACTGGCCTCCCTCAGAGGGTTGTTCCAGTGTTGGTCACCACTCACTGCAAGGAGGTAACGTACGGATGTCAACGTAAGGCTGCAAGGAATCTGAGATACATCATACGTTGTCGAACTGTGATTAGGAACGCAAACCTTTCGACCCCGTTTTATATAACAAAACACACCATTATTAGGCCGCAAGGTGCCATCATCCCGGAGGACACAGTGGAGCACACAAAGGTGTGCCCCGCAAGGCA
Organism: Mythimna impura; assembly: GCA_905147345.3. Lineage (NCBI taxonomy): Eukaryota > Metazoa > Arthropoda > Insecta > Lepidoptera > Noctuidae > Mythimna > Mythimna impura. Next base: position 32,660,524 of record LR990339.1, read on the forward strand.
ATCGAAATGGCAATCCCGAATAGCAGGCGGTTGCCTCCTTCTGCAAAGCCGTAATGCTAGCGAAGGAGGAGGCCGCACGCGTGAGGGAACGAACGTCCTCACGCCGAGCCGAGATTCCGACCCCGACGACCAGCCACGGTAGACGCGGACTTGCGGGCATCCAGCAATGGGTCGTCCACAGCTGTCCGGCCGTCCGGTAATTGACCGGACGGAGCCCAGTCGTCAACAGCGCGTAGTGATCCACGCTCTCCTCAAAGAGATGTCGCAAAGGGCAACTGAAGGACACAGGTGTGGTTTTAGTCAGTAAAAGTTTGACACGCCTTCCCGCTCCAACCAGAGTGGGAAAAGTGGATGACTTCCACCCTTAAAAAAAGAAAAATAAAGGTGCCATCATTATCATTATCATTATCATTTTAGCCGAAAGACGTCGACTGTTAGACATAGGCCTCCCCAAGTGTCACCATAATTACCGGTCCTGTGCATCTCACCAGGTCATCGGTCCACCTGGGGGCCTTCCAACGCAAGGTGCCATATTGCTACCCCTTCCGAAAATTTACCGTGATAATTTAAAGTCAATAATTAAATACATATAAGTATTTACTTTTATCGCCTTTGGTTGGTATCCCTTGAATAATCACGGTCAATTAGCTTGTTACAACCACGGGGAAAAAAAGCAGTAGGATTAAAAATGCCTCCGTCTAACTCCAGTTTAACCATAACGCTTTCCATCAGGTGAGATAGCGGTCAAGCGCGAACCTATCAAGAATAAATAAAAAAATAATAATAATAACGGTTTTCGTCCAATTTTAAACAATAAAACTGTCTGCAAACTTGGGCGATGGTCATTCTTCCGCCACTCAGAAAATTACGTAAAATACACAATGCCATCTATCAAATATGAAGTTCAACTATCATTGTCATCATTATTGCTACTTTCAGTCTTCAGATGGCGTTGCGAGTATCTGAATTGCGTGTGGTGCCATATTTACAACATTTTAGTACGTGATTATACTCTCCGCTTTGATTTTATTATGTGTTTTGATTAGTTTTTACAAAATATTTAGAAGATATTGAATAGGAATGTCAATTTTATTTTGAAAAAATGGTAAAAGTTATTTTATTACAAAAAAGAAGATAAAATAATGACAAAATTTTTAACTGTAACTGAGGATCGAACTCGTGGCAAATGTCGTTCAACATCGACATTTTGGATTATTGCTCACCCCCCATAGCAAATAGCGTGATAATTTATAGCCTATAAGTTGCCCTGACCTATAAGGATTATGTATGCAAAATTTTAACAGGATCGGTTCAGTAGTTTTTGCGCCAACTAATACCATCGCAAAATAATTTTACTGTTTTATTATATGTATAGCAAAAAGACTATTTTGTTTGACCGAGATTTGAACTCGAGGCACGATGATAACATAGGTAGAACGCTGTACCGATGCGCCACACAGGTCGTTAACAACTTTTCTAAATTAGGTGTTCGGTCTCTGTCGGCCTCCAAGCCACACCTCCGTGCCCGTCGGAGTGGGGAGCATGAGGTATATTTTTCGTTACGGAATTTCTGGATTCGGTCCCCGCGCTCAAGGCCCGCGATAGAAGCTATGCAATAGCTTAAAAACCTTACGTTTTGAATCACGCTAACATCGCTGTCTTCCCGCCCGGCCCTTGTTCCGTGTTACTGGGGGTTTGCGCAACACATTATTTTTCTTCCATTGTGTACTACTACCCGCCTTATTAAAGTTGTAATAATAGTAGACGTAGCCCATTCATTTCTTCATCCTGCCCTTATCCCATATCACTTGGGGTCGGTGCAACACGTTTTTTTCTTCCATTTTATCCTGTCACCCGTCACACTATCACTAATTCCCTTTTCTTCCATTTTTCATTTTTTTCTTTCACCTTCACACAATCCATCCACCTTTTCTTTGGCCTCCCTCTCCCTCTCCATCTATACATGTATACTCAGAACTTTTTTAGTAACATGCGTTCCCTCCTTTTCACATGACCAAACCAAGACAAACGATTGCCTTTCAACTTTTCAGTCACTGGCACCACTTTCAAACTTCCTTCAATATACTAACACTTTAGTCTCTCAGCAATGAACAATGGCTTTATCTAAAAAGTAATCCAATGAAGTGGAAATTCAGCAGATAAAATGTTCCACGGGGGGATACAACTTTCATTTAACGCGAAGTTAAGTAGGTACCTACCTTGCAAGAGGTACTTGGATGTCTAGCATTTAGTTATGACCGTACCTAACCCCTAACACCAGATTTGACTAATTGTAATTAGCAGTGGTACCTACCTAGTGGTAGTGTAGTGTAATAAAAAAAAAAAATAAGTGTGGCACTCGGGGACTGCCGCGGTAAAGCTATTGCATAGCATTTTGTATCAACTTATGCAATTATAATTATTTATTTATTTTATATAAGCAGTATTTCTTTTTCTTTGATATTAATTCAAGTTACACTTTTTGAGCGTGGTGACCGATAAGAAAACAAATTTTTTTCTTTCTTGTTTACTTCATAAATTGCTACAAGTATGTTCAGTTATCATAGAACATTACTATAATCTATTATAATACAAAAAGACTATTTTGTTTGACCGAGATTTGAACTCGAGGCACGATGATAACATAGGTAGAACGCTGTACCAATGCGCCACACAGGTCGTTAACGACTTTTCTAAAATAGGTGTTCGGTCTCTGTCGGCCTCCAAGCCACACCTCCGTGCCCGTCGGAGTGGGGAGCGTGAGGTATATTTTTCGTTACGGAATTTCTGGATTCGGTCCCCGCGCTCAAGGCCCGCGATAGAAGCTATGCAATAGCTTAAAAACAAATTGCTTTACAATGATTTATTGAAAACCAGGTTTACAGTAATTGTGATCTTTAGATGAACCTGCATACACAACTCATCCTGGTTGTGAGGCCATACTCCGCTTGTTTCCGTACCACTATCATCATTATCACTATTGCTTTCGGTTTCAGTGTCACTTACCACTTCTATAATAAAAGGTTTATAATCATAAGCATAATCAGCCTTTTAATGTTCCCACTGTTGGGACTCAGGCAACCTCTCTCTCTCTCTCTCTCTCTAGGAGAGGGAATGGGCCGTTATCCACCCTGTATAAAAGGTTTATCTAAATACAAATCATGTTTTAAGTATTCTCCTTCTAACCTGCGAACGTGTTTACAATGCTGTGCCCACTCATGAACTGTAATAGAGTCAAAAGCTTCTCTAACTAGGCGGGGAATTTCGGCATTTTTGTGCTCAATATTTATATCAGCAACTTTTCTTTTCATTGTGCTCCATACAAGTTCAATGGGATTGAGATCACAGTGATAAGGTGGTAAATATAAGCATTTGTGTCTATTGTCTTCTAAAATTTTTTCAATCTCATATACAGGTCAGGCTTGTTTCTCTTAATTATTTCTAAAAGCTGAGAGCTCCGTAGTCAATTTTATTTTGGGTCAACCATAATTGCATACCTTTTATTAAGGAATTCGTATTTAGGACTCTATTCACACAAATACGGTGATAAGGAGCATTATCCATCACTATTATTATTATTTCTTTATTATGGCAACTAAGGCCCATAGATAATAGAAGATTATGTGACTAGGGGATAAAGCAGTGTCTTTAAGTCGCGGGCGGCATGTTGAATTCCGAACGAAACGAAGGTTTCTAATTTTAATCCCGAACGACAGTGAGGGATTTATATAATTAACTCCCGAGCATTGCGAGGGAGTTAATAAAGAAACCTGAGTGAAGTGAGGAATTCCAGCCACCCAAGATAAAGATAGCTTTATCCCCGTGTTGCATACTCTACTTTTTACACCATCTGTGAGATAATTAAAAGACAATTTAGTAAAACAAATCAAATATTAGAGAAATATAAGTATTATGTACAAGTTAATCTTAACTATCACTGAACATAGGCGGTCGCCTCCTTCTGCGGAGCAGTACCTAATGCTAGATAAGGAGGCGGGCGATCGCGTGAGGCAACGGTCCTCACGCCCCAACCGCCGCCGGGATTCCGATCCCGATTTCCGGCCACCGTAGGCGCGGGCTTACGGACGGCGAGCAATGGGTGGCTCGCCGTCCGATCGTCCGGTAACCGTCCGGACCAAACCCAAGTCGTCGACGGCGCGTATTGTTCCACGCGCGCCTCAGGGAGATGTCAGCAAATCGTAGGGGCCTAACAGGGTCGAAGCCTACTGGGGCCACGGGTAGTGTGAAAGTGAAACCCGGGGCCCTGGGACGAAGGCAAAGAAGGAACAGGAGTGGGTTTTTAGTCAGTAAAAGTCTGTACGTACGTACGTACATTTTAGTTCTCGGTAGTTGACGGTTTTTGACGTTCCAAATTCAAATCTCATTATTCCCTAGGGATCGCCCATATTGCATTATCTCCCTAGGGACAGAATGACTTCAAATTACTTGCTTTAAGTGATGGTTGTATACATATAAACGGGCATTATCGAGCAGGTGGTGTAAAAAATACATTATATTACAATCTTATAAACAAAATAAACTAATACATAGATATTATAAACATCGCAAACAATTAACTATATTTATACACGTAACATCGGCGACGTGTTCCGCTGCGTGGTGTCGCGTAGCCTTCCTCAGAAACGTCGATACACGACACCTTTCGGCCAAAAGTCCTCTCTCAAAAAGGTCTGTAGATGGTGGGTTGGAACTCGTACCACGAACGACTTGAAGTTGGTATCATGGCGCGAATCCAGCCTTTCGACCCTCAGAGTCCAGTTGCTCTTTATCTTCATATACTCCACGACTTCCTCAACCTTCGTAGAGCAATGCCGACGCGAAATATACAGCTGTATCGTAGGCACAGCAGGATGCAGCAGCACATTTGGTCCACACGGTGCGGTACCGCACTGGTTACGGGAACAGGGCTTCTTCTTCTTCTTTTCTACACGAGTGAAACCCTCTTCATCAACTTTGCCCGTTTTTGGCAAGGAGCTACGGACAGCAGTCAGGGTTGGTTGAGAACCCGTTATGGATGGTTATGGATGGCTCTCGTAAATTAGGCACAAAATTTTCAATAACCCACTTTTTAAAGTTGGTACTATTCATCTCGTCATGATGATCACCACTTTTTGTGTTTGATATAAACACAAGTAGTGCATTTGTAACAAATCCAGTATCTCGTCCTGCATGAACAATGATATATCTTTGCCCTTTCGATACAGGCTCCAATACTCCGTCTTCACCCTCTCCTTACAAACATTTACCCGATGTATGCGAAGAGTGAATATAGGTCGCACCTAAACAAATTAAGGGCCGGGGCTGGGGAGATTTATTATTTTTATCCCCTGCATGCAAGTACGGCTCTCCAAGCTGATAATTCATTACGCTCCATAAGAACCTTCCGATTGGATTGAGATTTTTTAAAACGAAATCCCACCTTGTGAAGCAGCTTTCGCAGACTCTCTCGCTGCCCTGTGTAATTTATGACCTCTAGAAGCTTTTTAACAGTAGGAACCTCTTTTTTAGCAGAATAAAATTCATGTACTTTCCTTCACATGTATCACACATGTATCCCATGTCAAAATCATCAACATGCACAAATCCACTTTTACGTTTTCTCTCCTTGCCTGCCGTGCTATTCTGTAAATGGTAAATCATTTCGAAACTCATTTCACAAATCATCTCGAATGTCACACTCAGCGAATTGTATTTCAGAATACCAAATCCTATAGACAAATTTGTAGATAAATGTCAAAATACTCAACCGTTTTAGTTCCTCTCACTTTGATCATCACTCGGTGGCGCCAGTGTCGAATTCACTCCATTTCAGAATACGAAACTTTAATTTCACCATGATTTCACTGCGGATTCAGAAGTGATTTCGCAAATAAACTTTTCAGAATAGCAAGGCTGGTGTCTGATTTTTTGTTCCTACCAGTTTCTTCTGCTGCGTGCCCTTCCTTAACTATTTTTGAGATTAGTCCTTGACTCACACCTGAAATATAAGATATCTAATAAAATAAATATTAGTACAAATTTGAAATCTGGCTGGTTAGTTTGCTCACTCACTTAGCAGGTTACCTCTTAGATGTACGTCTAACCTGCAGCAAGAATAGAAACGAATATTTCGTAGACTTAAATAATTAGTTAAGTATCGGGTAATTTATAACAAGAAAGTTGACAACACTAACCTGTCGCTGCCGAAATTCGTTTGTATTTGAATATTTGATAAGATGGAATAATCGGAGACCCCACCCGAGCTACTTCTTCAAAAAAGGTTTTAACCTTTAGAATAATGTTTCGAGCATAACTTTTATAAGTTCTACAATTAGTCTGACTACTTACTGAAATATGACTTTGTAATAGTTACCATAATAACATAATAATATTTAAAAATCAGACATGTAAAAATAAGTAAGTTCATTTTTACACCACCTGCTCGATAATGCCCTTTTATATGTCATACAACCATCACTTAAAGCAAGTCATTATGTCCCTAGGGAGATAATGTAGTATGGGCGACCCCTAGGGAATAATGAGATTTGAATTTGGAACGTGAAAAACCGTCAGCATTATGTGAATTAAAATGTAGTGCATCAAACAAGTTTATTCAATATCAAACTGGCCACTAACAAAAAAAAAAAAACAGAATAAAACGAGTTTTTTTTAAAAAAAGTAATGAACAAGCGGGAGCGTTATAGAAAATTTAAACTATAGAATCTTTGAGTAGTGAATTTTGTTTGTTTCAAATATCAACCGTAAATAATCATCATCATCATCATCATCATTTCAGCCGAAAGACGTCCACTGTTGGACATAGGCCTCCCCCAAATGTCGCCACAATGACCGGTCCTGTGCGTCTCGCATCCATCGGATTCCCGCGACCCTCACCAGGTCATCGGTCCACCTTGTGGAAAAAAAAAAACCGTAAATAATACTTACATATATTTCATTCTCTATTATATGATTTGTTTTACTAAATTGTCTTTTAATTATCTTACAGATGGTGTAAAAAGTAGAGTATCCAACACGGGGATAAAGCTGTCTTTGTCTTGGGCGGCTTGAATTCCTCACTTCACTCAGGTTTCTTTATTAACTCCCTCGCAGTGCTCGGGAGTTAATCATATAAATCCCTCACTGACGTTCGGGATTAAAATTAGCAACCTTCGTTTCGTTCGGAATTCAACATGCCGCCCGCGACTTAAAGACACTGCTTTATCCCCTAGTCACATAATCTACTATTATACGTCATACAACCATCACTTAAAGCAAGTCATTATGTCCCTGGAGATAATGCAGTATGGGCGATCCCTAGGGAATAATGAGATTTGAATTTGGAACGTGAAAAACCGTCAGAATTATGTGAATTAAAATGTAGTGCATCAAACAAGTTTATTCAAATTTCAAACTGGTCACTAACAAAAAAAAAACAATACAAAAAGTTTCTAAAAAAAAGTAATGAACAAGCGGGGCGTTATAGAAAATTTACTATAGAATCTTTGAGTAGTGAATTTTGTTTGTTTCAAATTTCAAAACATTTTGAGTGATAGTTAAGATTAACTCGTAAATAATACTTATATTTCTCTATTATATGATTTGTTTTACTAAATTATCTTTTAATTATCTCACAGATGGTGTAAAAAGTAGAGTATCCAACACGGGGATAAAGCTCTCTTTGTCTAGGGCGGCTTGAATTCCTCACTTCACTCAGGTTTCTTTATTAACTCCCTCGCAGTGTTCGGGAGTTAATTATATAAATCCCTCACTGACGTTCGGGATTAAAATTAGCAACCTTCGTTTCGTTCGGAATTCAACATGCCGCCCGCGACTTAAAGACACTGCTTTATCCCCTAGTCACATAATCTACTATTATTTTTTGTTGAGCTTTAAAGCGTCTGACAGAAGTTTTGGTCCATGGAAAGTGTCTGACTCCTAAGATACTACTTTAGAATAATATTCTACAAAACATCTATAAAAAGCAGCCATAAAAATTAAGTTATATAACTCTTATTTTTAGTTCCCTTTCTCACCTGATACCTGCCCAGGGGCTCCAAGGAGGAGCTCCACAAGTACGCAGGTATTCAAAGCACATGAGACGCTACTGAGAACTTAAGGTTTCATCCATGTGAAAATAAGTTATGTCAGACAGCTCTGGGATCTTGGTCTAATAGTTCTATTAGCTCTATTCGGTCATCGGTTTAAACCTTACCAGTCAAGCTGATGTGTGTTAGTTGCTCTTTTTGAGGTAAACTAATCGACGTCTAACAAAAACACAGTCGTTTTAGGTCGCACAAGAACTGTTTTAACCTAATAACTTCTACAACTTACTTTCAATAATACATTCTTACGCGATTAAAAATGGCGCGAAACAAGAAAGCATTCTACACCGTTGAGCTCCACAGAGCCTCGTGAGTTGAGATGTCTTTCTAGGAGATAGAATAAATAGTAACATATTAAGGGGATAAGCTAAAATAGACATTATTATAATTGACTTAACATTCACAATTTCACACAAACGGATTGCGGTCGACTGGTAATATTATCTATCATCCATGAATGACTTTACTCAGTCCCATAACAGATCTGTTTCTCTTTCACAATAATTCACATTCCCCGTGCGAACTAATAGACCTACTGACCGATTAGCAATCTGTGTTTCTTTTCGTTCAGTAAGAAGATACGGTTCCTACTCGTTCATCATTCGCGAACTACACAAGGTCTTATCGCTTTTCACTTTGGCCTTGTAAATTTTACCCTTCAACTTGAGGGGCATCCGTGGAAGCCTCTTCCTGAATGACCGACGTCAGAGTACCCATTATCGTCAGGAAAAAGTAAGGGCTGAGAGCCGACCCTTGATGTAAGCCGACAGCCACATTGAAGCTAGAGTGGTGCTCACTGTAGACCGGACTTGGGTACTGTATCGACTGTACATCGCTTGGATCAACTGCACATACTTCCCAGGCACACCTTTGTCCTTAAGGGCCCACCACAGAACCTCACGAAGTACCCGGTGGTATGCCTTTTCGAGGTCAATGAATACCATGTGCAAGTTTTTAAGCGCACCTCTGTATTTCTCGCACAGCTGGCGTATAGCGAAAATGGCATCGGTTGTACCCCGACCAAGCATAAAATCAAATTGGTTCTGTGAAAATTAACTCTCTTCTCACAACCGCCTCTCAATAACTTTCTCCCAAGCTTTCATAGTATGTGACATAAGCTTTATTCCTATATATTTGTTGCATTTAAGAATATCACCTTTCTTATTAAAGATGGGCACCAAAAAACTGTTGCACTAATCATCAGGTATGGCTTCTTCCCACAACAACTTATTGAAGAACAAAGCTAACCACGTCCATTCATCAACCCGCAATAACTACCACACTTCAACTGGTATTCCATCTGGACCAATGGCCTTACCATTCTTCATTCCACTTACTGCTATTCTGACTTCATCCATACTGGCCATTCTCACTAACCCTACATTCACCGGTTTACTCTCTAGAATCCCACTCTAATTATTTTCCTCATTCATCAGTCTTTCAAAATAATCCTACCACCTCTATTTGATTTCTTCATCATCCGATAGGACCATTCCTGCTTTATTCCTTACACATCTTACCTGACAAACATCCCTCGCCTTTCTCTCTCTTGTTCTAGCAAGCCGGTGCAGCTCTTTTTGGCCTGCAGGATTATCCACTGTGTCGCACAATTTATCCAGGGCTTTTGCTTTTGCTACTACCACGAATTTCTTAGCTTTTTTCTTCAAAACATCATACTCACTCTTTTTTTCAGCTTTCAAACTACTGTTATTACATTTATTTCATTACATACGCTGCCATTCAGTGTCAAGTGGGGATCACTTTTGAAACCAAGTATTGGCTACTGCCAGTTCAAAGGCAGTAGCAGAATGCAGCAGCGTCTCTCCTTCATTATTCGGAATTCCGAAACCCCATCCTCTATATACTCTTTCATAGATACCTCTCATTCTTCCCACATGTCCATTAAAATCGCCTCGAACTATCAATTCCTCATGTATATATATATACATACATACATAGCCCATTTACTACAATATTGAAAAACAGTACATTTTAAAATACGTGTGAATATCTTAGTACCTAGGCTTATCGTTTTCATTTTTATTAAACTTCTAAAATAATATTTTTAACTCGAATTTAGTATCTTTAAAGAATGACTACCTATTTTTGTATTTTTCACCTAGTTTTGATTCGCAACCTTTGCAAAAAGGCCATCTAAGGCGCCGCAAAGATCTGCCACCCGGGGCCTCGTACGTAACGGTGAAGGCTGTGGGGCCATGAACGCCAGCGCACCTATCTGTATTGATAAATTGGAGGTATAAGCTCTAATGGCGCGGCTCGTCGATTGACGAGGCCTTTGTCGCCCCGGGCCTCGGGCTGACTTAATCTATCACTAATCTAATCAAATTACTTCATAAAATAAGCTAACACTCGGTGCTCCATTGCTTATCTGCACGGAGTGAGGGCCCGCTCCGAAGCAACTCCTTTTGTCTACGCCACAGTGTCAAATTTTATAAAAAGAGTTTGGCTGCCAAAAACTTTTAAAACAATAGAGCGTCGGCCTTAATAACGTCAATCGTATTGGTTTTCACAATACTGTTACTTCGTGCTTAGCGCCGGATCAAATATTATTTTCAAAATAATAAATAAAATAATCTTAGGCGATATGATTCGTTTAAAATCTTTAATTAGTGGCACTTTGCGAGCAAGAAGTTTGTTATGTCAAGTACAAACACCTCTCAGCGTGCAAAAATTTGGGTGCCATTGGGGACCTCCACAGCCGTTTGATAATCTGCCTTTTAGAGTAATAAATCGGTAAGCTTTTCTTCCCAATAAACCAGTAGGTATTATTGTCGTAGTTTTATGCAATTTTATTTGTGGTTACGTCGGTGAGCTGATTTTGTAAGTTGGGTACCTACCTAAAATACCTAATGGTTTACAATGGGAATTTGAACTTTGCCCTCTGTGATTTGTTGGTTGTTCTAAACAAAATGTAATAAGTAATCTCAAACAGAATTAAAATATAAATGTATATATATATATTATAATATATAATTGGGTTTCTTTCTTCTTACAGGTACGTAGCGACTGTGTTCTTCTCCATCTTTTTTGGTGTTGGGTTGTGGGCACCGTTCCTTATAGTGTGGTATTCTATGGCAAAAAGGAGTTTGTAATAATGATAACAAAAATAAAAAATAAAGTAAATTAGAATATCCTTTTTATATTATTAGCCCATAGCGTTAGTTACCTTTCCCTTTTAGAACATTGTTAAATTAACTTTCCTACTTCGTATAATTATTATTACAATAGTTGATCATCGCATAGTGTGTTTACCTAAGTAGATGGTCAATTGGTAATTTATTTATTAAAACTTCATGCTACACAAAAGTACAAAGGCGGGCTTAAAGCCTTAAGGGGTGACCAGACGGTTGCAAACCAACGTCCCAACCAAGATGACCTTGCTAGTTTCAATCCATGTAGACAGCAGTTGTAATCCATGACCTTAAACGCCCTTGGTTGGGAGGCGCGTTTTCCCAACCACCGAACGTGTTGGCGCGTGTTTTACATCCATGTAGCCGCAACACAAACCATACACATAAACCAAGGTCACCTTGGTTGGAGTTGGAACGCTAGTTTTAACCTAGGGTGGTGAAGAGAAATTATCGAAATAATCAAATCAGTGATCGAGCCTCGTCTCTCGGTACTTCGTGCCGTTGGTGTCATAGTTAAAGTTGTCTTTAATGATCTTAGATGAGTAAAAATTGGCATAACTTTAGTATGGTGTCGTAGGAGAGGGGTTGGTAGTTCGGGTGTTGACCCGATTTAACTTTAGAATGGTGTAGCTGGAGGGGGAGGTTGGTAGTTGGGGAGGGGAAAGGGGTGGTTGACCTGTCCCCCCTGGCACCACTCCCATGAAGAGGTAACTCGCCGTTTCCGAGAAAAACGATCTTTTGTAACCTAACTTCAAAACACTCAAAAATTGCTTAAAAGGCGTAGTCTACGGAGCCTCCTACTTCTGGGTGGTTTTAAAAAAAATAGACTCGAAGGAGGTGGCGGGGTCTGTATTTGCTCGCTTCGCTCGCTCACTACGACCCCGCCACCTCCTTCTAACCTAACCTATCCGAGTCGGGGTGCCCCCATGTCTTGAGCTCGCTTCGCTCGCTCTTACATCTTAAGTTATCCTAGTAACACTAATAAACGTCAGCACAGCCTTCGTGCAGCTACTACATCTTGGTGTTACAATGGCTTTCGGGTAGGTATCCTGAACACCAGCATGCCTTCCTGGTCATCACCCCCATCAGCGACCTTAGTTAAGTTCATTACACCTTCGGCTAGTCACAGGAAGAGCTATGAAGAACCTCTTCTGGTCACGCTAGCAGTCAAGCCACTACGCACAGCACCCCTCTGACCCACCACCCAGAAGCATCATCCCGAATCACAGGGACATCATTACCTCGCTTCACTGGAACGTCACCCCGACCGACTGGGAAAACACCACTTCGACTCACTGGGACATCATAACCCTGACTAACTGCGCGCATCATCCCGACTCACTAGGATAGCACCACCTCGACTCACTGGGGCATTACTGCAGATAGATTCGACACTACGATACGTACGTACGATTTGACTTCGAACTATGCGGCTTCCGTTTCTGACACAATAGAACCAACTTTCTACTCTGCGCGATAAGAAAATACACAACAGTCCGAACGCAACTATCGGGCAGTTGCTCAGGACCAGACACAACAGGCGTCTGATCGGAGGATCTCCTCCCTTTTCAATGCATGTTTGCATGACTACTCCCTGTTCTGCACACCTCTAAAAATTAAAAGCGTCGTCGTCACTAAAGCAGACATTGCTAGTATAAGTAAAGTATCCACCGTCGTCGTCACTAAAGCAGACATTGCTAGTATAAGTACCTATCCACCGTCGTCGTCACTAAAGCAGACATTGCTAGTATAAGCATACATTGTTGATTACTAGCTTTTGCTTTTGCTAGTTGACGGGAGCGAAGCCGCGGGCTTCGCTCCCCGGTTGTCAACTGACAATTTCATAAAATTGGTATTACGTATCACACAAGTGACTAACAAACTACGGTGGAAATGTGGTGAATTATAAAATTTTACGGTGCCTATTGTGATACTCTAAAATTTTATCAACTATTATACAGCTTCAAAAGCTTACACAATCGCAATTTTAAAAGTATCGATACAATAACATCTGTCAAAACGTGTTACGGTGGCTAACAAAGGCACCAGTGGCTAATGACGTCACTGCAGTTGGTCACTGAAGATAGGCAATTCGAAACTAGCTGTTTGACAGTTCAATGATGCACATTGTTAACAAGTGAGAAGAGATTCCAAGAAGAGATTCAAGAGATTCCAGATAGGTCCCATTTTTTTCAAAATCCAGTTCTGATGATGGATTCCATGAGGAATCGAGGGAACTCCTCAAAAATTATAGGCAACCCTATGGTAATTTTAGTATTTTCATCAAGAACTTAAGCACTTACAGTCAAAAAGTAACATTTGATGAAGTGGAACTGATGAAGAAGACCAGAAATGGTCAACGGAACTTTATACTCAAATAGATATCACAATGAAGATATAGTTAAGCGACTATGACAATACAAATAAATGAATGATTCGGAATAGTTACGTTGAAAATGGTATCATCGAAGTGATCTGATGATGATGATGGAGCCGGAAGGTAGGCACTGGAACTCCGTAATTAATCAATGTAACCTAGCCGTGTTTGGACTTATTAGAATTGTCATGAGATGCACTTTGGCTATAAGGTACTATCGAACTGATCTGATGATGGAGCCGGAAGGTAGGCACAGGAACTCCGTAATTAATCAATGTATCCTAGCCGTGTTTGGGCTTATTAGAATTGTCGTGAGATGCTCTTTGGCTATAAGGTACTATCGAACTGATCTGATGATGGAGCCGGAAGGAGGAAGGTAGACACAGGAACTTTATAATAAAACAATGTAACCTAGCAGTTTTTGGGATAATTGGAATTGTCATGAGAAATAGGCACTCTGTTTATAAGTGTATCGTAACTAAAAAGTGTGAAATAAAAACTTTTTAGAAAAAAGAAATAACCGACTTCACTAAAACAAAAACACTAAAAGGATCAAAATAACTTTAATTTCGGAAGTCGGTGTTAAATAAGAAACAAACAATACCGAGAAACACCGACATCCGAAATTAAAGTTATTTTGATCCTTTTAGTGTTTTTGTTTTAGTGAAGTCGGTTATTTTTTTTTTCTAAAAAGTTTTTTAGTGCGTGCTAAAAGCGTGTTTTTTAGTTTTTTAAACTATTGTTTTTATTATAGATATAGATACTGGCATGTTGGTCTAGTGGTTATTGGTTTTAACTACTATGCCGCTGCCTGCTATGCAGTTCCTGGGTTCGATTCCCACCCAAGACTGATGAGCACGATCATTTGTTCTGTATCTGGGTGTAATTTATCTATAATATTTAGAAATATATGAGTATGTTTATCAGTGTTGTCTAGTACTCATAGCACAAGCTCTTCTAAATTTGGGACTAGAGGGCGTTGTGGAATATTGTTATTATCATATAAAAATACTAAAGTGCCAGTTGCCAGTTTTCAGTAAGGTGTTTGAAAAAGTTATGCTTAATCAAATGCTTTACCATTTTAACAGCAATAAAATCTTTCATGATCAGCAGTATGGTTTCACCAAAGGACGTTGTACGACTGACGCTGGAGTCACTTTATTGAAACATATATTTGCAGCGTGGGAAGAAGCCCAAGATGCGATAGGAATTTTTTTTGACCTCTCAAAGGCTTTTGATTGTGTTAATCACGAAACCTTGCTTTTAAAGCTAGAACATTATGGACTAGGTAAACTTGCACTCAGCTTGGTGAAATCTTATTTAATTGACAGGCAACAGCAAGTTCAGATAAACGGTGTCAATTCTCCGGGTTTGAAAGTCAAAATGGGTGTACCACAAGGCTCAATATTAGGTCCTTTCCTCTTTTTAGTATATATAAATGATCTACCGCATCTATTAAGAAAACAACCACACATTGTATTGTTTGCTGACGATACGTCGTTAATTTTTAAGATCAATAGACGTTCCACTAATCTTGATGACGTAAACGATGCTTTACAGCAAGTCCAAAACTGGTTTACTGTTAATAATTTAGTTTTAAATGGAAAAAAAACTAAGTGTATAAGATTTGCGTTACCGAATGTTAAAAGTAATTACTCCGACATAGTATTGAACAAGGAGAAACTCGAATTCGTCGAGAATACGGTTTTCCTAGGGATCACGCTTGACTCGAGGCTACAATGGGGTCCTCATTTAACATCTCTGGCAGGTCGGCTTAGTTCAGCAGCATATGCTGTCAGAAAAATCCGTCAATATACTGATGTGGATACTGCGCGACTAGTTTATTTTAGTTACTTTCATAGTATCATGTCTTACGGTATTTTGCTATGGGGACGGGCTGCAGATATAGAGTCTATTTTTATTCTGCAGAAAAGAGCTATCAGAGCCATATATAATCTTCGCAGACGCGATTCTCTTAGGGAACTATTTAAGGAAATAAACATCCTGACGGTCCCTTGTCAATACATTTATGAAAACATTATGTATGTTCGGAAAAATATTCATCTTTTTACTAAGATAAGTGACAGGCACAATTTTAATACTAGGAACAGGAACAAATTAGATCAACCTCGGTTCAGATTGGCTAAAGTACATAGTTCTTTCATGGGGTACTGTGTAAAATTTTATAATAAAATACCAGTTGAGATTCTACAACTAAATGAGTCCAAATTTAAAGCATGCATTAAACGCACACTATATAGACAAGCGTATTATAAACTGGAAGATTATATCCTTGATAAAAACGCTTGGCTAAATGCCGGTCCTGCTCCGCAGCCACAGCCACTTTTACCTTCAAATTAGTTTTTTTTTATATAATTTTGGAAGAGATACTGTTCCCCTTTTTGTATTGTTGTTTTCGAAATGTTTTATTTTATTTTATTTTATTGGTTTATTTCAATAGAGCTTACGATAATTTATTATCTTTTGTATTTGGAAACAATAGCATTGTATAATGTAGAAGCACTTTGTTTTTCAAGTTTTGTGAATGTGAAGTACCATGGAGCATTTTTATTAGGTTACAACTTGTTTGTCATTACGAGCATGGCAGTTGAGAGTTTGTCATGCTCACTCAAATGTCTCGCTGATGGTGGCACGTGTTATTGGGTCATTCGGTTCCCTTCAAAATGGTTGAGCTGAGTGGGGCTGATGCACGCGTCATGCTCGTGAACGGGTGCCGTCAGTTGAGACTGGTCATCTCTTAGCTGCCAGTGACTTAATTCAATTTATATTTTATTTTTTATTAGTTTTTATTTTATTCTTTTAATTATTATTACTTATCTACATTGTGCTCACATATTAGAAGCGACAAGAAATATGTAACCAAGATTTATGTAACTCATAATATGATTTAAAAGAGTGTCCATGGAGTTTCTTGCACGTTCTTCTCCATAGAGATCTACGCTTTGGAACGTGCAATTTAGCTTCACTTGTATTTTTTTTTTTTTGACTGACCGACATTTTGACAAATCAAAAGTGCCTGTAATTGGTCTATTTGAAATAAACGTTTCTGATTTCTGAAAGTAGGTAATTTGTGTAATTCTTTTTGTTATCTACCTTTTCACATCACAACAGATTTAGATGAAAATTGTTCTGGAGGTATAGGATACATTTTATCGCGAGAGTAAGTTCTTTCTTGGAATGATTTTCCCCTAACACGCACGCTAGCTAGCAGTTCATAAATAAGACTAACTCAGTAAATAAAACTATTTAATTAGAACTGAAAAATAATCACTACAATCCAAATGCCATCAAGGCCATGATGGTGGCCCTTCCTTCTTGCATCCATAGAGTTGAGACTTGTCTCTGAAGCTAACCATTCTCAGTGTTTCCTGGTCATCCAAGAACTTACCCAACATATAGCCCCCAATTGGAAGAGCAAACCAGGCATAACGCGCAGTGATGCCGAAAACAGCCATCTTATTACTGTTCTATCTATTGTAATTTCCAAGTCCTGGTGTGACTCCAGTCAAGATAAATGCACGTCGCAGTCAAAATTGGAAAAGATATGGTCACCAGATTACGGCGAATGAATCTTATCACTGCCATATATCTGTGGAAGATCAAAGATAACATAAGTTAGTTAAGCAGTTAAACAATACTGGAACTCTAAAGGCCCCTTTAAACGGTGAGAATTTCTCGTCTCGAAGGTACGATTATCGATAGATTATAAAAAGTTTCTTCGTTTAAACATTCACATCTTTCGCCCTACCACTTTGGCGACAGTTACATCAACGGAATATTAGTTGTGTCCGTGTAAACAGAATTTCAAAGCAACAATTGTATTTCAAAGTTTTGTGCCATTTGCTACCATGACTGCAGTGTGTTTTTTTTTTACCTGGTCCTAGGGTACATCCAAAGGATGGACCCTAAGTTTATTACAATCTAGCCATATATACAGACTAAAGTAATTTAATTATATCCTAAACTAATAAATTGTCTTTACTAAGAATGTGTCCAATAGCACCTTTCTTATTGTCTCTATTAAGGCGAATACACTTCGTTCTTGTATTTATTAGGTAGCAATTATGCTACATTACACTATTCACTATCACTAAACACTAACTCGAACGGTTTTGTTCTTATTAGTCTTCTCACTATATTTGTGTGGTCGAGAAGCTGGATTGCCTCGATGTTCACATGCTGATGAAGTCGCTTTTCGTGAGCTTCTGCAGATTTTTTTATCACCTTTTTGATGAACTCAACTTTTAGGTCCCGATGGTGTGTGAGATGTTTTAATTATATCTGCACGTAGAACAACCATTAAATAAATGGAACAGGGAAATAGATGCTAGGTTAAAAAATTGATAGAAGATGGTAAGAAGTCGGTAAGTCCCCTCTTTGAGAAGTGGCTGGAGAAGCGTCACGGCGTCCTCACCTTTAGAGCAGTGGTGGCCGAGTGGTAACGGCCCCGATTTACGAATTGTTGGTCGCGGGTTCAAACCCAGCCAGGCGCATTACTTTGTGTAATTTACTTCATCACCTCTGCTCTCAAAACGGTGAAGGAAAACATCGTGAGGAAACCGGCATGTCCTAGAACCAAAAATTCGAAGACATGTGACATCCACCAACCCGCACTGGGCCCGCGTGGTGGATTACGGCCCATTCCCTCTCCTAGAGAGAGGAGGCCTGAGTCCCAGCAGTGGGAACATTAAAAGGCTGAATATGTATGTATGTACCTACTCACCTTTTGCTTGACGCAGGTCCTCATCGGACATGGTAATTTCGGGAGGTTCTTGCACCTCATTCAGGTGGACAAAACGCCCGGATGTCACCATTGCATAGACCGCCCGGAGGACACGGTGGAGTATACGGTGGAGGTGTGCCCCGCTTTGACGAGGCACTGCCGTGTCCTCATGGAGACGATCGGCGGCGGCCACCTCGCACCGACCCTGTTTCAGGCCAAGGTCCAGAGCGAGGGGGAATGGCAGGCGGTCGGCTCCTACTGCGGAGCAGTAATTTTAGCAAAGACGACGGCCGCACGCGTAAGCGAACGGACATCCTCACGCCCCAGCAGCTGCGACCATGACCCCCGACTACTAGCCACTGTAGGCACGGGCTTGCAGACGATGAACAATGGATAGCTCGACGTCCGGCCGTCCGGATATCGTCCGGACCGAGCCTAAGCCATCGACAGCGGGTAATGTTTCAAGAGCTCTTCAAAAAGATGACAGCAAACCGTAGGGCCCAGCAAGGCCGATGCCCGCTAGGGCCGCTGGGATTTCTGAAAAGGAAACCCGTGGTCCTAGAACGCAAAGGGCAACTGAAGGACACAATAATAAAAATAATAAAAAGGTGTTGTCAGTAAAAGTTTGACACACCTTCGCGCTCCACCCTAAAGCAGAAGCCATTGGATGATTCACATTAAAAAATAAAAGATGGCAAGAAACAATTTTGGAGCATCTTACACGTTGTACCTTAAATTAGAAGATGAAGAGACATTTAAAAATATGTTAATTACCTACTTAACTCGACTGACAAATCTTGCACTCAAAACTGTTCAAAATGGTTCAACAGATTCTCTCAGTTCGTCTAACCAATAGGTTTATGAATGGATATATCGTGAAAAAGTCATTCAATAGGGCTAGTTGAACTGAGAGAGTTGTATTGGTGATTTTAATTGTTAATTTCGTAATTAGATACGTGTAACGATCTATTTTAATCAACATACCAGTTGACACTGACCTGCAATATGAAAAAAACTAGAGACAATTAGAATTTCGCAGGCTGCCCTGCAGCACGTAAGTTAGCTCGAAATGAGGGTGTTTTTCATATCGTGCGGATTCCATCACGCATGCGGGATTGCCCCGCAATTCACGCAGCGTGAGACACGCTAGCCTACGATCCAGTTTCTTGCGGGCTGCTGTGCGTTGTGGTTGTGTACAAAGGACGACAAACGCGCGGCCGCCCCGCGCATGGCTGCTGTCCGGCATCACGCCCGCGTCCCGCGTGCGTATTCCACGCGTAACAATAAACACTTATATTTTATGAAAAGGATATTTGCGGTGGTTACGCGTGCGGGGCAATCCCGCATGATTGATCAAAACCGCACGACATTAAAAACACCCTAAGGCCCCTGCTATCCGTTCATTAACATAACATCTTTTTTGCGTTTCCATTTAATTCATGCTTGTTTTAGAAGAGCAGACATAATTAAAAGATCCTCGCAATTTGCAATCATAGTAAAAATGGCACAAAACCTCGAAATACGATTATTGCTTTGAAAATTTGTCCGTAAACTGCCAATCAAAGTTGTGTCTGACAGATACAGTCAATATTCTATTGGTGCAATTATCGCCAAAGTGAAGAAACTTTTTTATAATTTTTTGATAATCATATCTTTGAGACGAGAAACTCTCACTATCAAAATGGGTCTTTTAAAAGGATTTTCCCTGAGCTTGGCACAGTGATGATAAGGAATAAAGTTCAATCACATTTTGGCTGCCGCTAAGTCCATTTCTGCATAGCTTACAGGATTTCTGCATAGCTCCATTTTAGGAATCAAATATTCTGAAAATCCTGTTGATTCCCATAGGATTTAGCAGCTTTTCTCAGTGTACTTTGCTTTAGGTCAAAAAACAGCTTTTCGCACATGGCATTTCTAAACCTTTTTAGATAAATGTTGAAAAGGGGGACTTGGGGAGCTCATAACATCAGCATCTGCGAAGCGTACGATGTTAAAAGGAGCGGGCTTATGGTGTTCAATGCTGGGTCCAAATGTCCGACAGAGATTCCTCCAACTAAGTTTTAAATACCTAGGCAATATTCTGACTTGAAGGAAAATGCTGGGTATTTTGAAGATATTTCATAACAAACACTAGGTATATAGAACAGTAGATTACATAATGGAGGAGTTTAAATTGCAACACTAATCCTTATAATGCTCATGGAGTATCATAACAAAAGTTTGAAAAAGATAGCGGAAATATAAGCACCAAAAGGAATACAAAGTTACGAGATCTCTGTCTTGTAAAAAGCTAGTGGAGTAGATTTTCAAACACGGACCAATTAAAAATAGTGTTTCAAAACGTAAATTTATCGTTAAACCAGAATATTAAATTAAAAAGAAAATCTGAACTAACCCCGACAGCCGACTAGCGCGATTAGAGTTTTTTTTATAATTGACAATTTGACATTGACATTCGACAGCTTTTTTTTCTGTTTACTCCTTAGGGGAGGCCATAGTCGTTCGACCATATCGCCTAGTCCTTCGTCCGTATTTTCTTGCGTAATAATTTAGTCTTCCATATTCGAATACCGCAGTTGTTTAGTTTTACATTAGAATGCGGATGTAACACACTCTAATGTTTTTGAAGTATTTAGCAACAAATGTATCGATTCCTTCTCAGTAAACTTCGCTGAGGTAGCCAAAACTATAATAAAATTCTCAGCTCCATTTTACCGAGATCGAGCCTGTTTCAATGATTCCACAGATTGTCCAGTTGCGCAGGCACTTGAGATAAAAAACTACACCAATTTTACATCACAATATCCACTCTAGAAATCAATTTCTGTATAATTAAAACAGCCACTGAACTTCACCCGAAGAAATCCCGCCAAAAACTTCCTCCACTGACTGCCCATCATTTTTTTTTATGCTCTTAGACGTTCTATGGTAAGAATGTTTTGTAATGCCGCAAGACGCAGACGCATGCGTCTTCGTTAATGTGGTGCTAAAAAAGCTTTTCCAATTTATTATCAATAATGATGAAAAAAATGTTGTACAACGTGTATTTCGAGTTTATTTAAAGTTAATATTTAAATAACTGGAAACTGAAAAAGTGTTATTCATCTCATTTATGAACAACTCTACCTCCCACCACAGAAATTAAAATCCACGAAATAGAGTTTGGAAATTGTTATGGTTCTATATTTGTCTATCATTTATTAATTGTGTACACCTACCACAAGGTGCGCTGCACGCGGCTAAGATACTATAATATTTTATCTTAAGATACAATATCGCTCGCCATACAATTCAATGGGCTATCACACACGACGAAGATAATAAATAATATTTCATATTTTCGTATCTTAAGATGAATTTTTAAAGCTTCTAGCCATAATTTGATTTTTCGTAAAGAGAGAGATCTTCCCGCTGTCGCCACACTAACATGTATTGTAGCCATAATACATAAAACAATTCTTATATTAGGATACGTCTCAAAATCACAATTTAAAATAAGGTCAGAAAACTTCTATTGATAAAATATTTTTCTCAACTCTCCACTAGTTTATAAACAAAGTTTCATGCGTCTGAAACAATTTTCGAAACATTTTTTCCATTCCGCTGCAGGCACCTTCTACACGGCCTTCTTGAACGCTGCTAGCGCGTCATCCGGCGATGAAAACTGTATCCCTTTTGGCAGATTTTTTATTTTAGGGAATAAAAAGAAGTCACACGGGGCCAGATCAGGACTGTAAGGAGGGTACCCCAAGAGTCTGACCGGTGCGGTGTCCAGGAAGTCCCTCGTTTTGAGCGCTAGGTGCGCGGGCGCGTTGTCATGGTGAAGCAGTACCCCGCGGAGCCCGGTATTCGGTCGCTTGTTGCTCATTGCAGACAAAACTTCTGGCAGGCATTTTGTGGTATACCATTCGGCGTTGATGCTGCTTTGGTCTCGTAATG
Source organism: Mythimna impura (assembly GCA_905147345.3). NCBI lineage: Eukaryota > Metazoa > Arthropoda > Insecta > Lepidoptera > Noctuidae > Mythimna > Mythimna impura. The sequence continues at coordinate 32,682,838 of LR990339.1, forward strand.
GAATTGAAATCAGATACCCCGTCAAAGAGAAGAAACTAGTAATCAAAATTTTCCCTGCGCTTCACGATCGCTACACTTTCGTAGGCGTTGTTTCGTTTTGAAACAGCCAAACTGTCAACTGACGCTTTGCTGGATCGTATTGATAAATCCAGGATTCGTCACCTGTCACAATGTCGTAAACGCGCCGAGACGACTGCGCCTGAACGCCTGCTTAAAATTTTTGAATCATATCACGGCACCACTCCACACGGGCCTGCTTCTGAGCTTCGGTGAGGTTGTGCGACACCCAGCGGCAAACTATCCTCCTCACACGAAGGTGCTCGTGTAGAATCTTGTGGACGCTTCCCAAACCAATCTGCAGTGTATGCTGAATCTCTTCGTAGGTATATAATTCGACTGTTTTCTTGAATTATTTTTTTTACTCCCAGCACACTTTCTTTTGTGACAGCTGTCGTAGGATGACCACTTCTTTGTTCATCCCCCCAAGGTAAAGCGACCGCGCTTGAACTCGCTATACCAGCGGTAGATGGTTGCTTTTGAAGGTCTTTCATCCATAAAAGCAATTTGAAGTCGATCAGGTTTTAGGCCACATTTAAAATCATAAAAAATCATCGCACGAAAATGGCTTCTATAGATGCACTTTTTTATATTTTAATATATTAAAAAGCGTACATTATGGAGGGCCAAAATTCACGTAAAATAGCAGATTTTCAGAGATCTTTACTAGATTGGTTTTACACAAGTTTATGTTTTGATTTTTATAGAAGCCTAGATAATATCCAGGCTGCTTCAGAGCCATCCTAATCTCGTACAGGCTGACGTCCGGGATATACTATACCGAAGATATCCCGGACGTCAGCCTGTACGAGATTAGGATGGCTCTGAAGCAGCTTAATAACAACAAGGCACCGGGTGATGACGGAATTACAGCCGAACTCCTGAAGGCGGGTGGTAAACCGATCCTTAAGGCCCTTCAGAAGCTGTTTGATTCCGTCATATTCGAGGGAAAAACACCACAGGCATGGAGTGGAAGTGTGGTGGTACTCTTCTTTAAGAAGGGCGACAAGGCCCTGCTCAAGAATTATAGGCCCATCTCACTTCTGAGCCATGTCTACAGCTGTTTTCCAGAGTCATCACGAACCGTCTCGCGCGCAGGTTCCACGACTTCCAGCCTCCCGAACAAGCCGGATTTCGAAAAGGCTTTAGCACCATAGACCACATACACACGCTACGGCAGGTTATACAGAAGACCGAGGAGTATAATCTGCCTCTCTGCTTAGCGTTTGTGGATTACGAGAAAGCCTTTGATTCGATCGAGACTTGGGCTGTGCTGCAGTCTCTCCAACGGTGCCAGATTGACTATCGGTACATCGAGGTGCTGAAGTGTTTGTACGAAAACGCCACTATGCCAGTCAGACTGCAGGACCGGACCTCGAAACCTATCCTCCTGCAGCGGAGTGTGGGCAGGGAGACGTCATTTCTCCGAAACTGTTCACGGCCGCAATGGAGGATGTCTTCAAGGTTCTGGACTGGAGTGGATTGGGCATTAATGTCAATGGCGAGTACATCACTCATCTTCGGTTTGCCGACGACATAGTAGTCATAGCTAGAGACTACGGAAGAGCTCAGCACAATGCTCAATGACCTCAGTAGAGCTTCCGAAAGAGTGGGTCTTAAAATGAACATGGACAAAACCAAAGTCATGGACATGGTAAATAACCATGTAGCACCCACTCCGATCAAGATCGGAGACTCTGCACCCGAAGTTGTAGACGATTACGTCTACCTTGGTCAGACAGTCCAGTTGGGTAGATCTAATTTCGAGAAAGAGGTCAACCGTCGAATCCAACTCGGCTGGGCAGCGTTCGGTATCTTCTCATCAAATATACCACAGTGTCTCAAGACGAAAATCTATGACCAGTGCGTGTTGCCAGTGATGACATATGGTTCCGAAACGTGGACGCTCACAATGGGCCTCATCAGAAGGCTCAAAGTCACCCAAAGGGCAATTGTTGAGCAAATTTCGGAGTGCCGCAGGGCAGTGTATTGGGGCCTTTTTTGTTCCTCCTCTACATCAATGACCTCCCAAATATCACTCGCCACACAGTGATTTTATTTGCTGATGACACTACCCTTGTTGTGAAAGGTGAAAGAGTAGACACCTACGAGCATGAAATTAATGAAGCTGTCAAAAATATAATACACTGGTTGAACACCAATAACCTGCAAATTAATATGGAGAAAACGAAAATGATCCAATTTCAAACATACAGGAGAAACCCGTCAACGCTAAATATTAAATATAATGACACTACTATCGAAAGAGTAGTAAGTACTACATTTCTGGGCATACAACTAGATCAAAACTGCGATTGGAAAAAGCATGTCGACTATGTTTGTGACAAACTGGACAGATTTATCTATGCACTAAGAAGATTAAGAGCCACAGTTTCAACTGAAGCGGCTCTTTGCGCATATCACGGTTATGTTTCCTTCGTACTCTCATACGGTCTCTTATTGTGGGGTAACTCGGTGGATATCAATAAAGCATTTATTGTACAAAAAAAATGTGTGCGTGCAATCTGTGGAGCTGGTTATATGGATAGCTGTAAACCGCTGTTTAAAAAATACAATATATTACCATTAGCATGCATGTATGTCAAAGAATTATGTCTATTTGTACGACAACATCCAGAATATTTTATTAAGCATAGAGATGTAACTAAAAGGAATGTTGCTCCCTCCTGCCTTAGAGATAAACATAGGCTCTGCTTGCCACAATGCAAGCTTGATTTATATGAAAGAAATTTGTTTATAATGGCTATTAAGGTTTACAATAAATTACCAAATGCCTTAAGAGAACTACCTTTACCTATGTTCAAAAAAAAGTTGATTCAATGGCTGACGCAAAAATGTTTTACAGTGTCAATGAATATATATTATGTCATATAATGAACGCAAAGAAGGAAAGTAATGTCAATTTTGGTTCTAATTACATTTTTATTCTATTTTTAATCTGACATTTAATATATATAATTTTTTTTGACATTTTAAATTCATGTGAAGTTCAATAAATACTTTCATTTTATTTTTAAGTTGACATTTACTATTATCATAATTTTGACATTTTATAATATTCATGGACATTACAATTATTTTAAAGAATTTGACATATGATAGTGATAGTAGATATTGGTGACTTTGATTTTTATTATTTTGACATTTTATCAATATGCATGGACATTGGTAACCTCTGATGTCACATTATTATGACATTTTTAATTCATGATTTGTGAAATTAAATATTTACAATTAATTTGTTTAATCAGACATCTTGTAGCTATTATAGTGATAACTGAAATATGAATACGACATTTTTAATAAATTTGATGAACACTGTATTAATATTTGCACACCACAAGTTATGGTAGAATGTAAATGGGCCTAATTAAAATTAGGATCATACTACTTTGTACACCTACATTCTGGCAAATAAATAAATAATAATAATTATTATTATTTCGTTTATTCGTAATATCTACATATAAATTATATTTTTAAATATTTCAATAAAAAATAAAAAAAAACATTTAAAAATATAAAAAATAGTCTCCCACCGGTATCGGGAACAGGGTCCAAGCTACCGGCGGTCAGGGCTCCAGAGAAAGGAACCTCCTAACAATACGAGCCGTGTCCAAGAGTACCACTTTCTGAATCAAGCCCTTGATCCAGCCGCCTAACGCGAGCCTCCTAAGGTGTTGGTCGAGGCTCTTGGCTATTAAGCCATTGGCTGACACGACTATCGGTACAATGATCGCCGAGTCCACATCCCACATGTCGACAACCTCGCGAGCCAAGTCAATATACTTGATTTGTTTATCTTTCTCGGCTTTCACGAGGTTCTCGTCATGCGGAACGGATATGTCAACAATCATTGCACGCCTCTCGCTTCGGTCCACCATCACTATATCAGGCTTATTGGCTACAATAGTCCTATGTCAGTGATGATAGACCGATCCCAGTACAAAGTGATATGACCATTATCAAGAACTGGGTCGGGCTCATACCTGTAGTACGGCACTTCCGATTCCACAAGAGAGTATTTCAGAGCAAGTTGCTGATGGATAATCCTGGCTACAAGGTTGTGCCTATGCAAGTACTCTCCGTTAGCTAGACGAGAACAACCAGAGATAATGTGACGAATTGATTCTCCCGGACGGTGACATGCCCGACAGATGTCAACCGTGCCGTCCTTCACAATAAATCTCCGGTAGTTATTTGCCATGATAACTTCGTCCATAATTGCACAGACAAAACCTTCGGTTTCCCCAAAGAGGTCACCGAAACGCAGCCAGGCTACGGACGCCAATTGGTCTACATCGGGCCCGTGAAGGGCCCGGAAGAAGCGTCCGTGAAGTTCCTTGCTCTGCCATACTTCCCTGCGATCGTTAGTGTCAAGCACTACCGGTTTGCGCCAGTTCTCATTAGCCAGGGAGAGCGGGGTGAGTCCCTTGTCCACTGCCACTACATCTCGATGCATACCCACGTCGGCAGCTAGGAAATATTCCCTGAGACTGCATACCTCGCGGTTGTGTAGGGTCTTAGCATTTAAAAAACCTTGACCCCCACACTTCCGCGGGATATACAATCTCATCACCGCCGATCGTGGGTGATGCATTCGGTATGCAGTCAGCAGTGTGCGGACCTTCCTATCCAGGGCGTCAAGTTCCGTTTGAGTCCATTTGAGTACGCCGAAAGAGTACATCAATACCGGCATGACCCAACCGTTGAAGGCGCGCACCTTGTTTCCGCCTGAAAGAAGGCTATTGAATACCTTCTTCAGGCGTCCAAAGAAACGCTCCTTCAACGATTGCTTCATGTCAGTGATATTGATGCCTAGAGCTTCCGACATACCCAAATACTTATAGGTTTCGGTTGGAGAGAGGGATCTCAGTTTTATGGAATCCGTGAGTTGAGTGCCCACGGATTCCACAACCTCCCCTCGCTTTACATGCATGACCGTACATTTGTCTTTTTTGTCACTACTGAAGGTTTCAGTAACCTTCAGTAGCTCCATCAGTTGCAGATTGTTGGGGGCAAAAAGTTTCAGGTCATCCATGTAAAGTAGGTGAAATATTACCTGACCACCTCTCTTCAACCGATAGCCTAGACCTGAATTCTCCAGCAGTGTGCTTAGAGGATTCAAGGCTAGGCAAAACCAAAGTGGACTCAAACTATCTCCTTGGAATATACTTCGCTCGATCCTTACAGGTTCGCTATTCCTCTGGGTATGTCGACATCCTGGATAGCGGAGGACCGTACTCCATTGCCTCATACACGACATCAGGAAGGTGCGTAGTGTTGTATCTATTTTATACAATTCCAGCACCCTCATGAGCCATGTTTGAGGAACAGAGTCATAGGCCTTCTTATAATCTATCCAACATGTCGACAGATCCTTTCGGGAACGTCGAACCTGTTGGCTAATGGTCATATCAATGAGGAGCAGCTCCTTAGTACCGCGGGACCTGTTCCTACATCCATTCTGAGAAGGTGACATGATTAAATTTTTGTCAATATGACTATTAATTTTGCTTCTCAGTATGGATGTAAGAACTTTATAGACCGTCGGCAAGCACGTGATCGGTCTATAATTTTTGGGCTCCGCAGTACTACCTGACTTATGGAGCAGGTGGGTTATTCCTGTTGTTAGGAACTGGGGCAGCGACCCTGACTCTAAGGCAGACTGAAACTGATATGCCAAGCGAGCGTGCGATCTTGTAAACCACTTAATCCAGAAATTGTGCAGCCCATCCGGCCCTGGAGATTTCCAGTTTGGCAACGGACGGACTGCACGAGCTACATCTTGGGGGCTGATGTCAATTGCCCCCATTTGTGGTATTGGATCGCACGCTCGCTCGACCTATCGAGTCCAGTCACCCTCGGTGTGACTGACAGGCACCGACCAGATGCTGCGCCAGAATGAACTCATGATGTCATCATCCGGAAGGCGCGCGTCAGTCACACCTTGGTCCGGTCGCTCCCAAGCTCTATAAACCCACCTTTCATTACTCCGGAATGTGCGATTCTGGGTGTATCGCTCCACTCGCCGCTTATACCTGCGGATACGGTTTGCCCATGCATACACTTTCTGCTTCAGGAAGTCGATGCGCTCTGTGACACGGGACATATAGTCTCGGGGGCTGATGTCAGTCCCCGAAAACGCCCGCCTCACAAAGCGCATCACTCTTGGGCGAGTGTTGCCCTCCCTGAAGCAGATTAGTTTGCCGATGAGTGCTCTGGCCCCACCAATACGACGCTCGATCCTGCACTGCCAAGCCGGCACAGCTGGTTTCGGTCGTGTAGCTACGTCACAGTTCGGAAACTTGACGTGAGCTACACGACATGCTGCTACAGCTGCGCAGTACATTATCGAGTGTGTAATTATTATTATTATTATAAAGTGGCAATGGGCAGGGCACATTGCTCGCAGAACGGATGGCCGTTGGGGCCGAAAGGTTCTGAAGTGGCGTCCGCGTACCGGAAGACGCAGTGTTGGAAGGCCCCCTACAAGGTGGACCGATGACCTGGTGAAGGTTGCGGGAATCCGATGGATGCGAGACGCACAGGATCGTTCGTTGTGGCGATGAGATAATATCCACAAGATATTGTCTATCCAAAATATCTGGAGAAAGAAAATGTACCTTGGGTTGGCCGCTCTTAAATTAATTAAATATTGAAGGTGCATAAGCGGCATAGAACCAATTCGGTTTTATGCCGGGTCGGGGTTCAGCGGATGCCATTTTTGCTATACGCCAGCTGTGCGAAAAATACAGAGGTGCGCATAAAAACTTGCACATGGTATTCATTGACCTCGAAAAGGCATACGACCGGGTACCTCGTGAGGTTCTGTGGTGGGCCCTTAAGGAGAAAGGTGTGCCTGGGAAGTATGTGCAGTTGATCCGATCGATGTACAGTCGATGCAGTATCCAAGTCCGGTCTACAGCGGGCACCACTGGCAGCTTCAATGTGGCTGTCGGCTTACATCAAGGGTCGGCTCTCAGCCTTTACCTCTTCCTGATGATAATGGACGCTCTGACGTCGGACATTCAGAAAGAGGCTCCCTGGTGTATGCTGTTTGCCGATGACATTGTGCTGGTTGCCGAAAGTGGCCTAGAGGTCCAGAACAGATTGGAGGTGTGGTGGCACAGACTGGAGAGTGTTGGCCTGAAATTGAGTAGAACCAAAACGGAGTACTTATTCTGCGATTTAGGCGGTCTCTCCAATCTAGTGCCTTTAGCTGTCGCCGGAACGCTCATACCGATCTGTTCCGACTTCCTGTACCTCGGGTCACTCGTCCAAGGGGATGGTGAAGTAGACCGGGACGTAACACATCGGATCAACGCAGGATGGATGAAATGGCGACAGGTCACGGGAACAACTTGTGACCCACGGATGCCCCTCAAGTTGAAGGGTAAAATCTACAAGTCCGTGATAAGGCCTGTCATACTGTATGGATCAGAATGTTGGGCTATGAAAAAGACGGATGAAAAAAGATTGCACGTAGCGGAGATGAGAATGTTAAGATGGATGTGTGGTGTAACAAGAATGGATAAAGTGAGAAATGAGTATATTAGGGGAAGTTTGAAAGTGGCGCCAGTGACTGAAAAGTTGAAAGGGAATCGTTTGTCTTGGTATGGTCATGTGAAGAGGAGGGATGAAACGCATGTTGCTAAAAGAGTTATGAATTTACATGTGGATGGATGGAGAGGGAGAGGGAGGCCAAAGAAAAGATGAATGGATTGTGTGAGAAGTGATATGAAAGAAAGGGGAGTTAGTGATAGCGTGACGAGTGGCAGGACAGAATGGAAGAAAAAAACGTGTTGCGCCGACCCCAAATAAAACGGGACAAGGACAGGAAGATGACTGAATGTGCTTACATCAAATCTATATTGTGACAAAAAATGACATAAAAACATTATGTTTAACAATTTTAGTCAGTGGTCCACCTAGGTCCTGGACCCAGCCCAGGGGGGGGTCATGACCCCCATGACCCCCATCTGTAGAAGTTTAGTTTAGTGTAGATAACTTTTATACATTAAATAATTAAATTTAATCAATTGTAATAATTGAATAAATTGTGTGTATCTTATTCAATTATTAAATAAAATTAAGAAATATTCTTCTTGCTTTGTTTCATTGCAATCGGTTGACTATATCGAAAGATTCCTATAGGTACTACATTCATTGACTGTTAGGCGGTACGAAGTTCGCCGGGTCAGCTAGTTTAAAATAAGGTCAGAAATCGTTTGTGGTACAGCTCCGCTGCCACTTCATCATCCACAGGATATTCGTTTACAACGACAGAAACTGGAGTAGGTACTTTATTAACTACTAGCTTTTGCCCGCAGCTTCGCCCGCGTACATAAAATATAGCTTATGTCACTCAGGAATCAGGAAAAGCACCTTTCTATCGGTGAAAAATTTTTAGCAATCAGACCAGTACTTTCAGAGATTACCACCTACAAACAAAAAAACGAACACTTTACCTCTTTTTATTATTAGTGTAGATTACGAGAATAACAGTTGATTGAAGTAAGTTTAGTCGTTCCGATTGCATCCAATTATCGTAACTGCACTTTTTATACAATTTGTATAAAAGTCCCTGACCCTCCTGATAGCCCCAATCCAGATTCATCGTTTTTTCAAATTTCAGCCCCCCAGTTACTTGCAGCCGTGAGTTCCTTCAGAAGCGGTTCCGCCGGCGGCCTCGACGGTCTGACTCCTCAGCATTTAAAGGATCTTTTAAGTTCAGGCGCCGGGGACGCTGGTGAGTCACTTTTGAAGGAGCTTCTGGCTCTAGTCACCCTTATGCTCTCCGGCGGCGTGAACGATGCCGTTGTCGATGTCTTGTACGGGGCCAATCTATGTGCCCTGCGCAAGAGGGACGGCGGCATTCGTCCCATCGCCGTCGGGTGCACGTACAGGCGTATGGCAGCCAAAATTTGTTGCAGACTATACGGCGAATCTTTGACCAACAAATTTCAGCCCCTACAGCTTGGCTTTGGTTCCAGAGGGGGCTGTGAGGCTGCCGTACATGCCCTCTCCACCTTTCTAAATTCCGATAAGGGCGAGGTCATCCTCAAGGTTGACGTTAAAAACGCCTTCAATTCAGTTAACAGGGACACTTTGTTGGCTGAAGCAAAAAAAGAGCTACCTGAAATTTTCGGCTTTTTGTGGCAGTGCTATAGGCACCCATCTAAATTATTATACAAAGATAATGTTTTGGAATCTGCAGTTGGATGCCAACAAGGTGACCCTCTTGGGCCAGTCATTTTCAGCTTGGCTATTCATCCAATCATCCAACAGTTAAATTCAAAATTTAACGTGTGGTACTTAGATGATGGAACTCTGGGAGGTGACGTAGAAACCGTTTTAGAAGATTTCAAATTTCTCAAAAACCAATTCAAATCTATTGGCCTTGACCTCAACCATTCAAAATGTGAAATTTTTATTTCAGACAATACCGACAGACAATCGATTCTACAGAAATTTTATGCAATAGCTCCAGAAATCAAAATTTTAGATAAAAGTTCACTGCACCTCCTAGGTTCTCCAATTTTGGAAGACAGTTTTTCTTTATTCATTGACGACAAAATTGAACGTTTTAACAACATTTCATTTTACATTTTTTTGAGGTTATATGTTTGAGCCGTTTGGGGTTGAAACACTAGGGCCATGGGGTCCGAGCGCTCATCGAGTTGTCCGTGATATCAGCAAACAACTGGTCGACTCTTCGCGTGACCAGAGGGCTGGGCTTTTCTTCGGACAAAGAATCAGCATTGCTATCCAACGTGGCAATGCTGCCAGCGTTCTGGGCACTTTTCCCATTGATATCGATGTGGATGAATTTTTTGATGCCCAATAATTTCTTTTTCTACCCGTTTTTAAATATTATTATTTTTAGTTAGTATAAATTCCTATTTATTAATTAATATTTATTAGTTTTGATGTTAGTTCTAGTTTTAGTAAAAGTGATTTGTATGATTATTTATATTTTTTAACCGACTTCAAAAAAAAGGAGGAGGTTATCAATTCGGTTGTATTTTTTTTTATCATCATTATTTTTTTTTTTTTTTTATGTTTGTTACCTCAGACCTCCGTCGTTTATAGACCGATTTGCAATTTTTTTTTCCCTTTAAAGGATATGCTTCCAGATTGGTCCCATTTTTTTCAAAATCCAGTTCTGATGATGGAATCCATGAGGAATCGAGGGAACTCCTCAAAAATTATAGGCAACCCTATGGTAATTTTAGTATTTTCATCATGAACTTAAGCATTTACAGTCAAAAAGTAACATTTGATGAAGTGGAACTGATGAAGACGACCAGAAATGGTCAACGGAACTTCATACTCAAATAGATATCACAATGAAGATATAGTTAAGCGACTATGACAATACAAACAAATGAATGATTCTGAATAGTTACGTTGAAAATGGTATCATCGAAGTGATCTGATGATGATGATGAAGCCGGAAGGTAGGCACTGGAACTCCGTAATTAATCAATGTAACCTAGCCGTGTTTGGACTTATTAGAATTGTCATGAGATGCACTTTGGTTATAAGGTACTATCGAACTGATCTGATGATGGAGCCGGAAGGTAGGCACAGGAACTCCGTAATTAATCAATGTATACTAGCCGTGTTTGGGCTTATTAGAATTGTCGTGAGATGCTCTTTGGCTATAAGGTACTATCGAACTGATCTGATGATGGAGCCGGAAGGAGGAAGGTAGACACAGGAACTTTATAATAAAACAATGTAACATAACAGTATTTGGGTTAATTGGAATTGTCATGAGAAATAGGCAGTCTGTTTATAAGTGTATCGCAACTAAAAAGTGTGAAATAAAAACTTTTTAGAAAAAAAAAATAACCGACTTCACTAAAAAAAAACACTAAAAGGATCAAAATAACTTTAATTTCGGAAGTCGGTGTTAAATAAGAAACAAACAATACTGAGAAACACCGACTACCGAAATTAAAGTTATTTTGATCCTTTTAGTGTTTTTTTTAGTGAAGTCGGTTATTTTTTTTTCTAAAAAGTTTTTTGCACAATTTAAATTATTTAATAATAATAGTGGTAGGTACTTTTATTATATATTTAGAACTTGGGTACATGCTTCCATTCTAGAAGTTTCGTAAAGCAATGCGTTTTAATTATTTGATGCTACTCTTGATTTCATCGAAGATATGGCGTGTACAAGTTTCACGGCGTAACAGTGCCCCTCTCTTAGTCATGCTCGTCCCGAGCATTATTAGATCTGTGATATGGCGCCAATCTATCCACGTGGACTACCTTAGGCTTCCCTCTTATCCCTTTCTTGATGCGGTAGGTTACGTCGTTGACCCTAGGTCCCTCCCATCGAACTTGAAGTTTCGGCGACTTCCCTTTTCGTCGAAGCGGGTTGTGGAGCCAAACCAGTGCACCTTCCTCAAATCCCTTGGCGTTGGCATTACGGTCGTATCTAGTTTTCATTTTAACGCTGGTGTTCATGCTATTTTCACGTACTCGTTTATGCACTTCGTCCAATTGATCTTGAAGGTCACTTACGTAGTCCGTAACTGGTTTAGTCTTGTTAGGTGGCACGCTAGTAATAGCATCGACCGGAAGTCTCATCTCCTTGCCGAAATTCACACTTGCTGGAGTATGTCCCATGCTATCATGCACTGCTGATCGATAAGACATCAGAAATAGTGGACTATACCGGTCCTAGTCCTTCTGATGGTCATCGACAACCTTAGCCAGGTGATTCTCCAAAGTTTTGTTAAACCTTTCCACCATTCCGTCTAACTGTGGATGCACAGGTGTTGTGCGTGTTTTGTAAATGCAAACAATGGCGAATAGGGAGTGTCCCCACGTACGTCAACATTTTAACATAACATTGTATAATTTCACTATTCCTAGCTTTCGCGCCCCGGAATATGTTGGGTGTTTTCACCGAACACCTTATTCAGCAATATCGGCGTGACACGCTGTCCTAATAGAATAGGTTTTACAACATATTCAGTGCACTTTTGTCTACCGCGATAGCTGGGTGTATTCATAACATTTCATTTACATTTTTAGCTTAGTTTAACATTAAGAACATTTTAAGTGAGAAGCAATAAACAGTGACTAACGTAAATATTTCTTTCTCTTTATAAAACACCAAACACCGACACCTCGCTACGTCCCCCGACACCCCAGAACAGAAGAGTACACATTTCCTGGAACAGCGCAGATTCGAAGTTACGGCCTTGATCGTAATGGATCTCAAAAGGTGCGCCATACCGACATACTACTTCCTCGACTACCTTCTTCGCCACTGTCGTCGCTTCCTGATTGGGTATAGCGAAGACTTCGGGCCACTTTGTGAAATAGTCCTGGATCACCACTATGTACTTATGTCCGTCATCTGTTACTGGAAAAGGTCCAGCGACGTCGATGGCAATGCGTTCCCATTGGGCTCCCACATTGTACAGCTGAAGACTGCCCCTACTTCTAGTCTGTGGTCCCTTCACAGATGCGCACGCTGTACATTTCCGACACCATTGCTCTATGTCGTCTCTACAACTGAGCCAGTAATACTGCTGTCTCACTTTCAGTAGAGTTGTCTTGAGACCCAGGCACAGTAAAGATAAAAAATATTTTCGTTTCACCACTTCGATTTTATTACATGCTTTGATTACTTTTTACAAAGATATGAAGCAAAAATGTCTATGATATGTTAAAAATATGCTAAAAGTTTTTTTATTGTTGTAAAAAAAAAGAGTGTGTGTACTTATGTACACGCGTTAGAAGTTATACTTCTTTGGCGTATGGAAAAATAAAACAAAACGAAAAAAAAATATTTTTTAGATAATAATGTAATAATTTTTAATTAACGATGTAAATAAATTATAAATACCGACAATTAACCTCAAATCTATAAATGCACTCAAAACAGTTTATTCAAATCAGTTTTATCACTAATATTCAATATATATAATTATATAGATATAATAATAAATAATAAATTATTAGTATCACCGTCGTATATGAAATTGATTTAATAAAAACACCAAAATAATATTTATTTATACACACTGTTTAATTGTACTCTTACGAAACACGTGTTCTAAATATAAAAATAATAGAATATACAACTTGAACATAGTTATCAATTTTCATGCATGCCACCTAGAACTAACTTCACGATGTAGAATTTAGGTGTCGGTGTGCGCGCGCATCGTAAAAATTCACTCTCATCATTTTTCTCTATCGCGCCAAAAGAAGTATAACTTCAAAAGACGACAAAATACTCACAAAAATTATTACTATAACTGGGGATCGAACTCATGGCAAATGTCGTTCAACACCGATATTTTGGAATATTGCTCACCCCCCATAGCTAATAGCGTGATAATTTATAGCCTATGTCCTTTCTCAAGCTCTATTCTATCTTTGTACCAAATTTCATCAAAATCGGTTTAGCGGTATAAGCGTGAAAGCGTAACAGACAGACAGACAGACAGACAGACAGACAGAAATCAGAAACGTTTATTTCAAATAGACCAATTACAGGCACTTTTGAATTGTCAAAATGTCGGTCAGTCAAAAAAAATGAAACTAAATTGCACGTTCCAAAGCGTATATCTCTATGGAGAAGAACGTGCAAGAAACTCCATGGACACTCTTTTAAATCATTGGTTACATATTTTTTGTCGTTTCTATTATGTGAGCACAAAGACATCTAATAATTAACCTAAAATATAAATAGAACGTCATAATAATGTATGAAAATCCTTTAAATAAAAAAGATTAAAAATAAAAAAAAAGAACCTAAAATAGCAACATTGTTTTGATTGATTATGTTGGTATTACGAAATTGAGAAACGATTTCGTGATTCGTCGACTTGTGCGTCGCGACGATTGTGAGCGAGCATGGAGCGAGTGCCTTCGTCATCGTTTGCTGGTTTCTAAGTTAAAAATTGCAGTGTAGGGTGCTAAAATTATGTTAACGAAGTGAACAATAGAATTGGTGATGTTGGCCTTAGGCTTATTGTTAGTTCGCAGAAAAACTGTTAAAGAACACAAGTTTACCGTAGTAATCCGTCGAAAATCGAGAAAGCTTCAAACGTGTTTGAAGCTTTCGTTTTTGCATTAATGGAACTATGAACCTGGACCCTTTAACGTTTAGCTTATCGCAAATCAATTATCTCGTTGTAAATTTAAGTAAGAAGAACTTCAAGCAGACGAATCAAGAGTTGACTCAGGTAAGAGATTGCCACTTTACAGATATTCTTTGTTTTCTGTTGTCGCCATATTGTGCATTAGGTAAATCAAGATCATTTGGTAATATAGCATTGACTGGTTTTTACTGTCATAGTTTACTATAATTATTCGTGTATTGTGTTGCGATGTGCGATATTGGTTGCCAAATCATCTATTACGTGATTTACGTCTTCGCTTCGCCATACTATAAGTTACGGATGTGGTTGGCTGGCTGCGCGCTTCAGCCCGTCACCGTTACTTGCCTATTTTATTTTGTTTCTCTTTCATTGTATCAGGTTATAAAATCGAAAAGTATTATTAATGTTGATATATTAATAATACTGTATAACATCGGATATTTACAATAAAATCATCGGCTTTGCATCAAAATAAGATTGTTTTTATAGAAGACAAACGCTACGCTAAATAGGCTGAAAAGGTCTAAAAATTAAGACCATCATCATCTTTCATCCCATTTTACTGGAACGACACGTTTTTATCTTCTACCTTGTCTGCGAAAAAACTACTTTTGAAGAAATCTCACCAGGATGATCTTCATATAGGTATGCATTAGCAATATTGTGTCAAAAGTCTATTGCGAAAATATTTGCGACAAAAATTTATTATCTTTCAAGTTCGCGAAAATCAGTTTTTTGAAAATATATTTCTTAAAAACAGTGGTTTAACAGCAGTTTATGTTTTAGCAAATTTTTGCAGTAAGTTCTATTCTAGTTAGATTCTAGTTCTAAATATTAATGGCAGAAAAAGGGTGAATTAACAAGTATTTGTGATACATTTCTTTTTCCCTACCGCCTTTTATGTTGAGAGCAAGGCACAATATTCTTTCTACCTGTTCATCAGCATGAATTAAACATAAACCAAATAATACAAATTGATTAAAACATATACCAGCTTTTTCTTGCGATTTTTCGTGACAATCCACTGTTCTATAGGATTTTTCCATACAAACTTCGACACCACATTTTGTTTCTTTATGTTAGTTCTTATATGGAGATATGTTGAATTATTGCTCCTTTACTGTGTGAAATAAGGATGAATCAACAGATACCATCATGCATTCTTAATGTTTGTGAGTAGGTAGTATTGAAAAATGTTTCTCATTCTAAAATATATGGGTGTATTTTTTAAACAGTAAAGCAGTAGTGTAGTTGAGGGTTAAAACATAGTTCTTGCAAACCTCTATATAAGTTATGTTAAGTTTGAGTATGGTTTCTGCACTTAGTCCTATGCAGACCATTGTATGTGGGCCATGGTGGCCATAACCTTTGGTGGGCTTATTCCAACCAGCCCACCTCTCTCCAAAAACAGATTAGGCCTCTTAGGTTTTTCAGGGCTGTCAAAGAGGAAGTTTGTGGATCCTAGGTTTGTGTGTGTGTTTCAGTGACACCTGTGCAGTCTAAGAGCACATGAGCAATTGTCTCCTCCCCCTTCAAGCATGCTCTGTCTGTGATGCCTATTGTGTACTTATTCAGTGTGCAGTGTCTGGCGATGGTCTCTGCCTTGGCGCAGACTGCCTCTATCCAGCCGCATGAGTTTTTTGGTGAGGGCTTTGTTGAGGTGTGGCATAGCCTGCTTGGCTTGCCTGCATTTGGTGTCCATGACCACCAGCACTCATATGTGTGTGTTAACATAGCCAACTATGAGTGGCATTCTTGTATGGTGGGAGTTTTTGCCTAGGGACTGTAGGACTGAGGCACTATCGGAGAAGTTCAGAATGTGCATGTACATTACATTCCTGGTTTCTTTGGCGTGGGCCGCTAGGAATATGGAAACACATTCTGCCTGATAGATGGTTGGTGTTGAATTTTCCTAGCATTCTGGATATTCTGATATTGAGGTCATTGGAGAAGACTCGCGAGTCCTGTGCCAGTATCTGTCTTTGATCCATCCGTGTAGACCCTCAGTTCTGCTGCGCCTGAGTAGTTGTACACTTCCTTAATGATATGCCTTTGGAGCTTTGTCGCTAGGTATTGCCATCATGGGCAGTCGTTTAATAGCGTCTTCCATTATGCTTATGGGTTTGATACTGGAGTCTTTACTCAGGCTGCCCGATAGGTACGCGGAGCCAGAAGGCTGCTAAGGCCGCCTCCTCCTGCACTGAAAGAAAGAAAGAGTTGCTACACAGGCGAGTTGCTGCAGTTTGAAAAACTCTGTCTTTTTGGACTGTGCTCAGTTTGGTTCTGGGCCACCAAACTAGAGAGCCATATGTGATTATCAGTCTGATGACAGTGGTATATTTTCCAGTGATCTTTGGGGCTATGCTCCAGCTTTGGCCTAACATGCGCTTATCTTGTTGTGGGGCTAGCCCTAGGCCAGAGCACTTCAACCCTTCTGGCTCTTTTGTGCTATGCCCCTCCTGTCTACTCAACCCCTAGCTTTCTGTACACCTTCTTCATGAGTCCCAGTATGGGATTGATGGGGCTGAGCCTGTAGTCCTCTGGTCTTGGAAATGGTTGGTCCAGATACTCTAGTCTTTTGGGGCCTAGTGCTGCACAGTCGCACAGCAAGTGTAGCATAGTCTCCTCTGCATCTAGCTAGTCCCATGTTGTGGAGCTGTTTGTTGGTGGCATAGTGCCCCGTGAAGATTCCTATGATTTTTCGGAGCTGTGATCTGCTGTACCTCCATAGTTTTTGGGTCCAGGCCTTATCTATGTCATTGAGAAATAGCTTGGCTTGCTTCTGGCCTGTTGTGTTGCGCCAGTGTGTGCTGTGTATCTCTAACGCAGCTCTTTTCAATGCTTGGTTGATGACCCAAAGCGAGAGTCCTATGAAGGGTTCCGGTCCGTATAGGGGCGTCTCGGATCCTTTCCTTGCCAGAGTGTCTGCTCTTTCGTTGCCTTCTACTCCTGTATGACCTGGCATCCAGATCAATCTTCCTATCCAGTTTAGTATTTTAATACAGTTTATGTATTAAAATACTAAACCGGATAGGAAGATGCAACAAGGTACCAGCCCACTCTATTGGATGTGAGTGCCTTAAGTGTTGCTTGGCTGTCGCTTAAAATGTAGACACTTCGGTGCCACTGTCTAGTATTTCCTACGCGCATGCGATTATAGCATAGGTTTCTGCTTGGAAGACTGTCGCCAGTTTGCCCATGCTTAGGCTAAGATTGCATTTGTCGCTGTATACCCCCGCTCCTGCACCGGTGTTCATTTTAAGGCCATTCGTGTACCGTACCTGGTTGTTCCCTTTGTGGGGTTTTATCCCACCTTTCCATTCCTCCTTACTCGGAATGTAGATCTTAAACTCCTTTTTGAGATTGTGGATGGTAACATGCCCTTACACTGCTTGTTAAGAGAACCAATTCAGTTTTGGTGGGATTTACAGTCAGTTGGTGTTCCTTGCACCAGTCCTCTACTATTTTTAAGGCCTGTCGCATAAAGTTGCATAGTGTATTTTCGTGGGTGCCATTTATTATAATGGTTATATCGTCGGCATATCCTACGGCGAAGTAACCTTTAGTGTTGAGTAACAACCGTTCGCCACTATGGCCCTTGTGGTGCCATCCACCTCTATATACCTATAATAATGGTTCTACATGAAACAATGTAGAGCCATTAACCATTTGTTCGCCAGTTATGTATATGTGACAAAGCAAAATGTGTCCAGCATGCCACGGTCATGACAGATCTTATAAGAAAGTATATTTTTTCCTATTTGTGTTAAAGGATGAAATCGTCGAGTTGACATTTGGCCTGAGCACACTTATGATTTTTTGTTGTGTCGTTCAAAAGGTTACTCTGATTATTTAAACTGATTTAAATAGACTGCTAATATCTCTTTGTTTTGCACTGGTACTATTAGTACCTATAGTATTATATCCCCCAATATAAAAGTACATGCAAACATCCAAGGGTAGTATCTTCCCCAAGAAACCTACTTTACAAAAATGGTTTGTTGCTTTGAAATACGGCATAAATTCACAAATTTCTATACTTCAAGTTGTTCAACATTAACAGAAAAATCACAGATGGCATCACCATAAAAGCAAGATCATGAGTGCACCAGGTTTATTGTGTTCCATAATCTCGGAATCATATGTATTTTAAATAACACTGTTTATCTCTATTACTATTGTACATTAAAAGAATCTACAACTATTATATTTTGGTATTTTGGAACACCTTCATCTTGCCACAAAGTTAGACATCATAAAAAATATAACTTTAGCAGGTTTAACCATTTTCGTAATTAATTTTGGAAATATCTATTGATCTAAATATACATTTTTATACTTCAAAGTTTCAGGTATCTTACAAAATAAATATTGTTCTATTGGTATATCTTTTATACTTTGTACAGAAGAACCGTTTTTTTCGTTAAGCTCGCACAACGCACTGAGGTCATATTTCAGCCGCAAAAGTGTGGACCTTCTGTAATTTAGATCCGAGCCTCAGACGAGAGAGTGGCTATAATTTTAAAAAGTATCCCAAAATAAGGTTTCACCACCAAGCTGCTATAGATCATCTAGGGCTAGAATCCCAGGATGGTTTTAAAACAATTGGTTCTATGTACAGGCCCCTAAAACGTGTTTGCATTTAGTTATATTGGGCCTGTAGTATTTGAAACCACTGAAAGCCATCCTTATGGAAATGTTAGCTTGTTAAGCATCGACTTATATTCTAGCGATAGACAAACACTTTTATGGAAACTATTTGTCAAAATACTGAAAAGTTAAAACAAAAGTTCGCTGCAGCGCTAGATTGGCATTATGTCGTCTAACAAAAATATTAAAACATACAGCGCCTAGATAGCTTTTAGAGGATACTTTTTCACGACAAAAATGTCTTAAGCGCCATGAATTTCGTGACACTTACGCGTTTCGTTCAACATAGTGTAATGTCATGTTATCCATATAGATTTTTATACCGCAGAAGTGACACAGCTTTTTGCCTACAATTCATTACAATAACACTCTATTTCAAAATTTAAAAATACTCCTCGTTAGTGTAAATTCAAAAATCACGTTCTACTACTTTAATAAGTGAATTCAAATTTATTTTTTTGTTGTAACTTTATAACTTTTTTTGCAGTTAAAACTTTTTTAAAATCTTTTTCAACTTAAATATCATCAGCTTGAAAGTGTGCAGAGCAGATAAACGAATATTTTGTAGAAAGCCACGTGTTTTCACTTCTATCCTCTTGAAGAATTTTTATCCATTCTTCCCTTTTCGGCTGACTAGTGTGAACATATCTAGAATATAATTTAGTGTATGAAGGACGAAATCTCAATATCAGTAATGCAATATCACACATAAGACTACAAATTCAACTGAACCTAATGTATATTTGAATACTAATCTGCACGTGATATCTAGGTAGGTACGTAATACCTAAGTGCTAACGAATGACAGAATGCTTACCTAACGACAAAACGTACCGATGAAAACTGATACCCCATGGTTTGCTGACATTTCTTGCTGAGTTTTTACAGTGCAGCGACATCTATGGCGTCACATAAGAACTAATCCTGCATCGCGCAATCAAAGTTCTCCGCGCGATTAGAATATATACGACAGCCCGAAATCATCTATCGGGCAGTTGCCCACCAGACATAACACCCGTCTGGCCGGAGAATCCTTCCCTTTTCAAAGGAGGTTTGCGGGGCGTATTTACATTCTGTACATGGCTAGAACGCATCCATAGGAAACTGCTCGCGTATACATTGTAGTGCAGTTTTTAAATTTGCGATTACAATGTATACAAGAGTAGTACGCGAATACTCGCGTATACCTACTTTGTAGTAGCCAAAGTAACTAGCTTTGTTCCATAATATACAGTGCTAGTCCGCATGCAAACTAATCGTGTATAGATCGGAATAGGCGCGAAAAACTCTAGATCCCAAACTATACGCGAGCAGTTGCATGCTCGCCATTTTGATTTATTGACCTCTCTTTCTATTATATGGTAATGGGAAATAATAATGGTTCCGAAAAACAAATTAATCTCCAGCGATCTGTGGCCGACTATTATTCTAATTAACCAGCGTTATAATTATTTACCGACAAAAAAACCCAAAACATAAACGAAAAAAAATATCCAATTTAACAACAGATAAGAGCATGTTCAAATTACATTTTCTCCTTAAAAAAAAATGGATCTTCAAATAACAAAACTAAATTTCCGAATATAATACTGAACCTCCGACAAAATTACTAAGTTACCGACAACAGAGGTTTTGTCAAAATAATCATATTTTTACAACTTGCATGAACTGTTTTAATTTCTATTGTTGGTTATCAAATTTATTTTTTAGTTCTCAATAATGAGGAAAATACCTCAACTGTGCGGCTCGCGCGATCGGGTTCGGGTCGCTTTCGGCTGTTTTCGGGTCGGTTTTGTCTGTTTATGTTACAAAATTAAATAGTTTTTGTTGCTACTGGTTTAATATTATCATTTAAACGAACTAATAAATCTACTAAGGAAACTACTAACTTACTATCCATAAACTTAGTATTGTTACGAAATATGGATGAGGTACCCGTGTACCGTTCTGAGTCGGAGGAGGAAGAGGAGGGAGCTGGCTCATCAGTACCGGTGAAGAAGAATCGTCGTAATAAAAGTTGGGTGTTGATCAAACGGTGCTTTTTTTTTATTATTGATAGGCTCGCGTTTGACCACCATCTCACCTGATGGTAAGCGATGATGTGGCCGACGATGGAGCACGCTTGCCTAGAAATAGCCTATTCACTCTTGACTTAAAGACCCCCTAGGTTGTAGCTATCAGGGAACACAGACTCCGGCAGGGAATTCCACTCCTTAGCTGTACGCATTATGAATGTGTTCCCAAAACGCTTTGTACGTATGGGTGGGATGTCCGATGTACCGATGGCGCAACGCCGTACGTCTAGTGGTCCGATGATGGAACGGACTTGGTGGAATTAAATTGTGCAATTCCAACGCACACTCCCCGAAGTGTAATCGATAGAAAACCGACAGGCCAGCAACACGGCGTCGATGCTCAAGGTTTTGGAGTTTTGATTCGATAAGTGCATCATCATCACCGATGATTCTCTTGGCTCGCTTCTCAATCGACTCCAGAGCATCAAGCTGGTATTTGGCAGACCCATCCCAAAGATGAGAGCAGTATTCCATACACGATCGAACTTGCGCTTGATAAAGTTTGAGCAGCTGTTCCGGCGTGAAGTACTGTCTCACCTTGGCCAACATTTTTATATTTTTTATAAGTTTCTGTATAACCACTCAGAACAATATTTTCAGTATAATGTTACAGTTAAAATAGCACCACAGTCTATGAAATATGAAAGGTAATTTATGAATTAATAGTAGGCAAGTAAAGATAAAAATTACAAAGCATAGTTTTCAGTAGAACGTAATTTATGCTGGTGGAAAAGTATTATAGCAATAAACAGTCATGTTTATTTTTCGAAGATTTCAGTATCTCATTCGGTCGTTTCGTCATTTTTATTCGGACAAAAATAGTCGGAAAGTTAGTATTTTAGACAGTAGATTTAATATTTTGAGTAAGGACAATTCTTCTTTTTTTGTCGGAGCTTTTATTACTACCCTATGGTAATCATATCTGCGTATCTATTCTAAACATTGCAATATCTTTCGGCACGTGCTGTTTGTTTTTATTAGCGGTTTTTTGTTGTCTCTGCATAATTTATTATAAAAAAGTGGTAAATACGTTTGTTTACTTAATACAAATGTGAAAAATGATTACCAAAGACACTCTGCAAGAGTTTTTACTGAGTAAATGTGGCGAATTCAAAGAAAAACTGTTTGAATTTGAATCTTCGGAAAAGTTTGAAGTAATCATCAAGTGCAAGCTGGGAGCCCAAATGATTCACTAACATTAGAAGGGAATCTGGTTTTAATGGTCACTGTTCTAACCTAACCTAACCCACATGATCGCTTCGTTAGCTCGCCATCGTGTTCTAATGGTCACTATTCTAACATGACCTAATCCAGGCGATTCACTACATAAGATAAATGATTCACTAACATTAGAAGGGGATCCCCTTCTAATGTTAGTGAATCATTTATCTTAGGTAGATAGGTATGGAATCAATTGGGTTTGGTTAAGTTAAAACCCATTATGTTTTATCTAATTCTACATTAATAACGTTAAAACTTCATTCCATTATATGTATAAATGATTTTATTAAACTATATCGCAGCTTTTGTCAGGCGTACTACAGGCATACTACTGTTAACATCACTTGATGTTAACAGTAGTATAGTTTGGAAACACGTTACAAACTATAAAGACCAGTGAGCAGAATTCGTGTATACATTGTAATTGCAGATTTAAAAATAACATACAAAGTATACACGAGCAGTTTCCTACGGCTGCGTTCTGGCCTTGTATACAATGGAAATACGCATGTGCGCGTCTAAGTTACAAACTATACACGAGTAGTACGCAAAATTCGTGTATACATTGTAATCGCAAATTTAAAAACTGCACTACAATGTATACGCGAGCAGTTTCCTATGGATGCGTTTTGGCCATGTACAGAATACGCGTTTGCGGGACTTTACTCTCTGTTCCGCATACCTCCAAAACAGTATCAAAAAACACACGTCGTCATATTTTTTTAATTTGACGGAATTAATTGATATCATTTATACAAAAAAGAAATAACATTAAATAAATTACTAAAAAAAGAAAACAAACAGGGAATAAAACACCATGCAAGTCTGTGTTCACTAAACCAGTTGTAGGTAAAAATCTGGTCTTTGTGGCAGTGAACATCTGCATGTTTTAGTCTGTGATTGTAAAATGGGAAGGCTTTTAAATAAAATCATTTGTTTTCTAACATACTATTACGATATTAGAAGCTTAAATTACTACAGAATTATTATTTACGTCCAGATTCACTTTAATTCAATTTTACATATTCAATAATAATCATCAATTTATTAATAATTAATAATAATCATAAACTAATTATGTTTACTAAAACTCCGGTGCAATACTATTGAACTTTGGGTAAATATCGATGTAGTAAAACTATCGATAGTACCGATAGTATCGACAGTGATTGCAGTAAAATACACCATAATAGTGATAGTATCGATACTATTGCACTTTATCAATAGTATTGGTCAATTTCTTGCATAGATACTATCGATAGTATTGTAAAATTTCAATAGTATCGACAGGGCTATCGATATTCTGACAATTTTTCGAGGTCACGATAGTATCGACAACCTATCGATAGGATATCGATAGTAAGGCAACACTAGCTTGAATAACTGCTAGCATCCTCGTATTCATAGACCTCACGGGCCTGACGATGAAATCTTGGGGAATTGCATCCCACTCCTCTACAATCGCGATTTGCAGTTCTGGAAGCCTTGTTGGAGCAGGTACCTGGGCTCGAGAACTCGACGTTTCAGCTCATCTCTGCTCTATCGGATTCAAGTCCGGGCTACGAGCTGGCCACGCCATCGTACGAATGCCGACGTCGTGTAGATACTGGGTCACCACATGAGCATCATGAGGCCGTGCATTATCATGCATCAACTGCATATCCCCGATATAACCTGCGTAAGTTACCACATGGTCTGCGAGGATTTCAGTGATGTAGCGATGAGAAGTCAATCCACGTGTACGGCCCATCGGTTCGATGAAAACTAACACTATGTGCGGTTAATGAGATGCCGCCCCTGACCATTACAATCTTCTTCCATAAGCAACAGTTTCTTCGATGCAACACTGAGAGTAACGTTCTTCAGGGCGACGATATACTGAATAACGTTCTCCAGGGCGACGATATACTCTCTGACGTTGATCACTTCCATGTAGACTCGCCCTGGTTTCATCAGTGAAGAGTACATTACCCCACTGCTCTAACGTCCAATCCCTATGCTCCCGAGCAAATTCAAGTCGTGCTCTACAGTGGGCTACTGTTCATGCGGGGCCTGTTGCAGCTCTCTTTGGAGTCAGGTTCCGTTCAGTAAGTCTCCTTCTGACGGTATCGTAACTTATCACCACTTGGCGTTCATCACGCAGACTTCGTTGGACTTAAACTGCGTTGAGGCGACGATTTCGCAGAACAGTATAACGATCATCTGCTGCTCATGTAGCCCTAGGTCTGCCCGTACCTGGACGGCGATCGAATGGACCAGTCTCTAAGTATCGTCTGTAAACTTGTTGCACCGAAGATCTGCTGATTCGAAGTCGTCGAGCGACCTCACATTGCCCCAGGCCTGCTTGAAGTAGTGCTACAGCTTGAGCTGCTTCCTGAGGTGTTGTATCCATTATTGACCGAATAAAGTAACAAAAATACACGCGTCTAAGCAAGCGATGGATAAAAACTAAAAAAATTATAAGAAATATCCGACGGTTATAAGTACTGCGATATTACAGAAAATTCAAAACACAAAGAAACCAATAAATACCTAATTTCAAAAGAAGAATAACATACCTTTAATATAAAATTTATTTGAACTTATGATTCCAAGTCAATCCAATGATATAACACTTCAAAGCAACCCGTTTTAAAAATCTCCAATTTCATAGGTAAAGACCTATTATTATAAATGTGAAAGAGTGTGTGTGTGTTTGTTTGTTCGTCTTTCACGCCAACACGGAGCGACGAATTAACGTGATTTTTTAAGTGGAGATAGTTGAAGGAATGGACAGTGACATAGGCTACTTTTTGTCTCTTTCTAACCCCCCACTCCCCTAAAATCGGGGGTGGAAGTTTGTATGGAGCATTCCGCAATTTTTAAGGTAGAAAGCTAAAAATTGGTATGCGGACTATAATTATGTGAAGTCAAAACAGAGCAATTTGTTACAGTTCTTTTATCTCACGAGCGCGGGTGAGCCATAGTTGTACTTGAAGCGCGTATAGACACGCGCGCTTGTGTGCGTTACTACAAGTAGCATTAGCAAGCTCATTCATTGTTTATGAACAAAATAATAAAGGTATTATATAATGTGGTTTTAAATTACTTCTTGATACTAAATCTGGTAATTGCAAAATGATAAAAATAATAAAATAAAAGCTTATACTCATAAATAATTTATTTTTTATTTTTTAATTACATATTTATTTTGACACTGATTTTTAATAAAATATTATTTCAATCAGAATCAGAACTAGACGCCTCTTCAGAGTCAGTTTCGTCGTCACTGTCATCTTGTAAATTGATTATTAATTCAAAATCAATGTCAAAATATTTCATATATTCAGTTTCTTTCTTAATTACACTATTGCATGTATTACGCCATGTGTCACTCGTTATTTTTTCAATAATTTCTTCGATAAGTTTTTCTGTACTGGTTATATTTAGTTCTACATTTCTTAGAGAAATATGATTTTTAAGGACCCCCCAAATGTTCTCTATGGCATTCAGCTCAGGGTGATAGGGAGGCAGACGTAATACTTCAACTCGTTTATCTGCGATGTAGTCATCGATTTTGTAAGTGATAAAATCACTTTTATGTTTTTTTATTAGATATATCATACAACTCAACTTTTAGCAAATTTTAGTCGAACGGTATATTTTTTGAAGCGAGTTACTCTTGCATCTCAGATTTTTTGAGGCAGACGTTGGCAATTTCTCAGCACGTGTGTTGTGGTAGGATGCGTTATCAAGTATTATAACGGAATGATCTGGTAAATTTGGCAGCAATTTTTCATTCAGCCATTTTACGTAGTTTTCATAACTCATGTTTGAATGGTAGTCCCCAACTGTGGAATTAGCTTTATAGACTAAACAAGCGTTCTCAATAAATCCGGCATCGGTTCCAGCGTGTACTAAAATAAAACGAGTACCTGTACTAAGTTTTTTGGTAAATGGAGATGGTTTGTCTTTTTGAGCCCAGGTATTATTTCGAACGTGTGTTGTTAATACGTAACTTTCATCAGTAAAGACAATAGGTCGGCCTTGAGAACGGTATTCGGATATCTTTTTTAAATATTTCAATCTCCACATCTGGATATCATGCCGTTCTACTAAAACTTTATCATCGGTTTTACGCCACTTGTAGCCCAATTTATTTAGTAACTTACGTAACGTAGCTAGACATCCATTGAATCCATTTTTTTCATTTAAGACTGACCTGAGTTTCGCCAATGTTGGAATTTGTTTTTGTACGATATGAAAATCTTGTATTGTGCTCCGAATAACATCAGCTGTAAATCCATCAATGTCTACTTTATTTTCTCTCTTTCTTCGGTTTTTCATTGGTGAAGTGAATTTCGAAGATGTGCGTAGCTAGCACATTACGAAATTCACTTCACATCTTCGAATATCTCTTTCATTAGACATGTCTCGTTCTTCTTTTAATATTTTCTGCACTGCTCGTTCACTAACTCCCGTCGCTGATGCAGTGCGCTTTGTAATATTACGCAAATGTGATACATCACAATTTGGTTCTCGATGCAATTCAGTGAATTCATATTCTTCTTTGAGAAAATGATAGACATTTGAAATTATTTGACGACCCTAAAAAAACAATAGATTATTAATACTAAAAAAGGTTAATACCTCTAATAGAGGTTAAAATCACGTTTATTAAACTAACTCAATACAATAAATAATCACAACGTAAATACACACCAAACATAAACATTTATTTGCCTTACCTCACTGCGAACAACTTTTCTTCGTTTACTCGTACTTTCTATGCTGACGGTATTAGTTAAATAATTTTGGCGCGAACTGGATAACACTACTGACTCAGCCGACGACTCGACTCGGCCGAAACTGAGCGCTCCCGAGCGTACGCAAACAAAGACAATGTGCATTTACATTTACCCACACAAGTATGGCACACCCGCGCTCGTGAGATAAAACATCTGGAGTATTGTGTTTGTTGCTTGATTACAATGTGAGTTGATGGTCCTTTAAATTAAATTTATAGTTATTTTAATCGTTATTAAACGCTCTTTCTTTAGATATGATATGACTTTGATAGGTGTAAGCTTCATATTGTTTCAGAAAATTGGATTAGAGTTCCAAGGTGGTGGGTGGCCCGGTTTATTTGCTGTCCAGTGTAGTTTTAAACGGCAGCTTTTTAAATTCTTGAATGACAAAGCTTATTACTCTGTTGATGAATATCTTAATGACTTTGACATGATGATTTTGTATAATTTAATTTTGGCAATTCTGTTTTCAGTGACATTTTATATTATTAAAATATATTTTATGGTTATAATTGGGTAATGATTGATAATTTAAATTTTTTGCTGACTATGTATTGAAATTTTTTATTACTTATTTAAATTGATTTAATTTTGACAACTGTAATAATATATTGCTGACATTGTATTATCTTATGATATTTTATTTCAGTTTTGACAATTTTCATTTGCTGACATTGTTTTTTTATTTTATTTTTTATTATATTTTGTACATTTTTACAGTTAATTTGATTTTGATTGTATACACTTGCATCAATATTTTGTATGCCTTTCGGCGGATCATAAGTTGGACGAAAGATTTTATATAATATCATTATACCCTGTGTTCACAAAATTAATAAATGAATGAATGAAAAATAAAGCAGCATAACAAAAATATCGGCGACGCGGTAGGCCCAGAAGGAGATGGCGTGACGATTTGGACTCCTACCTTAAGGATTGGCCAGAAGTAGCTAAGGACAGAAAGGAATGGAATGACGGAAGGGAGGCCTTTGCCCTGCAGTGGGACACAACAGGCTCCATAATAATAATAATAACAAAAATATAGTAAAAAAAATAACTAATTTACAATTTAACTATTATAATAGCAATTTTTATATGTTTGCAATTAAGGATCACGATAATAGCTGGTTATTGTTTTATTACATAATTATATATATAGATTTTTGAGATACATCTCATTTCCGCCGGAGCTGGTTTTTTTTTAAGCATTCACCTTTTAACAACTAGACCATTTGCTTTTGCAGTAGGGAATCTGAAAACTATTAATTATGTATGAAAATTTATGAAAACCAAAATAAAGTTGCGACAACAGTGATTTTTAATTGATTGTAATACCTAGGTCTAGTCTAACAGACACTAAGTATACGAGGGTGGATTGAAAAGTTCGCGGCCTCAGCAAGAAAACAATATAAAATATAAGCAAAAGTAATTTTATTTTTCCACGTAATCTCCACTTAACTCTATGCACTTCTTCCATCTGGTTTCCAACGCCTGTATGCCGGTCATAAAAAAAGTTTCAAGGCCTTCAAAAAAGTCACCCACCGCAGCTTCGACCTCCTCATTTGATGAAAATTTTTGACCTCCAAGGTGTTTTTTTAGGTTTGGAAATAAATGAAAGTCTGAAGGTGCCAAATCAGGGGAATAGACGGGATGGGGCAGTAATTCAAAGCCACAATCACGAATTTGAGCCATAGATTCAACAGACGTGTGAACGCGTGCATTATCCTGATGGAACAACACTTTCATGCTGAGTAATCCTGGCCTTTTCTCTTTGATTGTTTCACGCAAGCGACGTAAGAGGGTGCAGTAATAAGCCGAGTTGATAGTTTCACCTTTTGCAAGGTACTCCACCATGATGACACCCTTAGCATCCCAAAAAACTGACGCCATCACCTTGCCAGCTGACAAAATTGTTTTGGCTTTTTTTGGAGTCGGCTCATCAGGTTTTTTCCACTGCTTGGATTGCTGTTTTGACTCTGGTGTACCCAAGTTTCATCCATTGTTACAAATCTGACCAAAAAATCTTGTGGATCAGCCTCAAACATTTCCAAACAGTCGCGAGAAATCGTGAGGCGTATTCGTTTTTGTTCGACTGAAAGCAATCTGGGTACCCACCGCGCAGAAACCTTAGAAAATCCCAAGTTCATTGACTTTGATGTTTTGTGTTCGTTCATACGAGATGCCAATAGTGTCTGCAATCTTCCAGATGGTCAATCGCCGATCTGTCAATATCAGATCACAGATTTTCCCGATGTTTTCTTCAGTCGTAGACGTCATAGGCCGGCCAGAGCGAGGGTCATCTTCAATACTCTCTCGTCCGCGTATAAATTCAGCAATCCACTTTTTCACAGTCGTACGAGGGCGGCACTGAAAATTTCGGGAATCAAGGAAGTGACACAACATTACAATTTAAAAATGTATTTATTGCTTTTCGAAGTATTCTCCGCGAAATTTGACACATTTTTCTATACGATGGAACCAATCATTGAAGCAACCATTCCATTCGGAAGTTGGGGTCTCCAAAAGGGCCGTTTTGTAGGCGTCCACAGCTTCTTCAGGTGATGAAAATCTCTGACCACGCAATTTATTCTTTATTTTAGGGAAGTATAGAAATCATTAGGGCTTAGGTCGGGGCTGTACGGCGGATGGTCTAATAATTCTATGTTTTCGGTGTTTTCTTGCTCTAAAAACTCTTTTGTTCTGTGCGCGGTGTGAGAACTCGCATTGTCGTGATGGAGGATGATGCGGCGGTTGCAGTTCTCTTTACGGAGTTCAGAAACGACCTGTGGCAAACAAATGCTAGCATACCATTCTGCATTAACCGTTCTTTGTCCCTCAAGAGGAATAGTCGCAACATGGCCGGTTTTGGAGACAAACGTGGCCACCATTTTTTTTGCAAGACTCCATGAACGAACAATTTTTGTTGGCTTTTTTAACTCATTTTCGAACACCCAAACTCGTGACTGGTTTTTTGTTTTGGGTTCGTACGTGTATATCCAGGATTCGTCACCTGATACGATGTTGTATACAGCATTTGAGGATCCTGCGTGGAATCTTTCGAGAGTTCTGACGCACCAAGTAACGCGAGCCGCTTTCTGCTCTTCACAGAGCGAATGCCGTATCCATCGGGAAAACAACTTTTTTACACCTAATTGTTCATGCAAGATTATTTGTATTTGATTCATGCCAATGTCTAAAGTTGCCTGAATTTCGCGGTATGTTACATGTCGATCTTCCTCAAACAGCTTACGTACAGCATCAACATTTTCTTGGGTACTGCATTTTTGGACGACCTTGACGGGGATCATCACTGAGCTTGACACGTCCACGTTGAAATTCAGCAAACCAGCGGTAAATTGTGGTTTTGGATGGGGCTTCATCACCAAATGCAGAAATCATCCGGTCAACACACTGTTTTTGTGATAAACCACTTCGAAAGTCATAATAAATCATCGCTCTTGAATTTTCTCGAGTCAATTCCATTTTCTCAACGACTAAACAAGTTTGACAAGACCTTGTCACAAGACCGAGAATCTTTTTTTAAATAAATAAATGGTATTCGATTTTGAAAACTAAGGAGTTTTCAATTAAAAAGATTTTAATATGACAGGAACAGTGGAAATAATCCATTCCCGATATTTTTACTGCAGCCCTGTATGTCAACGTCGATGTATGTCGGAGCAGATTCCCCCAATGTTGTTGACATATCTTCGTGAATCTCTTTTGGAGTTAGTTTTTTTTTAAACAGGTATTTGATGACTTTTTTAAACAGGTATTTGATGACCGCACGTTGCTCAATTTTCTCCATTCTTTAAAAACGCTGCACAAAGGCTCACAAAATTCAGTCTAATTTAAATACAGTTAATGCTATTGCGATAGAATTTTACAATTTGACAACCAGAGAGTATACTAATCGAATGAGTTCAGTTACATTAAAATAGTTTAAGTATTTATGTGTTAGGCCGCGAACTTTTCAATCCACCCTCGTAATAAACTACAAACTATCCAAAATAAAGCCCTAAAAATATAACACACCATTTCGTACTAATCTTAAAAGATTACACAACCAACTAAAATATCCTCTCTTAGAAGACTTCATTTTAAAAACCTCACGTAAATTTTATTTACATAAAAACCCATCACACCGCAATAGTTTAATATCAGCGATTGGTAAAAGTAGACTCAATACGTTATCTTATGCCCACACTTACAATCGATATCGACTCCCTCATCACTATTTCCTTCGTGACGTTATCATGACGACAGCTCGCTTACTAGACGACGCCGCCGCCGGTCGCGCGGCCGGTTTATGCGTGATATTTTTGCGGAACTACCCGCTATTTACCTCATACTTTTATTATAATAGTAGCAGATTTTAATACCTAGCTAATAGCATATTTAACCCAAATATTTTTAAATATTGTGTGAGTCCATTCTAAGACTCACATACTACTAACCATCGACTTATATTCTAGCGATAGACAAGCACGTTCATGGAAACTATTTGTCAAAATACTGAAAATTTTAAACAAAAGTTCGCTGCAGCGCTAGATTGGCATTATGTCGTCTAACAAAACTATTAAAACATACAGCGCCTAGATAGCTTTTAGAGATACTTTTTTCACGACCAAAATGTCTTTAGCGCCATGAATTTCGCGGCACTTACAGTCAAATGGGGTGAATAGAAACTCAGGGGTGAATAGAAATAAAACTTTAAAGGGTATTTTCACGATATTTGAATATTTTTTTCAGCATTTAAATGTATCAATTTATTAATGAATTGTTATTCTAAAAAGTTGATGCATTATTAGAAACCGATAATATGGTATCAAAGTGAAAAACTAAACCAAAATTTGTTTCTATTCACCCCTGCGTTTCTATTCACCCCGTTTTACGGTACGCGTTTCGTTCAACATAGTGTAATGACATGTTATCCATATAGATTTTTATGCCGCAGAAGTGACACAGATTTTTGCCTAGAATTCATTACAATAACACTCTATTTCAAAATTTAATAATAGTCCTCGTCATTGTAAATTCAAAAACCACGTTCTATTACTTTAATAAATAAGTGAATTTAAAATCGCCTAAAATATTGACACCCTTTATTGTAATCATCATTCTGAAGAACAGCTATCCTGAGTGAATGAAGATCAGGACTGCGCCGCTAATATCTAGTAACATAAAACTTTTTAGAAAAAAAAAATAACCGACTTCACTAAAAAAAAACACTAAAAGGATCAAAATAACTTTAATTTCGGAAGTCGGTGTTTCTCGGTATTGTTTGTTTCTTATTTAACACGGACTTCCGAAATTAAAGTTATTTTGATCCTTTTTGTGTTTTTTTTTAGTGAAGTCGGTTATTTCTTTTTTCTAAAAAGTTTTTATTTCACACTTTTTAGTTGCGATACACTTATAAACAGAGTGCCTATTTCTCATGACAATTCCAATTAACCCAAATACTGCTAGGTTACATTGTTTTATTATAAAGTTCCTGTGTCTACCTTCCTCCTTCCGGCTCCATCATCAGATCAGTTCGATAGTACCTTATAGCCAAAGAGCATCTCACGACAATTCTAATAAGCCCAAACACGGCTAGGATACATTGATTAATTACGGAGATCCTGTGCCTACCTTCCGGCTCCATCATCAGATCAGTTCGATAGTACCTTATAGCCAAAGTGCATCTCATGACAATTCTAATAAGTCCAAACACGGCTAGGTTACATTGATTAATTACGGAGTTCCAGTGCCTACCTTCCGGCTCCATCATCATCATCAGATCACTTCGATGATACCATTTTCAACGTAACTATTCAGAATCATTCATTTATTTGTATTGTCATAGTCGCTTAACTATGTATATCTTCATTGTGATATCTATTTGAGTATGAAGTTCCGTTGACCATTTCTGGTCTTCTTCATCAGTTCCATTTCATCAAATGTTACTTTTTGACTGTAAATGCTTAAGTTCTTGATGAAAATACTAAAATTACCATAGGGTTGCCTATAATTTTTGAGGAGTTCCCTCGATTCCTCATGGATTCCATCATCAGAAATGGATTTTGAAAAAAATGGGACCAATCTGGAAGCATATCCTATAAAGGGAAAAAAAATTTTGCAAATCGGTCCATAAACGACGGAGTTCTGAGGTAACAAACATAAAAAAAAAAATGATGATAAAAAAAAAAAATACAGCCGAATTGATAACCTCCTCCTTTTTTTTGAAGTCGGTTAAAAACAAACAACAACGGTAAATTTATCTTTAAAATGAGATTCAGTTCTTTTTTTTTCGGAGATATTTATTTTTCTGTTGTAATTTTATAACTTTTTTGCAGCTAAAACTTTTTTTAAAATCTTTTTCAATTTAAATATCATCAGCTTGAAATTGTGCAGAGCAGATAAACGAATATTTTGTAGAAAGCCACGTGTTTTCACTTCTATCCTCTTGAAGATTTTTTATCCATTCTTCCCTTTTCAGCTGACTAGTGTGAACAAATCTAGAATATAATTATAGTGTATGATGAAGGACGAAATCTCAATATGAGTAATGCAATATCACACATAAGACTACAAATTCAGCTCAGCCTAATGTATATTTGAATACTAATCTGCACGTGATATCTAGGTAGATACGTAATACCTAAGTGCTAACGAATGACAGAATGCTTACCTAACGACAAAACTTACCGATGAAAACTGATACCCAATGATTTGCTGACATTTCTTGCTGAGTTTTTACAGTATCAAAAAACACACGTCATCATAATTTTTGAATTTGACCGAATTCATTGATATCATTTAAACAAAAAAGAAATAAATAACATTAAATTAAATATTCAAAATAAAAAACAAACGGAATAAAACACCATGCAAGTCTGTGTTCACTAAACCAGTTGTAGGTAAAAATCTGGTTTTTGTGGGAGTTAACTTCTGCATGTTTTAGTCTATGATTGTAAAATGGGAAGGCTTTTTAATAAAATAATATGTTTTCTAACATACTATTACGATATTAGAAGCTATTATATTGCTTGGACAACCAGTAACTTTACTTAAATTACTACAGAATTATTTTTTACGTCCAGATTCAATTTAATTTGAATTTATAAGCGCCGCTCTCACACTGCATGAACGTCAAAACTGTACTAATGTCATCAATATCAAGGTGCATAGAAGACACTGCACCTGAGTCGGTTGAAGTGAGTGTACGGCACGCGTAATCTAGTACGTAGTACATATATATCGATGCCACTAACCCAATTTTATCCAAATGCTAGTATATATCATTGTAAAATTTACACGTAGTAACAAAATGTTTTAATGTTTATAAAGGCGATAGGTAGCCTGTGTAACAAAATATATATGTAAAAATAAAGAATTTGAAAAATCAATCAATCAATACCTAGGTCGTTTTTAATATTTATAATACTTAACACAATATATAACTGTGGCGCTTGTTTAAACAGTATCAAGATCACTAATTAACAAAAAAAATTACTGCTAGATATTTATCTTAAGTGTCTAAACACACTATGCCGAAAAAACGCGACCGAAGTTCGGCATGTTAACGCCTGCAATGCTATTTGTATTACTGACGACACATTATGCCGAAATTACGTTGCGTTATAGCATACAGCCGAACTTCGGACGGATGTAAGTTCAGCGGCAATTCGGCGGCAAAGTATTCTGTAGAGCACACGTTACACGCGATCGAAGTTCGGTTCAATTGTCGACTGACTGATGTAAACTTTTCGATACAAAAAGGTTTATTATCTCTTTCTACTAGTGTGTCCATAGACTAGTTCGTACTACGAGACATTCTGTTCTAAAGATGTTCAAGATGTTATTAATACATTATTATTATAAACTTTACGTTCAAAAACTAATATTTATTAATTTATACTTTATGCACATAACGGTTCAGAGGCGGACTTAATGCCTTAGGCATAGTACGATTGTATATATCACGATACGATTACGACCTCTTCTGACATATATATCGATCGTGAAGTACCAATACCTCCTAAAAATATTTTTTCGAGATAATCTAATAAGTGTTTCCGCATGTTTTAATAAAATCTCCGAAGTGATTTTCTTTTTAAAACTGCATTAAATTAAAATGTGGAAATACCTCTTATCTAAACCAACGTGTCTATTTCATGTTTACCTGCTAAACATAGGATACTAATAACTTCTGGTTTAGTTATAAAACACAAGTGGTTAGAGAAATAAATATAAAATATATTAAAGCAGTATAATAACTAAACCAGATGTTATTATTATCCTCAATAAATGAATTAATTGCAAATTTTTGACTTCTCAATAAATTAAACTATTTTTTCAGGTTTCACAGACAGTTAGGAGTTATTGGTACTTTGCCGTCGATATATAAAACTCTACAGCATCACTTATATAAAATGCAAGAGTGACAAAAATAATAATTAAATTAGTAAATTTATGGTTACCATATTTAAAATAGAGGTAAGAAAGACACACCACCTCTTTGTCGTTGTCTTGCTCTGTACATTTTTTCCCTTTTGCTTGTCAATGAAACGTATGAACTTAAATTCAATTGTAATAAAGTACAGTTTAGAGTTTGTAATATTGCTTTGTAATCAATCCAGTTTATCCGTAGGGAGAAAATCCTTGATATACACAAAGTTCCGCAACTGAATTTCAGACGCGGAAGTTCGGCACTTATGGTGTGTCATGTCAGCCGAATACATCGGAACGTGAAATCAGCCGCGGAACTTCCGTCGCGTACCTTTGGCATAGTGTGTTTAGACACTAATACATAAACATAATACAGTAACATCAAAAGCTCTCTTACTACAACTAAATAAAGATTCTATATTGATTTAAAAATTAATACTGATTGCCAGCCTGCTTATGATTAGAAATCCCTTATTTTCGGTAAAATCATTGAACACTGAAGGACTCTTTTACACAACGCCATCTAGCCCTATTAATCTATGGACTATAATTATATCTTAAAGATCTAGTCTAGATAAGTAGGTATAATGTTGTTGGTCACATTATTTGTTTATTTGTAAATCAAATCATTTGTACTTTGTCATTGTACAATGTTTTTCAAATAATCTGTAATGACAAAATACCTACCCGAAATTGCATTAATTTATTTGATTTATATTATATGAATGCTATGGTTTTTTAAATTCATGCTGTAAACAATATTCAAATTTATTTATTTATTTATTATATTCTATTCTTTATTGTACACATTATACAAAAAATACAGGACAAACATAATTAAAAATATGTGTACAATGGTTAGTCTTATCGCACAGGGCACTTTCTTACAGACAACCTTTGGATGGATTGAAAGAAGGGAGATTTAGGGCTCTTAGTGTACAACATCAGAAATAATACTAATAAGACATAATGACACAAAAACGTATATACAATACAAAAAAAATACTAATAAATATCAAATGTATATACTTAATTAAGCCAGGATTTAGTTATTCATTTTGTTGCGCCGTTTCAATGCGTTGCACAACAACTGCTACAAATTGAAGAGAATCTAAATACGAATCAGATGTTGGGCCTGCACTTACAACAGAGGCCAACAATTTGGGCAGGATTTGTAAAAATTATGAAATAAATGTTAAAAATGCAATTTCATTTTTTTAGTTCTAGTAAAACCCACGAAAAGAGAGATACGAGACAGATTTTACCTTATAAGTGTGAGATAACATTTTTAATAGGTTTTTCAGGTATCATTTAAGCAAAAATATTTTTAAATCATAATTTTGAATATTAGTTTTATTTGACTCGATTCACAATTCTAGCGAATTCACAAAGTTATAAAAAGATTTTTATGGCATGTGGCACATCACTAGCAAGAGGATAATCTAGAGAATTTTTGAGGAACTTGGAAGACTCCGGGCGCTTTAGGTTTTTTTTTTTATAGCCATGTAAATAGCTGTAACATAAACGCTTTAATTTAAGTCTAAAACTTTGCAAGTAAATTAAAAAAAAAAACTAGATAGCTAATGTCACTAATTTTAAATTTAAAAGTAAGTACTCTAATATAATACACATTTATATAAAATTAAAATTCAGTCTACGACTTATATAGAAAAAAATATCAGCTGTTCAGTACATTAGGCAAACATAAATGTACTGAACAGCTGATTTTTTTTTCGCGATTTCAGGTTTGTTCCCATAGTAAAAGTTGTAGGTTATCATGAGCACAATCACGTGTTTAAGTATCGTACACTAATTACCAGTCACCCTATATATTTTAAAAAATTTGTATTTGAATGAAAAATTTGGGTCTTATTTTCATAAAACAATAAAAAGTGAATGAAAAAAATACAAACACCCTGTATAATATATATTAATTTCAACTTAGTAACTCCATGCGTTCCTGAGAAAAAGGTCTTGACCGACGGACAGACGGACAACGAAGTGATCTTATAAGGGTTCCGTTTTTTCTCTTGGGGTACGGAACCCTAAAAATCAACAAATATAATAATAAAACATCCAAATTCGGTAAGTTAGCAATGTAATAAGTAATATAATAAAACACACTTCTTAATCAACTAATAACAGTAAGTATACAAATTAGTGAATATTCTCAATCAAACATGGATACAGTACAATGATTTTTGCGTAACTTTAACCGTTTACGCAGCTTACGCAACGGAAGCTCCCAAAAGAAATGTTTTTTTTTAGTTTTTGCAACATTTTCATTTATGCTCCGCTCCTATTGGTCGTAGCGTGATGTTATATGACACTTTGGTCCACAAACCTACATCTTCCCTTACAAACTACTTGCATGGGACTAAGTGCGAATGGGACCAACTGCGAACGCGGTACGAAGTGCGAATGGGACGAAGTGCGAATAACCCATATTAAAGTTCGGAGGCTCAATATGTTCAAAGGTCAACGTAAAATCAACCTTTAAATTAAACGAATATCGTTTAGTTAGGCTTGTAATTTAGGTTGCGATTGTTATTTTGAGTTCTGAATCAAATGTAATGTTATCTCTTGCTCGACAGTTTAGGTTTAGGAACGATAACCCACATGACCTGATTCATCACGTACGCGTTTATTATATTATAAATGCCGACTGGATGACTGAAAGTAGCCAATAATTATAATTCATGAAAATACAACTAGCGGCTGTTCTATATCTGGCGATTAATGGAAACGACTGATCTATCTATAATATTTTCACGCTTATTTATGTCATTGGAAACTCTATTGTAACAATAACAACCTTTTAAAGTATGAATTAGCTTGTAACCTTTCATTAATTATTGTTGACTTTATTACTGTGATTTGAAAGGAAGGTAAGATAATCATAAAGTTCATTAGTCACACCAATTATTTGTTTTTAGCAGTAGTAAATTGATCTTTAAACTTAAGCGACCGTATATAAAGTTTATTTTCGCTACATCGTCGCAGTGGTACCATGGCTACGTGGATGCAAACAAAGAATTGCTAGGTATTAAGTAAACAATTTGTTGAATCTAGTCCATTTCTTTAGTCGTTGCCTTGTCGTTGCAGACAATGGCAACATGTTAGTGCTCTAAAAGATAGTGGATTGAAGGACAAAATGTTTGTACTAATAGTTTTATTCTACAACTAGCCGTTGCCAGCGTCTTCGTTCACGTTGTTTGTAAAACTGCACTAATGTAGGTAACTAATAATTATCTGCTTGTGATTAATTCCGTAAGGATCTAATTAATTTATTTTGCGTCTTTATAAAACGGTTTAAGGCCAAAATACCAATTACCTTCAGTAATAGTAACCTAAAAATATTAGTTATTATAGCATGTCACATCTAAGCTGACTGTTAACGAGTGTAAAGAGAGTAGAAAACTTATTCCAGGAAATACGTGTTTTTTTTTCTGACACGCCCTCCCACCCCACCCAGAGCGCGAGAAGTCATTTGGATGATTTCCCACCGTAAAAAAAGGGTTTTTTTAAAGCTAAGTTTTTCAGAAAAATTGTCGTCTTTCAGAATCTCGATTAAATGTGCAAGGCTTTATTATATATTTTTAATATATGAGTACGTTATGGAGGGTCAAAGTTCACGTAAAATAGCTGATTCTTAGAGGTGTTTACTAGATTATTTTTACACATATTTATGTTTTGATTTCTATAGAAGCCTAGATAATATCCACAAGATAGCTGTGTGTCCAAAATATCCAGAGGAAAGCAAGTGTAATAACATCATAATCACGTAATAGCGGTTCTATGAAAATGTACCTCGAAAAGGACGCTCTTAAGGCCAGGTTTTACTAATTTTGAACTGTTTTGAACCTCTGGAAATACAAATTTAAAAGAGTCAATTTTAAGGCCGTGCGCGCACTGCCTTGCGTTTTTCTAACGCATAATCTGTGAAGTATGGAGTCTCATAGAAGTGCGCGCACTGCCGTGAAATAAACGCATGCGGTAGAATCACCGTTGGCCTCTCGCTGCAAATTTGCGGTGAATCTACCGCAAATATTTTTGTATCGTATAGAGATCTAGGAAGCGCCGCGCACTGCCGCGAAACTAACGCACGTTTTAACCGACTTCAAGAAAAGGAGGAGGTTATCACTTCGGTTGTATTTTTTATCATCATTTTTTTTATGTTTGTTACCTCAGAACTCCGTCGTTTCTGGACCGATTTGCAATATTTTTTTTCCCATATGAGATATGCTTCCAAATTAGTCCCAATTTTTTAAAAATCCAATTCTGATGATGGAATCCATGAGGAATCAAGGGAACTCCTCAAATATTGTGCATTTACAGTCAAAAAGTAACATTTGATGAAGTGGAACTGATGAAGAAGACCAGAAATGGTCAACGGAACTTCATACTCACATATAGATATCACAATGAAGATAGTTAAGCGACTATGAAAATACAAATAAATGAATAGTTCTGAATAGTTACGTTTAAAATGGTATCATCGAAGTGATCTGATGATGATGATGGAGCCGGAAGGTGGAAGGTAGACACAGGAACTTCATAATAAAACACCTAGCAGTGTTTGGGTTAATTAGAATTGTCATGTGAAATAGGCACTCGTTTATAAGTGTATCGCAGCTAAAAAGTGTTAAATAAAAACTTTTACGAAAATAAAATAACCGTCTTCACTAAAAAAAAAAACACTAAGTAATAAAAATAAAAACACTAATAAAAATTTCGGAGAAACAAAAAATACCGAGAAACCCCGACTTCCGAAATTAAAGTTATTTTGATCCTTTTAGTGTTTTTTTTTAGTGAAGTCGGTTATTTTTTTTTTTTTTAAGTTTTTGTCATTCGAACTCCGGCTGTGGTGCTCACATGTCATGGTTATGGACTACCATACAAGAGTCTTTTTGTATATTTATTAAAGCGTAAAAAAGAGTATCCAAACCAAACGGTATTAGGTACATCCCTTGACGACCTTAAGGCCTATGAAGGGCTTCTTCGTCCTAAGTTATAACGATTCCGATTGCATTAATTAAAAGTTAAATGTCTATGCCTCGTTTACATGTGGGCCCAGCCTCGGCCAGCGTCCAATGTACCTATTCTCCACCAACGCTTGGTTGCCATTTACATGCTGGCGAGGGCGTCAGTCTGTTATGGACAGGCAGGCGCGGCAGACGATGACAACGTCTACCGTGTTGTGTCGGTTTTTACTTTTCGCTTGACATATTTCTTACCAACTTCAAAAAGGAGGTTATAATATGATGTTCGATTGATTTTTATGTATGTTCTCCAATTTTTCGGTCAATTATAGACCGGTTTTGATTTATTAGAACGTGTATAGGTACCTACTTCCAAATTTCATAGGTTTCATACAATTATTATCATGACCTGATAATGAACATCGAAGATATAGAACGAAATTCCTCATAGGATCATAGCATCACAGTAGCTGATCATGATCAGCTGCTGTGATCCTATGAGGAATTTCGTTTCGTTTCGTTCTTTCTATGGAAAGTAGTCACGGAAACTCCGTAATAAAACAATATACCTACCTATTCTTATTTTAGATTTAAATTGTTTAAACTCTATCCATGTGGCCTCCTGTAATTGAGGAAGTGCGCTAATTTAAAACTTAAATGTATTCAACACTTATATTTGTGTGAACATCCTTTCTTGGAGGCCCTAAATAAATAAAATATAAAAAAATAATGTACTTATCTCAACTATGTCAAAAAACCACAGTGCAAAATAACTTTACTTTTAAAATAACTTAAATATCGAAGAGACAAAACAAAACTAATATAAAAATACCGACTTCCGACGAAGTTATTTTACACTTTGATTTTTTTTTACTGATCTATTTTTTTCTATCTTCATTGTGTTATCTATGTGAGTATGAAGTTCCGTTGACCATTTCTGGTCTTCTTCATCAGTTCCACTTCATCAAATGTTACTTTTTGACTGTAAATGCTTAAGTTCTCGATGAAAATACTAAAATCACTATAAGGTGGCCTATAATTTTTGAGGAGTAGGTACCCTCGATTCCTCATGGATCCCATCATCAGAACTGGATTTTTCCTATAAAGACAAAAAAATTTTAGCAAATCGGTCCATAAACGACGGAGTTCTGAGGTAACAAACATAAAAAAAAATGATGATAAAAAATACAACCGAATTGATAACCTCCTCCTTTTTTTTGAAGTCGGTTAAAACGTGCGTTAGTTTCGCGGCAGTGCGCGGCCCTGTGAATGCGTTTATTCTACCGCACGGTAGAATAAACGCACCGCATTCCACCCATACTGTTTGTTATTGTTTTAATAGTTTTTTTTTAGTTATCAGTCATTTACCGTCATATTACAAAAAAAAAATGCTTTAGTACTGGAGGTTTACTCTCTTTCAATGAAAACAAGGTTTCGATTGAAATTTCACGTGTTTTCTACCACGATTCTATTCGATTCCGAAATTTCGTAGGAACGAAAATGGTTTGACGTAAAGATTCTCAAACCTACTCTAATTCGTAATGTTCCGAACGAAAATTTGATCTTGACAGATTGACTTCTCGGAATTTTAACGTCAAACTGACGAAACCAAATGCGTTACCTTTTGATTTTCGTTTGTGTGGATTTTGTAAGAAAAGTGCTTAAAATAGCATAAGAATGCTTTTAATTGAAGCGGCTTACGTGAAGAACGTTTTTAGCGGGACCCGGCGACACCTGCTCAACCAACTCAACATTACGCAAATTCCTGACTTACAGTTTGTGGAAAATGAGAGACTCAGTCGGCAATTATATTATTTGAGAAGTTATGCCAGGAAATAGTGCTTTTATTTTCCCCAAAGGCTTCTTCTCAGCAAAGCACTAGGAAGTGTTTTCAGGGTACTATCTTAAGTTGTTGTTGTTCAAATAGAGTTTAATAAAATACTAAAATATACATTTATAATTTTTACTAACTTGAACCCTTGATTCAGGGATTTTCATGACACTGGTGGTCGACTTCCTGGCTGGGTTCTAGGTCCACAGCTACCTCAGGCTGTGAAAAAGCTTGGAGGTTGACTTGATTGACTGGAGGTGGATGGTATTGGTTCATTGGTCTGAAAATAAAACAGATTAAATACTTAACAGAATCATAAATTATTGAAATTAAATTAACTTAAAATACTATTGGTAATAAAATCAATTATTATTGTTGAAAACTAAATTTGGACACAAAGAACCTACGATTAAAAACAAACATGGATATATTGTATATTTATGATAATATTACTTACAAAGTTCTTCAATCCAAAACAAAACTTGTGGAGACCGAAAATGTCCCTAGACTGCGCGACATGAACAGTTCATCATGAAACTTTTTTACAGAATGTGTACCGCGATCGCAAAGTATGTAAAGAAGCACTTGGTAACATACTGTATTAACACAACACTTAAAAATTTAAACAAAAGAATCTTAAGTTGACCAGTGCTGCCAACTCTAAAAAATATTTTCTGCTAAATCGACATTAGAGCCTC
Source organism: Mythimna impura (assembly GCA_905147345.3). Classification (NCBI taxonomy): domain Eukaryota; kingdom Metazoa; phylum Arthropoda; class Insecta; order Lepidoptera; family Noctuidae; genus Mythimna; species Mythimna impura. Next base: position 32,725,731 of record LR990339.1, read on the forward strand.
AGTGTTAGCTTAGGGAGGGTTAAGCTTTTCAGCAATAGATGGCGTTATCACAAAATCAGCAAATGTTCTAGAACTATTTATAAAAATTATTGAATTCTGATTAATTACCGCGTAAATACCAAAAATATTTACGAAAATAAACCGAAGTTAGGTCCAGTAATTTTACCATAACAAGATTTGCAATAGCGTAATGCGCAACTCGGCATATTTTCTCAGAAAATGATTTTCTTTTAGTGCATAAAACAGATACAAACACGACTTGACGTGTAGGGGTGTCATACTAGACTGAGCGACTTATGACCACTAGGTAATAAGTATCGGATTACGATTTTGTTCGCTATGTCCTGTCTATTGATAGTATATATTTAATGTCTTTGGTTAGATCTAAAATGTCTGAATGGAGAAAAATACCTGTCATTGAAGATATTTTTTCTATGTATTGTATTTCAGATGTTGATATTTCAATTTCTTCAAGACTTTTCAATGCCTTTACCGTTCTGGTAATTTGAAGTTTCATCTGCTCGTCGATTTCTCCTAATAAGTATAATACATAGTGAGTAATATTCAATACACTAACCTATAAATAAACTTATTGTATCCAGCCGTCGCATTTTCTCTGAAGATTTTAAATTTATCAATCATATTGAAGAGAAGCCTCCTCGTCGAACGATTTATTGTTTTCCGCATTAGTATAACAAAATAAACGAAAATAAAATTCACGTAAACACAAGATGAATGAAGTATGAAACGTCAATGACACAATTTTGACAGTCCTGAAATGCTGAGACTTCCTGAGTGAACGGTCTCTCCGAGTTGTTGTCGATGGATGCTCATCAGAGCCTATGACGACCAATGCCGGAGTTCCTCAGGGGTCAGTTCTCTCTGCAACTCTTTTCCTGCTGCATATTAACGATCTGCTGATGCCCGGTATCTATGGGTATGCAGATGATAGCACAGTTGTAGAGAGATACCTGCCAGGTGCTCGGGCTAGTAAGGAGCTAATCCGGTCCGAACGAGAGGCTATGGTAGAGCGTACGAATGTCTCACTTCAGGCAGTCTCCATGTGGGGCGAAACCAATCTGGTAGGATTTAACGCCGCCAAAACACAAGCGTGTCTGTTCACCGCCAAAAGGAGTCCGTTCGCCTTGGCTCCTGCTTTTCAGAATGTATCTCTGGAGTGCACCGACCGCCTTCAGCTCTTGGGAGTTGAAATTTCCTCAGACCTCAATTTTGGGCGGTTCATTGAGTCCAAAGCCAAGGTAGCTGCTAGAAAACTAGGCGTTCTTGCAAAGGTCCGACGGTACTTCACACCGGGACAGCTTCTAATGTTATACAAAGCACAGGTCCGATCGTGTGTGGAGTACTGCAGTCACATATGGGCTGGTGCTGCAAAATGCCATCTAGCAGCTTTGGACTCAGTGGAAAGGCGTGCGAAGAGGCTAATTGGGGATCCATATTTGGTTAAGTCCAATCTACAAAGCCTCGAGCACAGGCGCAGGGTAGCCAGCCTATCGGTATTTTACAGGTTGCATTTTGGAGAGTGTGCGCGGGAATTGCATGACTTGATTCCGCCATCTCCTTTCTACCATCGGACAACCCGACGTACGGCGAGTATCCACCCTTACGTTGTTGAAACTTCAACGGTCCGGACTAAGCGTTTCGCTTCGTCGTTTATACCGCGTACCTCGAAGGACTGGAACAATTTGCCTGCTGCGGTCTTCCCGTCCAACTATAATTTAGGTGTCTTCAAGGCTAGAGTGAATAGGCTCTTAATAAACTAGTGCGCCTCACCATCAACGATTGCATCGCTGCTTACCATCAGGTGGGATCGCAGTCAAGCACTGGTTTATATGAATTAAAAAAAAAAAAATGCTGCCCTATATGAACTTTAATAAATTATTCGCTGCCATCTTTCGCTGGCCAGAGTCTAGCAACTACTTCATGTAGTTTGATTACTGTAGTTAAGTTACATGTTACCATAATTACATGTGGTTAACTAAATTTAATCGTAATTAGTAATCTGATTACAAAATAGTAATTAACTATGCCTTACACTGGTATCTGGCAGAAGCTTACACGTATATTTTATTCGTCCTACCCACAAGTATGGAGAGTGAGAGAGTATTTTCGTGTGCGGGTTAATTTTGTAACCGAATAAGAAGTTCACTATCTGACAAGATGTTGACGCTTTATTGTTCTTGAGAACACATTATCAAGATCACGGTTCCTATCAAAAAAATAATTTATTATTATTTAAAGTTATTTAATTGATCTCGAATAATCGCAATCAATAAGTCTCTCAACTCCTTCCAGGACGTCTAAAAAGGTCACTTTAGCAGAATCGTATAGGATAATATTATGAATCACGATAAAAATCGCAAAATGGTCACGAATTGTCAGTTCATATTACTATACAAAAACAATATTCATATTATTATGATTCATATTCGGCAATTCATCTATTTCGCATTTTTTTTGACAGACGGGTCTATTTGACAGCAAATTCGTAAAATGGTTCACATAATATGAATCGCTTTAGAGTTCATTAGCAGAATCATAAAAAGTTACTGAAGAGCAACATCTTACAATTCATTTCTCGGAAATGAATTGTATGATGTTGTATTATATGTGTAGATGTGTATTATATATTATTATAGATTAGATGTGTATTATATTTTAAACTTAAAAAATGGCAGATTTAGGCCTTTACGCGTATTTCCTAGGAGACATGCGCATTACTGAGAGCCTTTTAAGTCGCCAACGAAGTGTATTTCTTCGAAAAATGGAATTTGCTTGAAATTTATGAAGTGCCGAACCCCGAGTTTATCGGGCTATACAGACTTAAAAAAAAGTATGACTGTATATAATTATTGAGCACTTGAGCACTAAAGCATTTATGTAGCTGGGGTATCATCATCAAATATGGGCAAGAACCTACTTCAGTCACTTTCCAATGGCTTAAACTATCAATGTTCTTCATAATTACAAAATTTTATTGGATTTACAATATGTACCTACATATATTTATTAAATCTATAAAGATCTTAACATAAATTGCTTAATGTTTAGATATCACTCTTCAAATGGTTAAATAGTACTACACAAGGTACACTGTTTTTAAATAATTTGAAGTAGAGTTTAGAGTATTTTTAATACTATCATCTATAGAATATTATAAACAAGCTTAGGTAAATTATTACCAAAATAAAACCATTTATACGTATAATAAATAGAATGTAATTACTCTTTTTATTGACTCAAATTTACATATAATCCAAGATAGCAAAGATATCTTTGAGCTGCATCTGCAAGGCATCTCAAATTTTGTATTAGGTATATTTGAGCAGTATTGGCATCAGCTGCGGTATGTTACATCTCCACCTGAGACAGAATCCTTCAAGCCTCATCATTATACTATAGGAGCCACAGTGCGGTCTGAAACAATTTAATTGTCATTTAATACCTAGTTGCGTAGGTATAAAAACTTATTAATATTAGAATATTAGTGGGTATGGTAAGCACTTACTTTGTTGTAAACATTCGAACTCACAAGAAATACACAAGTAGCATGGATTGGTATCATTTTCTTGAAACGCAGTCCTAAAGTTTTTACAAGTGGATGGTTTGCTTCAGAGTAGGTATTTAAAAAAAAACAAGCATTCTGCACTTGAAAAATTCACTTAAAATTACGATTTATTGTTCAACTTCAACTCTTCATTTTATGGCATTACTCATATGATTTATTGTTTTCAACCATAGATATAAGAAAGGAGGAGATATGTTAGGTAGTAAAAAATGTACCGGAACACGATGTCTCCAGTTTCCCCTACTACCGCCGACACTACTACACATGCAGCAATAGTTATGCAGTCGCGCACACATCCGCAATTAATAAATCAGTCCATACTACACAGTCAATTATAAACCTTACGTTCCTAAAAACAGCGTGTATTTTCCATGCACCTACAACTTACGCACACATTAAATGTCGATGTGCTATGCAAAAGCAATTTATTTTACATTTACGCTAGTGATTGACTAAATAGAAAAGTTATCGATTTGTTCATTTTTTGTTGTGTTATTTCTTTTGGGTCCCAAAAACAAAATCAATGTGTCCAGAAAATAATATATTAATAATAGAATAATAAAATTTGCTTTCATAAAACCCAAAAACTCTAACCATTTACCTGCATTAGGCCATTATATACGGCATTTTAGAACGTCAAAATCAAATACTAAAAACCTGCCAAGTGCGTGTCCTGGTTCTTTAAAATCCTGAAAAGTTTAATAACTTATATTATGAATTATTACATGAAAAAGCTTTCAGTTACTAAAAAAATGGTAACTCACTTCTACAAAAATAAGGTCTAGTCTTAATTTAAGGATTGCCCATTCAAAAAGACTGCGTTTTTTTTTAGAAGTGAATTGAGCATATTATGGTACTTTACTATATTTTTTTAGGGAACCAATTAGGTGGCCTTCCAGTGACATCAATCCATTGCTTTATTAAAATTGCGTCTTTCGGGAAACTGAAAACATAAAATAAAATTTTAGTTATCATTTTACCTAAGTTTCTGCTAAACCTCACCATGTAAGACTTTTATTAGAAAAAAACAGTACAGAGCTTGTTAAATAAAGAGAACAAATAAAGAGCTAGAACATGTTGCCTTATTTTAAGCAAAAGTCGTTATTAAAATCTGAATCATGCCCGTTATTGTAGCGAATTCGAAACTTTTGAAGACTTTAAGAAGGAAGTTAAAATATCAAAATCAGAAATAAGTAAGGAAATAACACGAAGATAAGGAATAAGATACGATATCTGAAACCAAAAAATAGTCCTTCGACTATTAACTTACAATTTAACTAACTTACTTTACGACAGTTGCTTGCGTATTTCTTTACTACTCTATAAAATAATGAAAATAAATAAAAATATTTACATTATTTCACTTCGGATATTCAACCAATCGATATTATGGTCGATAGTCTACAATAGTAGATCATACAGGCACATCATTAACTCACCGCAACTAACAGCGGCCGTATTATGAAATACATCGCATTGATAAAGTATCGTTATGTTATTTTTACATTGCTTGTTCAGTTGCTGAGCGTTAAAATTTGGTAGTGGTTAAAGAGCAATGTATTTACTGTAAGAGTAATACAGTCGCCTTGATGTTTGAAAACAAAAATGACGTAGTAGCAGCAAGGGATATTAGAAGATTTGTTGTTTTTACTGATTTTAAAGATAAATATAGTATTAAACTTGTACTTACATATGGTAAGAGATGCCGTGATGACCCAGGCTTCTCTTATCGCTTCGGTTCTTGCACGAAACCACTGCACAACACGGTATTTTAAATTTGTTTACGATCACGTATCGCGTATCTCCCAAGTTTATAACTGACGGCCATTTGCCCGTGTATGCCGTTTTTGCGCAAGTTGCGCGGACATGCACACGCCCCCTTGCCACTTCTCCTGTTTTTTATATTTCTATGTTTTCAACCGATTTTTCACAAGCAAAGGGTAAACCACAGACGACAGAGGGATACTACGGTAAACAACAATGTAGGCATGTTACCAGCCTAACAAGTTGATATTTATTATTTCCAAAGATTTTGGCATTTTTAACTTCGTTTTTAAAGGCATTTAATTATTATCCTAAAATACTGAATTTATATTTTAATACAATAACTTAATACAAAATAATTATCCGTTAAATAAAAGGCTAAGAAAAAAAAAAACTAGTAAAACCAAGATTTTAATTTTTTTCATCTGTCAATATTATGGAATATGATTCTGCTAAAAAATGAATTCAGTATGATTCGGCTAATTTGTGTAACCATTTTGCGATTTTTAGAAGAATTGCAACAAGTCATAAGTAGGCAGGAATTCGGGAAATGATTTGCTTTTAGATGAATTGCCTATTGTGACCTTTTAGGCCCCCAGTCCTTTCATTGTGATGTCCTTTCGTAATAATAATTTTAGAGAAGATGGAGAGTATTAAGAGAAAATTATGACTAATATTATAACTCGAAATTATTAACTTCTTGAGTAGCGTAATTAGAGACACAATAGTAAGACAATAGCGCACGACCGCCGGCGTTCGTGCGGGGATCAACAGCTTACAATACTTTTTTTTTTCTTATATAACAACTGAAACAATTAGAAAGAAAAAAAAAGAAAATATCAATTCCGGAACCAATTCCGGAATTAGCTCTCTAGTATCGATCGGATCTTATTTTTGGAGTTGAGAATCTCCCGATACTGCAAGCCCTAATTATATACAGCCAATGACTGTCTGGACTCCTCCATTAAACTTTTTTATCATTTTACGGTATCACTGGACACGCAGTCGTTTCTGGTCCTCCGTTAAGTCATGTGGTATCGAGTGCAAAGCTTCCGAACCTTAAGATGCACATGTAAAATGTTTTGCACTTGGCTCGTTCCAATGCCTGACAAAGCACGAACTTGCTGGTAAGTAATTTTTTTGTAAGCTTCAATAAGTTGTCGTACGGTGTCAATATTCGAGTCTGTAAACGCAGTCGCCGGCCGACCTTCACGTACCTCGACATACAGATGATCACGTCCACGTCTAAATTCTCCAAATAACGAATATACAGAGCTGCGACATGGTGCTTCATCACCAAATGCCAATTGAAGTCTCTGGCAACTCTCTTGTTGACTTAAGCCACAACGATAATCTTCGAGTATTCATTTTGATAGCGACAAATAGTCTTCGAAAGGACGCCACAATGAAAAAACAAATGATAGTCTCGCAAATTAAAAAGTAACATTCGCGCAGAGTTCCATTTTTTAATTCTATAATTGTTTTTTCATTCTTTTATTGTAAGTGGTCAGATCCAGAAACTTTCAGTATGCCCCACGTATAACGTTTTCTTTCTTTCTTTCCAATGTAGCGAAATTTAAATCTTGTATTAAACGCACACTATGCAGGCAAGCATATTATAAGTTGGAGGATTATATTCAAGTCGAAAATGCTTGGCTCAATGCTTGTCCACCTCCACTACCACCGGGGTGTACAAATTGATTAGTTTTGAAATTATTATTAATATTTTTTAATGTTTTTTTTTTTTTTTGAAATTGTAAAATATTATTATAGTTAATATTGTATAATAAAGAAGCATTTTTTTTTCAAATTTTGTAAATAATAATAATAATAATAACCCCATCGCCGTATCTCTACGTTGACGTCGTGGTGGGGCTTGCGTGCTCCAATATACCCTAGGTCTGTATCGGTAAAGTTTGCTTTGCCGTAATATGCCTAGGTTGAGGGCCCAGACTAAGAGAGATACAATCCGCAGTGCAGTTTTGTGGCGAACTGTTGGGCATTAGCGACCCCACGGACCCGATCTCCCGGGAGAATTCTTGTTCTTCATCTTCGGCTTGCCTTTATTGGCCGGCCGTAGTGAACACTGACGAGGAACTGAGCTCCCACCTCTCTCTTGCCTTTATTGGCTGGCTTGAGTGGAGATTCGCAAGAGCAAACGTGCTCGGGAGAAGGATGGTATAATCCAGTAAGGTGCTGGTAGGGATCTTGACCGTACTTCCGGGATTGTCCTGATAGCCGTGGTATACCTCTCCACTCCTCAAGCACCTCAGGATATGTTGCCCTCTTGTTGCTACGTCACTTCGTGCTAGCGGCCGTTTTTGGGGGCCCATTTATTGAGTGTGCAAGTCACCCCCTGCCTTTTTTCGATGCATATTAATAACGTTGTTCAGGCAGGGGCCATGGTCTTGACATAGTTCCATGTTACCAGTCCACTTAAGACTCCAAAAACCATAGCCCTATTATCTTTGTTCTCCATATGTCGCAACAGTTTTTCAACAACCGGGGGTTGTCCTTGGGTGCACTAGCATAGCGCGTACAGGGATAATCGTCGGTTGGTATCATGTTCCATTATAATTATCTAAAGGGCCTCTGCGAGTTGGCTTCGGCTCCTCGTACGCCTCCCAAAGGTCCAGGACCTCAGGGTCCTGAGATAAATAAAATAATAATAATAATAAAGCGACCCCACGGACCCGATCTCCCGGGAGAATTCTTGTTCTTCATCTCCGGCTTGCCTTTATTGGCCGGCCGTAGTGAACACTGACGAGGAACTGAGCTCCCACCTCTCTCTTGCCTTTACTGGCTGGCTTGAGTGGAGATTCGCAAGAGCAAACGTGCTCGGGAGAAGGATGTATAATCCAGTAAGGTGCTGGTAGGGATCTTGACCGTACTTCCTGGATTGTCCTGATAGCCGTGGTATACCTCTCCACTCCTCAAGCACCTCAGGATATGTTGCCCTCTTGTTGCTACGTCACTTCGTGCTAGCGGCCGTTTTTGGGGGCCCATTTATTGAGTGTGCAAGTCACCCCCTGCCTTTTTTCGATGCATATTAATAACGTTGTTCAGGCAGGGGCCATAGTCTAGACATAGTTCCATGTTACCAGTCCACTTAAGACTCCAAAAACCATATCCCTATTATCTTTGTTCTCCATATGTCGCAACAGTTTTTCAATAACCGGGGGTTGTCCTTGGGTGCACTAGCATAGCGCGTACAGGGATAATCGTCGGTTGGTATCATGTTCCATTATAATTATCTAAAGGGCCTCTGCGAGTTGGCTTCGGCTCCTCGTACGCCTCCCAAAGGTCCAGGACCTCAGGGTCCTGAGATAAATAAAATAATAATAATAATAAAGCGACCCCACGGACCCGATCTCCCGGGAGAATTCTTGTTCTTCATCTCCGGCTTGCCTTTATTGGCCGGCCGTAGTGAACACTGACGAGGAACTGAGCTCCCACCTCTCTCTTGCCTTTACTGGCTGGCTTGAGTGGAGATTCGCAAGAGCAAACGTGCTCGGGAGAAGGATGTATAATCCAGTAAGGTGCTGGTAGGGATCTTGACCGTACTTCCGGGATTGTCCTGATAGCCGTGGTATACCTCTCCACTCCTCAAGCACCTCAGGATATGTTGCCCTCTTGTTGCTACGTCACTTCGTGCTAGCGGCCGTTTTTGGGGGCCCATTTATTGAGTGTGCAAGTCACCCCCTGCCTTTTTTCGATGCATATTAATAACGTTGTTCAGGCAGGGGCCATAGTCTTGACATAGTTCCATGTTACCAGTCCACTTAAGACTCCAAAAACCATAGCCCTATTATCTTTGTTCTCCATATGTCGCAACAGTTTTTCAATAACCGGGGGTTGTCCTTGGGTGCACTAGCATAGCGCGTACAGGGATAATCGTCGGTTGGTATCATGTTCCATTATAATTGTCTAAAGGGCCTCTGCGAGTTGGCTTCGGCTCCTCGTACGCCTCCCAAAGGTCCAGGACCTCAGGGTCCTGAGATAAATAAAAAAACAAGAAAATAATATTTATTCAGAGATAAAATTAAAAAACAAACAAATGAAAAAAAAAATGAATGAATGGTTATTATTAAATGTGAGTACCATGGAGCTATTTTATGGTTTTTAGGTTACCATTGGACTTGTTTGACATAAATGAGCATGGCAGTTGAGAGTTTGTCATGCTCACTCAAACGTCTCACTGATGGTGGCGCGTGTCAAAGTCAAAGTCAAGTTTTTATTTCACATAAGCCTACATGGGCACTTATAAAACGTCAGAAGCTAGTGCAGTGTGTTGGATCATTCGGTTCCCTTCAAAATGGTTGAGCTGAGTGGTGCTAATATTCGCGTCATGTGCGTGAACGGGCGCTGTCAGTTGAGACTGGTCATCTCTTAGCTGCCAGTTGCTATTTTAATATCTATATTTAGTTTTTATTTTTACTTTATTGACATTGTTCTCACATGATAGCGACAAGAAATATGTAACACAGATATTTGTAATTACAAAACATGATTGAAAAGAGTGTCCATTAGGGCTTCCAAAATTACGGAAATATCAATTACGTAACTAATTACGCAACTTTTTTCTTCAATTCCGTAATTACGTAATTTTTCCCTAATCGAATATGAATTTTTGTAAATATTGTAGTTACAGTTTACAATTATCTTTTACTATCTCAAATTCAAGGTATTATCAAAATAAACACAATAATTAAGCAAAAAAATATTTATTTAAGAACTTAGCATCGTAGTTTTAATCAGTTTAGTCAAACCATTTTTTTCCTCCCGAATATAATCTCTCTTCTTGAAAATATGATCTCATAAATGACAAGGCATTTAAAGTTTTGTCACCCAGGGAACTTCTTAGTTTATTACAAAAATATCCGGCAGATGAAAAGGCTCGCTCGGCTTCTACACTTGTAGGCGTTATCGAAAGCAAATAAGTAATTATACGCTGCAGTCAAAAAAACTTCGCGACCGCCGCCAGCGCTGTCGTAAATGCACATTTCTACCCTAATAATGGAATGGAGATCTGTGTTTACTGTTGAAATTGGTTTATTCACAGTCACTGTTTATTTCTTTGTCTAACTGTTGTGCGATTGTCAACTCCTCGTCATCATCGTCACTGGTGGCAATTGCGTCCGATACACTCGGTTGTGGTTGTGAATTTACACATTTTTGTGTAGAATTATATTTCCACCGTTCCAACAGTTCCACTATATACATTCGTATCTCATCCGACGATGGTTTCGTGAAATATTCTGTGGCAGCAGTTTTAAAAAAATCCTCATTGTTATGCAAATATTGCAAAACACCGAATACATTTGTTCGCCTTTCCTTTATTCTTTTTCTAAGAGATGTGGCTAGTTTTCTACTGAGATCGTTTGACTGAAGATCAAGTTTCTCGAGCATAAATCGAAGCGCAGCGTCGGCCGTCAATAAGTTTGAATCACGGCGACATAATGACAAAACTGTAGTTTTTATTACATCCAAGCTGTAATGAATGTCGTGAAGGTCTTGGATCTCTTCGTCTGTAAATTTTACATTTGATTTCAAATCTAATAACGCCTTAAAAACGCATGATTTTAATTTGAGAAATCGGCCTACCATATCTGACAAGCTGTTCCACCTCGTTTTACAGTCTAGTATTAGATCTATATTTTTGCCATATTCGTCTAAAATGTACTTTTGCAACGAGTCGTTTTTCAAAGGGGAGTTTTTAAAAGATTTTATTAGATCTCTTAATTTTTTTTATAGTGTCTTTGTATAAAAACTCCGATTCTGGAACTCTGGTCGATTCTAAAATAAATGCCATCTTCCAAGACTGCTAGTTGTATCCCATGAGCCAAACACAATTGGTGGTGGCCGTCAAAATTCCTACCCATTTTGACCATTACACTTGCTCCATCTGTTGTGAAAGCAATAATGTCGTCTTCCAGATTTAAACCGAATTCACTCAAATGCTGCTGTAATAATTGAGTGCCTACTTCAGCTGGCATTGATCCTTGTATCCGAACAAGCCACAAATTTTTATATTTGGCCATATCGAAGTCTTTATTGTGGATATTTTTATTCATATACCTTTTATTTCGGGTAGACGTCCACTCATCAAACGTAATTGAAAATCTTTTATTTTCAGATTTCATAATTTTCAATTGATTTTTCAATTTGTTTTTTGTGTTATCACTCTGATCTAGAATTATTTTTGTTATAGTCGTAGAAGATTTCGGCATATCGTAGCCAGAGTTTTTAAAAAGATATCTTAGATCTTCTGAAGTACAAAATGTGCTCAATGTTATCCCATCCAATGCTGCCATTCTCGTCACTCGAACCTCCATATTTGAAAAATAATCAGTGAGTTTAATTTTCTTTTGTGAAGGTTCATTTGTACGTTTTCGTGTTTGAATTAGACCACTACTAGACGTTAATGTACTCGGCGTTAGCGAGTCCTGCACTTGCGGCATCTCTCCGATATGCTTGGCACGCATGTGAGTGTGTAAAGCTCCAGTTGCGCCACCAGGAGTTTTCAAAATTTTTTTGCAATGCTTACATTCAACACTCTGTCCATTATCAGCTCTCAAGAAATGTTCCCAGATAGAACTTTGTGTGCGTTTGTTCAAAAACTCCTTGTATACAGTCTTATTTGAAGAAGACCTGAAAAATAAAATAAAAAGAAATTAGGTCAATAATAATGATATTGGTTAAACATAGTGGCCAACTCATTATATAACACTAAATGTAAACACTCTTCTTTTTTTTAATAAAACGTTACTCTGCACGTTGGTGTTTGTGTTTGTGAGGACAGGAAGAAATTCCTAAATTTCTTTCTGTCCTCTCAAACACAAACACCCGGAACAACTACTTGCAGATTATACAAATATTTGTTCCGTCCGTGCGGCCTGCGGGGATCGAACCCGCGATACGCTGCGCAGCAGTCGATCGCTCAGCAATTACTCCAACCGTGTCGTCAAACGTATTACGAATTTCGTAGTCAAACGATAGAGCATGCTTAGTTCATTCATTCCTGATTTAGAGATGAGCTATATAATTTCAAATTTTTGTTAATATCTCAATTTTCTTATAGGTAGATACCCTGTAGGTATATTTGGGAATTTAGATATTCTAAAATCTAATCGGAATAAAAATACCCTTTAAGACAATTATGTATATATTTATTCCTTTATTGCACACCATAATTAAATAAAATGTTTGAATAATAAATTATTTTGTATGAACTATGCATGCTCCACTGGGTTTTTACTGATTAAAGCTTTGATCTAGGTACTTACATCTTTCAAGAGATAATCCACACATTCAAAGTCACCCACGATAAAGATACAATTAACTGCTACAAATTGTTAATATTTTCGCGCATTTACCACCAATTTTTAATTAAGTAATCTGATCAAGTGCCAACTGTGTCGAAGGTCTAGCGATGTGAAGTTATGGACTGAACAACCGACAATTTAGCAATGAAACTAGACTTTCATTTTAGTAAGAAAGTGAAGAGCATAGTAGTTCCCCGTAGTCGTAGGGACTTTTTGCCAGGGACTCCCCGGCCCTACCGACTCGCCAAATTGATATATTTGAACTCTATTCTGTACATCTTAGAATTATTTTTTGCAAGATTTAACAAACGATAAAATAAACTGCGGGGAATCCCCTGTTTGTATAGTTTTGATGTAGATATATCGTATAGTGTTGCCGCATTATAAATGGTACGTAGTAGATTGCTTTTTTATTGGTTGACTATTTTGATTGATTTATGATACCAATTACGTAAATTACGTAAGTACGGAATTGACATCTTCAGTTACGGAATTTAAAATACTTTAAAATGAGTTCGTAATTACGTAATTGCGTAATTACGTAATTACGTAATGGAAGCCCTAGTGTCCATGGAGTTGCACATTCTTCTCCATAGAGATCTACGCTTTGGAATGTGCAATTAGCATCATTTTTGTCTGACTGTCTTCTTGACAAAGACAAAGCATTTTGCCCCTGCAAAATGCTTTGTCTTTGTCAATGGTGGTCATTTTGAACATATTACACTTTTTTTTTAACACGCTTTTATTAGCTTCACTTGTAACTATGTATGTAAGAATATCTTGGAATCTTAATTTGACCCACTTCCCGGTCTTCGATTAGGATGAAATTTTGCACACGCTCCGAGTTCTGATGACAATACATGACTAGCTAAGAAACGTCATTACAAATCCATTATGGTGGCCTCCCCAAGATGCGGACTGGCTGTTTGAAATCCACCCCCATGATATGGGTATCAAATGAAAGGGTTTGCTGTCAGGAAAACGAAAAAAATAGTCACGTGACTTAAATCCAATATGGCGGACGTCCAAGATGGCGGACAGGCTATTTGAAATGCACCCCCATGATATGGTCGTTCGCCAGCCCTGCTCTGTCGCCACGTGTTGTCGACTGGCGCGTCATGGAAGGGGTGGAGACGTACTCAGACCACCAGTACATTCGGTTTGACATCTCCACCCAGACCTCGATCGCGCCGGTCCAACAGACCCCGTGTGGTCCGCGTTGGGCGCTGAAGCAGCTGGACCGGGAGCTCCTCCTGGAAGCCGCGATGGTACAGGCCTGGGTGCAAGCACCGGACAAGCCTGTCGACATTGACGTCGAGGCAGAGTGGTTCCGGGAGGCCATGTCGCAAATTTGCGACGTGGCAATGCCCTGAGTTCGGCCAGGACGTGCCCGGCGCCAGGTGTATTGGTGGTCGCCGGAGATTGCGGCACTGCGCAATGCGTGCAATGCTGCGCGGCGCCGGTACGCCAGACACTGCAGACGCCGCATCCGCCCGCCGGATGCGGAGGCCAGAGAGGCGGAGCTGTACGAGGGATACAGAGTGGCAAAGCGCACCCTCCGAGCGGAAATCATCGGCTACGACTACGTGCTGCGCGGCGACCTCCCTGACGGGGTCAGCGTGGTCTGCTACGCAGACGACACGCTGGTCCTGGCTCAGGGAGACTCGTACCAGGCGGCGGTCGAATTAGCGACACGCGGGGTTGCGATAGTCGTTGATAGGATCCAGCAGTTGGGACTCGAGGTGGCGCTGCAAAAGTCCGAGGCCATGTGTTTTCACGGCCCTCGGAGCGCCCCGCCTCGGCGCTCCCAATTAACGGTAGGAGGAGTTCACATCGGCGTCGGGTCGACGATGAAAGTACCTGGGACTCGTCCTGGACAGCCGGTGGAATTTCGAGGAGCACTTCCGACGTCTGGCTCCCAAACTGAATCGGAATGGGGCTGCCCTCAAGCGGCTCCTGCCCAACCTCGGGGGTCCAGACGCCTCCTGCCGGAGGCTCTACGCAGGCATCGTCCAGTCCATGGCCCTTTATGGGGCGCCGGTGTGGGCGCCGTCACTGCGAAAGCGACCGGCGGCCCAGCTGAACGCGTGCCAGAGAGTCATGGCCATACGGATGGTGCGGGGATACCGCACGGTTTCCCGCGAAGCGGCGAGCCTCCTTGCTGGCCAGCCACCATGGGATCTGGTGGCAACAGGCCTTGCACGCATGCACGATCTGCGCGTGGAGATGCAACGTCGGGGCGAAACTCCGCTGCCACGACAAGTTGCGGCATGGCGGACAGAGCTCCGGCGGGGTCTCATGGTGGAATGGCGACAGCGACTATCGCAACCCAGTGC
Organism: Mythimna impura; assembly: GCA_905147345.3. Taxonomy (NCBI): domain Eukaryota; kingdom Metazoa; phylum Arthropoda; class Insecta; order Lepidoptera; family Noctuidae; genus Mythimna; species Mythimna impura. Next base: position 32,740,742 of record LR990339.1, read on the forward strand.
TGGGCACGCCATAATTATGGCGGTAATTCCCCTCTTTGAGGAGTGGCTGGAAAGGCAACACGGCGTCCTTACCTATCGCATGACGCAGGTCCTCACCGGACATGGTAAGTTCGGGAGGTTCCTGCACCGGATTCGTGCGGAAGAAACGCCTTGGTGTCACCATTGTGCGGACCACCCGGAGGACACGGTGGAGCACACGGTGGAGGTGTGTCCCGCTTGGGCAGAGCAACGCCGTGTCCTCGTGGGGGCGATCGGCGGCGGCGATCTCTCGCGCCGGGCCTTGGTACAGGCCATGGTCCGAAGCGAGGAGGAGTGGCAGGCGGTCGCCTCCTTCTGCGAAGCAGTAATGCTAGCAAAGTATATATACGTTTTTTGCGACGTAAACGGCCGTATCTAATTTTTCACTAACTTAGAAGTTTGATATTTTACAGCTTCGAGGGACCGCAGACCGGAGTATTATATATTATGGTTTTAATTTCAACTCGATACGTCCACGCGTTCCTGAGATAAAGGGTCTTGACAGACAGACAGACGGATAACAAACTGAGCCGATAAGGGATCCGTTTTATCTTTTTGAGTTACGTAACCCTAAAAAACTGCATTTTTAATTAAAAAAAAAAAAAACAAATATTCGAGCCATTTTTCTTCAGTGTTGCCAATTTTTCAATTCAAATACGTGTTTCTCATCTAAAAGATAAAAATTGTAGAACTAATTTCATTGTCTTAACTGATTTACTTAATCCAACATTCACGTATATTTAATTGCCTTTTTTTACTTAAGATACTTTTTTCTTAAATAAAAAAAAAACTTAATAATATCTACATACACCTAGAATTTTTTTATTTTAATTAGTCTAGTTTTTAAAATAAATAATTAATTTGTGATTTTATGGGAGATTTCGTAGTAGCTGGTATATTATTTACGCAACAGCTATGCACAGTGTAAAAGCACCTCACGCACACGTTTGAATTTGTTGGCCCGTTTTTCTTGTCATGTTTATAGGGAAATGATCCATCTAGACATATAATCAAAGGTCATAAACCTATTTTGACATAAACTGTACAATAGATAAAAAACTACCTAAACTGGTAAGCTTTAAAAAACAAAACTACCATCAAGTTCATAAAATGGTACGATCTATTTTTATCCAATGGCAACCCTTACGATGCGATCCATATTTTTGCAATTTGTTGTATTTTGTAAATCTAACCTCTGTTTACACCGTTTAGGATTGTGTTGTAAGTTGTAGTTATTCGGAAATGTGAATAAAATGTTTTGTTTTACGTATATAACAGCATCACGTGCCACTATACGTTCCTCATTATCACATTGTGGTGAACGTGTTTGCAATCAAGGTAAAATAAGTTACTGCATTGTACGCGCTTATACATTGTTTGTATCTTAATTTATTTAGTAATTATGTACTACCAACTTGTAAGGTAATACGATGACGTATTAATTTTATCTTCTGATATTTTACTAGAAAATATACTCTGCATCTGTTTGTATCAATCGCAATTGAATCAATATGCGCTGTTTGTGAATTTGAGTTGTCACTTGAGTGTTTAATCTAAGGAGTTTCCTGCTATACCGTGTCGTACCATGACCGTGTCAGGCAAAAAAAAGTGGTCTTTGTAATGAAAGGTCTGAGACTGCCCACTAACTATAACGTTACTGACCACCATAGTTGCGTGCTATGAAGAACAGAACATCAACAAATTCTCGGCGAGAATATTTTTCCAAAGCCGATATGCTCCGTGACGTTGTAATTAGTGGCCAGAATCCTTTATATAAATATCAAACCATGTTTTTGTTACAATTTTCTTGGTTGCTGTTGCGTTTTAAATGTCGAAATTGATCAATAGTTTAGATGAGAATGAATAGATAAATACTCAGCTGTGCGTCTAATACTATGTAGGTACTTTCTAATAGGGCTCTAAGTTGTAATCAACATGATATTTATGTCATTATGTACTGTTATGCAAATGAATAGAACAAAATAAGTAGCTAAGAGAAAAACTGAAAGTGGCACTCGGTAACTATAAAAATGATGTGGCAATAGGTTGTCATATGGCCATGTGAATACAAGGAATGAAGAAAGCATTGTGAACAGAGTATATATTATTATTTTGATGATAGAAGGGTAAGAAAAGACTAAATAAATTATAGATAAAAATATGTTAAAGATATGTCTAGAAAAAGTAATTACTAATAATTTTGGATTGGAACAGTTGAGCGATTGGCTGCAGTGTTGCGTGCCGCAGGTTCGATTCCCGCCTGGAACAAATATTTGTATGCCCTAAAGATAGCTGTAATATGTTTGTGAATGCACCCGCGATAAGGAAGTCATTCCTAGTGTGGGGCAATGTTTAAAAAAAAAGAGAAGTATGTAGACTGTACTGTTAAGGACCAGCGCAGTCTGCCTACTTTTTTCAAACTTCTTACCAAATTTTGATAAGGACTGGAAAGTGATTTATGATGATTGTTTTTAATTTCAAGCATTTTTTCATTTCTAATAAATGTGAAGATACAATCCTAGTATTATTCGTAAAATTGTGCTTTGCAGACTTTAATTTTCCCTATTATTGACTATGGTTTTTCTTTCTTTTCTTTCTTTCTAAATGCCACTAGTAAGTATACATTTAAGCCAAAATTGCAAATAATTTTTTAAAATTTAAAACGAATAAGTCAAATCATTTAAGTAATTCTTTTCAGATGTTTCATAATTAAGAATATTGAAATTGGTAAATATTTTATATCAAAATTATAACTTTAATTATCCAGTTTTAAGCTATTGTTTTTTGCTCTCCTTTTTGCAGTTGGTTGTGGTGGTGGTGGAGTGGCCAGTGCTGCTCCTTCCACTTATAGAAGGTGGTTCCTCTTCATCATTTTTACCACTGCAGTTGGGTTTAACAGTTCAGCAACTAGTGGATTCGGAGGCAAAGGCGCTCCTTGTGTTTTGTATCGCTCAATTTCAGAGGTCACAGACCGTATTATTTAGATAGTGGATTTCATTGTTCCTATCAAACCAAGACACATTAACTATTGCTCTTAAGATAAAATTTTAATTTTTTTTCAGGCAGAGTATGGTGGATTTATTGGCTATGCCCCACAGCTTATCCCATATTATGTCCATATTGGCTTCAGGACTGAGTTGTGATAAGTAGTTTACATCCAGTTTAAGTCCACAGAGAGTACAGAGTTTCTTCTCATTAGCTTATGGTGGATTTATTGGCTATGCCCCACAGCTTATCCCATATTATGTCCATATTGGCTTCAGGACTGAGTTGTGATAAGTAGTTTACATCCAGTTTAAGTCCACAGAGAGTACAGAGTTTCTTCTCATTAGCTATTATAGGTTACGAAACTTGTGGTTTATCTCATCTCTCTTATTGGTGATGTGATGCCTACATGTTAGCCGCCTATCTAAATGGAAGCCCAGATATTTTACACAATCTGTGTGTGGTTTTAGGTCTTAGTCTCACAGGACGGTTTTTTTTGCCTGAGCGTGAACGTACGAATATGTTTAAATTTAGTAGCACTGGTAATACAGAGCCATTTGTTCGTGTCATCAAACTGTTTCTGTAGTATATTGCTAGCTATTTCAGAGTTTTGGTCAACAGATAATTATTCCATATTGTCAGTGTAAGTGGCTACAGTTATGCAATGCCATTGTGGGCTGATTCTATGTAAATATGTTATACAGCACTGGCCTAAAAACTGATCTTGCTCAGGAGTCTTGAGATCTGATTCGAAGTATGATTGTTAAGGCTTATTCAGGATTTTTTCTTGCCTTTCAGAGCGAGTTTACGCCAGCTTCTGTGGGTGACAAAATCTGTGGGTTTGCTGTCAACTTTGTGTGGGTAGACTCGCGGACTACTGGCCTTTAGTTCATTAGCTGCCATGTCCCAATCCCGTCATCCATTTGATACACCTTTTATAAAAAGTTGATGCTAGATTCTTCTAAGTCGGCATTTTTTTACAACATACAGTACGGCCGATGTAACTTGGCTAACCTGAACATAGGCTCTGCGAACTTTAGCGCATGTACACTCGTAAAAAACTGTTATTGACATTAATTTTTTAAACCAAAATACGAATAAAAATTTACTAATACATGGACCAAGTACAAATAAAATAAATATTAAAACAGTTTGAGACAGAAAGCTACAAAAATAACTTATGAATTAATGAAACAAACCTAATACTACACAAAAAACTTAGCAATAAAATAATAACAACCAACGAAAACTTGTCACCGCCTGTGCTCAAGACAGAGACAGCGACACGAAAATAACACCAATGCTAACGTGTGAGTGAGACATATTACTGCGTATCGAACATTGCCGTGTCTGAGGGTGTTGTTTAATCGATTTTTTTTTAAAATCGATTGAAATTAAGTTATAAAAAATATATTTATTTTCTATGGAGGTTTAAAATATTCTCAAACAGTCGTTATTATAGTAGTCGTTTATAAATAACTGATATTTAACTAAATCATGTCTTTCAACCAAGAAAATAAAATTTTATTAGTTTTTTTTTTTATTAAAGTTGAAATCTCGTTTACTAACGACAACATTTACTATGTTTGTAAATCTATTTCGTTCAATATCTCATATAAATAAAAATTAATATATTCCAAATAGATAAAAATCGATTGCGATATTTGATTGAATAAAGGGTGGATTATGGTTACATAGAGTCAATCTCTAGCCTAGACCTCCGCCCCGCGCACGTCGCCTCATGCCACAATTTGGTTCCTATTAAACGTTCGTGCGCAGCCTTCTGCGCAAAGTTTGGGCTCGCCAAGATATGTCGGCCATACTGTAATGTTTTGTCTAATATTTGGTATATGCGACTCGATGGTGTAGCTTTTGGATCGAGGTGTGTTGATCCAAGCAGCTACTTGAATAGCATCAGTGACGTATCTGTAGGTGTCGTCCACCTTTTTTTTTGTGATATATTAGAAGGGAGATTTTTAGCGAGGCAGTCTGTCCGAGAGTTTGTCAGGGATTCAATTGCTTCCCGAGTAAACTGACTAGTCTTAACAGTCAGAATTGCTGGTGTATGATCCTAAGATCCATCTAGACTGGATGCAATAGTGGTATGTAAGCTGTCTATACCTTTATTAGAAGAAATCCACCAGTTTCTTTTGGTCAATGGGTTAATAGGTAGCTTCACCTGTAAATACTGGTTTTTAAATGATAAATATAGGTTTTAAAGATATTTATTTGTCAAAAAATGACACAGTCACAACAATTTTTCCTTACACTAAATTAAATATATTTTTGTAATATCTTAACCCTTAGTTGATTCGTAGAGAAACCGTTATGAATTAAGTCTATCTTTTTACATGAAGTTAAAATACATAAATAAAAAAGAAAAACTGAATTCCAGGAGAATTTATAGGATTATTTTTTTTTTCCGCGGGAAATCATCCAATGACATCTTAGGCGGAGTGGGAGATAGTGTCAGACTTTAACTGACTGAGTTGCATATTTTGATTTCGTGAAAAATGTGAGGTTATGTTCTGTATCTTAAGAAAGACGTTTTCTAAAAACATAATAGTTGTTTTACAGATGAACATGACCTAGTAATTGAACGATAAATAAAACAGGGTATAAAACACACTCTAATTTAAATAATTTTCTAAAAGTTTTGATATATAATTTACCAGTTTTGATTCTAGGGATGTAATAATAATTGTAATTTACTAAAACGTTATAGCTCGGCGTTTTATAAGTATCTCAATGAAATTGATTATGGGTACTGCAAACATACATGTAAAATTGTAAGCATACTGCAAGCACACCAGTAATATTCTTGAGATGCTTTGGCAATCAAAGTCTTGCTTAGCGAATAACCACTGACAAAATGTTAGTTTTTTATCTCTATAGGTATTGTTTTTTTTGCAAACCTGCTAATAATGCTTATGCTACAATAAAAAGCTCTGCGATTTCATAAATATTTCAACCATTTCTTCTGATTTTGTCATCATTTTTGTGTTGTTTCTTTGATAATAACGCAGTTTTATCTTTCTTGTCGCAGCTGGTTAGTCTATATGGGCTGGAAGCAGAAAATCAACTCTTGAGGTGCTTGCTCACTGAGGCCGCTAAGAATTCCTGGGACACTGATCGCCCAGGCAATACTCCTAGCAACAGCATCCACGCGTCGTTGCTGGCGCAGCACCTCGCGTCTTTGCTCAACCACCCCGCCAAGTCGACCGTTATCTGTCGCGCTGTAGACCAACCCACCAGAACTCTACAGAAGGTAAGTATCCTTAATAAAAACACTTCCTCCCTAATTTTTGTATGCTCATCTATTATTTCAATGCCCATTTCACCTGTATCGTATGTTTGTCCTGAAATCCATACCATTATTATGTCATACCTATATTCACCACAGTCATATTGTTACTTTATAATTCTTTTGTGTTCACTCTGTCTTTATTAAAAAACATAGATGAGATATTTTTTTATTCATTTTATAGTTTCACTGATGAGTCATGCCTCCATAATGTATTATAATATACAAAATAATGTAGTTTTTATAATAATTGTTGGTATGAGATGTTCTGTGAAATATATTTTGTTAACTGCAGCTGGCCGGGAGGCCATGGGGATAATCATAAACACAAGGACATAACACACCATACAGATGTAGGTACTATAAGTTTTTACTATGTCAATGTCAAACTATATTGATATAGTGTAGATGAGGTTGGTATATTGAATTTTATTAGACAAGTAATGGGCACTCAAAAGCAGTTTATAATTTGTTTCCGGTGCTTTTACATAGTTCTTAAATTAATGTATGAATTAAAAAACTACTAAAGCATTAATTTCTTACAGATCTTAAAACCATCAAATACTTTACTCAATCGACTGTCAAGATTGTTAAAGTTAACCACTGCTGAGGATGTTGCTCTTTCGCTGGTTCTGAGAAGGAATTCGTCGAAATCTGAAATCGTAAATTTAACCAAGCAACATCTTAAAAAGAGATTTTTAGACCTCGTACAGTGCTACCTCGACGCAGGTCGGTATTTCGTATTATATAATACGATTTTTTAGAGAAATTAATGAAACTTACCACAATGTTATATTGGAGTGATCAGAGCTCTGTGGCACGACGACGGGGCTAACACGTGTTGTTTCGGTTCACAGAACGCGGACATCAAGTGGAGCGTGCCGGACTTCAGGAATGCAGCCCTGAAGTGTTGCAAACTCTTCTTACTAATCTCGCGCTTGAAAACTTTCGTTTAGCCGCAGTGACAAAAGACTTGTTTTTGAAAAAGTTACGTATTGATTTCCCACGCGAAGTAGTGCCCATAGTGCTCGCGCCCCTGCTGTATCCCGACGATACACAGACGCCTCTTGAGGAAATGACTACAGCTGACGACATGGCCGCAGCCATGATGGATAACTCTCTCGCTGAGATCATCCGAGACATCGGCTATTCTTTCACCTCATCTGTTGAGGAATGCAAGAACAACATGTTAAACTTCGGCGCCCGGGAGCCTACAGCTACGGATGTCGCCAAGATCATATCGACGATGGTGAGATACCACACGACCGCTCAAGACGGACCACCGATACAGACACCCGGAAACTTCTGGCACGAAGTCAAGAAGGAAATGCTACAAGGACACGGCGATGGGTGGAATGCAGAAGTTTTGGTGCAGACCCTGAAAGAATTAGCTTCTAACCTAAATTGGAAGGAGGTCATTCTACAACTGGATCACCCTGAATTCTTTGTACCAGATAGGTCAGGTCTTAACCTGCTTTTCACAATTTTACGACTCGGCCTTCAAAGTGCGGGCTACCCGGCCAACATATTCCCAGTCGAATACTTGTGTCGTCGGTGGACGAACCTAGAGGGACAGATGAGTCTCATTACCAATATCCTGAAATTCACCGACATCTTCAGTTTCGCTGATCACCCATTCCACCCGGTGTCAATCGATTTACTGAAATCACCTCCCGAAAACGATAATAAAGATGTAGGAACATGGCGTTGTCTGTACTTAGTCGAATTGCTTCTGTACGCTTCAGAGCGCGGTTATTATATGCAAGTACAAGATTTATTCAAGATACCTCTGCAATACTGTCCTGACGTTTTGATGCTGGCTCTACTGCAGATTAGTCCACCTGTCAACAGTATCAGGCAAGAACTATTCACAACACTGATCCCGATATTTTTGGGCAACCATCCGAATAGTGGAATCATTTTACACCAGGCTTGGCATAACCAAAATCCGAATATCAAGCCTGTCATTATGCACTCAATGGCAGAATGGTATATTCGTGGAGATTATGATCAATCAAAACTTTCTAGGATCTTAGACGTTGCACAGGATTTGAAGGCGTTGTCCTTATTATTGAATGTTCAGTCGTTTCCCTTTGTGATCGACCTGGCTTGTCTAGCGTCCCGGAGAGAATACTTGAAATTGGACAAATGGTTAACCGATAAGATCAGAGACCATGGTGAAGCTTTTGTATCCTCTATGGTGAAATTCTTGCAAAGGAGATGTCCGCTAGTTCTTGGCAAAGGACCAGAAGAACAGTTGCCGAAAGCGGCTCAACTACCGCACGAGACTATCGCCACGATGTTGGCATGTTTACAATTGTGCATTCCCAACGTCCAACAAGAGCTACAGGAGGCGATCTGCAATGTGATTGCTAACTGCCAGACTCTCATACTGAGCAAGACGCGGCAGACCATCGCGGGTATCGCTCGCCCGCATACCAGAGTCTTGGAGACTCCTTTCAACCCTGCAGGGCTAGGCGGTCCGCTGTTCCCGCAGCATGTCGACTCCATCACGAATTTGACCCCGAATGTCGCCAACATGAGCCTTGGCGCCCCACCCAATACTGCATTTGCAATGCCTGGTACTTTGGGACCTCTAGTCACTACACCAGGATCTCCGTCGCGCTTGATGGGCGCCGGGCCCAATAGTCCTTTTGCTATGATGCCGTTACAACATAATGCAAATGTCGCCAATATGGGACTGGCCAGAATGGCTCCTGCTCCAGCAATGGATAAGCCACGTATTCCAGATCCCATCCACTTCCCGGAGATAATGCACAATGTTGCTAAGGAGATTGAAGATGAAGCTAATGGCTATTTTCAGAGAATCTACAATCACCCTCCGCACCCAACTCTGTCGATAGATGAAGTGCTTGATATGTTAAAGAAGTTTCAAGACTCGCCGAACAAACGGGAGCGGGAGGTGTTCTCGTGCATGCTGCGGAATCTTTTTGAAGAGTACAAATTCTTTCCTCAGTACCCTGATAAGGAACTTCACATAACTGCGCAACTCTTCGGGGGCATCATTGAGAAAGGACTAGTTCCCAGTTATGTTTCACTCGGCTTGGCATTGAGGTTCGTACTCGACGCCTTAAGGAAGCCAGAGGGGTCTAAAATGTATTACTTTGGTATAGCAGCCCTGGACCGATTCAAATCACGTCTCAAGGATTACCACAAATACTGCGAACATGTTAGGGCTATACCTCATTTCAGCGAGTTTCCTCCGCATTTGATTGAGTACGTTGAGTATGGACTCAACAGTCAAGAACCTGCTTCGAAACCGCAGGGCGCTGTATTACCGACCAGTCTCGCTGCTATTTTCAACCCAATTGCAGCCGTAACTGTATCAGCACCGTATAGGTACGTATTTACCTAGTGATTATTTCGTCAAAAAAAGGCTAGTTGCAACTGCAGTAAACTAGTTACCTACTAATAAATACTCTATGAGCCGCTTTTTCAGCCGTCATATAAATTCTAATTAAAGAATGAATGTTATTTAACATGATTTTATCTGATGTTTGAAAAATCGGCACCACTAATATATTTGTTTGCAGGGCGGTTGCTCCAGCAATTTCCGTGATATCAAAAGTGGCAAACTGCAGCACGGGCGGAATGGGCAGCCGGCCATCGATAGCGAACGCCACCAACATCGACACGCTGCTGACGGCCACCGACAGGGAAGAGAAGATAAACGCTCCTCCGGAACCTATTCAAGACAAAACTGCTTTCATTTTCAACAATTTGAGTCAGCTCAATTTACAAACAAAATGTGAAGAGCTTAAGGAAATACTCACTGAAGACTATCATGCCTGGCTGTCACAATATCTAGTTATGAAGAGAGCGTCCATCGAACTTAATTTTCATGCATTATATTCCAATTTCCTTGACGTTCTTAAAATTCGTGAGGTCAACAAGATGGTCACAAAGGAAACTTACCGTAACATCAAAGTATTATTGCGCTCAGATAAAGGCATAGCAAACTTTTCTGATCGTTCATTACTGAAGAATCTCGGTCACTGGCTTGGCATGCTGACCCTGGCCCGAAACGAACCAATCTTACACGTGGACATAGACCTCAAAGCTTTAGTTCTCGAAGCTTACCATAAGGGCCAACAGGAACTACTGTATGTAGTACCATTTGTCGCCAAAGTTTTAGAATCATGCGCTAAAAGTATCGTTTTCAAGCCACCCAACCCATGGACGATGGCGTTGATGAATGTCCTTGCTGAATTGCACCAGGAACCAGACCTAAAATTAAATTTAAAGTTTGAAATAGAAGTATTGTGTAAGAATCTGGGCTTAGACATAGCTAATCTGAAACCAGCAATTTATCTGAAAGATCCAGAAAAGGTGAGGCAGATAGAATTTCAACTGTCTCAACCTAAACAGAATAAAGAGGCGGCGGTAGTGGTACCTGTCAACCAGGCCATCATCCAGGCACCACAGATGCAGATGATGCCTCCGCAGCCGCCAATGATCGCGGCGGAGGACATGACGGTGACGGCACCCACGCCCACCAGCGGCCTCATGGGCGACCCCGGCCTCATGGGCGTACTAGGCCTTCCCGAGCCCAGATTCAATTACTTAGACGTCAATGTCTCATCAACATCTGCATTTGGCCAAAAGATATGCTTTAACCCACACATCCTCCTATTCCAAAACTATCCCCATTTGAAACAGTTTGTTAAGCCCGCGATCGAGAGGTCGATCCAGGAGTGGATCCACCCTGTGGTGGATAGATCAATCAAGTATGCTTTGACTACTTGTGAGCAAATAATAAGGAAAGACTTCGCGTTGGATCCTGATGAAGTGAGAATGCGTACCTGCGCGCATCACATGATGCGTAACCTGACCGCTGGCATGGCGATGATCACGTGTCGCGAGCAGATCATTAGCACTATCAGCACCAACCTGAAGGGCGCTTTTGCTACAGCCCTGATGCCTTCCACACCCCAACAGGTTAGTATTTCATAAACAATTGGATTATTGACTGCTAATACATCTTGAATAGAGAGCTCACTTGACCTACACAGTTGATGTGAGCTCTCTATGCAACATGTGTTATGTGTATATGAAATACTAGTCAAAGTATAAGTATCCCTTGTTGACAATGCCCATAAATGTTAATACTACTCAAATCAATCTGAAACATTTATGGATGCTAATGTTATTGTAGTAGGAAAATACGTCATGTTTAAGAAACCGATTGGCCTGGACAAAATTGTATTTTACTGACTAGGGAACAAATTGGCCTGGACAAAATTGTATTTTACTGACTAGGGAACAAATTGGCCTGGACAAAATTGTATTTTGGTATGGTGATAAATTAGTCGTTTTCTTGAAATTAGTGTGCTAGTAATGATAGTCTTTTAGAGGTAGGTATAAGGTTGTGTCACAGCTTGGGTGGGGCTATTTTTACAGGTATATTACATCATCATGGAGAGAGGCCCTGGATGTAACTGTAAGAAGGCTACAAAATTATTTTTCTCTTTCAAGGATAGGTTCAATGACAATCTTTTGAATTATTACTTATTTTTTCAAGTTTTAGCATGTTTTTAATTTAAAAGTTTAATTATAAATAACTTTATTCTTCCTCCGCTATCTCTCAAATTAACAAGGACAATTTAAAGATTTCTCTGACTTACCGATTGACTGACAAAAACCTAGACCCTATGATTTTCTTTTGATTTGATCCCTATCATGGCAATCAAAAGATATTTTATTATCATATTAATAGTTTCTGGTATTTCAGAAGGAGGTTATAGAAAGCGCAGCTGCTGTTCTAGCTACTGAAAATATGGAACTGGCGTGCGCATTCATCCAGAAAACGGCTGTGGAGAAGGCGCTACCTGAACTGGACAAGCGCCTCATGGCCGACTATGAACTGCGCAAGCTTGCGCGTCAGGAGGGCCGCCGCTACCTTGACCCCATGGTGCTGGCCTATCAAACCGAGCGCCTGCCAGAGCGCGTGCGCGTGCGCGTGGGAGGGCCCATCGATGTGCAGATCACCGTTTACGAAGAGTTCGCGTACAATATTCCCGGCTTCACACCCGTACGCGACGTCGGATTGTTCATACCCAAGCCGTCCGCTCAGGAACAACTGTCTCAACTCACGTTCAGCCAGGTCATCAACCCGACCCAAGTGTACGGCACGGACGAGATGAGCGCGCTAATCACGGGCGCTGAGCTATTCCTGGCCAACTGCATCAACAACGCCGCACTCGCCGTGCAGGCCGCCAACATGCACTCTCTGCTTGAGTGCCTCTGCATCGCCCGAAGAAACCGTGACTTTGTGTCCGGATGCGCTTTACTACAGAAGGTAACATAGACATGGTTTTCAAACAAATTGCAATGGAAGTGTCAGCAATTATTGTATTACTTTTGATGCAATAGTTCATTGATGCGTATTTTTTGCAGATTTTTATCCTACTTATGTTTCCTATTTTAGTTTGAACTGTCCTAATTTCTTATTTATTTCATTTTTTTTTTTTAATTTCCCAACATTGTCAGTGCTGATGAATCAGTTCTTATTTGTAACTTACAGATATCTAAAAGCGAGGGTTGACAGGATCCGGTAAATTAGATGTTGTGAAAATTAGCACAAATAAATGTGTGTAAAAATAGTGAGTGGTTATTGTAATATTAATTTGTCTGGTAGGCGGTGGAGGGCTTGCTGGATGGGCACATCATGCAGCCCAACATGGGAAACGACCACCAGGAGATGATGGGTCGCTATCGCGACACGCATCTGCGCGTGCTGAAGCTGCTTGAGGACGCGCGCGTGTACGGCCACGTGTGGACCACCAAGCAGATCACGTGCTGCCTGACCGAGTGTCGCGAAGAGCTGCGCTACAACATCGAGGCAGTCGATGTGCTCATTAGGAACCACCTCGTCAACTTGCCACAAGTAAGTCAAACTTCGTGCACATAGCACACAGCTATCTGTTAATGTTATGACGCTTCGTTCCTAAAACACTAACTAACTTTCTTCTTCTACCATCAGTACGACTTGGCGCTTGCTCACATGATGGACAGCGGCAACAACTATATGGCAGTTGCCTTCGCGATGCAGCTCGTGCAACTGTACCTCGTCGATGACAGGAATAACATCTTCGTAAGCGAGTCTGACTTGTACCACGTGACCGAGACGCTGCTCCGTGTCATGTCGCATTCGCGCCAGCCGCCACCCGAAGGTCTCGGCTCCCTTATTGAGATGCTCCGCGTCAATCAGGATCCTAGTGCGTATCTTGGGGAAAGGTCTCCTCTGGGACCCACTGCTCATATTCACTCTGGAATTCTGCAAGTTCGCGTAAGTGTACAAACATTTTTAAACAATTTATTCCAATGAAATGGTCAGGTCAAGCATTTCATAATTATATGCTTTTATACATACTTTTGTGTAAAACTTATTATAACTGTAATGAAATAAATTACAAGGAGGAACATTCATCAACTTCACTTTGTTCCATAGTCGCAAACCTACGACGACCCGCCCGGTCTACAAGAAAAAACGGAGAACCTTCTCCGCGAATGGAGGAATGTGCTTCTCAGTCCTCTGACCGAAATCGAATTCGCACAAAATTTCAACTTGTACGTCCATCGCATGAACATGAACGGCATCCTGAAGACTGACGACATGATCACAAGGTTCTTCAGGATCGCGACTCAGATGTGCGTTGAAAATGTGTACACGCAGCTAAATGAAGACAGGATGAACACCCCGCCCTTGCCTCCAAAGAGGGACAAGTATTACAACATGTGCGACGCATTCATCAAATTAGTCTCTCTCTTAATCAAGAACACAGCTGATGGGGGCAATCCGACGCCAAAGTTGAATTTACTAAACAAGGTAGGTTTTTAAATCATCGAATACCTACATACATACATATTAAGCCTTTTCATGTTCCCACTGCTGGGACTCAGGCCTCCTCTCTCTAGGAGAGGGGATGGGCCGTAATCCACCACGCGGGCCCAGTGCGGGTTGTCATTGCACAATGTTCCATGCATTTGATACATAATCTATCATTTTTATTTCTCACAGATCCTGGGCATTATTGCCGGATGCCTTCTTCAGGATCACGAAGAGCATGGCACCAATTTCCAACAGTTGCCGTATCATCGGCTGCTTCTCATCCTATTCTTAGACATGAATATGGCTGAACCCGTTTTAGAATCTATGAATTATCAGGTAAAAGACGTAACCTTCTAAACCATATACAATGGATATATGATGATAATAATACACCATGTCTATGTAATATTGATGAATTTAGATATTATTTGTGTCTAAATTTATTGTCTTTTTACAGATCACATTCCATGTGAGGGACAGTAGATTTTACATGATACATAAGTCTGATACATAAGTCGGTTTTTTTACTTTCGATGTGTTGTATATTCTCATATTATGATGTAGTACAATTTGGTATTGTTGTGGTAGGTTCTCACAGCGTTCTGCCATACGCTGCGTATCATTCGGCCGAACATTGCGCCCGGGTTCGCGTATGCCTGGCTGGAAATTGTTGCGCACCGCGCCTTCATCAACCGTGTGCTCGCGGTGACACCACAACAGAAGGTACAACGCGTTATATTTGACTTTGAAATCGCAATGTGGCTGGGGTTTATCATCCATGACCATCTCCCATTTGCTTACTAATGGCGATATTATATGGTTCAATCAAACTAATTATTTACTTTGGTTGTAATGTGACGATGTCGATAATAAATGTGAAATAAAAAAAAGTTAACCATGTAGTATAGCCACAATTAACACGAATGTAGCAGCTGCTAAATTAATGTTATTCTTCAAAAACCCTACCTTGGAATATTAGTTTAATCAACTATTTAAAGCACAAAGTACTGAAGCCTCAATAGTGTATAACGTGAACCAAGGTTCACCAGATAACCCGGACAAGTGGGTCATCGATAAGCACACTTATTGTTTTTTTTTTTTAATATTATGGGTAGGCTCGCGCTTGACCACTATCTCGCCTGATGGTAAGCGATGATGTGGTCGACGATGGAGCACGCTTGCCTAGAATTAACCTATTCACTATTTCTTTCTTTTTCTTTTAGCTACACAAAGGAGGCCAGGCAATTAAATTCATTTACTTTTTGTGTGTATACTCGAGCGGCCTTATTAATAGAGATGGGCCAAATAAATTTAACTGGATTTAGAGATCATGCGTTTGTTCTGTATATTCCAGTTACTACTTAATGCGACACGACTTCTAGGGGTCCTTAAATACTTACGAAATTATAGTATTAAATATGTTCATCTGTCATTATTATCATCCATGCTTACGCTAAGCTATACTAAATGCTAATATTTTCTTTAAGCAATAGTAAACTTCCAGTTTCAACATTATTTAAAATGCCGACTGATAACTAAAAATTCGGCCCGTCTCTATTAATCGGTGATTATTTTACACCACAATGTGTCATTCCATCGAAATCAAGTAGTTCGAATTGATCTATATTCAAGGCAAGTGTAATGCTGCTGCCGCCATGAGTCCGCTTTTGGAGCTTAAAGATTTGCTTTATTCTTGTATGAAGATCAGTTATTTATTTGGCTACTTTCGACTTAATCAAGCACTCGACATAAACTATAACACTCTCGTGGGTTATTTGAAACACTGGCAGGGAAAACATCCACCTGTAATTTCATCCTATCGCTATCATTCAGTCTTGATTCTTTATCATTACGTGTCAGGGTATACAGATCAATAAGTAAAGCGTGTTGCAGAAGAAAAACACTGAAAATGTTATAAAAACTCATTTAAATGCTCAGACCAATAAAAAAGTATAGACGGAGTCGTCGTAAACAAAAGCGACTACATAAGTGAGGACTAGTTTTGGCTTTGTGTGCGTAACTTGGTGTATGACATCGTAGATTTGCACATGTGTGCTAGAGAAAAAATGTTGCAAGCGTTGCGCTGCGATTCCCAAGTGCGAGAGATATACTTTGGTTAAGTTTTATTATTGTGTAAGTAGTATAGTGTTTATCTTGGTTGTATGAAATGAAAGATGATTTAATGAAAATCATTTATTTTCATATTAAGTGAAATTATTAATTTTAAAAACACAAAACTTACATATAATAATAATAATAATATATTTTTTTATATTTTTAAATGTTTTTTTATATGTGTTTTTTGTAAGAAATATTTAAAAATATATAAAATATGTATAAAAAATAAATAAAGAATAATAATATATATCCAACGACTATCGGATTAGGTGTGGGTCATCCAGCGTAACCGTATGTTGGATAACGCCGTACTTGTAAATAAAAAAACACTTTGTTGTAGTGTCCGTAAAAAATGACGACTTCCCTTATTTTTGGAATTAAATAATGTTCTTAACTTGCAACACCGACACAATGGCGTGTAAGAAATTATATCAGATATTTTTACGATTTAATTTAATTTAAACAGCAAAAACGTTATTTACTTGTGAAAAGTAATCCCAGAAGCCTTTTTTTGGAAAAAGGAATTGTTCTTGCAGCAGTTTATGACACAGGACGACATAATTTCGTAATTATTATCTCAACAAAACAATGTCACGCGCACTCGCTTGCTAGCGGCAGACTACCGAGCGGCCGGCTTCATATTGCCGATTGGCTTCATATTACGTGCCACACTTTTAGGAGCGCAATGTTCTGTCTATACTTTTTTATTGGTCTGAGTTTAAATGTAAAAATATTGCAAAGAATTAATAACTGATAGTAGTAATTAGATAATCAAATTGGCATATGTGCGGTGCATGTATGTTGCATGCAGTTTGTGTTTAACGCAGCGCATCAGGTGCCTGGGTACCTGGTGCGCAGTAGTGACTGCATATAGTGACCCATACGCTGGTTCCATTTACAGGGCTGGGGCATGTACTCTACGCTGCTGATTGACCTGTTTAAGTTCCTGGACCCGTTCTTGCGCAACACGGAGCTTGCAACACCCGTCATGATGCTGTACAAGGGCACATTGAAAGTGCTTCTTGTCTTACTGCACGATTTCCCGGAATTCCTCTGTGACTACCACTACGGTTTCTGCGACGAGATCCCTCCAAACTGCATCCAAATGAGGAACCTCATCCTGTCCGCGTTCCCGCGCAACATGCGGCTCCCCGACCCCTTTACTCCTAACCTGAAGGTGGACTTGCTGGCGGAAATCACGCTGCCGCCACGCGCTGTCATAAACTACACCACCATAATCCCCGCGTCGCAGTTCAAGAAGGACTTGGATGCGTACCTGAAGGCTCGCGCGCCCGTCACCTTCCTGTCAGAGTTGAGAGGAAACATGCAGGTAAACAAGCTTTAAAAGAATCTGGAATCCTTCTAAAGTTGAAGCTCCGATATGAACGAGTGCCTTTTTGGGACAGGTATTGAACGAACCCGGCCGCCGATACAACTGCCAACTCATGAACGCCGTGGTGCTGTATGTGGGCACGCAGGCCATCGCGCACATCCGTGCTAAGGGACAGACCCCCAACATGTCCACCATCGCGCACTCTGCGCACATGGACATCTTCCAGAACTTCACCGTGGACTTCGACTTCGAAGGCCGGTAAGATAATGCATTAAAACATTTAAGTATACTTTAATTAGTAAACTTATTATTTGGCCATAATCCGGGTAATAGTGAAACATATATTATTTATTTTAAATTAATAACATGTTTAGAGTGGCAGATTAAGGTAACATCGATATAAAAACTTCGTGACGCTGATAGGTCGCAAGACATGACGACTTGTAGTTCCAGAACCAGTGACAATATATACATATGTAAGTTCTTGGCCGCCTTTGCATTCACTATACCGGACGCTTGTGTTCGCAGATATTTATTCCTGAATGCGATCGCGAATCAACTGCGCTACCCGAACAGCCACACGCACTACTTCTCGTGCTGCCTCCTGTACCTGTTCGCCGAGGCCAACTCCGAGGCCGTGCAGGAACAGATCACCAGAATGCTCCTCGAGAGACTCATCGTTAACAGACCACACCCCTGGGGACTCCTCATCACGTTCATCGAACTCATCAAAAACCCCATCTACAAATTCTGGTCACATGAGTTTGTGCATTGCGCACCTGAAATTGAGAAGTACGTACCCTTTAGGAAATAGTTTAAAATGCTATCGCAGTCATAACCATATTAACCAACCATGGAGTAGTATGTATGTATGATAAAGTGATAGAATAGCATTCACCCTTTTGTGAGATGTCCGGGTACGTTTGTCTTTGCACAGTGAAGAGTGATGATGGCGATATAAACAGTGCAGATGTAATCGTTCACCCGCACATTATCACTCCATTGCTTATAATCCAATATTAACAAAAGCCAGTTCTAATTATAGTCTAGTAGTAGAAACTAGACACAGTATTAGAATGTCTTATACTTATAGCTCACATATGTTTAACAGTATATTTTTAATCCAGTCATTTAGTCAATTAGGGATATTCATGGGCATAAAAGGGGTGAAATAGTTATTTCTATCAGAATGAGGCTGGATGCACTGAAGGAGAAACATTCTGAGCGCATGTAAAAGGTTTAACTCTGATTTAAGTTCAATAAGCACAAAAAAAAAAAAATTGTTGCATGCTTGGGGAAGCATTTCGCTTTCCTTATAGTCGAGTGCAAGTAGAAAACAAACCTCTGCTGAAGTTTATATTCAATGCATTTAGATAGGACCGTCTTTTCGAGTTTTAAATAATAATCAAGCTTAGATAAAATGTTGAAATGACTGTGAAGTGTGAACATTATGACATTGTATGTGAATGCAAAGAACCTTCATTTTCGGCATAAAATGCGATTACAATTTTTTTTCCTTGCTTGTCATCATTTTGTGATTCACACGAATTATTTGTAATACCTTCTACTTATGATTTATTTGAATACTGCATTATACGAGTATAAGTTTGACTTTCGTCGACACTACAAAATGAGGTATCCCCATTAATGTTCAATCTGGAACGTTAATGAACGATCAGTATTATGATTACTCTTAACAAACATTTCGAGTCCATTGAGCATAAGAAAGGCCCATGAAAATCAACTTACTACCAACTTCGTCAGGTAAAACTCTTATTGCACTCGACTATAATGTCTCATTATCTTTCAATGTATGATGTTAGAGACTGACTGTCCCCACCAAATCAGTCCAAGTTAACACTCGCATAGTATCGGAATAACTACTAAAACTTTTGTTTACATTTTTCGAGGAAAACGAAATATGTCAACAAAGAATTTTCGAAATAGACTCATATAAATGCCCGTTCCGTCTGCTGATAGTCAGCACACACTAAAGCTATTTCTAACAAACAGAATCATGGAGATGGGTAAATGTACCTTTAAATAATGTTTGCATAATAATTCAGTACAGGTGAAGATAATCATATTTTTCTTTTTTTTATTAATAGTGCTATCCGACTTCACCTGGAGCGGTAATTAGCCCCCTTTTATAAATTCTCGTCGAGTTCCGATCGAAGCCATACATATTCTGTCTCGAGTTTATTTTTATATTTTAATTCTCCCTTTTTGGTAACGTTACAGTCGTGCAGCAAAGTAGCCTACAATCTCTTACGGCGACCATCCTTGCAGTTAGAGATTGACTAAATTGTAAAATTCAGTATGGACCTCGATCAGTACCCGTCTGAGCACATATTAATAATAGTATTTTTTGAAGGACTCGTGCTATCATAAAGTGGTCATTCGTGCCCTGTAATTTTTTTTTTACGATCCTTTTTTTCGCAATGATCAGTGGCGACGCATGCTCGCTAGGCAAGCTTCGAGTTATACAACGAACGCTAGTCCGCATACCGTTGACCGCTTTCTGATTGTGCGCACTCCACAGGGTGAGATTCCAATAGGATAATAATCATAACTCATTAGTACATTTTTACTCGTTTGCTTTTCCCTCTGCCTCAATGGAGTTTCACCCTGAAGCTGATTCTAAAGCAATAGTTAGAACAACACGATCGGCGTGTGGTGCAAGTGGCGCGGGTGGATGGAGAATATAGTATTTCATCAGACTGTCATACACATGACCCGCGATGAGCGATATTTCGTGCTGCTGAGGTAGCAATGTTATCCATGTGCTCGAACTAGCACCGCTAGCAGACTGTGTTGATGTAATCGTTGCTCTGGAATAAGCCGAAGCCCGAGGCTAAAAGGCGACGCTGCCGGTTCAGCTCCGATTTCCTCACTTAAGCTAGTTGAAATCATCACTCCTGCTCAAAAATGTGAGGACGCCGTAGCTAATCGGTTCTCCTTTTGTCCCGGACTATGTACTGCTAGTTAGGAATTGTGACGGCCAATAATAATAATAACTAATTTTTTTATTTGTAAATAATTGTTGCAATTTTGAATAACTTGATTGAAAATGGGTCGTTAATCTATCGCCTATCTAGTGAGAACTAGACACTGCTAAGCGCGTGTGAAGCCTAAATCAATCGACCGAATTTGAATGACTAAAGTTAAAAAAAAATAATGTTTGAATTGAATGACTAAGTAATTCTCCGTATGCACTATTGCCTCGTTTTCCTATGCGGGATGTGCGTGTAACTAACTTTACTAATTGTTGAAGTGCGACTTAATATCAAAACGTTGACTTTCACGCGTTTTTTTTAATATTGATTTGAACTCGGCTGATTTTCTTAGCGTTCATGCGCGAACTGTTTAGCTTTTTCATCGACCGACTGAGCTAGCTTTCTTGCGCGCCTAGCTTTACTAAGTTTTGTTTTAATTATCGTGCCCAACATAATTCACGCGTAGAACGGGATCTAATATTTTTATAAGCATAGCCCAATTTACTGGCTTTTTGAACTAAAAAGTATTATTATATTCTGGTTTCGCATGAATTATGAAATTATTTTTGATTGGAGTAGGCATTTCAGGATATTAAGTTGATGATTTTATACTGGTTTGGTTGTCCCAGTTTTTGTGTGTCAGAGTCGCAGGATATTCTCAACACCGGAAACATCATCATGCAATCAACAGCTTGGTTTTAATAACTGTGACAAAACTAACCATGACCAATAATAATATGAGATGGTGCATGACATCCCTTCTCCATGTAAAATAATAATGCATTTATAGGCTTAATTGTTATAAAGTTGCAAAACAAATAGAATATATTTTTTACATGAAGAAGATATGTACGGCATTCCCTGTTTCTTTTTGCTGCTGTGGATAATGTAAGGTAAAATTAAATTAGTTTTAAAAGAGGGCTTTAAAGTAAAGCCGTTCTATACTACAATTTATTAATGTTACTAACAGTATTGGGCAATTCTTTCTAGATGGTGCCGCTTTTGCGTACGTATTTAATTTATTTTTCTATGACTTAATCAAACTACGATTTAAAATACATAACAAATACAAAAAAAACTTTTGACAAATTTAGCCCGATATTGACCCAAGTTAGTCGTTACGTGCAAGTGGCGCTATCTAGCGTTAGGTTGGTGTGTAGTAAGCATGCTTTGGTGTTGTGTAACGTCATTTCTGTGGGAATCTAACATTTTCTTTTGCTCAGGCTGTTTGCGTCAGTGGCGCGTTCCTGCATTGTAGACAAGACGGGTGCGGGAGGGGGGGAAAGAGAGATAGCCGAGTAGCGTCGCGCCAATTGGGAGTCTGTCCGGCATAAGCACATGTACAAAGGCTATGCCGAGAAAGGTATGTTGAAATTATTTTTAAATTTCTTTTTTTCACATTAACGCGCTATCGTCGTTAATTTTATTGACCGAGTATGAAACAACTTGCCATATATTCATCGGGTTAAGCATCTAGTATATAATTTATCTATAGTCGATCCCGTAAATGATTTGCTACTTTTAAAGCTAAGAAATCAAGAAGCGGTATTCACACGCACCCGCCACAGTGGGAAACGGCTGTTCGCGGCCCCTGCTGCACTGGCGTGCAACGCGGCAGCCGAACCAGGTTGCACCCGCACGCGACGCGCTCGGTTGACGCCCGCAGTGGCCGGCGAAGGGTGCACGAAATCCGAAAATCAATGGATACACTCAGAACTTTTTAGACCTTTTTTTAATTCTTCTTTAAGTAAATAAGTATAAAGTAACAACTCGTTTCTGGTGTGTATCTCCCTCCAACTGTCCATAGCGTCTGGAGCTCAACCGATAATTAACCACCGCGCCAGTAAAACGCGTCGTGAAATGTGCTTTCATTTTTTACATTATATCTGCACTCTACAGAAGCTGTGGGCCCGCAACAGCGGCGGACGCGGGTACAAACCGCTTCGTGAGTTCTTAGCCAAACAACTGAGTGGCAATTCAGTTTAATTAAAACTTCAACTGTGATTGAATATACCTATGAAATGTGCAAGTGGCATTCAAGCATTTAGGGTAATATAGCAATTAAATAGATTTAATTTAGCTGATATAAGCACGAAAAACTGCCACTGCCTTTCCATTCTGTGAAAAAAATGTTGGTTTTCATTTAGATAATTGTTACTTGTTATTGTAAGTGCGATTTTTAAACAGTTAGCTTCGTTCCAGGCTTCCAAGGCGAGGCAGGACCGAGCCAGCCGCCGCAGCCACAGCCGTCCACTTCAGGCCAGCCCCCCAAACAGGTGTTGCAGTGGAACAAACTGTTTCAAAAGAAGTAAATCAGTGACGAACAATTTATTGTAAATATATGTATCTAGTAGTGAACTTTGTACATTATCAGTTGGCTTTTGACGTTCTCTCGATCTGTCCAAACTTGTTTAGTTATGTAACGGTTATATCATTACTTATACATTTGGTCTCCTAAAACTTTTCTTTGTCACACTTAGTCGGATTTTTATATCACCTTGTACAATCATTGATATTGGTAAATGTATTTGATTTTTAGTAAAATTACTGTGTATCATCAACAAAATAATCAATGAAACGCAAGCATCAGCTAATAAGCTGCTAGTGTCTAACCAAATAATGTAGTTTCATTTAGATATGCCTCGCCTTGTGTTATAAATCATTTGAATTAATATAAATAGTACACACGGAATGCCTGCGCGGTGGTACGAGAACTCATCAGTTCGGTGGTCGAATCACAAAATTAGTTGTATTGTTAAGAAAGTAGTGTATAAACATAAGCGTGACCTCTGAAGACTGAGTTTCTATCATCGTGCTAAAGCTAAAATGTGTTTTATTGCCTTCTTATTCGCTAAATTCAACTAGATTTGATTCTATTTATTTATTTATATTTCTAATGTAAATTCCAAGCAAATCCTTTTTGATTGTATAAATTAAACGTACCCTAAGATTTCGTTCTATATAATTTATGTAGCAGCGTTGCTTATGGTTTCAAAGGAACCCGCAGCTTCGACACTTCTAAACTGAGACGTTAACTTGGACTATTCGCAATTTGTTAATGGATGTGTGCCTCGCGCGCAGCGACAGCCCGCTGGACGATACACACGCTAGCGCGGACGCCGCACTGAAGTACAACGTTGCACTGACTGCTTGTACGCGCGGCACCCGCGGCTTATCTCTGAGACAATCATGACCCAATACAATCATACAATTAATTCTATTACACCACTGGTGTTTGACAAATAATCATGAAAAAAAGAACTCAATCGTAAAGTGGATAGTTGATAGTGGACGTTTCGTAACGCGAATATAGTGATGACTTGGCGTGCAGCGGGTGGAATTGGTCTGAAAGATTTACGCGACGTGGTAGGTCACTCGTGTTGGGTGACTTGTGCGGCCGGTCGCGAGCTTAATAAGCTGCATTATATTCGCCTCGCGACCAGAAGCACAACACACCCAATTCAGTTATTTTAAGGCAAATTACACTAAGTGATACAGAGCTAGCTCGTCGAATTAGGTAAATCGACTGATTAAAAGTAACCGCTAAATCGATTGTTAGTTATAAATTTTTAATACTTAAAAATAAAATTTGTGTATTTGTAATTATTCGCACGTATCTTGTAGTTTTGGATTATGAATTATAATTGTAATATTTAATAAGTATTGATGAAAGTTTTCTAGGTGTGATTTTAACCTAATATTAGGAATGTATACGTCACAGGATAATTGGGCAAATTGTGTTTTTGCGAATATTTGATCCTATGATTATTGGAAGCCAATAATAATTTACGTAATATTACGAGATTTTTTTCCAATTATCCTGCGAAATATGTGCCGATGGAGCAGCAGTCGCCCGTGGCTTGTGTCGATGGCTACGACCGTGACGAAGTCTCCCTTCACCGGGCTAAATATTATGAATTTTAGATGTAATGATAAAATTAAAACTTCAATTTTTAAGCAAATGTGTAATCACTCTTTTCTAAAGTGTTTAACAAAAGTATTTTTCCATCATACTGTTTTTATTTATTACTTTACTAAACCCTTTATAAACCGACTGTTGAAAGATTGTCTTGGTTGTCTATAACCATATCATGACAAGTTTATTATTCTATTTTTAATTACCAAAAACCATTCGTTATATCTACTAAATCATCGAACAAGTTGAATAAAGATACAAAAAGCGCCGAGGAAATTATTGATGTAATTATTAAGTATCTACATAAGTTACCATGATATAGGTATATCAACGAAATAAGGTTTATTAAATCAAATCAAGATAATTGCCAGTCTAAAGGATCTCAAAAAAATCGTCTTAATTGGAAAATGAATTGATTAGATTTTTTAGTCCGCGCGGCCGCCCGCGCGTGTATCGTGTGCGGCGGAAACCGGATTATTACCTGCGCAGTGTCGCTAGTTCAACTTTAACGGTCTGCATGTAGTCTTGTCGATGGAGAACTTTAATGTGTTAATACGTAGCAAAAAGGGGCGCGGGGCGCGGCTGCCCTCGCGGGCACTCGGACGGAGTACTTGGTATGGAACCGCGCGGGCGCCCGCGTAACGCGCCCCTTTTTGCTACGTAGGTACATAATCATGGATTAGTTTTTTTTTTTGCTGGCTTGACTTCATGACTTTTGGCTAAAACGTTTTAATGTTGCTACTAATATAATAGTAGGAGATCCGGTAGAGGAAAAGTACCGGGAAAAGATCAATAATACACAAAATGTTTGTTATTCATCCAAATTTATTTTATCACCTTCAAAGTTTGCTCCTTCAGAAACGATATAATCCAATCGTTAAAATCCAAGCCAACGAATAATCCAATCGTTAAAACATTTTTTAAATGCTGTTTCCGGAATTGAGTTCAGTTCTCGCCGCGAATTTTCCTTTGTCTTCTACCGATTGAAAACGGGTGCCACGAAGTGGTAATTTGAGTTTAGGAAAAAGAAAGAAGTCGGCTGGAGCCATATCTGGTCTTCTACTTTTCGTGTCGATGTACTCTAACTAAATTTTATCTGACCAGTGTTTGGCAACCTCTACGGCTCTGTTATTGGCCTCGTATAGATCCTGAAAACTGCAGGTGGTTGTGTAGGATGAACAGCATAGCAAATGACGCATGTCCTGTGCAGCGGCTCCACACTGGCACTGTGTTAAGAGATGGGTCGAGGAAGCCCTATTTGGCCAAATTATTTTTACAGCGCAGCGGCCAACCTGAGTGCGCTGTCGGTTAAGAGATTTTCAGATTGGCCACTGCAATTCTCGTCCAGGGGGGAGATGTTCTGACGGGGCGATGAAATGTGTACGAGTTGGGTGCTTCCATCGATATATATGTACTACGTACTAGATTACGCGTGCCGTACACTCACTTCAACCGACTCAGGTGCAGTGTCTTCTATGCACCTTGATAATGATGACATTAGTACAGTTTTGACGTTCTTGCAGTGTGAGAGCGGCGCTTATAAATTAAAATTAAAATGAATATGGACGTAAATAATAATTCTGTAGTAATTTAAGTAAAATTACTTGTTGTCCAAGCAATATAATAGCTTCTAATATCGTAATAGTATGTTAGAAAACATATTATTTTATTAAAAAGCCTTCCCATTTTACAATCATAGACTAAAACATGCAGATGTTAACTCCCACAAAAACCAGATTTTTACCTACAACTGGTTTAGTGAACACAGACTTGCATGGTGTTTTATTGTTTTTTTTTTTTTTTTTGAATATTTTATTTAATCTTATTTCTTTTTTGTATAAATGATATCAATGAATTCCGTCAAATTCAAAAATTATGACGACGCGTGTTTTTTGATATTGTAAAAACTCTGCAAGAAATGTCAGCAAATCATTGGGTATCAGTTTTCATCGGTAAGTTTTGTCGTTAGGTAAGCATTCTGTCATTCATTAGCACTTAGGTATTACGTATCTACCTAGATATCACGTGCAGATTAGTATTCAAATATACATTAGGCTCAGCTGAATATGTAGTCTTATGTGTGATATTGCATTACTCATATTGAGATTTCGTCCTTCATACACTATAATTATATTCTAGATTTGTTCACACTAGTCAGCCGAAAAGGGAAGAATGGATAAAAATTCTTCAAGAGGATTGTACGAGCCAATAATGCTCATACAGCAAAATACGTTTTGCTTATTAAACTTAATAATTTAATTCAGTCGTAACTACACCTCCGTCACGCGGTAATGTGTTTGCAATAAATAAGTGCGGCTCTATACATAACTTTATAGTATTTACCAATAAACATTTTAACGTGTTACTAAGTGGTTTGGTGTTACTTTATTTACAACCTACAACAACTACTGGAGAATCGTCAACGGCGAAATACTCCAACATCTTTTTGGTCCTTCGAGCCGGATTGGGTCATTTGGTCCTGATTGGTCCTTTTGATCCTTCGAGCAACAAACAAAGGTGAGTCGAATCATTATTTGAATCATCGAACTCTCAAACCAGCGGAGATTACGTCTACTGCTACAAACCTACGGAGATTACGTCTACCGCTACAAAACCATGAAACAAGGAATAATCAGCGGGGATAACGTCCACTGCGATTGGAACTACACAACATCTATAACCAACAAGTAACAATGTGAGGCATCTTCAACTAAACAATGCAGTCAATGAATCAACTACGAGACAATTTAAGGAATGAACCAGGATTTTCAGGTGTCTCAAAACCGAAAACCCCACATCCACAAGAAACACCGCAAATTGATACAACTGGAGTTCAACAATTCGGAGACGAGACGAACCATCACTTGTCAATGTTGTTACGTAATCAAATATGTAACTTCAAAACGCCTTGAAGCGAGCGGTCTCCAAAACTAATCTGGATGATATGAAAGAGAAGTGGCAACTTCAAGATCAACTAAACATACTAAGTTCTAAGTGGGAATCCATCGACAAAATACATTGGGAACTAAGCTACTTACTGCAAGGAAACGACAAGGATTACGAAGCAAAATATGACTATTGGGAGCAAGTCTACGACAACCTAAAGGCAGATTTGAATAGAAAAATCTTTGAAACATCTCATTACGAAAAAACAACACCGCGTATGGAACTGCCGGAGTTCAATGGAGCTTTCAGCAATTGGATCTCTTTCAGAGATTTATTCATTGAGATGATTCATAACAATCCAACGCTAAACAAAACGCAGAAGATGAAGTTCCTGAAATCTAAATTGAAAGGTGAAGCGGAGAAGTTAATCAAACACCTACCAGTGAGTGCTGACAACTACGACTCATGCCTGAATATAATTCAGCATCGCTACGACAATAAGCGACTACTTTTCGTCTCATACGTGGACACGCTTCTCAATCAACCATCTATCGACAAACCGAACTCTACTAACTTGAAAAAGCTGTACGATACAACCAAAGAGTGTCTAAATGGCATGGAGAACATCGACATCAACGTTCCTGTATGGGGGCCACTGATCGTGCACTTACTTTCTTCCAAACTGGATGACGTCACTTACGGTGACGTCATCAAAAGCATGAAACATTCAAGAGAGCTTCCAGACTTAGACGAGTTTATGGAGTTCCTGGAATTACAATTTATGACGCTAGAAACATCGCGAAACAAGAAAAGCGGTGTGAAACAAAATAATAACAACAAGTCAACAAACTTTAAAGACTCAGAAAAGTGGACAAAAACCTACCATGCATCGCTGCGGAAATGTCCACTCTGCAAAAACGATCATGTACTAAGGCAATGTTCAACATTCCTGAATATGGATATCGCAACGCGAAACCAAACAACAAGTAAACTGAACCTATGCAAAAATTGTTTATTCAGTCACGGGGAAAACAAATGCAACTCAACGAAAAGATGCCGTCCGTGTAATTTTAAACACCATTCCCTTCTGCATGACGATAATCTGAAAGGGCAACAATCAAAGCCAACCACCTCAACGGCGGCTGAGCGAACATCAAATCACATCAACGGTGAACAAGAGATCCTCTTAACGACTCTTCAACTCAAGGTCAAGAACAAAGAAGGAGATTACGTCATCCTTCGGGCGTTGCTGGATTAAGGTTCTCAAGTAACCTTGATCACTGAAAACGCTGCTCAACGATTGAACTTCCCCGAAATAAAATGCACGCTGCTATCACTGGCGTGGGCACAATAATGGGCTCGAGTAAAGGGATGATTAAGTTAGAATGTAAATCTATCCACTCTGAGTATACATTCCAAACGGAAGCATTAGTGATGAGTAAACTTATCAATAATCTGCCGAACTCTACAATCAACACAACGAACTGGACACACCTGCACAATATCAAATTGGCCGATCCAGACTTTAACATCTCAGGGCCCATCGATTTACTTCTAGGAGCAGATATTTACTCTGAGATCATCTTAGAAGGAGTACTCAAACACAACAATAACTCACCAGTAGCGCAACAGACCAAGTTAGGCTGGATACTGTGCGGTGCCACAAAGCAATTTAACTGTCTAGTTACTCTAACTGAGCTAGATAAGATAACAACTTTCTGGGAGACAGAAGACATTCCTTCAGAACCTGAAACATCAACCAAAGACGAATTCTGTGAACAATATTATACGGAAACAACAGAGCGATTAAGCAACGGGCGATATTTAGTGAAGATGCCGATGAACTCCAATTATGAAAAAAACCTTGGAAAATCGAAGCCTCAAGCCATAGCACAATTTCTTCATCTAGAAAAGAAAATGGCAAAACAAGAACACTTTGCCAAACTATACAAACAATTCGTCCGAGACTACACCGAATTAGGGCACATGAAGCCAGTGACAGAATTCGAGAGTCGAGTACAAGTCTACCTTCCACACCACGGCGTGGTAAGGGCTAGCTCTAGTACGACTAAACTACGAGCTGTTTTCAATGCATCCATGAAGACAGACTCTGGCTACAGCCTAAACGATCTAATGGAAAAAGGGCCAAACCTTCAAAAGGACATTTTATCCCTGATCATAAAATGGCGGAGCTATAAATATGTTCTAACGGCGGACATCGAAAAAATGTACCGTCAAATCCTTATTCATCAAGATCAACAACATTTACAAAGAATAATCTGGAGAGAGTCTTCAAAGGAACCCCTTAGAGAGATGCAGCTGTGTACTCTTACTTACGGTACCAAAGTCGCACCATTCATTGCGATGCGCACTCTCCAACAACTGGCGAAAGATGAAGGCGACGCTTTCCCTTTAGCCCAACAGGCGCTGCAAAACGAATTTTATATGGATGACGCCATCACCGGACACCATACCATAGAAACAACAAAGTTATTGCAAAAGGAGCTAAGCGAACTACTAAAGAAAAGAGGTTTTGTTTTACGGAAATGGTCCACAAACGAACCATCTATTCTTAAAGAACTACATGGGGAAGAAAAAAGTTACAAAAACGATTTTAACTTCAAGCAACAAGAGTTCAGCAAAACACTCGGACTCACATGGAATAACGCAAACGACACATTCCATTTTATTAGCGAACCACCTGCCAATAACAAAAATGCACCATACACTAAACGCAGGCTATTGTCAGAGATAAGCAAGATCTACGATCCGCTTGGGTGGTTAGCTCCAATGACCATCCAAGCAAAACTACTGTTTCAAAAATTATGGAGTGACAACTGTCAAAACATTGGCTGGGACGAAAATGTACCCGATACCATCGAAAAGGAATGGCTGAAAATTATTTCCGATTTACCAAACATAAACAACATCAGTTTACCAAGATGGATAAGAAACGAAAACAAAACGATGGAATTGCAAGCCTTCTGTGACGCGAGCGAGAAAGCCTACGCATGCGTTATCTACGGCCGAACTACGTCACCTGCAGGCCAATATGTAACTACTCTACTCGCTGCAAAGACTAAGGTGGCACCACTCAAAAAGAAGACTACTATACCAAGATTGGAATTATGCGCCGCAGTTTTGCTAGCGAAACTCCTAGAAAGGATAACTAAGATCCTTGCAGATTACGATCTAAGGATACGCTGTTGGACCGACTCTAAAGTAGTCTTAGCATGGCTTCAAGGAAGTCAAACAAAATACGAAAAATACATTACAAACAGAACGAAGCAAATAACAAACATCGTACCTGCAATAAACTGGGGTTACGTAAAAACGAACGAAAACCCTGCCGACTGTGCGACAAGAGGGCTTCTACCGTCCAAGTTGAAGGACTTTTCTCTGTGGTGGGAGGGTCCTAAATGGCTACAGGAACAAGAAAAACAAGACATAAACTTAAAAGAAACTTATACTACAACTGAGGGTTTTCTAACAATCTGTTACACGACTAATAGTACGGAACCCATGCCAATTGAAAATGAATTAATCCATTCATTACTTGAGCGACATAGCAACATAGATCGTATTACAAGAATACTCGCTTGGATCATACGTTTCGTCGATGCATTACGAAACAAAAAGAGGTCAAATGAGTGTAATGAACTGAACTTGAATGAAATAAATAACGCTTTACAGGTAATTATCAAGTCAGTGCAAAGAAATTATTTCGAAAAGGAAGTAAAATCTCTCAACGTCGTTCGTGGAAAACTTCCTAACAAAAGCACCATTTTGAAACTCAACCCATTTTTGGACTCCGATGGTGTTTTACGCGTGGGTGGACGTCTAAATCACTCAAACTTGCCAGTAGAAACTAAACATCCCATCCTCATACCGGGAGAGGGAAGACTCACCCAACTATTAATTGAAAAAGCACACCAACGGACACTACACGGTGGAGCAAGATTAACGCTAGCTTACACTAGAAAAAAATACTGGATCATCAGTGGCAATCGGACTGTCAAGAAGAGACTGCGGCAATGCATCCGATGCCGTCGATACGCAACAAGTCAACTGGACAGCTGATGGGCAATCTTCCTAAACAAAGGATCACACCGTCGAGACCGTTTTCACATACTGGCGTAGACTTTACAGGTCATGTGGATGTGAAGATAAACAAAGGCCGCGGAATAAAAACCTGCAAAGGCTATATAGCCATATTTATATGTATGTGGACGAAAGCTGTACATATCGAACTTGTTTCTGACCTATCAACGCAAACTTTCATCGCAGCACTGAAAAGGATGTGTGCCAGAAGAGGAACCCCAAAACACATGTATTCCGATAACGGAACCAACTTTGTAGGCAGCAAAGGTATTACATGAGGAGTTCCAACTATACAAAACAATGCTATCTTCAGAGTTCTTCAAAGAGATCAACGACCTTGAAATTGAGTGGCATTTCAATGCTCCATCCTGGCCATCGGCAGGAGGATTATAAGAAGCTGCTGTACGTTCAATGAAAACACACCTGAAACGGGTAATCGGACAACAGAAGCTAACCTACGAACAATTTGCAACGCTTCTTACACAAATCGAAGCGTGCATGAACAGCAGACCACTGAGTCCGTTATCTGAAGATGTGGAAGATCTGGACTATCTCACTCCTAGTCACCTTCTCACGGGAAGTCCGACGCTCACACTACCACTCAATGAACCTGAAGAAATGAAATCTATAGACATCAGAAACAACTGGAAACTTATAGAGCTTATGCGCCGACACTATTGGGATCGCTGGTCAAAAGAATACATTCACTTACTACAAAATCGAAACAAATGGCAACGAACCAAAGAAAATATAGGTACAGAAGGGGCAATTAGTTCTCGTCAAGGAAAATAATCTACCTCCGCGTAGATGGGCTATGGGCCGCGTCGTGGAACTGCACCCAGGCAGCGATAACTTAGTTCGTGTAGTAACGCTCAAGACACAAAATGGAGTACTGAAAAGACCCATAATCAAACTAACCCCGCTACCTATAAACGAGGCATGTGAGGGTACGGATTCACAGAAAGAGAATCCTGAAACTAAGCACTGCAAGAAAAATAAAGGGGTCAGTAGAACTCACAGAGGGGTTAACAGCTTTCTCATGGTGTTACTAGTAGTGTTTACAACGCTATCGTGTGGACAAACAACACCTCTGCAACATTTTAAAATAACACCGTTAGCTGAAAATCAACCAATTTATTTCGATCCTGCTGGAAATATTCAACTTATACACGATGAATGGAAACTTCTAGTATACTACAATCTGACAACATTCTGGCAAAGTACAACAAAGGTCGAGAAATTTGTGAATCGTTTAGCCCAACTCTGCGACACGATGCCCAACGAGCCATGTCACTCTGTGACACAACAACTCAAGTACGAACTGAACCAGTTGAACGAATATAACGTATTGTTACGTTCTCAACATCAACAACGGAGACGTCGCGGCTACGTCAACGGCATAGGAAACATTGCACGAGCCCTGTTTGGTGTCCTTGATAGCGATTTTGCCGAGAAATACTCTCAGGACATTCAAAAAATCAAAACATACGAACAATATTTACTGGAGTTAATAAGAAATCAAACATTAATCATTGAAGCAGAAAACAACATCATAAAGAAAAATGAAGACTTTGTGAAAATGCAACTAGAAGTTATTCAACAATTCATGAACGAAACAAAAAACAATATGGCATTGATAGAAAACAGATTTCAAGTCATGAAAACAATGAATGACGTCAACGCTGGAGCGTTAACTGCCAATTTACTACTAACAGTTGAGAAGAAACCAACAAATGCTACTAAACGCATTGACAGATATCTACAGAGGAAATCTGGTTATGGAACTATTCACACCAGCGCAACTATCTGAACAACTCAACTTCATCGCGGGAATTATATCGAAAAGATTAACGCTACCTATTACAAACAGAAATGGAGCAAATATTAAAGATATTTACAAGATCATTTACGTCAAAGCAAGGCTCACGGAACGATACCTACTGTTCGAACTACATATCCCGTTACTGAGCGATGACGAATATACATTATACCACAACGTACCTATACCTATACAACACACGGCTAACCAATGTCAGGTGATAGCGATAACAACAAAGTACATCGGAGTGAACTTCGTAAAAAATACCTATAAACAGATGGAAGAGGCTGATCTTCAACAATGTACAACGATGGGGGCAGATAACTACATATGCCACGCCTACACAACTATTAGCAACTTGCATGGAGCCACAGCATCCTGCGAAGCAAAAATGCTTAGTCAAAATGTAAACTATGTCACATGCGATTGGGTACCACAACAATGCTCTGACCAATGGATAAAACTACAGAAACCAAACATTGGCTGTATAACTGTATCAATGAGTGTGCGCCACGAATGGTGTGCGAGAATCGTATTACAACGCTGACGATTGCTAAGTCTGGACTTATGGCCCTAGGTCAGGATTGTGTACTACAACATAAAGACGCTACAATATACTCGCATAACGTTTTTAGTAGCTATACGAATACTGGAATAACTTTGGAAGTACCAACTATTGATCCTCCAAATGACATCTGGAAAACTCTAAAGAATACAAAGATTGTGCTACCGAAACTAAACTTGTCTGATGAACACCGACTGCTGGACAACCAGATAACCGCACAAAAGGGACGAGAAAACTTGCCCAGCGATTTGAGTATCCACGATATCGGAAACTATACTATAAGTTCTTTGCTGGTGGGAGGAATCGTCGTTGCTATTATAGTATGGCTAATAAGAAGATATCTTCCTGCATGCACCAAAAATCGACACACACTTTCAACAAAATCTCGAAAGAAGTTAGAAAACATAGAACTGAACAAAATGGCAACCAACTACGAAACAGAAGATAGTCATTCGAAGAACCCAATGGGAACTAGATTCGAGCTATAATAATCTTTAATTTGAAACGTTGTTTTTACTTAGATATTATTTTACTGTTTTATACTCTTTTCTTTATTTAACTTGTAACAACTTTAGTGATCTAAGTATGTATACATCTTTCCCTCGGGAGCATGTACGAGCCAATAATGCTCATACAGCAAAATACGTTTTGCTTATTAAACTTAATAATTTAATTCAGTCGTAACTACACCTCCGTCACGCGGTAATGTGTTTGCAATAAATAAGTGCGGCTCTATACATAACTTTATTGTATTTACCAATAAACATTTTAACGTGTTACTAAGTGGTTTGGTGTTACTTTATTTACAACCTACAACAACTACTGGAGAATCGTCAACGGCGAAATACTCCAACAAGGATAGAAGTGAAAACACGTGGCTTTCTCCAAAATATTCGTTTATATGCTCTGCACACTTTCAAGCTGATGATATTTAAGTTGAAAAAGATTTAAAAAAAAAAGTTTTAGCTGCAAAAAAGTTATAAAATTACAACAGAAAAATAAATATCACCGAAAAAAAAAAACTGAATCTTTAACTGGAATTGTTAAACATTTTAAAGATTTACCGTTGTTGTTTGTTATGTTACTAGATATTAGCGGCGCAGTCCTGATCTTCATTCACTCTGGATAGCTGTTCTTCAGAATGATGATTACAATAAAGGGTTTCAATATTTTACGCGATTTTGAATTCACTTATTTATATCACTTATAAAGAAGTAGAACGTGGTTTTTGAATTTACACTAACGAGGACTATTATTAAATTTTGAAATAGAGGGTTATTGTAATGAATTGTAGGCAAAAAGCTGTGTCACTTCTGCGGTATAAAAATCTATATGGATAGAATGTCATTACACTATGTTGAACAAAACGCGTAAGTGCTGCGAAATTCATGGCGCTTAAGACATTTTGGTCGTCAAAAAAGTATCTCTAAAAGCTATCTAGGCGCTGTATGTTTTAATAGTTTTGTTAGACGACATAAGGCCAATCTAGCGCTGCAGCAAACTTTTGTTTTAACTTTTCAGTATTTTGGCAAATAGTTTCCATGAACGTGCTTGTCTATCGCTGGAATATAAGTCGATGGGTGCTTCTGCTTTCACAGCGCGCATCTCTCGTCCTCTGCACTGTATTTTGAAGAGGTCGTAAATCGCATAAAGCCAT
The DNA here is from genome assembly GCA_905147345.3 of Mythimna impura. Lineage (NCBI taxonomy): Eukaryota > Metazoa > Arthropoda > Insecta > Lepidoptera > Noctuidae > Mythimna > Mythimna impura. The sequence continues at coordinate 32,776,292 of LR990339.1, forward strand.
ATCTGGTGAATATGGTGGTTGCTCGGTATTTGTTGTGTTTGGTCAAAAATTCGTTCACAATGATAGCCTTGTGCGAAGGCGCATTGTCGTGGTGCAAAATACAAGAATTTTCTTTCCACAAATCTGGCCTTTTTCGTCGAATTTGCTCTCTTAGGCCGTGCGCGCACTGCCTTGCGTTTTTCTAACGCATAATCTGTGAAGTATGGAGTCTCATAGAAGTGCGCGCACTGCCGTGAAATAAACGCATGCGGTAGAATCACCGTTGGCCTCTCGCTGCAAATTTGCGGTGAATCTACCGCAAATATTTTTGTATCGTATAGAGATCTAGGAAGCGCCGCGCACTGCCGCGAAACTAACGCACGTTTTAACCGACTTCAAAAAAAAGGAGGAGGTTATCAATTCGGTTGTATTTTTTATCATCATTTTTTTTATGTTTGTTACTTGTCTTACTATTGTATCTCTAATTACGCACTCAAAAGGTTAAATGCCGCATAACGCTCAAATTATATTCTTTATTTACCGTTTGAGCTTCCGGCAAGAATTCCGAGTGCACAACACCGCGATAATCAAAGAAAACAGTCAACATTACCTACTTTGACTTGATCGACTTTGGCGTGGTTTTTTCGGTTTCTGTTCAGTTGGAAGGCGCCACTCCGAAGCTTACCTATTGACTAGTTTGCATGTCAAACTCGTAAACCCACGTCTCGTCACCAGTAACAATGCGTTTCATGAATGTTGGGTCGGAATTGACTCGTTCTAGCATGTCCTCAGCGACTCTCATGCGATTGAGTTTTTGGAGAAAATTCAGGTCATTTGGGACTAGCCGAGCGGTAACATGTTTCATACCCAAATGATTAGTTAAAATGGTACGGATCGACTCGTGAGATAAAGAAAGTTCGGCGGCTATCTCTCTCAAAGTTGAATGAGGATTTTCAGTCACTATTTTCTTCACTTCTGTGATGTTAACTTTAGTTGAAGACGTTGATGGCCTACCAGAGCGAGGCAAATCTTCCATCACATCTCGACCGCTTTGGAACGCTTTGTACCACTCATAAGCACGTTTTTGATAAAGTCGATTCACCGTAATCCTTCTGTAACATTTTCAGTGACTTCGAACACGAAATTCCATTGGCGATGCAAAATTTAAGACAAACTTTGTTCGATGTTTTTGTCCATTATGAAATTCGCAATACACACTAGATATGATATAACTAAAAACAACACTGTATTTAACATAATTAACAGATGCAACTCAAACTCCGCGCCAAAATGGAAAACAGTTGCGCCAATCTACCAACAACAAAAAAAAAAAAAAATTGAATTTGGAACCATAAACAAATCATCCATTCCCGATACTTTTCTGACTGAATGTACAAGGTGTACATTACCCTCATCTGTTATTTGATTATCATAAAAATTATATGCAAAATAATGCATTTATTGACACATTGCGAATAGGTTGCCTAGCTAAATCTGATGCCAATGATTTTAAACAATAAAATTAGTTACAAAATATTTTTCATCAACTACCCTTTTTTAACCGACTTCAAAAAAAAGGAGGAGGTTATCAATTCGGTTGATTTTTTTTATCATTTTATTTTTTTATTTTTTATGTTTGTTACCACAGAACTCCGTCGTTTATGGATCGATTTGCAAATATTTTTTTTCCCTTTATAGGATATGCTTCCAGATTGGTCCCATTTTTTTCAAAATCCAGTTCTGATGATGGAATCTATGAGGAAACGAGGGAACTCCTCAAAAATTATAGGCAACCCAATAGTAGGTAATTTTGGTATTTTCATCAAGAACTGAAGCATTTACAGTCAAAAAGTAACATTTGATGAAGTGGAACTGATGAAGAAGACCAGAAATGGTCAACGGAACTTCATACTCAAATAGATATCACAATGAAGATAGTTAAGCGACTATGACAATACAAATAAATGAATGATTCTGAATAGTTACGTTGAAAATGGTATCATCGAAGTGATCTTATGATGATGATGGAGCTGGAAGGTAGGCACTGGAACTCCGTAATTAATCAATGTAACCTAGACGTGTTTGGACTTATTAGAATTGTCATGAGATGCACTTTGGCTATAAGGTACTATCGAACTGATCTGATGATGGAGCCGGAAGGTAGGCACAGGAACTCCGTAATTAATCAATGTATCCTAGCCGTGTTTGGGCTTATTAGAATTGTCGTTAGATGCTCTTTGGCTATAAGGTACTATCGAACTGATCTGATGATGGAGCCGGAAGGAGGAAGGTAGACACAGGAACTTTATAATAAAACAATGTAACCTAGCAGTATTTGGGTTAATTGGAATTGTCATGAGAAATAGGCACTGTTTATAAGTGTATCGCAACTAAAAAGTGTAAAATAAAAACTTTTACAAAAAAAATAATAATAACCGACCACTAAAAAAAACACTAAAAGGATGAAAATAACTTTAATTTCGGAAGTCGGTGTTAAATAAGAAACAAACAATACCGTTGTTTTTATTATTTATGAAAGTCGAGCATCAGCTGAATGAGTAGGTATGCGTTTCAAGCGCGCGGCCATGACGATAGCTAATAAAAAAAATGCCAGGATTATTAGGTATGTAAAAATTTGTAAAAGTTATAACCAAAACCATAAATTTGTCAAAGTTATGGTTAAAGGGTTTGAATGTGAACGCGCCATTGAATCGCGGAGAACCGCGCGGCCACGGAGATCTTTAAAACTAAGAGTTGCAGAGACCTTAACTTTAGTTTATAACAGATTGAATTATTAAAAATATGGGAAAAATTCCCAGGTTTATATTTTAGGCAAAAACCCCATGGCCGCGCCATCGAAACGGGGACAAACATTATCGTCGATATCTCGCTGAAAGAGCATCGTAGAGGTCTGAAGTTTTTTGTGAAACGTAGATTTGAATCTGTCGAAACTTCTAAAAATACACAAAAAAAATCCTAGGTTTATATTAGGGGTTAAAGTATGAAATTGCCGATTTGTACAGAAAAACTGAAATTCGATTTTTTTTTAAATCTAACATATTTATTTAATCAAAATAATTAAGTACCATTATTATCTATACATTGCTGCCATTTAATAGGAAGGTCATTTATGCCTTTGCGATAGAACTCTGGTGATCTAGATTCGACAAACTGTGTGAAAGCATTTTGTGCTGCGTCCTGAGAAGAAAACTTTTTATCACGTAGAAAGTTGTCCAAATCACGAAAAAAATGGTAGTCCATTGGAGCAAGGTTGCGAATACGGGAGGGTGACGAATGGTTTCTAATTGCAGTTCCTGTAGAGTTAAAACGGTTTCTCGTGCTGTATGAGTTCTCGCGTTAGCATGGAGCATGGTGAAGATCGATTCATGAGTCGGGGCTGTTTCACTGCTAGTTTTGCTATCATTGTTCGGAGTTCGGCACAGTAGACATCTGCCGTTATTGCTTGACAAGATCGGAGAAAGCAATAGTGAATAACAACATACTGAGACCACCAAACAGTTACCATTACCTTTTTATTGGTAAGCTTTGCTTTAAGACATTGTTGCGGCGTTTGACCTGGGCTCAGCCATTGCAGTTTTCGCTTACGGTTATCGTAAGGAATCCACTTTTCATCACATGTCACAATTCGATCAAATATTCCTTCATTTCTGTATCGATTCAACAAGGCAACACAAGTTTCAACACTCGTTCTGCAGATCAGTCAACTCATGGGGCACCCATTTTTCATATTTTTTTATTTTATTGATTTGACGCTAATGAGTCAATATTGTTCGTAAGGTAACGTTAAACCATGCCGCTAATTCCTGGGTAGTTTGGCTCGAATCGGCTTCCACCATCTCTTTCAATTAATTGTTATTCACCTGTCTGGGCGGTCTTCCACGTGGTTCGTTCTTCAAATCAAAGTTTCCATCACGAATGCGTTTAAGCCAAAATCGCACGGTGCGTTCATTAGCAGTCTCCAAACGCAACATTGATATTGCGAGCTGTTTCTGCCGCGTTAGTTCCGCGTTGGAACTCGTATTAAAAATCACTCGAATTTTCGAAGTATCCATCTTTCTTTTCTAAGCTGAATAAAAAAAACAACTGAAAGTCGATAATCGAATGTTGCACATTTTTTAAAAGAATAACTTCATTGGTAGGTACCATGTGAAAAAAGTTTCACTCAAAAATCTCAAACCATGAAGGTTCTATGTCAATTCGAAGTACCTATTACAATAAAACGACAATTTCATACTTTAACCCCTATTATTTCGGAGCTGTTGTACGATATCGCGTAGGAATAAGTCGTGATTATCTATCGATGAAATTAGGTATTAACGAGTTCTTTTTCGTAAAAACACCTATTATTATGTAGTACTACCGATAAGAACCAAAAATATATTTTATTCATTAGAAAAAACTGTTTCGACTGAATCGATACCATGAAATGACCATGGCTTACTGTTTAGAGAAAACTTTCCACCTACTTACATATTTTATTGAGAAATTATATCAAGGATTTTAAATTAAATTAAAATGAAACGATAAGCTACAAAAACATGTATTTATTTCTTTAAAAGTTTTATAAATCACAGATTGTTATACTTAGAGAGAGGCGCAGCTTGGAAGTATTACTTTGCAATATAATTGTAAGGAATAACAAAGTCCAGATTATAACAGCAGAACGTAGTTTCCCAAAGATAACAAATGTCCAAAGCAGTGCGCAATTCCAAGTCCGTAGCAATGCCAAAATTTAAAACACAACAAACACCAACAAGTACTCCGTCCTAATTAATACTAAAAGTGAAACAACTACTGCAACAAAAAGCCTTTAGCGGGAAGACGGTACCTGACGAGAAACACCGACTTCCGAAATTAAAGTTATTTTGATCCTTTTAGTGTTTTTTTTTTTTTAAAGTTGGACGGCTAGCCACCCATTGCTCACCGTCCGCAAGCCCGCGCCTATGGTGGCCGGAAATCGGGATCGGAATCCCGGCGGCGGTAGGGGCGTGAGGAACGTTCCTCACGCGATCGGCCGCTTCCTTTGCTAGCATTACTGCTTCGCAGAAGGAGGCGACCGCCTGCCACTCCTCCTCGCTCCGGACCATGGCCTGTACCAAGGCCCGGCGCGAGAGATCGCCGCCGCTGATCGCCCCCACGAGGACACGGCGTTGCTCTGCCCAAGCGTGGCACACCTCCACCGTGTGCTCCACCGTGTCCTCCGGGCGGTCCACACAGTGGCGACACCCGGGCGTCGATTCCCCACGAATCAGGTCTAAAGCTAAAGCTAGTGGGTTATATAAGCTGAATTTTATGTCAGTAATTAGTTACTTACATACAATAATTAAAGAGATAATAAAATAAAAAGGTCATTATGAAGACTCTGGTAACCCGACTAAGCGATTTTTTTAAATATGTTGGATAGTGTTAAAAGTTTAATACAGAAGTGTACACAAGTGGTAAAACTACGTAAACTCCATATTTCTTAAAGATTTTTAAGAAACATGTAGTTAATGTGAAACGTGATAATGCTCACAATGGTAGGATATCTTTTGTAGAACGCACATATTGGACTGCTGTGATTGGTTGGTTAGACAGCCGGCTTTCGTATCCCATGCAGCACCCGCGATCTGTTAGCACCTGTGTCTGCTATTAGTGTGTGTGGGCTTAAATGATAATATTTCGACGAACTTATCTCATAAATAAATATTTATTTAATTAAGAAAATAATAATGTAATTTCTAATGCAATGGAAAACAGTTGGGAAGTTTTCTGTAAACAGTATGCCATGGTGGGTGACCATATCGAAACACTCAAAATGTTTTATATTATGAAATAAAAAAATGTTTTTTTCTCCTATCGGCAGTTCTACATATTTAAAAGGTGTTGTTTTAAAAAAAAAATCATTAATACCTAATTTCATCGAAAGATAATCACGACTTATTTCTACGCAATATCGTACAACAGCTCCTGAAATATAAACCTAGGATTTTTTGTATATTTTAGAAGTTTCGACAAATTTAAATCTGTTTTACAAAAAACTTTAAACCTCTGCGATGCTTTTTCAGCGAGATATCAGCGATAATATTTTTGTCACCGTTTCGATGGCACGGCCATGGGGTTTTTACTTTATAGCTCCTAAAATATAAACCTAGGAATTTTTCCTAAATTTTACAAATTCAATTTGTTATTTACCAAAATTTCAGGTCTCTGCAACGCTTACTTTTAAAGATCTCCGTGGCCGCGCGGTCCTCCGCGTTTCAATGGCTCGGCCACAATTAAACCCTTATAATTTCTTAACCATAACTTTAACAAATTTATTGTTTTGGGAATCAACTTTTACAAATGTTTACATAATCTTGGCATAGTTTTGTTTTTAGTTATCGTCATGGCCACGCGGTTGAAACGCATACCTGAAAGAATGTGCCCCAAGGAACTGAAAAAGTACAGGTTGTCCAATTTTTTTTTGGTGCAACTATGGGGGTTGCCTCGTATAAAGAGGTAAGTAGCATAGTCAGCCTTATAATGTTCCCACTGTTGGGACTCAGGCCTCCTCTCTAGGAGACGGAACGGGCCGTAATCCACCACGCGGGCCCAGTGCGGGTTTGGCGGATGTCACATGTCTTCGAATTTTTGGTTCTAGGACATGCCGGTTTCCTCACGATGTTTTCCTTCACCGTTTTGAGAGCAGTGGTGATGAAATAAATTACACAAAGTAATGCGCCTGGCTGGGTTTGAACCCGCGACCTACAACTCGTAAGTCGGAACCGTTAGAGGTAAGTAAATGGCCATAATATACACTCATCTGTTATTTAATCGAATTATAAATCAAATGAAAGGTAATAATATTCCTAATCCAATCGTATTAGGTTGCCTTACCAAAAATTATGTGAATCCATGGTTGCCTAGATACGTGGGGGGACACTCAAATTTTGAGAAACTAAAAAACTAACTTCTATGGATAAAATTTTTTTATTAAATATTTTCATAGAACACTCCACCGGCCTCTGTACAAAGTTTCATGCGTCAGAACCAATTTTCGAAACATTTTTTCCAGTCCGCCGCAGATACCTTTTCCACGCTCTTCTCGAACGCTGCTTACGCGTCTTCCGGCGATGAAAACTCTATCCCTTTCAGATTTCGGGAGGTTCCTGCACCGGATTCGTGCGGAAGAAACGCCCGGGTGTCACCATTGTGTGGATCGCCCGGAGGACACGGTGGAGCATACGGTAGAGGTGTGCCCCGCCTGGGCAGAGCACTGTGGTGCGATCGGCGGCAGCGATCTCTCGCGCCGGGCCTTGGTACAGGCCATGGTCCGGAGCGAGGAGTGGCAGGCAATGGCCCTTTCGCTCCAGCCACCGGGATTCTGATCCCGATTTCCAGCCACCATAGGCGCGGGCTTGCGGACGGCGAGCAATGAGTAGCTCGCCCTCCGACCGATAACCGTCCGGACCGAGCCCAAATCGTAGTGTTCCACGCGCACCTTAAGATGTCAGCAATCGTAGGGGCCAGGCAGGGTCGAAGCTAGTGTTGACAGGTTAAATTGGATAAAAATCGGGACAAATGGTAAAACAAATCGGGATTTGTGGTTTTAGATCCGGTTAATTTTTTTTTCAAGTTTTTTTAACCTTTGACCGCCAGAGCGTAAACGCATCGGCGTACCTCCCACGCCAAGCTACAAATTCAGCGCAAAAACCTGCAAAAAAAATAGGGATTCCAACATCTTATCGATAACCAATTAGTCATTGCTTTAAACCCATATTTTTTAAGTAAAATATTACTCGTTACATCATTATTTTATTTTATTTGACCTTATTTCGAATCATACTATCATTAAACAGAAGTTACAAAAATCTAAACAACGTAAAAGCAGACATTAGAACTACAAACGACAAAAATAAATAATAATAAGGTACATCACTGATCTCGTTCGTAACGGTAGCCGCTGTCGGGAAGTCCCGACTCTGGCGTGGCTAGCACGACCTTTGACAACTTCCTCGCATGCGAGTAGGGATGTGACATTATGGGACATAATAAGTAATAATCACATAGTATTTAACAACAATTAAATCAATGCACTTTTAATAAGTCTGACTCTACATAACTCGGCAAACTTATGTCATCTAAGTCCTTCTGCGTTCGCACTTTTCTTATCAGGTTCAGTAAATTGACGTACGTTACTGAACGCTTCCCTGCTGGCACTCTTATCTAACTCAAAAGCGATGAGTCTTCCGAACGCCGCATTTCGTGGGTTGCTAGGTCCTGGTTGGTGAAAAGTTTTATATAAATAAAACTCGCCTCTAAATTATCCTCGTAGAAAGATGTTGCTTCAGAGAATTCATCATCCTCTTCCACACTTCCTAATATACGAAGGAGTTCTTCAGTAGTTATATTTTGACGGCTAGCCATTTTTATAATCAATTTCGTCCCCTCGCACAGTAATAATTCCGTTACTATTATTATCACCGGTTGTAATAATGAAGGAAATCACTAACAGTCTCCCGTAGCGCTAATGACGTCACGGCTTGACGTGTTTTCCCGACTGTGGCGTACAGGGTTACTGTCTATGCGCTGTTGCGTAGTGATGCGCGAGAGTGGACAGAAAACTATCGATCGATAGCTATATTAATTATGAATTTGTTAATAAAGACCACAATTTCACATTATATTATACTTTAGGAATATTCAGATATGAATAATTGATATTTAAAAAATTATTATCGAATTATTTAATGCTACTTTTTATAAAATATTTCATAGATTTTAAATATAATTTACCTTACTTACCCATCACTAGCTGTCGGGTCTTGGCGTGAGGAAGAAACTTTTTACGGATTTCGATTAGCAATTTTTGATGATTGTTTTATTCTAGTGAAATGTAACTAATGGATACAATCTTTATTACCATTTTACAATATTATATTATTAATGTAGTTTTACATAATAGGAAAAAGAAACACAGAACACTTAATTTAGTATAATTATTTTGTACTTAAAAAATGTCGTTTTCTTGTCGGCTGTAGACGACGGTGGCGTGTTGGGCACGTTTTCATTTGTCGTCTATACCCGACCGTGGCGTTCAAAGGTTCAAATGGTGATGACTTCTCCCGCCCAGTGTCAGACTTTTACCAACTAAAACCTAGACTTCTTCAGTCGTACCGTGCGTTCCACGGCCACGGTTACTATTTCAAACGTTTCCGCAGCCCTAGCAGGCATCTGCCCCACTGGGCCCCTTCAGTTTTGCTGGTATCTCTTTGAGGAGCGTGTGTGACACGACACACCATCGACTCGGGCCTGGTCCTTATTGGACGGGCGAACGAAGAGCTACCCATTGCTCGTCGTTTGCAAACAATGAGTTTACTGTGGCCGGAAATCGCAGTGCGTGTCCCGACGCCCGGGACATCTCCTTTCCTTTCCTTTATCTTCTTGGGGCGTGAGGCTGTCCGTTCCTTCACGGTTGCGGTCAATTCCTTCGCGGTTGCGGTCAACTCTTTCGCGGAAGGAGGCGAACGCTTCCCATTCTCTCTCGCTCCGGACCATGGCCAAAACCAAACACCGGCGTGAGAGGTCGCCGCTGCCAAACGCCTCCAAGAGGACATGGCGGCGGTGCTCCGGCAAATCACAACAAAACAACAAAAAAAAAATGAAGTTATGAAACTTTTACCCGTGGTTTTGCCCGCGTACATAAAATATAGCCTTTGTCACTCAGAAATAAAGCAGCTTTCTATCGGTGAGTACTTTCAGAGATTACCTGCTACAAACAAAAAAAACATTATACCTGTATTTATGTAGATAGTGTAGATTACCGTTGTATAAATATTTTTATAATTTTTTTTTTTATTGTTGGTTACATTTTACTGCACAGGAATGGATGAACGAAGATCGATCTAATTGGGTCATAGATTACTAATAACCACATAATTATGTGGATTGAGTGAAGCAGAATATTATTGATTATTATGGCCGCGTGTGACGGCCGAAGACAATGCGACTCTGAGCGAGAGAGAGTCAACTAGCCAGTGATGCGCCGTGTATCATTTTGATCGCACTTGACATAGTGATGCGCATGCGATAGGTACAGGTTAATTTATTATTATAATGATGGCTTAATTTTTTTTTTATTTATCGTGACATTTAGCGTCCAGATCAGGTGCAAATCGGGACGCGTCCCCAGACCCCTAAAAATCGGGATGTCCCGCGCAAATCGGGACGCCTGGCTACACTAGTCGAAGCCTACTGGGGTCATGGGTGATGCGAAAGAGATCCTCGGGGCCCTGGAACAATGGCAAAGAAGGAACAGGATGATGGGTTTTTAGTCAGTAAAAGCCGCTAAGTAAGCGCCGCCGAGGTGCGGGGGATGTCATTAGATGATTTTCCCACCCCAAAAAAAATCCCTTTTAGTTGATTTTTTATTTTAGGGAATAAAAAGAAGTCACACGGTGCCAGATCAGGACTGTAAGGAGGGTGCCCCAAGACTTCCCGGTGTGGCGTCCAGGAAGTCCCTACTCCCTCGTTTTGAGTGCGCGGGCGCGTTGTCATGGTGAAGCAGTACCCCGCGAAACCCGGTGTTCGGTCGCTTTTTGCTCATTGCAGACAAAACTTCTGGCAGGCATTTTGTGGTATACCATTCGGCGTTGATGCTGCTTTGGTCTCGTAATGGAATTGAAATCAGATAGGTACCCCGTCAAAGTGAAGAAACTAGGCGATCTTAATTTTTCCTGCGCTTCTCGATCGCTGCACTTTCAGGCGTTGGTTCGTTTTGAAACAGTCAAACTGTCAACTGACGCTTTGTTTCTGGATCGTATTGATAAATCCAGGATTCTTCACCTGTCACAATGTCGTAAACGCGCCGAGACGAGCCTGCTTTAAAATTTTTGAATCATATTACGGCACCACTCCACACGGGCCTGCTTCTGAGCTTCGGTGAGGTTGTGCGGCAACCAGCGGAAACTATCCTCCCCACGCGAAGGTGCTCGTGTAGAATCTTGTGAACGCTTCCCGAACCAATCTCCAGTGTTTGCTGAATCTCTTTGTATGTAATTCGCCTGTTTTCTTAAATTAGATTTTTTACTGCCAGCACACTTTCTTCCGTGACAGCCGTCGTAGGATGACCAATCCTTTTTTCATCCCCCAAAGTAAGACGACCGCGCTTGAACTCGCTATTCTCGCTAAATTTGTAATTAAATTTTTTTTGATCAACTTCCCTGACTTTTTATTTAAGAAATTCGAAGTTCGAGCATCAGCTGAAAGAATGTGCCCCAAAGAACTGGAAAAATAGATGTTGCCTACTTTTCTTTGGTGCAACTATGGAGTTGCCAGGTGTTAAAAATGTAGGTACCTAAGTAAGTGTTCATAATATACCCTCATCTGTTATTCAATCGAAATATATATCAAATAAAAGGTTATTTTATTCCTAACCAAACCGCATTAGGTTGCCTTACCAAAAATTGTATGAATCCATGGTGCCTTGATTTAAGATGTAAAATTTTCTGCGTGTGTATTGAGTGTGACAAAGAAGCGATGCATCTTTCATTTGATAGACAAAGATGCATCAAGTTCATTTTAAATGTGTATACACGTGTTTCAATTATATTTGTATGTATTTTTTTCACCCTGAAATTCATTTGCAGTCACTTTACATACGGAACTGCAGGCGAGGGTGTCATGAAGCAGAGTGCTGCAGTGACAAATCACGTGTATCGAACATCGTTTTTTAATACACCTAAGAAGAAATAAACTAATAGAACGGAAAGTATTTTTACCATTAAAATATTAAAATATTGAAAAAATTTTTATTTTGTTGGTAAAAGAAAATTTTTGTATTTCTTGTCCGATATCGCTGCCTCGACGCCCTCCGCGAGCTTTGAGTGTTTCACTTTCTGTAAATTTAAAGAAGTAGGTAATCATTAATTAATCTGGAATTAATATAAAATAAAAATTGTCTTTTTTTTATAACTTAGTCATGTTCATTTATAATATTCTGTTCATAAATACAATTTAAATTTTTATTAGCACCATATAGCTTTGATTACTTGTCTCATATAGGTACATGATTAATTTACCTGGCCTTCTCAAACTGCCCCTAGTTAAAAAGTAGTGACTTACTGTTAGAGATGAGTTTCTTTATGCTATTCCATTGTTAATAGGTCACTACCACACGCGATAAGCGATTACAGTCCGTTTTGATTTACTTTTTGTACGCACAAACAATTTATAAAATGTTTTGAATCTTATTTTTTGTTTTTCATCAACGGCATGTAATTTAGCTAGGCAACCTATTCTCGAAGTCTCTGGCAGCACTCTTGTTGACTTAAGTCACAACGAAAGTCATAAAATCATTGAACGAAAATGTTCACGAGTTAGTGTCTAAACACACTATGCCGAAAAAACGCGACGGAAGTTCGGCATGTTAACGCCTGCAATGCTATTTGTATTACTGACGACACACTATGCCGAAATTGGAATACCTAAGTCAGTGCGAAAGCCGTATCATCGAAGTTTGTTTCTTCGAAAACCTTTCAACGATATCCCTATACTGCGACGCCTTGTTAAGTCGACCTTTTGTTATTGCGATGTTTCGTTACATCGAAAAACTGTACTGCGAACGATTTTTAAGCGAAAATATCATACTGCGAAGCCTTGTTTAATCGCCGTCTTGTTACTGCGATGCTACGTTACTTAGGAATACTAAACTTAATTTCGTTACCTACGCTAAGGTACGATTTTAAATACTAAAGGGCATCCAACTCGACATACCTTTTTACTGTTTTTCATACGACCGCATAATCGCCTAAGAGCTTACGCGATTATGACGTTATTACCATTTTTTCATTAGATATTTTGGAAACACAGTATCTTGTGGATATTATCTAGGCTTCTATTGAAATCGATTTATAAATTTGTGTAAAACTAATTCAGTGAAGACCTGAAAATCTGCTATTTTGCATAAACTGATAATTCATAATTTACTCAAAAATTAAAAAAAAAAAAACAAAAAAGTATAACAATAGAAGCCTTGCAAATTTACTGAACTTAGCGAGGGAAAATTCAAAACTCATATTAAGCGTGTCCTACTAACCAAAAAAGCGTATTATATGGTTAAAGACTATGTCGAAGACACGCTGGTTTGGCAATGACTACTTCTGCACCTGTGGTCCCCTGGTAACTCATTAATATTGTGAATCTTTGTTTTAATATATACTTACATTTTTTTTTCTAACACATTGCTAATATTTTTTAAATTATTTAGACCAAATAAATTCGTTAGTAATTTATTTGGTAACATCTCATTTACTGATAGTTGTAATTATTTATTTTTCTTGCTTTTTTTGTATAGACTCTTTTTTATAATGTGAATGTGAGAACACTGTAGACTCCGCGAATTCTTAGATTACTTCCTATTACGACACATTTTTTATTATGATTATTTTTATTGTACTTTTGATGCAATATTGACTGGTTTACACTGTACTGTGTACTGTACTTACATAATATCTATTAATACTGTAATATAGAATAATTGTAAGAACAACAATAAAAAAAAATAACAAAGGAGTTTCTTGCCGGTTCTTCACCATAGGAAACGACCAATTTGGAACCATGCACTAGCTTCTGACGTTTTATACGCCCGTGTAGGCCTATGTGAAATAAAAACATTTGAATTTTTGAATTTTTTTTACTCAAAAATTATAATGTCAAAAAAGTATAACAATACAAGCCTTGCAAATTTAATCAAGATTTTGAACGATGACTATTTATTTCAAAAACTTTTAAGGGTTTAAAAAAAAACACGAATTTCCTGGAACAAGTTTTATTAAATATTCGAGTAAATCACGGAATTACTGAATGCTAACAGAGTTTTCAGGCCTTATCTTTTTTTTTACGCGAAAAAAGAGAGAACGCCTGAAAACTCTGTAAAATAAATTAATAACGAATTGAAGATAGTTGAATACTAAATAATTTAAAAAATATTAGCAATGTGTTAGAAAAAAAAATGTATATATTAAAACAAAGATGCAGTTAATAGACACAATATTAATGAGTTACCAGGGGACCACAGGTGCAGAAGTAGTCATTGCCAAACAAGCGTGTCTTCGACATAGTCTTTAACCACATAATACGCTTTTTTGGTTAGGACACGCTTAATATGAGTTTTGAATTTTCCCTCGCTAAATTCAGTAAATTTGCAAGGATTCCATTGTTGTACTTTTTTGACTTTTTAAATTATTGAGTAAATTATGAAGTATCAAAGTTTATGCAAAATAGCAGATTTTCAGGTCTTTACTGAATTAGCTTTACAAAAATTTATAAATCGATTTCAATAGAAGCCTAGATAATATCCACAAGATACTGTGTTTCCAAAATATCTAATGAAACAATGGTAATAACATCATAATCACGTAAGAGCGGTTGTATGAAAAACAGTAAAAAGGTATGTCGAGTTGGATGCCCTTTAGTATATTTTAAAATCGTACCTTAGCGTAAGTAACGAAATTAAGTTTAGTATTCCTAAGTAACATAGCATCGCAGTAACAAGACGGCGATTGAACAAGGCTTCGCAGTATGATATTTTCGCTTTAAAATCGTTCGCAGTAGGTACAGTTTTTCGATGTAACGAAACATCGCAACAACAAAATGTCGACTTAATATGGCGTCGCAGTATAGAGATATCGTTGAAAGGTTTTCGAAGAAACAAACTTTGATGATACGGCTTTCGCACTGACGTAGGTATTCCACCGAAATTACGTTACGTTATAGCCTCAGACTAATAAAAAAGTATAGACAGAACATTGCGCTCCTAAAAGTGAGACACGTAATATGAAGCCAATCGGCAATATGAAGCCGGCCGCTCGGTAGTCTGCCGCTAGCAAGCGAGTGCGTGAGACGTTTTTTTGTTGACACAATAATTACGAAATTATGCCGTCCTGTGTCATAAACTGCTGCAAAAACAATTCCAGTTTGCAAAAAAAGGCTTCTGGGATTACTTTTCACAAGTAAGTAACGTTTTTGCTGTATAAATTAAATAAAATCATAAAAATATCTGAAATAATTTCTCGGAACACGTCATTTTGTCGGTGTTGCAAGTTTAGAACATTATTTTTTTCCCAAAAATAAGGGAAGTCGTAATTTTTACGGACATTACAACAAAGTGTTTTTTTATTTACAAGTACGGCGTCATCCAACATACGGTTACGCTGGATGACCCGCACCTAATCCGATAGTCGTTGGATATATATTATTATTTTTATATGTAAGTTTTGTGTGTTTTTAAAATTAATAATTTCACTTAATATGAAAATAAATGATTTTCATTAAATTAAATTATCTCTCATTTCATATAACCAAGATAAACACTATACTACCTACACAATAATAAAACTTAACCAAAGTATATCTCTCGTACTTGGGAGTCGCAGCGCAACGCTTGCAACATTTTTTCTCTAGCACACATGTGCAAATCTACGATGTCATACACCAAGTTACGCACACAAAGCCAAAACTAGTCCTCACTTATTTCGTCGATTTTGTTTACGACGGCTCCGTCTTTACTTTTTTATTGGTCTGAGGTTATAGCATACAGCCGAACTTCGGTCCGACGTCAGTTCAGCGGAAATTCGGCGGCAAAGTATTCTGTAGAGCACACATTACACGCGACCGAAGTTCGGTTCAATTGTCGACTGATTAGGAGTGAGGCATATTTATCGTAACAGATAGAAGTAACAGATATTTACAAATAACAATTGTTCCTACCAACTTATTTTATCTGTTAATTTAATAATAGACCCTCAAACACTGTTACCGTGGCTGTTCTTATGTTACTCATTCTCTCTTTTCCTCATTATAGAATGACCTTTGCTAAAAACAGACACACCTATTATTTATTTCGTAATATGTTTACTTTTCCCTCTTACTAAAGAGTTAAACTACGCTAAAACGAAAAGCAGTTAGTATTTATTAACCGTAAAATATATTTGGTAGTCTTACAAGAACAAAAAGTAACGAAAAAGTGACTCCTAAAGGGTGTGGCCCACCATTCATACAAACTTTGGCCACGGGTATAGCAACAGTGGACATATATTAAGACAACTTCAATTCATAGTTTATGAAATAATAAACCTTTTACAGCTATTACAGGTTTATCTAAAAGTTTGAGGAAATGAGTTAAATCAGTTTTAATTTTTATATTGCTAGAGTCAAAATGGCGGCTGTAGCACAGCAAAATAAACAAGCATTTATTTATTCATTTGGTTAATCATTTTCTTCGTCGTTAAAATTAGAACAACGACCAAACACATTATTTAAGTGACTTCTAAGTATTAGCTTATTTATTCATCAACAAGTATCATTCAACATTAACATCTGTAGTATTTTATTAACATATTTTTATTTTTGTTAGTTAGGTATGTATTGGTACAAATTAAATAGTTCTTACCTGCCGTGGATAAATCCAATTGTTGATCACGGATTTCAGCAACTTCCAAAGAATTTCGTCTCATTTGAGTAACATTTAAAGCACAATTATCACAGCGTTGGCTTTTGCGGGTCGAAATATTGTACGACTCGGTTTCCATCTGTGGGACGCTGGAGTTGTTCAAAGAAGTAGAAACAGAGTCCGAGATAGAGCGGCCGGGGTCATTGTCGTACATAGCAAATTCGCAGGCTGAGGTTGTCGGGAAAAGCGAGTGCAGAGTTCATTATGAAAGTGAATAGTTATATTAGTCACAAACTGAAATATCGCAATTGAAATGAAACGCGGCAAAATATGACACTTGTTTTTTTATTCTCCCAGTAGGCTAAGGTCATAAGAACATATCGCCTACGCCATCAGTAATAAATATTTTTTTTGAGTTACATTTGAATGCGGGTGCAAGTGCAACACAATGTTTTTGCAGCATTTGGCAGCGAATGTGTCGAGTCAACCTTCTGACTTCTCGGCAAGCTTCGCTGAGGTAGTCAATACTACAATAAAATACTGGGCGCTATTTTGCCAATTAAATGTCCAGTTGAAAAAAATTGTGTATTTTTAATACAAAACCATGCTAATTTCACATCACAATATCTAGGTACTAGGAATCAATTTGCGATTAATCAAAACAACCATTGAACTTCACTCAAAACTCCCGCAAAAACATTGAATCATTTTAAACAACGCAATTAATATTTTTTTCAATAATATAAGCAAAATAATTGTATTTCGTATGCATTTTTATCAATGGACCAAATGCATATTATTGATATAATAAATGATGTTAAAAAAAAAATGATGTTCTGGTCGATTATTAAATTGAAAATTATATGCAATCTTTATTTTTATTATTCCGCCTAAAGGACTTTGTATCCATGGTCAAGAAATAATTGAAAAAAAAACTTCAAAATGGTTGCAGGAACCAAGGAAACACTGAATAAATGAATATACTTATTGTTTAATATTATTTTTCCGAACTTTAACTGACGTGATATTATTTTAATAATTCTTTCTAGTAATTGTTAAGATTTTTAGTATAAATAATAATCTTGTCCACGGCATTGAAAACCTCTGGCCGTATCCGGACCACTCCCTTTAGTTGTATTACCTGTTACATGGCCTGTTACTGACCAGTGACCATTATAAAAAAACTTATAATTTATTTTATTTTCTTTATGGCAATTTGTGATACAAATTGTATCACAAATTGCCAAATTGCCAAAAAATGGGTCCGTAATAATTATTTAAAAATTGTGTTAAGCCTGCCAACGCAAAAGCAACACGAAAGCAATAAAAAATTAAATTTAAGTATCTCAAAATAAGTGAATTGTAATTCTATAATCGTTTTTATTTTTTGGTTTATCAGAATTAATCAAAAAACTTTCAAGGAATTCACGATTTTCTGACCAACCAGTATATGAGAGTAATTTGCCAAAGGGAGTGGTCCGGATACGGCCAGAGGTTTTCAATGCCGTGGACAAGATTATTATTTATACTAAAAATCTTAACAATTACTAGAAATAATTATTAAAATAATATCACGTCAGTTTAAAGTTCGGAAAAATAATATTAAACAATAAGTATATTCATTTATTCAGTGTTTCCTTGGTTCCTGCAACCATTTTGAAGTTTTTTTTTTTCAATTATTTCTTGACCATGGATACAAAGTCCTTTAGGCGGAATAATAAAAATAAAGATTGCATAGAATTTTCAATTTAATAATCGACCAGAACATCATTTTTTTTAACATCATTTATTATATCAATAATATGCATTTGGTCCATTGATAAAAATGCATACGAAATACAATTATTTTGCTTATATTATTGAAAAAAATATTAATTGCGTTGTTTAAAATGATTCAATGTTTTTGCGGGAGTTTTGAGTGAAGTTCAATGGTTGTTTTGATTAATCGCAAATTGATTCCTAGTAACTAGATATTGTGATGTGAAATTAGCATGGTTTTGTATTAAAAATACACAATTTTTTTCAACTGGACATTTAATTGGCAAAATGGCGCCCAGTATTTTATTGTAGTATTGACTACCTCAGTGAAGCTTGCCGAAAAGTCAGAAGGTTGACTCGACACATTCGCTGCCAAATGCTGCAAAAACATTGTGTTGCACTGGCACCCGCATTCTAATGTAACTCAAAAAAAATATTTATTACTGATGGCGTAGGCGATATGTTCTTATGACCTTAGCCTACTGGGAGAATAAAAAAACAAGTGTCATATTTTGCCGCGTTTCATTTCAATTGCGATATTTCAGTTTGTAACTAATATAACTATTCACTTTCATAATGAACTCTGCACTCGCTTTTCCCGACAACCTCAGCCTGCGAATTTGCTATGTACGACAATGACCCCGGCCGCTCTATCTCGGACTCTGTTTCTACTTCTTTGAACAACTCCAACGTCCTACAGATGGAAACCGAGTCGTACAATATTTCGACCCGCAAAAGCCAACGCTTTGGTAATTGTGCTTTAAATGTTACTCAAATGAGACGAAATTCTTTGGAAGTGGCTGAAATCCGTGATCAACAATTGGATTTATCCACGGCAGGTAAGAACTATTTAATTTGTACCAATATATACCTAACTAACAAAAATAAAAATATATTAATAAAATACTACAGATGTTAATGTTGAATGATACTTGTTGATGAATAAATAAGCTAATACTTAGAAGTCACTTAAATAATGTGTTTGGTCGTTGTTCTAATTTTAACGACGAAGAAAATGATTAACCAAATGAATAAATAAATGTTTGTTTATTTTGCTGTGCTACAACCGCCATTTTGACTCTAGCAATATAAAAATTAAAACTGATTTAACTCATTTCCTCCAACTTTTAGATAAACCTGTAATAGCTGTAAAAGGTTTATTATTTCATAAACTATGAATTGAAGTTGTCTTAATATATGTCCACTGTTGCTATACCCGTGGCCAGAGTTTGTATGAATGGTGGGCCATACCCTTTGTTGGTATTTGTTGACGGATACAGTATTATTTTTATTTTTTATTTTTTTTAAGTTTGCCAAGCTACCAAACATAATTACATTGATCGTGTCAGGATGCCCTTATTATCTTAGGTTTGACTTTTGATGGGATTGGTTGAAAAATGTTTTATGTATTTACGACTTTATTTTCCTAATTTTAAAGATCATACTCAATATTCAACTGAAAGTTATTAGGATTTGTTTGTTGACATTTTTCAAATTTTGAATTTTTCTCTTGTTCTAAAACGAAAGCAGTGGTGAATTGTAATTTTAAAATTTTCGGGAAGATTTCTCTGTTTATCAGTGTTTGTTTACGGTGTCCTAGTGTTCATTTGGTATATGTATAAGTTTAGTTGTTTTAGTTTAGGTTATTCGTTTTATAGTTTTGGTACTAAGTACCTAACTTAGTGTACGTTGTAAAAAATAAGTTTATTTTCGTTGTCTGTCTAATCTTTTACATCATTAGGTTGAAGTCTCAAAAATCTGATATTCGAATTATTTAAAGTCGAAAATCGGATTTTCGGAAAAAATCAAAAAGAAGATATTCAATTGAGATTTAAATACGCATACGTACAAAAATAACAGGCTGTAATTTAATAGCAGATATTTGGATCTGTTATATAAAAGTAACACTAACAGTGATAACAGATACAACCCATCTCTACGACTGATGTAAACTTTTCGATACAAAAAGGTATATTATCTCTTTCTACTAGTGTGTCCATAGACTAGTTCGTACTATGAGACATTCTGTTCTAAAGAAGTTAAAGATGTTATTAATACATTATATTATAAACTTATACGTTCGAAAACTAATTTTTATTTATTTATTCATACTTTATGCACATAAAGGTTCAGAGGCGGACTTAATGCCTTAGGCATAGTACGATATATATATCACGATACGATTACGACCGCTTCTGACATATATATCGATCGTGAAGTACCAATACCTCCTAAAAATATTTTTTCGATAAAATCTAATTTACCGCTATGAATTTAAGTGTTTCCGCATGTTGTAGTAAAATCTCCGAAGTGATTTTTTTTGTTAAAACTGCATTAAATTAAAATGTGGAAATACCTCTTATCCAAACCCAACGTGTCTATTTCATGATTACCTGCTAAACATAGGATACTAATAACTTCTGGTTTAGTTATAAAACACAAGTGGTTAGAGAAACAAATATAAAATATATTAAAGCAGTATAATAACTAAACCAGATGTTATTATTATCCTCAATAAATGAATTAATTGCAAATTTTTGACTTCTCAATAAATTAAACTATTTTTTCAGGTTTCAGAGACAGTTAGGAGTTATTGGTACTTTAACGTCGATATATAAAAATCTACAGCATCACTTATATAAAATACTATAGTGACAAAAATAATAACAATTAAATTAGTAAATTTATGGTTACCTAGTTAAAATTGAGTTAAAAAAGTCAATGAAACGTATGAACTTAAAGTCAATGGGAATAAAGTACACTTTAGAGTTTGTAATATTGCTTTGTAATCAATCCAGTTTATCCGTAGGGTATAGAAAATCCTTGATATACACAAAGTTACGCATCTGAATTTCAGCCGCGTAAGTTCGGCACTTATGGTGTGTCATGTCAGCCGAATACATCGGAACGTGAAATCAGCCGCGGAACTTCCGTCGCGTTTTTTCGGCATAGTGTGTTTAGACACTTAAATTCATTTTGATAGCGACACGCAATCGTCGAAAGGACACCACAATGAAAAACAAATGACAGTCTCGGAAATCAAAAAGTAACTTGCTCGCAAAGAGTCCCATTTTCGAATTCTATAATTGCTTTTTCATTCTTTTATTGTAAGTGGTCAGATCTAGAGACTTTCAATATTGCCAACATTATAAGGTTATTTTAGCCAAAAGTCATGAAGTCCAAAAAAAAACTAAGCCATGATTATTTATTATCGTAAAAATCTAGTTAATTTAGTTTCCAATTATGACGATTTTTTTTTTGCGAAACTTATAGGTACTGACCATTAGCTTGATTTGATAAAACTTAGTAAATTATTTCGCCGGTATAGGTAGGTACCTATATCATGGTGACATTCGTAGACATTTATTAATTTCATCAACAATTTTCTCGCCGTTTTTCTTTGAAAGTGCCAAGGAAATATCCTGCTATAGCATGACAACGTCCAACTATAATTTAGGTGTCTTCAAGGCTAGAGTGAATAGGCTCTTAATAAACTAGTGCGCCTCACCATCAATGATTGCATCGCTGCTTACCATCAGGTGGGATCGCAGTCAAGCAATGGTTTATATAAATTAAAAAAAAAAAACAATAGTTTAAAAAAAATACAACAGAAATACAGGCATTCTGCTGTTGTTTCTTTATTGGGTTATTTTAGTTTTTTTATACTTGTTGAGTATACTAATCATCATCTTCCTGCCCTTGTCCAGTGTTATTTGGGGTCGGCGCAACACGTTTTTTTCTTCCATTCTGCCCTGTCACTCGTCATACTGTCACTAACTTCCTTTTCTTTCATATCACTCTTCACACAATCCATCCATCTTTTCTTTGGTCTCCCTCTCCCTCTCCATCCATCACATGTAAACTCATAACTCTTTTAGTAACATGCGTTTCATCTCTCCTCTTCACATGACCATACCAAGACAAACGATTCCCTTTCAACTTTTCAGTCACTGGCGCCACTTTCAAACTTCCCCTAATATACTCATTTCTCACTTTATCCATTCTCGTCACACCACACATGAGAATGTTAAGATGGATATCTTAACATTCTCATCTCCGCTACGTGCAATCTTTTTTCATCCGTCTTTTTCACAGCCCAACATTCTGATCCATACAGTATGACAGGCCTTATCACGGACATTTTACCCTTCAACTTGAGGGGCATCCGTGGGTCACAAGTTGTTCCCGTGACCTGTCGCCATTTCATCCATCCTGCGTTGATCCGATGTGTTACGTCCCGGTCTACCTCACCATCCCCTTGGACGAGTGACCCGAGGTACCGAAAGTCGGAGCAGATCGGTATGGGTGTTCCAGCGAGAGATAAAGGCACTGGATTGGAGAGACCGCCGAAATCGCAGAACAAGTATTCCGTTTTGGTTCTACTCAATTTCAGGCCAACACTCTCCAGTCTGTGCCACCAAACCTCCAATCTGTTCTGGACCTCTAGGCCACTCTTGGCAACCAACACAATGTCATCGGCAAACAGCATACACCAGGGAGCCTCTTCCTGAATGTCCGACGTCAGAGCATCCATTATCATCAGGAAGAGGTAAGGGCTGAGAGCCGACCCTTGATGTAAGCCGACAGCCACATTGAAGCTGCCAGTGGTGCCCACTGTAGACCGGACTTGGGTACTGCATCGACTGTACATCGCTCGGATCAACTGCACATACTTCCCAGGCACACCTTTCTCCTTAAGGGGCACCACAGAACCTCACGAGGTACCCGGTCGTATGCCTTTTCGAGGTCAATGAATACCATGTGCAAGTTTTTATGCGCACCTCTGTATTTCTCGCTAAGCTGGCGTATAGCAAAAATGGCATCCGCTGTACCCCGACCCGGCATAAAACCGAATTGGTTCTGTGAAATTTCACTCTCTTCTCTCAGTCGCCTTTCAATAACTTTCTCCCAGGCTTTCATAGTATGTGACATTAGCTTTATTCTAAACTAATAAAAAATAAAAAAAAAACTGCTATATCCAACGCTCAATGCTATAATTGTCTAGTAAAGTCATAATCTAATCAGGTATAGGTAAGTATAGTAGTCCTGTGAAACTACAATAATATTTTTTAATCCCAAAGGCATATGCCTGGGACAGCGAATTTCGAAGATGAGGGGGAGGGTTTGTATCGGAAGGCGGGGTTGCGGTGTCTCAAAGCAGTGTCAAAGAAACGTTTCATGAAGTACTGGATGGTGGGGATTTTGAGATCTAAATGAACTCTCATATCAAACATAATAGGAGGCTCCAAGGATTTTTAGGAATTGATTTTGAAGCATTTGCCTTTTATGGAGGTGATGGGACTGTCACGCTGGGCGTGCAATGAAAGGCTTATTAGGATTATTATTTAACTATTATTGATTACAGCACTTTCATTATAACATTTTCTATATAAATATAGATAAATATATATCCTTACTCTTTTACATGACGTCTTCCATCTTATTCATTGACCATCCATCAAACTAAACTTTTTATAACGAAAACCTTAAAAGTCTAACATGCCAGTTTTGCAAGTTAATAATAGTTGTGACCTTCATAGTCGTCACATGATGTCGGAATATATTTTATATAGAAATGATATATGAAAGTGCTTGAAACTATATAATAATAGTCAAATCGAATATATCTAAGCCTTTCATTGCGCTTCCCAGCGCGACTGGACTTTGCGTGTGCGAAGACAGGGTAATTGTATGTCATGATCGGAAGGCTGACCGCTGTAAACATTCGCATTTTGAACTTGAGTGACCATTGCTACGGGCTGGCAGGTACTCAGCAAAGGTCAAATGCTGGTCTAGGATCACACCGACGTATTTAGCTTCTCCCAAGAGATCGGTTTACCCTACATGGTGATCAGAGATGGAAGCGCTCCCTCTATTCGATAGTGGAAGATACGATTTAACAAAAAGTCTCGCAAGTTGAGTACTAGACAATCTGGCACACCGAGCAGAGATATAGCTTATATAAATAACCAGTATGTGAGACTTTGTCAAAAGCTTTCGTTAAGAGCGTTCACTCGAAATTACGCGCTATTTGGCCAAAAATCATGATTTTCAAACCCGTTTATATCCATTAAAGATTTATTGTACAAACATGTGATTTACCAATAACATTAGGAAATATTCTTGTCTAAATAGTTAAGTAGGATTTTATTTAAATTAATAGCACGCTTTTGAACTATACTCACTTAAGTAAATAGAGTTCTTTTTAATTTTACTTTCAGAGTCAATTTCGGAGCTTGACAACTTCTACACTTCTAATAGAATTAATAAACAAAAAATACAAAACATTAACTAGAATTCTTAACAAAATAGTTATAGAAAAAGATTCATTGATTTAGGGCACAGACGATTTAGGGTCAAATTATTAAGAAATTATGGGTAAATAAAATGTTCATTTGCACTGATTTAACTTAATTTTATCATTATATTATTAGCTTATTCTAATAGAAGAACATGTGTTTAAAAAATTACTATATAAAATTTGAATTAAAATAGCTTTGTCAATTTTTAATAAATATCACAAATCTCGGCGCGCGAGCGTGATGATGAATATTGTTGAGCGACTGAAGTTGTGACGCTCGTGCGCCGATATTTATGGTCCTTTAATATTTACTGACTTAGGCTTGCATGGTTTGGGGATACCGATATCAGTGGCCTGTTTCCACGCTTGGGGGAGCATGTTATTCCTTAATGCACCATTGAAGATGACGGTCATTGAACACCTTGTTAGTGATACCGTCAGAGCCGAAGTCTTTCCGGGGCTGGAGCCTTGTGATGATATTCTCAATCTCCTCTGGGATGACAGAGGGCAGAGGATCATTAGGATCTTCGACGTGAGTCGAGGTGAGTTTTGTCTACCTATTGGTTGAGGGCTGAGGGAACATTGGAATTGTAGGCTGTAGGCATGTATATGTCGGTTAGGCATTTAGCTTTGTCAGAGTTATCGAAAGCGATACAGTTATCGAGGCGAATAAGAGTAGAAATAGAGGCACCTTCAGCGGATCGTAACTTCTGAAGTTGCTAGAAAGCGAGGTGGACTTAAGCTCGCTGAACATTTTGTCCTAGCGCGCGGAACACTGCTCTGTTGCTCACTGCGCGGTTTGCGCATGTGCTTTGTTTGCATCGCAGGGACTGCTGCGGCGTGCCATCGCGTCAGTAACTGAGACTCAAGAAATCGGGGATGGAATCTAACTGAGGCAACAAGGTAGATTTTGGAACTGTTTTAACAATTCATGTTATCTACCGAAAATGTGCCCATGATGGTTTTTTTTTTTAAACTTAAATAGCACCAAGGGCAATGATGGTCCCACAGTTTTGGTGCGATAATAATAACTAACAGATTATCAAGATTTTTGCTTGGCTTTTGAAATTTGGACCAAAATGGATGATTGGCGACCGCTCGCAGTTGCGGCCATCTTAATTACTGTTTCGCTGAAGATGATGTTCACTTCCCATTTCCTATCTCCACGGACCATGGCCTGTACCAGGGCCGGACGCGAGAGTTCGCCTCCACGAGGACACGGTGGTGCTCCGCCCAAGCGGGGCACAGGGGCACACCACACCATCGTATTAGTACGAGATCCGGTAGAAGAAATATCTTCCCTCATCTGTTATTAATAATAGGTAATAATAATAATAATAACCCCATCGCCGTATCTCTACGTTGACGTCGTGGTGGGGCTTGCGTGCTCCAATATACCCTAGGTCTGTATCGGTAAAGTTTGCTTTGCCGTAATATGCCTAGAGTGAGGGGCCAGACTAAGAGAGATACAATCCGCAGTGCAGTTTTGTGGCGAACTGTTGGGCATTAGCGACCCCACGGACCCGACCTCCCGGGAGAATTCTTGTTCTTCAATTCCGTCTTGCCTTTATTGGCCGGCCGTAGTGAATACTGACGAGGAACTGAGCTCCCACCTCTCTCTTGCCTTTATTGGCTGGCTTGAGTGGAGATTCGCAAGAGCAAACGTGCTCGGGAGAAGGATGTATAATCCAGTAAGGTGCTAGTAGGGATCTTGACCGTACTTCCGGGATTGTCCTGATAGCCGTGGTATACCTCTCCACTCCTCAAGCACCTCAGGATATGTTGCCCTCTTGTTGCTACGTCACTTCGTGCTAGCGGCCGTTTTTGGGGGCCCATTTATTGAGTGTGCAATTAGTCACCCCCTGCTTTTTTTCGATGCATATTAATAACGTTGTTCAGGCAGGGGCCATAGTCTTAACATAGTTTCATGTTACCAGTCCACTTAAAACTCCAAAAACCACAGCCCTATTATCTTTGTTCTCCATATGTCGCAACAGTTTTTCAATAACCGGGGGTTGTCCTTGGATGCACTAGCATAGTGCGTACAGGGATAGAATAGAATAGAATAAAACTTTATTGTACACCAAAACCCATAATCACCGGTTTGTACCACTTTCTATTAAAAGCGTCTAAAAGGGCCTCTGCGAGTTGGTTTCGGCTCCTCGTACGCCTTCCAAAGGTCCAGGACCTTAGGGTGCTGAGATAAACAAATGTAAAAAATAATAATAATATTCCACAAATATCACACAACGCCGTCTAGTCCCAAGATAAGCAGAGCTTGTGTTATGAGTACTAGACAACTGGTAAACATTAAGGTCCGACCGAGATCTCGGTCTCGGTCTCGGTTCCAGTCATTCTCGGCTAAAAATCAGGCCGAGATTCTCGGTCTCGTTCTCGGCCTGATTTACGCCGAGAATCTCGGTCATGGCCGAGACTTCTTGAGGTCCAACAAATCATTTATTTTCCCTAGATTTAGAGCTTATCGCTCCATCTACCGACGGATGGGCGAATTAGGTGCAGGTTTGACGTTACTCGCGTTTCTGTTTACGATTGCTGATTGATTGGCTAATGGCTTAACGTCAACAAGCGCTGACTTGTCGGGGAAATACCTTTCGTATGTCATTTGTTTTTTACATGTATGTCAATTTATTGTCAATATCTGGAATAGTGATTTAAATAAACATAATTCACGGATTGTTATTTGACAAGAATTATTGTTAATAGATAAGTGAAAAAGTTGCGTGCGAATTGAATTGGTTTGGTTTATGGGAGTTTAAATTGGTAAGTAGGTATCTAGTGTTATTTCATTTCTTCCTTTTTTACTTGTTGTGTTGTTGTAATTAGCGGAATAGTATCATTATTTCATATTTACATCTGTCGATCGGCATTATTTAATAATTATGTGAAATACATGCGCAGCTTTTTTAAAGACTTACTTTTTAAACACGTCGCGCGTCGATCGTGCGTTTACCTATGTACCTATTCGGTCCCTAAGTGTTACTAAGTGTTACCAAGTATTTTTAATATTCTCAATTTTTTTTTTCTGATATAATATAGTTCTGTTCGATTTTGATTACGAAGTGTTTTTAATATTCACAATAAAAAAATACTTTTTTTATGTTATAATATAGTTCAGTTCGATTTTGATTACTAGTGTTACTAAATGTTTTTAATATTCACAATAAAAATTACTTTTTTATGTTAAAATATAGTTCTGTTCGACTTTGATTTCTAAGTGTTTTGAATACGTAAAATAAAAAATTGCTGAAACAAGCACTATTTCGTATTATTTCGAGATTTAACATACTAAATGTTATAGCGCCATGTCTCGGTCTCGGTCTCGGTCTCGGCCGAGACAAAAAAACAAGGTTCGGTCGGACCTTAGTAAACATACTTATATATTTCTAAATACATACATATTATAGATAAATTACACCCAGACACAGAACAAATGATCGTGCTCATCACACAAACATTTGTCCTGGGTGGGAATCGAACCCACGACCTTCGGCATAGCAGTCAGGGCCACTAACCGCTAGACCAACAGGCCAGTCAAAAATTAAACGATAATAAAGATTATAATTATTATATATTTTTTTTATAGCCCATTTATCTCCCACTGCAGAGTAAAGGCCTCCCTTTCCTTTTTCCACACAAGTCTGTCTTCGGCCATTGCGCGGGCCAGTCCCTCTGGTATTTATCCAGCTCATCTCTCCACCTTCGCCTTGGTCTGCCGTATTGTCGCCTTGCTTTTACTGAGACCCAGTAAGTGGCTCTTTTAGCCCACCGCTCATCCGACATGCAGCAGACATATCCGGCCCAATCCCACTTCAGAGTGGCAGCTTTTCGGGTAACATCTTCTATCTTAGTTATAGCGCGCAGCATTTTGTTCCTTACGCGGTCGGAAATTCGAACACCCAAGACACTGCGCTCCATGATGGCTCGCTGACAAACCTCGAGCCTGGACCTCTGCTGAAGCGTCAAAGATCAGGTTTGTGCTCCGTACGTACTTAAGTATAGGGAGAATGCACATGTCCATAATTTTCCGTTTCAGGCATAGTGGGAGATCTCTTTCGAGATCTTTCACTTTGGTCACTACAATTTGTCTGACTAATGAAATATAACTTCACATCACACATCACACTTCTGCACAACTTCACATCACACTTCTAATGAAATATAGCTTCGGGTTTTTGACAATCACCCGATGTGGGTGACGGACGAATAACATATTTAAAATCAGACATGTAAAAATTAGTAAAGTTTATTTACTTTTTGTGGAGCTTTAAAGCGTCTGACAGAAGTTTTGGTCCATGAAAAGTGTCTGACACTTATGATACTACTTTAGAATAATATTCTACAAAACATATAAAAATCAGCCATAAAACATTAAGTTAAGTAACTCGTTATTTTGGGTTCCCTTTCTCACCTCGTACCTGCCAAAGTTCCCCAAGGGGGAGCTCCACAAGTACTGACAGAGAGGAAACAAGGACAATAATAAATATATACTTAGATACATACATACAAATAAAGAATGATATTGAGAGAAAAACAAAAACGAATACAACAAATCAAGAGTGTGATGAATCTACCAACTTCTTGCGAAAGTGTTCTCGTGCTTTCATTTTAAAGGACAACCGACTTGTTGCCGTCCTGATGTTAAGAGGGAGCGCATTCCAAAGGAAGATCGCCTGGACAAAGAAAGAGGAATGGACAAACCCAGAGCGGTGTGTCGGACATCGTAGAAGACGATTATTAGTAGATCGAAGATTTTTATTGTGCGCAGAGCAAAGAAATTGAATTTCTGAAGTCAGATAAGAAGGAGAAGAGGGCTTATCCAGAAAAGAAAACAGAGTTGTCAAGGCCCTTAACGCTCTACGCTGGCGAATGGGTAACCATTTTAAAAGTGATCGATGCGTTGATACATGATCATACTTACGAAGGTTGAAGACGAATCGAATGCAGTTATTCAGAAGGCGGTCCAGTGTATTGAGGAGATCTGCATTCAGGTCATAGTAGCACACATCAGCATAGTCAATTATAGGAAAGATTAGGGACTGTACAAGCATTGCCTTTATGTGAGCAGGAAGAAGATTCTTCAGTCGATAGAGCGACCGTAACGTTCCGGTGACTTTCCGACTAACACTTGAGACCTGCTTCCGTCAATCAAGACAAGTGTCGACATGCAGACCAAGATCCTTAACCTCGGAGCTAAACGGAATTACTATACTGTTAAAAATAATGGGTGGTACAGTGAGGCCATACAGCTTCCTCAGACTATAGGGGCTACCAACTATAATAGCCTGACACTTTGTGGGGTTAACCGCCACCCCAAATCTATCTGCCCACTCCATAATCGCCAGCAAATCCCGGTTTAGCTCCGCGATCGCATCCGCTATGTTGTCAACACCTGACTGACAGTACAGTTGCAAATCGTCAGCATAGAGATGATACGCACATTGAAGTTTAGTAGTTATAAGGTTTATAAAACGGAGAACAAAAGAGGAGATAAAATACCACCTTGAGGAATGCCAGCTGCAAGGTCACACCAACTTGACGCAGAGTCTCCAACACGAACCGACTGCTGACGTCCCTGAAGATAAGAGGAAAACCATTCCAGTACCTCGTGAGATAAGATAGGATAGACAGGAGGATTTCGTGACTGACGGTATTAAATGCGTTGGAGAAATCGATTAACACCAAAGCGGTAACTTTAGTGTCTTCCATTCCGCGCCTTATATCGTCAGTCACTTAAAGGAGAGCCGTCATAGTACTGTGCCTGGGCCTAAAACCGGATTGAAATGGACTAACAAGGGAGTTGTGGTAAATGAAGTAGGAGAATTGTTTATGAACACAGGCCTCGAGCACTTTGGATATAAACGGAAGGATGCAAATTGGACGAAAGTGACTGGAAAGAGTGGGATTAGGAATCTTAGGCAAAGGCCGAACATAAGCTTTACGCCACAGGGAAGGAAACATACCAGAGAAAAGAGAAAAGTTGATGATATGGGATATGGCAGGAAGGAGTTGATCCAAAGCCGTCACGATCATATGACGACTGATATTATCGCAACCAACGGCTTTGGATTTAATGGATAGAATAATCTTTTTGATCTCTCCCGGATTGACTGGGGTGAAGGCAAAGGGGACAATATTGGGACGCGTCAGACCATTAAGGTAGTCAATAGTTTGACATTTGACTAGACTATCTAGCATTGGAACAGTGGAGAAATAACAGTTTAGCCCGTCCAAGCCAATTGTGTTAGGAGGGTCTAAATATTGCGATTTACCAATACCTAGAGTTCTAAGGAATTTCCAGATATCGGCAGAAGAAGAAGTAGTGATGTTATCAAGAATGTGGCGGCGTTTTGCGTTGCGTATCATCTGGTTGCACCGGTTCCTAGCAGTCTTGAAGAAGGCCCAATTTACCTCTGAGCGATCCTTTTTAAATCTCCGAAACGCACGATCCCTCCGTCGCATAGCCATCCGAATTTCTCCATTCATCCAAGGAGCAGGTGGACGCTTCAATTTAATTTTCCTGATAGGAGCATGTGTGTTGTATAATTTGGTGACAACATCATTGAAGACGCAAACTTTCTCGTCAACTGTAGCAGCTTCCTGCAGGGGCGTCCAATCGATATTCAATGCGTCGTTTTGGAGTTGCTCACTATTCATACCTGCAAAGGTACGCCTGTACAGAAATATGGGCTTGGGTTTAGGGGGTTTAAGGATGTAGGATAGGTAAATAAGATCGTGATGAGAAAAGCCAGGGGCATCAAGTTGACCATGTGAGGACACTAGGGAAAGGTTAGAGGTAAGGATCAGGTCAAGCCAGGTATCATCACCAATTTTATTGTGTTGAGTGGCTTGGAGAGGCAATACATGCAGATTGGCTGACTCGACAATATGCAGTAGTTTACGGGACCGAGGGGAATTGTGGACAAGGAGGTTGGTGTTAAAATCTCGCATTATGATGTGATGAACATACTCTGAACCCAAAGATTCGAGTACTGATTCGAATTCAGTGAAATAATCAAGAGTAGGAGGACAATAGACGACCCCTAGAATGGTTTTAGCTCCTTTGACACAAACCTCTAGAAAAAGAAACTCAGCAGAGTCGTTAGAAGAAGAAGTAGTAAGAATTTTGTAAGGAAAATCAGCGCGAAGGTAAATAGCAACACCGCCCCCTCTCTTCCCGATCCTATCATGCCGAAGAAGAATGAAACCAGGGAGAGAGTAAGTGGTAGAAAGCAGTTCGGGTTTGAGCCAAGTCTCGGAAATTAGGACAGCATGAATGTTGTTGACAGAGAACGCATCGTAAAGTTCACTATGATGGCTGGGTATGCTTTGAGCATTGATGTGACATACATTAAACAGTCGGCCGGGATTTGAGTCGAACCTTTGACGCAATAGATCACCTAGAGTATCTGTCACAGAGTTAAAGCTATCATAAAAACATACATAAAAAAAAAAAATAAAAAACATACATTCAACCGAACATATAACCTCCTCCTTTTTGAAGTCGGTTAAAAAAGAAGAGGCAGTTGATTCGTTTGCAGAAAAAAATTAATCGTTTTCAGATGACATACTAAAATACAAATAAATATATGTATAAGTACTTACTTAAAAATTAAAAATTACACACGCGCTGGTACGGCGCTTGCATTTCTGCACCACCCACCAGCTCACATCAACATAAACCATAAATATAACAGAGCAGATAAAATGCACAATGAAACCGTTTACAGAAGGTCGAATATCACGATAATATTAAGAAAAGAAAAATAAAATAAAAATTAACTAATTTGGTATTCGGAATGCACCATAAAAGAAAACCACGCGAAGGTATGTGAACACATCCGAACATTTTTTCTGTAAACGTCAGATGACGTAAAATCAACAAAATTAAGCTAACCTTAAAACCTATATTTTTATAGTAGGGTATATAGAATATTCCAGGGCGACAGTCTGAGTCCACTTTGGTTCTGCTTAGCCCTGAATCCTCTAAGCACATTGCTAGAGGAATCAGGCTTGGGCTATCGGTTGAGAAGAGATGGTCAGGTTCTATCTCACCTTCTTTACATGGATGATCTGAAACTCATTGCCCCCAACAAGTTACGACTGATGGAACTACTAAAGTGCCATCAGGATGGAATTTGGTGTGAATAAATGTGTATTCATGCATGTAAAACGAGGGGAGATTATGGAATCTGAGGGGATTCATCTCTCAGATTCCATACACCTTAGATCTCTCTCCTCGACCGAAATCTACAAGTATTTGGGTATGTCGGAAGCGTTAGGCATTAACGTTGCTGACATGAAGCAATCGTTGAAGGAGCGCTTCTTTGGCCCCCTGAAGAAGGTATTAAATAGCCTTCTGTCAGGTGGAAATAAGGTGCGCGCCTTCAATGGTTGGGCCATGCCGGTCTTAATGTACTCTTTCGGCATACTCAAATGGACTCAGACCGAGTTAGACGCTCTGGATAGGCGGGTTCGTACACTGTTGACCGCAAACCGGATGCATCACCCACGGTCGTCTGTAATGAGACTGTACATCCCGCGGAAGTGTGGAGGTCGAGGTTTTTTAAACACGAAGACCCTGCACAACCGCGAGGTGTGCAGCCTCAGAGAATACTTTCATAAAACCAATGTGGGTATGCACCGCGATGTGGTCGCAGTGGACAAGGGACTCACCCCGTTGTCCATGGCTAAAGAGAACTGGCGCAAACCTGTTGTACTTACAACTGATGACCGCAAGGAAGTATGGAAAAGTAAGGAGCTCCACGGGCGCTTTTATCGAGCTCTTCATGAGTCTGATGTAGATTTTGCAGCGTCCGTGGCCTGGCTACGTTTCAGCAACCTCTTCGGGGAAACTGAAGGTTTTATCTGTGCAATTATGGACCAAGTCATCTTGACGAATAACTACCGGAGATATATAATGAAGGACGGGACGGTTGACGTGTGTCGGGCATGCCATCGTCCGGGTGAGTCTATCAGACATATTATCTCTGGTTGTTCTCGTCTGGCTACCGGCGAGTACTTGCACAGGCATAACCAAGTAGCCAGGATTATTCACCAGCAACTTGCTTTGAAATACAACTTAGTCTATTCATCATCATCATCATCATCATTTCAGCCGAAAGACGTCCACTGCTGGACATAGGCCTCCCCCAAGCGTCGCCACAGCGAACGGTCCTGTGCGTCTCGCATCCATCGGACCCCCGCAACCGTTACCAAGTCATCGGTCCACCTTGTAGGAGGCCTTCCAACGCTACGTCTTCCGGTACGTGGTCGCCATTCCAGAACCTTTCGGCCCCAACGGCCATCTGTTCTGCGAGCAATGTGCCCTGCCCATTGCCACTTTAGTTTGGCGATTCTTCGTGCTATGTCGGCAACCTTGGTTCTCCTGCGGATATCCTCATTCCTGATTCGATCACGCAAGGAAACTCCGAGCATAGCCCTCTCCATTGCCCTTTGGGTGACTTTAAGTCTTCTAATGAGGCCCATTGTAAGCGACCACGTTTCGGAGCCATATGTCATCACTGGCAACACGCACTGGTCATAGACTTTCGTCTTGAGACACTGTGGTATATTGGACGAGAAGACACCGCGCAGCTTCCCGAACGCTGCCCAGCCGAGTCGGATTCGACGATTGATCTCTTTCTCGAAGTTAGACCTTCCCAACTGGACCGTCTGTCCCAGGTAAACGTAGTCGTCTACAACTTCGAGTGTAGAGTCCCCGACCTTGATAGGAGTGGGTGCTACATGGCTGTTTACCATGACTGGTTTTGTCCATGTTCATTTTAAGTCCCACTCTTTCGGAAGCTCTACTGAGGTCACCAAGCATTGTACTGAGCTCCTCCGTAGTCTCAGCCATGACTACTATGTCGTCGGCAAACCGAAGGTGAGTGATGTACTCGCCATTGACATTAATGCCTAGCCCTCTCCATTCCAAAACCTTGAAGACATCCTCCATTGCTGCCGTGAACAGTTTCGGAGAAATAACGTCTCCCTGCCTCACACCCCGCTGCAAGAGGATAGGTTTCGAGGTCTGGTCTTGTAGTCGGACTGACATAGTGGCGTTTTTGTACAAACACTTCAGCACTTCGATATACCGATAGTCAATTTGGCACCGTTGGAGAGACTGCAGTACAGCCCAAGTTTCAATCGAATCAAAGGCTTTCTCGTAGTCCACAAACGCTAAGCAGAGAGGCTGGTTATACTCCTCAGTCTTCTGTATAACCTGCCGCAGCGTATGTATGTGGTCCACGGTGCTGAAGCCTTTTCGAAATCCGGCTTGTTCGGGAGGCTGGAAGTCGTCGAACCTGCGCGCGAGACGATTCGTGATGACTCTGGAAAACAGCTTGTAGACATGGCTCAGAAGCGAGATGGGCCTATAATTCTTAAGCAGGGCATTATCGCCCTTCTTAAAGAAGAGTACCACCACGCCTCTGCTCCACGCCTGTGGCGTTTTCCCCTCGAGTATGACGGAATCAAATAGCTTCTGAAGGGCCTTAAGGACCGGTTTTCCACCCGCCTTCAGGAGTTCGGCCGTAATTCCGTCCTCACCCGACGCCTTGTTGTTTTTCAGCTGCTTCAGAGCCATCCTAATCTCGTACAGGCTGACGTCCGGGATATCTTCGGTATAGTGTCGAGTCAATCTAGCTCTTGGGTCGTTTACTAGATTTACAGCGGGTTTAGCGGTAGACGTGTATAACTGTCCATAAAAAGCCTCGATCTCTCCCAGAAGCTCCGATTTGGCGGATATGACTCTGCCATCGTCGGTCTTCAGTTTCGTGAGCTGGCTTTGCCCAATAGACAGATCTCGTGCAAATACTTTAGAGCCCTTATTCCGCTCAATCGCATCCTTAATCCTTGCGGTATTAAAGCGGCGAAGGTCACGTTTCAGGGACTTCGAGATTTGTCTATTGAGCTGCCGGTATATGCACGCATCGTCTGAAGACTGCAGAATCATCTCACGCCTCTTCTTCATTAGCTCGAGGGTCGGATCGGAGAGCTTCTTGTTTTTATTTGTACGGTGAGTCTTGAAAAACTTAGACCCGACCGTATGGACAGTTTCCACGAACCCATCGTTATATTCATCCACGGAGCTTCCTAGGCACTCGAAACGATTGTGGAGTTCGAGCTGAAAGCTCTCGGGGTTTTGGATCTGGATCTGTGCTGGACGGAGCGTAGACTTCATCAGTCGAGACCTTTCAAGCTTAATGTTAATATTCAATGTGCCTCTTACGACGCGGTGATCACTTCCAGTTTTCACCGCGTTGATCACAGAGACATCATTGAATATTTGCTTTTTCGTCGACAGGATGAAGTCAATCTCATTTCTAGTTGCACCGTCAGGACTTTGCCAGGTCCACCTTCTATGCTCACGCTTTTTGAAGAAGGAATTCATCATATAGAGGCCCTCCTTCTCCATAAAGCTAGCCAGTAGGTGTCCCCGGTGATTCCGACGTCCAAATCCAAATTGCCCCACTCGCTGCTCATCACCGTCTCGTTTGCCCAGTTTCGCGTTAAAGTCCCCCATGACCACGGTGAAGTGAGTCTTAGAACCATGCATGGCTCTTGATATATCCTCATACATGGATTCTACTTCGTCGTCGGGATGTGTCGAGGTCGGGGCGTAGACCTGTATGACCTTCAGCGAATATCTTGATGATATTCTGAGTATAAGGTACGCCACCCTGGTTGACACACTCTCGATCCTCACGACATTGTTCACAAGGGACTTGTGGACGAAAAACCCGACACCACCCTGGGACTGCTGGTCACCCTCCCGGAAATAGAGCAGGTTACCGGATTTGAGAATTATCGTATCCTCCCCCTGTCTTCGGACTTCAGACAATCCCACAATACTCCATCGCAACCTGCTCAATTCCTCCTCCAGTTCGGTGATCTTCTCGTCAGTCCTCAGTGTACGCGTGTTGAAAGTTGCCAGGTCGAGTCGTTTAATAGATGGGTTTAGTCTATTCAGAGGTACCGTATTACAGGTATGTGCCCGACCCAGTTCTCGAAAATGACCATGTCACGTTGTACTGGGATCGGTCTATCATTACTGACCGGACTATTGTAGACAATAAGCCGGATACAGTGGTGATAGACCGATTAGCACACCGCGCAATGATAGTCGACGTCACCATCCCGCATGACGAGAATCTCGTGAAAGCTGGGAAAGAAAAACAAATCAAATATCTCGACTTAGCACACGAGGTTGTCGACATGTGGAATGTGGACTCGGCTATCATTGTGCCGATTGTTGTTACCGCCAATGGCCTCATGGCCAAAAGTTTAGACGACCACCTGTCGAAACTGTCATTGCCCGGTTGGATCAAGGGCCTGATACAGAAGGCAGTACTCCTCGATACGGCTCGCATTGTGAGGAGGTTCCTGTCTCTGGAGCCCTAACCACCGGTAGCTTGGACCCTGTCCCGACACCGGCGGACTACTATTTTTTATATTTTAAAATTTTTTTTTTCGGTCGTATTATAGACCGAGACGAGTCCACTAACTGAGCCTGCGTTAACCGGTTTTTTCCAGTGTCGTCGCGTACGCAACAAGCGGACAGTGGACGACACGCACACATTCCCCGTGGTTGTACTGGTGCAACCGATTCGCGCGGTTGTATGAAGCTTTGTCTCTGTTCCGTTTATCTACTCATGTGCTTTAAACACCGCAGATAAAAATAGTACCTAAGTAGTAGTAAGCAAACTACATTATTTATTTATTTATTTTATAATTCATGTACACACAAATATACAGAAGAAGATAGGTATCTTAATAAAAAGTAACAGTAGTGTATTATTATGTGACTTGTAACCAGAAAGAATAATAATTTCACCTCAATCTGTTAACTTAGATTCTGTTTCTGTCCGCGGGGTTTAAAGTAAGGCTCCTATTTCCGGGTGGTTATAATAAAAACTACGAACCTAACCTGTCCGTGTCGGGTGCCCTAAAATTATGTCAATACCTTCTCCTCTCTCATCTTTTACACATATTATTGATACATCTCGAATAGGTTGCTTAGCTAAATCACATTATTTGTAATATTTTTTTTTTATCAACTTCCCTGACTTGATATTTATGAAAGTCGAGCATCAGCTGAAAGAATGTGCCCCAAAGAACTGGAAAAATAGAAGTTGTCTACTTTTCCTCGGTGGAACTATGGAGTTACTTACCAGGTATATAAAAATGTAATTAAATGTTCATTTAAACATACCTTCATCTGTTAATTAATCGAAATATAATGTCAAATGAAATGTATTTTTATTTATTATTTAAAAACGCTCTCTTACGTAAAATACATAAATATTAACTAAAATATACTAAAACCTAACTATGTACATAATTAAAATACAAAAACACAAAGTAGGTACACTCAGGCGTCGAAATACTCCTCCACTTCGCTGTCATCCGGAAATGTGCCCAGAAGACTGGCAGGTTAATGAAAGGTTAGTTTATTCTTAACTATAAACCGTACCTATTTGGTTACGTTAACAAAAATGGTGTGAATCCATGGTTACCTAGACACTCGGCTTCATGGTGCAATGTATGCGCAGAAAGTACGGGCTTCCTCTTACCGTCAGAACAGGCAAGAGGAAGCCCGGGCCTGCGAAAGATGGCAGGAGTGGAGCGAGGCCTTTGCCCAGGAGTGGAGCGAGGCCTTTGCCCAGGAGTGGGACAGAACAGGCTAACAAAAAAAAGAAACAGATGAGGGAAGAGATTCTGATATTTCTTCTACCGGATCTTAGATCAATGCCTTTAGCTGTCGTGTCGTGTCGTCTGCCGTCCGCAAAATCTTGACAGCCGAGCATTTCTTCCGCCCGAATCCGAAACAGGTACCTTCCGAACTACTTATCCCGTAACCCTAAGACGCATAAAACCCCTTAGGTATAAGCGTTACACAACAGGCAGAATATCTGCCATCTGAGTCCTCAAAACCTACTGCGAACTTGCCTGGGTACTTAACTCCAAAAAGAATGTGCCCCTCTAAAATGGCAAGAGACATTCTTTATGTTTTGACAAGTTCTCAACTTGAGGCCAGCGTAGGGTAGCCAACCGTACTCTAAAATAGAGTATAGTACCTACTCTATATCATGTAGGTGTACTCTATAATTCATATTACTAATAGAAGACCCTAAAATACTCTTTTTACACAGTTGTTTACTATACTAGTGCCAGTCACACTTATGATGCATAGCACAACTATAATCGTAACCAAATAAAAGTCAACTAGGTATTTTCATGAATGTGAAGTGGCGAAAACAGAGGAACTATGCTTCATTGAAATTGAATAAAAATGAGCTTCTGATGTAAATGTAAATTTACGAGTTAGAATGTTTGGAGTCATAAAATTCTTTTAAAAACAATGAAAAATTGTTAAGTGCTGCAAAAAGTAAGTAGGTACCAAAAATACCTTTTTAAAACTTTTAAATAATGATACTATTTTTTATACCTACTCTTTATTTGCCTTGCGTTTTTTAATTCAATCACAAAGACATTAAATATATACTACCAATCAATCAAGATAATGATTTGACAAGTGCAAATGTCAAACTCAAGAAATATGTTGCCTGCTTTTTGATAAAAGTGATGTCTCCAAATTCGATTTTTTTATACCGGTTCTTATAGTAATACAACCTTTAAGGAAAGTAGGACCAAGACACGATAGTGTTTGTTTATAGTAGAGTCTAATATGAATTGTACATTAAAATAATTAAATATATTCAAAAACATTAACAATTTTTGTTATAATCGGATTTTTACTTATACTAAGAACTCACAAAACCGCTTTTACCCGCGTCCACTGCGGGCGGGTTGCGGGCCCGCAGCTTTTGTAGAATGCTACAGATATATAGCATTCTACAGAAGCGCCGCTCCTTGCTGCACCGGCGGGCAACTAGTAGAATCATGCACGCCACGGTCACCCGCAGCCTCGGCGGGTTGCGCCCGCATTCTTTGCGGTCGGTTAACACCCGCAGTGGCCTTCAGGGGGTAGAGAAATCCGATGCGAAATCCGAAAATCTATTGATGCACCCAGAACTTTACAGGCCTTCTTTTTTAATTCTTCTGTGAAGTAAGTACAAACAACAGCTCGTTTCTGACGTATGTCCACCACCCGTCTTGCGATTGTCACCTGCCAAGTTTGCGAGCGATAACAGCAACCGCTACGGCTGTATAACCATACAAAACTCCAGTCTCGTGAGTTTACAAATAAAACAGCTGTTTCTTCCAACGTGACGGGCGCGATTGAAAACCTCTTCATGAGTTCTTAGCTACTTCCTTTTACCAGGGAGCTCCAGTATATGGGCGTCCCAACACAATTTTATATCTTGATTACAAGAGAGGGACGAGACAGTCGCAGTTTATGCTTTAGAATTTAAAAAAGTCATCATCATTAGTCGTCAAGATTTTTTTCAAGATGGGTATTCATCCAATGACTTCTCCCGGTCTGGGCGGAGCTGCAGGGCGTGTCAGACTTTTACTGCCTAAAACCACATCGGCCCTATTGAGCCCCTACGGTTTGCTGACATCTCTTTTAGGAGCGCGTGGATCACTAAGCGCTGTTGACGACTGGGGCTCAGTCTCGGCGATTACCGGACTGCCGGACGGTAAGCTAATCATTTCTCGACGTCGGTATTGACATTGTGGTAGTCGGGGTTGGGGTCTCGGCGACTAACGCGTAAAGATATTCGTTCCCTCACTCGTGCAGCCTCCTCCTTCACTAGCATTACTGCTTCGCAGAAGGAGGCGACCCCCTGCCATTCCTCCTCGCTCCGGACAATGGCATACCCAGCGCGAGAGCTGCCACCTATTGCCTTCACGAAGACACGGCGGTGCTCCGCCTAAGTGGGACACACCTCCACCGTATGCTCCACCGTGTCTTCCGGGCGGCCCACACAGTGGTGACCTACTGAATCCGATCAAATCCGATGTAGGAACTTCCCGAACTGACCATATCCAGTGAGGACTTGCTTCATGCGGAAGGTGAGGACGCCGTGACGCCTCTCCAGTCACTCCTCAAAGAGGGGACTGACCGTCATGATTATGGCGTGCCCATTGGTCGTCAAGCTGTAAATTCACATGTCTGCATTGCAAGAAACCGACACTCGATTCGTTTATCGCTACAATTTTATTAGAGATCCATGCGAAAATAGTATAAAAAGAGGACTTATGATTGTTTAATTTTAACTATTATTTAGTTTTCAAACCGAAGTCCATGTTAACACTACCTATTAGTAAAGTTGTAATAAAGTTTCAGCAAAAATATCACTGAGTAATTCTATATTTTTGTCTGGGTTTGGTAATAATAAATCGAGAGGAAAAAAAATAAATGACGCAGCTTTTGCTAGTTGTTCAATTCTTAGGCTTAAATTATATTTTATTTTATGAGTTAGACATTTTGCATCTATCAATTTACCTTCAGAAAATACAAAAACTGACCATAATTAGTTGCAAAAATTTAAACGAATATTTTCGATTTTTGTTCAATATCGGTTGCGGTACCTCACTATTTATGAAAAGGAAAAACATGCAACACTCTAATTAAAAAACAGATTGTAGTTATACTCTATTTCTTCTAATAAAAGTTGGCAACCCTAGGCCAGGGTGGCCTTATTATTGCCTGCGCACACTTGAGTCAAGACTGTCTTAGACAGACTTGTCTACGACGTCGCGTCGCAGACTTGTCTACGACACCGCAGACTTGTCTGCGACAAGCCTGTTTTGAGAAGTCCAGTGTTGTCAACAGTTACACTAACTTACCACTAGAGTCAACTTTTAAAACCACCAGAAAATCACTAACAAAAAATTATCCACACACAAAATTGCAAACTTTCCCTCTAAAAAAATGTGTGTTGTACGAAATAAAATAAGTAGGCATATAGGTTATTATAGTTTCCTTTAATAATAAGTGATAAAAATTAACAATCAAAATACCATTTGTGGGTAAATTAACATTAGTAGGTAAATCAACATACAAATTGTTCAATAATAGCTACATACTCGTA
Organism: Mythimna impura; assembly: GCA_905147345.3. Classification (NCBI taxonomy): domain Eukaryota; kingdom Metazoa; phylum Arthropoda; class Insecta; order Lepidoptera; family Noctuidae; genus Mythimna; species Mythimna impura. Next base: position 32,817,786 of record LR990339.1, read on the forward strand.
CGTATTACTTCGTCTTCAGACGAATCATTTTTGTTTGCACCATCATCGTCGGTATCAGATTGATAATTATCGATTCTATGGTGCTGATTTAAACCCAAGTGATCGCATTTTTAGTAAGAAATTGAATTTAACTAAAGCACTAGAAAAATCCACTAAGTTGGCAACACTAGCCGTACGCCGTAGTCTGTTTAAGACAGTCTGGTTTCAAGTGTGCGCAGGCCCTTAATTAGGTAGGTAGGTACCTACCAAGTTCAAGAAGTCTTAGGTAGGTACCTACCTAAGACGGTAATTAAGAAACTTGAGGCCAGGGCGGAATTCTGAATTGAATAATTTGAGTTATGAACGTGTCAATCACTGACAAGTTTTCATGAGAAATATTTAACTTTGAATAAGTAGGTACCTACTTAATTCAGAAATCGGGGGTTAGACAATATTAATATAAAACTTAATCAAAGCGTCTTAGTATTTTTTCGCTGATACCCATGGTGCGGCGTCGTGTTGTGCTCGCAAATAAAAAGGCACGCGGGTCCAGACTCCAGACGGGTTCGGCGTCGGCGGCGCGCGGGGGCGGCGTCCTCGTTCCGTTGGTCGCCGCGCAGCGCCGCGGCGCTACCGTCGCCTGTCACCTGCGAGCCCGACGACCGACGACGCTCGGTGCCGTTACTACAAGTCTACAACACTCTTGCGCCGACGCGACGCTCAACAAAATTCCTCTTTCTAAGTTATTAGTTAAGTGTTACTCGTACGCCGCAAATACCCAGTGAACTATAGGTACCTACTCAAGTATTCTTTTGAATCGTAATACCACGGTAAGTGTTTCAATGAATTTCTCAATAAAGTCGAGTTTCGTCTGCCTGCGCACGCGGCTTCTGACAGATATCCGATGTTTTTGTTTATGTTTTGTGTTGTTGATATTATTTACGTATTACATATTCAGCTAATACTTTTACCTATCAATGTCAATGTATTTGAACGGAACATAATTGTTAGATATTAATAAAGCGAATGGCTGTTATTTTAAATGAATGATCATCAACTTGTTAAAATACTTGAAACTTGATACCGATGCGAATGAAATCTCGTGAAATGCTTATTAACGTTATTTTTTCTTGAGTTTTGAACTTTGCGTCGCTATTGAGTTTACTAAGGCTCGATTGTCCGGCAATGCATGCTTCATAAAGTTGTTGTATATGCGAGTTAGGACCTTAGGTGAGGGTGTTAAGAGTATTATTTCCGTGTGCGCGGGTATAGCCTTGGGGGAAAGGGACGTCGCGTCGTCGCCGCCGCGCCGCCATGCAGGTAGGCAGGCTATCGTCGCGCTATAGACTATTCTAACCAGAATGAACAATGCTTTGACATACCGTATAAGTTTAGTTTAGAGGACTAATTAACGCAGAATGTTGTTTAAGGCTGACACAAGGTTAAGATGCAATAAAATCTTTTCAATCCTTTCACAATCAGGTTAGAACATGGAGAATTTACTTACCTTTATTAAAATATAGTAATATTAACATAAATTTTCGTTCAATTACTTATGTTGCGACATTTCATAATACCCATATTTCATGTTTGTCGTACGTTTTGCTTTATTCATACTACATAGGTGGGTACATATACATACCTATGGCTGGCGATATTTTGACATAATAGGTGTCAACATTAAGTATATATTATGTTCTAAGGTACTGACGACCTGCCCCTGCTTCGCACCTGGTACAAATTAATTTGCGTTATACTTTCCATAAAAAAACCTTACACAAATCTTGACCTGACAATTTCAAACACCATAATTTATGTGGTGCCACAAAAATTGTGGTGTTTATAACTTAACCTAACCAGCCAATTCGGTCGAGCCGTTTTCAAGTGATACTCCGTCATACATGTAGCAATTGATTTTTATATGCAAGAATAATGGGCCTATTACACGCCCAAGCTTCACCACAGTTTTACCTACGCAGGCCGCAACCACACGAACGCTGTTCCGTGTACAAACCGGCAAAACTATGGTAAAGCTTGTGCGTGTGGTAAGCTAGTAGTCCCCCGTGGTTTCACCCGCATCCTTAGTTACTACTCCGCTCTAATTGGTCGCAGCGTGATTCAGGCAGGCCTTCGTCGATAAATTTCCAAAATTAAAAGCATTTTTCAATTCGAATCAGTAGTTCCTGAGATTAGCGCATTCATCCAAACAAATTGCTCAACTTTATAATATTATTCTACATACCTACAATGTAGGTATATGTCGTGGTCAAATCTTAGAATTGATGACAACGTAACTATTTTACGATATAATAACCCATGTTTCACCATATCATGAAATATTTGTTTAGCCATTGATTTGGCAGCGATCATGATGTGACCAGCGGGCAAAGTTCTGTACTATAAAATGCTACCATTTTATGAAATGGTCGGCCATAACATGAAGTGATCAATTCTAAGATCTGGCCATAAAACATATTTAATATAAGTAATTATTATAGATTTAACGAAACGTCTCTTAGATCACAGCACCGTATAGGCAGATCACTAAACCGACTCTCGTCACCTCTGTACGACTGATTAGCCTTTGTTCAAAACGGTGACCGAGAAGTATGAGTACTTACTACCAGGATAGGCTCTATAATTTTAATTAAAGCCAAGACTTAATTAACTATTGTGAGACGTTAAGTCCTTAATCGAATACCTATATGCTGTTTGTGTTATTTTTTATTTGACAGTCATCCGATTGGTTTGAAGAGGAATTTACATTTATTTACTTTTGTTTTTGATTTCTGAGAACCAAGGTGACTTAGAATATGTGTCCTACTAGAGCATATTACCTATTGGTGCAAATATGTATTTCGTTTTTTCTCGTACCTATCTAGGTAGGTACTTATTCTTGGTTTAAGATTTTAGGGTTCCCTACTTAAAGGTTAACCAACAGAACCCCATTACTAGGGCTCTGCTGTCTATCCGTTCGTCCTTCTATCTGTCAGCAAGACTGCTAATTCTGTATTTCATGAACCGTACAAGGCAGTGTATATTACCGTATGTACCGATCTCATTGGGATCAGGGGAAACCTCAATGCTGAGATTTACGCGGAGAGGATTGTTTCAATCTTTAATCTTCTCTTTTCGAGCCTCGCAAAGAGGCTCCTCTGTTGGGTGATTCATTTTAACTAATGCACGACAATACACGCTCACATGGTTAGAGTCGTACGCACTCTTGCTGAAGCTTGTATCAACTTTCTGCTATGGCCTGCTATTGAGCGGGAGCCAGACAAAACCAATTGAGCACGCCTGGGAGAGCCTTGCAGAGTATGGAGGCCGTGAATACCCTACAACAACTTTTTCAAAACTAGCCATCATCTTACTAGTTTCATCATTCCATCTTTCTAGTCTATAGCTTCATGAGTCTATAGCCATGCCATTTTACTAGTTTAGCCATGCCATCTCTCTAGTCTAGCCATGTCATCTTACTAGTTTAGCCATGCCATCATTCTAGTCTAGCCATGCCATCTTTTTAGTCTAGCCACGCCATTTTGCTAGTTTAGCCATACCATCTTTCTAGTCTAGCCATACCATTTTACTACTTTAGCCATGCCATCTTCCTAGTCTAGCCATGCCATTTTACTAGTTTAGCCATGCCATCTTTCTAGACTAGCCATACCATCTTTCTAGTCTAGCCATGCCATTTTACTAGTTTAGCCATGCCATCCTTCTAGTCTAGCCATGCCATTTTACTAGTTTAGCCATGCCATCCTTCTAGTCTAGCCATGCCATTTTACTAGTTTAGCCATGCCATCTTTCCAGTCTAGCCATACCATTTTATTAGTCTAGCCATGCCATTTTACTAGTTTAGCCATGCCATCTTTCTAGTCTAGGCATGCCATCTTACTAGTTTAGCCATGCCATCCTTCTAGTCTAGCCATGCCATCTATCTAGTCTAGCCATACTATTTTACTAGTTTAGCCATGCCATCTTTCTAGTCTAGCCATGTCATCTTTCTTGTCTAGCCATACCATTTATTCTTTCACACTTTCTATAGCCTATAACCTTCCCATCCGTAACGTCTATATATCGAGCCTTTTAAGGAAGAACATTGTAACTTTGTAAGCAAAGTTCGCGTTTTTTGCAGGAATGGATTTTCTGTTCCTTATTTTTAAAATGTGTAGGTATATGAAAATATGTTAATAGCAACTATTTTATTAGATCAGTAGTTCTATAGAATAATAAGTTACTTTATTTTTTATAATGATATTATCTAGAAATAGTTTTTAATTATGGAAGAGAAAAAAAAAACACTAATTGTCGCTTACGATGTTCTTCCTAAACAGGGTTGATATCACCGGGTAAACGCAAAATCCGTTAGTTTACTGTAAAGGGCCTATTACACCATTCGATATTCAGACAGTTTTAGTCTATGATTCGACATATCGCGTAGTGTAATAAGAGTTAGACCGGTCTTACTCGGAACAAAAAATAAGACAGTCTGAATATCATGTGCTGAATATCGCGTAGTGTAATAGGCCCTTAAATCCCGTAAAATAATAATTATAAAACTCTTTCTTCTCATTAGGACTGATACGAATGGGAATGCGATTATAAATATAGGTACCTACCGTAATATGTATACATAAAAATGATCTATTCACAAAATACTTAAATATTTATTGTGTCATAAATATAAAGCACGATTATATTTTAAACCATGACCGTGCTAGGAACGTAGGTATCAAGCACTGAAAGAAACAGGACGCGCGGGACTACTATGCCCACTACCCAGTGTTGCCAACTTTATTTTTTAGAGGATCGTACCATAGACTAAAAAAAATAGTATTTTGTCTTGAAATTCAAGGAAATAATAGTACGCGATGAAATTTCAATAAAACTACGTAAATCAGTTAAAAACGGAATGTAATTATAATTTTCAAGTAAAATTAATCATCAATTAACGTATGGCATTAAGATATTATTAATTAAATTAGAAAAATGTATTAAAAATAATATTTATTCTGTATCTTAATTAAAAAAAACTTCAATACCTATACTTTTTAAATTTACTCTGAACAAAAATAAAATTGCCTTATTTATGATATAATAGAAAATTATTTATTGCACATAAGCACCATTTACAAGAAATGGTATTAAACATAAAATTACAATCCGTGATTACAATACTGCCTGTCTTATCACTAGAATCGTCTTATCTAGGAGTGATCTCTGTACTCCATTCAGTTAGGCATGAGATTCTTGATGACATTTTGACGTTAATATTTGACAAATAAGTCACTATATGGTATATAGGTGAGGTAAATGTCATAAACGTGCCGCCATGATTGCTGAGATAAACGTCAAAACATTTTCAATTTTCATATTGTACATCTTCAAAACTGTTTTGTATTGCAATTTTTAGTTTAGATGTGTTTATGGGTTAATTTCCAAGGATTTTTAAATATGTAGGAGTTCCATACAAAAAAAGTAAACGTGTCCTTTGAAAACTAAAAATTTTTGTTTGACTAGTCACTATCTGAGTCATTAGGCACAGCAGCAGATGCAGGAGTCGAAGCATATTTTTTTTTGTACATGGTTAAATTTAATTTGCTCAGCATTTCGTCAGATGGCTTGAAGTTGATACAAGATCCATTTTCTTTAATGTGCTGTGCAGCCAACAAATTCCCATTCACTGTTTCTGTAAGCAATCTATTACGAACTTTTGTTTTCATTAAATTGACGTGACTGAACACTTGTTCACACTGTGCATTAGAATGGGGTATGCACAAGGTGTCTAATGCAAATTGTGATATTTCCTGATAATCTGCCAATACACTTAGCTCGCTCCAAAATTTGTCGACTTCAAATCTAATTCATTGAATTTTGCTGGAATATTTCTCCACTGATCGTCTATTTTTTGGATTAAACTCACATTTTCTTTTGCTACTATTCTAGGTAGTAACTCAATCAATGGAAATATTGAAGGAAACGATTCACGAAACTTTGATGATGCAGCATTCTCAGGATTTAGCATATGAAGTTTTGATAAAAGGGGGTCACTCATACGGTAACGTTTTTTAATTTCTTTTGCACCTGTTATCAGGAAATTACGACAACTACTAAAAAATCGATTAAGTTCTGATTGGTCTCTAGAACTTCTTAAATTCTTGAGATCGTTCATCACTCGGATGCCGAGGTACATTTGTTCGTTTCTCAAGAATTTCTCTTTTATTTTCGAAATCAATCGTTTCTAGATCATGTATCATGACATAATCCCTGTTTAAAAAACTCAGTAGTATGTCACGGTATAAACTTTGAATTTTGTCGTTAAGTGAAGTTAAGACAACGCTTTCTGTCTGAAAAAAATTGTTGAATTCTGTAAATTTTGGCAAAATCCACGCGAGAAAATTGAAATATAGTTTCATCACAGGATCACTTAGTGTTAAATATGATTTCTGTTGAAATTAGCTTCTCGCTTAGCCATGTCTTTCTGAAGAATAGTTTCAAAGCATCCCACTGTTCAAGGATTCTTTCCACGACTGCAACTAGTGAGAGCCAACGGGTTTGTGATGGATGAAGCATTTTGTGTGGTTTCAAGTTGAGAAACTCCTGGAATTCAGCAAACTGACACTGTCTCTTGGAACTAGTTTTGAAAAAAGCGTATATTTCTCAAGCTAAATTCTCACATCTTCTAGGTAGCTCTTTACAAGCTGCTGATGCACAAAGGTGGGCAGAATGACATACACATTTCATAATTATAATGCCAGGACAATGTTCTTTAAGGCGACTGGACACTGAATTATTCTCGCCCATCATTACACTGCACCCATCAGCAGCAAATCCTATTAAGTTAGTGAGAGGAATATCCGCATCTTGAAAAGATTTTATTAGGGCAGTAAATTAATTTTTCCCCGTGGCTCCTTCGTTAGCTACATCAGGATTTGAGGAATCAAAAATTTTTGACAGTTCCCAAAATTTACTGATAATTTGTTTTGAATTTTCGTCATAAAATCTTACAACAATACAAGAAGACTTTTGGGTACTTATATCAGTGGATTCGTCACTAATTGCACTAAACTTATTTTGTTTTAATATATATGCTAAAACTTCTTTTTCCGTTTCTCCTATGACTGCTGTGGCAATGGCAGTTGCTTTTGTTCTTTTCAAAGTAATTTGTAGAGCTATCTTTGAATCTGGAAAAATGCTCTTTAGCAAATCTGTCAAATGGTCTGCTGTTTCTAAATTATGTTCAATGAGAAATCCGGTAAGTTTTACTTCTGCATTTTGAACGTGAGGTGGGTCTCTTTTTGCTACAAAGGATGCCATTGCGGAAATTTGCTTGTTCGTTGGTGGTAATCTTTTCATGGAATCAATGTGTTTTTGTCTATTGGCATTCATTTTATGAACAGCTATCTCTGCAGTTAAAATAGTGTCACAAACAAAACATTTACCTTTATATTCATTAGGCCCTGGTTTGAGCCACTTCTTAAACATATCTAAAGCTTCCCAATCGGGCCGATACTTTTGAGCCCTATGTTTCTGCCGTTCTGATTTTGGCAACTCTTGTCTCTGTTGAAGTTTTTTCTTTGGTGTGCTTTGCTTATTTTTAGTTGTTTCTGCCATGCCTCTGAAGAAAAAAAAACTATGTCAAGTAACGAAAAGTAAGTACATACCTATTTTCTCCAGGTTAAATACAAAAAGATACCAACCACACTTCGTAATGAAACTCACAGAATTATACACACCAACACCACGTAACTGTTCACTTTTTTATCAAGCAGCACGAAAGAAAAGAAATTAAAATGATATTGTAAAGTTATCAGCGCCGAACGTACGTATTATAATATCGGTTGGCTTAGAATGACATAAAAAACTGTTAAATTGCGCGCGGATTCCCACTTTGACATGGATGCGTTCAGATATTAATAAAGTATTGGATGCGACCTGACAAGGACAATTAATAAGAAGTTTAATTTAATCAAGTCTTTTACTTTTTATTATTTTCATAACAAAAAATGTGTTTTTATTGGAGATTTATTTTTTCGTAAGATTTCATTGAAAAGATCGTATATTTTGCGTACGATTTCGATAACTCGATCGTACATCGTACAAGAGCCAAAAAGGTCGTATAAATACGATTTAAATCGTATGGTTGGCAGCACTGCCACTAGGTACCTTACATAGCCAAACATAGCTCATAACAGGCATAAGGTGTGTTACTTTCAATAAAGTTTATTCTATTCTATTCTAACAGGTCATTTTCGAAAACTTATAAAGAGCACATCTAGGAATTATTGACAAAAGCTCTAATAGTTGTGAATGTTGTAATCGAGGCATTCAGAAACAATTGCAGCCAATGAAAAGCAGAACGTTGGGTAGGGAAGCATTTCTCTTATTAGTTCCGAACGAACTCAACAGATGGCAGTGCTTGTATCGTTTTTAGGTGACCTTAAAATTTTAATTTTTTTGATTGCCTTTGAAATTTAGGATAGTTAGTTATCAAGATTTTTTACTTATATATCGCAATAACCAATGTAAGGGATTGAAATTCGTACGATAAGCAACAACAATCATCAATTGGTTTTTCAAACGTCGTGTTGTAGACATACGTACCTACCAGCAGATAATGGCTTGTCATGTGGTGATTCTATGACTGTTCTTTGCCCATTTGTCTCGTATCAGTGCGGTACAATTAGTAGGTGCAGATCTTGGAAACTTGGTGATATTGGAACCCAAGGTAGGTAAGTATGTATTATTGGAAACTGCTAGGGACCTACTTACTTTTACATACCTTTAAGATATTAGTAGACACAAAATTTAAGTAAATGCTTCACCATTCCATATAAGTACACTGATGTGGTCGTTTTGTGGGCGATTCTAATTTTTTTTTCTTTTTTGAAAAGTAAAATTTTTTATGTAGATAACTCCTCTAGCTCCAGCGGGGAGTGAGAGTGAAGACAGACTTTTACTGACTATAATTATTTAGAGAACTCCTCCAGCTCTAGCGGGGAGCGAGAGTGAGTGACAGACTTTTACTGACTATAATTATTTAGAGAACTCCTCCAGGTCTAGCGGGGAGCGAGAGTTAGTGACAGACTTTTATTGACTATAATTATTTAGAGAACTCCTCCAGCTCTAGCGGGGAGCGAGAGTTAGTGACAGACTTTTACTGACTATAATTATTTAGATAACTCCTTCAGCTCTAGCGGGGAGCGAGAGTGAGTGACAGACTTTTACTGACTATAATTATTTAGATAACTCCTCCAGCTCTAGCGAGGAGCGAGAGTTAGTGACAGACTTTTACTGACTATAATTATTTAGATAACTCCTCCAGCTCTAGCGGGGAGCGAGAGTGAGTGACAGACTTTTACTGACTATAATTATTTAGATAACTCCTCTAGCTCTAGCGGGGAGCGAGAGTGAGTGACAGACTTTTACTGACTATAATTATTTAGAGAACTCCTCCAGCTCTAGCGGGGAGCGAGAGTTAGTGACAGACTTTTACTGACTATAATTATTTAGATAACTCCTCCAGCTCTAGCGGGGAGCGAGAGTGAGTGACAGACTTTTACTGACTATAATTATTTAGATAACTCCTCCAGCTCTAGCGGGGAGCGAGAGTGAGTGACAGACTTTTACTGACTATAATTATTTAGATAACTCCTCCAGCTCTAGCGGGGAGCGAGAGTGAGGAACAAACTTTTACCTGTGTTCGTTCAATTGCCGTTTGCGTTCCAGAGTAGTGTCTCTAGTAGGTAACTTTTTTCAAACAATCCCTCAGCCCAATTGTGGGTCTGCCATGGTACAGCATCATGCTGAGTGGAACACACCACAGCCGATTGAACTATCAATAATTGATCATTTTGAATAACGGTATTTAATTCATTATCTAAAGATAAATTTCATCACCGAAATATAGACCGAAAGGTGTGATATTGATGCAGCATTACTTGACTAACTACACTAAAAAATAAATGCTAAACAATCACACTAATATGATAAAGTTGCGATATTGGTGCAGCAACACTCGACTAATTACACTAAAAAATAAATGATAAACACTAATATGATAAAGTTGCGATATTGGTGCAGCAACACTCGACTAACTACACTAAAAAATAAATGATAAACACTAATATGATAAAGTTGCGATATTGGTGCAGCAACACTCGACTAACTACACTAAAAAATAAATACTAAACAATCACACTAATATTATAATGGTGTGATATTGGTGCAGCAACACTCGACTAAATGCACTAAAAAATAAATGCTAAACAATCACACTAATATTATAATGGTGTGATATTGATGCAACAACACTCGACTAAATGCACTAAAAAATAAATGCTAAACAATCACAATAATATTATAATGGTGTGATATTGGTGCAGAAACACTCGAATAAATGCACTAAAAAATAAATACTAAACAATCACACTAATATTATAATGGTGTGATATTAATGCAGCAACACTCGACTAAATGCACTAAAAAATAAATGCTAAACAATCACACTAATATTATAATGGTGTGATATTGGTGCAGCAACACTCGACTAAATGCACTAAAAATAAATGCTAAACAATCACACTAATATTATAATGGTGTGATATTGGTGCAGCAACACTCAACTAACTACACTAAAAAATAAATGATAAACACTAATATTATAAAGTTGCAATATTGGTGCAGCAACACTCGACTAACTACACTAAAAAATAAATGCTAAACAAACACACTAATATTATAATGGTGTGATATTGGTGCAGCAACACTCGACTAAATGCACTAAAAAATAAATGATAAACACTAATATTATAAAGTTGCGATATTGGTGCAGCAACACTCGACTAACTACACTAAAAAATAAATGCTAAACAATCACACTAATATTATAAAGGCGGAAGTTTGTCAGTGATTGTGTCTGTGTTTGTTACTTCTTTACGCTCGAACGGCTGGACGAATTCGGATTAAATCTGGAACACAAAGCGCAAACGAAAGAACACGGGTAGGTTTTAGTCAGTAACAGTCTGACGCACCCTCTCGCGCCACCCAGATCGAGACCTGGGCCATGGTACAGGCCATGGTCCGGAGCGAGGAGGAGTGGCAGGCGGTCGCCTCTTTATGCGAAGGAGTAATGCTAGCAATGGAGGCGGCCGATCGCGTGAGGCAATGGTCCTCACGGCCCAACCGCCGCCGGGATTCCGATCCCGATTTCCGGCCACCGTAGGCGCGGGCTTGCGGACGACGAGCAATGGGTAGCCCGTCGTCCGACTGTCCGGTAACCGTCCGGACCGAGCCCAAGTCGTCGCGCGTGGGCCCCTACGATTTGCTGACATCTCCCTGACGCGCGCCTCAGGGAGATGTCAGCAAATCGTAGGGGCCCAGCAGGGTCGAAGCCTACTGGGGCTACGGGTAGTGTGAAAATGACCCCAGCCCCCCTAGCCAAGTTGCAAACGATAAACGTGAACGCTTAGTAATCTCCAATAGATTTTCAACTTTATACCTAAGAGCATAAAGTTGAAAATCTATTAAAGACTACTGAGCGTTAGCGACCGGAACGAACGAAAACACTATGTAATCTTCAATAGATTTTCAACTTTATATTCAATAACATAAAGTTGAAAATCTATTAAAGACTACTGAGAGTTTACGTTTATCGTTTGTGACTTGGCTAGGGGGGCAGGTTTCATTTCCCTGGGACGAAGGCAAAGAAGGAACATGTGTGGGTTTTTAGTCAGTAAAAGTCTGACACTATCTCCCGCTCCGCCCAAGAGCGCGATTTGTCATTAGATGATTTTCCCGCCTAAAAAAAAACTGGGCAAGTGCGAGTCGGACTCGCGCACTGAGGGTTCTGTACAAATTTGAAAGGTTAATGGCGGTTTACGATTTATGACGTATTAAAAAAAAAACTACTTACTAGATCTCGTTCAAACCAGTTTTCGGTGGAAGTTTGCATGGTAATGTACATCATATATTTTTTTTAGTTTCATCATTCTCTTATTTTAGAAGTTACAGGGACACACACACACATTTTACCACTTTGGAATTGTCTCTCGCGCAAACTATTCAGTTTAGAAAAAATAAATATTAGATACCTCAATATAATTTTTGAATACCTATCCATAGATACCCCACATGTATGGGTATGATGAAAAAAAAATTTTGAGTTTCAGTTCTAAGTATGGGAAACCCCCAAAATTTATTGTTTTTTTTCTATTTTTGTGTGAAATTCTTAATGCAGTTCACAGAATACATCTACTTACCAAGTTTCAACAGTATAGTTCTTATAGTTTGAACGATGACGAACCTATAAGGGTTCCGTTTTTTGCCATTTGGCTATGGAACCCTAAAAACCCAGATCGAGAGGAGTTATAAAATAACTCCTCTCGATCTATCATAAAAAAAGTCAAACAAGAGCTGAATGAAGTGTGTAGAGTAGTCAAAAGCGCAACAGCCATAATAAGAAGAGTAAAGGGTCATGACCCTTTACGCTCACAGAGAAACTTGCTTAATAGTTTTAAATAGAATAGAAAACAGTTTTACTAGGGACAGACACAGCAGAACGATTATAAACGAAAAGTAAAAGAGAAGAAAAGTACAGAATGCGCCGAGAGTGTCCGTACCGAAAGGGTTACCACCTCAGCATTTGCTGGGCGTCAGACACCCAGCGCTGGTTTTGCGTAAGCACGTAACTCGGACTATTCATCAATGGGCTTCCGCATTATTTAGTGATGAGTTAAGACATGATAACATGGTCCTCGCGTCGACGAGAGACTCTTCTGCGATCATGTAGGCAGATATACTCCACCAAACAAACGTGTCCTGAACTGCACTCATCAGTAAACATTGTGGAAGCTCCCTGACTTCTGTCTGGACTAGGAGCTGTAGGTCTAAGACTAGGAGCGCGAAATTTTGCACTATGTTTTTTTATGATGTAGGCGAGCATTAAGAGAGGATTTTCTAAAATTCACCCACTAAGGAGAAGAAGTATTTAGTTATACTATACATAGGTATTATTATCCTTACATACCTATTGTAAGACAAAGTCCTCCACTGCGTCTGTCTGTCTGTATGAACGCAATAAACTCCACTGAACGAATTTCATATGGTTTCCACCAATTGAAAATGTGATTCATGAGGATCTAGGTTTAGATGTATAAAACATGTATGTTATAGTCGAAAAAAAAAAACCAAGAATTTCTCAGATTTCTAATCACCCATGCGAATCTGGGACGTGTCGGTAGTATTATATTTATATAGTTAAAGAGTTTGTTTCTTTGGTTAAACGCGCTAATTTCAGGAATAGTACCTACCTACATTTTGATACAAGTGGAGAAAGTTTGTCATCGTGACCGAGGCGGAATTGTTATGGAGTTGAGTGCAGCAATAACAAATTTCCACGTATAGATATCGAACACACGACGTTTTTCAATACACTTACGAAGAAATAAATAATCGGGGGTTGACGGGTGACTCGTGGAGGTCGCTTAGCACCCAGCCTGATACCATCAATACAATAAATTATGGCGGGGGCAAGATCGCGCACTTTTCCGCACTAGTGTGGAAAACAGTAAATTGCGTGCCTAAAAGCAGTAGGGATAGGTATCTAAGAGTGGGTTTTCGAGTAAGTGTATTGAAAAATACCTTTCAGTATTGGATAGCTTCTTTATCGGAAAAGGCAATAGACAACAATAACATTACTCTACGACTAACAGTAGCAGAGCAGTAACCAATGACACGGGTGAAACCGTGTAGGACAGCTAGTAATATACATAAAGTGGGTACACTGACTCATAGAGAAATAGGTTTAGTGCACTCTCGGCCCTTCGACCCCTAAAAAAAGATTTGTCTATTTGTTTCCTCTCAACCCTTAAACATAGTTCACACTTGACCCCCAGGGGGTGAGACTGAATTTTCAGACAAAGGACAGGCATACCTCGTCCACTTTCGAGCTCTAGTTCGGTAAGTATTTAAAATTAATATTTTGGTACAGTAAGGTAGGTACATAGTAAAGGCAAAATTCAGGAGTTGATATTAAAAAAATAAACTATTAATAAAAGAGAATCCTTTTTTTTTGAGGTGGTTAATCATCCAATGAATTCTCGCGCTCTAGGGTAGGGTGGGAGGGCGTGTCAGACTTTTACTGACTAAAACCACTCCTGTCTCCTTCAATTGCTTTTTTCGTTCTGGGAACACAGGTTTCCTTTTCAGAACCCCATCAGCCTAGGTAGAGGATGCCTAAGGCATTAAGTTCACCTTTGTAACTTTAGTTGAATGAAGATTAAATAAATTTTATTATGGACAGTCACTGGACGACCGGACAGCGAGCTACCCATTGCTCGTCATCCGCAATCCCGCGCCTGCGGTGGCCGGAGATCGCCATGCGACTCCCGACGACGCCCGGGGCGTCTTCTGTTACGATGGCTGGGGCGTGAAGATGTCCTCTGCCTCACGCGAGTCTCCTTCGCTAGCATTACTGCTTCACAGGAGGCGATCGCCCCCGTGCATATGATTTATACGTTCGTTAATAAATTACCACTTCGTATTCGTGTGTAGTATCACTTTGTCATAATAAATAAGTAGAAATGCTCATTTTTTACTTCAAATAACAACATTTTCAACAGTACTTTACGACCTCAATAATTGTTAGTGCTCGTCTAGAAATATAGCTCCGGGGAACGCGCTTAAACTAACTATTATTATTTAACAAGTGCAGTCTGTCTGTCCGTCATGATAATATTTATTGTTTGCAACAATATAATATTAAAAGGTTTACGTTTATGTTCAGTTAATACCTTTAAGATTATACGTTGCGAACGCCTGATCCTGGCTTTTACAATAAATAAATTCAGTTTGACGGTAAAATTGTATTATACGTTTTAATAAATAGCGATATATAATGACAGGCCTTTGAACGTGCAGATTGCGAGGCAATACTTTAGAAAAATTATAATTTGACTCTTTGGCGAATGCCGAGGTAAACCAGCAGTTTAGGAGAAATTACAAATAATTTTATTTCTTTTCACTTTGTTCTACATCTAGTAGCTGAAGTGCCCTTTTAGACAAAATTGCCTGTGTTAGGGCACTTCGCTCTTCCGAAACTAAAAATTACGCGATGTACCTAATAACTATTTATTTCAAATCGATAGTTAATTTTTTTGTAAAAATCTTAGTTTCATACAAAAATAAAAGATATGTCAAATTAAAAATGACAAATTAGAATATGTTAAATTAAATTAACAAAAGGATTTTTTTTTACTTTGGAAATAAAAATCTTATATTATAATATTATAAAGAACAGTAGTAGGTAATGGCTTGCGTGTTTTGTGGTAAATGAGAGTGGGGTGAACGCGTGATGTACCTATACATGTGAGTGGGTGTGGGGTGTATGAGTGATGTGTGTATGTGAGTGAGTGGATGTGGGGTGTATGCGTAATGTATGTGTGTGTGAATGTGTGTGGGGTGTATATGTTTTGTGAGTGTGGGTGACAGGGTCAAATTGCGTGTTGTAAGAGGGCTTCAGTAGCCTCAATGTAAGTCGGTCAATCCAATTAGTTATATGTTTTTTGCAATCATATTATTTTTTAGTGTATAAATGCAGTTTTTTGTTTAATTTATTTTACCTATAGGTGAGATCGCTGTCTGTCATATCATATTGCTTACTACAAAAACTGGTTTTAGTCTGTGAGATATGCGCCACAAGATCGTTTCTTCTTTTTTGTTAGAAGACCAGCATCCTAAGGTAGCGTCTTATGTATTTTTAGGACAATTTGAACAATATATAATTTTCTTACAGAGAGTAGTTCACTAATTTGATAAAGTCTATAGGTGTACCTTTGTCTCTTAAAATGCATTATTTTTATCAGAGCTCTTTGAGCTCGTTCCACTTCGATAAATTTAGACTTAGCTGCTCCTCCCCATATAGGAATACAATCCACTAAGACAGATTGCACCAAGGCTATATAAATTTTCTTTAATAGATTTATAGAAGCATCCTTGCTAGTAGTAGCCCTAAAATAGAGTTGTTCTTATCACTTAGTTCTAGCAGCGCTAAGAATTGTCACTAAGTGGCATGTTGGGGATTGATCATGTGACATTCATTCCGATAGCGCATGCCACTTCATCTCGAACCCCTTGTTGATCTTGATGCTTCCGAAGTGTTCTTTAGAACAAAACAAAATAATTTGAACTAAGTCTCGCGGCTTCAAAGTCCTCAGACCACAGAAAATCGCGAATAACCCGTTCACTTGTAGCATCAATACTTATATACGAAAATTCATTCGCAAATCTAATTGTCGATCCCTAAACATCATTCCAAGGGTGATTGAGCAGGCACCACGCCTTGAAACCGACATTTTATGTGATTTGCAAGTACGGAACCTCGATGAGCGGATTGCATTGAGCAGATGAATAGGCCCTTGGGGTACCGCAGGGCGTGCTCTGCGGGCTTCTAATAGGTTGTTTAAATATTTTTAACTATTTTGCGTCCCGCAGAGAGTTAACAAAATCTAAGTACGCGTAGTTCAATATTTAGAGGGTGAGCGCGTTGTGCATTGATTGTTGCATTTTAGTCAGTAGTTGATTCAATGTTAATAATTATGATGTTGATTTGAAGTGTCTACGGGATATAATTTAGCACTACCATTAGCATTTTAATCGTCTCGCTAAACTTTTTTTGAATGGAAATAGTGCTTAAATGTGGTGTGTCAATTGAACAGAGAAATTCGTTACAGGCTCCATGTCTAGGTTATACAAAGAAGTACAAATACCCAACCCTTTACTGCATGACATATTAAATAAATGAAAAAAATACTTGTTTTTTTTTTAAGTGAATGCTTTTATTAGAGTTTTAACAATAATTACTTATAAGTTTTTTTTCCTTAAAAAAGTACCTCTATTTTTTTTTTTCATCAAAGCTTTAAATCTTTTGGACATATATGGTTTCGTGTGCATACTAAGCAAATATAATAAGTGACATCAAAACCTTATATCTAACGAAAAATAAGTAAAAAAGAATATCATATAGAATTATTAATGTAACTTAATTAAACCATTTCTCTTATCATTGTAACATAAATGTACCTTACATTTGAGACACTTAGTAGGTATAGGTTTTCATTGAACAAACTTGACAAATTTGACAATTTTTCTGCCACTCTGGCAAGTGTCTAATATTGTCTGTACAGAGGTCAGGGGTAGGTCCAGATGCTTTTCTGGACCTTTTCTCATTTTCTTCTTCTGAGTTGGTCTCCCAGGACTTGAATAAATTGATAAGACTTCCGTGGCGGCTCGTAGATGGTGAACCAGTCACTGAATTCGCTAATAGACGACCCCGTTTACGAGAAAGAGCTTTTCCTGCTTTGCGCAAGTGTTCCGAGATGACTTGCTTGAAGACGAACAGAACGAGATAAATAAGTAACAAAAAATAATATAAAGGAAACTGAAACGAAACCATATATGACCAAGCAAAAAAAGCGAAGAATGCATACGAACCCAGATATGGTTCCGAAACAATTGGTGTTGAAAATGGGTGAAATCGAATAGGAAGTGAAAATCTATAACAGTGTATACCAACTAGAGGTTTATGACATAGAACAAAACATTTTTTTTCGCACGAAAATCTATTCTTTTCATTTTTATTTCTTTTTAGGGTTCCGTACCTCAAAAGGAAAAAACGGAATTTCTCAATCACTTTGTTGTCCGTCCGTCTATCTGTCTGTCTGTCAAGACCCTTTCTCTCAGCAACGCGTGGAGGTATCGAGTTGAAATTAACACCATATACTCAAATCTACGGTCCCTTGAAGATGTGAAAAAATCAAACTTCTGAGTCAAAGAAAAAAAAGATACGGCCGTTTATGTCGCAAAAAATGTGCATTTCGACACTCTCAAGGGAAACAAAATTCACCCCGTTGACCTAGAATCCTAAAATTTGGCATGAAGCAAGGTCTTATAGCACAACTGAAGGAAAAAAATCTGAAAACGGTAAATTTGTAGTTACGTCACAAAAAAATTCGCACTTGCCCGGTTTTTTTTTTTTAAATTGCGAGTCGGACGCACATTTAATAATTCACTGACAATGTTTGGAAAAATGAGGTTTTATCCAAGTGGCATGTGACTATAGACAAAATAGTTGCGTTTTTTATTACTATTGATATGACAAATAAACCCCATCAGGGTTTATACGCCTATTTTTTTTATTTTAGAATAAATTGAACTGTAAACATGTCAAACCATATATGGTTTCCTATGCGGTAAAGGGCTAAGAATGAACCACATACTCCTTTAATTACACGATCCACAAAATAAACCACACAAAAGTTAAGTACCTACAAGAAACAATAGTTCCACCGGCTATGGCTCTGCCCACCTTCAAGCTGAGCATGTACGGCTGGCTGTCGACCGCGTCCGTATCGTACCGTGTAATTCTATCTCATAAATATTAGCGCAAATAATACATATTCGAGTTCAAATCGCTCCTTGATTGATGTCAAAGCGTTCGTAGCGTGGTAACTCTGTGGAGTTAACGTTCCCGGCGCCGCTTGCCTTTATAATCTGTGGGAGGATATTACTGACTGAGTTTTATAAATAAATGCTTTAAAATATTTGAAAAGTTAATATATTTTACCTAGTTTTATTAGGCTGTAATCAAAAATGCATATGAATGAATATTTATTACTGTGTAGCAAAAATAGAGATACTAGATATTCTGAATTTTGAATAATAGATATTAAAATTAGGAATACTTAGAATATTTTTTTCAATATTCTTACTCGAAAACTGGCTCTTATCGCACTACGATTAGGTTCAACATGCCATGTTTATTACCCTCGTGATTTTTTTATTAATTTATTTGTGATATTTTTTTTTTATTTACCCCTTAGGGAAGGCTATAGTCGTTCGACCATATCGCCTAGTCTTTCGTCTATGTTTTCTTGCGTAGAAGTCTTCCGTAATAGTTGTTTCTTTTTGTTCTACATTAGAATGCAGGTGTAACACATTCTAATGTTTTTTGAAGTATTTGGCAGTAAATGTATCGATTCAGCCTTCTCAGCAAACTTCGCTGAGGTAGCTAAAACTACAATCAAATTATCAGCTTCATTTTACCGAGATCGCGCCTATTTCAATGATTCCACATATTATTCCAGTTGCGCCGACACTTGAGATACAAAACTACACCAATTTTACATCACAATATCCACTAGGAATCAATCTTTCTGAAACTAGGATAGCATGTAAAGCAACATCACAAAATAAATCTAACATCTCAGAGTGATGTTGAGGTATACTCTGTGCGTTTACATGACATACATTAAAACAATGATTAAATGTCAGGAACTCGCTACTCAAGAAAGAATTGACGGAAAAAGAATCGTTTAAAGATGAAAAAGACGTAGAAGAACTATTGGCAGTCCGAATAAAATGAGTCGTCGTCAGACATAATTATTAAAAAGTAATAAATAGAAAAAAAAAGAGTGTGTGTACTTATGTAGACGCGTTAGAAGTTATACTTCTTTGGCGTATGGAAAAAAATAACTAAAATGCAGTAGTGATTAACGATAAATATTAAAATTAATCAATAAAAACAAAATAATATTTATTTATTCACACTGTTCAATTGTACTCTTACGAAACACGTGTTCTAAATATAAAAATACTAGAATATACAACTTGAAAATAGTTATCAATTTTCATGCATGCCACCTAGAACTAACTTCACGATGTAGAATATAGGTGTCGGTGTGCGCGCGCATCGTAAAAAATTCACTCTCATCATTTTTCTCTATCGCGCTAAAAGAAGTATAACTTTAAAAATATGATAGATATGATAAAAACTAAAACTAAATTATATAATAAATAATAAAGTTCACTAATCAATTGCATAACCTGCCGGCAGACTGTTCACAGTATCCAGAAACAAATCAAAGTATACTACTAGTGCGTGTTTCCGAACGCTAACGTAATTAGTAACATGCGTCTAATCTTTTAGTAACATGCGTTTCATCTCTTCTCTTTACATGACCATACCAAGACAAACGATTCCCTTTCAACTTTTCAGTCACTGGCGCCACTTTCAAACTTCCCCTTATATACTCATTTCTCACTTTGTCCATTCTCGTCACACCACACATCCACCTTAACATTCTCATCTCCGCTACGTGCAATCTTTTTTCATCCGTCTTTTTCACAGCCCAACATTCTGATACATACAATATGACTTGCCTTATCATGGACTTGTAGATTTTACCCTTCAACTTGAGGGGCATGCGTGGGTCACATGTTGTTCCCGTGACCTGTCGCCACTTCATCCATCCTGCGTTGATCCGATGTGTTACGTCCCGCTCTACCTCACCATCCCCTTGGACGAGCGACCCGAGGTACCGAAAGCCATTTTATGATATAGTAAAAATATACCAAGCTCTACGTTCCACAAAAGCAACAAATGATCGTTTTTTTTAAAAACTACCAAAAGGGTAAATGCACGGCTCAACCTATTGCTGTGAAATCGCCAGGTTTTTAGGTTTACCAGATGCTGATTTATACATCGGGCATAGCTTCAGAAGAACTTCAGCTACATTGCTGGCTGATGCTGGAGCCGACATATTGACTCTAAAACGTCATGGCGGATGGAGGTCTAACGCAGTAGATGAATCTTATATATAACAAGACAAATATAAGTACCAAGATAACACAAGCAATAAATTTGGAGCCAGCTCCTAAAAAGTTTTGTCTTGAACCGCAACCTTCTACTTCATATGCCAAGAACGATTTGGTGTCTCCTATAGCTACTGAAGAGCAAATAGAACATTCCAACTCTTGTATTCCAACATCTCCAACATTCACTAACACACAAAACAGTGAAATTAATGAAATTGTTAACAATAACATTTCACAAACCGTGAAAATGCCAAGAAAATCTTCTGTGTATCATTTTCATAACTGCACTTTCAATAATTCAGTACTTTTTCAATAATTAAATATTTTAATGTTGAAAAAACTTTCGTATTATTTTTCTTCGTAAATGTATTGAAAAACGTCGTTTGATACACGTGCAAATTTGTCACTGCAGCCCTCGGCTCTATAACACACTCGCCTATGGCTCGTGCGAATCCCGCCTCGGTCGAAATTTACTATTCCGATTTGGTTTTAAATCGAGCTGTCATTATTTAAAACAATTTCTTGGATTGGTCACAGTATTCAGTGCAACATCATGTCGCTAACACTTGAAGATTGTATACAAATTATTATTACTATGTTACAAAAATGAAGAAGTAAGTGTAGAACTAGAACAGTAGGAGTATCTTTATCTACGGTCCAAAGAGAATTCCAGAGACTGCCATGAACATCAGAAGACCAGGAAATGCCAGGGGAAGGGGCACAATAACACGAGAAGATCGATTCATCGTGAGCACTAAGAACCACTGCTAAGAAGTCGACATCTCACGGCTGTTCAGGTCCGAAATTACCTTCATTCACCGTAACAACGCCAGCTTTGACATGATGCATGGGATGACCGTTTGGCAGCGTCATTCATGCCGGCGTGTCGTTGCCGCTTCGCCGACAGATTTTCATGGTTTAGTATGGTTCAAGCAGGCGTACACCAAGCGTATTATGACGAATACGCGTCTATGAAGCTATGCATCTGTGGACAGCAGGCCTTAGGCAACGCTGTCCAGCTGCAGCTACTTTCAAGTTAAAGAGTGCGCTAATGGAAGAATGGTCAAACATAAGCCAAAATCGTATTAAAAATTTGGTTTACAGTATGACACAATTCGCTTGGAAAAGTTTTATTTGTGATGTTGGCTATCTCAAATATTTCAAAATACATGTGCCTACGTTTCATCATTCGATGAGATAACATTGAAAACTGTGGTTGAAAAGGCGACGAAGGATCTCGGTTGATACGTGTTTATAATTTCCTGCCTGGTCATGGAATTATTAAGTAGGATACGTAGCAGCCAGTCTTTGTTGTTTTGCAGCCAGTCTTTGTTAGAAATGCTTTTAACATAATTAAATTTTATATATAATATATCCCATTTGAAATAAGATTAGCCATTTAAACAAACCTTTTTCACTGTCCATTCACTCATTTTGACTCCTATTGGGTTGGTAGCCTGACAAATGGCAGACGCAGTAAAAAGTTTTTATTAGAACCTCTTTTTTTACTTTGAAAGCCATCCTTTTGCTTATAGAAGTCAAAATCAGTTGAACGCACAGTGAAAAAGGTTTCTTTAAATATCTAATCTTATTTCGAATGGAGTATAGTAGTATCGAAAATGAGTGGTTCTGAGGATTTTGTTTTTATCTAATCCTCCCTCCTCTCCATAAAAGCGCTACGAATAATGCCTTAGATTAAATGTAGTTAATTTTGTAGATAGTTTATTCTTCTTTCTTAATTTCATCTATTTTCTACTTCCTTTAGAAATACACAATAATGTTATTCGTTGGCAAGCGCACCACTTGAGATCAACGCATTGACATCCATTTTTAACCGACTTCAAAAGAAGGAGGTTCTATGTTCGGCTGAATGTTTTTTTTTAAATGTATTTTCACCGATATCTCGGTCAATTGTGGACCGATTTCGAAAATTATTTTTTTTATTGAAAGGTTATGCTTCCACGTTAGTCCCATAGAAATATTATTATGATTTGATCATGAACTTCGAAGATATGGAACAGAACTTCTTATAGGAACAACAAAGCAGAACTGTCGTAACAAGGAAAATTGCTTTATTTATACGTGTAGTCGAAAGAAGAGGGAGAGGGGATATATCGAACTGATCTCATGATGTAGCCGGAAGGTACGCACCGGTACTCTGTAATAAATTAATGTAATCTAACATTAGAATTAAGTATTATGAGATGCACTCTGGCTATATGGCTGAGGGGTCTCAGCCAAACTTAAATACCTTATAGCCAAACTACCCACTAAAATATACCCACTTTTTAGTGGTAGTACCATAACTAAAAAGACTAAAATAAAAAAAAATACAAAAAGCAACCGACTTCAATGTAAAAAAAAAACACAAAAAGTGCAAAATAACTTTAATTTCGGAAGTCGGTGTTAAATAACGAAGACACAAAACTATTATAGAAAAAACCGACTTTCGAAATTAGTTCGAACGGCCAAGGTTCATACAGAAGGAAAAAATAAAACCTCCGTGGGATCAGCTAGTTTCTAAATGAGAGTTTGTCAACTGCTTAACTTTTAAAAAGTATAAGTATCTACATAAATAAGAACAAGATACCTATCTACTGTAAACTAAAGTTTACGAATTTGTTACTTTCCCACATCACTCAAAAAGTCAAAACTCGCAAATCGTGTGAATTGCCGTTTATAGGCAGTTTACCCAAATCTGGATATTCACGCCTTCGGCATATTCCATTATATCTAATGTCACCGTACTTTTGACATTGCAATAGATTGGTACCGCTAAACTGTTTCCCATGAGAATATTTTCATCTCTCAATGGCTTGAAATACAATAATTTGAAGGCAATTTTCGGAGAGCACTTTAGATATGAAAAAAAATATTACTAGTACCAAAGTTTATACATATTAGTTCTCTAAAATTACTTTGCTCAGTATATTCAGTATGAATCACAAGAGAAACGTGAGATAAGGAAAAAATATGAAAAGGAAGGACTTTAAACACAAGATAGCAACAATTTTTAACGTACCTAACTAAGCATTGCTCTAAGTTACCAACTGTTTAATAATAATTATTATATTATATGGTCCGCAATAATTTAAAACAACTAAAAAACCATCTTGTTAGAAAAATATTTATATTTCAAGTCAAATGAAATAAAAAATTACTTATTACAATAAAATTATCAACTCTATTTTACTGAAATCGCGCCTGTTTCAATGATTCCTCTTATTGTTTAGTTGTGCAGAACCTTCAGATAAAAATCTACACCAGATAAATATACAGAAGAACCTTCATAAGAAGACACCACCACAATATCTACTAGAAAATAATTTGCGATAAATTAAAACATCAACTAAACTAATTGAAAATATTCCGCCAGAAACTGCCATTAGATTTATTTATAGATATATTTTTTTATGAACAACAAAAGTCCAAACTCATGATTTGTCAAAGGGCAAAGGAGTGCAGCATAATAGGTGTCGCGTTGGAAACACCGCGCTGCGCTCCATAACTGTAATAGCAGATGTCGAGGTAAAAACAGTCAAGCTAAAGTAGGAGTGGGCTGGCCACGTAGCAGGAATGCACCCGGACAGGACGTGGTCGCCCACCTGATTGTCATTCACTGGACGCCCGTCGACAGAGGTCGACGCGGCTTACTTGGTTCGCGGGGCAAACTTGGCCAGAGATCGCCTTAGACAGAGACGTTTGGAAGGAGAAAGGGGGGCCTTTGCCCAGCAGCGAGACATACAAGGATACAATTTTTTATTTTTATTTTTAATATTTAATGTAATATCTATGTAATGTTCAACAAAATGTGTATTATTTGTGAATGAATGAAATGATTTCAAAATCAATACATACCTACAATTCACAAAAAAAACAAAAATATATAATCGAACATACATTTTTCTGACAAATAATCTTAATTACACAATAAAAAGGACGGACAAATCCGTCGAGTCATTCTCAAGTAATGACGGCAATCAATTAAATTGAATATATTAATAAATAAGTATATCTTTTGAGTGCTAATTATTCAGTATAGGTACTTATGATAGGTCTAGCCAGATCATTTTTATATTTAAAGAGAAAAGCTTGCATGTGTGTTTTTTTAACCTGTCGATCTAACACGTTAGGTTAGGATAGTTAACCATTGTCAAAGCAAAGCGGAACTTTTTCGCAACTCCGTCACCGGTAGTCCTATAATATTACGTGTCTATGGTAATTGTATGAAGTTTGTATGGTGGGTGTATTAGACATGCAGCGAAAGATATTTCGGGAGAGACGAGAGGAAAGGGTACAATAGATAGGGATACATGGTGGTGGTCGATGGATATACAGAATGTGTTAAATGAAAAAAAGAGGAAATTTAAGGAATGACAACGTATAGATCCGGAAAACACTAGCTTAAAATCTGCGAAAAAAAGTGAATATGATGCATTAAAGAAAAAAGCCAAGAAAGCCGTGGCAATAGCGAAAGCAAAATCACAGGACAAACTATACAACACACTAGATAGTCCGGCAGGCCAGAAAGATCTATACCGGCTTGCTAGAGCAAGAGAGAGAAATGCGAGAGATGTTTGTCAGATAAGATGTATACGGGATGAAACTGGAATGATTCTATCAGAAGATAAAAAAATCAAAGAGAGGTGGAAGGACTATTTTGAAAGACTTATGAATGAGGAAAACAACTGGAACGGGATTTTAGAGAGCAAACCAGTGAATGTGGGTTTAGTGAGAATGATTAGTATGGATGAAGTCAGAATAGCTGTAAATGGAATGAAGAATGGTCCAGACGGAATACCAGTTGAAGTGTGGAAGTTGCTGTAAGTGCATGGATGGATGTAGTTAGCTTTGTTCTTCAATAAGTTGTTGCGGGAAGAAGCCATACCTGATGTGTAGTGCAACAGTTCCCTGCTGCCCATCTTTAAAAACAAGGGTGATGTGCTTGAATGCAACAATTATAGAGGAATAAAGCTAATGTCCATACTATGAAAGCCTGGGAGAAAGTTATTGAAAGGAGGCTGAGAGAAGAGAGTAAAATTTCACAGAACCAATTCGGTTTTATGCCTGGTCGGGGTACAACGGATGCCATTTTTGCTATACGCCGGCTGTGCGAGAAATACAGAGGTGCGCATAAAAACTTGCACATGGTATCGTTGACCTCGAAAAGGCATATGACGGGATACCTCGTGAGGTTCTGTGGTGGGCCCTTAAGGAGACAGGTGTGCCTGGGAAGTATGTGCAGTTGATCCGAGCGATGTACAGTTGATGCATTATCCAAGTCTGGTCTACAGTGGGCACCACTGGCAGCTTCAATGTAGCTGTCGGCTTACATCAAGGGTCGGCCCTCAGCCCCTACCTCTTCCTGATGATAATGGACGCTCTGACGTTTGACATCCAGGAAGAGGCTCCCTGGTGTATGCTGTTTGCCGATGACATTGTGCTGGTTGCCAAGAGTGACCAAGAGGTCCAGAGCAAATTGGAGGTGTGGTGGCACAGACTGGAGAGTGTTTTGAGCAGAACGAAAACCGAATACTTGTTCTGCGATTTCGGTGGTCTCTCCGGTCCTATGCCCTTAGCTCTCGCTGGAACGCCCATACCAATCAAATACCTCGGGTTGCTTATCTAAGGAGATGGCGAGGTAGACCGAGACGTATCACATCGGATCAATTCAGGATGGACGAAATGGCGACAGGTCACAGGAACAATTTGTGACCCACGGATACCCCCCAAGTTGAAGGGTAAAATCTACCTGTCATATTGTATGTATCAGATTGTTGGGCTGTGAAAAAGACGGATAAAAAAAGATTGCATATAGCGGAGATGAGAATGTTGAGATGGATGTGTGGTGTGACGAGAATAAAGTGAGAAATGAGTATATTAGAGGAAGTTTGAAAGTGGCGCCAGTGACTGAAAAGTTGAAGGGAAATCGTTTGTCTTGGTATGGTCATGTAAAAAGGAGAGATGAAACGCATGTTACTAAAAGAGTTATGAGTAGGATACATGTGGATGGGTGGAGAGGGAGAGGAAGGCCAAAGAAAAGATGGATGGATTGTGTGAACAGTGATATGAAAGAAAAGGAAGTTAGTGATAGCATGACGGTTGACAGGACAGAATGGAAGAAAAAAACGTGTTGCGCCGACCCCCAATAAGATGGGACAAGGGCAGGAAGATGATGATGGTAATTGTATGAAGTATCAAAGGGTTGACCTGTGCTCACAAAGCTGACAGGAGCGGAGAAATTAGGGCCAAGGAAACTTAACAAAATTTAATTTCTATAAGTTCACGTCACCACATGGCTCTTTTGACTTCTGGAGTTTATCCTGTATAGAACACTAGAGATGGACTGACTAGTTGGGGAAGCCAACAATTATAGTCAGTGATTAAGTATTCAGCGAAGGTAATAATCGACTATTCCAGCGGCTACTGAGCGTCCAGTCGGCTAGTTGATCAAGATGTTTATCTCATCTCTAAACACACAACAATTTTCTTTTAGATTTTCTATTCTGACAATAATTTGTAATTTATGTAAGTTTTCATCTTTGGCTCATATTTCGTGGAGACTCACTTTCCCCAAAATGAAACTGATAGAAAACCGACACCGCGGTCAATGTTCAAAGCGTTGGAGTTATGCCTACATTATTCTATAAAAAAAGACATATATATGAGTACTTAGTGTCATCATCTTCATCATCTTCCTGCCCTTGTCCCGTGTTATTTGGGGTCGGCGCAACACGTTTTTTTCTTCCATTCTGCCCTGTCACTCGTCATACTATCACTGACTTCCTTTTCTTTCATATCACTCTTCACACAATCCATCCATCTTTTCTTTGGTCTCCCTCTCCCTCTCCATCCATCCACATGTAAATTCATAACTCTTTTAGTAACATGCGTTTCATCTCTCCTCTTCACATGACCATACCAAGACAAACGATTCCCTTTCAACTTTTCAGTCACTGGCGCCACTTTCAAACTTCCCCTAATATACTCATTTCTCACTTTATCCATTCTCGTCACACCACACATGAGAATGTTAAGATGGATATCTTAACATTCTCATCTCCGCTACGTGCAATCTTTTTTCATCCGTCTTTTTCACAGCCCAACATTCTGATCCATACAGTATGACAGGCCTTATCACGGACATTTTACCCTTCAACTTGAGGGGCATCCGTGGGTCACAAGTTGTTCCCGTGACCTGTCGCCATTTCATCCATCCTGCGTTGATCCGATGTGTTACGTCCCGGTCTACCTCACCATCCCCTTGGACGAGTGACCCGAGGTACCGAAAGTCGGAGCAGATCGGTATGGGTGTTCCAGCGAGAGATAAAGGCACTGGATTGGAGAGACCGCCGAAATCGCAGAACAAGTATTCCGTTTTGGTTCTACTCAATTTCAGGCCAACACTCTCCAGTCTGTGCCACCACACCTCCAATCTGTTCTGGACCTCTAGGCCACTCTCGGCAACCAACACAATGTCATCGGCAAACAGCATACACCAGGGAGCCTCTTCCTGAATGTCCGACGTCAGAGCATCCATTATCATCAGGAAGAGGTAAGGGCTGAGAGCCGACCCTTGATGTAAGCCGACAGCCACATTGAATCTGCCAGTGGTGCCCACTGTAGACCGGACTTGGGTACTGCATCGACTGTACATCGCTCGGATCAACTGCACATACTTCCCAGGCACACCTTTCTCCTTAAGGGCCCACCACAGAACCTCACGAGGTACCCGGTCATATGCCTTTTCGAGGTCAATGAATACCATGTGCAAGTTTTTATGCGCACCTCTGTATTTCTCGCACAGCTGGCGTATAGCAAAAATGGCATCCGCTGTACCCCGACCCGGCATAAAACCGAATTGGTTCTGTGAAATTTCACTCTCTTCTCTCAGTCGCCTTTCAATAACTTTCTCCCAGGCTTTCATAGTATGTGACATTAGCTTTATTCCTCTATAATTGTTGCACTCAAGCACATCACCTTTGTTTTTAAAAATTGGCACCAAAGAGCTATTGCACCACTCATCAGGTATGGCTTCTTCCAGCAACAACTTATTGAAGAACAAAGCTAACCACGTCCATCCATCCACTCGCAATAACTTCCACACTTCAACTGGTATTCCATCTGGACCAATGGCTTTACCATTCTTCATTCCATTTACTGCTATTCTGACTTCATCCATACTAACCATTCTCACTAATCCCACATTCACTGGTTTATTCTCTAACACACCACTCCAATTATTTTCCTCATTCATCAATCTTTCAAAATATTCCTTCCACCTCTTTCTGATTTTTTCATCATCCGATAGAACCATTCCAGTTTCATCTCTTATACATCTTACCTGGCAAACATCCCTTGCCTTTCTCTCTCTTATTCTAGTAAGCCGGTATAGCTCTTTTTGGCCTGCAGGACTGTCCAGTGCGTCATATAGTTTGTCCTGGGCTTTTGATTTTGCTATTGCCACGGCTTTCTTGGCTTTCTTCTTTAAAACGTCATACGAGTACTTAGTGTATCCGCACATTTTCGCTCCAGCTTTGCATCTCGGACGGTTAGCCTAACAATCGCATTAAAAAAAATCTACCACCTAGAAAACTTTCCACCTGCTTTCCATTCCATTAGAAATAAGAGCATAAGCATAGCATAATCAGCCTTTTAATGTTCCCACTGCTGGGACTCAGGCCTCCTCTCTAGGAGAGGGAATGGGCCGTAATCCACCACGCGGGCCCAGTGCGGGTTGGTGAATGTCACATGTCTTCGAATTTTTGGTTCTAGGACATGCCGGTTTCCATTACACAAAGTAATGCGCCTGGCTGGGTTTGAACCCGCGACCTACAACTCGTAAGTCGGGGCCGTTACCACTCGGCCACCACTACTCCCCAAAAATATTTATTTATAAGATAAGTTCGTCGAAATATTTCCAATTTAGCCCACACATGCTCAGGTGCGAACGGAACGCGGGTCAATCACATCAGTCCAATATGTGCTCGTTTCTGAACTATTCCACGCTACACCTCTATATAAGTGTAAGTAAACAATCTATAATTTTTAAAGAAATATTTATATATCTTAGTGTAAGTAAACAATCTATGATTTATAAAACTTTTAGAGAAATAAATACATGTTTTTGTAGCTTATCGTTTCATTTTAATTTAATTTAGAATCCTTGAGATATAATTTCTAATAAAATAGGTAGGTGGAAAGTTTTCTGTAAACCGTAAGCCATGGTCACCTATCGATTCACTCGAAACAGTTTTTTATTATGAATAAAATATATTTTTGACTCTTACGCTTAGTACTACATATTAATAGGTATTCTTTACAAATCGATAGATAATCACGATGTATTTCTACGCGATATCGTACGACAGCTCCTGAAATATAAACCTAGGATTTTTTTGTGTATTTTTATTAGTTTCGACAAATACAAATCTATGTTTTACAAAAACATAGATTGAAAAACAAAAATTCAGACCTCTTCGATGGTTTTTCAGCGAGATATCAGCGATAATATATTAGTCACCGTTTCGATGGCGCGGCAATGGGGTTTTTGCTTTATAGCTCCTAAAATGTAAACCTAGGATTTTTTGTTGTATTTTTACAAGTTTCAACAAATTCAAATCTATGTTTTACAAAAAACTTCAGACCTCTGCCAGGCCTGGCGAACTTCTTACTTTAGGCATGAATTTATACCTACGCCCCGAGGCCTCTCTTGTGAGGCTAGTTCAGTTGAGTGTCACACGCGTGTTCGAACACGCATGCCGCTTGACGCGCGCTAACAAAAAATATTTTCGAATTTCTACAGAAGTTTTATTATAAATATGGCACGCGAAAAGCCAAAACGTTCTGCATAGCATATGGGTGCATAAATAACAACAGAAATGTGGACTTTTCATTCTTTACTCTTCCTAAGGATCCCGAAAGGTAGGGTAGGTAAGTAATTATAACATTTTCAACACTCTTAAAGTGGCTCTTATTTCTTGCTATTATTTGATTAACGACTGGACCGCAGCTCTGCAGTTTGCGACAGTTTTCGTGCAAAAAGTCAATGACCTTAAAAATTACAAGATAGGTACTAATGCAAGGGCAACAACACAACATAATTACTAAATTTTTTCACGACGTTACATCATACAAAATGTTAATTATTATTTATAACAGGTAGGTTATTGTTGCAGTTTATAGACACGAGGACGATTCGTGTTTTTTTTCGTGTCATCATTTTTCACTAATCGTATTTTTTAACTGGCGCGGCGGCCGGCGGTAGTTTTTTGAATCGCGTTCACAATATTACTAATCCATCTTTTAAAATTTACCTACGAACGAATACCTGAAACACAAAATAGATAGGAAATTTTGTGGCTGAAATCAACAAAGTTATATTACAATATCCAAGTACCTACCTAGGTACCACTTGACCACAGTAACTGTGACTTGACTTTACTTTTGTTCCATTTGTTTAGATAATTAGATACCTAACTAACTAAATGTAAACAATCTTAACATGTCTCTCTGTAAATACATTTTAAAGTATGGAAATTACTACTGAGGTACAAATCAATTTTATCTACCATGTAATTTAAAAAAACTGAATTTATTTTATGCTATAAAACGTAGTGTACCTAGGTACTACTAATGTCGCATTTTACAAAAATATATTTTGTAGATAATATAGGTACATACTTTAAAAGACATGTCATATAAGAATGTTTACATTTAGTAAAGTAGGTACCTACCCTAAACAAATGGACGACCTTTTTTTGGTGGAAAATCATTGCTTCTCGCGCTCTATGGCGGAGCGAGAGGGCGTGTCAAACTTTTTCTGACTAAAACCACACCTATGTTTTTCTAGTTGTCCTTTGCGTTCTAAGACCAGGGGCTTTGCCCCTGTTGGTCCCAATGGACTAATGACTTTGTGTCTCACAACAACTCACAACCCTACAACAGAAGCGGCTTGTTTAAAGGTTCATAACGGGCATAATAAAAGAAACTCTAGTTACGCGGACTTACGGTGCATTTTGATTCGTTACGAGCGCCACTGGATCTGGTAGGCTAATGGTCGTGTCCGTGCCGTGCAATGTATTATGAACATTAGTGCTGTTGTTAGTAGGTTTAAATTCGTATGTTTGCTATCACGCAGTGCAATTTCTGTATTTGTACTATTTCTTATTCTGTGCCTCTGTGACACTTTTTCAGTGAGATTTCGGCGGTGACGTGTATTTCACCGTTTCAATGGCGCGGCCATGAAATTTTAGTCTTACAGCTCCTGAAATGTAAACCTAGGATGTTTTGTTGTATTTTTACGAGTTTCGACAGATTCAAATCTGTGTTTTACAAAAAATTTCAGACCTCTGCGATGCTTTTTCAGCGAGATATTGACAACGATAATAGGTTTGTCACCGTTTCGATGGCGTGGCCATAGGGTTTTTGCTTTACAGCTCCTAAAATATAAACCTAGGAATATTTCTATATTTTATATTTTTTTTTTTTTTTTCTTCTGACAGTCAATATATCGTGCCACAGAACACAAATATCCATAGATTATACACTCTCTTATATCCGTGAACCGTGCGCTCGCGTCCGCCCGTTTGTCTATGGTTCTGACAAATGATTTTGGAGCGCGGCATCAGGTGTCTGTCTGTGGTTCATTATTTATTACATTTTTATAAATTTCTCTAACACATTACACGTATTAACATAATTTCACGCTTTTTACCTTTTATTTTATGTATTTATTATTTTTTCAATGTTTGTGTTTGTTATTTTGTTTCGATACCTACCTAAATAGTTTATTTAACCTCCGTGAGTGTGACCGTGGCATCACCGTGGGCCCTAGCAGAATACCAGCGCTGCGTTATTTATCGTTTAAAATCGTTTTAAATATCGCAGCATATGCTGAGTTAGGCGCCTTTTTGGCCTTGCACAGATTTTATGTTATTCTTTTTATACTTTTTTTTGTAATTCTACTGTATGTGTGAGGTACGAATAAAAGTTTTTTCTTTCTTTCTTTCTTTCTTTCTTTCTTTCTATATTTTAAATATTTTTTTATAAATTCAATCTGTTATTTACCAAAATTTCAGGTCTCTGCAACGCGTAGTTTAAAAATCGCCATGGCCGCGCGGTTCTCCACGATTCAATGATGCGGCCAAATTCAAATCCATAAAACTTCTTAACTATAACTTTGACAAATTTATGATTTTGGGAATCAACTTTTACAAATTTTTACAAAGTCTTGACATAGTTTTTTTTTATTATCGTCATGGCCGCGCGGTTGAAACGCTCACGTAAACGCCAGCCCGTCTGTCAACACCATTCGCTGAAAATGCAAAAAAAAAATACTGAAGTGTCAACGCGCAACCTCTGACAAGTTTTTTAGTTTAACAAACGTTTAATTTTTACTGTGGTGTTTTTGAGCGGTAGTTTGTGATTTTGAAATGTAAAAGTTGTGATTGGCGAGTAGTTGGAAAACTGTACGATCTGCGGTGCGGTGAAAAGTCGAAACCACGACTTTTAATCCGTTGTTTCAGATCTGTATTTCTCTTTTTCATGTGTAGTTAATTGGTTTGTGTTACGGAACGTTGCGTTCTTGTCAACGCTATTTTTAACCGACTTCAAAAATAAAGTAGGTTCTATGTTCGGCTGTATGATTTTTTTTTAACGGTTGTTCACCGATTTCACTCCGGAAGGTAGGCACCGGAACTCTATGACTCTATAATAAATCAATGTAACCTAACCGTGTTTAGGATTATTGCAATTGTCATGAGATGCACTCTCGCTATAGGGTATCATTGAGCTAATTTGATGATGGAAGGCTGTCACGAAAACTCCGTAATAAAATAATGTATACTGGCCGTGGTTTGG
Organism: Mythimna impura; assembly: GCA_905147345.3. Taxonomy (NCBI): domain Eukaryota; kingdom Metazoa; phylum Arthropoda; class Insecta; order Lepidoptera; family Noctuidae; genus Mythimna; species Mythimna impura. The sequence continues at coordinate 32,851,278 of LR990339.1, forward strand.
CTTATTGGAATTGTCTTACAATGTATTAATGATTAAATTCTAAAGGTACCTTACTATAGAACTTGCACACTTAAAGTTTGACCGAGGGGTACTTTTTAGTTGTGGTACCCCAACTAAAAAGAGTAAAATAAAAAACTTTTTACAAAAAAATACAACCGACTTCAATGTAAAAAAACACTAAACAGTGCAAAATAACTAATTTCGGTAGTCGGCTTAAATAACGAAGAGACAAAACTATTATAGAAACACCGCCTTTCGAAATTAAAGTTATTTTGCACTGTATAGTGTTTTTTTTTCATTGAAGTCGGTTGTATTTTTTTTTTTTTTAAGTTTTTTATATTTTGTCTATCAAACAGTATCGATTATACTGTTCTTGTTCTTCTTTTCAAGTCGATAGCTTACTTTTTACATAGTTTGGGCTCAGTAGGTAGCCACATTAGTTTACAGCGGTAGTGGCAGTTCACAGATTTTAAAAAGGCAACACGGGTTTCGTGCGGGAATTCCGGTCTTTAGTACGCACAATAACACTTCAATAACTTAAATGATCTGCACATAATAATATCGACAACATTGACCATATAAAGATCAATTTTTCGTTGATCGGGGCCTGCGTACGCGCCGCGAGCAAGCTTACTCCCTTATTAGGAATTATAAAAATATAATATGCTCTTGCGCTTCTTGTTTTTTGTTTCGGTAGTCGATACTCACCACAAATTATTATGTATTAAAATAAGCAAGGTGCGACTGTAAGCTGATTTTGAAGTCAGTATTAAACTGCTGTTGATGATACTGAAAACATATATCTACTTGAGTCAGTTGTATTGAAAAGGGTAGTGCTATACGAATACGCTGGGTAGCTCCTTCTCTCTCGGGCCTCAATTATGATGATATTAAGACGTCATAGCAGCGTCTCTGATTTTGATTGTCCCTCAGACAAGAGTGCCTCTTTCCCTCTTTTGTTAGGTACCATTCGTCACTCTACCAGTGATGGTTTTCTTTGTTTTATCTTATTTATAAGAAAAAGAAAGCAATAGATTAATAGAGATTGCGATCTCTTCGAAAGACAGTGCAGAGGACGAGAGACGCGCTGTGGAGCAGAAAATAATAATAATAATAGTTTATTTTTCACTCTACTCTAAGTATATACAAAAGTTTCATAAAATAGACAATAATGCAACATATAAAAACTTTGTGAGAGTCTGGAATCCATACTAGGCTACCCTGTGTGACGGATCACCAGGCTCTCACCCCAAAATGCCGATGCTTAATTATTAAAATAATAATAGAAACACCAACTCCTCCACACTTCATCACCCCATCAGAACATCTCGCCGCCTGGACGTGAATTACAGTAGCCAATCTGAAAATCTCTTAATCGACTGCGGACCCAGGTTGGCCGCTGTAAAAACAATCTGGCCAAATGGGGCTTCCTCGACCTATTTCTAACACAGTGCCAGTATCCGCTGCACAGGACATGCGTCTCTCACCTTCTATGCTGCCCATCCTGCACAACCACCGGCAGTTGTCAGGATCTACCTATACGAGGCCAATAATAAAGCCGTACAGGTTGCTAAATATTGGTCACAAAAAAAATTTAAGAGTACATAGACACGAAAAGAGGAGAATAGAGATGATTCTCTTTTCATACGGAGACAATTTAGTATAGTTCCTTCACAATGTTTCGCAAGTGATTTGGTTTATCAACCTATACGAGAGCGTGTTTGCGTGTTCAAAAATTCCAAGGGTATCCCCTTGAAATTTTTGAACACGCAAACTGATTGATAACTGATTGTACTTTTTTTTTATCGATAGTCTCAAGACAAAGTGACATTCTATCGGTGATTTTATAATTATTGCCAGAAGTTGAATATGTTTCGGATGTCGGTGATTAAATGTCACTTGACATTTTGCCAGCGCTTGTCAATCCTCATTTGGGTATGAAACATGTTACCGCTCGGCTAGTCCCAAATGACCTGAATTTTCTCCAAAAACTCAATCGCATGAGAGTCGCTGAGGACATACTAGAACGAGTCAATTCCGACTTAACATTCATGAAACGCATTGTTACTGGTGACGAGATGTGGGTTTACGAGTTTGACATGCAAACTAGTCAACAAGCTGGGCGGAGTGGCGCCTTCCAACTGAACCGAAACCGAAAAACCACGCCAAAGTCGATCAAAAGTCATGTTGACTGTTTTCTTTGATTATCGCGGTGTTGTGCACTCAGAATTCTTGCTGAAAGGTCAAACGGTAAATAAAGAATATTATTTGAGCGTTATGCGGCATTTAAGAGTGCAAATTCGATGAAAAAGGCCAGATTTGTGGAAAGAAAATTCTTGGATTTTGCACCACGATAATGTGCCTTCGCACAAGGATATCATTGTGAACGAATTTTTGCCCAAACACTCAACAAATACCATCGAGCAACCAGCACATTCACCAGATATGGCTCCAGCCGACTTCTTTCTTTTTCCTAAACTCAAATTACCACTTCGTGGCACCCGTTTTCAATCGGTAGAAGACATAAAGGAGAATTCGCGGCGAGAACTGAACTCAATTCCGGAAACAGCATTTAAAAAATGTTTTGATGATTGGATTATTCGTTGGCATAAGTGTATCGTTTCTGAAGGAGCATACTTTGAAGGTGATAAAATAAATTTGGATGAATAACAAACATTTTGTGTATTATTGATCTTTTCCCGGTACTTTCTTGACAGAGTAGTATATGGGTAGTAACCATATAATTTTAGGTAGAGGTAGTAATTCCTTATTGGTTTTTTTAAAACCTATGAACGCAACGCCGTTCGGGACAAAAAGGGCCTAGTGGAAACCACTAATATCCTTAACATCCTTCAGACTGAAGTATTGAAAGCTATAAGTAGTCGAAAGAGAGACAAAGCACCGGCGGGACCCGATGGTTTAAATAACGAAATCCTAAAAGAAAATAAAGAAACTATGACACCAGTCCTCACTGATGTGTTTAATGAGATATTAAATAACGAAACTATCCCACAGCAATGGACATAATCAACATTATTCTTATATATAAGAAAGGAGGCAAATATGAAATCGGAAACTACAGCCCTATTAGCCTTATGTCTAACATATAAAAGGTATTTAGTATTTATTATACTAAATCTATTAGACCACTAACCCATCGAGCAGGCGGGTTTTCGTAAAGACTATTCAGTGATCCTCCATATCCATGTAGTGCGCCATATAACGTGGCTCACTACTAAGTATAAATAATACCAATGTACCCACTACATCGCATTTATCAATTATAGCAAAGTATTCGATTCTTTGTTCCACGAAAAGATATGGAAGTTTTTAAAAGAACAAGGAACTGAACACAAATACATCAGCTTAATAAAGAACGTTTACAGCCAGAGTACCGCGAGAATCCAATTAGAAAAGAAAGATGAACCTTTCAGAGTAGGCAAAGGCGTACGACAAGGAGATCCCCTGTCACCAAAACTATTCTCAGCGGTAATAGAATCAATATTCAGAGGTCTTAATTGGGAAAAACCTCGGTATCAATGTAGACGGCACCGTCTAACTAACGCATTTGAGATTCACAGATGACATTGTATTATTTGCTAAATCCCCGTAACTAAAATGATACACGAACTGGCAAAGGAAAGCGAGAAGGTAGGGTTAAAACTAAACCCGGAGAAAACCAGAGTACTGACAAACGGAGAGAGAATCAATGTATATTTATCAATCAACCAAATTGATTGATATATAGACAAATATATTTATTTACCTGCGACAGCTAATTACACATAATAATGCGATACACAAAGAAGTTAAAAGAAGAATAACCAGTGGCTGGAGGAGGTACTGCGGTTTGAAAGAGATCATGAAAGATATAAACCTTCATATGAAAATAAAATGCAAACTATTTAACTCCTGCATACTACCAGTTCTCACGTACAGTATAGTCCAACATGAACCTTATCACAAAACATAACTAGCAAACTTGCAACCGGCCAATAAGCAATAGAAAGGAGCATGATGAATGTGAAAAAGTCAGACCGACTAAGAAACCGTGTAATAAGAAGCGAAACAAAGGTTACAGACATAACGTGCAAAATTAGAAGGCTTAAATTGAGATGGGCTGGGCATGTGATAAGAGAAAAAGACAAATGATGCAAAATTGTGATACGATGGTATCCTAGAGAAGGGAGTGAGTGGGGACATAAGACAAGTGGCAGGCGTCACATGAAAGAGAATGGCTCAAGAAAGACATGAGTGGAAAAGATTGGAGGAGGCCTTTGCCGACTAGCAAACAGACCTACAGAAAATAAATAAAATTCAAATAAAAGACTAGGTTTACATTTTTTAAGTTTTCTATGTAGAATTTATTTATTTTTTATAAAATTGTAATCATCATCTTCCTGCCCTTGTCCCATCTTATTTTGGGTCGACGCAGCGTATTTACATTCTGTACATGGCCAGAACGCATCCATAGGAAACTGCTCGCGTATACATTGTAGTGCAGTTTTTAAATTTGCGATTACAATGTATACAAGAATAGTACGCAAATACTCGCGTATACTTTGTAGTAGCCAAAGTAACTAGCTTTGTTCCATAATATACAGTGCTAGTCCGCATGCAAACTAATCGTGTATCGGAATAGGCGCGAAAAACTCTAGATTCCAAACTATACGCGAGCAGTTGCACGCTCGCCATTTTGATTTGTTGACCTCTCTTTCTATTATATGGTAATCATATCTACGTATCTATTCTAAACATTGCATCATCTTTCGGCACGTACTGTTTGTTTTAATTAGCGGTTTTTTGTTGTCTCAGCATAATTTATCATAAAAAAACTGGTAAATACGTTTGTTTACTTAATACAAATGTGAAAAATGATTACCAAAGACACTCTGCAAGAGTAAATGTGGTGAATACAAAGAAAAACTGTTTGAATCTTCGGAAAATTTTAAAGTAATCATCAAGTGCAAGCTGGGAGCCCAAATGATTCACTAACATTAGAAGGGAATCTGGCGCTCGGCGGCCGCTGCCGCGGCACGCTCGCTACGCTCGCTCGCCTTCACGCTTTAATGGTCACTGTTCTAACCTAACCTAACCCTTAGCTTTATTCCGATCTTCGCACGATTAGTCCATATTCGTACTGGCACTGTATATTATGGAATAAGGTTAAGTAGTTAGGTCACTACAAAGTATACGCGAGTATTTGCGTACTACTCTTGTATAGATTGGAAGACCTCGATTAAAAAGTATATACTATACGCGACTAGTTTCACACCCTTGCGTTCTGGCCATGTACAGAATGTAAATGCGCATGTGCGCGTCTAAGTTACAAACTATACACGAGTAGTACGCAAAATTCGTGTATACATTGTAATCGCAAATTTAAAAACTGCACTACAATGTATACGCGAGCAGTTTCCTATGGATGCGTTTTGGCTATGTACAGAATGTAAATACGCGTCGACGCAACACGTTTTTTTCTTCCATTCTATCCTGTCAGCCGTCATGCTACCACTAACTTCCTTTTCTTTCATATCACTGTTCACACAATCCATCCATCTTTTCTTTGGCCTCCCTCTCCCTCTCTACCCATCCACATGTATACTCATTTTACAAAATTGTAATATGGACCTGAATAAAAGGCTATATTATTATTAAATCCTAAGTGTTTCATTTATATATGAGCAGGATAAAATAATTGATTTACACCAATCCGCTCCGCTTTCAATGTGACCCTGGGTAACACAGAAGCGTGAGCATCATTACTTTGTTTTACTGTAATTACTTTTTGAATCATTAATAATCTTCCCAAGAGAGTTTTTGGCATTCCCTTTTTTTTTAGTTGGAAATCACCCAATGACTTCTCCCGCTTACGCATGCAGCCGCCTCCTTCGCTAGAATGCTAGCGAAGGAGGCGGCCGCATGCGTAAGATGGGTGTCACCATTGTGTGGACCGCCCGGAGGATACGGTGGAGCATACGGTAGAGGCGTGCTCCGCTTGGGCAGAATAACGCCGTGTCCTCGTGAGGACGATCGACAGCAACGACCTCTCGCGTCGGGCCGTGGTACTTGCCGTGGTTCGGAGCGAGGAGGAATGGCAGGCGGTCGCCTCCTTCTGTGAAGCAGTAATGCTAGCAAAGGAGGCGGCCGTACGCGCGAGGTAATAGCCCCCGTACCCCAGTTGCCGGGATTCCGATCCCGATTTCCGGCCACCAAAGGCGCGGGCTTGCGGACGGCGAGCAATGGGAAGCTCGCCGTCCAACCGTCCGGATCGAGCCCAAGTCGTCGACGGTGCGTAGTGTTCCACGCGCGCCTTAAGGAGATGTCAGCAACCGTAGGGGCTCAGCAGGGTCGAAGCCCACTGGGGCCATGGGTGATGCGAAAAAGATCCCCAGGGCCCTGGAATAATGGCAAAGAAGAAACAGGAGTAGGTTTCTAATCAGTAAAAGTCTGATACGCCCTTGCGCTCCACCCAAGAGCGTCATTAGATGATTTTCCCATCTAAAAAAAATCCCATAGATTGGATTATTTTTACTTAACAGTCCCCTACGGTCAAAATAAAACTGAATTGTATCAGTTTGCAAAAAAAATGTATTTTGAAATATATGTGTTTAATGATACAAGGCCAGTTATACCCCTCACTAAAATAAATACAAATTGTGTAAACAAATACAAGTCTTAGAAAAATAATTAGCTTTTACTAAACTTCATTAAAATAAAAAATTCACATATAAAATAAAGCACAGTTGTATCAAAACTCTTAAGAGAGGTACGAGTAAATTGAGATCCTAATAGCGTAATTTTACAATCCAAATGTAACTTTGGGCACGCCATAATACCGCAGGGTTTCCCGCTAAGCGGCGAACCTTTTTGCTGGCGTGCCACCATGGGATCTGGAGGCAATAGTCCTTGCACGCATGAACGGTTTGCGCGTGAAGATGCAACGCCGGGGCGAAACTCCGCTGCTGCGCCAAGTCGCGGCATGGCGAACGAGTTCCGACGGGATCTCATGGTGGAATGGCGGCAGTGACTCTCGCAACCCAGTGCTGGGCACACCATAATTATGGCGGTAAGTCCCCTCTTTAAGGACTGGCTGGAAAGACGTCATGGCGTCCTCACCTTCTGCAGGTCGCAGGTCCTCACCGGACATGGTAAGTTCGGTTCCTGCACCTGATTCGTGCAGAAGAAACACCCAGGTGTCCCCATTGTGTGGACCGCCCGGAGGATATGATGGAGTACACAGTGGAGGTGTCCACTTGGGCGGAGTACTCGTGGGGGCGCTCGGCGGCGGCGACCTCTCACGCCGAGCCCTGGTACAAGTTATGGTCCAGAGCGAGGGGGCTTAGGCGGCGATCGCCTCATTTTACGAAGCAGTAATGCCAGCGAAGGAGGTAACTGCATGGAACGGGCGTCTTCACGCCCAAGCCGCCGGGACCCCGACCCCGACTTTCAGCCACCGTAGGCGTGGGTTTGTGGACGACGAACAATGGGTAGCTCGCCGTCAGGCCTTACGGTGACCGTCCGCGCCGAGCCCGAGTCGTCGACGGCGCGTATTGTTCCACGTGCCTTTCTTAAAGAAATGTCAGTAAACCATAGGGGCCCAGCAGAGCCGAAGCCTACTGGGGCCATGGGTTAACTTTTGAAAGGGGAAACTCGTGGTCCTCGATCGCAAAGGGCAAAGAAGGAATATAGGATACCATTGCATTCCACAACTTTCTTGGACAAATCCTTTGCTGTCCAGGCTGCTCGTCTGTGGAATGCATTGCCAGATCCTATAAAACGTGCCAGTCGGTTCAGCCTTCTGGTAACAGTCCGAGCCGAGCCCGAGTTGTAGCCGGTGCGTAGTGTTCCACACGTCTTTCTCAAAGAAATTTCAGCAAAACGGTATGGGCTCAGCAGGGTCGGAGCCTACATGGTCGGGCAATGGGTTGACTTCTGAAAGGGAAACCCGTGGTCCTGGAACCCAAAGGGCTTCGCCCTTTTCAATCCACAACTCTATTCATTGCGACCAAGAAATATAAGTGTGGTTGTAGTTAGTAAAAATCTCTCTGTCTGTTTAAGGCACGCCCTCGTGTGCTTCATCTGTCCTCGCAACCCTCATGATATGCGCACTTGGATCATTAAACACATCTTGTTCTTCATACATGTTTTTTTTAGATTCGGTTTGAGTTTTAGATACAATTCAACTTACATTCGTTTACACATAAAAAATTGTACTTTTTAGATTCGGAATTGTATGTACATCTTGAATTGTACCCTAATCAGTTTTGAGAAAAATTGGTTCAAAGTTATATAACTATAAATATATCAATATATTGAAAGATAAAATGTGAAAATAATATACAAATCGTACTTATACCACGAAGCAGAAAAAAAAATGTGTGAAGCAATTGCCTGTAAGTGTTACAAGTTTAAATATATCAATATTCACGATATTTTTTTTTCCAAAATCTCGGCATTTATATCACTTTGCACAAAATTATCTCCGAAACTATGAGAAATAGAAGAACGTGAGTTAGATAAAAAAATCGTAATTTTTTTTTTATATGTTCTATGTAAAAATTTCAAAAATGATGTAAGTCGAGTTGTAACATTCCTCACAGGAGGCACAGATTTGTAAAAATTTCTAAATTAGTAATTGATTAGAATCGGCTAGATTGTAATCAATTACCGATTTAGAAATTTGTTCTTAATAATAAAGTACAAAAACAAATCTTGTAGAAAGGTTTTTCAGTTGACTCACTTAAACGGACAGATTTCATGCACTTCAAGCTACATTGTTTGCAAAACTCATAACACAATTGCAAATCACTACTTATACCAGCTAAAAAGACCACGCATCAAGAAATCAGGAATCAAAGTCTAGGTTAAAAATGAAAACGACTACTTTGGTCCTAATAATAGGCACTTACGGATATGCGAACTGTATATATTTTCCTACCGCGAAAACATACCTACACTTGAATCCTAGAATTTAAAAGAAAAAATGCTAATGAATAATGGTACATTTTCTATTTAAAACTAGCCAGACGTGACAGGTGAAATAACAGGTTGTTTGTCGGAACGAAATGTTAATAAAAACATTTCGTATTGTATGACAATTTGTCCGAGTAGTGTGTGAGTATGAATGGCGTGTAATGGAGCACTTGCGCCTTGTAATCATATTAAATTATGAATGATAGGAATGAAAGTAATTGTTCAATAAACCGATGATTTAGATGATGTATTTGTGGAAGGGGTTTCTTCCGGAAGTTTTTAACGCTTGCGGAATCTTGCATTGTTTTCCCACTGACAATCTTCCCCAGCTCAAAGCTGCATTGGTCTACATGCTCTATAGTTACCAAACCATCGTTTCCTCGAAATCTGTTTCAATATTAAGTACTACAATCACCGAGTTTAGAGGATACAATAACTTTAATGTTAACGTTTCTTTGTTACCCAGTAATCGGAGGTGAATTTGATCGCTTGCCACTGTCGGTACTGACACCATTTCCGCTGTTAAAACAGCAGTTTATTCTTTATTATAATTATCTTGTTGTTCACTGTTTACCTAAACAATCATTGATGGGCAAAGTCTACAAGTGTTCTGAGCATTGGTAAATATAATACTTCGGCAAGAACTTTCTGCTTTTCCTTTTCCATTTTGACCTTTGTGTGCCATTATCGCGAGTTGTAGTCACAGGCGAACCTAAAATTAATAATGTTGCCAAAAATGTTCAAAGAATCAATTATTCGAGCTGCATCGTCTGTATGCACATCGTAATATGCACTATTAATCGTAAATCGCTATATACTGACGTCTACGCTCCACTAAATTGCTACCAACAAAATTTTCATATTATAGAATTTGCGAACTGATGATCAAATTAAGCTCAGGGGCTCTTCAACCCAAAACTGTCTTCGAATTTATATCTCGAACTTCTGGGCAAGGCAGGTACTGTTTTCAATAGTAAAGTATAGCCATATCTCTGTCAGTAAGAAATACATACAGTAGTTGTAAGATGCATGTCCTCACCATACAACTGAAATGATTCAAATTATACTAAGTAGGTACCTACTGCTAAATGAAGACTTCAAAATACAATTTTGAAATCGTTTTGTGCTTTCGCCACGGGTAATTGGGAAAATTACTAACTGTCTTACTGGCTATTAGATTTTATAAAAATTTTTTTTATTAATGATAGGCTAGCGTTTGACCACCATCTCACCTGATGGTAATCGATGATGTGGTCGACGATGGAGCACTCTTGCCTAGAAGTAGCCTATTCACTCTTGACTTAAAGACCCCTAAGTTGTAGCTATCAGGAAACACAGACTCCGGCAAGGAATTCCACTCCTTGGCTGTAAAAAATGTGTTCTCAAAACGTTTTGTGCGTATGGGTGGGATGTCTACTATGTACCGCGATGAGATTTACGGTAAACAGGCTTCAATGCAGACAGTCCCTGGATATTCTAATTTTGTTTATACACTGCGCCCGAATGGTGCTCAATGGTAGAATATGATACATTTTTTTACTAGCGGTCACCCATATCGTCAATGAAAAACATTACCCTTAAGTGAAAACGTGGTTGCTTCTTTTCCATATTCTGTTCTAACAACACTGCCGAAGTCTTTATCTAGAGCAAACGTCTAGCAACGAAACAAAACTCACCAAGGTACATCAAACTATAGCTCAGTAAATTTAATGGAAGCCACGAATCAAAAGCACTAAAAACCAGCTTACTATTCCTGACCTAAAAGGCAAAAAAACTTAACGAAACGCTCGTCTATCCGCGGATCGTGAGAAAGTGATAATAAACATATCAATTTTAAGATCGATCCGCTTTCTCGTGATGCCTAACTGTTTATTAGTTCCCTATATAAAGGGCCAGTAAGTATAGCGAGGGATCGCAGTAGCCATATTTATTGAAATTACTTACAATTTCATTGTGGAGTGTAATAATGGCCTGCAAGTCGGTAGCTTCGCTCGCCTTAATATTAGGCTGCATTTTGTTAGTAACCACTCGAATTAGATAGTTTATATGTTAACGATTTGGTCAGCCAGTCAGCCCCGGAGCGGTTAGGTCGTGGCCTCGTGCAGGTAGTCTAAAGTTGCTCGCCTTTTCTTTTCTCTTTAGACTTATATACTGCCTGCGATTAAAAACTTGGGTTGAATTGTCATCTTTGGCTCAAAGTGAGTAGGGACGTGACGCTAATCAATCCTTTACAATATAATCATGTTAATGTTAAAGTTAGCCTATTGTTTTCTGAAACTATAACTTCTTCTATTGAAAATTACTAATTAGGTCAAAATACTACTTTGTTCATTCTTTCTTCTTTTCTTCATTTTCCTATAGTTCTTTCCCCACTTAAGTTTTGTTCGTCCCGCGTGGTTTGTTCTACACATCTCGTTAAGCTGTTATCTCATACTACTTTAAGACGTTTCACTTGTAGTAATCAGTTCAATCCTTTATCCATACACCGTCACATTACTATCAGATACACTAAAACAATCCCATGCAGCCTTGTACAATAAACTGTGTAACTAACTTATGACACAAAGTAGCTAGTTATTCAAAGTTCGCCCGGTATCCAAGCTAATACTTATTCTTATTTGTCTAGCTCGTTGAAAGCCAGGCATACCGGTAGGAGCCCGACAATTAATCATTTAGATAACCCACCAATGAAGGAAGGAAGTATGCAACATTTATATTTTGTATGACAAAATACCGCGCGGTTTGATCCGGACATAAAAACTCAAACAGTCCGCGTTAAAGGGTTGTTTAGCTCTGGTATGTCGTATCGATAATAATATAATAATTTCTACGCTATATTTGTGATATGCTGCTCGGATTTGCGTTAATCGTGCCAAGTCCATACATACTATGAGGTTAGTCAATCGGTTCAAAGCTCTATTGCTGAACACCGTGCATAGCTAAAAAATCCGTAAAAAAAATAAAATGACTAATTTTTAATAATAATAATTTTGTTTGTTTCTATTTCTGCCGCTGCTTTAAACAGAGATGCTCGGAGGGACTCCAAATTGTGATGAGGTTTAGTGTAGACCTTATCCTCCAAATGTTGCCATATTTTGTAGTCCAGTGGGTTTAAATCTGGTAGTCCAGATACTAGAAAAGGGCCATCTATCATCATACCCGTTAAAGTCGATTCCACAGACGGTCAAGTAGTTTTGCGTACTTCGTGCCTTATGAGCTGGTGGGATCTTGCCAGCCTAATTTTTGAAGTTATACTTCTTTTGGCGCGATAGAGAAAAATGATGTGAGTGAATTTTTACGATGCGCGCGCACACCGACACCTAAATTCTACATCGTGAAGTTAGTTCTAGGTGGCATGCATGAAAATTGATAACTATGTTCAAGTTGTATATTCTAGTATTTTTATATTTAGAACACGTGTTTCGTAAGAGTACATTTAAACAGTGTGAATAAATAAATATTATTTTGGTGTTTTTATTAAATCAATTTCATATACGACGGTGATACTAATAATTTATTATTTATTAGTATATCTATATATATATATTGAATATTAGTGATAAAACTGATTTGTATAAACTGTTTTGAGTGCATTTATAGATTTGAGGTTAATTGTCGGTATGTATAATTTATTTACATCGTTAATTAAAAATTATTACATTATTATTTAAATAAAATCTTTTTGATTAATTTTAATATTTATCGTTAATCACTACTGCATTTTAGTTATTTTTTTTCCATACGCCAAAGAAGTATAACTTCTAACGCGTGTACATAAGTACACACACTCTTTTTTTTTATCAAACGTTCGTTCATAAAATGTCCGATCTTTTTATTATGATAAGCTTGACCAAGGTCTTCATTTAACACCAGGGGCCATGACGTGTTAAAATGTCAACTGAGCGAGCGACCATCCATCTTTCTATCATCCATCTTTTAACAGTTCAGTTTAGATCGTCAAATGGATCGCGTTGAGAGGTCGTGGTAGGGCCTCGGGTCTTCGTTTATAGTCTTGTCAATATTTATTTTTAAATTATTCGAACTCAGCCTACAATAATACTTGGAGACAGGTTTAGTTCTCATTGTAGTGCATCATTAATGCTACTAAAAATGATCACGTTACCTTCAAAACACAATCGTCGTCTATTGACGCACAATCTATAAAATCTATGGTATTAGGTATGTTATACGACTCGAAATGATCTTTCACTGTCGTTGCTTTGAGCATAAAGTAGAGATCTGTATTTAATAATCTTAGAACATAAAACAAAATGGTAGATTATTGATAATTAAATTGAATTGGCACTTACACGTTCCCCCTAAAATCATTGAAGCTAAACTGAATTAAGTTCTTGTAAATCTGTAGTTTTATTGATGTGTTCAGATTGAAACCGCGTGACACTCTCTTTTTTATCGATATCGATGCACCGGTGTAGGTAACAGCACTTCTGTTTCACATTTGAACCTTTCGCGTAGTCGCTTATCGGGCACGTTTTACATTTTTATTGCAAGCGGATACGGGCCGCGCTGTGTCGGCGTTATTATTTCTCCCTACAATAATTGCTTAGAAGTCCGGGCTGTGGCGGGCGACGGGCGTCGTGCGGCCGTCGTGCGGGCGTCGTGCGATTGTCGTGCGAATGTTTCTACGCTACTTTTTACATGATACACGCGACTGCGATATGTGGTTGTTTGTCTACTAGACGGAGGTTGCCAGCGATTTTGGTTACGATAAGTTTTGTGCGCGCGGCTTTTCTTTACGTTTTCAGTTTATTAAATGTTTTTGGGTCAGATTTGGTTTTATAGTTTTATTTTTAAGTTTGGATATCATCTAATGACTTCTCCCACTCTGGGCGGAGCGGAAGGGCGTGTCAGTCGTTTGCTGACATCTCTTTGAGGAGCGCTTGGAAGCTGTTGACGACTGGGCTCGGTGCGGTCAATTACCGGACGACTGGACGGCGAGCTACCCATTGCTCGACGTCCGCAAGCCCGCGTCTACCGTGGCTGGTAGTCGGGGTCAGAACATCGGCGGCTGGGGCGTGAGGACATTCGTTGCCTCACGAGTGCGGCCTCCTCCTTCGCTAGCATTACTGCTTCGCAGAAGGAGGCTACCGTCTGCCATTCCTCCTCGCTTCGGACCATAGCCCGAATCAGGACTCGGCGCGAGAGGTCGCTGCCGCCGATTGCCTCCACGAGAACACGACGGTGCTCCGCCCAAGCGGGTCACACCTCTACCGCATACTCCACCGTGTCCTCTGGGCGGTCCACACAATGGTGACACCCGGGCGTTTCTTCTGCCTGAATCCGATGCAGGAACCTCTCGAACTTGCCCAGTTCGGTGAGGACCTGCGTCATGCGAAAGGTGAGGACGCCGTGGTGCCGCTACAGCCACTTCTCAAAGAAGGGATTAACCGCCATAAATGTGGTTTATAACACCGTGTCTCTCTGTGTCACCGTGTCTAATAAAACTATTCGTTACATTGTTTGCAAGATTACTTTTAAAGTTAAAAGCATATTGACCCGCTTTACAAGTGGTTAAATACCTGATTGGCATCACATGATAATTTTAATTTCCCCATCTTGTGATATAATGCTTTCCTTTATACACGAGTGCGGTATGTGGAATGCGGTGGAACGGGGTGCAATTCCTTCGATAGCACACATGTACTTAGCAGCATGTTTCTGTTATATGGCCCCACTGAATCGACACACGTCACTGTAATTATGAATATTTCTTTAGTTTTTACGTAGTGAGGCAATGGTCAATATTGTAGGTAGGTACTCAAAATGGATGGATAATATTTAATTTGTCCAAAAGTACGAACTCGTTTATGACACAATTAAGAACCACAGAACTTTTTTAATGATTTGTTGGGAATAGAATAAACTCATCAATCCTTTTCCTACCTCAATACTTTATTTACTTTGCACAAACAGCTTCCCAGTGTACGAATGTATAGTTTCATTCATCAAATTCAATAATATTAAGCTGTAATTTTTGTCATTGTAATTTGCTCATTATCCGCTTTGTCTTCCTTCACCTTTGTATACTGATCCTATACATATATCCATCCTTTCCCAAATTCCGTATAAACTATAGTACACTATGATATAAGTGTGTAATGTTAGTGATTACCGTCGAGGCGGTATTTAGACCCGAGCCGTGGCTAGGGTCTCTTAAGAGAAAGAAGAAGAACGAGAATACACAAAACAAGAACGGTAATCATTAATTACTCACGTGTGTCATACGACGTTTTTCAATACCTACACTTGTGAAGAAAACAACAGTAAAACTAGTAAAATTTTCTGTGACATGGCGGTAAAAATCTGTTTTCAAATTTTTTTTTCTGTTTACCCCTTAGGGAAGGCTATAGTTCTTCGACCATATCGCCTAGTCTGTCGTCTATGTTTTCTTGCGTAATAAGTCTTCCGTAATAGTTGTTTCTTTTTGTTTTACATTAAAATGCAGGTGTAACACATTCTAATGTTTTTTGAAGTATTTGGCAGCAAATGTATCGATTCAGCCTTCTCAGCAAACTTCGCTGAGGTAGCTAAAACTACAATAAAATTCTCAGCTCCATTTTACTGAGACCGCGCAATGATTCTACATATTATTCCAGTTGCGCCGACACTTGAGATACAAAACTACACCAATTTTACATCACAATATCCACTAGGAATCAATTTGCGAATAATTAAAACAGCCACTGAACTTCATCATCATCATCATCATCATCATTTCAGCCGATAGACGTCCACTGCTGGACATAGGCCTCCCCCAAACGTCGCCACAGCGAACGATCCTGTGCGTCTCGCATCCATCGGATTCCCGCAACCTTCACCAGGTCATCGGTCCACCTTGTAGGGGGCCTTCCGACACTGCGTCTTCCGGTACGCGGTCGCCACTCCAGAACCTTTCGGCCCCAACGGCCATCCGTTCTGCGAGCAATGTGCCCTGCCCATTGCCACTTTAGTTTGGCGATTCTTCGCGCTATGTCGGCAACCTTGGTTCTCCTGCGGATATCTTCATTTCTGATTCGATCACGCAAGGAAACTCCGAGCATAGCCCTTTCCATTGCCCTTTGGGTGACTTTGAGCCTTCTGATGAGGCCCATTGTGAGCGTCCACGTTTCGGAACCATATGTCATCACTGGCAACACGCACTGGTCATAGACTTTCGTCTTGAGACACTGTGGTATATTGGATGAGAAGATACCGCGCAGCTTCCCGAACGCTGCCCAGCCGAGTTGGATTCGACGGTTGACCTCTTTCTCGAAATTAGATCTACCCAACTGGACTGTCTGTCCAAGGTAGACGTAATCGTCTACAACTTCGAGTGCAGATTCTCCGATCTTGATCGGAGTGGGTGCTACATGGTTATTTACCATGACTTTGGTTTTGTCCATGTTCATTTTAAGACCCACTCTTTCGGAAGCTCTACTGAGGTCATTGAGCATTGTGCTGAGCTCTTCCGTAGTTTCAGCCATGACTACTATGTCGTCGGCAAACCGAAGATGAGTGATGTACTCGCCATTGACATTAATGCCCAATCCACTCCAGTCCAGAACCTTGAAGACATCCCCCATTGCGGCCGTGAACAGTTTCGGAGAAATGACGTCTCCCTGCCTCACACCCCGCTGCAGGAGGATAGGTTTCGAGGTCTGGTCCTGCAGTCTGACTGACATAGTGGCGTTTTCGTACAAACACTTCAGCACCTCGATGTACCGATAGTCAATCTGGCACCGTTGGAGAGACTGCAGCACAGCCCAAGTCTCGATCGAATCAAAGGCTTTCTCGTAATCCACAAACGCTAAGCAGAGAGGCAGATTATACTCCTCGGTCTTCTGTATAACCTGCCGTAGCGTGCGTATGTGGTCTATGGTGCTAAAGCCTTTTCGGAATCCGGCTTGTTCGGGAGGCTGGAAGTCGTCGAACCTGCGCGCGAGACGGTTTGTGATGACTCTGGAAAACAGCTTGTAGACATGGCTCAGAAGTGAGATGGGCCTATAATTCTTGAGCAGGGCCTTGTCGCCCTTCTTAAAGAAGAGTACCACCACACTTCCGCTCCATGCCTGTGGTGTTTTTCCCTCGAATATGACGGAATCAAACAGCTTCTGAAGGGCCTTAAGGATCGGTTTACCACCCGCCTTCAGGAGTTCGGCTGTAATTCCGTCATCACCCGGTGCCTTGTTGTTATTAAGCTGCTTCAGAGCCATCCTAATCTCGTACAGGCTGACGTCCGGGATATCTTCGGTATAGTGTCGGGTCAACCTAGCTCTTGGGTCGTTTGCTAGATTCGTAGTGGGTTTTGTGATTGACGTGTATAACTGTCCATAAAAAGCCTCGATCTCTCCCAGAAGCTCCGATTTGGCGGATATGACTCTGCCATCTTCGGTCTTCAGTTTCGTGAGCTGGCTCTGCCCAATAGACAGATCTCTTGCAAACTGAACTTCACTCGAAGAAATCCCGCCAAAAAGTCCCAAATCTGTTTTCATAGGCGCGCGCATCATTTTTTTTATGTACCCCTAGAGGAAGGCTAAGGTGTTTTGATCATAGGTACTGCCTAAGTCTTAAGTTTATGTTTTCTAGCTTGAAAAATTTTTACGATAAAATCTTTCGTAGTGACAATAGAATACGGATGTAACATTTTGTAATGATTTTGTAGTATTTAATTTTATTTAATTAGTACAGCCACTAAACTTCACTGGAATAAAAAAAGTCACGCCAAAAACCGCGCGCATCTTAAAATAGCGGCCATAGACCACATAAAAAAAAAACAAATTTTATTTATTTATTTAATAAATCGTTTCAAGTACAAGTTAAATTTGTCCATTTTAAGGACGCTTTTACGTTTTTTGACAAATATCTTGGTTTTTCGGGTACCATTTTGGTGCACTAGGAACTATAACTATGAGGATCTCATGGTATCAAATAAAAGACAATATATTCATCTCTAGGATGGCGTAAAAAATACTATGGTCTCATATAAAATTTTCATATAAATACGATTTTACCAACGCATTAATCGTAGAAAATTACAAAGAAACGGGGTCTGAATAGGCACACGTAAGTTAAATCCAGTGCACATTTTTAGCTTAAAAATCATAAAATAATAGAGCTTAATATATAGTCTTCTATCCATGTAGCTAATTATTTTGAACCTACATAAATAACTTTAGGATTTATGACCAAAATAAAACCAAACCACTAACAATTTTTCTTCATACATTTTTCATCTCGCGTCATTCCGCGCTCAGAAGCGCTCATGGACGGACGCCTGTATTTCTTTCTTAGAAAAAATAAATACGTCGAAGCCTATAGTAAAGTGAGTGCCGACTTGTATACTGCGACTGCAAAGACGTGCTACTTTCTCGGACTGAAATAAAAATAAGTACAAAATACCATACTTATTTTTAGAATTGGATGAAGGATGATTCAAGATTGTGGATTTTTTAACCGACTTCTAAAAAAAGGAGGAGGTTATCAATTCGGTTGTATTTTTATTTTATGTTTGTTACCTCAGAACTCCGTCGTTTATGGACCGATTTGCAATTTTTTTCCTCTTAAAGGATATGCTTGGTCCCATTTTTCAAAATCTAGTTCTGATGATGGGATCCATGAGGAATCGAAAGAACTCCTCAAATATTACATGCAAATATATGGTAATTTTGGTATTTTCATTGAGAACTTAAGCATTTACGGTCAAAAAAGCAACATTTGATGAACTGGAACTGATGAAGAAGACCAGAAATGGCCAACGGAACTTCATGCTCACATAGATATCACAATATAGATAGTTAAGCGACTTTGACAATACAAATAAATAAATGGTTCTAAATGTGACCTGATGATGATGATGATGGAGCCGGAAGATAGGCACCGGAACTCCGTAATTAATCAATGTATCCTAGCCGTGTTTGGGCTTATTAGAATTGTCATGAGATGCACTTTGGCTATAAGGTACTATCGAACTGATCTGATGATGGAGCCGGAAGGTGGAAGGGAGATACGGGAACTTCATAATAAAACAATGTATCCTAGCAGTATGTGGGTTAATTGGAATTATCATGAGAAATAGGCACTCTGGTTATAAGTGTATCGCAACTAAAAAGTGTGAAATAATAAACTTATAACAAAAAAAAATCGACTTCATGTAAAAAAAAAATACTAAAAGGATCAAGATAACTTTAATTTCGAAAGTCAGTGTTAAGTAAGAAACAAACATTACCGAGAAACACCGACTTCTGAAATCAAAGTTATTTTGATCCTTTTAGCGTTTTTTTTTTTAGTGAAGTCGATTATTTTATTGTTGTAAAAAGTTTTTTTTTTCGTCATGGTTGTGAATTGTGGCGGTGTTAGGGGTGGTTATGACGTACATATTATTTATTTTTAGGTTTCCGTCGTAGATGGAGTAGTGATTCTGAAAAGCCATGTTCGTCTGTCTGTCAGTCCCCGGCGAAACTCTGAAACACTTAGGCTAAGATAAATAAAGGACACTTGGCATTTAGCACTATTTTGGCTGAGCTATGTTCCTGTCTTTGTCTTGTACTCGTAGTTCGACAGTTATGCGATTGTGATAGGAATAATGCTTAGCGAAAACACGTGATACAGACATTTATTCATCTTGGTCTTAGAAAATAATAGACAGCTATAATTTCGCATGTGTATAATAAATATTACTCATTGCAACAAAGTGGTAAAAAATTTGTAAATTATATAACTAAAGGATAAAGCTTCAAGTCATGTGCGGTATATTGAATTTCGAATGGAACGAAAGTTGGTAAAGTTACATTCCATACGCAGAGATTTATAGTGCCTCGCTTGAGTGGAGTACTACGGTGTCCTCGTGGTGACCTCACGCGTTGGGCCATCGTTCAGGCCATGATAAGGAGCGAGGGAGAATTGGCTAGGGTCATGGCTTGACTTCTAAAGAGGTTATCAGTGGTCCTAAAACGCAATAGGCAACTGAAGGAACATAGGTGTGATTTTAGTCAGTAAAAGTCTGACACGTAAAGAGCTCCTTCCTAGATCGGGAAAAGTCAAATAATTTAGTGCGCCTCACCATCAACGTTTTCATCACTACTTACCATCAGGTAGGATCGCAGGCAAGCTCTAGTTTATATCAATTAAAAAAAAAAGTCAGTAGATAATTTCCCGCATCAAAAAAAAAAAACGGAGAAGGACGTTATACAATTAACTCTCGAGTGCAGCGAGGGAATTAATATAGGAACCTGAGTAAAGTGAGGAAATCAAGCCGTCCAAGACAAAGTCAGCTTTATCCCTGTGTTGAATACTCTACTTTTTTACAATTTCTGTGAGATAAATAATAGTCAATGTACAGACACACACTAGGTATTTCTTAGTGAAATACCTATAAGTGTTAGTTTTATCGTACACACTATTTTTTTATTTAAAGCAGATATAATTTGTTTAGTACAAATACTAGTTTAATATAATTATACAGCTTACCAGTATAGAAATAAAGTTCATTTTGCATTATTTACGTTAGCTTAGCTTAGCTTAGTTGGCCTTATAATGTTCCCACTGTTGGGACTCAGTCCTCCTCTCTAGCGTTAAATAATAGATAATGCAAAATGAACTTTATTAATACACAGAAAAGGTATACTTTTCATTTTATAAGTAACCCAAATACTCACCATAGCCATATGTCACAACAGTATTAGGAAGATGACTTTTAAAAAAATCAGGGTACCTCTACACGTATAGTAAGAATGAATTTTTCTTCTAGGCTATCGGGTACAACGGTATGGAATGTCGTTAAATAGGCGTTTTCAAAAATATTGTGGGTTTGTGAAAACCATTTAGTGGGTTTATGAGAACCTTGAAACTCGATAAAAATAATTGTTTGTGCTTAGAATATAGTAGTTATAAAAACACATATGACATCGAAGTGCCATTCGAGTATAGTACAAAATAAAATAATATCTTCGAATACCAAGATAAGTTAGGACACTTTTGCATTTAATAATCAATATTTTTCTGTTACAATTTTGAAATACAAGGAATTAAAGTTGCCACAATATAATGGTATCAAATTAACGATGATTTCTCCCCGTTACATGCATTAAAATTATACAGTCCCTTACAATCTTTTCACACAAATACAACACAGAAATTGTCTACAAATTGGGTCTGAACAGTACACATAATACATATAACAGCTAAATCCACTGTATATTTTACCTTATAACTATAAAAAATCATGGCTAATGTATTCAAATTTTTAAGTGTATTTTTAACGATTAGATCGAATTTTAATTCGAAATACCTACTTGCTTCACACATACGAGTATTTATTGAGTTTGAAGATTTAATTCATGTCAAAGAGGGGTTGTACGTAATTGTACGTAATTGTCGGATAAAATTAATTTCAGATATCCATTTGATTTTGTAATATTCTTACGTATGTATTCATTATGTAATATTTTTAACTTAAAAAATATTATATTTTCAAAGTAATACAGGTAGTAAGCCTGGGAAATAATCGTAGGTTTACAAAGAAATTGGTCGTTATAACGATATGGCAACTACTACTTATTTTTCATTTACGACTAGCATTTGGAGGCATCAACATATTTGACTGACCTGTTGGTCTAGTGATTAGTGGCCCTGACTGCTATGCCGGGGGTCGTGGGTTCGATTCCCACCCAGGACAAATGTTTGTGTGATGAGCACAATCATTTGTTCTGTGTCTGGGTGTAATTTATCTATAATATGTATGTATTTAGAAACATATAAGTAGGTTTATCAGTTGTCTAGTACTCATAACACAAGCTCTGCTTAGCTTGAGACTAGACGGCGTTGTGTGATAGTTGTGGAAAAAAAACTGTTCCATTACTGTCTCTTGGTACAAATATTGCACTAGTACACACAACAGTAATAACTGATACTAAAAACACAAACTTGACTCAATCAATACTAGGAAAAATAAAATAATACCTTAAGTATCAAGATATGTTCACTTATAGGATAAAATTGAGCGAACAATGGGCTCTATGTGTGCGTGCGCGTAATGTCGATGTGTTGCGGCTAAGATACCTAAATTTGAGCGCGTGGAAAAAGTAAAAGCATCCTTAACTCGCGGCATGGCGGGAAGACTTCCGGCGAGATCTCATGGTGGAATGGCGACAGCGACTGTTGCAACCCAGTGCTGGGCATGCCATAATTATGGCGATAAGTCCCCTCTTTGAGGAGTGGCTGGAAAGACCTCACGGCGTCCTTACCTACCGCATGACGCAGGTCCTCACCGGACATGGTAAGTTCGGGAGGTTCCTGCACCGGATTCGTGCAGAAGAGACGCCCGGGTGCCACCATTGTGTGGACCGCCCGGAGGACACGGTGGAGCATACGGTAGAGGTATGCCCCGCTTGGGCAGAGCACCGCCGTGTCCTCGTGGGGGCGATCGGCGGCAGCGATCTCTCGCGCCGGGCCTTGGTACAGGCCATGGTCCGGAGCGAGGAGGAGTGGCAGGTCATTCTGCGAAGCAGTAATGCTAGCAAAGGAGGCGGCCGATCGCGTGAGGCAACGGTCCTCGATATCGACGGTGATCGATTGCACACTTCCAACGTTTTGTTTGACGGATACAGATTATAATTATTCTGCATTGTTTAATCTTAGGAGAGCACCCAAAATGTAAAGTTCTGAGGGGCCCAAGAAAAAGGGATTTTTTCAGCAACGGTTGTTGTCAAAATGTCAAAAAGGTTAATAATGCGTTTCAAATAAGAATAGGATCGACTTAGCGCCATAGGGTAGGGTGAGCAAAACAAGATTTTTTTTAAATAACATTTATTTACTTATAGAGCAGTGGTAGCTCAGTGGTAACGGCCCCGACTGACGATTTGTAGGTCGCGGGTTTAGGACCCAGCCAGGCGCATGACTTTGTGTAATTTATTTCATCACCATCACCACTGCTCTCAAAACATTGACGGAAAACATCGTGAGGAAACTGGCATGTCCTAGAACCAAATATTCGAAGACATGTGAAATCCACTCATTCCCTCTTCTAGAGAGGCTGGAGGCCTGAGCCCCAACAGTGGGAACATTATAAGGCTGATTATGCAACGAATCATGAACAAAGAACTTATAATCAGAATTTAGTTATTAAATTCCGCTTATGTCTGCATCACTGTTTAAGTGGTCATCGTAGTAATCACCATCATCATGGTCATAATTAAATTCCGCTTATGTCTGCATCACTGCTGCTTTCCCCTATAAAATAAAACATGTATTAAGTAATATAGGTTTTTAATATTTATTTCAGTAACTGTTATTTTTAATGAAAAAACTCGTAGTTACCTGTATTTATGATTAAATTCAATCAAGATAAAATAAAATAAACTTTATTAATTTGGGTTTGTGAAAACCATTTAGTGGGTTTATGAGAACCTTGAAACTCGATAAAAATAATTGTTTGTGCTTAGAATATAGTAGTTATAAAAACACATATGACATCGAAGTGCCATTCGAGTATAGTACAAAATAAAATAATATCTTCGAATACCAAGATAAGTTAGGACACTTTTGCATTTAATAATCAATATTTTTCTGTTACAATTTTGAAATACAAGGAATTAAAGTTGCCACAATATAATGGTATCAAATTAACGATGATTTCTCCCCGTTACATGCATTAAAATTATACAGTCCCTTACAATCTTTTCACACAAATACAACACAGAAATTGTCTACAAATTGGGTCTGAACAGTACACATAATACATATAACAGCTAAATCCACTGTATATTTTACCTTATAACTATAAAAAATCATGGCTAATGTATTCAAATTTTTAAGTGTATTTTTAACGATTAGATCGAATTTTAATTCGAAATACCTACTTGCTTCACACATACGAGTATTTATTGAGTTTGAAGATTTAATTCATGTCAAAGAGGGGTTGTACGTAATTGTACGTAATTGTCGGATAAAATTAATTTCAGATATCCATTTGATTTTGTAATATTCTTACGTATGTATTCATTATGTAATATTTTTAACTTAAAAAATATTATATTTTCAAAGTAATACAGGTAGTAAGCCTGGGAAATAATCGTAGGTTTACAAAGAAATTGGTCGTTATAACGATATGGCAACTACTACTTATTTTTCATTTACGACTAGCATTTGGAGGCATCAACATATTTGACTGACCTGTTGGTCTAGTGATTAGTGGCCCTGACTGCTATGCCGGGGGTCGTGGGTTCGATTCCCACCCAGGACAAATGTTTGTGTGATGAGCACAATCATTTGTTCTGTGTCTGGGTGTAATTTATCTATAATATGTATGTATTTAGAAACATATAAGTAGGTTTATCAGTTGTCTAGTACTCATAACACAAGCTCTGCTTAGCTTGAGACTAGACGGCGTTGTGTGATAGTTGTGGAAAAAAAACTGTTCCATTACTGTCTCTTGGTACAAATATTGCACTAGTACACACAACAGTAATAACTGATACTAAAAACACAAACTTGACTCAATCAATACTAGGAAAAATAAAATAATACCTTAAGTATCAAGATATGTTCACTTATAGGATAAAATTGAGCGAACAATGGGCTCTATGTGTGCGTGCGCGTAATGTCGATGTGTTGCGGCTAAGATACCTAAATTTGAGCGCGTGGAAAAAGTAAAAGCATCCTTAACTCGCGGCATGGCGGGAAGACTTCCGGCGAGATCTCATGGTGGAATGGCGACAGCGACTGTTGCAACCCAGTGCTGGGCATGCCATAATTATGGCGATAAGTCCCCTCTTTGAGGAGTGGCTGGAAAGACCTCACGGCGTCCTTACCTACCGCATGACGCAGGTCCTCACCGGACATGGTAAGTTCGGGAGGTTCCTGCACCGGATTCGTGCAGAAGAGACGCCCGGGTGCCACCATTGTGTGGACCGCCCGGAGGACACGGTGGAGCATACGGTAGAGGTATGCCCCGCTTGGGCAGAGCACCGCCGTGTCCTCGTGGGGGCGATCGGCGGCAGCGATCTCTCGCGCCGGGCCTTGGTACAGGCCATGGTCCGGAGCGAGGAGGAGTGGCAGGTCATTCTGCGAAGCAGTAATGCTAGCAAAGGAGGCGGCCGATCGCGTGAGGCAACGGTCCTCACGCCCCAACCGCCGCCGGGATTCCGATCCCCATTTCTGGCCACCGTAGGCGCGGGCTTGCGGACGGCGAGCAATGGCTGGCTCGCCGTCCGATCGTCCGGTAACTGTCCGGACCGAGCCCAAGTCGTCGACGGCGCGTAGTGTTCCACGCGCGCCTCAGGGAGATGTCAGCAACCGTAGGGGCCCAGCAGGGTCGATGCCTACTGGGGCCATGGGTGATGCGAAAGTGACCCCCGGGGCCCTGGAAAAAAATGGCAAAGAAGGAATAGGAGTGGGTTTTTAGTCAGTAAAAGTCTGACACTATCTCTCGCTCCGTCTAAGAGCGGGGGATGTCATTAGATGATATTCCAACACGAAAAAAAAAAAAAAAAAACTTGTAAATTGGATGAAAGAAGTAAGACACTAATTTATATACTATTGAACGCATTCATGGGAATTTTATTAGAATTCAAAATTTGTTTTGCGAACAAAGAGGTTGAACAAAAAGGTTTTAACTACATTATAGCACTAGTGCGTAATTTACCAATATTAATTGATTACCAATCAAAATGTCACAGTTTGGTAACAAGTGCCATTATATACCTAATTGCAGTGCAATAAGAGTCACTTTCTGAGCAAGTGTATTGAAAAAAAAACATTTAGGTTTCCATAACTTTGATTTATAATAAAAAATAAATATGACATTGGCTAAATGCACAAACCGTGCGAAGCCAAATAGAAAAAAAAAACTCAACAAACATTTTTTTCTTCTAATTATTAAGACATAGATAATAAGAAAAATACAAACATCTATTTGCAGATTTTTTATAATTGCAGTACGGTTTCCCTCTACAAAGTCTCAAGAACACTTTTTATTATAAAACGTGAATTTCAGCATTAATTGTAAGTGATTGCTTAATTTGTATACCGACTGCGACCTAATACTTAATATTTTAATTGCAAAAACTAAAAAAAAAAAAAACTGGGCAAGTGGGAGTTCGACTCGCGCACTGAGGGTTCCGTACAAACTTGTAAGGTAAATTGCGGTTTACGCTTTATGACGTATTAAAAAAAAAACTACTTACTAGATCTCGTTTAAACCAATTTTCGTTGGAAGTTTGCATGGTACGTGTACATCATATATTTTTTTTAGTTTTATTATTCTCTTATTTTAAAAGTTAAAGGGGGGGGGGGGGCACACATTTTACCACTTTGGAAGTGTCTCTCGCGCAAACTATTCAGTTTAGAAAAAAATGATATTAGAAACCTCAATATCATTTTTGAAGACCTATCCATAGATACCCCACACGTATGGGTTTGATAAAAAAAAATAATTGAGTTTCAGTTCTAAGTATGGAGATTGGACAACCTCCAAAATTTATTGTTTTTTTTTTCTATTTTTGTGTGAAAATCTTAATGCGGTTCACAGAATATATCTACTTACCAAGTTTCAACAGCATAGTCCTTATAGTTTCGCAAAAAAGTGGCTGTGACATACGGACGGACAGACAGACAGACATGACGAATCCATAAGGGTTATGTTTTTTGCCATTTGGCTACGGAACCCTAAAACAAATATTAAGTATGATAATTGCAGAAAGTAAAACTTTAAAAATTTTCAAAACTACAAACTGAAATATCCAACATACACTTATTATTTGGCTTTTGAGGGTCCAGTAGTTCGTTTATAAAGTTCCTCTTGACACTTATCATTACTACACCCTAGACGTTGTTATGGAAAGTTAGCAGATTAGATTTCCGGTTGATTGGTGAACGTGCGATGCGGTGCTCAACGAACGCTAGCTGCCAAACATTGTACAATCGATAGCCTGCTGCTAATTAAACATTGTTCAGTTCAAATTGGAAGCCTGCTTGCAAGTGCACCTGTGTGCGTATAGCTTAGCTTGATTTACATCTATCGTTTGTATTTCATAAATGTATTGGGGTCTGTCCAGGGATGAAACGCATATCTTTGGGGAACTACGTGCGCGACTGCGGATTTCCGAAAAAGTTGGCGGGCCGAATTCTGGAGTATGAGCTAGTTACTTACATGTAACAATAACACGTTTTACATAAATCTAAATTTACTCATTGACAGTGTAATTGTATTATGAACTAAGGTATACGTAAAGACATTTTAAAATGTAATAAAACTAACTTTAAGTGCTATATTGTTTTGGCAAAAAGATCAAATATAAATTAGTTATTATTATACAAATAGTTTTACTCTATTTATATTAATATGTTAGACAGATCAAAACAGTCGCTGAAATAAAGAGAACTGTAATGGCAGTTATCATTAAAATATCTGTCAATGTAAAAAATTATAAGTAAGTATACATAATGAACATAGCATGCTACTGATCGTCCTACGTCTGTATGTTTCCTATCCCACCACCCGCATCCACAAAAAATATTTTTAATTGCTAATTCCCATCTAAACACAGATCATAAATCAGTTGAAGAAAACTATCAGTATCATCCCTACTAGCCGGTTATTATGGCAAGAGGAGCTGGCTGTTTCGTCTGATCGATTGCACACTTCCAACGTTTTGTTTGACGGATACAGATTATAATTATTCTGCATTGTTTAATCTTAGGAGAGCACCCAAAATGTAAAGTTCTGAGGGGCCCAAGAAAAAGGGATTTTTTCAGCAACGGTTGTTGTCAAAATGTCAAAAAGGTTAATAATGCGTTTCAAATAAGAATAGGATCGACTTAGCGCCATAGGGTAGGGTGAGCAAAACAAGATTTTTTTTAAATAACATTTATTTACTTATAGAGCAGTGGTAGCTCAGTGGTAACGGCCCCGACTGACGATTTGTAGGTCGCGGGTTTAGGACCCAGCCAGGCGCATGACTTTGTGTAATTTATTTCATCACCATCACCACTGCTCTCAAAACATTGACGGAAAACATCGTGAGGAAACTGGCATGTCCTAGAACCAAATATTCGAAGACATGTGAAATCCACTCATTCCCTCTTCTAGAGAGGCTGGAGGCCTGAGCCCCAACAGTGGGAACATTATAAGGCTGATTATGCAACGAATCATGAACAAAGAACTTATAATCAGAATTTAGTTATTAAATTCCGCTTATGTCTGCATCACTGTTTAAGTGGTCATCGTAGTAATCACCATCATCATGGTCATAATTAAATTCCGCTTATGTCTGCATCACTGCTGCTTTCCCCTATAAAATAAAACATGTATTAAGTAATATAGGTTTTTAATATTTATTTCAGTAACTGTTATTTTTAATGAAAAAACTCGTAGTTACCTGTATTTATGATTAAATTCAATCAAGATAAAATAAAATAAACTTTATTAATTGCAAAAAAAATACTAAAAATAAAAAAAGATCAAGCTTTTCAATTCCGCTCATACCGGCACCACTATCTGTGTAGTGTACGACGATAACGTCGTCGTCGTCGTCATCATCATCACTGCTGCTTTCCCTATAAAATAAATATTGATAATAATATAGGCAGAAAAACTGCCTATATTATAATATAGTATAATAATATAGGCAGTTTTTAATATTTATTTCACCATTTTTATTGATTTAACTAGGACTCGGTTAAAAAAAAAAACCGTTATTGATACGCAAATAAGTTTTCTTTGCAAACCGTACTTGTTAATCAACATTTTACAGATAGAGATCATTGGCGTTCCTATTGTTATATAAAACGCATTGTAGAATTATGGAATTGATATGTGCCACCAGTACTAATGAAAGGTCACAATGGTCAATCCAAAGTAAAAGTAGGTACTTACATTTTGATACAAGTGGAGAAACTTTGCAATTGCGACCGAGGCGGAATTAGCCCGAGCTGCAGGCGAGGGTGTTATGGAGCCGAGTGCTGCAGTGACAAATTTCCACGTGTATCAAACGCCGTTTTTCAATAAACTTACGAAAAAATTAAATAATACAAAGAAAAGTAATTAGCTGAAAATGGGGACGCATTATTTGCTAATTTACCACTGAATATAAATTCCAATGGTGCTATATTTATGTATTTTAGTTTTAATTTAGATGTCAACTGGCTATCGAAAGCATTTTATGGGAGAGTTTTTGGAGAGATTGTGACGTAAAATTGGTGTAGTTTTGTATTTCAAGTGTCTGCGCAACTGGACAACATGTGGAATCATTGAAACAGGGACGATTTCGTTAAAATGGAGCTGAGAATTTTATCATAGTGTTGATTATCGCAGCGAAGTTTGCCAAGAAGGTACATTGGCTGCCAAATACTACAAAACCATTAGAATGTGTACAGCCATATTCTAATGGTAAACAAATTAACTATTTAGAAACGTGTAATCTCTATTATTCCGACTGAAGGACTTTGTATCCATGGTCAAGAAATAAATAAAAGAAAAGCATTCTGTGGCTCAATCACAATATATGAAAAAAAAAACTTGTAAGAGAAATGGCGCGCTTTTTGAAACAAATATTTATTTCCTCATTTTGCATCATTCTTTGTAAATATTTTCATTAATAGTTACGAGTTTATTCTTAATATATAAAATAAAATATAATACCAATGGTTCAGACGATGCGTGCATATTCCGGCAGCTCAATAGACAAATCTCGAAGTCTCTGAAACGCGACCTTCGCCGCTTTAATACCGCAAGGATTAAGGATGCGATTGAGCGGAATAAGGGCTCTAAAGTATTTGCACGAGATCTGTCTATTGGGTAAAGCCAGCTCACGAAACTGAAGACCAACGATGGCAGAGTCATATCCGCCACATCGGAGTTCCTGGGAGAGATACACGTCTATCACTAAACCCGCTCCAAATCTAGCAAACGACCAAAGAGCTAGATTGACTCGACACTATACTGAAGATATCCCGGAGGTCAGCCTGTACGAGATTAGGATGGCTCTGAAGCAGCTGAAAAACAACAAGGCGTCGGGTGAGGACGGAATTACGGCCGAACTCCTGAAGGCGGGTAGAACACCGGTCCTTAAGGCCCTTCAGAACCTATTTGATTCCGTCGTATTCGAGGGAAAAACGCCACAGGCGTGGAGCAGAGGGCGTGGTGGTACTCTTCTTTAAGAAGGGCGATAATGCCCTGCTTAAGAATTACAGATCCATCTCGCTTCTGAGCCATGTCTACAAGCTGTTTTCCAGAGTCATCACGAATCGTCTCGCGCGCAGGTATGACGACGCAGAACCAGCCTCCCAAACAAACCGGACTCCGAAAAGGCTTTAGCACCGTGGACCACATACATACGCTGCGGCAGGTTATACAGAAGACTGAGGAGTATAATCATCAGCCTCTCTGCTTAGCGTTTGTGGACTACGAGAAAGCCTTTGATTCAATTGAGACTTGGGCTGTACTGCAGTCTCTCCAACGGTGTCAAATTGACTATCGGTACATCGAAGTGCTGAAGTGTTTGTACAAAAACGCCACCATGTCAGTCTGACTACAAGACCAGACCTCGAAACCTATCCTCTTGCAGCGGGGCGTGAGGCAGGAAGACGTTATTTCTCCGAAATTGTTCACGGCAGCAATGGAGGATGTCTTCAAGTTTCTGGAATAGAGAGGGCTAGGCATTAATGTCAATGGCGAGTACATCACTCACCTTCGGTTTACCGACGACATAGTAGTCATGGCTGAGACTACGGAGGAGCTCAGTACAATGCTTTTTTTTTCGTTGGGATAATCATCCAATGACATCCCCCGCACTATGTTTGTTCCTAGTATTAAAATTATGAATATCACTGTTTGTTTTTTTTTAGGTGGGAAAACAAACCCGAACAACATTTTTTTTTTAAATTAAAAATTATAATATTGAAAGAAATGATTGTGGTACAAACACAATGGGATTGCCATTATAATTCATAAAAGTATTATTTATACTAAAATTAACACCTATTTTGACAAATTTTTACAAAATATTTGTGTACGAATTTCAGTTAATAATAAGATGATAAGTATAGTGAGTTTTTACAGTTCTCTAAATTCTGATACACTTTTCAGTAAAGATGATTTTGATTCTTTGGTGAAGTCTATTCCCGAACCTTTTTTAATTGTTGGGGACTTTAATGCTCATCACACATCCCGGGGTTATGGCTCTGACTCTTCACGCGGTCTAAATATATTAGAGCTCATTGACGTAAATAATTTAATTCTGCTTAATAACGGTCAAGCGACAACAGTTGGCTCTTTAACATGGCGTGCTAATGCACTGGATTTGTCTTTGGTTTCTTCATCATTGGCACTTAATTCAAATTCAAATTCAAAAGCATTTATTTCAAATAAACCATTTACAGGCACTTTTGAAATGTCAAGAAGTCAGTCAGTCAGAAAAAAAAAATGATGCTAATTGCACATTCCAAAGCGTAGATCTCTATGGAGAAGAATGTGCAAGAAACTCCATGGACACTCTTTTCAATCATGTTTTGCAATTACAAATATCTCTGTTACATGTTTCTTGTCGCTATCATGTGAGAACAATGTCAATAATGTAAAAATAAAAACTAAATATAGATATTAAAATAGCAACTGGCAGCTAAGAGATGACCAGTCTCAACTGATAGCGCCCGTTCACGGACCTGACGCGAATATTAGCACCACTCAGCTCAACCATTTTGAAGGGAACCGAATGATCCAACACACACGCCACCATCAGTGAGACATTTGAGTGAGCATGACAAACTCTCAACTGCCATGCTTATTTATGTCAAACAAATCCAATAGTAACCTAAAAACCATAAAATAGCTCCATGGTACTCACATTTACAAAGTTTGAAAAAAATGCTTCTACATTATACAATACTAAATTCAATAATAATTAACTACAATAGTACATTACAAATTTAACAAATTCAAAAAAAAAAGACATTAAAGAATAGTAATAATAGTTTCAAAACTAGTCAATTTGTACCCCCGGTGGTAGTGGAGCTGGACCAGCATTGAGCCAAGCATTTTTATCTTGAATATAATCCTCCAACTTATAATATGCCTGCCTGCATAGTGTGCGTTTAATACAAGATTTAAATTTCGTTTCATTGAGTTCTAATATTTGGGGAGGTATTTTATTATAACATTTCAAACAGTACCCCATGAAAGAAGAGGCCACTTTAGCCAGTCTGAAACCTGGTTGAACTAATTGGTCCCTATTTCTTGTAACATAATTATGTCTGTCGCCTCTTTTGCTAAAAAGATGAAGATTTTTTCTAACGTACATGATGTTTTCATAGATATATTGACAAGGCACCGTCATGATGCTAATATCCTTAAACAGTTCCCTTAGAGAATCGCACCGGCGGAGATTGTAAATAGCTCTGATAGCTCTTTTCTGTAGAATAAAAATTGAGTCGATGTCTGCAGCCCGTCCCCATAGTAAGATACCGTATGACATGACACTATGAAAATAACTAAAATAGACTAGTCTAGCGGTATCAACATCCGTAAATTGGCGGATTTTTCTAACAGCATATGCAGCTGAGCTAAGCCGTTCTGCAAGAGATGTTAAATGAGGACCCCATTGTAGCCTTGAGTCAAGCGTTATCCCCAGGAAAACAGTTTTGTCGACAAATTCTAGTTTTTCATCGTTTAGTACTACGTCACAATCACTACTTTTGACATTCGGTAAGGAAAATCTTATGCATTTAGTTTTTTTCCCGTTTAAAACTAGATTATTAGCAGTGAACCAGTTTTGGACCTGCAGTAGTGCGTTATTTTCGTCGTCAAGATTATTAGTCCTTCTATTTATCTTAAAAATCAAAGAAGTGTCGTCGGCAAACAACACCATATTAAGTTTATTTTGCAACAAATAGGGTAAATCATTAATATAAACTAAAAATAAAAAAGGACCTAAAATTGAACCTTGGGGTACCCCTAATATATAACCCTAATTGCGAATGTCATAATTACACACGATAGTCCTCTTGGTAGTAGTTACCACATTCCTGCTATTATAAAAGTAGTGATTAGTAATGATCAAAATAAAGATTCTTTTGGAAATTGCCCTAATGCTGAACATTTTCCCATCTATCCAAATTACAAAATGGTAGATTAAAAATGAAAAGGTCCTGTCCTCTAAAGAGACAGTTAATGCATTGTTGTCAGAGTGGTCAGACCATAAATTTGTGTATAGTGATGGTTCCAAACGTATTATAGCAGTGTCTTTTGCTATTTATGAGCCAACATCTAATATAGGTGTTGGTCAGAAAAAAATGTGTGCGTGTACTAGCGTAGGTACACTCGTAAGAAGTGAAACTTCTTTATGACGTTATTTTTCAAAAAATAATTTACTATATGCAACTTTACAGAAATTGGTTAAATAATGTTAAATTAGATAAAGTTTAATAAAAGGCTTTTATTATCATAGACATAAATACAAATTCTACAATTATTTCATTTTAGCTTATTACTACAAAGATTATTATTGAATTTCATTAATTGTAATAGAATTATTACTATCATTGATGTCGTTATTATATATTTGTGTTATTAATGGCTTATGGTAACTGAAATACGAAATATATTGTTTACATTCCACAAAATTTAGTAACCGAGCGAAAACTCCATCAATTGTAGTGCCGGATCTCGTTGTCGACGTTTGAGGATCCACTTATAAACAGAGTGCCTATTTCTCATGACGATTCCAATTAACCCAAAACACTGCAAGGTTACATTGTTTTATTAGAAAGTTCCTGTGTCTACCTTCCACCTTCCGGCTCCATCACCAGATCAATTTGATAGTACCTTATAGCCAAAGTGCATCTCATGACCATTCTAATAAGCCCAAACACGGCTAGGATACATTGATTAATTACGGGGTCCCTATGCCTACCATCCGGCTCCATCATCAGATCAGTTCGATAGTACCTTATAGCCAAAGTGCATCTCATGACAATTCTAATAAGCCCAAACACGGCTTTTTTTTTTTTTTTTTTTCGGTGTGAAAATCATCTTATGACATCCCCCGCCCTTGGGCGGGGCGGGAGATAGTGTCAGACTTTTACTGACTAAAAACCCACTCCTGTTCCTTCGTTGCCTTTCGTACCAGGGCCGAGTCTTCCTTTCAGAATCAGACCCTTGGCCCCAGTAGGCTTCGACCCTGCTAGGCCCCTACAGTTGCTGACATCTCCTTGAGGCGCGCGTGGAACAGCACGCGCCGTCGACGACTTGGGCTCGGTCCGGACGGTTACCGGACGGTCGGACGGCGAGCCACCCATTGCTCGCCGTCCGCAAGCCTGCGCCTACGATGGCCGGAAATCGGGATCGGAATCCCGGCGGCGATTGGGGCGTGAGGACCGTTGCCTCACGCGATCGGCCGCCTCCTTTGTTAGCATTACTGCTTCGCAGAAGGAGGCGACCGCCTGCCACTCCTCCTCGCTTCGGACCATGGCCTGTACCAAAGCCCGGTGCGAGAGATCGCCGCCGCCGATCGCCCCCACGAGGACACGGCGTTGCTCTGCCCAAGCGGGACACACCTCCACCGTGTCCTCCGGGTGGTCCGCACAATGGTGATACCCGGGCGTTTCTTCCGCACAAATCCGGTGCAGGAACCTCCCGAACTTACCATGTCCGGTGAGGATCTGCGTCATGCGGTAGGTAAGGACGCAGTGTTGCCTTTCCAGCCACTCCTCAAAGAGGGGAATTACCGCCATAATTATGGCGTGCCCAGCACTGGGTTGCGATAGTCGCTGTCACCATTCCACCATGAGACCCCGCCGGAGCTCTGTCCGCCATGCCGCAACTTGTCGTGGCAGCGGAGTTTCGCCCCGACGTTGCATCTCCACGCGCAGATCGTGCATGCGTGCAAGGCCTGTTGCCACCAGATCCCATGGTGGTTGGCCAGCAAGGAGGCTCGCCGCTTCGCGGGAAACCGTGCGGTATCCCCGCACCATCCGTATGGCCATGACCCTCTGGCACGCGTTCAGCTGGGCCGCCGGTCGCTTTCGCAGTGACGGCGCCCACACCGGCGCCCCATAAAGGGCCATGGACTGGACGATGCCTGCGTAGAGCCTCCGGCAGGAGGCGTCTGGACCAGTGGCGGTACCTTCATACAAGCAGAAAAGCCAGGCATGCCTTACTAAAATGCTCGATAGAGAATCAATATCAAACCCGAACTATTTAAAAGTTCGCGCGCTTTAATTCTTATCAAAATAACACAAAGTATCTACCTATGCCACACTACTACACAGCGCGCGCAGAGTTTCGCATTAGCAGCATCTACGCGAGAGCTATATCTATCTCGCTTACACGTACCGGCTTTTACCGGGCTTTCAAATACTATCTCTGTCACTTTCGCACTTATAGCGATGTGCCGTATAACGAGTTAGGACCTTATGCGTCTACAAATCGATCAGTATGGAAGATTTAAGCCGGGCATTCGTATGAAGTTGCTCGCGTATGCGTGACCTTGTCACCTTGCCAACTCTGCAGTGTTGCCGTTTTAGCGACGTTGTGAGATCTTGGAGATTTTTAACGAGTTTGGAGACTTTTTTTAAGATTTAGCAACAATAAAAACTAGCGACTTTTTAAAATAACGAAATTAAATATTCAAAAATAAAGGCAATTTTTTAGAACTGGTCTCGTTAATTTCAAAATACGATGTCGTTTTAGAAAAGCATAAGCAGCATCAGGAAAGTGACAAACCGGGGCCGAGTTATTTATCTAACAAAATTCAAAACGATATTATTCATTCCGTAGCCGATGTGATGCAAACTTGCATCGATTACGAAGTTAGGCAAACAAAATTTGTTTCAATTATTATTGACGAAACCCCCGATGTTAGTCATAGAAAACAACTGTGCTTGATTCTCAGATATAATTATAAAAATGAAATTCATGACTGTTTTTTGGGCTTTTAATTTATTGTACCTAATCAGTAGTTTATGAGAAAATTGCGATGATACATACGTAGGTACCTACATACTCAGTCGAAAACTGAACTTTCTTTTTTTGAAATCGGTTAAAATTTTATTGGGCTTGCCTTATTTTGAAACCCTAGGCACGCCACTGGTCTGGACCCCCGAGGTTGGGCAGGAGCCGCTTGAGGGCAGCCCCATTCCGATTCAGTTTGGGAGCCAGACGTCGGAAGTGCTCCTCGAAATTCCACCGGCTGTCGAGGACGAGTCCCAGGTACTTCATCGTCGACCCGACGCCGATGTGAACTCCTCCTACCGTTAATTGGGAGCGCCGAGGCGGCGCGCTCCGAGGGCCGTGAAAACACATGGCCTCGGACTTTTGCAGCGCCACCTCGAGTCCCAACTGCTGGATCCTATCAACGACTATCGCAACCCCGCGTGTCGCTAATTCGACCGCCGCCTGGTACGAGTCTCCCTGAGCCAGGACCAGCGTGTCGTCTGCGTAAGCCCAAACACGGCTAGGATACATTGATTAATTACGGAGTTCCTATGCCTACCTTCCGGCTCCATCATCAGATCAGTTTGATAGTACCTTATAGCCAAAGTGCATCTTATGATAATTCTAATAAGTCTAAACACGGCTAGGTTACATTGATTAATTACTGAGTTCCAGTACCTACCTTCCGGCTCCATCATCATCATCAGATCACTTCGATGATACCATTTTCAACGTAACGTAACTATTCAGAACCATTCATTTATTCGTATTGTCATAGTCGCTTAACTATCTTCATTGTGATATCAAAGTGAGTATGAAGTTCCGTTGACCATTTCTGGTCTTCTTCATCAGTTCCACTTCATCAAATTTTACTTTTTGACTGTAAATGCTTAAGTTCTCGATGATAATATCAAAATCACTATATGGTTGCCTATAATATTTGAGGAGTTCCCTCGATTCCTCATGGATCCCATCATCAGAACTGGATTTTGAAAAAAATGGGACCAATCTGGAAGCATATCCTATAAAGGGAAAAAAAAAATTGCAAATCGGTCCATAAACGACGGAGTTCTGAGGTAACAAACATAAAAAAAAAATGTGTGCGTGTACTAGCGTACACTCGTAAGAAGTGAAACTTCTTTATGACGTTATTTTTCAAAAAATAATTTACTATATGCAACTTTACAGAAATTGGTTAAATAAAGTTAAATTGGATAAAGTTTAATAAAAGGCTTTTATTATCATAGACATAAATACAAATTCTACAATTATTTCATTTTAGCTTATTACTACAAAGATTATTA
Organism: Mythimna impura; assembly: GCA_905147345.3. Classification (NCBI taxonomy): domain Eukaryota; kingdom Metazoa; phylum Arthropoda; class Insecta; order Lepidoptera; family Noctuidae; genus Mythimna; species Mythimna impura. The sequence continues at coordinate 32,888,481 of LR990339.1, forward strand.
AACAAAGAATTGATAATCAAATTTTTCAAAATATCACAATTATCAAAGATGGCGCGTAACGGAAAAATGTGACGCGTAACGAAAAAATGTTACACTAAATTTTTTTCCAACCCCGATAAAGAAGTTTCACTTCAAAAATTGATAGAAATGCCAGTATATTTACAGCTGAAGCTGTTGCTATTTATAATATATAAATGTAATTCGGGACATAACAAGTGGATTGTAGTAAGTGATAGCATGAGTGTTCTTAAAAATCTGGCAAATAATAAAATACATGCTAACTACATAATCAATCTAATAAAAGACTTATGGACTGAATTATCTCAGTCTAATATTGAAGTTGGTCTTGTATGGGTCCCTCACACATTGGTGTTGCAGGAAATGAAAAGGCTGATTATCTGGCCGAAAAATAGTTGATTTAGAGAAATTGATTCCAAACGCTGATTCTGATATGAGTGTTTCCGTACCACATACAGACGCAGTTAGCCTTATAAAACAGCATGTGTCAAGTAATGGGGGAGACATTCATACCAGTTTACAAAGGTGCAAAATAAAGGCAATTGGTTTGCCACTTTGGAAGTACTACTTCAATTTATAGTTTATGAAATAATAAACCTGTTACAGCTATTACAGGTTTATCTAAAAGTTGGAGGATGTGAGTTAAATCAGTTTTAATTTTTATATTGCTAGAGTCAAAATGGCGGCTGTAGCACAGCAAAATAAACAATTTTTTTTTTTATTCATTTGGTTAATAATTTTCTTCGTCGTTTAAAATTAGAACAACGTCTAAAAACATTATGTAAGTGTCTTCTATGTATTAGCTTATTTATTCATCAACATCAACATCTGTAGTATTTTATTTACATATTTTTATTTTTGTTAGTTAAGTATTCGTACAAATTAAATAGTTCTTACCTGCCGTGGATAAATCCATTATTGTATCACAGATCACGGATTTCAGCAACTTCTAAAGAATGTTGTCTCATTTGAGTAATATCAAGGGCACAATTAACACAGCGTTGACTTCTGCTGGTCGAAATATGGTGCACAGAGTCCGAGATAGAGCGGCCGGCGTCATTGTCGTACATAGCAGATTCAGAATCCATAGGCAGGCTGGGGTCGTCGGGAAAAGCGAGTGCAGAGTTCATTATGAAAGCGAATAGTAATAATAGCAAATAGTCACAAACTAAAGCAAATAGTCGCAATTCAAATGCCACGCGGCAAAATGTGACACTTTTTGCCGCCACTTTTCGCCCCATTTGGGAAGGCTAAGGTCTTAAGACCATACAGCCACTGAACTTAACTCAAGAAATCCCGCCAAAAACACCCGAACATTTTAAACGACGCAATTAATATTTTTTTCAATAATATAAGCAAAATAATTGTATTTCCTATGCATTTTTATCAATGGACCAAATGCATAATATTGATATAATAAATGATTTAAAAAAAAAAAATGATGTTCTGGTCGATTATTATATTGAAAATTCTATGCAATCTTTATTTTTATTATTCCACCTGAAGGACTTTGTATCCATGCTCAAGAAATAATTGAAAAAAAAGTTCAAAATCGTTGCAGGAACCAAGGAAACACTGAATTAATGAATATACTTATTGTTTAATATTATTTTTCCGAACTTTAACTGACGTGATATTATTTTAATAACTATTTCTAGTAATGATTATGATTTTTAGTATAAATAAAAATCTTGTCCATGGCATTGTCAACCTCTGGCCGTATCTGGACCACTCCCTTTATAACCGAGACTGTAAAGGACATGTAAGTTGTAATTTTTTTTTTTATACGCAAAGTAATTGTATATTAGAACGTATTTAAAACTTTTAAATTGTATAAATATAGCTTATAAGAATGTACTCTGTGAACATAGTAATATCGTCATCGTAGTCCGTAAGTTTTAATTTGTAACTGAGGAGATAGCTATAATTTGACTTGACAATGACGTTTACCTTGGATTTGACAAAACTGATGACAAATGGATATGGGAAAAATCTTACTGGACTTATTAAGAAAGACAGTAAAACAAAAAGAAACAACTATGATATTCGAATACAAAAGATATTATTATTGAAAAAAAAACATGAAACAACAAGAAACAACATGTACGCAAGAAAACATGGTCGAAAGACTAGGCGACATGGTCGAACGACTATAGCCTTCCCTAAGGTGTAAATAGAAAGAAAACTTTTTACAAAAAAAAAATTAAACCGACATCAATGAAAAAACTTTTTACAAAAAAAAAAAATACAACCGACTTCAATGTAAAAATAGTTTAAAAAACTAAAAAAACACGCTTTTAGCACGCACTAAAAAAAAAATTCCTGACAGCAAACCCTTTCATTTGATACCCATATCATGGGGTGCATTTCAAATAGCCTGTCCGCCATCTTGGACGTCCTCCATATTGGATTTAAGTCACGTGACTATTTTTTTCGTTTTCCTGACTGCAAACCCTTTCATTTGATACCCATATCATGGGGGTGGATTGTGGACACGCTTGCCTAGAAGTAACCTATACACTCTTTAAATTAAAAACCCCTAAGTTGTAGCGATCAGGAAACAAAGACTCCGGCAGAGAATTCCACTTCTTAGCTGTACGCACAATAAATATGTTCTCAAAACGCTTTGTACGTATGGGTGGGATGTCTACCATGTACCGGTGGCGCAACGCCGTAGGTACGTTTAGTGGTCCGATGATGGAACGGACTTAGCGGAATTAGATTATGCAATTCCATGGCACACTCCCCGAAATGTAAATGATAGAAAACCGACAGGATAACTCGGCGCCGATACCCAAGGCTTTGGAGTTTCGACTCGACTCGACAACTGCATCATTGCTGATGATCTTCTTGGCTCGTCTCTCAATCGACTCTAGTGCATCAAGGTATTTGTTTTGGCAGACTAAGAGCTAAGGTCTTGGACCATACCGGCTCGTCATCAGTAGTAAATATATATTTTTTTGAGTTACAATAAAACGCAACACATTCTGATGTTTTTGCAGTATTTGGCTGCAAAAGTCGGCATTCTCGGTAAGCTTCGCTGAGGTAGTCAATACTACACTAAAATTCATAGCTCCATGTTGCCAAGATCGCCCTGTTTCAATTATTCTACATAGGTACCTATTGTCCAGTTGTGTAGACACTTGAGATACAAAACTGCACCAATTTTACATTACAAGATCCAATAGGAATCAATTTGCGAATAATTAAAACTGCCATTGAAGTTCCATCAAATCCCGCCAAAAGCTCAACTCCTGAATTGGTTAATAATTTTAAGATTTCATTTATTTTTTTTCTCGCGCTTAATCTTCGTATGTTGAAGAAGAAGCAAAGGTTTATGGCCGCAAAAATTCAAATATTTTTGAATCTAGAACTAGTGTTCTAAATTCAAAAATATTTGGATGTTAACTGGTTGGTAAATGCAAATTATAGAAATTATTGTATAAATAATCCTGTTCATTTTTGATATTCTGTTCATAAATACAATTTAATTTACTGACGGCGAGTATTGGGTAGCACGCCCGCCGTCCGGGTTTTTTTTTTCGGTGGGAAAATCATCTTATGACATCCCCGCTCTTGGGCGGGGCGAGAGATAGTGTCAGACTTTTACTGACTAAAAACCCACTCCTGTTCCTTCGTTGCCTTTCGTACCAGGGCCAAGTCTTCCTTTCAGAATCAGACCCTTGGCCCCAGTAGGCTTCGACCCTGCTGGGCCCCTACGGTTTGCTGACATCTCCTTGAGACGCGCGTGGAATAGTACGCGCTATCGACGACTTGGGCTCGGTTCGGACGGTTACCGGACGGTCGGACGGCGAGCTACTCATTGCTCGCCGTCCGCAAGCCCGCGCCTACGGTGGTCGGAAATCGGGATCGCAATCCCGGCGGCGGTTGGGGCGTGCGGACCGTTGCCTCACGAGATCGGCCGCCTCCTTTGCCAGCATTACTGCTTCGCAGAAGGAGGCGACCGCCTGCCACTCCTTCTCGCTCCGGACCATGGCCTGTACTATAGCCCGGCGCGAGAGATCGCCGCCGCCGATCGCCCTCACGAGGACACGGCGTTGCTCTTCCCAAGCGGGGCGTACCTCCACCGTGTGCTCCACCGTGTCCTCCGGGCGGTCCACGCAATGGAGACACCCGGGCGTTTCTTCCGCACGGATCCGGTGCAGGAACCTCCCGAACTTACCATGTCCGGTGAGGACCTGCGTCATGCGGAAGGTAAGGACGCCGTGTTGCCTTTCCAGCCACTCCTTCCAAGAGGGGACTTAATTATGGCGTGCCCACCATAATTATGGCGTGCCGAGTCTGGCCGTCGGGTAACCGTCTGGATCGAGCTCGAGTCGTCGACGGCGCGTAGTGTTCCACGCACGCCTCAAAGAGATGTCTGCAAATCGTAGGGGCCCAGCAGGTTCGAAGGCTATTGGGGCCATGGGTTGTGCGAAAGTGTACACCGGGGCCTGGAACGAAGGCAAAGAAGGAACAGGAGTGGGTTTTAGTCAGTGTAAGTCTGTCACGTCGTCCCGCCCCGCCAAGGAGCTAGAGAAATCGTTGGATGATTTCCCACGTAAAAGAAAAATGGTTTATCATCATCACCATTTTAACCGAAAGACGTTCACTGTTCACTGTGTGCGTCTCGCAATCGTCGCATTCCCGCGACTCTCACCAGGTCATCGGTCCACCTTGTTTAAATGTAACGAAATCTGAAAAATAAAACTGTCGTAACGATAGATGAAAAAAAAAACACGAGAGTTATTTAAATTGCATGTTGAGCCTAATCGCAGTGCAAAAAGAACCAGTTTTCGAGGAAGTGCAATAAATAGAGCTGATAGAACTTACTCAGTTACTTTTGCAGCTGACTATGAGCCACAGATTTTAAAAATAGGTACCTACATTCGTAGATTACATAATGAAACTCTTTTTTTCTTTTGATCGGTAAAATGGTTGGACCACCCAGAGCGGAAACAGATGTTTGAATATTTCTCACCGTGGAAGTAGTATTTTTTGAGGATGTTGTTAATGAGGTCTTAGACTACGCTTTCAGGCCTTTCAAACCTTGGACCCAGTGACTTTCTGTGAGCAATAGCGATGATGGAAGAAGTGATTAACCACATCAGGCTCTGAGGCTGAATATTGCGCTCAAAGGGTGTTCACTAAGTACTGGCCGTGATACTAGCCTACCGACCATAGATATAAGAAAGGAGGAGATATGTTAAGTAGTAAAAAATGTACCGGAACACGATGTCTCCAGTTTCCCCTACTACCGCCGACACTACTACACATGCAGCAATAGTTATGCAGTCGCGCACACATCCGCAATTAATAAATCAGTCCATACTACACAGTCAATTATAAACCTTACGTTCCTAAAAACAGCGTGTATTTTCCATGCACCTACAACTTATGCACACATTAAATGTCGATGTGCTATGCAAAAGCAATTTATTTTACATTTACGCTAGTGATTGACTAAATAGAAAAGTTATCGATTTGTTCATTTTTTGTTGTGCTATTTCTTTTGGGTCCCAAAAACAAAATCAATATGTCCAGAAAATAATATATTAATAATAGAATAATAAAATTTGCTTTCATAAAACCCAAAAACTCTAACCATTTACCCGCATTAGGCCATTATACATATACGGCATTTTAGAACGTCAATATCAAATACTAAAAACCGGCCAAGTGCGTGTCCTGGTTCTTTAAAATCCTGAAAAGTTTAATAACTTATATTATGAATTATTGCATGAAAAAGCTTTCAGTTACAAAAAAAATTGTAACTCACTTTTACAAAAATAAGGTCTAGTCTTAATTTAAGGATTACCCATTCAAAAAGACTGCGTTTTTTTTTAGAGACTAAAGCATTTCTAGTTGAAAGTGAATTGAGCATATGGTACTATATTTTTTTAGGGGACCAATTAGGTGGCCTTCCAGTGGCATCAATCCATTGCTTTATTAAAATTGCGTCTTTCGGGAAACTGAAAACAACATAACAACAACATTACAACATTTTAGTTATCATTTTACCTAAGTTTCTGCTAAACCTCACCATGTAAGACTTTTATTAGAAAAAAACAGTACAGAGCTTGTTAAATAAAGAGAACAAATAAAGAGCTAGAACATGTTGCCTTATTTTAAGCAAAAGTCGTTATTAAAATCTGAATCATGCCCGTTATTGTAGTTGCATGAAGTTAAAATATCAAAATCAGAAATAAGTAAGGAAATAACACGAAGATAAGGCATAAGTAAGATACGATATCTGAAACCAAAAAATAGTCCTTCGACTATTAACTTACAATTTAACTAACTTACTTTACGACAGTTGTTTGCGTATTTCTTTACTACTCTATAAAATATTCAAAATAAATAAAAATATTTACATTATTTCACTTCGGATATCCAACCAATCGATATTATGGTCGATAGTCTACAATAGTAGATCATACAGGCACATCATTAACTCACCGCAACTAACAGCGGCCGTATTATGAAATACACCGCATTGATAAAGTATCGTTATGTTATTTTTACATTGCTTGTTCAGTTGCTGAGCGTTAAAATTTGGTAGTGGTTAAAGAGCAATGTATTGACTGTAAGAGTAATACAGTCGCCTTGATATTTGAAAACAAAAATAACGTAGTAGCAGCAAGGGATATTAGAAGATTTGTTGTTTTTACTGATTTTAAAGATAAATATAGTATTAAACTTGTACTTACATATGGTAAGAGATTCCGTGATGACCCAGGCTTCTCTTATCGCTTCGGTTCTTGCACGAAACCACTGCACAACACGGCATTTTAAATTTGTTTACGATCACGTATCGCGAATCTCCCAAGTTTATAACTGACGGCCATTTGCCCGTGTATGCCGATTTTGCGCAAGTCGCGCGGACATGCACACGCCCCCTTGCCACTTCTCCTGTTTTTTATATTTCTATGCTACCGACAATAAACCCCCAAAAATATATCTTATTGTTTGTAATAGACCCCACGAACTTATTATAATAGGTATGTATCAATTACTTGATCTAAATAAAAGTCTCAGTTACTAGGTCATAAAATCAAATTAAAAAAAAAAACCGACCTAATTTTATACACACGGCCTTACACAAAAGTTGTGGCCAAGTAGATAAAAAAAAATAGAAAATTTGTCAAGTTCCTTATAAAAAATTTTTTTTACTTGGGAAATCATTTAATGACATCTCCCGCCCTTGAGCGGGGCGAGAGGGCGTGTCAGACTTTTACTGAATAAAACTTACTTCTGTTCTTTCTTTGCCTTCGTTCCAGGGCCCCGTGGTTCTCTTTCGCATCACCTATGGCCCCAGAAGGCTTCGACCCTGCTGGGCCCCCACGGTTTGCTGACATGTCCTTAAGGCGCTCGTGGAACACGCACCGTCGACGACTTGGGCTCGGTCCGGTCGGTTACCGGACGGTCGGACGGCGAGCTACCCATTGCTCGCCATCCGTAAGCCCGCGCCTACGGTGGCTGGAAATCAGGATCAGAATTCCGGATAAGAATCACTGCCGCCGATCGCCCCCAAGAAGACACGGCGGTGCTCTGCCCAGGCGGGGTACACCTCTACCGTATGCTCCACTGTGTCCTCCGGGCGGTCCACACAATGGTGACACCCGAGCGTTTCTTCCGCACGAATCCGATGCAAATGAATGATGTCTGTAAAATCGTTCTCAACTTATGGTGTGACCAAGACCAAGAGAATATCATCCATAAGTCAGTCTATATTTTCAAAACACACTGGCCACCTATAAAAACTAAACTCAACATTTTTTTTTCTGGCTTCGCGAAAGCATCACTCTCAAGTTTTAATAGCAAACAAAACCAAAAAAGTATCATGGCGGTCGTAGTCTTAAATTTTTCTCGGTTTAATTTTCATTAGGCAGGACTTTGGAGTCCGATAAAGAACTTCGTTCTAAAACTCATCTATAAGACAGGTAAGTTTTAAATCTAAATATTATATAAATATTATTAGGGGTGTGAGTGGGGCTTCGGTGAAGTTATGCGGTGCTGAAATGGCGTGATCTCGCAATATTCGAGCGGAAGGCAGCCAGACCTCCCCATTTGCTTCGTATTAACGTTCTATGATAACAATTGCGCTGAAAATCTATGTGCCTCTGTCTACATCTATATGACCTGCTTTTGATTGTCACATGTTGCTCTGATTAGACGAGATGGGAATTAGGAGCATTGTTAGTTGCATTTTTTTCCTTTAGGCAGTAAGAAGTAACAGGTCAATTGACAAGTCCCCGGCCTAAAATAGTAAAACACATTTTTTTGGCAAAATTCGTTTTTTTTATTCAACATAATTCCCTTCAAGGGTGATACACTGATTATAGCGATCCTCCAAGTTTTCGATACCATTTTTGTAGTACGATTTGTCCTTTGCTTCAAAATAGGCCTCAGTTTCGGCGATCACCTCTTCATTCGACGAAAATTTTTTCCCAACGAGCATTTTTTTGAGATCTGAGAACAGGAAGTAGTCGCTGGGGGCCAGATCTGGAGAATACGGTGGATGCGGAAGCAATTCGAAGCCCAATTCATGAATTTTTGCCATCGTTTTCACTGACTTGTGAGACGGTGCATTGTCTTGGTGAAGCAGGACTTTCTTTTTGTGCAAATGCGGTCGTTTTTCGGCGATTTCGTCCTTCAAACGGTCCAATAACGCTATGTAATAGTCGCTGTTGATGGTCCTTCCTTTTTAACCGACTTCAAAAAGGAGGAGGTTATATGTTCGGTTGAATGTATGTTTTTTATTTTTTTTTTTTATGTATGTTCACCGATTTCTCGGTCAATTGTGGACCGATTTTGAAAATTTTTTTTTTGATTGAAAGGTTATGCTTCCAAGTTGGTCCCATAGAAACATTGTTATGATCTGATCATGAACTTCGTAGATATGGAACAGAACTCCTCATGGGATCACAGCAGAACTGTCGTAACAAGTAAAATTGCTTTGTTTATACGTGTAGTCGATGACTGACTGAAAGAAGAGGGGTAATATATCGAACTGATCTGATGATGAAGCCTGAAATTAAGCACCGGAACTCTGTAATAAATTAATTTAATCTAACCGTGTTTGGTATTATTAGAATTGTCATAAGATGCACTCTGGCTATAAGGTATTTAAGTATGGCTGAGGGGTACTTTTTAGTGTTGGTACCATAACTAAAAAGTGAAAAATAAAAAATTTTTACAAAAAAAAATATAACCGACTTCAATGTAAAAAAACACTGAAAAGTGCAAAATAACTTTAATTTCGGAAGTCGGTGTTAAATAACGAAGAGACAAAACTATTATAGAAACACCGACTTCCGAAATTAAAGTTATTTTGCACTTTTCAGTGTTTTTTTACATTGAAGTCGGTTATATTTTTTTTTGTAAAAATTTTTTTCAAGGTAGTCAATGAAAATTATTCCACGCGCATCCCAAAATACAGACGCCATAACCTTGCCAGCCGACAGTTGCGTTTTTGCACGCTTTGGAGCGGGTTCATCGTGTGCAGTCCACTCGGATGACTGTCGATTGGACTTCGGAGTGAAATGATGGAGCCATGTTTCATCCATTGTCACATATCGACGCAAAAACTCGGGTTTATTACGCGTGATCATCTTCAAACACTGCTCTGAATCATCAACTCGTCGTTGTTTTTGGTCTAAAGTGAGCTCGCGCGGCACCCACTTTGCACAGAGTTTTCTCATACCCAAATATTCGTGAATGATGTGATGTATACGTTCCGTTGATATCTGTAGAGTGTCTGCTATTTCATTCAATTTCAATTTACGGTCATCCAAAATCATTTTGTGGATTTTTTTAATGTTTTCGTCCGTAACAACCTCTTTTGGGCGTCCACTGCGTTCACCGTCTTCGGTGCTCATTTCACCACGTCTAAACTTAGCATACCAATCCTTAATGGTTGATTTTCCTGGGGCAGTGTCCGGAAATTCGTTATCAAGCCAAGTTTTTGCTTCAACTGTATTTTTTCCCTTCAAAAAGCAATATTTTATCAACACGCGAAATTCCTTTTTATCCATTTTTTTCACAATAACAAAAGTTGCTTCACTAAAAATGCTAAAACTCACAAACTAATGATCCGACAGCCGTCAAATTTATAGACGCGTCTTTTGAAGGTTAGGGCTAACTGAAAATCATATGGATTTAGTTCTGGTGCCGCCATCTATGTGTCAGGCCGGGGACTTTTCAATAAACGGATATTAAATGGATATTCTTTGAATATGGAGTTGTATAATATCTAATAATATATATTTAAAATTACAGTAAACAATTCTTTGACCAACTAGGCTAGCGAATTACATAAACAAATAGCAAAACAAAAGGTAGCTAAATATTTTTTGTAACGCTTTTACAAATCTGTCGTATGTACTCAGATAACCTTATACATACTATGTCGTCTATTTCCCTAAACAAATCCAAATGTAAGTACCTACATCTCCACGTCACGACATCCAATATCTGTTTATTAAAGTTTAGGAGGTCGGGGAAAATTAAATAATCTTCCCCACGAAAATAAATTGCAATAAGGCGAAATCCGCCGTCAAGTGACAATATTTTAAATTACATCAGTTTGTCGACGACCAATAGGAAGCCGGGAAGCGTTAGAGCTCCACCAATGGGATAGAAGGATTTGAATTTGGAGTTTTACGCTATAAAGCGCGGGACCGCGGGTTCTATTAGTAAATTGTTGGTATCGAGTGGCCTTGGGGTGAATCAAATTGCTGGGAACATCGTGTGTTTTTGTTGATTTATTTACTATCATGTAACTTTTAAGTTCGTGCAAGTTCTTAGGAGTTCTGGGGCATTTTAGAGGGGTTTTTTGGGTCTGTATATTTAAGAAACATTTTTTGAAAAATATAAATAAACTGTACATTCCGTCACTTTGTAGGTAAGTATTTAAGTTACACAATACACAAACAAGTGAATTTTATCAGTGATAATAAATTATTATATTACCAAGAAGTACTATATGTAACTACTTCAAGTGATGTGCGCTAATAAAATGTCACGTGGTCAATTTTGACTTTTTGACAATTTTTATTAGGTACTGATGTGATGTCATTTTGTCGATAGCCTCTTCGTAGTAATCTAGTTATAATTACAACTTTTTAAGATTTCTGTACCTATAGGTACTAGGTACTACCTATATTTTTCCGCTCAGAAGGCTTAGCCAAGTTGATTATCTATAATCGTTAATGCTAGTTGAAAACTTCAAATGTATGGGAATGAAGTCAGCTCAACGCTCAGACATGTGGTCGTAACTTGGCTAGGCCAATTTTATAAAAGGATAGTTTTTTTACTAAATGCCACAATTAGGTTATGGTCTCATAAAAAAGCCGTATTTTAATAAATAATTGAAAAATAAAGAATAGGGCGAAAAATAATTTCGGAGAAGTGGATATTTTTGTTTTCGGAACTAACTTATAAGATCTTGGTACCTATTAGCTTCAGACAATCAACTTGCTCTCGGTCTGTGTTCGATAGAAAATACTGTTAAAGTACAAAGATCATGGATAATAGCAGATATGTTTATATCAATTGAAAATAATGCAGTTAAATTCAACCTAACTTGTCGAAATGCGTTGATAATTTTCTGATTCAAATTGTTTTTTAATCAATACTAATTTTGTTTCAGGTATTCGGGAAAATTCATCTGGCAGGAAACAGTACCTATTTACTTTCTTTGAGCTTAGTGAGTATGAACATTGTATACCTACCTACTCTATACATATAATGTACCTACTTACATTTCTTAAAATTGAATTCTCGTATCAACACTGGTCAAAAATAATCTATATCCAAAAACTTTATAGGTAGGTACTCCGAGATATTTTGTGACTGTTTTGTATTGAGCATTAGCACTTCATAACGTGTTAAAACCTAGATTTCTGAATGAGGCATTTAAAGTTGAGGCATTTCTCAAACTGTAGCCTGTAAACCTGTATTTTTTTTTCTTTAAAGTCCGCTTTGATAAGTTTTTAGCTTAATTCAGAAACCTGCACTGTACTTTCTGTTTGAAGGGTTTTCTGGCTAAATTAGAGCTTAGGTAACTATCCACTACAAATTCAAAAATCGGTGGTTACGGTTAGTTTTGATGAAAATTTTAACGGACCTGGTAGACATCGTTCTTTCAAAAACTATTGTTGACAGCTAACCCTAATATAATATCGACAGCTAGGAACAGTTTGGATCTTAGTGCTCGCCTAGGTCATAAAAGCCTTGTGCAAAATTGAAAAATGTGCGACCGTGAGCCCCGACTACCAGCCACGGCAGACGCGGGCTTGCTGACGACGAGTAATGGTTAGCTCGCTGTCCGGCCTTCCGGTGACCTTCCGGGCCGAGCACGAATTCGAGAAGTCAGTAAAACCGTAGGGGCCTAGCAGAGCGATGCCTGCTGCGGTCGCAAGGAATTTATGAAAAGGAAGCTTACGGCCCCAGATCGCAAGGGCAACTGAAGGACACAGGAGTGGTTTTAGTCAGTAAAAGTCTAACACGTCCTCCCGGTCCAACCTAGAGCGCAAGAAGTCATTGGATGATTTCCCACCTCAAAAAAAATTTCATTGAGTAGGTACCTACCTAAACTGATATTGATTACGTTCCGTTAACCTTACGACAAAAGACACGAAAGGAGGAGAGTTGTTGATAAGAGGCATTTTTCGCCCATCACACACTCAAAAAATAGTTTTTGTTTCTGACTATTTTTAAATGCATTTGTATAGTTAAAGATATATGTATATATATTATTCAATGACATTTACGCGATAAATAATATAAAAATAATATCAAAGCAATTATTGCCAAAATAGAGTGTTTAACCTTTTTTTTTGTAACCTTCCTCCTTTTGCTGTTAGATAAAAATAAAAATTGAAAACAAAATTATTTCCCATACGAATTTTATAGAAAAGTCACGAAATCCATGTAAAGTAGGGCAGTGCTGAGTCTATTAAATAAAATAAAATAAATAGTCAGAACGGCGCGTTATCTGAATTCAACAAAAAAATTCAATCCCGCAGACGTGCCGCATGAGTAATCCCGCATTTCTGATTCCGCAAAAAAGGTGCGGGATCCCGCATTTGCAAGATCCTGCGTTTGCGGGATTGGATTCCCTACTTTGAAAGTACTGGTCCGATTGCTAAAATTTTTTCACCGATAGAAAGCTGCTTTATTCCTGAGTGACATAGGCTATATTGTGCAGGCAAAGCCGCGGACAAAAACTATTTCTTGATAAATCTTGATTGCGTCACTAGCGTGTTTGTGTGTGCGTGTATAGATACCAATACCGATGCGATAAGTACCAATGTAGTGCGTTTATTTCCATATTATTTGCGGATGCCTACAATTAGGATTACTAATTCCTAAAAAAATATTACCTAAGTGCATTTAAGTAAAACCGTGTTTCAATCATGATTGTAACTTAATTTCCTAATTGGGGTGTATAGGGGCGTGCATTCAATTTCAATTTAATTCAAGATATTTATTTTAGATTTTTAGCCGACATGGGCACTTAGAAAACATTAAAAACTAGCGCACGGATCCAATTGGCCGTTTCTTATGCAGAAGAACCGGCAAGACACTCGATGGTTACTCTTTTTTTTAAAAAAATGAATGATTTTAAAATATTTCCATATTACAATATTAATAGGTATGCGAGGACAGTGTAGACCAGTCAACATTATTCCATTAGTTTTAGATAGAAGAGAGTTTTAATTAGTTCAATCATTTGGTTGCAGATGAATAATCCATATTTCGGCTCCATTACAACGGATAACGGGAGAAGCTGATTTCAAACAAAACATTGGTAAGTTTCTTCTTTCATAAACGAAATGAGGAATAATAACCACGCTCGGGCGTGCTCAGTACATGTGGGGTGCTTTATTCTAACCTGTCCTGAGTAATTTCGAATAGAGAAGAAAACTTAATCTAATGAAATCGCTGTTACTGTAGAAGGTCTTTTTCGACTAAAAAGAAAAAAAAACAACAACAGTATTCGTAGAACCATTCAAATATTCTCAACTATAAAATTTCTTAACAACCTACAGGTAACTGATTTCAACTAGCTTATGAAGAAAATGGATCTGAAAATTTCAATTTGAGATATTGTACCGCTTCCGCGAAATTTTAATTTTTTTTTCTTACCTTTTTGAATTACTTTTTCATGAAAAAACTGTTCAATAGGTTAACACGAACGAGGGGTTTGTATTGATTATTTCAACGATTATAATTCTGATAAATACAATAATAAATACGTGTTACGGCGGCCAATCATATTTTAACTACTTGTCACTGACCTGATATGTAAAAAAATTAAGAAAATTGGAATGCTGGCGCTTTCACCTTAAGTCGAAATTTTTGTCCCGATATTTGTCTTTCAAGTTTCAGTAGCATAGGTTTATTACTAAAGCGAAGTCAAATCATACTTGCCAGGATTAAAACCCGGCTTGCTTTTTAACGTCCCCGTCAAAACAACCTAATAAATAAAAAAATGCCATTAAAATGCTCATTCGTTTGCCTTCCGATCGTTCATCCCTCCTTCCCCTAAATGGGCAGGGCAGGTACCTCGACATGCCAACAGCGCGAGCTTTTAGAACCAAGAGGACTTTTCGATTTCCGTTGACGTACTTACATATCTTCCTTTATAATATTGAGTTGCCTGAATTACTTTCTCATCTCCTTACTTCCTTTATATCTATCTCTCTTCTACCTTTAAGTATAAGAATGTGACAGCTATATTTTCCCTGTTTAGTCACATTTTGCGCCTGATTGCTTACACAGATATAGTTTCTGGGTTTATTTTCCTGACAATTTAACATTTCCCTACATTTTGCTGGAGAAAATATAATGAAAATTGAATATTTAAATAGTAAATTAAAAAAAATAATTGAAAAAAGTATCTAATGTAGGTAATATTCCAAGTAGCAAAAAGTTGCTTTATAAATGTCATTAAAGCCAAAAAAATATATTTTATAAAGGCCATATTAATTTCAATAAGACTGCATTTGGGCGCAAATTATAAGAAATAAAACCTTGTAGAGGTTTTATAGTTACCATATAATAAGCTAATACCCTTTAAACTCGCCATATAAAGGCATATTTTATTGCTGATTAACTGTAAATAGGCAAGATAAAAGCTTTTATATAACAAATTGCCCTTATGACCGCTAACAAAATGTGGCTATAAGCGCAATTTCTCGTGTTGTAAGCAAACGCATTACGAATATGAGAAGTTCATGATTTATTTAAACGTTATTTGCCTCAATAAGTCATAGATATAAATATAATAATGGCCTGCATTACAAGACATTGAGCACATCGCTCTTTTTTCGTATTGTACGGGAAGTTTACATGGAAAAGCAGATTTGTGAGAATTTTAGGTAAGTTTTATGGTAAATTATTAATGCGCCTCGTTAATTCTGCTTTTTTTAAATTTTATAAACTATTTATCTTTTGTGAGTTCCTGTTAATTGCTACTATAAGAAGGATTAGTAACTTAAATGCTTTTTTAAAGCATTTAAAAGTCATGTACCCTTATTGTAGCAGACTAGTGCAAATATAATCAACCATATTGGAAGATTTTAGGGTTCAATCTCTATAATATTTTTTTAATACATAAATATTTATATTAATATTTTGATTACCCAATAATTTTTCATTATTTTTTATTCTACAGAACCCAGACAGTACTTAATATGGATGTGGACTATTTATTGACACAAGACGATTTACTACGAATTGTTTACTGAAGTGATGTGGCCTTGGCAAATCTCACATTTTATAATAAGAAAAGAATGCTTAGATTGGATGTCACAATCTGACTAATTTGAATCATCCCGTTTCATTACTTTTGAGGAAATAAAATGTTGTTAAAAGGTTTTGTTGTTCCTTCATGTATCCCTATCACCAGCGTAGATATTTGATTGATTTCGGATACATTACATAGAATTGACCAAAATTGATGGTTGGAACTTTTGTTAACTGCTAATCCGTCAATAGGTTCCGATAGTCCATTATGCCAATAATGACCAGTGCATATCTCAATTATTTTTATTGTGCTTCTTTTAAGAAGTGTGCTTGCGTCTATTGGTAATGCAAGCACATTTCTTAATAGGGTACTAATTTATTAGCAATTTTAATGTTTTTACTCGACAGCCCAAGTAGCTATATCACGTTAAATAAACTCTGAAAACGTCTTTTTCTATGTCTCTCTTTATGTCACGCTCATCAGATAATTATCACTTATGTAAGGTAATCTTTATCGAAAGTGTCATTGTCAACTAGTTGTGAAAATATTTCTACGGAACCCACAACATTTTCATTCATCTCTGCCCACTATTTTAAAAAAATGTCATGGCTGACGATAAATTTATGTAAAGGCAAAGTCAAGCATACATATAAGAATAAAGTTCTTGTACCTGTTGTATAGAGGTTGAGAACTTGCCTTATAGCATTAGCTTTTAAGCTGCATTCAAATAAACAATATAAGGGAATAGGTTTTATAATAGCCCTATTAATTTTACAATTAGTATGAGACCAATGCGACTAAAAGGCTAAATTATTATATGTCTGAAAAGCTATATTATATGCTTTTATAAGTTCATTGCTTTATAATGGACATTTACATTGGTTATATAAACGTCTGTAAAGTAAGGTAATGAGACCAATACACCATATTAGCAAAAAACACTTATAACATGCTTTTATAAAGTGAGTTGTAAAACAAATGCTGTTACAAAACATGTACAAGAGTTATAACCTTATAAATCATTCGTTATATATAGCAATTTTGCTAGTTGGGATAGTGGCATACTATATAAATAAAAAATATTTTTTTTTTATATATAAGTATGCCACTATATTACCTACATTAGATACATATTAATTAATTATTTTTTATTTATACGTGTATACTTTACGGGGTAAACAGGATCACACAGCCAATTAATATCAAAAGTGACAGTAAATTTTGTTCAATCACACTAATATTGTAAAGGCGAAGTGTCTATATACGAATATGTATCTAAATGTGTGCGTATGTTTATTTTTTCTTCACGTTGAAACGGCCAAACGGATTTGGATAAAATTTTACAGTAATACCTATAGTTTATACATCAGAATAACATATAGGATATAAATTATAATGGGGAAAGCACTACCACGGGGGTCAAGCCGCTTGCTGAATCTAGTTTAAAATATAATAGTCATTTTTTCAGGCTACGTATGTACTATTGATTGTTCATACTTATTATGAAATCGTTACTCCAGGCTTAACCTGCATACCTAAATGGTATAAATAATCACTACATCGTTAAGTTTCCTAAATTAATTAGTTTTATTATTGTATTTATTTTTTCAATATTTAACATTCTTTACACACACCCACATTCATAACTAACACAACTTTATGAAAAACAAAGTACTAACAACAAATTAAGCTGGCGATAGCGGTACTCGCAGTTGAAGCCGTAAAGTGCGGGACAAGCAAATGTTTAGCCATCCCAATGATAGGGCGGCGGTACAATAAATTAATTCGTAATAGACGCTACTTGCCCTTACGTGCGTCACTGCCACTCCCTACCTTTACCTGGTGTTTTTTTTTTGCTTATTTTATTAATAACTTGATTCCGATTAGCCTTTAATTTAGGAGTTTTAACTATTGCAAAACTATTCCTGGCTTTTAAATTACAGCACCTTTATATAAGTTGGTCATTTGGGTAGAGTTTGCCAAGGCGTCATGTAGGTATTTGCATTCGTCAAATAAACGATTTAAGAGGCCATTTTTTTAAAACTTTGCCTTACTCTAGGAATTACTCCTGTATCGTGTGTGCGTTCACAAACATATAAACTTACATTCACAAGGCACTTAGACCCGAAACAACTATCTATAGGCCTTAAAAATATTTGTTGCGTGCAGGAATTGAACCCGCGACACGCAGCGCAGCAGCCAATCACTCATCTACTGCGCCAACCGTACCCTCAAATATCTCTACTAGTTAACTACTACTACTCAACTTAAAAATAAAAATAATAAACCTATTTTTTATTTTGCTTGGGGACGATATTGTCAAAGTCATTATTATAGGAACCGGGAAATATGGCAGAAGAAAGGGGAGGCCTATATCCAGCACTGGGTGATTCTTTCATTTCTTTTTTGAATTCTGGTCTCCAATTTTGCAATATTCTTGTCTGTTTAGTCACTTAGAGTCTTAGAGATCATATAAGTGTAAATTTCAGTCTACCAACAAATCGTGAAACTTCGTATCCTTCTTCAACATATTTAATTTACCCCCAACCCATCAATGGCATCAATGGCCACAATATTAAGGACTATCCACACAGAGCAGTTGATTTGTGTCCAGTTCAATTATTCGGTGTATGTACGCTATGTCTGACGGCGAAGCTGCAATATTAAGTCAGGCCGGTGAGAGAAATCTTTAACGTAGGCATTTGCATAGGGAGCGCAATAAATATGCTACTACAGAGTGTAATTACATTGTGTCGCCACTATGTTTTCTATTGGGTGGATGATACATAATACTACTGTTCTAATTAACTGTCTCTATCCTGAGGATCTTGTGTTTCTGATTCAGTTAGGATTTTCACTTTGTCTAGCTCCGACAAAGTGATATTCTATCGGCGATAACGATTGTCAAAAACTTCAAAATGTATGAGATTGGTATAGTTACCGATATGGTGTGGGCAATGCCAAAACTGTAGACTGTTAATGTAATCTTTATCACTTATATAATGTCAATTTACGCTGAAAACGCTGGATTTTGGGAACTAAATCGACTCAACGTACAAGTCCGCTGTTGAAGATGTTTTCTTTAAAGAATACTTAACGGTTTTTGAAAAAAGATAGGTTGTTGGAAAGCCTGAAACTTCAGCTTTAAACTGGTATGATTATGGTATGAATTCCCACAATAGGTAGTATGATAAGCTACGATTACGATTATTTTGTATTGATAATAAAATGTGTGAAACTCGCGAAAAATTTGGTAATAGTGAAGAACTCAAAGGTACATTGGTAATAGTGCATAACTCAAAGGTACATTGGTAATAGTGCATAACTCAAAGGTACATTGGTAATACATAACAATGGTGTGCTTTCGTATGAACTCAAAATATAAAGGGCCCCGTTGGTTAGACAAATTTTTCCTGCTGAATTTCTCCTGTTCTGTTAAAGATCCCTTGGAGTTAATATATGAACAGAGGTACATTGGTACAAGTTACGATCAGTATCTATTATTTTTATGTATTCCGAGCGTGAAATGAAGATATCCGCAGGAGAACCAAGGTTGCCGACATAGCGCGAAGAATCGCCAAACTAAAGTGGCAATGGGCAGGGCACATTGCTCGCAGAACGGATGGCCGTTGGGGCCGAAAGGTTCTGGAGTGGCGACCGCGTACCGGAAGACGCAGTGTCGGAAGGCCCCCTACAAGGTGGACCGATGACCTGGTGAAGGTTGCGGGAATCCGATGGATGCGAGACGCACAGGATCGTTCGCTGTGGCGACGTTTGGGGGAGGCCTATGTCCAGCAGTGGACGTCTATCGGCTGAAATGATGATGATGATGATTCCGAGCGTAATAGAACCGAGGGCCCCGCTAGATGGACTAGGCGATTAATTGTAATTTCTATCAAAATAGTTAAGGTACATTGGATTTTGTCAGTAAATTCGTGAGGTACATTGAACAAACAAATAATGTCACTAGTTTTTCGGTTTGGCTCGCTAGATAGAAACACATGCCTACCACGGAGAGAGAAGACCATTTTATTGTTTCGACTTTGCTGTGAAATCGTGACCTGACCCGTGTCGATGAGCAGCAGCTTTAGGGGATGAACTGCTCGCGTCCGTAGGATCTACTTGTTTTTGACCACCCTACACGTGTCCCCTGGGTAGTGCCAAACGAGCAGTAAAATACGGTGGTAGGCCATAGTATCGGCTGCCGGCTTAGGAGTTACCACCCACCAGACAAAGCCATGCCGCCAAGCGACTTGTCGTGTTTCGGCGTGATGTCTGGTGAAGCCATATGGTGGAAGATGGGTCTGAGCAGTTGTGTTGCGATGTGTACCGTACCGGGTATGATGCGACAGCTGTTGTTGTGTCGGACGTTTGATCGCGGAGGGTAGCGGGATCCGAAGCACGGTTATCCGCTGGCCGACCGCAGATAGTTGGGGGCCCAAGTAGTGTGCCAGCCACGCACAAAAGGCTGCCCCGCCAACTGCGAAAAATCTCAGGGTGGCCCCATCGTGCCGGTTGGCGACCGGGCGAGAGGACCCGATGGCGATCCCTGGGGGGGTTCGGGCGTCCCCGCAACTCGCAACTCTGGTCGCGTTGTTGGATTTACATCGCATCACCTCGCTCAACTGCCATCTTCCACCTACCCTATTCACTCAAAATTTTAAAAAATAAAATGAAAGGTAAAAAGAAAAGTAAGTGTGTACAGCGGATGCACGTCCTCTTATTCCAAGTGCACCTCTCTAACATTCGAGGACTGCACTCCAATGTCAATGCGGTCCACCATCACCTTGAGACTGACAAGCCCCACTTACTTTTCCTGACGGGGACGCAGATCAGATGTCCGTCAGATGCGGCGTATCTCGACTACCCGGGATACTCATTGGAGCACCATTTCCTGCAGCGTGCCGGGGTCTGTGTGTACGTCCGCAATGACATCTGTTGTCAGCGTCTCCGTCACCTTGAGGACCCTAATTTCTCAACGTTGTGGTTGTTGGTGGACACCGGTGTGGACAAAATTGTCTAAACTTGTGTCTACCGATCGCACAGCGGTGACCAGGAGACGACTCAACTGTTTAGCCACCTCAGTGAGGCCGCCGATAAGGCTCTGCATCGGCACCCTGATGCGCAGTTTGTCGCTCTGGGGGACTTTAACGCCGTTCACAAAGACTGGCTTTTCCCATACCAGAGGACCGACCACGCTGGGAGAGAAGCGCGAAACTTTGCAGTATCGATGGGCCTCTCCCAGTTGGTAAAGCAGGCTACAAGGGTGCCTGATGTAGTTGGTCATACTGCCAATTGTCTGGACCTTTTACTGACCACCGATCCGGACAGATGTATCGTAACAGTTTCCTCACCACTAGGAACTTCAGATCACTGTCTGGTGAAGTCTGTATCGTCCTTCTCCCCACCTGACTGCGACTCACGCGGTGAACGGCGAATGTGGCGTTACAAGTCAGCAGATTGGGATGAGATGCGGCACTTCTTTGCATCTTATCCTTGGCAGCAGGTCTGCTTCTCTTCTAAAAATCCGTCGAGCTGTGCAGATGCTATATCCGATGTGATACGCCAAGCTATGGAGTATTTCATCCCCTATCGCGACGTACCCATCGGTGGCTCAGCTCACCCATGGTTCAACGCCGATTGCGTTCAAGCTGAACAACGTAAGCATTCGGCGTTTCTCGCCTGGGCTGACGCTCGTGACCACAAAGCTCCGGATCTGAGTTCAAAGAAGAGAGCCTTCAACCATGCTGCCAAGTCCTACAAAAAGGCACTAAGGAAGGCTCGCTTCGACCGCATTAACCATATTGGTACAAAGCTCTCTGCGCAGCCGTCCGGTAGCAGAGCATTCTGGTCCCTTGCCAAGTCGGTCGAAGCGAACTTCTGTCGGCCCTCATTGCCTTCGCTGGTTAAACCTGATGGAACACTGGCTCATACAGCGAGAGAGAAAGCGGGTCTCTTTGCATCTCTCTTCGCCCATAATTCTCGTCTTGACCCAGTGTCAAGACTGTAGTAGTGTAGTAGTAGTGCTACTCCACCGACTCTACCTCACTGCGATACTTCGATGCCCGAGGTCCGCATAAGGAACAAAGAGGTTCTGAGAGCACTGTGTCGTCTTGACGTGAATAAAGCTTGTGGACCAGATGGTATACCAGCGATTGTTCTCAAGGCTTGTGCACCCGAGTTGTCTCCTGTATTGACGCGTTTGTATCGCCTCTCATTTGGGACTGGTATAGTGCCCAAGTCCTGGAAGCTTGCCAACGTGCAACCCGTGCCCAAAAAGGGCAGTCGTATCGATCCTACCAACTATCGGCCGATTTCAATAACCTCCATACTCTGCAAGATTATGGAGCGTGTATTGAACTCGCGCCTCTTGGCATACCTGGAAGGTAACGATCTCCTCAGTGATCGACAGTACGGGTTTCGCCACAATCGATCTACTGGGGACCTACTAGTTTATGCCACCCACTTGTGGGGCGAGACCCTCGAGAAGAATGGGGAAGCGATTGCTGTTTCCTTAGACGTCTCGAAGGCCTTCGACAGGGTATGGCACGCTAGTCTATTGAGTAAGCTTTCAGCGTACGGCGTTTCCCCTGGTCTGATTAACTGGGTAAAAGACTTCCTGAGTGAACGTTCTCTCCGAGTTGTTATCGATGGATGAGCATCAGAGCCCATGACGACTAATGCCGGAGTTCCTCAGGGGTCTGTTCTCTCTGCAACTCTCTTCCTGCTGCATATCAACGATCTGCTGATGCCCGGTATCTATGGGTATGCAGATGATAGCACAGTTGTAGAGAGATACCTGCCAGGTGCTCGAGCTAGTAAGAAGCTAATCCGGTCCGAAAGAGAGGCTATGGTAGAGCGTGCGAATGTCTCACTTCAGGCAGTCTCCAAGTGGGGTGAAGCCAATCTGGTGGGATTCAACGCCGCCAAAACACAAGCGTGTCTATTCACCGCTAAAAGGAGCCCGTTCACCTTGGCTCCTGTTTTTCAGAATGTATCCCTGGAGTACACCGACCGCCTTCAGCTCTTGGGAGTTGAAATTTCTTCAGACCTTAAATTTGGGCGGTTCATTGAGTCCAAAGCCAAGGTAGCTGCTAGGAAACTCGGCGTTCTTGCAAAGGTCCGGCGGTACTTCACACCAGGACAGCTTTTAATGTTATACAAAGCACAGGTCCGTTCGTGTGTAGAGTACTGCAGCCACATATGGGCTGGTGCTGCAAAATGCCACCTGGCAGCTTTGGACTCGGTGGAAAGGCGTGCAAGGAGGCTAATTGGTGATCCAGATCTGGTTAATTCCAATCTACAAAGTCTTGAGCACAGGCGTAGGGTAGCCAGCCTTTCGGTGTTTTACAGAATTCATTTTGGAGAGTGTGCGCAGGAATTGCATGACTTGATTCCACCATCTCATTTCTACCATCGGACAAGCCGACGAACGGCGAGTATCCACCCTTACGTTGTTGAAACCTCTACGGTCCGGACCAAGCGTTTTGCCTCGTCGTTTATACCGCGTACATCGAGGGACTGGAATAATTTGCCTGCTGCGATTTTCCCGTCCGATTATAATTTGGGTCTCTTCAAGGCTAGAGTGAATAGGCTCTCAATAAATTAGTGCGCCTCACCATCAACGATTGCATTACCACTTACCATCAGGTGGAATCGCAGTCAAGCACTAGTTTATATCAATAATAAAAAAAAAAAAGCTTGAAAAATTTCATGAGAATCGGTCGAGCCGTTTCGGAGGAGTTCAAGTTCGAACACCGTGACACGAGAATTTTATATATAAGATATTATAATTGAGGGCCCGCGACCGGTAAGCGCGCTTTCAATTTTCTCGAAAACATCTTGGTTGCTCTTATTTTATACTCCTATGATACGTATACCGCAAGTACATATTATTAAGATTTAGTACTATTGTATATACTCTATACTTTTGCCTTGACAGCACACAATTATTACAAATATCATAAATCAATACCATTTAAAATAATAATAATTATATAGTAGCACTTACTCTGAGATGTTGCTTACCCCGAAAACTGGAATGGAATGTGTCAGGACAGCGCAGCGCGTTATTTTATAAACTCTTCTAACTGTCATAGCGCTGAGCTGTCAAGTCGCATAACGTTCCAGTTGTCAGTGCAAAATAAATACATTTTAATAATAATAATAATAAAATAGTAAATCAGTGAATATCGATTTTCTTAAATCTATAACAAGTTCTCAACGTGTTTTATGCCTGAACTAGGTCATCCTGTGTTTCAGGCGAGAAAAGGTAAAACATTATGAATAAATAATCACAGTAATTTACATAACAAAAAGGTTTTTACCTTTTTGTCATCAAGTAGGTAAGCAAGTAAAAAAAGTGAATACATTACAAAAAATCTTACTTGCTAATAAAATCTTACTATACTATAACTAATCAAAATAAATAGTGCAAGCAATCTTTATTTTAATACAACTAGTAACTTCTCTGTATCTTCACAGGACAATTTTTGTAGAGCTTCCTTGAGAGACTTCTTACAATTTACGTAATTTAAGGAATAAATGCTTGCTTTCGCATTTAGTCTATTATAAAAAAGAGGTCCCAGAAAAACATAAAATTTGGCTGTGAAAGCATGTTTTGTACTTTTTGTGGGACAAACTATATCATTCCGTCTCTTTTTAGTAAGCTCAGTGCTGTAATGGAGGGCTGTGTGTTGTTTTAGTACAGTGCTCAATATAAATAACTGTCGGACTGTTAGTACTTCACAAGTTTTATAGAGCAGGTTAGTGGGAAAAAGAAAAGGGCGGCAAGTAGCCACCTTGAGAATCGCTCTTTGGGCTCTTTCAATCGGTAGTAATAAAGTTTTACCCGCTCCACCCCATGAGGTAATGCAGTAAGTCAATATTGACTGACATAGAGCAAAGTAAACTTGCCTAATAATTTTGGTGTCTGCAATATATCGTAACTTTTTAAATACGAATATCAGCTTACGAATCCTATTATTTAAAACTTCCATATATGCTGTTTGAACGTAAGGGTCTCATCTATTATGACACCTAAGTATTTTATTTTATTAGTTTTATTAATATTGGGACACATATACGAGCATTCTGCAGGGGTTGTACAACAATGGGCAGATAAAGTTGAGGCGTTATTAGTAGATTGTTTGCGCATCGAAAACTTTATATAATTTGTTTTATCTGCATTTAGGGTTAGTGAGTTGTGCTGAAGCTATTTTTGAAAAGAGAAGAGCAGTATCATTAGCGTAAGATATTATTATGCCGTGATTAAGCTTGAGATTACAAAGGTCGTTTATATATATTAAAAACAGGGTAGGCCCTAAAATACTTCCTTGCGGAACACCAAAAGACGTATTTTTTTGGTCTTCGCTGAGGACACTGCCAATCTTAACGCACTGGGTACGGTCTTTCAAATAGCTTTTGAAGAGTTTCAGTTGAATGCTTCTTATTCCCACAGCCTCAAGCTTGCGCAACAGATTAGGAATAGAAACTGTGTCAAAAGCCTTTGCGAGGTCCAGGAAAATACCTACTGAATGGTTACCCTTGTCAAGTTCTTGCGCCAGAAAGTCAGTCAGATGATGTACGGCATCGGCAGTTGAAACTTTAGGTCTAAATCCAAACTGACGCTCCGATAAAATTGATTTGTTTTCCAGATATTTAAACAATCTTTTGTTTATTATTTTTTCCAATATTTTGGACATAGCAGGCAGCAGAGAGATAGGTCTATAATTTGTAACTTGTTCTTTACTGCCTGATTTATAAACAGGGACAACAACTGCTTTATTTAAGCACTCAGGAAAAATACCCAAAGATAGACACATGCGAAAAATGTAAGTCAGTGGTGGTACCAAAATATTTCTGAATTGTTTAATAATTTTATTTGATATTTGATCCCAACCAACTGCACATTCGTCTTTCAAGGTCATAATTATACTTTCTATCTCTGTCTCGTCAATACCTAGCAGGGCAAAAGATGTTAAAGTGGAACTACCCTTATTAGGACTGTCCGTCAGACAAAGTGAGTGACCCCGGTTATTTTTTTCCGCCAAACACTTTCCAACATTAATAAAGAAATTATTTGCTATGTTAGCAGATGTCAGCTGTGACGAGTGCGCTTGTAATAAACTTGAAGATGACTCATTTTGTTTTGATGAAAAACATGCATTTTTAATGTATCCATATCATTTTACTATTTGTTCCAGCCTTACCCAATTCAGTTTTATCGTAAGTTGTTTTTAACTTTTTTAAGTAGATCATTACAAAAATTACGATATCTTTTGTACGACAGCTGTAGGACTGTATTCTCTGGATGAGATTTAGATTTCATGTGCAGTTTATCTCTGTGTTTCATACAGTGGATCAGACCTGTTGTGATCCAGGGTTTTATGTTGCAATTTTTGCTGCTAAACTGCGATATGACCGTATTTTTCTGAATTGCATGACGTACATTTTCTATTACATACAACATACAATACTGTGGGTCAGCGGAATTATAGACTGGATCGAAGTTGATGACGCTTAAGTCTTCTTCAAGTTTATTTATATTCAATTTCGAGACTACGCGAGTGTTTTGTTTGGGTAAATTACAATTTAGGGTTAGTAGAACAGCATTATGATCTGTTATTGTAGAGTTAATAACAAGTGCAAGTGAAGGGAAATTTGTTTTAAGTATGATATGGTCCAAGCAAGAGCCACTACGATGTGTAGGAAAACTATGTGCGGGAAGCAAGCCATGATATGCGCATAGATTGAGGTAGTCCTGAGCAGATGCGTCAGCACTTCCTGGAAGAATATTAATATTAATATCTCCAATTACTACCGTGTTTTTAAAAGATGATAGGTTTTGCAAGACATCATTCAGAGAGTCAGTAAAATTGTTACTATTTTTTAAAGAGGGGGGGGCGATATAATGCCACTATCGCAAATTCTGATCCAATCTTCACTACTAAACTGTTACAGTCTTGCATATTTGGTTCCTCAACAGAGACCTTCAGATGATCTCTTACGTAAACTATCACCCCATCATTTTGATTGTAATTCCTATCACTTTTGTACATCTCATACCCTGTGATTAGTGGTATATTATAGTGTTTGGCAAGCCAGCATTCTGTTAAAACAATAATGTCACAGTTAATATTGAGCCGTTGTTGAAATACGCTAAAGCTGTCAAAATTCTTAAAAATAATGCGAATATTTTGTGTTAGTATGGTTAATGGTGTTTTGTAGCCGGAAATATATTGTTTGCAGCTTTCAGCTTCACAAAGTTTAGACTCGGATACAGAAAAAATATCTAAATCATGAATTAAATGGTTTATCATAATAACAA
This sequence comes from Mythimna impura, assembly GCA_905147345.3. Lineage (NCBI taxonomy): Eukaryota > Metazoa > Arthropoda > Insecta > Lepidoptera > Noctuidae > Mythimna > Mythimna impura. The sequence continues at coordinate 32,915,585 of LR990339.1, forward strand.
AAAATAAATAAAACTACAATAAAACTGAAAAAGGTCTTAAATCAATAACTTATTAACGGCGCTCTTAGGCACCTTCATAATCTATTGTGCTGATATACCTTTTCTCGGCCATCATTTTCGCCGGGCAGTCAGCTGCGCCTGTGTTGTGCTTGTCTGGCTTTTTGAAATGCAAGCAAGTAGCGCATTTTGGCTCATCTGACCTCTTTGGACATTCTTTGATTGAGTGGCCTTGCTCGCCACAGTGACCACAGGTGTAGGACGTCTGCCGACATGATTTGGCAGCATGGCCATATTGCTGACACTTATAGCATCGTGTGACCAAGGTAAAATCTCTTACAGGGCATGATGACCAATTTACAAACACTCGTTCTTTTGACATTAGGGCTCTGCGTATGACTGCCGATACTTCTACGACATAGTTGCAATGCTCCCAGGGCAGGTTTCGATTTTTCTTCGACACTCAACTTGAGTTCCTTTAGTTGCTGTGAAAGGTCGAGTTGGGTTTCAAGAGCTTTGGCAGCATTGTGAGATTGGAAAGCTTTCGCTTTCATGTACTGGTACTGTACCGCCAATTGTGATGTGCCATTACCGACTTTCCGGCATAGGGCATTGATGCGCAATTTTTGGTCCATATTCGGCTTTCCTTCCGCTGCGATAGCGCACACCTCCTGCAGGCTCTGGTCGATGGTCGTCATCCAGTTCTGAATTTCCGACGTCGTAATAGCTTCAAGAGTTTCATTCCTTTGCTCCGGCGCTTGAGGGGGAGGAGCGGAGACTGCTACGGGTGTAGGCGGCGGGGAGCGAGCACACCTACTTCTTGGGCTGAAGGGACTATCCTCCATCGTAAAGTAGACTATTTATGAATTAATCACTGATCATTTTTATAGGAAAACACCTCAAACCTAATATATGACTCAATTTACTTTATTAACAGCAGTTTAATAAAAACTAGGTCAAAGTGATTATTTGTTTATACTAATATTGTTCAATACGTCCGTACGTAATGTTGCTAATACAGAAAATAATCATAATGTATGTAACTAATCATAAAAATCGCTAACACATATATAAATGATTAGTTAAAATGGTACGGATCGACTCGTGAGATACAGAAAGTTCGGTGGCTATCTCTCTCAAAGTTGAATGAGGAATTTCAGTAACTTTTGCGATGTTAACTTCAGTTGAAGACGTTGATGGCCTACCAGAGCGAGGCTAATCTTCCATCACATCTCGACCGCTTTTGAACACTTTGTACCACTCATAAGCACGTGTTTTTGATAAAGTCGATTCACCGTAAGCCTTTTGTAACATTTTCAGTGACTCCGAACACGAAATTCCATTGGCGATGCAAAATTTAAGACAAACTCTTTGTTCAATGTTTTTGTCCATTATGAAATTCGCAATACACACTAGATATGATATAACTAAAAACAGCACTGTATTTAATATAAATAACAGATGCAACTCAAACTCCGCGCTAAAATGGAAAACAGTTGTGCCAATCTACCAACAACAAAAAAAAAAAAAATTTGAATTTGGAACCATAATCAAATCATTCATTCCCGATACTTTTCTGACTGAATGTACAACAGTTCTAAATGATGATGTCACATATTATGTGACGTCATTATTTGGCAGACAGACTGAGACAAGAGCCTTGAATGATTTACTAACAAGCCTACCCTACGCGTTGAGTGAGCTAAGACCACTTGGCAGTTGGTACTTTAAGTATAGAGTTACAGGTATCTACTTGTAAGATGACTGCTAAGCAGCTTCACCTGACGCTGCATGCTTCAGCTTTGGTCTCAAGACCACGTATGGGTTTATTCTCAATTTTGGAAGCATTCTTCACATTCCTAAGATAGGTATTGAGAAATACCTACTGGCGCAACTTGCTAATTCTGACTTTGTAATGTTCCTTCTGGACCCAAGCAGTAGGTAGTATAATAAAGATGAACTGTCGATACAAAAAAAAAGACAAAGAGTTTTCAGTGATTTTCACACATTTTGTCGAACGGACAGTTGACACAAAGCCGGTAGGAAGTATCTATAAGCCGGTAGGTAAAAGATTTGACAAGTATCGTTCCAAAACACATGGTTTTCACATAGATACGTACACAAACGGGCACCCGTCGCCGGCGATCCAGCAGCCGGAAAGTGTGAAAACGGGTTTGTTGCCCAAACGTCACTTCAAAATTCAAACGGCGAGCAATATAAAACAAATGAGTTCACTTTTCTAACTGTGCTGTTTGAACTGAACGTAACAGTATCTTATAGGTAACCAAAATTAAAAAAAAAAAACTTTTCGAATTAAAATATTTGTGTTCGAATGCAGTTCGAAGTTTGAACTCAACTTTGCAGAACTGAAACCAATCCAAGGCACCAATCAATGACGACGTCTGAATTAATCTATTACAGTCTTTGCTACCCTACCTAAAATGCATTGTGCTATAATTGTCTACGTCACGCGTGCCTCTGTGAACACTCCTACCGAATTAGCTATATTTTGCGAACAAAGGAAAGTGAACTATAACAGTAGAAACATAAAGGTGGTCAAATATGTAGAGGTATCGTGGTTTTATTGACAAGACAGGTAGCAAGGCCCGCACACGTTTACCTCTCACGAGTCGTGGAGCAAATCACGACGCTCCGTGTAACGAATAACAATGGGGACCATAACCGCACGAATTGATTCCGTACGTCGATTGTCTAGTAGGTTTTCACGTATTTGTCATTATTTTAATGTGACATGTGTGAAGGAAGTGTTGGTCTGTTTGTTGTGACACCGTGTTAGCTAATGGCGTGTTTAGGTTAGTAAGTATATCGGTAATTTTCATGAATTAGGCCGCCAATATTGCCAAAATTGTCGATCAAAATTGTCAAGTGATTGCGAACGAGACTGCTGCGCTGCGTATGAGATCCCGGGTTGGATCCATAGTCCAGGCCAAGCGTTACTTTATCTTTCCATCTGTGGTAGCCTGGAATCTGAATTAAGACCAAATTGATGACAGTAGATTCGCCTCTAGTTAGTTACCTGAGATTTGAACATAACTGGCGATCCTAACCGCGCTGGGCCGACACGCTTTGATGTAGTGGTCTACATCAACAATGCATTCAATCAACAACAAAATCTATTGAACATCGTTTTCATTTAGAACTAAATAAATGTTTTCAACGAACAATAAAAATCAATACAATATCGTATTATGTAGTGAATGAGTGCAAGCAAGATTGAGGGGTAACCAACCACCGTAAGTAATAATCGTTTAAGTAAAGTATGCTTTTCTTTGCATGTCATAATTTGTAAACAAATATGGCGGTTATTTTAAAGCTTTGAATTGTTCTATAATAATTAAGTAAGCGAGTCAACGCATTATGCATTTCCAAACCTCTTTAGGTTTTAATACAAAATAGTTACTTACCTGATATTTTTCTGTAACGTCTTAAAAACCTTGCAAAGAAGATTAAAACGTTTACAATGATCTGACTGAATTTACTGATAAATTAGTACGAAAAGTTGTGTTTTTCCGTTAGTGGTACCCCGTTTGTTTACTAAAAAAGTCACAAAGAAAAAATACTGTGAAAGAACTATGTGAATATTTATTATGTAGCCTTGTGATCAATTGCACAGTGAATCAGAACTAACATGTTTCTTCCCGATAACCATATCCAGGCAGTATTGTAGACAGAACCGATGAACTTGTAGTTATGTATCTACAGAAATCATGCACTAATTGCATAGTTGCTGTGCAAACTTCAAGGCAGGAGTTTCTGAAGGTTTTCTAGTTTTGTTTTTTTAACGATCTGCTCTGTTTACTCTTTTCTTGCATGAGACGTAGGATCATCGTTGGCGTTGACTCAAGGTCAAACAAGTTAATTAACCTGCTGTTTCCTCACATTTTGTACATTTGACCTTGAGGTCAAGGTAACATTCAGTGTCTCCCGAAGTTTCCCCACCCCTCTAGTTCCATGCACACATACAATATTATTTGAAAAGTTTCCTTCAATGCCTCATGGATCCCAGCATCAGAACTGTTAGTTTTTAAGATCATTCAGGAAATCCTTCGTTTTAAAAACCTTGATGTAATCCATTATCATAAAGGTATGCGAATTTTCGCTGAGTTCCAGCCTTCTTAATACATAAATTAGCATCATCCCACAAATAAATAAGATTTTTTTTACAGATATGGTAATTGGAAACAAAGTATATGTGTAAAATCTAGTAAGTTCCCAAGTCGTCCGTTTCTTCAGTTTGCCTGTCACCACAATGAAATTGTGCTAGAGGGTAGGCTCTCAAGTGAAGCTGGGGCTAGATTACTATGGCCCTATATTGGCCACTAGAGTGGGTAAAAATTATATAATGTTAGCCACCTATATGGGCGGGTAGGGTTGAAATATTAAAAGTTGAAATCTTTGGCGGGTGGATTTTTTTTAGTTTCAATATATTAGATATTTAAGCATATCGTCACTAAATTTTTATTGTTTGTGCAATTGGAATGGGCAATGTAAATGGAAATTAAATAATACTGGTAAAATAAAAAACAATAAAAGTGAGGTCATCTTACCGTCTTCCTATCACTTTGAGAGAACTATTTCTTTTAAATTTCTTAGTACCAAGCTGGCTTAAATGTATTATGATTTTAATTTTAAGTAAAAGATTCTAAATAACTTCTAATTCCTTTCGTTTAATAAGCGTTCTAAATTTAAATATGTCTCAGGGACTATAATTTACGTTAAGCAATTAAAACACACATGCAGCTTCAGTACAGACAAACATTTTCTTTCTTCTATCTTCTTTTCTTCTATCTATCCTCAACTAAAGATAACGCACCTTTAAAACAAAAGAGGCACTATACTGAACTTGTTTTTTAATTGCCATTTTTAGGTAAACCTTTAACAATGTAACTAACACAACCCATTCGTAATCTGATTGTCAGTCTTTGTTCCAATAGTTAATGTTCATCAGTAATTAATAATAATCCCACCGCCGTATCTCTACATTGCGTTGACGTCGTAGTGAGGCTTGCGTGCTCCAATAAATCCTAGGTCTGTAACGGTGGAGTGTGCTTTGCCGTAACATACATAGGGTGAGGGGCCAGACTAAGAGAGATACAATCCGCAGGGCAGTTTTGTGGCGAACTGACGTGCATTAGCGACCCCACGGATCCAATCTGCCGGGAGATTTTTGTTCTTCATCTCCGGCTAGCCTTTATTGGCCGGCCGTAGTGAACACAGACGAAGAACAGAGCTCCTACCTCTCTCTTGCTTTTATTGGCTGGTTTGAGTGCAGATTCGCAAGAGGAAACGTGCTCGGGAGTAGGATGTATAATCCATGTAAGGTGCTGGTAGGGATCTTGACCGTACTTCCGGGATTGTCCTGGTAGCCGTGGTATGCCTCTCCACTCATATGTTGCCCTCTTGTTTCTACGTCACTTCGTGCTAGCGACGATTTTTGGGAGCTCATTTATTGAGTGTGCAAGTCACCCCCTGCCATTTTATCGATGGATATTAATAACATTGTTCAGGCAGGGGCCATAGCCTTAACATAGTTCCTGGTAACCAGTCCACTTAAGACTCCAAAAACCATAGCCCTATTGTCTTTGTTTTCCATATGTCGCAATAGTTTTTCACCAACCGGGGGTTGTCCTTGGGTGCACTTGACTTGAAGGTCCAGGACCGCAGGGTTTTGTGATATATTAATAATAATAATAATAATAATAATTTATTTGCAAACATGGGTATTCGTACATAGATGTCATATGGTAAAAAGTTCTCCATATTTTGCCAACACAGGGGCATGCAAATTGTCATAATTCAAAATGAAATAGGTTATAATATTAATTTTACATTATCAGCAAGTGTTTATAATTGACACATAATAATAATTTATTTATTTCCAAAACTTCAAAATACATTTCATCAATGTGGTCTCAACCCCTGAACTAGGATAACCTGTATGACAAAGGTTGAGGTATCCCCGATTACAATGATCCGATATGTGTAAACTGTGCTTCAAAAAAAATAAATTACAGAAAAAAAAAATAATAGCCAAATTAAGGTTTAATTTTTTTCATTACCAAAAACTCACAAGAAAAATAAATTACAATAATGTTTATATTATTAAGGAATAGCGGTAGTGTCTGTTGACTGATGACTGGGCTGTTGGTCTAGACTGCTATGCCGGAGGTCGTGGGTTCGATTCCCACCCAGGACCAATGTTTGTGTGATGAGCACGATCATTTGTTCTGTGTCTGGGTGTAATTTATCTATAATATGTATGTATTTAGAATTATTTAAGAGCCCGGCGTAAGCCGCTTGCAACTGCAAGTTGACGCGTATCGCTGAATATAGCTATCTCTGTTTGACAAAAACACGTGAGCGACTGACGCAGTGCGCAGCTGTGTGTGTATGTGAGCGTATTGCAATATTGTTAGTAAAATTAGGTATGTTCATTATTTGCTTTATTTTTGCCGAATACTTTAGGGAATCGTTAGTGAATGTACAGACTAGTAATGCGTTTTTTGGAAATTTTATTACCGTGCCGATATCTCAACATATTAGGATAACTAGCACACACTAACAAATCAGAAAATGTTATGGAGCCGAGTGCTTTTTTTATAAGTGGGAAATCAGTCAATGAGTTCAGTCAATGAATCAGGCCATCGGCGGCAAGGCAACGAACTCTCGCGCCGGCAGGTTGTCGTCTCCTTCTGGGAAACAGTAATACTAGCGAAGGAGGCAGCCACACGCACGCGGGAACGGCCCGCACGCCCCAGCCGCCGGAATCCCGACCCTAAATTCCAGCCAATGTAGGCGTGGGCTTGCGAACGGCGAGCAATGGGCAGCTCGCCGTCCGGCCGTTCAGACCGAGCCCGAGTCGTCGACGGCGCGTAATGTTCCACGTGCGCCTCAAGGAGATGTCAGCAAAACCGTAGGGGCCCAGCAGGGTCGAAGCCTACTGGGGTTGGGCACGCCACAAATATGGCGGTAAGTCCCCTCTTTGAGGCGTGGTTGGAAAGACCTCACGGCGTCCTCACCTTCCGCATGACGCAGGTTCTCACCGAACACGGTAAGTTCGGGAAGTTCCTGCACCGGATTCGTGTGGGAGCGACGCCCGGGTGTCGCCACTGTTTGGACCGCCCGGAGGACACGGTGGAGCACACGGTGGAGTTGTGCTCCGCTTGTGCAGAGCAACGACGTGTCCTCGTGGGAGCAATCGGCGGCGGCGATCTCTCGCGCCGGGCCTTGGTACAGGCCATGGTCCGGAGCGAGAAGGAGTGGCAGGCAGTTGCCTCCTTCTGCGAAGCAGTAATGCTATCAAAGGAGGCGACCGATAGCGTGAGGCAACTGCAACGGTCCTCACGCCCCAACCGCCGCGCTGCCGGGATTCTGATCCCGATTTCCGGCCACCGTAGGCGCGGGCTTGCGGACGGCGAGCAATGGGTAGCCCGCCGTCCGACCGTCCGGTAACCGTCTACACCGACCCCAAGTCGTCGACGGCGCGTATTATTCCACGCGCGCCTCAGGGAGATGTCAGCAAATCGTAGGGGCCCAGCAGGGTCGAAGCCTGCTGGGGCCATGGGTAGTGTGAAAACGAAACCCGGGCCCTGGGGCGAAGGCAACGAAGGAACAGGGGTGGGTTTTAATCAGTAAAAGTCTGACACTATCTCTCGCAACACCCAAGAGCTGGATTTGTCATTAGATGATTTTCCCACCTAAAAAAAAAACCTTCCGCATGACGCAGGTTCTCACCGAACACAGTAAGTTCGGGAAGTTCCTGCACCGGATTTGTGCAGAAGCGACGCCCGGGTGTCGCCACTGTGTGGACCGCCCGGAGGACACGGTAGAGCACACGGTGGAGGTGTGCCCCGCTTGGGCAGAGCAACACCGTGTCCTCGTAGGGGCGATGCGGCGGCGATTTCTCGCGCCGGGCCTTGGTACAAGCCATGGCCATGGAAATACGAGTTTTTTTTAAACCCTTAAAAGTTTTTGAAAAAAAATTATCGTCATTCAGAATCTTAATTAAATTTGCAAGGCTTGCTATGGTTATACTTTTTAGACTTAATATTTTTGAGTAAATTATGAAGTGTCAAAGTTCATGCAAAATAGCAGATTTTCAGAGGTCTTTACTGGATTAGTTTTACACAAATTTATAAATTGATTTCATTAGAAGCCTTTATGATACCGTGTTTCCAAAATATCTAATAAAAATGTGTAATAACGTCATAATCGCGTAAGAGCGGTTGTATGAAAAACAGTGAAAGTGTATGTCGAGTTGCATCCCTTAATTGACAATGAAACCCGTAGAAACTTCACAAAAAGTATTGTGGTCGGCTGGATTTGGATTTGCGCCTCATCGATACTAATGATCGATTCCATCCTAAGGTTGTCTGGTAGATATCGCTCTCAGCGATAAGACCGCCTTTGTACCCGTAGATTTAAGTTAGTGTAAAAGTTTTGTTACTAATTTGGTGTACAATAAAGTTTATTCTATTCTATTCTATTCTAATGAGACTCGGGTAGCGTCTAACGTCGTTGAGCCACCGCTACGTTAGTCATTTTTGTTGAAAAATCTTACTAGTTCGGTTGACTGCTGGATCCGACCAGTGATTGCTGGTGATATTTTTTTTGATTTTTATTTTGCACACACCCGCTTTTGAAAACACGAACAAAACTGATTCTACTATTTATAAAAGTTAGATTCACTTTGAAATGTTTTTTAAACATAACTAACTAAACGTTTTAACTGGTTTATAATTGATTGTCCTGTTATGATTATATGCACTTTTCTAATGTTGGCAATTTAGTGACGGGATGTATTGAAAGTTGGCATTATTTTGCTGGTTTTTATTATACTGTATAAAAATTTTTTAAGCTTAGCGGCAGCAGAATACGTCTTTATCACGGTGTTGTCACCGTATGGAGGAAATTGATTTGCAACTTCTTATCGAGTAAATATAAGTACATTGAAAAGTTTGACTGCTGAAAATCACCTTTTTGGTATAGTGCCTCTAGTTTTCAGGGTGCGATAAGTTTTCAACGAAAAACATTTTTTATAACGAGTTTTTATCGCACGGTATAGTACGGTACGGATAGATTTGTGATTGTCTTGTCTTTATGTGATGTTGTTTGTTCTTTGTTTTTATGAGAGGTGTACAATAAAGTATAAAAATAATAATAATATCCATACGATTCACACGCGAGTGTGGGTACTGGAGGTTTCAACCAAGAAGATTCAGTATGGTCCCAGACTGCTGGAAAACGCACCGTCTCTTCAGAGAAATTAAATTAACTCCTGTTGTTTTTTTTAACTGATGACCCCGTTTTTGAGGAGCGTTTACACAAGCGCCACGGCGTCCTCAGTTTCTGCTTGACGCAGGTCTTCACCGGACACGGTTGCTACGGGAGGTTTCTATTTCGGATTCAGCGGGAAGGAACGCCCAGGAGTTACCACTTTTTGGATCGCCCGGACGATACGGCGGAGTGTGGTGGAGATCTGGCTCGATTAGGCGGAGTACCGCCGTGTCCTTGAAGAGGCGGTCGGCGGCGGCGATCTTTCGTGTTCAGCCCTGGTCAAGGCCATGGTACGGAACGAGAGGGCATGGGAACCAGTCGCCTTCTTCTGCAAAGTAGTAATGCAAGTGAAGGAGGTGGCGAAAAGCATGAGTGAGAGGTAATCCTTACGCCCCGGCCGCTGCAGGAGACGCCCTGATTGTTGGGAGTCGCAGTGCGATTTTCGGTCACGTTTCTGAGCTTGCAGACGGTAAGTAATGGATCGCTTACCGTCCGATAAGGTCCAGGCCCGAGTCGATGGTACGTTGTGTTTAAGTTCGCGCGCCTCTATGAGAAGTCAGCACGATTGGTGGGCTAGCTAGAGGCGATGCCTGCCAGGACTGCGGGATTGTTCGAAGGAGTTACCGCGGCCCTGGAACGTAAAGGGCAACTGAAGGAAAACAGATTTTAGTCAGTAAAAGTCTGACTCTCAAGAGGGAGGGGTTTTTGTGGAGGAGCAATGGGTAGCTTGCCATCCGGCCGTCCGGTAACTATAATAATAATAATAACGTTTATTTCTCACCACAAACCAAAATATACAGACAATCTTACAATAAGAAACATTGCTAACAATTTTTGGTTGTGGATCGCTGGTGCCTGTGGTAGGTAGTAACACCTGTAATACAGGTCACCAGGTCCCCACCTGTTCCGAGTTACATAGTTAGTAGCTTACATATCAATTCAGCAAGTAAGACAAAATACAAATATATAGTGAGTTTAATAACCTCAGGAGTAAATGACTAAAGACAGTAAGAAAATAAGATAAAATAATAAAAGTAAGTATGTGTAGGTATGTATGGGGAGGTGTTAATGTAAGTATGTTTGTGTATGAGAGTGTTATGATGTGTGTTGTGTGTGTTTTGGAATTTGTGTGATTAGACTAATACGTCCAAGAGAGTTTCTGTGGCAGCGTATGTTTGGCCTTGAAGCCAGCCTTGTAGAGTGAGTTTAAAATTATGTTTGTTTAATGAGTGCAAGGAAAGAATTCGGTGTAATTTATTGTAAAGATGAGGACCAAGGAAAATAAAGAACCTATGACTAAAATATGTTTTAAGAGGAGTAGCTTTAGCTACTAGATGGTTGCGGCGATTTGTTTCCTGCGAATAGTTGGTAATAGCATGTTGTTTGATAGCAGTGGCCAATACGAATAATTGCCTAACCGTTAGAACTGGACAATATTCATAGAGCTCAGTGGTGGGATAAAGTCTTGGCTTGAAACAGCACACCTTAAGAACGGCTCTCTGTGCACGTTCTATCTGAATACAGTGAGATTTTGCTGCACCACCCCAGGAAGAGATACAATAAACCAGAACTGATTGGCACAATGCTTGATAGGTCATTTTCATTATGGTAGCATCCGCCGACTGGCGTAGTTGTTTAAAAATGTAGATCAACTTGCGCACTCTGTTCGAGAGGTGTATTATGTGATCCCTAAAAGTAAGGTTGCAGTCAATTACAATCCCAAGATACCTAACCAATGGGACTCGTTCAACCTTGCAGATGTTGTGATCATGATTGCTATTTCCGTCGCCGTTACTATTTGACTGATTCAACTGGGTAGCAACATACAGTGAACTTGAGGCTGGAACATTGGTATAACGAATAGAAAAATCCAACATCTTCGTTTTTGCGATATTCAGTGTGAGCAAGTTGTTAGTAAGCCATTCACTGACTGTGTTGAAACCCTTCTGTGCATGAAAATATGTGTCCTCCCAACTAACCGATGCAAATACTAGAGCTGTATCGTCCGCATACGAAAATATTGAACCGCATTCTAGGCTGAGGCTACACAGGTCATTCATGTAGATTAAAAATAAACTGGGACCGAGAATACTACCCTGTGGTACACCAAAAGTAATGTTTAAGTCAGTGCTAAAACAGGTTCCAATTTTAACATTGTGTTCTATTCGTAAGATAGCTCTGAAATAGTGAAAGTTGGGTACCTCGTATACCTAGACACTCGAGCTTAGTTATTAAGATTGGAATTGAGACCGTGTCGAATGCCTTTGCGAGATCTAGGAACAGCGCAACGCATTTCTTACCATTATCAAGTTTTTGAGCTATGTGATTAACCAATTTATGAACGGCATCGGCAGTAGACAGATTCTTTCGAAAGCCAAATTGGTTGATCGACAATAGTTTGCGTGCCTCTAAATATGCAACCAGCCTTGAATTTATTATTCTTTCCAGTATCTTGGACATTGCAGGTAGTACAGATATGGGTCTGTAATTTTCGACACGGTCACGATCACCAGATTTAAAAATAGGGTGAAGAAGTGCCTTTTTGAACAAGTCAGGGAAGACACCAGTATCAAGGCACAGGTTACAAACATATGTCAGCGGAGGTATAATAACATTTTTATGCCGTTTTAAAAAACTAGAAGAAATACCATCCCAGCCGACCGCACAATCATTCTTGAGTGAAACGATTAAACGTTCCACTTCCAGCTCATTTGTCCTAAGTAGGACAAACGATTCCTTCTGAGGGCTGGGCAGCGAGAAAGACTGTGGGTCTCTATTTATTTTATCGGCTAGGCGTTTCCCTACGTTTGCAAAATAGTAATTGATTTCATTTATAGTGCTTTGCTTATCGTTATTATCCGCTAAGAGATCATGGGCTGAAGACTTTAATTGACCTATGCTTGTGACATTCTTAATTACTCGCCAAAGCTGTTTAGAATTTCTACCTGCTTTTTCAAATTCCAGTCTCTCATAGTCTCTTTTTGCTTTTCGAAGTAGATTTGTACAGAAACTACGATACCTTCTGTAGGACACCACGAGGATTTCGTTTGATGGATCTTTTTTTAACTTCTTGTATAGATTGTCTCTGTGGCGCATACATTTCAGTAAACCTTGAGTTATCCAGGGCTTAATCGGCCTGCGTCTACGTGAGATAGAGATAGTTTTAGTGTTCTTAGATAGAGCCAGGCGAATTGGTTCAATTAAATATTCAGTAGCTAAATTAGGGTCCCTCGTTGCATAGACTGAATCAAAACTAATATTGCAAATGTCATTAGCAAGCTCATCGTCATTTATTTTCGTGCTTTGGTTAGAGTTTAGTGTTTTGATTCCATTGAATGACAAAGAAAGTATAACTGCAGAGTGATCTGTGACAGTAGACTCTAGCACCAAGACTGTGCTAGCGAAAGTTGTTTTTATATTGGCATGATCGAGACAAGTAGATCCGTGAGTAGGCAACGTGTGTCCAGGAATAAGTCCATGGTGAGATAATAAGTCCAAATAATCTAGCGAGTACGAATCTTTATTATTGTGGGTAATAACAATATTTATATCTCCCATAATTACAATGTTTCTAAATGATTTAACTTCACATAGAACAACTGTCCGGACCGAGCCCATGTCGTCGACGGTGCGTAGTGTTCCACGCGCGCCTCAAGATGTCAGCAATCGTAGGGGCCCAACAGGGTTAAAGCCTACTGGGGCCATGGGTGATGCGAAAGAGAACTCCAGGGCCCTGGAACGAGGGCAAAGAAGGAACAGGAGTAGGTTTTAGTCAGTAAAAGTCTGACACGCCCTCCCGCCCCACCCAAGGGTGGGAGATGTCATTAGATGATTTCCCAACTTAAAAAAAGACTTCTCCATCCATTTGATGATTATCCAACCCAAAAAAAAGCTCTATCTCGATCTCGGATCTCGCCTGATGGAAAGCTATGGTCAACGATTAAACAAATCAGCAAAAGATGATAGTTCACAAAAAAATACTTTAAAAAGTGTAGGTACCTCCGCTTATTTAATACAATACATTCGATAACTAAAGAAACAAAATAATACATACACCTTAAAACAACTCAAAGGACCTTACAGCACCATTTTAATCGGATTACAGAGTGATCATCCGGATTGACAGCCACTACTAATCATGGTGGCTACCCCACCGGCCGTCTTGACCGTCGGACACGGGAATTCGATTAGGTTGCGTAGGAACGTAATTGGGGTACCCACCAACATCCTACTTCCCAATGGAACGTTCCAACGTATTAAGGACCAAACTATCAGCTACCTATAGGAAAGCTTGAAACGCGTGTATGTGTATCGATCATCGTCTTTTCCCTTACGAGCGTAGATTGATGCAGCTTGGGGAGTTGATTTGATTATGTCTACCACGTCAACGTGTGGAGTGTGCCGGGGACTAGTTAGTTTACTAAAGTAGAGATTTACTAAAGATTGTACAAACTGAGTAACTCAAAACTAGTGAATTTTTATTTTGTTTAAAAGTGTGTTTATAAAATGATATTCGAACTTTCAGATAACAACTTGCACAACACAAGCTCTTTACTTAAAGTTCGATTGCCGTAATGGAGTAATTCGGAGTAACAACGTTCTGTCAGTCAACTGTTTTAGTCACGCACGGGTCAGATAGTTTGTCATATTTTATTATCTATCCATCTGGCACATATTATAGGTAGAAAATTCTAAATTTTGTAAATAAATTTAATTTTATTTGTGACCATTTTTTATACTGTAGTTGTAATACCATTATAAGTAGCTTTTCCTCATTTATGAGAATTACTGCATGAAATACAAGATGGTTGTACTTTTGCGTCCAAACTGAATCTCTACTCACGTGAGGGGAAACAGTAAAGGCTCATCTCAACAAAAAGCTCTCTAATGAGAATGTTTTCTATTCAGCATCTGATGAAAATGTATCACATACATGGACGGTGAACACACTTAAAATCTAGTCCTGCTTAGGACTAACAACGAGATACATTCAGCGTTTTATTTCAAAACTACGACCCAATGTTTCAAAGCGGTTTATTGTTATTGATATACGTGTAAAGTAAAAGCATACTGAAAGTCTCTGGGTCACTTACATTAGAAGAATGAAAAAACCATTACAGAATTCGAAAATGGAACTCTTTGCGATGTTACTTTTTAATTTGCAAGACGGTCATTTGTTTTTTCATTTGTCCTTTCGAAGATTGTGTCGCTATTCGCTATGAATTTAACACGTAAAAATTTTCGTTCAATGATTTTATATGATTTTCGTTATGGGCTATGGCTTAAGTCAACAAGATAGTTGCCAGAGACTTCAATTGGCATTTGGTGATGAAGCACCATGTCGCAGCTCTGTCTATTCGTGGTTTGAAGAATTTAGACGTGGACGTGATCATCTCTATGACGAGGTACGTGAATGTCGGCCGGCGACTGCAGTTACAGCCTCGAATATTGACACCGTACGACAACTTATTGAAACTGACAAAATAATTACTTGCCAGCAAATTCATGCTTTGTTAGGCATTGTAATGAGCCAAGTGCAAAACATTTTACATGTGTATCTGAAGGTTCGGAAGCTTTGCACTCGATGGATACTACATGACTTAACGGAGAACCAGAAACGACTGCGTGTCCAGTGGTGCCGTAAAATGTTAAAAAAAGTTTAATGTAGGACAGTCATTGGCTGTCAATAATATCATTACAGGTGACGAAACCTGGGTGTTCTGCTTTGAACCCGAAAGAAAAAGCCAGTCGGCAGAGTGGGTCTTTCCTTTTGGAGATTTATCGATTTTATTTGTATCGAGGTTACAATATCCAGCCTTGGTGTTCAAATATCACGACTAAAGTGCTTTGTTTATTTCGGGATGCAACGGATTTTATTGTTCATATAAATGCTTTAGGGCCCCGGGTTTTCTTTTCAGAAGCGAAATCCATGGCCCCAGTAGGCTTCGACTCTGCTGGGCCCATATGGTTTTGCTGATATCTCCTTGAGGCGCGCGTGAAACAATACGCGCCGACGACGACTTGGGTTCGGTCCGGACCGTTACCGGAAGGCCGGATGGCGAGCTACTCATTGCTCGCCGTCTGCAAGCCCACGCCTACGGTGGCTGAAAATCGAGGTCGGGATCCCGGTGGCTACGGCGCGTGCGGCCGCCTCCTAGCATACTGTTTCGCAATAGGAGGTGACAATTTCCAACAACACAATTTCCAAAATCAAAAACTTAAAATTGTGATGGATAAACCATTTAGTTCAATTAAATACCGAGGCCTTTTCTAAAGTGAGCCAATGGGGCTCACTTGACAGTCGAAAGTTCACCAGAAATAGTTTAATGAATCAATATTTTTTTGTACAGGTGAATTGACGAAGTGCGCGGTGGCCGAACTGTGTGGAAGATTAGCAGATCACGGTGGAACACGGAGCAGTCTTCGAGGGAAGCTGGTTCGGCGGGCGGTACGGCGAACAGATCATCGGGCAGTTCGGCGAGCAGTTCACCGAGCAAAACCGGCTACCGTGCCACGTACAACGTGTTACACCAACATCGGTTAACCTCACGCACTACATGCGGAATTAAAACATGTTTTGGTGAGTGTTTTTCCATAATGATGGTTTTGGTTTTTTCATTACTTTAGTAACTTTCTACTTATTTGCTCTAACTACGCTGCAACTTGTATTTTAGTACTGTAAAATTTAAGTTAAGAGGGAAGCGCCAGGGTAGCCATGTGGAAAACCCTCTCAGTTCGTGTAATCTTATTTCATAAAAAGTCATTCAATTGGGGTAGCTAAACTAAGAGGGTTTATTTTAGTGATTATAATTTAATTAATCAACACAACTTGGCACTGAACTTCAAAATTAAAAAAAAAAAAAGCAGAAGAAAATTTGAATTTCACTTGCCACCCTGGCGAGATGGTGAGATGACGATGACCGATGAGATGACCCTGGTGATATGACGAGTATAAACATATTGAAGAAAGTAGATGTGATGCGTTTCGTTATAGTCAGTAGATCTAGATATATAAATATTATTAGGTATCAAACAACAGATAAATAGATGGATGTAGGTACCATAATAATAATGAATTCTGCTTTGGACCTCCTTCCTAGGTGTCTATTCGGCAGTATCAAATATACCTTGACAATAATCTGCATTGTCAGTGGGAAATATGTGTGCACAAAGTCAGAAACGTAAAGATCTCATTTGTCTAAACATGTGGACCTGGAAAACTACCAGTATCTACGATTATTTCTGTACTTCAAAACAGTTTATCATTAATTTTGCTTCGCGGTTTATTACTTATTTCTTTTTGAGATGAGCTGATTATTCAAATCCAAATTACCTACATGTATAATATTTTTTTAATATGTCGTTGGTGATCATCATCATCTTCCTGCCCTTGTCCCATCTTATTTGGGGTCGGCGCAACATGTTTTTTTCTTCCATTCTATCCTGTCAACCGTCATGCTATCACTAACTTCCTTTTCTTTCACATCACTGTTCACACAATCCATCCATCTTTTCTTTGACCTCCCTCTCCCTCTCCACCCATCCACATGTATACTCATAACTCTTTTAGTAACATGCGTTTCATCTCTCCTCTTTACATGACGTTCGTTGGTGATCCTAATAATAAAAAAATAAATTCGGGGAATGCCCCTCTGATTCTGGACTGGAATTAAACTCTTATCCAATCCACTGCGCCAACGTCTCGTGCTTTTGTGCCATCAAATTATAGGTTCCCCATTCACACTGTGGCAAATATCAAGAGTTGTGATTTCACAGCATAAACCCTGTTTATGTGGCGGGAGTGTCGCCGTGATGTGTGTTTGTTGACAGCTAACACGAGAGACTACACAAATACACTATAGGTAAGTGTGCGGCCGCCTGTGATGCTTTGATCATGCACACATAAATTGTGCATAAACAATAAAGGTGCGTTTTTGACACATGTAGATATGGGGATTTCATCTGAAGTCGGATTTGATGAAAATACCCCAAAATCTATCTCATTTTAGGTTTCCGTACCTCAAAACGAAAAAACGGAACCCTTATAGGATTACTTGGTTATCCGTCTGTCAAGACCCTTTATCTCGGGAACGCGTGGAGGTATTGAGTTGAAATTAAAACCAGATACTGAAGTCGGCGGTCCTTAGAAGCTGTGAAAAAATCAAACTTCAAAGTTAACGAAAAAAAGGATACGGCCGTTTATGTCACTAAAAATGTATACTCACGTCGGCGGTCCTTAGAAGCTGTGAAAAAATCAAACTTCAAAGTTAACGAAAAAAACATACGGCCGTTTATGTCACTAAAAATGTATATTTCGACACGCTCAAGGGAATCAAAATTCATAGGGTACTTCTTGTTGGCCCAGAATCCTTAAATTTGGCATAAAACAAGGTCTTCTAGTACAAGTATACGAATAAATCTGAAAATAGTATAACCGTCAAAAAAAAAAAATTTCTTTTCGATTTGGAAAAAACTTCGAGACTCCATTCGGGAATTGATCTATACTCTATTCGCGATAGCATTAGACAGAAGTTAAAAAAGGTTGTTTTCACTTTGTAATAAAAGTACAATGTATGTATATTGTGCGTTCTTGACTATATAAAAAAACTAGCTGACCCGGCGAACTTCGTACCGCCTAATAGTAAGGATTACGCCTCTACCCTACTCTACCCTACTCAAAAAAAAAAGTATCCTATGTGTTTCTCCTGGTTCTAAGCTACCTCCCCACCAACTTTCAGCCAAATCGGTTCAGCCGTTCTTGAGTTATAAATAGTGTAACTAACACGACTTTCTTTTATATATATAAGATACTAGCTTTTGCCCGCGGCTTCGCTCCCGTCAACTGACTACTATATCCAACTCTACCCAACTCTACCCTACACTACCCTACACTACCCTACTCTACCCTACTCTACCCTACTCTACCCTACTCTACCCTACTCTACCCTACTCTACCCTACTCTACCCTACTCTACCCTACTCTACCCTACTCTACCCTACACTACCCTACTCTACCCTACTCTACCCTACTCTACCCTACTCTACCCTACTCTACCCTACTCTACCCTACTCTACCCTACTCTACCCTACTCTACCCTACTCTACCCTACTCTACCCTACTCTACCCTACTCTACCCTACTCTACCCTACTCTACCCTACTCTACCCTACTCTACCCTACTCTACCCTACTCTACCCTACTCTACCCTACTCTACCCTACTCTAAAAAAAAAAAAAAAAAAAAAAAAGTAAAGTATCCTATGTCCGTCTCCTGGTTCTAAGCTACCTCCCTGCCAATTTTCAGCTAAATCGGTTCAGCCGTTCTTGAGTTATAAGTGAAGTAACTAACACGACTTTCTTTTATATATATAGATTTGTATAGTCAACTCATCAAAGTTTTTAAACTTTTAGTAAATAAAATCGTACTAAACTTTGGTTTTTACAACCAAGCCCAATTTGTTACTTTGGCAGTAGGTACACCTTACTGGACTCAAAACTACTGTCTTTTGCAAGCCGAATTTGTAATTGTAAACTTGTAAATTTGTAAACTATGGTTTTTACAGCAAATGGCCATAGCAAAATTTTTTTATTGGTTGATGTAAGATCATAAATTGCAACAAAAACTCTGTTTAGACGTTGAAGTACGGTACGGTACGGTACGGTAAAAACCATTTTTTTTACGAACTTTGTAGCGTCATACAGACCAATCGATAAAGCGTAAAATTCTGAATAAGACTGCATTCAAAACTCTTTTTGGGTATAATGTTTTATATATGACCTTTCTACCACAAGGTAGCGATATGGTTATATAAATATTCTATGTCCTGTTGCAGGATAAGGACATACACAAACACATTTATACTTATACAAACTTTCGTCTTTATAATATTAGTATGATGAGATTAGTTTGATATCAATTCATCTAGAACTTTACTGCTGGACATTTTTCGTATTATTATATCCAATGTTTCTTTTATTTTTCCACGAACCTCATATTTACATTATTCATTCCTACAACCTTTAATAATAAACCATACACCAATATCTTGTTGACATCAAACAAAAAACTTTATACTTATCTAAGTATGAAATTATTAATCAAATCGTACAATTTTCAGGGTACCATTTTTATTAGCAATTTTCTGTCATATTTTGACATTAACATACTGAGTTTGTTGCAGTAAAGTAGCTTTAATAGCCTGACCGACTTAATAATTACCATATCATTCCGTTTGTCTGATACAAATAAATTATCATACCTAGTGATGTGGCCAATATAGAGATATCGTCAAACTAGTGATGTTGTCAAAGTGATTCTTCACTAGCATCTGAGTGACGTCCGTTCGAAGCTCGCGTTAATACGTGACGGGTGCAGCCGGTGGACAGGGCATTGTGCTAATATTACCTACATGAACACTAGAACTAGGAACCGATTGATCTGACGAAGGAATATTCAATGACGGCGATATTTTAGTTAGAGGGCAAAATACGTGGGACACTCCGAAAGTTTTAAGAAACTAAAAAACTAACTTCTATGGATAAAATATTTTATTAAATATTTTCAAAGAACTCTCCACCAACCTCTATACAAAGTTTTATGCGTTTGAACCAATTTTCGAAACATTTTTCCAGTCCGCCGCAGACACCTCTTCCACGGCCTGCTCGAACGCTGGTAGCGCGTCTTCCGGCGATGAAAACTGTATCCCTTTCAGTGGATTTTTTAAAAGAAGTCAAACGGTGCCAGATCAGGACTGTAAGGAGGGTGCCCCAAGACTCTGACCGGTGTGGTGTCGGGGAAGTCCCTCGATTTGAACTTCTGGCAGGCGTTTTGTGGTATACTATTCGGCGTTGATGCTGCTTTGGTCTTCTAATGGAATTGAAATCAGATACCCCGTCAAAGTGAAGAAACTAGTGTGATGAATCATAAACTTCAAGCTTCAGTTATATAAATATTTTATTCACTTTGATCAACACAATTTCATATTTATCATTCTATTAACAATCATTTTCAAATACACGGATTGGTAGGACATGTTCACTGTTCAACAACTCAAAGCAGACTCACTCTGTCCAGAATGACAGTTACAGACTCAATGTTTCCCCACCACAAACTTTCACAAACACTCGGTCCGACCAATCAGAGCAAAGTAAACAGTACGTAACATCAATTGACTAACTATTATACATTAGGGTTTATCTATAATTAACTGCAAGTAAATATTTCCTTTTAATAATTATGATATATTTATACAAAACAACTACAGATACTCTAATACTGTAAATTATTTCTTAATGTCTACAACGAATGCCTTACGTTCATGTAACCACTAGCGCCATCTATCGCTTATAGATGGGAGTTGAACGATTTATGCATATTTTCTTTAAAAATCATTCATTACATTCGGCCATCCGACGCCGTGCGGTCTCCTGACGCACGATAACAATTTCAATGATAGAATATATTCATAAAAATTATGAAGCTTCATTCCAGCTCGACAAGAAAATGAGTCTTACATTACATTCGGTTTAGTGTTAATTTTAGATTTGCTTCCGGATTATTGGTTTGTCGTCACATCATATGTTTTTAACATTCATCACTAGAAGAATAGTGTTGTAAGGTTTTTTTTTGTCAAAAGCTTTTCTATATATCAGGGATCATAAAACGTGGAGGAAAGTATGCTTTTAAATGTTTGCCAAAACCGGGAATTCCAGCAATTTTATACTTAAAACTTTTGTATTTGGAATGGATCTATAGATTTTAAAATGAGGTAAATGTAATTTTGCTCTCATAATTGCAATCAGATCTATTAATCTTAATCAGATCACCTATGCTGTAGGTAGTAGCAGGGATTTTGCTGGTAACGTTTGCTTGTATAACTTGGATATTGGAGCTCACCTCATCTCTTAAGCTTTGTAACGTGTTTCGTACTTCGTAATGTCGTCGTAGTTCATCATTTAAAGTATCTCTGATCCTAGTAGCTTTGTGACAGTCTTTCTAGTGGAAGAATTAACAGAATTAATAAGACACCATTGAATTTTCCAAGATTGGCATATGTTTCATTGGTGTTCGTCATAGAAGTAATTCTATTTTGCTAGGGCATTTAAAATATTGGTAGTCATTTTAGCAAAACCACGTTCAACCTAGGATACAGCGTTAAGAACAAGGTCAATACCATGACTATCGTAAAAGCTCTTGAGAGTAGATAAAGTATCTAAAAGAAATCCACGATTGCACTATTATTCGAGATAGTAAACCAATGTTAAATATATTTTATAACCAACACTCAATCAATCGAAACAATTGGTCAACTTTCTGTAAGTATAAGGTAAAATTGACTAGCTTTTTGGCCGAAAGTATAGTCTTCATTATTTACGCACACTGAATTCACGACTTAAAATAATTATTTATATATACCATAAGTAATTAGGTTTTTTATCGGATTCAGCCTTAAGAATTTTGAATCTAGGTCTAATATTTATAATGTTGATAATCAATTCTCAGTCTCAATACTACAAACGGAAACAGAGGATTCGTCTTAGTGTCTGTAGACAGCATGATATTACGGCTTAAGGTATCGATATACGCGTCCTAGATCTTACACTCTCAATGGTTAACTAAACTCATGAATGTATAGCCACCATGTTGCTATACGTTGTGTGGCATCTCATATAGTCAGGGTTAATTACATTCACTATTTGAAACCATAACATAAAACAAAAACTTAAGCGTTTAGAATAAAAGTGATTTTTCAGCTGGAGAGCCCATGGGCTTAATTGTACTAATATTTCCCCTAAATCTAAGGCCCCAGCATCTGTGTGCAAATTCGTATCAAGTTAAGGTTATAATAATGAAGCTTGAATCGCACTGTTTATCAAACTTTATTTTAATTTGGAACATTTAAATTGACCCGCCACTCTAGTGTATGCATATCAAATCTATTTTCCCCTTAACCGAACTATAACAAAATAATATCTAGCTCAAATTAAATCTTTCGTTGTCATCATTAACTTGGGGACCGACTCCGATTTCAGTCTTGACGACGAGAACTAGTTATGGTCATGTAATAATATTATTTATAACCTACTTGCAAAATAAATATCATTTTATTGATATACATCTTTTGCGGTAATGTCTGTGCATAGATTTGTTTATGATATAGTCGGAAAGATTTGACACGATAAGGTGTCACACGATAAATACCCTGATATTTATAAGATCCGTTTATACAAACATTTCCAAAATGATGTGAATCTAAAGCTATTTCAGATTTTCTTCTGTCCAGCTGAATTTGGTTACGCAAGGCAAGTTTTAGAAAAAATAAATCAATTTTACTGTTGAGCAGTACAAGGTTCTTGTGAAAGAATAACGTAGTATTATCTTTACAAACTGCAATGGATGGTAACTCAAATTCGGCCTAATCTGTAGATGAGTCTGATACAACATAAACTCTTCACTGACAACTAGTACTTCTACGTCAGATTCACGCAAAAGACTACATTGCTGTTAAAATATATATAATACCCAATAAAAATTGATAATTTTATTCTACTTGTTTGTAAAGCGTTTGATTGTCATCATTACATGTAGGAATTCTTAGGATTTACGTTCTAGGTTACCTTTTGGCTTAGATTCTATTCGCAGAGCAGGAAAGTGGTGCAAATTTGCAAATCCTGTCATACTCTTCGACACTAAAACGCTTGAAGTTTAAGTAAAATAAGTGATTGAGCTATTCATCGAATTTTTATTATTTTTTATTACTGATAGGCTCGCGTTTGACCACTATCTCACCTGATGGTAAGCGATGATGTGGTCGACGATGGATCACGCTTGCCT
The DNA here is from genome assembly GCA_905147345.3 of Mythimna impura. NCBI lineage: Eukaryota > Metazoa > Arthropoda > Insecta > Lepidoptera > Noctuidae > Mythimna > Mythimna impura. The sequence goes on from LR990339.1 coordinate 32,938,712, forward strand.
AGAAGTAACCTATTCACTCTTGACTTAAAGACCCCTAGGTTGTAGCTGTCAGGAAACACAGACTCCGGCAGGGAATTTATAATATTATTATTGTAACATACCCATATGGGGTACAACATTTAAATTTACAATTATATGTCGAAAGGAAAAGAAAATCATCGTAGCACACAAAGTAATCCAAGGCAACATAATGACAATTACCGCTGTGGAAAATAGGTTAATTAAACATTTATATGGTCTTTTGTCATAATTTAGCATTAAGCATGGTCAATGAAAATAAACAAAGAAAAGACAACCCAATTTAAAATATAGGAACTAAAATGAACCACCAGTAGTTTAAGTGATGTCCAGTTTTAACTGTCAGCGTTCGTTTACGAACATATCAGTACCACTTAGTTCACACATTTGAAAGGAACCGAATGATTCAACACACGCGCCACAATCAGTAAGACAGTTGAGTGAGTATGTCACTTGTCTAAAATAACATTACCACACTTGGAAAAACTATCTCGATCTCATTTAGCTTTAATTTAGGCACACATAACCTAACATTCCTGTTATCACTGCACATATTTGAAGGCTTTTTGTAGGCATGTACCACTTCTGAAATGTGATCAATCATAAACTTTAAGCTTCAGTTATATAAATATTTTATTCACTTTGATCAACACAATTTCATATTTATCATTCTATTAACAATCATTTTCAAATACACGGATTGGTAGGACATGTTCACTGTTCAACAACTCAAAGCAGACTCACTCTGTCTAGAATGACAGTTACAAACTCAATGTTCCCCACCACAAACTTTCACAAACACTCGGTCCGACCAATCAGAGCAAAGTAAACAGTACGTAACATCAATTGACTAACTATTACACATTAGAGTTTATCTATAATAACTGCAAGTAAATATTTCATTTAAACAATTATACAAATCAAATACAGAAACTCTAATACTATAAATTATTACTTAATGTCTGCAACGAATGCCTTAAGTTCATGTAACTACTAGGGCCATCTATCGCTTATAGATGGAAGTTGATTGATTTATGCATATTTTCTTTAAAAATCATTACACTAGCGATCAAAATTTTCCCTGCGCTTCTAGATCGCTTCACTTTTGTAGGCATTGGTTTGTTTTGAAACAGCCAAACTGTCTTTGTTTCCGGATCGTAGTGATAAATCCAGGATTCGTCACCTGTCACAATGTCGTAAACGCGCCGAGACGAGCCTGCTTCAAATTTTTTAATTATATCACGGTACCACTCCACAAGGGCCTGCTTCTGAGCTTCGGTGAGGTTGTGCGTCACCCAGTGGCAAACTATCCTCCTCACGCCAAGGTGCTCGTGTAGAATCTTGTGAACGCTTCCCGAACCAATCAGCAGTGTATGCTGAATCTCTTCGTATGTAATTCGCCTGTTTTCTTGAATTAAAGTTTTTACTACCAGCACACTTTCTTCCGTGACAGCCGTCCTAGGACGACCACTCCTTTGTTCATCCCCCAAAGTAAGGCGACCGCACTTGAACTCGCTATACCAGCGGTAGATTGTTGCTTTTGAAGGTCCTTCATCCATAAAAGCAATTTGAAGCCGATCAAATGATTCATCAGGTTTTAGGCCACATTCAAAATAGTAGAAAATCATCGCATGAAAATGTTCTCGATGCAGATCCATTTTTAAATGAGACAACGATAATTTGATTAGGCTCTCGAAAAAATGTGGAGGGAAATTAAAAATTCGAACAATGGTATTTTTACTTTTAAATAACCAAAGTTTTCAAAATAATTACAAGTGGCCAGTGTCTTCTTATACATAAAAACTTTTTTTCGCAAAACTTTCCGAGTGACCTGGTACACACTTTCTCTGACTCTAATAAACAGCAAGTTACAAACAAACATAGGAGACTTTCGCATCTATATATTGTTAGATATCCTGCATTATTAGAGCATTGAAATGTCTTGTTATTCATACGTGGTCGATCGAGTACGACATGTTCCAACAACTTTTTTATTATTTTAATATTGGATACAATGTTTGCAATCGTACAATCTTTATCGACAAGACTTGTTTTCCTACAAAGTTATTTTAAGTATAATTACTTGCTTTTAAAGTTATTCACACACGAACATGAATATTACTTTGTTGAGATGAAAAGTTTATTTTTTATAGATCGCCATATTAAAGGGTTTTGTTTTTGTTTATATTATTTTTAGAATAAAACTGATAGTTAGCTATCAGAATTTTATGACGTGTGTCCGGTTTGTAATGATTCATTATCAATTAATCGAGTGGTGTTTCGTTTACAATACAATTCTTGTTATTTATTTAACAATCAAAATGGACGAAATGAAATTGTAAAACGATAAACAGGGTGATTATATTCAACTACAATTTGCTTACTATTACTTTGGTTTACTACCGACTCGACTACCTAACTACCTACAACTTGCATGTATGCTGTATTAGTTACCCCTAAACAATACAAATAAATAATAGAAAACAGTGTATTCAAACCATACCAAACATGCCTAGAGATAGACGACGATGGGAAGTAACATAAAAATATGTCTCTCAATCTTGGAAGTAAAGCTTTTGTAATAATAGAAACTTGTAACTGATACAGGAATGCACATTGACAAAATGTTTACTTCAAGTTCTTATAGAATTTCATTGGCCGTCACGATGACGTAGATCGAATAGGTTTTTGTTATTCATCTATGCATGCAGCAATATAATGTTGAGGAACAGAAGAAAATACCCCACCACTTTTTTCCAATCTGTGTGTCTGACAGTTTGCAAGTCTCCTTCAGTCATAGATAGATATCTTTTAGTTATCTGTGCCCATAACCTTAACTCATCCTTTGTTTGTTGACCTGCCTAACTAATTTTCTTCTGTATATGTCTCTAAATCATTATGCCAGCACTTCGTAGGCATCTCAAAATTTTTCTGTCCTTGACCCATGTTACTAGGCGTTGACAGGTCATTCTTCACTTAGGGCTGTAGACAAAGTGACATTTTATTAGCGCTAATGATTTCAAAAGTCCGAAATGTTTGGTTTTTACTATATACGGTACGGATAGCTATTGCGAAGGCCTGATGATTATGTTGTGAAACCTTTGGTGCCTTTGTGTGCCTTTCTATTGCTACTAAAGAGAGAAATAGGGGATGACTTCAGACTACCTGGACAATAAATGTCCAAAGAGACATGAAAAGACTCGACCTTGATGTTGTGGACACAAGTCAAAGAACCACATGGAGCCGCTTGATAAGAAATGTCGGCCTGTGTTATGAGATAAGACGAGGATAAAGAAAGGAGAAGAGCTAGCGGCTCTCTATCTCATTCAACTTGAAGTTTTCTACAATAGTTTTCGCTGATAGTACGTAGGTACCTATATAGGTAATTATACCTTTTGTCTACGTCCATTTTCCTGTCAGTTTTTAATACTCATGTCCGGCCATGTCCACTGGTTCTTATGCCCCTGCCTCAGAGCCGTGCCGGTTCATTATTAATTCTAACTGTGCTACCGTACGTCCACGCATATGAATCAGAGATTTCAGATCGTCCAGCAAACGTGGCTACTCTTCAATTAATGATATTAATTGCGACATTTGTACTTTATTACCTATGTATGTGGTGTTACCGGCAATCTGTACAATTTAGGTATTCTATACAATACCTAGGCAATGTATAGAATACCTGGGGCGTCCAGGCAATGTATGATATATTATGATTTTTATTGTCCGTTTTATACTTTACCTAGGTAATGTATACAATTCCTAGGGCTTGTATAGAGTACTCAGTACTTTATTGTAATCCATATGTATACATATGTAGATGGTGTTGAAAATTGTCATAGATCAATATGGACCCTGTCGGGCAGAGCAAAATTAAGAGAGAGGAGAAATTCAACAGTTTTCTAGATCTAATGTGATGCGTTTAATTGGGTGTTTAATTATGTATGTACATAATTATAATATTATGTCGTCATTATTATTAAATTATTCAAATAAAAACACTTAACTAATTAAAACTATATATACTATACACTAAAGGCAAAAACTACTAGCTAATATATGGCATCAAAAAACTCCTGCGCATCGCTGTCGACTGGAAGTGTACCCAAAAGGCTGGCGGCATTGCCACGTTGTATGGCAATGCTTAATCTCTGACCGAGGTAAAAACCAGCCCTTGGGTCACGCGAAGTGTCAACTAAGCGTTTGGATAATTCTTTGAAAAGTTTATGAGCACTCGGACCCCTCGGCCCAAGAGTTTCAACCCCAAACGGCTCAAAAATATAACTCCGCAGCCGCAGCGGCAGCACCAGCACAGCACGAAGAGCTAGGAAGATGGGATGGCGCAAGAGTGTCGACACAGGTAGCGTCCCACACTAAAGGCCTACCCATCTTCCACGGAAATAAAGACATACCGTCCGGTCTCTTACCATCGTCGCGTGCCAGGCCATGAGGTTCCAAAACAGCCGGAACGCCGACGGTGACAAGGGCTCGTCGGATGATGTCGTTAATATTCGTGCCGTGCTATCCGTCCCGCGGTTCGACTGCATGACAGGCCGTGGTGACCAAGGCTTAATTCATTAACGCTCAGGCGGTAGCCGGCGCCCGCAAGCCATTGTCTTACTATTGTGTCTCTAATTACGCACGTCAAAAGGTTAATTAATATTATTCAAATTAAATTATGTATGCATATTATTATATTTTGTCTGTAATGAAATGAATAGTAAATTATGTCAGATTGCAATTATGTATGTTGCGTACCGGAAGACGCAGTGTTGGAAGGCCCCCTGCAAGGTGGACCGATGACCTGGTGAAGGTTACGGGAATCCGATGGATGCGAGATGCACAGGATCGTTCGTTGTGGCGACATTTGGGGGAGGCCTGTGTCCAGCAGTGGACGTCTATCGGCTGAAATGATGATGATGATCGTCATTATTGTTGTCGTCAGTTGGGTAGATCTAATTTCGAGAAAGAGGTCAACCGTCGAATCCAACTCGGCTGGGCAGCGTTCGGGAAGCTGCGCGGTATCTTCTCATCCAATGTACCACAGTGTCTCAAGACGAAAGTCTATGACCAGTGCGTGTTGCCAGTGATGACATATGGTTCCGAAACGTGGACGCTCACAACGGGCCTCATCAGAAGGCTCAAAGTCACCCAAAGGGCAATGGAAAGGGCTATGCTCGGAGTTTCCTTGCGTGATCGAATCAGAAATGAAGATATCCGCAGGAGAACCAAGGTTGCCGACATAGCACGAAGAATCGCCAAACTAAAGTGGCAATGGGCAGGGCACATTGCTCGCAGAACGGATGGCCGTTGGGGCCGAAAGGTTCTGGAGTGGCGACCGCGTACCGGAAGACGCAGTGTTGGAAGGCCCCCTACAAGGTGGACCGATGACCTGGTGAAGGTTGCGGGAATCCGATGGATGCGAGATGCACAGGATCGTTCGTTGTGGCGACATTTGGGGGAGGCCTGTGTCCAGCAGTGGACGTCTATCGGCTGAAATGATGATGATGATCGTCATTATTATAAAATTATGTTTTTATTTAAATTAAATTACATTATTATGCATATTATTATGTCTGTGTACAATTATATACGATTAGGTTAATTCTGTCAGGTATTTTTATTTATTTTTATCCATAATAAAATATTTTTTTTACTTTTTTTCTTTTATTATTAAGAACAAATTTCTTAATAATTGATTACAATCTAGCCTAAAAGACTAATAAGTAATTAAATTCTTACTTAATATTATACGTTATAGGTTTTGTTAAAACTAAGAATAGCGTCCTTTAGCACTTTTATCGTAGTCCATAGCACTTTCTTAAAGTCTGATAATTTGATAAAAACACTTTGTTCATGTGTTATATGCATAGCACAGCATTGATCACTATTATACACTAACTTTAACACTACACTAACTCAAAAGGTTTAGTTCTCTTTAGTCTACGCACTAGGTCCGTGTTGTCTAACAGCTGGATTGTTTCAACATTCACGTGGCGGTGAAGTCTGTGTTCGTGCGCTTCAGCAAATTTTTGAATGATGGTGGTGACGAGGTCTATTTTAAGGTCACGGTGGAGGTCGTCATTTCTGATGTACCAGGGTGCTTTTACAGCATCCCTGAGTACTTTATTTTGGAATTGTTGTATTATTTTGATGTTACTCTGTTTAGTACAGCCCCAGAGTTGGATACCATACATCCAAATTGGCATCAGAATATGCTTGTAAAGTATTATCTTATTACGTATTGATAAACAGGATTTCCTTCCAAGTAACCAATACATACTTTTATAGCGTATGTCGAGTTCCTGTCTTTTCTTTTTGACATGTGCTTTCCATCGCAGCTTGGCGTCGAGAGTTATGCCAAGGTATTTGGCTGTGTTAGCTTAGGGCACTTGCGTACCGTTTATGTAGATTGGGTGGTAGTCGCACTGTTTGTTTGTGAAATCAACGTGAATTGACCTTGACTCATTTAACTTGATCTTCCATTTTTCTGTCCAGTCGTAAACTTTGTTCACAGCTAATTCAACTTTTTCTACAGCTACACTGTGATTTGATCCTGTAGCCATAAAAAGTGTCTTCAGCAAAGGTCGCAATGGTGTTATTTTCTAGCTCTGGAATGTCACATGTGTACAACAAGTAGAGGATTGGGCCTAGCACACTTCCTTGAGGCACCCCAGCTTTTATTGTTTTAAGCTCGGAATATGCATCTTCTTGCCTTATTCTAAACATTCTATTAGTTAAATACGACTCCAGAATATCTGCAAGTTCTGGAGGCAACATACATTTGAGTTTGAATATTAGGCCCTCATGCCAAACTTTGTCAAAAGCTTGCGCGACATCTAAGAATACAGTGGCGCAGACTTCCTTATTTTCGAGCGATTTTTCAATAATATTTGTTATTCTGTGTACCTGGTCTACTGTAGAGTGTTTTTCTCTGAAACCAAATTGATGATTTGGGATAAGGTCTTTTTCTTCTATTATTGGTTTTAACCGTTTCAGTAATAGTTTTTCAAATAGTTTTGATAACACTGGCAACAAGGAAATAGGTCTATATGATGACGCTTCATGGGGTGGTTTCCCAGGCTTCGCAATCATAATTACTTCAGCTACCTTCCACGACTCAGGTACATGTTTTAGAATAAACGCAGCATTGATTATTTTGGTCAACTTTATTATGGCTTTGCGCGGGAGGTGTTTAAGAGTTTCACCTATTATGAGATGCCCGGTGACTTTTTTGAACTAATATTATTCTGAATTTCTCTCACAACTTCTTTAGGAGTCACAAGCTTAATTTCTTGTTTTTTTTACTATCTTTTCACACTCAAGTATATCTGTACAGTTATCATTGGGTTGAAAAGTATTTTGTAAGTGTTGAGCAAACCTTAACGCTTTTTGGTCATTACTTATAGCCCATTTTCCGTCGGTATCTCTAATAGGTGGTATTTGTTTAATTGGCCTTTTTAGGTTTCTTGTCGCTTTCCAAAGGGAGTAATCCCTAAATAAAATTATGTTATTATTTATGAGTAACGACTTTAAAAGTCTACCATTTAGCGATGAGGCATGAGGTCTTTTTTGGGTGGTGGTAAATCATCTGATGACTTCTCTCGCTCTAGGGAAACGAGAGGGCGTGTCAGGCTTACACTGACTAAAACCCACTTAAGTTTCCTCATTTGCCTTAAAAGAACACGAATTTCTTTTGGGACACAAGTGGCCCTACTGGCCCTTCCTACGGTTTTGCTATCATCTCTGTGAGGCCAGTGTGAAACTTTACGCGCCATTGAAGACTCGGGCTCAGCCTTACCCGACGGGCGGATAGCGAGCTACCTATTGCTCGTCGTCAGCAAGCCCAAGCTTACGGTAACCGGGAATCGCCCTGCGACTCTCGAAACCCGGGGAATCTTCTGTCGTGGTGTCTTGGGCGTGAGGATGTTTGTCCTCTCACACTTGTGGTCATTTCCTAGCATTATTGCTTGCAGAAAGAGGAACCACGTCACATTCCCTTTTGCTCTGAACTAGGGCCCAGCGCGAGAGATTTTCGCCTAAGCGGGACACACCTACATCGTATGCTCCACCGCGTCCTCCTGGCGGTCCGCACAATGGATAATCTGGGTGTTTCTTTCGCTTAGGGGGATGCAATTCGACATACATTTTTACTGTTTTTCATACAACCGCTCTTACGCGATTATGACGTTATTACACATTTTTCATTAGATATTTAGGAAACACAGTATCTTATGAATATTATCTAGGCTTCTATTGGAATTAATTTATAAATTTGTGTAAAATTAATCCATTATAGACCTCTGAAAATCTGCTATTTGGCATGAACTTTGACACTTCATAAATTATTCAAAAATTTAAAAAGTCAAAAAGTATTTAAACAATAGAATCCTTGTAAAAATCAAGATTCTGAATAACGACAATTTTTTTCAAAAACTTTTAAAAATACTTATTTCCTGGAACAAGTTTTGTGAAATATTCGAGTAAATCACGGAATTACCGAATACTATACAAGGTGTAAAAAGACCGATCACATACCCGTTAACTACACATTCTGTACTAAGTAACTTTGAGCAAAAAATATTGCTGACGATGGCATGCCCGACACACGTCAACCGTCCAGTCCTTCATAATATGTCTCCGGTAGTTGTTCGTTAAGAACAAAAGTTGTTATTATTATTATTATATTTTTGCAAAAAACGATAATTTAATTTCCTTCAAATTAGTCATCTCCAATACGTTATATTAAAACACTTTGAGACAGAAAGCTACAAAAATAACTTATGAATTAAAGAAACAAACCTAACACTACACAAAAAACTTAACAATATAATAATAACAACCAACGAAAACTTTTGTCACCGCCTGTGCTCAAGACAGAGACAGCGACACGAAAATAACACCAATGCTAATGTGTGAGTGAGACATATTACTGCGTACCGAACATTGCCGAATAAGTACGAAGCTTTACGAAGTTACCGAAGAGAGATGTCCAATACACGTGTCTGATGGTGTTGTTTAATCGATTTTTTTTTCAAATCGATTTAAATTAAGTTATAAAAATATATTTATATTCAATTTTCTATGGAGGTTTATAATATTCTCAAACAATCGTAATTCTAGTAGTAGTAGAGTAAATTTAATTAGCATATAATATAATTTAACAAGAAAAATAAAAACACTTAACTAATTAAAATTACATAATATATATGTTACGGCTAATACCCGAAGTGCGGCTACACCTAGTTTTAGCCGGTTAGAACTAGGTGTAGCCACTTACTCTTGGTTAAACCTAGTACGAGCCGATTGTTTTTGGGTAAAACTAGGTCTAGCCTTCATCATGCCGGCTACAACTAGGTCCAGCCATTTCCTGTTGGATAAAACTAGGTCTATCCGATATCATTCCGGCTAGAACTAGGTCCAGACAATCCCTGTTGGATAAAACTTAGATGCGTGTCCCGCCAAGCCTTCCGCCCCGCGTCACACTCATGACTCACAGCATCTGCAGCAACGGCGCGGGGTGGAGGGCATAGCGAGGCACGCGCCTCTGCAGGTTGTGAGCGCCAGGTGCTGCTGATCTACTGCAGGTCTACTAGCGAGTGTGACTCACAGCGTCTGCAGCAGCAGCGCGTGTCTTAGTTTTATCTAACAGGGATTGGCTGTACATAGTTGTAGCTGGCATGCTATCGGCAGAGCTTTTTTAGATATTAAAAAACATCCAATAAAAAGAAACGTAGAGTATTTTTATTCTTATAAATCACATTGTAATAATTAACACAAATTATTAGGAGTACAATTTTTAATATAATAGGAACAATCAGGAACATTTTTTTAACAACAGACAATAAGTAGTTGCATATTATAATTTAAAGAATGTTATTATAATTATAAATCACACTTTTATAAAGTAATATAAACTATTTATTAGAACAACTTAAACTTGAGTGACATTTTGAGTTGCACAAAATACCAGCAGCTTTGCAGAGGCACATTTTGTTGCCACACTTGTTTGCATCTAGTTTTATCCAACAGGGAATAGCTGGACCTAGTTGTAGCCGGCATGATGAAGGCTAGACCTAGTTTTACCCGAAAACAATCGGCTCGTACTAGGTTTAACCAAGAGTAAGTGGCTACACCTAGTTCTAACCGGCTAAAACTAGGTGTAGCCGCACTTCGGGTATTAGCCGTAACATATACACAATAACTCCTACCTAAAATATGGCGTCAAAAAATTTCTCCGCATCGCTGTCGACTGGAAGTGTGCCCAAAAGACTGGCAGCATTGCCACGTTGTATGGCAATGCTTAATCTCTGACCGAGGTAAAAGCCAGCCCTTTGGTCACGCGAAGTGTCAACTAGCCGTTTGGATAATTCTTTAAAAAGCGCATGTGCACTCGGACCCCACGGCCCAAGAGTCTCAACCCCAAACGGCTCAAAAAAATAACTACCGACGAGGTTGTTATATTTTCGCCGCTTGAGGTTCTCCGCAGCCGCAGCGGCAGCACCAGCACAGCGCGACGAGCTAGGAAGATGGGATGGCGCAAGAGTGTCGACACAGGTAGCGTCCCATACTAAAGGCCTACCCATCTTCCATGGAAATAAAGACATACCGTCCAGTCTCTTACCATCGTCGCGTGCCAGGCCATGAGGTTCCAAAACAGCCGGAACGCCGACGGTGACAAGGGCTCGTCGAATGATGTCATTAATATTCGCGTGCCGCGCTATACGTCCCGCGCTTCGACTGCATGACAGGCCGTGGTGACCAAGGCTGTTGACAACTTCGCCACAGTGGCAGCGATGAGGCGAACAGCAAGGAGCGCCTAGGCGTAGGGAAACAGCTAGGCGGAAAGTTGTATCGTTGAACAAGGTGCCTATGTTCGACGATGGTAGTGCGTGAAGCCAGAAGCCCGACTCCCACTCTCCCACAGCCAGTAGGCGCGCACGCTCTGCAGTAGTAGCAGATGTCAAGATTAGGTTTTCCTGAACTACTTTGCAGAGCGACTCATCCCACCGCCTCTGGGAAGAGGGGTTGTCGGGCGGATTTGTATTCGTGCAAGCGAGTCTCCAGGCATCCATAGCCTCAGTGAAGCACGGCACATCAAAAGGAATCAGTGTTGAAGTTAGAATGTTCCTGATTAATTTATCAGTGCCGTGGACCGAAGATATGAATGCGGGTAGACTAATACTGGTAATTTTGCGGACGCCGAGGCCTCCCATACGGATGGGAAAAGTAACTTGAGCCCAAGCTCGATCGTCCAAGGTCACATTTAAAATTAATGTAAGCGTATGCCGAATAATTTGGTCCATTTTTCTAAAAGTAGAGGGTGCTTCCATAAGTGGGAAGAACGAAGGAAATATATTAATTTAGGGCCGAAACAACAATAACGAATTAGGGTAATGGCCGAATGCGTGTTAATTTGGAGCAATCTTTCCGAAATGTCATTGAAATTTTGTATCTTTTCCTCCACAAAACTGGGAAAGGAATTCTCAAAGATTGGGGACCCAAGGAGACGAAGAGAACTTTTATCGATAATTTTGATTGCATTGAATTTTGGAAGAGTCAGAAGTCTGTCAGTATTGTCAGATAGGAATAATTCACATTTAGAAAAGTTGAGATCTAGTCCTAAAGAAAAGAGTTGGTTTTTTAAAAATACTAAATCATTTAAAAGGGTGTCTACATCGCCTCCTAGGGTTCCGTCATCGAGGTACCACACGTTAAATTTACAATTTAGTTTTCGAATGATTGGGTGAATAGCTAAGCTAAAGATCACTGGCCCGAGTGGGTCACCTTGCTGACAGCCAACAGCAGATTCCAAAAGGTTGTCTCGATATAGTAATTTAGATGGATGTCTATAACATTGCCAAAGAAAACTAAAGATTTGAGGTATTTCTTTTTTAGTTTCTGCCAGCAAGGTGTTAGGGACACCAAGGTGTTAACAGAATTAAATGCATTTTTGATGTCAACCTTAAGGATAGCCTCTCCTTTGCCAGAATTTAGGTAGGTCGACAACGCGTGTACGGCAGCCTCACAGCCCCCTTTGGAGCCTTAACCAAGCTGCAGGGGCTGAAATTTTTCCGAAACTATCTCACCAAAAAAATTCCAACAAATCTTGGCTGCCATACGACGGTAGGTAGTTCCCACGGCAATGGGACGAATACCGCCATCCCTCTTGCGCAGGGCACATAAATTAGCCCCGTACAAGACGTCGATGACGGTTTCGTTCACATTGCCAGAGAGCATAAGGTTAATCAGAGCCGTAAGCTCCTTCAAGAGCAACTCACCAGCTTACCCGGCGCCTGAACAAATAAGGTCCTTTAGGTGCTGAGGACTGAGACCATCGAGGCCGCCAGCAGAGCCGCTCCGGAAAGAACAAACGGCTGTGATCACTTCTCGACCTGTAATGGTGAGGGTGTGAATGTCCGGATCAGGGGGGTCGGGAAAAGAAAGGCCATCCGCTGGGGCAGGGTGTTTTCTCTCTAGATCTGCGAGAGTATCTGGAGAACACGGAGCCACCACATCACTACTAAAAAGAATCCTGGCTGCTCCGCTAATGTCACCTTCCCCCAACTTCGTTTCAACCAAATGGGATAAACCTTTTGAAGAGGTAAACCTCTGAATCGGTAATTTTGAATCTAAATCACAGGCCGAAAGATTACAGTTTTTTTTTTAATTTGTGCAGTTAAGGTCTTTTTTGTAGCCAATTTTTTTTGTACATGTAAAATTCTGTAAGGGAAGGTGAGCAGATGTTCCCAAGCACTTTGCGAGTTCTCCCGTACGGCAAGGCTAGGTGTTGCGCACGGATATTATGGTGTTGCGCCACAAGAGGTCTAGCGCCGCGGGGAACTCGCTTTAAAACTGGACAAGAGTTATTGAATTTTGAAAGGATTTTCCAAAACGGATCTAAAGATGATGTAGTTGGTGTAGGAGATGGTGTACTTACAGGGTCCGAAGTGAGTGCATTTTGGGGTTTGACCCCGCTTACCGTTAAAAAATCGTGCCTGGGGGCACAGAGGGCACCTCTCCAGGATGTTTAGAGGTTGACTGGCACTATTTTCCACAACTTCACTGTTCCCGCTAAGCATTACACTAAACGGGTTTACACTTATGCACTAACTTATTGATAATTAATATAACTAAATAATAACTAGAAAAACACTACGTACAAGTTGGGTAATTTTGAATTTCCATATAACTTTGAATAAAACTTGTTTGAAGGTTCTTCTTTTTTTCTCTTAACGCATTTAGAATGATTACTTGAATAGTTAAGTGAAACGGAACGTTTAAATGTTTGAAATGTCAAATGTGTCATAAAATTGACAACTGTCAACCAATTTTCAAAGAATTGGCGCCTTTTCTGTTTGGGGTCATCATCATCATTTTTTATTGTCTGGAGTAGTTTAATGTTACCCAAATCAAATAAATAGAGAATTTTAGAGGATTTTCGTTATCCCAGAAAACTCAATTCAAAGTTAGCCAAAATTAGTTGTAACTTTGAATGGCTACTAAAACGTTATTTTCTCAAACATTTCTTTATTAAACCATCATTTTGGTTATATAGTTATGAATTTGAGCACAAAAGAACACTTAAAAGCCTGTTTAACGTAGTCCAACAGTAAATTTTTTTTTCAGTATCCATAATAATTTAAAAAAAGTGTTCAAAGTTACCCAGGTTGACTGTAAAGAAAAACACTGACTAAAAAATTTGTTCTAATGACACCAAAATGACAATCCGTGTCAATCAAGAAGCGGCGCAGTCGCGTTGGCGGCCTGGGGCGCCGCAACACCGATGATGACATTTCGGTGGCGGCGCCCAGACAACCGTTGCCGGGTGATGACTGGCGTCGCGTCCTCAGCGACACCTTCAGGCTGCACGTCGGTGAAGTTGCGTTGAGCCGTACGGCAGCTAGTACGGGTCGGATGATTATAATAGTAATTTATTGCGACCAACTTAAATTAAATATAATTATATATATCTACTGATATTTAACTAAATCATGTCTTTCAACCAAGAAAATAAAATTTGATTAGTTTTTTTTTTCATTAAAGTTGAAATCTCGTTTACTAACGACAACATTCACTATGTTTGTAAATCTATTCCGTTCAATATCTCATAGAAAAAAAAAATCCAAATCGATAAAAATCGATTGCGATGTTTGATTGAATAAAGGGTCGATTGTGTTTACATAGAGTCAATCTCTAGCCTAGACCTCCGCCCCGCGCACGTCGCCTCATGCCACCATTTTGTTCCTAAAAAACGTTTGTGCGCAGCCTTCTGCGCAAAGTTTGGGGTCGCCAAAATATAACGGCCGTACAGTAGGTACCTACTCGCGCGCAGAATAAACATGAAATGGCATCTTATTATTCGAGAAAGGTGCCTACCTACTAATTAAGATCTACTAAAAAAACACACTCATAAACACACGACGCTCTCATATTAACTACACCTGCACTGGTCTATCATCAATACTATCAGTTTCTCACACAACACGAAACAAACTAATAAATTTTAATCGCAACAAAAAAAACCACAAGCGCATTCGATGACGCAAGAAACCGAACTAATAATTCGCAAAAAAATCCTTTAAAGTTTGCGGGGTGAGGGAGGGGTTGTAAGGATGCGTGGCCGGCTTGCCTTTGAGGCATGCCGCACGCTCGACGCTCGCGTGGTGCCCGGCGCCCCGTTGGCGGTGGCGCCAGCACCGGCTTGGTTTAATAGCAAAATGTGATTTCATCTACGTGTCGCTCTAGCATAGCATAATCAGCCTTTTAATGTTCCCACTGCTGGGACTCAGGCCTCCTCTCTAGGAGAAGGAATGGGCCGTAATCCACCACGCGGGCCCAGTACGGATTGGTGAATGTCACATGTCTTCGAATTTTTGGTTCTAGGACATGCCGGTTTCCTCACGATGTTTTCCTTCACCGTTTTGAGAGCAGTGGTGATGAAATAAATTACACAAAGTAATGCGCCTGGCTGGGTTTGAACCCGCGACCTACAACTCGTAAATCGAGGCCGTTACCACTCGGCCACCACTGCTCTAGTTTTAAATAATTACCTAAAATGGGTTTGAGTTTTTAAAGAGATAAGGATAAGGAGATAGTGTTCAACAGTTTACAGTAACACAGAAGTCCTGGTCAGTATTTGTAAAGTAGGTAGTGGGTGTAGGAACCTTTGAAGGCCGCATTCGGTACATAAACACACTCTAAACTTTAAACACTAAAGACTGGATGTGTCTCAGCTCAGACTCCCAGATGTAAATTGTAGTGAAAAAGTCACAGCCCCACTGTTGGAAGCGTCAATCATCAAATTGACCCCTCACTCTGAGTGCAGCGAGAGTGTCAGACTGTCCGGTAAGGACCCGGACATCCGGACGAAGAGCTATCCATTGCTGGATGTGGTCGGAGGTCCACAAGCTCGCGTCTACGGTGGCCGGGACTTACTCTGCGACTCCCGACGTCCGGGGCATCTCTTGGGGCGGCGCGGCGGCTAGGTCGAGAGGGTGTTCTCCCTCTCATGCGTTTGCTATGGGTTTCGCCGTAGACCTACGTTGTCAAAGAAACGAACTCATGTGTACGGTGTGCGTTCCACATGATCGTTGTGTTTAGTATTCATTGCATTTTGTAACTTCAAATACGTAATTTGTTATGAAAAATCGATAAATTTGATTTTGTTTGGTCAGAAAAAGTTTACTAATGACACTTTTACTACGATTATGAAAATAAAAACGAAAAAAAATATTTCACTTTGACCTTGAATATCTCCGGAACCAGTGATTTCCCAGACATGTTCTAGAAGAAAAAAACTATCCCAGTGATGGGTAGAATATGTAGTTTTCGTTTACGTTAAGGGTCTTTTTACACCCGTTATATACCTATCTCTCTTTTTTCGCGTTGCCTTTTTGTCAAAACATCGCGTTGAATTGCGTTAGATTAAGTAACAACCTTTTAAACCAAGCTCGATGTTGACGATAGACAGTGAAAAAGTACCCACTTAAATCAAAAACTGGAACCTCCCGAACTTGCCATGTCCGGTAAGGACCTGCGTAAGGCGGAAAGTGAGGACGCCATGGCTCCTCTCTAGCCACTCTTCATAAAGGGAACTTACAGGATTGTGGCGTACCCAGCGCGAGTGGGTGAGCTAGACTTAAGAGTGGGCTGTTGCGCTAGCGAAAGTAAGAGTAACATCACATCGTAAATAATACAATTTCCAACTGTTTATTACAACAAAACGCAATAATATTTATTTTTGTTTGTAATACCGTAATCACGGTATTGGCTCGTCAATACCGTGATTAAAAAACGACTAATATTATCCGTGATTAAGGTATTACGGGATCCCGCAATACCGGTACTGAAAGCCCTAATCACACCCCGGCTGCCGCCGCAGGAGATGCCCCGGCCACCTTAGGTGCGAGCTTGTGGACGACGTGCATTGGGTAACTCGCCATTTGGTTGGTCTTTCTGTAAGGACTAATTCCGAGTTGACGGCGCGTAGGTAGTGTTCTACGTGCGCCTTAAAGAAACAACAGCAAAACTGAAGTGACCCAGTAGGGCCGATGCCTGCTAGGGCTGCAGGAACATTTGAAGGAGTTATCACGACCCTAGAACGCAAAGGGCAAATGAAGGAACATAGGTCAGTAAGATTTTGACACGCCTTCTTGTTCAAACCTAGAGTGGGAGGATAATTTAATGATTTCCACCTCAAAAAAGTGCTATGTTATGAGAGAGCAACATAAAGTAGATTGTTTAGTAAATATAGAAAATAAGGAAACACATTGTGATATTTAACTATTTATGATTCAATTTCACGGTAATACAAACGTATAATAAGACAAATCATATGATTAATTTTATTGTTATTATAAATAAAAAAATAAGTAGTTACTACTTATTTTAATATTATATATAATATATATATATATTTTTTTCTATAATATATTTGTGAAAATCAATTAATATCTAGATATTAATTGATTTTCACCAATATTATAAGTACTTGATTTGATGACTTTTGTTTGTCTTGATTCCAAGATATATACATGAGACTGATTAAATTACAATAAAAATAGACCCTATGGAAAAAATAATCAACGTAATAGGTATTATTTTATAAAAATTCATGTATTATTTTCCTATAAAAATAACTGTTTTTGATATTATGTACATATTTGATAAGTATACTCTTGTCACTCGGGAACGAATAGGTAGATTATGCATGTCCATAGCCTTCTACAAAGTAGAATATTCAGGTTTAAGGTTTAAGAACAGATTTATTTCTCATAAAGAATTGCTTACCTACATAATTCACTTACTGAGAAACAATATTTAAAACTAAAATTAATAATTAGAGCGCACAGATAGTACGTATGTAAAATAACAAAACAAGATAGCCAGGAAAAAAATAAAATAAGACAAAATGTGGGTAAATCTAAACAGATAACATACTCAATCGTAAGTTAACCAAACATAACATGGATGCACGAATTTGATTTATACTAGATGTGGCACTGATGGTATCGTTTGTTATTAGCTCGTTTATTATTATAAGTTTATTTTATTTTTAGTTTATTGTTCTATTTATATGTTCCGTTTTTTTCAACGCAGTACTTTATTGACAACGCAGAATTGTTAAAGACATTTTTTTTAAATGATACCCAGTAAGTACCTACCTACCAACAGCTTACAAGTTTTAACTAAAATTATCAAACGGATATGTCGGGTTTTCAATGCGCTTCCTCTTTATAATCATCACCGCTTGTCCGTGGCAGTTAAGAAATGAAAAAGCCCGTTATTCTCTAGAGCCCATTAGAAAAGGTCTAACTACTGAGGACGCATGTAACTTTTGTGAAGCGCTTGTAATCTTCGACACACTTGACTTCACATGTCAGTCATTCTTATAAGTGAAAGACTATCGATGCTTCATAAAATTGTAATTTGAAAGAGGATTTCGATTAGAGGCTGAACTTATCGCAGTATAGTGAAACGTAGTTCCTTACATATTATAAATTTTCCTTCAAAGGTAAAATTCGGAACTACTATTTGAAGTCCTCTCAACCTTAGTTTGGTCTTTTGTCATAATTGTTATTTTTAAGTTCTCCTAATTATAATGTATTTATTAGTTTATAATACTAGCACATATAAGTATTTTATTATTGTAACTTAATTTAATGATACTACATTCCACTTGATATTTATCTGTTATTTATTTATTGTGCACACCTACCACAGTGTTGTCTCCTTTAACCCAAAGGTTGACTGGTAGAGAATGCCTTGTTGCATTAAGTCCGTTTATGTACCACAACTGTACATGAAGTTTCAATAAATAAATAAACAATGTTTATTCCGACATTGATAACATAAGTTGTAAGACTATATCTTGGTTCAAAGAAAGAGCGATTCTGTCACCTACTAACGAACAAGTAGATAAGGTAAATAACATAATTCTTTCAAAGATTGCGAATCAATTATATTACTCAGTCGATACTGTTCTCGATTTGGAAGAAGCTGTTCATTTTCCTACAGAAATTCTTAATTCTTTGCACAAGTCTGGACTTCCTCATAAAATAATGTTGAAAGTAGGTTGTCCTGTTATTTTATTAAGATATTTTATATTTCACCAGGTTGGTAGTTCGTTTAGTAGAATTAATGCCATACGTGGTGGCTCATTAATCTTAGTAAGCAACAACCTTAAGTTCAAAGAACGAAAGGATATTGTGAGCCTATCTGTTGAGCGGTCAGTTGAAATAGCCTGTATTGAATTGGAGCAGTTTATTATATTAAGTGTGTACAAACCCCCTTCTGGATTGTATGACTGCTTTGAAAAGGTAATGGATGAAGTATTCCACAAGATTTCCAATTCAAACAAGTACATAATCACTTGTGGTGATTTTAATGTTAATTTATTAGAAAACTCAGGTTTACGTAGTAAAATTTTAAGTCTATTTCAGTCCTACAATCTTGTTAACTTATTTTTGGAGCCCACAAGATTAACTCCTACTAGTGCCACATGCATAGATAATATTTATACGGATGTTGTACCAACTCACAAAGAAATTATAAATTTATTAGATTCTGATCATTGTGGACAGTTAATTACTTTTCAAAACCAAAAAAACATTGTGGCTAAAAAAAATATCACTGTTAACCCTAAAACTGCAAGTCGTTTAGAAACTTTTAAAACTAAACTCATTAATAATTTACCAGACTTGTCTACATATGATGATCTCAATAACCAATATCAAGGTTTCTTTAACATATACTGTAATCAATTTAATTCTACTTTTATACCTAAGACTATTTCGGTTAATAGTAACGTTTCGTTCTGTGAATGGGCTACCACTGGTATTCATAAAAGTAGAACTCGGCTTTACGAATTGTATGATGAAAGAGTTCTTGTTAATACTGCTGAATTTAGTTCATATGTGCGAAATTATTCAAAATTATTTAAAAAAAAATTGTTCTATAGCGAAATCGCGTTATTTGAGTTCCAAAATTAAAAACAGTAATAATATAATTAAAACTACTTGGAATGTTATAAATAGTGAAACTGGAAAGTCTACAAGACCATCTAGTGACTATAGACTTGTAATTAATGACAATGTGATCACATCGGACTCACAGGTTGCCGCGGCTTTTGAGAACTTCTTTTCAGAGATCCCCATATC
This sequence comes from Mythimna impura, assembly GCA_905147345.3. Classification (NCBI taxonomy): domain Eukaryota; kingdom Metazoa; phylum Arthropoda; class Insecta; order Lepidoptera; family Noctuidae; genus Mythimna; species Mythimna impura. The sequence goes on from LR990339.1 coordinate 32,958,391, forward strand.
AACAACAAAATCTCTGAACTCGTCACCTACTGCTGCAGAGTCTCTGCTTAAAGAAAATGTTAAAGTTTGCGATTCTGATTTTAATTTCGAACATGTGACTTATGTAGATATTATTAAGACGTTTAACTCCTTGAATGTAAAAAAGACTGCAGATTTATGGGGTAATTCTGTGGACGTTGTTGAGTCTATAATCCACATTATAGCTCCTTCTTTAGCTTTTATTTTTAATAATTGTATTGATCGCGGTGAGTTTCCTGATCTAATGAAGAATAGTAAAATAATTCCAATGTTCAAAACGGGTAGTACATCTGACCCCACGAATTACAGACCCATTTCAGTGCTACCCACTTTTAGTAAAATATTTGAGAAACTTATTTTAGAGCAACTACAAAGATTTTTTAACAGACATAAATTATTGCATACCAAACAATTTGGTTTCACAAGGGGTCGTTCAACAACCGATACCGGTGTTGAACTTTTAGGACATATTTATAATGCATGGGAAGACAAATGCGATGCCCTGGGCATTTTTTGCGATTTGTCAAAGGCCTTCGATTGCGTTCTCCATGAAACATTAATCAGGAAACTACACCATTACGGAATCCGGAACTCCTCCCTGGATCTTCTTACATCTTATCTGAGTAAAAGGATTCAGAGAGTTGATGTAAACGGAAAAAGATCTCCTGGATCTGTAGTAAAAATGGGTGTCCCTCAGGGCTCAATTCTTGGCCCATTTTTGTTTCTTATATATATAAACGATTTACCTTACCTCATAAAGGATGTCATGGCCATACGGATGGTGCGAGGATACCGGACGATTTCCCGCGAAGCGGCGAGCCTCCTTGCTGGACATCCACCATGGGATCTGGTAGCAACAGGCCTTGCTCACATGCACGATCTGCGCATGGAGATGCAACGCCGGGGCGAAACTCCGCTGCCGCGACAAGTCGCAGCATGGCGGACAGAGCTCCGGCGGGATCTCATGGAGAAATGGCGACAGCGACTGTCGCGACCCAGTGCTGGGCACGCCACAATTATGGCGGTAAGTCCCTTCTTTGAGGCGTGGTTGGAAAGACCTCACGGCGTCCTCACCTTCCGCATGACGCAGGCTCTCACCGAACACGGGAAGTTCGGGAAGTTCCTGCACCGGATTCGTGCGGAAGCGACGCCCGGGTGTCGCCACTGTGTGGACCGCCCGGAGGACACGGTGGAGCACACGGTGGAAGTGTGCCCCGCTTGGGAAGAGCACCGCCGTGTCCTCGTGGGGACGATCGGCGGCGGCGATCTCTCGCGCCGGGCCTTGGTACAGGCCATGGTCCGGAGCGAGGAGGAGTGGCAGGCGGTCGCCTCCTTCTGCGAAGCAGTAATGCTAGCAAAAGAGGCGGCCGATCGCGTGAGGCAACATTTCATTTCATTTCATTTATTCATTTTAACAATTTACATTGTGTCTGAATGTTTTACAAAATAATAATAATAATACAACAGAAAAATAATTAAAAATCACCAAAACATTTCCAATAAAAACAAAAAAAATAAATAAAAAATAAACATTAGAGTAAAAAAATTAAATTAAATAAAAATCACAATTACACAACAATATCAACACAAAAAGAAATTATAATAGATGGTAAAATTTTTAAATTCATGGTTGTCAAAAATCATTAATTCATTAAAATTGTAAGTAATTGTCACTTAAAATCATATTTTATAATCCATTTAAAAACATGTCAAAAAAATAAATAATCACAAAACATGTCAAAACAATTCAAATTGGTTCATAAATACTTAATAAAAACAAAAGATAAAATAATTTAAATCATCAAGACAACAATGAACCAACATCATGAACATAAACGTTGAGTCATGAATTCCTCAACTGAATAGAAACATTTTTCCAATAAAAAGTTTTTGAGCTTATTTTTAAATAGGGTGGTTTTATATAATATTTCTTTCAGTTCTTTAGGTAAGCAATTAAATAATTTTACCGCTTGATACTGAACATAGTGTTTTGCAATATTTAATTTGGTGTTTATTTTATGTTTCAAGTATCGGTTCCGTGTGCTTTCCCTTTGGTGTCTTTCGTCCTGTGTTTCATAATCATTTATGTGTTTTGCCAGGCTAGTCAAGACTATCAGTATATAAAGGCTAGGTACTGTTAGTATCGACAGACTCTGAAAATACTTCCGACAGGACTCGATTTGGGGAATGCGAACCATTGTTCTGATTGCCCTCTTTTGTAACAAAAATGCTCTATTAGAGTTATACTTGTAGCTATTTCCCCATTGTTGAATGCTATATCTCAATCTTGACTCCACTAGTGCATAATAAACTGATTTTAAAATATATAAGCTAAGTTCATCTCGTAGGCTTCTGAGGGCATAGCATGCTGACGATATTGACCCGTCTATGGCTTTTAGTTCATTTTTCCAATTTAGTAAATGATCAATATGAACCCCTAAAAATTTTACCGAGTCTACAATATCTATTTTTTCTCCATTAAACTTAACAGTTAAATTATCACTACCACGTGATGTAGACTTGAACAGTAAGATGTTTGTTTTTTTTTGTATTTATAATTAATTTATTTGCCGTAAACCATGATTTGAAAAAGTCAAGAGCCGTATTCATGCTGTTGCTCAATGCCTCTGCAGTGGCTTCGCTAACAATAGCATTTGTATCGTCTGCAAATGCTACTAATTTTATATCAGGGTTTATTTTTGTTACTAGGTTAAGTAAATCGTTCGTAAAAATTAAAAATAGGATTGGACCTAGTATAGATCCCTGTGGGACACCTGTTAAAACCCTTCGCAACGGCAACGGTCCTCACGCCCCAACCGCCGCCGGGATTCCGATCCCGATTTCCGGCCACCGTAGGCGCGGGCTTGCGGACGGCGGGCAATGGGTGGCCCGCCGTCCGACCGTCCGGTAACCATCCGGACCGAGCCCAAGTCGTCGACGGCGCGTATTGTTCCGCGCGCGCCTCAGGGAGATGTCAGCAAATCGTAGGGGCCCAGCAGGGTCGAAGTCTACTGGGGCCATGGGTAGTGTGAAAACGAAACCGTAGCCCTGGGACGAAGGCAACGAAGGAACAGGAGTGGGTTTTTAGTCAGTAAAAGTCTGACACTATCTCGCGCTCCGCCCAAGAGTGGGATTTGTCATAAGATGATTTTCCCACCTATAAAAAAAAAAACCTCATAAAGGATAACCATAACATAGTGTTGTTTGCAGACGACACTTCACTTTTGTTTAAACTTAAACGTCAGCAGCCGGTTACTGACGATATAAATATAGCACTTTCAAAAATAGTACGCTGGTTTGATGTAAATAACCTTCTTAATGAAAAAAAAACTAAATGTATAAAGTTTACCATGCCTCATGTTAGGCAAGTAGAAGGGAACACCCAAATACTCCGAAATATTTTATTCCGAATTTCGATGTTCCGATTTTCAAAAGTCCGAAATTCATAATACCTAAGAATTATAAGGTCTATTATTAAAAATCACGAAATTTATTATTTCGAAAGTCGTAAATGCGATTTGTTAGTTTTCCGATTTTCATACGTTCGAAGAATCAAATGCACGAAGGGTTCTCGGTCCGAAAAACGATATTCCGATTTTCAATACTTCGAAATAAACTAAAAGTCAACATGTTGTGCTACAAAATTTAGTGACAGAAACGAATCGCTGCAAAACCGACTTCACGCAGTCTTGTCTGCCCTACCCCGAGAGTGTAATTTAAACCCGCGTAGGCGCGGAGGGGTAGGGCGGCCCGCGTGCTGCGGACCAGGTGGTTTGAAGGCCCGCCGCCGGTGAACATCTAAATACTCCGAAATATTTTATTCCGAATTTCGATATTCCGATTTTCAAAAGTCCGAATTTCATAATACCTAAAAATTATAATGTCTATTATTAAAAATCACGAAATTTATTTTACCGAAAGTCGTAAATGCGATTTGTTAGTTTTCCGATTTTCATACGTTCGAAGAATCAAATGCTCGAAGGGTTCTCGGTCCGAAAAACGATATTCTGATTTTCAATACTTCGAATAAACTAAAAGTCAACTTGCGGTGGTGAGCGTTAAAACCATCTGCGACGATAAGCTCGCGTGGGACCGCCCAAACCCCGCAGCGCCGGAGCCGTGACAGAAACAATGCTTGCTGCATTTTGCATGCCTGCTTGCATGCTGCATGCCTGCTTTCATGCTGCATGCCTGCTTGCATGTTGCATGCTTGCTTGCATGTTGCATGCTTGCTTGCATGTTGCATGCCTGCTTGCATGTCGCATGCTTGCTTGCATGCTGCATGTCTGCTTGCACGCTGCATGCCTGCTTGCATGCTGCAATAAATCCCCTGCATGCTGGAAAACGCATCTGTCATTAGTTTTTTAATTCTACCCCCTCATACTACGACCTCTGACGAGCATTTATGTGTTTATTTGTCTTGCTATACAGTTTTATGAGGCGTTTTTATTTCGGAATTTTATTAATCGGTATTTTAATAATCGGAATTCGTATTTTTGATGTTTCGAATTATCACTAAGTCGGACTTTTCGTTATTCGATCTATTGAAACTCGGTATTTTGAGAATAGTAATTATAAAAGTTAGGAAAATTGAAATTTAGGAATTATAAAAATAGGAGTAATGATAAGTCGGAGTTGTTATATTCAGAATTTTGAACCATTCGGAATTATGAAATTCGTATTTGTGACTGTCGGAATAAAGTTTTTCGTATTTATGTAGTGTACCCCCGCCGCCGCGGCTGAGGCTGGCCGGCTTAGCCGGCCAGCTGTAACGTGCTTTTGCTGTTCAAATGTGTGTGTTAATAGAGGGTTGAAGATGCACCAATATGTAAATGGATAATTCGGGCGCCAGATGCATCCTCAAAAAAATAAGCTCGGATTCGCTACAAGTTTGAAAGCATACGCCTTTTAAATAAAAGATTAAAAATATAAGTTAAGCTTAAAATCTTTGTTAAAGCCTTTAATTTTTCCAGCCCGCAGTTCATGACCATGAAAGGTTTGTAAGTGACATTGTCTAAGATTAAAACTGATTTGGTATTGTTGCACCTTGATGCTAAGTTAAAAAAAAAATTAATAGTTAATCCTCATCCAGGCAATGTAGATCAGTCCGAAGGGTTCCAACATCGAGGAATAGGAGAAAATGGAGATTAAATATATAAAAAAAACGCCAAACGGCTGAAACAAACCGATTGAAACCATTAGTTCTCATGAAAATTTTGAGTTCCAAACACGAGGTCGCGTAGAATTTTTTATTAAAAACTCACCGTTTTTTTTCTTGCTCGTTGAGTGCGCCTCAAATCGTCAAAACAAACAGGTGGGCGATAATCACTCACGAACTGGAAATTATAACGGGACAATATAAAATTTCGGAACAAAGGAAACCACGCTACGCGTCATGTGGAAATCCAATATTGAACTTACCGAAAAATACGGAGCAATCCGATCAAAACACAGAGGATGGACTTCTCCCCTCCTTTTAGGCCATTACAGGGCACTAAATATCGACGATTATTGTCGATTTATTCAAAGAATTTACAGAAACAAAAAAATAGCTGTTGGTCAAGATATCATCGGGTCAGAAAGTGAAAAAAATCAATCTGACAGCTCACTTTTTAAAAAATTTCGTCACCTGGATACACGACCTTTTGGGAACGACAACACATTATCGGTTCGGAAATCGCCCAAAATCGAATCATGTGGCGAGACGACTTCGACTCGTTACATTACATCCCTCCCCGAAAAAATAAAAGAAAGAATTTCTTTTATGTTAAAAAAGACTAAAGCGAAGCTTAGTTAAAAAGGAAAAAAAAATAATGGAAATATAAATTCCAAAAACAATAAACCCAAAAAAAGGTAAAAAATTGTTCTAGGAAAGAGCAGAATAATAAGACTACGGAAAATATCCACTAAGCCTATAATCAACAAACCAGAAATAAATACAACCTTGGAATGTCGCTAGTGTATAGATCCTTAAAATAACATGCACTTAAAATAAGTACAGTTAGACCACCAACACAACCGACTTACAATACCAAAAGAACCAACATGAGTGCAGTTAGGCACCTACGCCACTGACTAACTAGCTAAGTTCAAGAAAATATCGCAAGTACAGCTAAGCAGTATCGTCGCTGACCAACATGTATAAGGCTACAAACAAAAAACTAAATTGAGTACGGTTAGGCACCATCGCCACCGACTAGCAAGTATATTAAAGTAACAAGTAAGTTAATTTGAGTACAGTTAGGCGCAATTGCCGCTGTCTTATAAGAAAAATTCAAAGATATGTCTATGTGAGTACAGTTAGGCACCATCGCCACTGACTAGCAAGAACAAATTATAACCGTGAAACACAGTATCAAATCTCGCAATACCAAAGGTGCAAGAGAACAAAGGAAGAATGTTGTGACCGGTATAACACCACCGATTTTCCGAGCACAAACATCTTAGAAAACGCATATTGTGATCGGCACAACACCACCAATCTTCCGAGCACAATAGCAAAAAACTGCATACGCAAGGATGCAAAAGAGAAAGAAAGAATGTTGTGACCGGTATAACACCACCGATTTTCCGAGCACAAACATCTTAAAAACGCATATTGTGATCGGCACAACACCACCAATCTTCCGAGCACAATAGCAAAAAAACTGCGTACTGTGATCGGGTCTATACCAACGACTTTCCGGGCACAGTAGCAAAAAGCTGCAAAATCAAGAAAAAAAGATCCGCAAAAAAATATAGGAAAAATCCCTACCAGTGAGAACTAGCCACTAGCATAAAAATCCCTAGAGTTAAGATGCAGAAAACCAACACGAAAAAAAGCTAGAAAATCTACAAAAAAGAAACGCATAAATCAATACTATTTCCACAAAGGGGAAACAAAAAGATCCGCATAACTTAAAAAAATAATAAGATTTTGCATCCTAACACAATAAAGTTAGAAGCAAATCTTAGACATGCAGGTAAAATAATAAGTACCTAAATTGTAAATAAGTAGGAACCTATTAATAAATTGTAAAAAAAGTGTATATAAACTGTATAAAAATAGTGTATACAATAAAAAAATATTAAGATCTTTTGATATGAAAAACGTTTGTGTGTGGGTGAAAAAGTTATCTAAATGTCCTAAGTAGTATTTTAGAATGTCAAACTTGAATTTAATAAATTCGCTTGAAGCTTACCTTGTAAAGTTTCATTCAAAGGTCAGTAAACCTATCATTCATCCTGTCATACATCATCTATTATAAGACCCTCCAAACAAAAATATCAAAAACAAGTCAACACTTGTAAACCAAATTAATATTTAATAATATCTTTAACATGATAACGTCCAGTTGAACCCTTATTAAGGTCTTTTAAAACATAAACGTTATCAGAAACTTTTTCTGTAATTTTACATTTAATAAACTTAGGAGCAGGCTTTGCCGAAAAATAAGCAGGTGCATGAGATTGAACAAAACTTCTTCTCCACACAATATCACCCACATCAAAAGAAATGACTTTCCGACCCTTATTATAGTAGCGCGCATTACGCTGATAAGCTTTTAATAAATGAGTTTGAACTATAACAAAAATATCACTAAGTGAATTTAGAGAATCAGCATAGTGACTTCTATTGGGAACTTCCAGTTCACTTAAGTCTTCAATAGAATCACTTAAACGATGTAAAGAAGCATCAAAAATAAGCTCCCTTCCAAACATCAAGAAATTTGGAGTGAAATCTGTAGCAAGATTAACACTATTATTTAAAGCTAATTGGACATGAGGTAAATATTTAGACCAAGTCCTATGATCATCTTTAACAAAACAAGCTATGCAAGTCTCAACAGTTTTGTTATATCTTTCAACAGGATTATTTTGAGGCGTGTACAAAGTATTATAAAATATTTTAGTAATATTAAAACCTTTCATGAATTCTACGAAATGTTTAGAAGTAAATTGTGTACCATTATCGCAAACAATTATTTTGGGACAACCAAATTTAAGAAATATCTCTTTTTCAAGAAGTTTATTTATTACTCTAGTAGTAGCATTTACCATAGGAAAAATCCAGCAGTATTTAGTAAAAACATCAACAATCGAAAGAATATATTTATGACCAGAATAAGATTTAGGAAGTATACCTACAATACTGATAGCATCAACATAGGTTTATCGACTTTTTTAGGGTTAATCATAATACCAAAAGGAGCATGAGTGGTATGTTTATAAGCTTTACAAGTATCGCAGGCTAGAATATATTTTTGAACATCATTAAACATTCCTTTCCAAAAATAGTGTTGCCGCAATTTATTCAAAGTTTTATGAATACCAAGATGACCAGAATTAATATCGTCATGATTAGAACGAATTGTATCTAAAATATGTTCTTTAGGAATAACTATTTTCCATCAAATTTAATTCTGCTCTTTTTTAAATCAGGCAATTTAATTGCAGAAGGCAAATTCTTTTTAATGTGTTTATTATCCAAAGCATTCATTGAATTAAAAGAAGGCAAGGCATGCGTAGCAAAAGCTGAAGAAGAGTGTGCAACCCTGTCATTATGATCAAAAGGATGTTGAACTTCCGTTAAATTAATCATGTCAGGCACATGAGCATTAGCGATAGGAACTGTGCAAGGACCGTCAGATTCCAAATTATTCTTTTCAGCAAGAGGCGGAGACAACTGAACTTCCTTCTCCATGATGAACAAGCTAAATGATGAATGAACTCTATTAAGCGAAACGCAAAACTTTAAATATGCAAAATATTTGAGGTTAAGTTAAAATATTAAGTTTTTACTTTTCTTATATGAAAATATCAAAGTGTTTATCCGTGAAAAGATGCAATAATACCTTACAATATAAGTTTGAATGCCTTATAGTATGATTTAAAAGTAAACTAAAGTTAAGTTTTAACTTAATTAAATATAGAACAAAGTTACACCGCACTGAGTTTAAACCGTTGAAAACTTAAAGTATAACAAAAGCTGTCTTACCATACAATTCTGTTGCTTATGTAAAAGCAAAATGCAATGCTGTAACAATAACAGTTAACAAAACATAATAATATAAACAACAATAATATTGTAATATTGTGTACAATGATGTTTAGTAGGAAAATATTGTTCACACAAAATATCAAAAGAATTTAAATTGTTTACAGCAATTAACAATAGTTAATATTACAACATAACATACCTGTAAACAGTATTAATAAATTATAAGATGCAACAATAATACCAAACAAGGTCATAAAACTACTTCAAGGTCCCTGTTCGCAGAGCGACAAATGTAACGAACTGCGAACAGCACATTACACAGCAAGCCGAAGCTGCGGTGGTGAGCGTTAAAACCATCTGTGACGATAAGCTCGCGTGGGGCCGCCCAAACCCCGCAGCGCCGGAGCCGTGACAGAAACAATGCTTGTTGCATGTTGCATGCCTGCTTGCATGCTGCATGCCTGCTTGCATGCTGCATGCTTGCTTTCATGCTGCATGCCTGCTTGCATATTGCATGCCTGCTTGTTTGTCGCATGCTTGCTCGCATGCTGCATGTTTGCTGGCACGCTGCATGCCTGCTTGCATGCTGCAAATCCCCTGTATTATTGATGAATCACTTAGGTTCGGTTAGGTTAGAACTTATGTTAGAAATTTATAGGATATATATACACAAGGATAATAACTGTAAACAATCTATGCAATTATGAGTAGGAAAACGCATCTGTCATTAGTTTTTTAATACTACCCCTCATACTATACATAATATTACACTTCTCTCTGACGAGCAAATAAATGTTTATTTGTCTTGCTATACAGTTTTAGAAGGCGTTTTTATTTCGGAATTGTATTAATCGGTATTTTAATAATCGGAATTCGTATTTTTGATGTTTCGAATTATCATTAAGTCGGACTTTTTGTTATTCGAGCTATTGAAACTCGGTATTTTGAGAATAGTAATTATAAACGTTAGGAATATTGAAATTTAGGAATTATAAAAATAGGAGTACTGATATGTCGGAGTTATTATATTCGGAATTTTGAACCATTCGGAATTATGAAAATCGGTATTTTGAAATTCGTATTTGTGACTGTCGGAATAAAGTTTTTCGTATTTATGTAGTGTACCCCAAGTAGAAACTAGTGTGCTAATAAAAGGTAAAGAGTTGAGTCCTGAAGATAATACAGTGTTCTTGGGCATAACTCTAGATGCTAAGCTGCAGTGGGGCCCACATATTGACAAATTATCAAAAAAACTTAGCTCTGCAGCATACGCTGTTAGACAGATTCAAAATTTAACTGATGTAGAGACTGCCCGTTTAGTTTACTTTAGCTATTTCCATAGTGTCATGTCGTACGTATTCTACTGTGGGGAAATGCCGCCGAAATACAGTCAATTTTTGTTTTGTAAAAAAGGGCTATTCGTTCTATTTATAAATTAAGCCCCAGATACTCCCTCAGAGATAAATTTAAAGAAATCAATATAACGACTGTACCTTCACAGTATATTTACGAGAATATTTTGTATGCACATAAAAATATAAACATATTTAAAAAATACAGTGATGTTCATAATTTTAATACTAGGAACAAACACAAATTTGTGGTTCCTACAACCAGGCTGAAAAAAATAGGGGGCTCATTTAGATGCCAATGCACACTTCTATAATAAACTTCCTAGTCATATTCTACAACTAAGCCTTAATAAATTCAAATTATTTGTAAAGCGAAAACTTTGCCAAAAGGCTTTTTACACTATAAAGGACTATGTTGAGGACCAAAAGGCTTGGGATTGACCTGCTCCAGTACGCACTGCAACTGTTGTCTTATTATTTTTTTTTTCTTTTGTTTTTATTTTTAATTGTGCTTTTTATTATTTATTACAATTTGATATTGTAGATTATTTTTATTTTGCAATTTGACTTTTATTCTCTATTAATTTTTGACATCAATGTTTACTTTGCTAAAGTATTACATTTTGTAAACTATATTTTTTCTTTTATTATTGTGAACGTGAGGACTATGTTGATTGCTTTTTTTTTCCTTTTCAGTAACTTTAACGTATGTCTGGCAATTTGAGTATTTTCTGCGGCCTACTCAAATGTCCTTTCCTTGGTATTGTTTGTCAAGTCGTTGAGCTCCTTAGTAGTCCTGAGTTGAGCTTTACGAATACTGACAAATGCTTGCACTGACTGGACAGGTCCACTCAAATCTGTATGGTTCTTTCTTCAAAAGACTATTTCAGACAAATCTGCATGGTTCTCATGTGATTTGACCATTACATATTTACTGTATGGACTTTAAAAGAGACTTTGACCCCAGAGTTTGTTTCGGTGTTTCTTCTCAGGGTAGTCAGCTAGGAAACACCGGCCTCATCTAGTTTAAAAATGACGGAAAAAAATGACGTGTAAAAGTGTTTTCTTAAACCTATTTACAAAATAAATATCATTTATCATTCAAATCTGAATCCACCTAAACTTTGCAATGGCACGCGTTTGCTGGTAAAATTACTAAAAACTTTCATAATAGAGTGCACAATACTCACCGGATGTGGAAGATGTATTGATTCCCCGAATGCCTCTGATACCATCGGATTTACCGTTCCAATTTAAACGCCTACAATTTCCGGCAATGATATCTTATGCAATGACCATTATTAAATCGCAGGGTCAAACTTTCAAAGTTGCAGGTTGCGTGCTTAGATTTGAGCGTTGAGTATTTTTCACATGGCCAATTATATATCGCTCTTTCAAGAGTAACATCTAAAGAAAACAGGTTTGTATTGTCTAATGACAAAGCTGTGAACGTTGTATATAAAAACATTCTATAGTAGGTATATTTGGTATCAGAATTGGACCCTTGCGAAGCCGGGGCGGGTCGCTAGTATTCATTATATGGGATACAAAAACAGTATGTAAATTGAAACACGGCTTTTCTATACGGTTTCAAGCATTTTATGCGACTTACACTATGGAAAATAAAACAGCGTAAATACTCATTTCGGTAGGTGTTCCCAAATTGGGTACGGCGACCATGATTGGGTTATTTTTTAGATGGGAAAATCATCTAATGACAAATCGCGCTCTTGGGTGGAGCGCGAGATAGTGTCAGTCTTTTACTGACTAAAAACCCACTCCTGTTTCTTCGGTGCCTTTTGTACCAGGGCCGAGTCTTCCTTTCAGAATCAGACCCTTGGCCCCAGTAGGCTTCGACCCGGCTGGGCCCCTACGGTTTGCTGACATCTCCTTGAGGCGCGTGTAGAACAGTACGCGCCGTCGACGACTTGAGCTCGGTCCGGACGGTTACCGGACGGTCGGACGGCGAGCTACCCATTGCTAGCCGTCCGCAAGCCCGCGCCTACGGTGGCCGGAAATCGGGATCGGAATCCCGGCGGCGGTTGGGGCGTGAGGACCGTTGCCTCACGCGATCGGCCGCCTCCTTTGCTAGCATTACTGCTTCGCAGAAGGAGGCGACCGCCTGCCACTCCTTCTCGCTCCGGACCATGGCCTGTACCAAGGCCCAGCGCGTGAGGTCGCCGCCGCCGATCGTCCCCACGAGAACACGGTGTTGCCCTGCCCAAGCGGGACACACCTCCACCGTGTGCTCCACTGTGTCCTCCGGGCGGTCCACGTAGTGGCGACACCCGGGCGTTTCTTCCGCACGAATCCGGTGCAGGAACCTCCCGAACTAACCATATCCGGTGAGGACCTGCGTCATGCGGAATCACTAGCCACGACTCAAAGAGAGGACTTACCGCCATAATCGTGGCGAGCCCAGCACTGGTTCGCGACAGTCGCTGTCTCCACTTCACCATGAGATCCCGCCGGAGCCCGCCATGCCGCAACTTGTGGCGGCAGCGGAGTTTCGCCCCGGCGTTGCATCACCACGCGTAAATCGTGCATGAGTGCAAGGGCTGTTGCCTCCAGATCCCTTGGTGATAGGCCAGTAAGGAGGTTCGCCTGGTATCCCCGCACCATCCGAACCCCTTTTTTGGTCTGTCAGACTCTTACTGACTAAAAACCACCTCGATGTTCCCTCCCACACTTGGACCGGGGATCGTGGGAGCTGATACGCCATCCATGATCCCCGGCTAGTGCCGGCCCGCCTATGCAGGCCACCTCAGACCCGCGGGGAGTGTGATGTATCCTCCCCCCGCGACGTCCAATAGGGGCGCGCGTGGAACACCGCCGCCTCGAGTCTTGCTGGATAAGCGGGGACGGCGGACGACCCCGAGTCCGCCGTCCCTCCGGACCTCTGTATGGGGGCTGGAAGAGGGCGTTGTCTGCCCTCCGTCGACGCCCGGTTCGCCTGCTGCGGCACGGGAGAGTGGCCACGGCCTCCCTCTTCCTCTCCGCAGCCTCCTTCTGCGAAATTACGGTTTCACAGAAAGAGATCACCGCATCCCACGACTCGGCGCTCCCGACCATCGAACGAACGACGGCCGGCAGCGACAGGTCGGGGCCCACATCAGATACAAGGGCATCCATCCGAACCCCTGACCTGACCCTCTGGCATGCGTTCAACCGGGCCGCCGGCTGCTTCCGCAGCGCCGGCGCCCACACCGGTGCGCCATAAAGGGCCATGGACCGAACGATTCCCGCGTAGAGAAGGCGTCTGGACCCCCTAGGTTGGATAGGAGCCGTTTGAGGGCAGCCGCAGTCCGATTCAGTTTGGGAGCCAGACGTTGGAAGTGCTCCTCGAAATTCCATCGGCTGTCGAGAACGAGTCCCAGGTACTTCATCGTCGACCCGACGCCGATGTGAACTCCTCCTACTGTTAGTTGGGAACCCGGTGGTGGCGCGTTCCGAGGGTCGTGAAAGCACATGGCCTCGGACTTGTGCAATGTCACCTCGAGTCCCAACTCTTGGATCCTGTCCACGACTGTCGCAACCACGCGTGTCGCTAGTTCGACCGCCGCCTGGTACGACTCCCTGCGCCAGGACCAGCGTGTCATCTGCGTAGCAGTCCTCGCTGACCCCGCCAGGGAGGTCGCCGCGCAGCACGTAGTCGTACCCGATGTTCCACAAGGGCGGCCCTAGTACCGATCCCTGCGGAACACCGCACAACATCTCTCGTCGTCTCCACTCTCCCTGGTGACTGGGCTAGATTATGTACCTGTCCGACAGGTAGTCCTCGACCACACGACAGAGGTAGTCGGCCACCCGGTGATACAGGAGTGCCCTCTCAATGCTATTTCAAGGCAGGGAATTAAAGGCGTTGGCAATGTCCAAAGACACGGCCAAGACACACCTGCCTTGGGACACCGCATCCCCCGTCGTGAGAGCTCACACGTGCATAATGGCGTCCACCGAGGAGCGTCTCCTTCGAAAGCCGAACTGTCCGTCCACCAGATCCGGCCCCACCCGTGTTAGGTGCGTGACGAGGCGGTCTGCAATTACTCTTTCAAAGAGCTACCAAGATTGGGTTAATGCTTCATGGAGAACTCAATTGAAACCCCTAGACAAATTAAGGTGGAAATACGACTTCTTACAACAACTGTCGAAATACGAAACAGATGTTGGGCCTGCATCCACAACAGAGGCCAACAATTTGAGCAGGATTTGTAAAAATTATAAAATAAATGTTAAAAACTCAATTTATTTTTTTTATTTCTAACCCACGAAAAGAGAGATACGAAACAGATTTTTCCTCAGAGTGAAATAAAATTTTTAATAGGTTTTTCAGGTATCATTTAAGCAAAAATCAAATCAAATCAAATCAGTTTATTGCAAACATGTTGTACAGTAGTTGGAATAAAAGTTAAAGTTTCAAACATGCAGGGTTGTAAGGGCACTGCAAAACAAATAAACAAATTTCAATAAAATAAAATACATTTCGAAATTCATACACTTTTTTTTTTTTCCGTGGGAAAAACATCTAATGACAAATCCCGCTCTTGGGCGGAGCGAGAGATAGTGTCAGACTTTTACTGACTAAAAACCCACTCCTGTTCCTTCGTTGCCTTCGTCCCAGGGCCCCGGGTTTCGTTTTCACACTACCCATGGCCCCAGTAGGCTTCGACCCTGCTGGGCCCCTACGATTTGCTGACATCTCCCTGAGGCGCGTGTGGAACAATACGCGCCGTCGACGACTTGGCTCGGTCCGGACGGTTACCGGACGGTCCGACGGCGAGCCACCCATTGCTCGCCGTCCGCAAGCCCGCGCCTACGGTGGCCGGAAATCGGGATCGGAATCCCGGCGGCGGTAAGGGCGTGAGGACCGTTGCCTCACGCGATCGGCCGCCTCCTTTGCTAGCATTACTGCTTCACAGAAGGAGGCGACCGCCTGCCACTCTTCCTCGCTCCGGACCATGGCCTGTACCAAGGCCCGGCGCGAGAGATCGCCGCCGCCGATCGCCCCCACAAGGACACGGCGTTGCTCTGCCCAAGCGGGGCACACCTCAACCGTGTGCTCCACCGTGTCCTCCGGGCGGTCCACACAGTGGCGACACCCGGGCGTCGCTTCCGCACGAATCCGGTGCAGGAACTTCCCGAACTTACCGTGTTCGGTGAGAACCTGCGTCATGCGAAAGGTGAGGACGCCGTGAGGTCTTTCCAACCACGCCTCAAAGAGAAATTCATACACTTAAAAAGGAAAAGCAAAAATTATTAGTATTACAAGTAGGTACGAGTATTAAAATAATGTCAAATCAATTTAATGTCAAAATAAATATAAATGTCAAAATAAATGGAAATAAAACGAAAATAATAATAATAAAAATAGTAATAATGAATTTGGATTATTTAATTATTTATTTGTTTTTTTTTCTTCAAAAAACTCTGAGTGTGTAGTAGCACTTCTGGTTCAAATAAGTGAACAATTTTGTTTTAAATAAATTGAGTGTTTTAATTTCTTTTAAGGACTTTGGAATTTTATTATATATCTTGATACACATTACGGGCCTGTATTGAAAATAGATAGCTTTGAAACCGGTAATGCTAGATCGTTTTCGTCGTGGCTGGGTGTAGTGATCCCTATTTAAGGGGAAAAGTGACATATTTTTCCTGACAAACAGACATATTTCAAAGATATACAGAGATGTGAGCGTAAGGATATTATGTTTTATAAAGTGTGGTCTACAGCTGTCCATACATCCTATATTTGTTAAGATGCGTATTCATCTTTTTTGTAGCTTGAACAGTTTATCGGCGTCCGTACTATTACCCCATAGCATTATACCATAACGGAGCCAAGAGTGCGCGTATGCGCTATAGGCTGCTTTTGCAGATTTGAAATCCGTAGATCTTTTCAGTTCCGATAGCGCATAAGTAAACCTAGAATTTTTTTTACTTATGTGTGCTATGTGAGATTTCCAGTTTAGGTTCGTGTCAATGTTAAGTCCCAATAAATTGAAATTATCCACGCAGTCTAATGTAATGTCATTAAAGGTAAATTTTATGTCAAGGGGTCGTTTTTGGTAAGGTCTGAATTGCATAATTTTTGTTTTAACAAAATTTAGTTCGAGATTGTGTTCATTTAACCAAGTATATATGTCAGATAGAATTCGATAAATGTCATTGTGAAGGGTCAGATTATTTGAGCAAGGAAAGACAACAGAAATGTCATCAGCAAATAAAACGCTTACGGCATCTATTTTTTTAGGGAGATCATTTATGTAAATAAGAAATAATATGCATCCGAGTACGCTACCTTGTGGGATTGATTTATTTACAGTAGTCACTTCCGATTTAACATTAGCGATTTCCCCAGTACAATGATTGTAGTGCTCAATTTCTACATATTGTGAACGGTTTTCGAGGTAAGGTAAACCATTTATGAGCTATGCCACGTACTCCTATCCCGTCCAGTTTATTCAAGAGGATGTTATATTGAACTCTATCGTACGCTTCACTCATGTCTAGAAGAATACCTATAGCGTATTTCTTTTCATTAATTATATTTAACATCTGTTGCACATATCTACAGGCGTGACGACATAGCAGTTTCTAAAATTTTTGAGAAGGTAGGCAGAAGTGCTATGGGGCGATAGTTATTACAGTCAGTCTGCAAATCTTTTTTATGGATTGGTTTGATTACCGAGATCTTAAGTAAATGTGGAACGGTTCCTTCAGTAAAGGATTGATTTATTAAGAAAGTGAGTGGCATGGCTAGAACCATTGCGCATTTTTTTACTAATGAGGGTGGAATTTCGTCAAAACCATAGATTCTCTTGTTTTTAAGGTTTCTTATAATTGAGAGTATTTCATATTCATCTACAGGTTTGACAAATAAGAACTTATATTTTTTGTTATGACCGGTCGACCAGTTTGATGACTGGACTTTCCACCAACTGATCTAAAGAAGTCGTTAAATGCGTTTGCAACAATCGTGGGGTTTTCCGTTACCGTATTTTGTATCTTTAGTTTTATATTTTTCTTTGTGCGTTTAGTTGTTTTATTGGTGCGTTCTTTTATTATTTGCCACATGGTTTTCGAAATATTGGTACTACACACACCGGCACAATTAGGAGAACACAAAAAAAAGACTGTTTATTTTTTTATTATTAGCTATATATGTATATTTTCAGCTTAATTTGGGCGTGGTTATTCAATATAAACATGACACAACATAAACTAGGGTTAAACATTGTTTATTTATAGATAATTACAAAAAATTAAAAATTTGAGACATTTTTGCATTTTTTGAACTATTTTAAAAATTAAAACTTATCTTTGAAAAGGTTATTAAATTAATCACAAAATTAATATCTTGTATTGCCTCCGCGGGCTCTAATTAGGGCTTGAATACGTCTACCCGTCTAATGACACTTTCAATCATTTCCTGGGGCAAATTGACCCACTCTTCAATCAGGGCCAATTTTAACTCCTCAACATTCCTAGGAGGTGGAATTCTGTCCCGTACTTTCCGTCCAATCATGTCCCAGACATGCTCTATCGGGTTCATGTCTGGGGATCGTGCTGGCCAGTCCATTTGAGTAATTCCGATTTCAGTTAGGTAATCGCGAACCACACGAGCAGTGTGAGGCCGAGCGTTATCGTGCATAAAAACAAAATCTGGGCCTATAAACGGGGCAAAAGGCATTACATGGGGTTCCAAGATTGTATCCTTTTAATATTAAAATCAAATTTAAAAAAATCATAAATAAAATATTTTTAAAATCATAATTTTGTCTTATGTGACTCGATTCACAGTTCTAGCGAATTCACAAAGTTATAAAAAGATTTTTATGGCATGTGGCACATCACTAGCAAGATAAGATAAACTAGAGGATTTTTGAGGAAGTTGGAAGAATCCGGTCACTTTTGGTTTTTTTTTTTTTATCGCCAAGTAAATAGCTGTAACATGGCTTTAATTCAAGTCCAAAACTTTGCATGTAAATTAAAAAAAAAACTAGATAGCTATTATCAATAATTATAAATTTAAAAGTACTCTAATACAATACACATCTAAATAAAATTAAAATTCAGAGTCTACGCCTTATATATTTTTTTAAATATTTTTTTTTTCCACAACTATCACACAACGCCGTCTAGTTTGGAACTAGACGGCTAAGCAGAACTTGTGTTATGGGTACTAGACAACTGATAAACATACTTATATATTTCTAAATACATACTTAAATAGATAAATTACACCCAGACCAGAACAAATGATCGTGCTCATCACACAAACATTTGTCCTGGGTGGGAAACGATCCCACGACCTCCGGCATAGCAGTCAGGGCCACTAACCACTAGACCAACAGGCCAGTCAAATTTGAATGAAAACTTTGGGCCTTATTTTCATAAAACAATAAAAATTCGATGAAAAAAATCCACAGGGCATGAGAAGTGTTTAGGGGTCTGAAAGGATAGCAGATGACCCCTCCCGTCGACCATTTCAATTTGGCACACGATGCACCAAACACCCTGTATATCTAATCCCACCAAAAACATTCTGTAAAAAACTAGCCAAGTCTGCTTTTTTTTTAGGTAGGAAAATCATCTTATGACAAATCCCGCCCTTGGGCGGAGCGAGAGATAGTGTCAGACTTTTACTGACTAAAAACCCACTCCTGTTCCTTCGTTGCCTTCGTCCCAGGGCCCCGGGTTTCGTTTTCACACTACCCATGGCCCCAGTAGGCTTCGACCCTGCTGGGCCCCTACGATTTGCTGACATCTCCCTGAGGCGCGCGTGGAACAATACGCGCCGTCGACGACTTGGGCTCGGTCCGGACGGTTACCGGACGGTTGGACGGCAGGCTAACCCATTGATCGCCGTCCGCAAGCCCGCGTCTACGGTGGCCGGAAATCAGGATCGGAATCCCGGCGGCGGTTGGGGCGTGAAGACCGTTGCCTCACGCGATCGGCCGCCTCCTTTGCTAGCATTACTGCTTCGCAGAAGGAGGCGACCGCCTGCCACTCCTCCTCGCTCCGGACCATGGCCTCTACCAAGGCCCGGCGCGAGAGATCGCCGCCGCCGATCACCCCCACGAGGACACGGCGTTGCTCTGCCCAAGCGGGGCAAACCTCCACCGTATGCTCCACCGTGTCCTCCGGGCGTTCCACACAGTGGCGACACCCGGGCGTCGCTTCCGCACGAATCCGGTGCAGGAACTTTCCGAACTTACCGTGTTCGGTGAGAACCTGCGTCATGCGGAAGGTGAGGACGCCGTGAGGTCTTTCCAACCACGCCTCAAAGAGGGGACTTACCGCCATAATTGTGGCGTGCCCAGCACTGGGTCGCGACAGTCGCTGTCGCCATTTCTCCATGAGAACCCGCCGGTGCTCTGTCCGCCATGCTGCGACTTGTCGCGGCAGCAGAGTTTCGCCCCGGCGTTGCATCTCCATGCGCAGTTCGTGCATGTGTGCAAGGACTGTTGCCTCCAGATCCCATGGTGGCTGGCCAGCAAGGAGGCTCGCCGATTCGCGGGAAATCGTCCGGTATCCTCGCACCATTCGTATGGCCATGACCCTCTGGCATGCGTTCAGCCGAAGTCTCGATGGAGCTGCCTGTTTATCTCTAAAAAGTAATGAAATCTAGACAAAGCGTGCCAAGTCTAAGGTTCCTTACTGCGATTTCTTTATTATTATAGTTAATGTTGTGTGACTTGGCCGTTGATCAATACGTTGAACAATACGTTTTCCAAGTGACAATTTTCCATCGTCAATGGGTAGCGGTTCTGGCGACAGATTGGTGCAAAGGCGTCATGGAGCACCTAGTTTTGTACCCTTGTGTATCCTTCAACGGCCAGGAAACTCACCGCGATCGATGCAATTATTGAAAATAAAAGCTAAAGAAGGAGCTACAATGTGGATTATAGACTTAACAACGTCCTAATTACCCCATCAATCTGCAATCTTTTTTTACATTCATATCTACATAAGTCACATGTTCGAAATTAAAATCAAAAGCGCAATCTAACATTTTCTTTCAGCAGAGCCTCCGCAGCAGGAGGTGAAGAGCTCAGAGATTTTGTTGTTGATTGGGGATCTCTGAAAAGAAGTTTTCAAAAGCCGTGGCGACCTGTTACAGTCTCTTTCTCTCAACACAAGTCATTTATTTTATCTCCCAGCTACTGTACCAATAATAATGCGATTATCAATCGCCTACCGTTACAATGGGTAATTTACACCGTCAAATGACCAAGTGCATCATAGTTAGCATAAAGCAGGGAAACACGGAGTTACGACACACGTTACATCCCTAAACATGCTGCCGATGAACTAAAGAGAAATTATAATCCGTCCGTCACATAACTACGGGTTAACTTTAATTAGTCGCTACCATTATTAATAACAGGCCGTCTTGTGCAGGGGGAGACACAAGTGTTAGGCAGGCTATTCAGTTCTGTCATATGTAGCTGTGACACTCCATGTTAGGTACTGTTAGAACTATGTCAGAAAAGAATGAAAAAAAAATCATGAAGGTACTTATGGTAAATGCTCAAGTGCAACTCGCAAAATTCTAATTGCCGTACGTTTTTTTTGCATTTTGCAGTTCGGTATCGAATAGTAAGGTAAAAAATAAAATATTTGCTCTAGTGACATGTATATGTATTTACATAATTATACTCATTAATTGGCATTCAGTAATTTCGTCACTCACTCAAATATTTTTCAAAACTGGTTCTAGAAAATACGTGTTTTCTAAAAAACCTTAACCGTCTTATTACTAAAAAATGCTTTAGTACTGTAGTAGAAGAAAAAAATCAAGGAATGGCAGCGTGTAGAGCCTGGAAACGCTAGTTTAAAAGCTGAAAAAAAGAGTGAGTATGATGTTTTAAGGTTACACTAGTCGACACTCTTTCCATACAAATTTCGGGGGGGTATTACTCCACAGTTTGACATTGTACATCCAAAGTAATGATATGGTTTTATCTTATTCTTAATTTTGTCTGTACGGAAACAGAAAAACAAAAATAATTTCCGTTACAAAGTTATGAGCCAAAAAAGTTTCTGTTTTTTGATGATTTTAACGCAACTTTAAGTGTAAAAAAGTAACAAAAATCGTATAAAATCTCAAAAACGAAGTCGGTACCGACAAATTTTTATTATCGAAGAGTTCTATACAATTTATTTGTATTAGATTTATGCAGTGGTTTTTTCATAAAACTCGATTTTCCAAAGCACTACTCTTAGATTTTACGAACCGTCTAATTTCATTTCAGTTCGGAACGGTGTTTGTGTGCATGCGAACCATACGATGTGCATATAATTTAGCGTCTAACTGCTCATACTTGATATAATCGCTGTCGGACACAATGCCAGATGAGAAATCTCAATTTTTGGCCTCACCCATCAGCGAGTTCGAGCCCGCGACTAGTTCAGCCTTAAAGAAGAAAGCCAAGAAAGCCGTGACAATAGCAAAATGAAAAGCCCAGGACAAACTATATGACACACTGAACAGTCCTGCAGGCCAAAAAGAGCTATACCGGCTTACTAGAATAAGAGAGAGAAAGGCAAGGGATGTTTGCCAGGTAAGATGTATAAGAGATGAAACTGGAATGGTTCTATCGGATGATGAAAAAATCAAAAAGAGGTGGAAGGAATATTTTGAAAGACTGATGAATGAGGAAAATAATTGGATTGGGGTTTTAGAGAATAAATCAGTGAATGTGGGGTTAGTGAGAATGGTTAGTATGGATGAAGTTAGAATAGCAGTAACTGGAATGAAAAATGGTAAAGCCATTGGTCCAGATTTAATACCAGTTGAAGTGTGGAAGTTATTGCGAGTGGATGAATGGACGTGGTTGGCTTTGTTCTTCAATAAGTTGTTGCAGGAAGAAGCCATACCTGATGAGTGGTGCCATAGCTCTTTGGTGCCCATTTTTAAAAACAAATTTGATGTGCTTGAGTGCAACAATTATAGGGGAATAAAGCTAATGTCACACACTATGAAAGCCTGGGAGAAAGTTATTGAAAGGCGACTGAGAGAAGAGAGCGAAATTTCACAGAACCAATTCGGTTTTATGCCGGGTCGGGGTACAGCGGATGCCATTTTTGCTATACGCCAGCTGTGCAAAAAATACAGAGGTGCGCATAAAAACTTGCACATGGTATTCGTTGACCTCGAAAAGTTCTGTGGTGGGCCCTTAAGGTGTGCCTGGGAAGTATGTGCAGTTGATCCGAACGATGTACAGTCGATGCAGTACCCAAGTCTGGTCTACAGTGGGCACCACTGGCAGCTTCAATGTGGCTGTCGGCTTACATCAAGGGTCGGCTCTCAGCCCTTACCTCTTCCTGATGATAATGGACGCTCTGACGTCGGACATTCAGGAAGAGGCTCCCTGGTGTATGCTGTTTGTCGATGACATTGTGCTGGTTGCTGAAAGTGGCCTAGAGGTCCAAAACAGATTGGAGGTGTGGTGGCACAGACAGGAGAGTGTTGGCCTGAAATTGAGTAGAACCAAAACAGAGTACTTGTTCTGCGATTTCGGCGGTCTCTCCAATCTAGTGCCTTTAGCTCTCGCCGGAACGCCCATACCGATCTGTTCCGACTTTCGGTACCTCAGGTCGCTCGTCCAAGGGGATGGTGAGGTAGACCGGGACGTAACACATCGGATCAACGCAGGATGGATGAAATGGCGACAGGTCACGGGAACAACTTGTGACCCACGGATGCCCCTCAAGTTGAAGGGTAAAATCTACAAGTCCGTGATAAGGTCTGTCATACTGTATGGATCAGAATGTTGGGCTGTGAAAAAGACGGATGAAAAAAGATTGCACGTTGCGGAGATGAGAATGTTAAGATGGATGTGTGGTGTGACAAGAATGGATAAAGTGAGAAATGAGTATGTTAGGGGAAGTTTGCAAGTGGCGCCAGTGACTGAAAAGTTGAAAGGGTAGTTTATCGTGGTATGGTCATGTGAAGAGGAGGGATGAAGCGCATGTTGCTAAAAGAGTTATGAATTTACATGTGAATGGATGAAGAGGGAGAGGGAGGCCAAAGAAAAGATGGATGGATTGTGTGAGAAGTGATATGAAAGAAAAGGGAGTTAGTGATAGTGTGACGAGTGACAGGACAGAATGGAAGAAAAAAACGTGTTGTGCTGACCCCAAATAAAATGGGACAAGGGCAGGAAGATGATAATTATGCTTTAGTACTGTAGTACTAAAATATTTTTTGTTTTGTATTTTTATGAGTAAAAGGTTGTTACAATAAAGGCTCATTTAGACGGATTTTTAATTAATAATTTATTCATTAGTCTTATTACTGTGACTGTTAAGTGACTTATGTATAAACATAAGTCGTGTCTGTTGTGTTGTTGTGTACGTAATTGTGAGCTACAGTAAAAAATGGAACAACAAATGAAAAATGTTATTGACTACGATAGTGACAGTAATGAAATTTCTTATAAAGAGCATAACACATTTAATTAAAATTGATTGATTAAAAGTGATTTGTAAAAGAACCACTGTTTTTTCTTCAAAACGTTTCTTGAACCTATAGTTATATGCAAAATCTTCGTTACTCAATTCAAACGAATTCCCATGATAACAATGTCTGTAAGTAAGATCACCGAGATGTTTCCAAAATATTCAAATCTTCCAGATCGATCAAGTCTATCATATTAATATCCATTTTTAACGATTTTTATATGGATTAACACACAATCACAATCAAGGCTAACCTTAAATATACATATTAGTATCGAAGTTGGTACCATAGTTAAACTAGGGATTTGGCGGTTTAACTTTACTACCATAGATAGTTCAGAAACTAGTGATAAAATATATGTATATGTATGTATGTAATAACATTTTATTTAGTCATGGTCTTAAACCATGTAATAATCCCGGAACTACACTACATTGAGATCGCGTTTTGGAATAAGGCGGCAATAGTTTTGGAAAAAATATTTCGTCATTTGGAATCTCAATAAAACTTCCAAGGTTTCTTAGACATATTTTCTTTACTTTTTAGGGTACCGTACCTCAAAAAGAAAAAACGGAACCCTTATAGGATAACTTTGTTGTCTTCGAATTTTTAATGTTTTATTTAATATACAGCTATATTAAATAAAACATTAAAAAATTTGAATTTCCCGTGCAACCCTGGAAACAAATACAAAAAACTTAAAACAAAAAATCTGGAAGTCACCTTTATCTGTATATATCTATCTTCTATCTATCTGTACATATATAAATGCTTGGTCCTGAATGACTGACGGATCAACGCACAGCCTAAACTGCTGATCGTAAAGACCTGAAACTTAGAGGGTATAATATTCTTTGTATGACATAGACATCCGAAAAGAAAGAATTTTTAACCGACTTCAAAAAGGAGGAGGTTATATGTTCGGCTGAATGTGTGTTTTTTTTTTATGTTCACCGGTTTCTCGGTCAATTGTAGACCGATTTTTTAAAAAAATATTTTGATTGAAAGGTTACGCTTCCGAGTTGGTCCCACAGATACTCGTATATTGTTATGATCTGATCATGAACTTAGAAGATATGGAACAGAACTCCTCATAAGATCACAGCAGAACCGTCGTCGTACCAATTGAACTTGCTTTGTTTATACGTGTAGTCGATGATGATGACTAAAAGAAGAGGGGGCTAACTTTAGGCATCATCGTCAGATTAGTTCGATATATTACTAATCTGATGATGATGCCTGAAGTTAGGCACCGGAAATCCGTAATAAATTAATTTAATCTAACCGTGTTTGGTATTATTAGAATTGTCATGAGATGCACTCTGGCTATAAGGTATTTAAGTGTGGCTGATAGGTACTTTTTAGTGGTGGTACCATAACTAAAAAGTGTATTAAACTTTTTACCAAAAAATACAACCGACTCCAATGTAAAAAAAAAACACTGAAAAGTGCAAAATAACTTTAAATTTCGGAAGTCGGTGTTAAATAACGAAGAGACAAAACTATTATAGAAACACCGACTTCCGAAATTAAAGTTATGTTACACTTTTCAGTGTTTTTTTTTACATTGCAGTCGATTGTATTTTTTGGCAAAAAGTTTTTATTCGAAATTGTATTCGTAAGGGGGCGAAAGTTTGTATGAGACAACTTGATTCCTTGGTCCAATCGACTTCAATTTTTGCAAAAATATTCTTTAACAGAATTAATGGAAGAGGACAGAAGTTATTTTGTGTGTAATTTGCTTCTAAGTTGATATCAATACTCCTTAGTACTTTCGATATAAATACATTTTATTTTGACACATGTTTGAAAACTCAATCTGATTTTATTCAAAAAAGGTTGAACTCACATAAAAGCTTGGTGCAATGCAAATACTCTTGAAGTAGAATGTATCGAAAGTTCAATGGTAAGGACTAGAACATTTTGGTTATAAAATAATCGAATCATTCCATAATTTAAAAAAAATTAGCTTAGAACATTATTTATATATCTATTTATATAAAAATGAAACCCTATTTCTCTTAGTCACACTATAACTTAACGGCTGGACCAATTTTAATCATTCTTTTTTTGTTATGTTCACCAGCATACAGGGAAGGTTGTAGGGTAGGTAGATAGGGTAAGTAGGTAGGTAGGGTAGGTAGGCAAGTAGCGTATGGTAGGTAGGGTAGAGTAGGGTAGAGTAGAGTAGAGTAGGGTGGAGTAGGATAGAGTTGGGTAGAGTGGGGTAGAGTAACGTAGAGTAGGATAGAGTAGGGTAGAGTAGAGTAGGATAAAGTAGGGTGGAGTAGGATAGAGTTTTAGACACCGGAAAAGCAAAAATAATATTTTTACTCTAAAAGCTTAGAAAGGCTATTGCCCAACCATTAATACAAACTTTGGCCAACAGTGGACATATATTAAGACGACTGCGATTCATAGTTTATGAAATAATAAACCTGTTACAGCTATTACAGGTTTAACTAAAAGTTGGAGGAAATTAGTTAAATCAGTCTTAATTGTTATATTATTATATGGTTAGAGTCAAAATGGCGGATGTAGCACAGCAAATTAAATTATACCAATTTATTTATTTTTTTTATTCACTTAATCATTTTTTTCGTCGTTTTAAAATTAGAACAGAGTCTAAAAACATTATGTAAGTGACTTCTAAGTATTAGCTTATTTATTCATCAACAAGTATCATTCAACGTCAACATCTGTAGTATTTCATTTACATATTTTTGTTTGTTAGTTAAGTATTGGTACAAAATAAATAGTTCTTGCCTGCCGTGGATAAATCCATTCTTGTATCACAGATTGCATATCAGCAACTTCCAAAGAATTTCGTCTCATTTGAGTAGGTAATATTTAAAGCACAATTAACACAGCGTTGGCTTCTGCTGGTCGAAATATGGTACCCAGAGTCGGAATCCATCTCTCGGATGCTGGAGTTATTCAGAGAAGTAGAAACATAGTCCGAGATAGAGCGGCCGAGGATATTGTCGTACATAGTAGATTCAGAATCCATAGTCAGGCTGAGGTCGTCGGGAAAAGCGAGTGCAGAGTTCATTATTATTCCTCAATTTTCTTTGTAAAAACTCATCGAAAGAGCTTTGACATTTCAAAATGTGTTCGATATGGGATGATGCATGTGGAATTCTGTAGGAGCGATGGCCTGAAGCGAGCGACGTGACCCTCCGCCGCGCCACTCCTTTGATGACTACTTTTTGAGCATTCCACTGTGCACACGATGTTGGAAAGTAGCAGATTCTGGACTAATTGTGCTCCATTGGTGTAATTGCTGCAAGGCGTTCTGATGTGAGTATAAAAATAAATAAATAAATAAAATAAATTATGAAACCGAATAGTTACTAAAATAGGCACAAACTGAAATATCGCATTTCAAATGTAACGCGGGAAAATATGAAACTTGTTCTTTCCTTTGCCCGGTAGGCTAAGGTCATAAGACCATATCGCCTCGTCATCAGTAATCAATATTTTTTTGGGTTACATTAGATTGCGAGCGCAACACATTATAATGTTTTTGCAGTATTTGACAGCACATGTATCGAGTCAGCCTTCTCGGCAAGCTTCGCTGAGGTAGGCAATACTAAAATAAAATTCTCAACGCCATTTTTCCGAGATCGCGTCCGTTTCAATGATTCTACATAATTATATGTCCAGTTAAAAAAAAATGTGTAGTTTTGTATCTCAAGTGTTATAGACACTAATTTTAGATCACTAGTAATCAATTTACGAATAATTAAAACAGCCACTGAACTTCACTCAAGAAATCCCGCCTAAAACACCCAAACATTTTAAACGACGCAATTAATATTTTTATTTATTAATTTTTAAATAATATAAGCAAAATAATTGTTTCGTACGCATTTTTATCAATGAACCAAATGCATAATATTGATATAATAAATGATTAAAAAAAAAGTTCTGGTCGATTATTAAATTGTAAATTCTATGCAATCTATTATTCCGCTTGTAGGACTTTTTTATCCATGGTCAAGAAAAAATATAAAAAAAAAAACTTCAAAATGGATGCAAGAACCACGGAAACACTGAATTAATGAACATACTTATTGTTTAATATTATTTATCTGAACTTTGACTGACGTGATATTATTTTAACCTTTTGAGTGTGTAATTAGAGACACAATAGAAAGAAAATGGCGCGTGAACGCCGGCGTTAATGCGGGGATCAACAGCTTAATAATTATTTCTAATAATTATTAAGATTTTTAGTATAAATAATAACCTTGTCCATGGCATTGTCAATCTTAGGCCGTATCTTGGCCACTCCCTTTCATAAGTCAAACTCAGTCGGGCATTGGTCAATCGTAACAATTCATTCCCCTTAATTTTTTTTCTCTCTTGTAATTGTTAGCACTCGTAGTAAAGTGACCGTTAACAAAGGCATCGCTCGCATTTTTTCATCGACCATTTTTTCGATTTTTGTCTGTCACATACATACCTAGCATTCGACCGAGAGGAAATCAGAGCGACAAAGTTGGCAAAAAATTCGAAATGCTACCAAACTTTTTGATTAACTTTGACATGGTCTGAACTGAACGTAGTATGTTCAGTTATTATATTTGCCAACAACAAAATAGAGCAGGTAATGTGAAGGTACCTTTATTTGGAGGGGACAAGGGGAGTCGTCGGTGAGAGATTTTGTTTGTCTACGGAAGTGGAGGGGATTTGAACTCGCGTAAAAGCCTCGATGCGCTCATTTATAGGAAAGGGAATTGTGGGAGTGCTCGTCTCCATAGTCAGTTGTTTACTTACTGCCGGTGCTCCTTATTTGCTTTTTGTTGTTCTGTTTTATAAAATAATACGCGTTTGCCTGTAAAAGATATAAGTGTTTGCAGGTTTAGGTAACAGTTTCAGTTATTTGATATTTCTGCATACACTTACAGTTGCGCAATGTGGACATGTTTTGGAATGAACACGAGTATTAGGTGCTCTTTATGAAACTTCGAAATTCACAGTAGGTATCTGAAAGTTTTAAAACTAGTTAGACGTCTGTTATACCTAGAAAAATAAATACTTCTGGATAGGTTTTGGCCTAGCAAAGCTTTCTCTAAGGCCTGACTGTAGCACATTGCCGCGTTGTGCAGATATACGGTGCCGAGCTATGTCGAGTGGATGTCACGGTACACTACAGCGTCGCGTAAATGCACGATAAGACAATGTCGCAAAACGCTTTTAGACGACACAACACTTATGCAACGCGGTGTCGTGGTATGACGTGGAGTCGTACTGTACATTCGTTCAACACGACTCGGCGCCGCATCATATTCCGGCGCCGCTCCATAATGCGGTTAGGCCCTAAATGAAAAACAAAATCAAAGCCTATCGTAGACCACGGTGAACTAATCACTTCTGCCGTCGATTGTACACCACATAGTAACCGTGCGTATTAGCCTTTATTTGTTATGTATATTTCCAGATATATTCATATCGTATAAAATTACAGACAATTGAATTATGGCTTCTTTCCGTCACTGTATAATTGTCTCGCAAGTACCTATGTCCGGTCGGTGACGAACGTCCTTTAATCAGCGTGCTATATACTTTGCTACTATTGTTTTGATTATATATCCGTACTTGTTATTAAATGTGAATTCCTCTAGTCGCACGGTTGCGTGATTAGGGAAATATAATTGATTTTCAAGAACTACTCAATCAATTCGCTGCCGGTGGTTTTGCTTGCTTTCTTGTGAAAAGCTATAGCTATTGTCGAAATACTTAAATGTAAAGATGTAAAACATTGATTACGTCACGTTTCTGTGTAGAACACGTCAAAAATGCCTGAAATGAAGGAACACGGATGGGTTTTAGACAGTAATAGTTTCACAACCCCGTATTGCTCCACGCAGAGCGGGAGAAGATATTTGATGATTTTTCCTTATCTCAAAGGCCTTTGTTATACCTTTACGATCATTACATGTTTACTGTATGTACTAGACTGTAACCCCTGAATTTGTTTCGGTGTTTCTTCTCGGGGTAGTCAGCTAGGAAACACCGGCCTCATCTAGTTTAAATTGTCGAAAAAATTTACGTGTAAAAGTGTTTTTAGAAACCTATTTGCAAAATAAATATCATTTATCAAAGCGTGTCAATACCATAAATTTCATACTTTTTTCAGTCCTTATTACTGATAGGCATTTACTTTTTCTAGAATCCCAGGGTAAAATGTTTGTGCTTGTTATGATCGTCATCGAGATTTTAACCTGGTGTTCACAAATCACTAGACACATTTTCCTGCGCAACTTTGCCGCCTAACTCATCGTGGTCTAACAACTCGAGAATGAATGACATAAATTCCTGAGGCAAGCGTGAGACTGTGACATCATGCGAAGTTGAATTGTACAGTCAGGGAACTCCAGTGCACAGTCCCCGAAATGTAAACGACAGAAAACCGACAGGCTAGTAACTCAGCGTCGATGCTCAAGACTTTGGAGCTTCGACTCAACAAGTGCATCAATGCCGATGATTAGTAAATTAAAGTACACTATCTGCATAGCAATACACTAAACTCTATTTATTCGGGACATGTCAGCGTGGGTAGGTTTTAAAAGTGTATGGTAGTTACGCTATTGACAGAAATGGTATCAGCCTACTCCTTCGGGCATTATGAGTGATTGAGGTATGTGTAAGTACCTTTTTTTTAACTGTCATTTCTACATTTTCCGCTACAAATGGCGTAACTCCAAATTTCATACTTTTGACAATGAGCAATAAACTAAAAAGTTTTGCGATCAAGTGATTTTTGGTAATCAAATTTTTTGTTTTCGTCATAGTGTAATTTTAAATATAGGTACAGAATATAAGAATGAAAATCTGAATCAGATTGCATAAAAAATTAATATCCCCAAAATGGTTTTTACGCCCTTTGAAAGAGTCGATTTGGTTGTGTTTAGTAGTCAATCTTTAAAAAGAAGCATTTTTCTTGATAAATAGTAGTACTTTTCATCAAGATATTTGACCATTTGGTCAAGATAAGTGATTTAACCATGTATTTTATCAAGATTTATCAATTAGTCACTATTTTTAACCATTGGCTGAATGTACAACGGATCAAAAAATTTTTAAATCCGTTATTTAACTACACCTTCCATGTCGGTAACGTCAATATTTCGCACATCACAGAGTACCTATTAGTAATATTAGCATCCAGGGCCAAGGGAGGCCAGTCTCGAACGCAGTGCGATTAATTTGCTTGATGAACTTAATGGCTAATTAAAAATGATTTTAATTAGGAAATTCTCCAACTGTATGACTATTTTTTAACGTTAAATCGCGATTTATTCGACTGGAATGTGAAGACGGGATCTTATTTCGAAAAATTGATTTGATCTGTATATTTATAATTATACTTAAGTATATTTTTTTAACTAAAACTCAAACCCATTTTAGGTAATTATTTAAAACTAGAGCAGTGGTGCCCGAGTGGTAATGGCCCCGACTTACGAATTGTAGGTCGCGGGTTCAAACCCAGCCAGGCGCATTACTTTGTGTAATTTATTTCATCACCACAGCTCTCAAAACGGTGAAGGAAAACATCGTGACGAAACCGGCATGTCCTAGAACCATAAATTCGAAGACATGTGACATTTACCAATCCGCACTGGGCCCGCGTGGTGGATTACGGCCCATTCCCTCTCCTAGAGAGAGGAGGCCTGAGTCCCAGCAGTGGGAACATTAAAAGGCTGATTATGCTTATGCTTATGCTTATGCTTATATTTTTTTATGTTTAGTTGTGGTACATAAGAGGCCATAAAAACGTGGACGTAAAATTAAAATCATATTATTATCATGTCTCTAAGTAGGTAGAGGATCCGTTTCAGAAGTATCCTTCACACATCCGAGCCGGCAAAAGCATTTTTGATCTATCTTAAGATATATCATTCTTGTGTACGCATTAGTCACCTAACTCCTCCTAAAAGGCATGACCAATTTGGATGGAATTTTGTGTGGGTCCCCTGAATGGTTTAAAATACAATTGGACCCTGTAGATGGCTTTGTGATCGCGTTGTAATCTAACACCTCCTAAATAGCTGGACCAATTGGACGAAATTTTGTATGTATATTTTTGTGGCTCCCTGGATAGTTTGAAAATACAGTTGAACCCGGTAGGTGGCCTCATGATCGCGTACAATAAGTCTATTTAAATTGGTGATTAAATAAAAAGAGGTTATATTCAAAATTACGTGTTCCAGTTAGACGAGACAAAACGGGATAAGATGGCATAAAATGGAGGAAAACTGGGACAAGTCGAGGCAAGATGGGGGTAGATTGGAACAAGGCGGAGACATGTATATAACTAAGCATTATTTGTTGTGTCGAAATGTCGAGATGTGTGTGAGATACATACTATATTCTCTATACTCTTCCAATATTTATAAATATATATTTAAAAAAAAAAAACTAATTTGAAGGTAAAAGTGGCTGTGTCTGCGGAGCAGGACCGGCATTTAGCCAAGCGTTTTTATCAAGGATATAATCTTCCAGTTTATAATACGCTTGTCTACATAGTGTGCGTTTAATGCATGCTTTAAATTTGGACTCATTTAGTTGTAGAATCTCAACTGGTATTTTATTATAAAATTTTACACAGTACCCCATAAAAGAACTATGTACTTTTGCCAATCTGAATCGAGTTTGATCTAATTTGTTCCTATTCCTAGTATTAAAATTGTGCCTGTCACTTATTTTAGTTAAAAAAAAGATGAATATTTTTCCGAACATTCATAATGTTTTCATAAATGTATTGACAAGGAACCGTCAGGATGTTTATTTCCTTAAATAGTTCCTTAAGAGAATCGTGTCTGCGAAGATTATATATGGCTCTGATAGCCCTTTTCTGCAGAATAAAAATAGACTAAGTCTGCAGCCCGTCCCCATAGCAAAATACCGTAAGACATGATACTGTGAAAGTTACTAAAATAAACTAGTCGCGCAGTATCCACATCAGTAAATTGACGGATTTTTCTGACAGCATATGCTGCTGAACTAAGTCGACCTGCCAGAGATGTTAAATGAGGACCCCATTGTAGCCTCGAGTCAAGCGTGATCCCTAGCAAAACCTTATTCTCGACGAATTCGAGTTTCTCCTTGTTCAATACTATGTCGGAGTAATTACTTTTAACATTCGGTAACGCAAATCTTATGTACTTAGTTTTTTTTCCATTTAATACTAAATTATTAACAGTAAATCAGTTTTGGACTTGCTGTAAAGCATTGTTTACGTCATCAAGATTTGTGGAACGTCTATTGATATTATAAAAAACTTTTTACAAAAAAAATTTAACACCGACTTCCGAAATTAAAGTTATTTTACACTTTTCAGTGTTTTTTTTTACTTTGAAGTCGGTTGTATTTTTTTTTGTAAAAAGTTTTGTTTTACACTTTTTAGTTATGGTACCACCACTAAAAAGTACCCCTCAGCCAAACTTAAATACCTTATAGCCAGAGTGCATCTCATGACAATTCTAATAATCCCACAGTTAGATTATATTAATTTATTACAGAGTTCCGGTGCCTAACTTTAGGCTTCATCATCAGATCAGTTCGATATATTCCCCTCTACTTTCAGTCAGTCATCGACTACACGTATAAACAAAGCAATTTTACTTGTTACGACGGTTCTGCTGTGATCCTATGAGGAGTTCTGTTCCATAACTTCGAAGTTCATGATCAGATCATAACAATATTTCTATGGGACAAACTTGGAAGTATAACCATCCAATCAAAAAAAAATTTTCAAAATCGGTCCACTATTGACCAAGAAATCGGTGAACATACATAAAAAAAAAAACATACATTCAACCGAACATATAACCTCCTCCTTTTTGAAGTCGGTTAAAAAATTAACGACGTATCGTCAGCAAACAATACAATATGTGGTTGTTTTTTTAATAGATGCGGTAGATCATTTATATATACTAAAAAGAGGAAAGGACCCAATATTGAGCCTTGTGGTGCACCTATTTTGACTTTCAAACCCGGAGAATTGACACCGTTAATCTGAACTTGCTGTTGCCTGTCAATTAAATAAGATTTCACCAAGCTGAGTGCAAGTTTACCTAGTCCATAATGTTCTAGCTTTAAAAGCAAGGTTTCGTGATTAACACAATCAAAAGCCTTTGAGAGGTCACAAAAAAATCCTATCGCATCTTGGGCTTCTTCCCACGCTGCAAATATATGTTTTAATAAAGTGACACCAGCTTCAGTCGTACAACGACCTTTGGTGAAACCATACTAAAGCATTTGATTAAGCATAACTTTTTCAAACACCTTACTGAAAACCGGCAATACTGATCATCATCATCATCATCATTTCAGCCGATAGACGTCCACTGCTGGACATAGGCCTCCCCCAAACGTCGCCACAACGAACGATCCTGTGCGTCTCGCATCCATCGGATTCCTGCAACCTTCACCAGGTCATCGGTCCACCTTGTAGGGGGCCTTCCGACACTGCGTCTTCCGGTACGCGGTCGCCACTCCAGAACCTTTCGGCCCCAACGGCCATCCGTTCTGCGAGCAATGTGCCCTGCCCATTGCCACTTTAGTTTGGCGATTCTTCGCGCTATGTCGGCAACCTTGGTTCTCCTGCGGATATCTTCATTTCTGATTCGATCACGCAAGGAAACTCCGAGCATAGCCCTTTCCATTGCCCTTTGGGTGACTTTGAGCCTTCTGATGAGGCCCATTGTGAGCGTCCACGTTTCGGAACCATATGTCATCACTGGCAACACGCACTGGTCATAGACTTTCGTCTTGAGACACTGTGGTATATTGGATGAGAAGATACCGCGCAGCTTCCCGAACGCTGCCCAGCCGAGTTGGATTCGACGGTTGACCTCTTTCTCGAAATTAGATCTACCCAACTGGACTGTCTGTCCAAGGTAGACGTAATCGTCTACAACTTCGAGTGCAGAGTCTCCGATCTTGATCGGAGTGGGTGCTACATGGTTATTTACCATGACTTTGGTTTTGTCCATGTTCATTTTAAGACCCACTCTTTCGGAAGCTCTACTGAGGTCATTGAGCATTGTGCTGAGCTCTTCCGTAGTTTCAGCCATGACTACTATGTCGTCGGCAAACCGAAGATGAGTGATGTACTCGCCATTGACATTAATGCCCAATCCACCCCAGTCCAGAACCTTGAAGACATCCTCCATTGCGGCCGTGAATAGTTTCGGAGAAATGACGTCTCCCTGCCTCACACCCCGCTGCAGGAGGATAGGTTTCGAGGTCCGGTCCTGCAGTCTGACTGACATAGTGGCGTTTTCGTACAAACACTTCAGCACTTCGATGTACCGATAGTCAATCTGGCACCGTTGGAGAGACTGCAGCACAGCCCAAGTCTCGATCGAATCAAAGGCTTTCTCGTAATCCACAAACGCTAAGCAGAGAGGCAGATTATATTCTTCGGTCTTCTGTATAACCTGCCGTAGCGTGTGTATGTGGTCTATGAAACTTGTTAAACGCCATTTAAAAATTTTGAAATAGAGTAATGTTTATTTTTTTTTAAATCTATAGTGAATAATTATATTTATTTTTATTTTTAAATAGTAACTTAGAAAATAAGTTAGATGTTCTGGGCCATGATATTGATGATGCCAATAAATTTTATGATAACTTCTTTTCAGTAGTACTCAATGAATTTAATACAGCTTTTGAAAAGAAGTCTAAAAATATTTTCCCTAAGTTTGTATTTAGTGACTGGGCGACTAAAGGTATTAGGGTAAGTAGGGAAAGACTATATGAGCTGTATGGCCTTAAGCCATTCTTCAACACTGAAACTTTTAAATATTCATACAAATAGAATTAACTAATATTATTTAATATAATGAAAAACGCTCCAGGTACTGACAATCCCTGTTTCTTTTAAGTTTTTACCATAGACACTAGTAGTATAAGTAAGAACTAAATCATTTATTTAATTAAAAGCCTCATAAATTCAGAAAATGGATAGTTCAAATGAATTCATTTAAGTATATAATAACAGTTGGTATGTAAGTTGATTATAATAAATTCAGCATCAATCTTCACTGTAACAAAGCACATTATACTGTACTTTTATTACAAAGTGTACCGTAAAACAACCTTTTTAAACTTCTGTCTAATACTATCGCGAATAGAGTATAGAGAGGCCTAAAGTCCCAGCAGTGGGAACATTGAAATTATTATTAATAATTAATTATTATAATTTTATTATTAATATTTCGTTTATTACATATAAATTATATTTTAAAATATACTTATCAATAAAAAATAAAAAATAAAACATTTAAAAACAAAAAATAGTGCCCCTTCGGTATCGGGAACAGGGTCCAAGCTACCGGCGGTCTGGGCTCCAGAGAAAGGAACCTCCTAACAATACGAGCCGTGTCTAGGAGTACCGCTTTCTGAATCAAGCCCTTGATCCAGCCGCCTAACGCGAGCCTCCTAAGGTGTTAGTCGAGGATCTTGGCTACTAAGCCGTTGGCTGACACGACTATCGGTACAATGATCGCCGAGTCTACATCCCACATGTCGACAACCTCGCGAGCCAAGTCAATATACTTGATTTGTTTGTCTTTCTCGGCTTTCACGAGGTTCTCGTCATGCTTAACGGATATGTCAACAATCATTGCACGCCTCTCGCTTCGGTCCACCAGGCTTATTGGCTACAATAGTCCTGTCAGTGATGATGGACCGATTCCAGTACAACGTGATATCGCCATTATCGAGAACTGGGTCGGGCACATACCTAGTATGGCACCTCCGATTCCACTAGAGAGTACTTCAGAGCAAGTCGCTGATGGATAATCCTGGCTACAAGGTTGCGTCTATGCAAGTATTTCCCGTTAGCTAGACGAGAACAACCAGAGATAATGTGGCGGATTGATTCGCCCGGTCGGTGACATGCCCGACAGATGTCAACCGTGCCGTCCTTCACAATAAACGTCCTTCTCCGGTAGTTATTCGTCATGATAACTTCGTCCATAATTGCACAGACTAAACCTTTGGTTTCCCCAAAAAGGAAATCCAAACGCAGCCAGGCTACGGACGCCAATTGGTCTACATCGGGTCCGTTAAAGGCCCGGAAAAAACGTCCGGGAAGTTCCTTGCTCTGCCATACTTCCCTGCGATCATTAGTGTCAAGCACTACCGGTTTGCGCCAGTTCTCGTTAGCCAGGGAGAGCGGGGTGAGTCCCTTGTCCACTGCCACTGCATCACGATGCATACCCACGCAGCTTGGAAATATTTCCTGAGACTGCATACCTCGCGATTGTGTAGGGTCTTAGCATTTAAAAAACCTCGACCCCCAGACTTCCGCGGGATATACAGTCTCGTCACCGACGATCGTGGGTGATGCATTCGCTATGCAGTCAGCAGTGTACGGACCCGCCTATCTAGGGCGTCAAGTTTAGTTTAAGTCCATTTGAGTACGCAGAAAGAGTACATCAATACCGGCATGACCCAACCGTTGAAGGCGCGCACCTTGTTTCCGCCTGAAGAAGGCTACTGAATACCTTCTTCAGGCGTCCAAAGAAACGCTCCTTCAATGATTGCTTCATGTCAGTGATATTGATGCCTAGAGCTTCCGACCTACCCAAATTCTTAAAGGTTCCGGTTGGAGAGAGGGATCTCAGGTTTATGAAATCCGAGAGTTGAGTGCCCACGGATTCTACAACCTCCCCTCGCTTTACATGAGATGTACTAAATCTGTTATTTTTATGGGCGATATGAACGCCAAAATAGATAAACGAGAACCTGGTGAACATATGACAATGGGTTGCTATGGTTTCGGAAAAAGGAACCAAAGAGGTCAAATGTTCATAAACTTCTTTAAATGGATTTACATGCAGTTTGCACCAATAGACAGAGTGATGCATGAGGAAGGTTTAAGTGTGGGCGAGTAAATAATATTTGAAATCGAATTAAGTGTCATTAAGATTAGGTACCTAATTGTAATAATAAAAATATGTATATGCTAAAGTAGCAAAACACTATTACAAATATCAACCACTAGCTGCTGCCCGCGGCGCCGCCCCCGTCGCACAGTATGGGAATCTCGCAATCTAGGGGGATTTATGTATATATTTTTTTATATTAATTGATAATGTAATATAACCTACTAACACCTAAGATCCTATATATCACAGCTACATATTATAAATTCTTGTAGATAGGTTAAAAAAAAATACAAAAAATTTCAAACTGAGTAGATAATAATCGTTGTTGTACGCTTACAATGCAAACAACATAATTAAAGTGTTGTCTTCACTTGAAATTACTGGTCAAATTAACGTGAAGTCTTGTTTTTTTGTTTATTATTGGGTTGTGTATATCTTTCAAGGTAATTTAGAGTGTATTCTATTTAAGTAACAGTTAAACATTGATCTAATATCATCGTTTAAAAGCAGAGTTAAATTAAGCATTTTTTATAGATGATTTGCAAAAGTAAAGGTGTATTAAAAATGACCTAAATATCCCGGTGTTTCTATAGTTTTAATTTATAGTAGAGTCTTAACTTTTGAGAATAATTTGTTCTTCGAAATTACAAAAAACATTTTTTTTTTATATTTGGACCTCAAATGCAAAACAGGACCGAATTGATGCTATTTATAGTTTATTAGGGTAATTATCCTCAAGCACACTTTTCAGAAAGTACTATAATTGAAATTAAGTTATTTTTAATTAAATTTATTACATAACCTATATGTAACAAATTTAACGAAAAATGCACATCAATCGGTAGACATCGTGAACGCTTTTTAAATAAGAATACTTGACCAGACAATGTTTTAAATGAAATACCATCTACATCTGGTCTAGTAAATACTAGGAAGACCCTACAAAAGTTTTGTAAAATATTGCGATAAAACCAAAAAACGCAAAGTTCTGAATCTCATATCGTCTACTAGCCCTGAAAAAATTACGATTGCAACCTTCGAAAAGCAGTTAAAAGAGACTCTGCAGCTATCGTAAAAGAACTTTCTATAACTTCACTCATGAGAGGTTCCGTCAGGAAAAACGTACGTAAAAGAATGATTAGCGAAGGCTTTCAAGTGACTGTATAGGCCGATGCATCTTAGGGAATACTCATGGTATAACATGGTATGCCAGAAAATGTGCAAAAAGTTAAAAAATAATAATAATAATATTTTAATACAACTTTATATATTTTCTATCACTTTTTAAGTATTTTGATGTATTTGAATACCAATCAATATTATTTTTTAACTTTATTTGGAATTAAATCCCCCTAGATTCCCACACTGTGCGTCGTGTTATTCGGTACATCCTACCTTTCAATAAATTTCAAAGTTTTAACTAAATTTTTTTACCTATTTTTTTTCTTTTAAATCACTCTCTTATAATATAACAAACATCAATTGAATTTTATAGGTATCTAACTGAAAGTCTATCCCTTCACATAAAAAAGATTTCTAAATCGGTACACATAACCACATTAATTCGGTTCAGTAGCATGATCGCTTGCCGATATATCACCCAAGTTCAAACTTTCCGTACAATTACAAGAATCTAGTTTACCTGACAAATAGAATAATGGTATGCTTGATCCGGACTGTCGTATCAAGTGGCCTCCTTCAATAATAATTACCTACACACACATAACGATTTCACTCCTAATCAGGTTTAGC
The DNA here is from genome assembly GCA_905147345.3 of Mythimna impura. Taxonomy (NCBI): domain Eukaryota; kingdom Metazoa; phylum Arthropoda; class Insecta; order Lepidoptera; family Noctuidae; genus Mythimna; species Mythimna impura. Next base: position 32,997,868 of record LR990339.1, read on the forward strand.
GAAACTGATTCCACCTCATTATCCGTTTAACTGAAGGTTGTGACTTTCCTTACCGGTAGTGAGGCATGGGTGCGCTTTAAACCCCCTATCGTGCACATTGAAATGCCAATGGCTTTCGATATAACATTAAAAATTTCGAACTAATCAACAATTGAGGTGCTATTTTCAAATAAAGACTGCGTGTTTCACTCCAGTAATTACTGAGGGGGTGTTGGGGGCCTGCTGGGGGTGAAAGGGGGTGTATTGCGAAGTGAAAGCGAAGCAATAGTGGTAGGTGGCGCCCTCAGCGATTTATTGTTTTTAATAATAACGTGAACCCGTAACAAAGAGAATAAAAGTCGGCGGTGCGCCGCGGCGGTTCCACGGAGCAATACGATGTACCTAGATGCGGCATTTAACTGCGAGTGCGCACCTACTTACAGAGCCAAACATATTTTCATATATTTTTTGGGGAAGGCATGACTCTTTTTGAAAATATGAAATCTGAGAGCTTAAGAAAATAATTAGAGATTGTTGTTTGTTTGTTTGTTGCTGATAATGATGCTACTGAATGTACGGGTAGAAACCCTCAAAAAGTGGAAGAGGTATTAAATACCAGACCACTCTGAAAATTTTGCGAAAGAAAGTTTTTATGTGTAAGGCACTGGCCACTTGTAATTATTTTGAAAACTTTGGTTATTTAAAAGTAAAAATACCATGGTTCGAATTTTGAATTTGCCTCCACATTTTTTCGAGAGCCAAATCAAATTATCGTGTCTTATTTAAAAATGGATCTGCATCGAGAACGATTTTGTGAGATGATTTTCTACGATTTTAAATGTGGCCTAAAACTGAGTCATTTGATCGACTTCAAATTGCTTTTATGGATGAAGGACCCTCAAAAGCAACCATCTACTGCTGGTATAGCGATTTCAAGCGCGGGCGCCTTACTTTGGGGGATGAACAAAGGAGTGGTCGTCCTACGACGGCTGTCACGGAAGAAAGTATGCTAGCAGTAAAAAAATTAATTCAAGAAAACAGGCGAATTACATATGAAAAGATTCAACATAACACTGCAGATTGGTTCGGAAAGCGTTCACAAGATTCTACAGGAGCACCTTCGCGTGAGGAGGGTAGTTTGCCGCTAGGTGCCGCACAACCTCACCGAAGCTCAGAAGCAGGCCCGTGTGGAGTGGTGCCGTGATATGATTCAAAAATTTGAAGCAGGCTCGTCTCGGCGCGTTTGACATTGCGGCGTCCCTGCGACATTGTGGCAGGGCAGGTGACGAATCCTGGATATATCAATACGATCCAGAAACAAAGCGCCAGTCGACAATCTGGCTGTTACAAAACGAACCAACGCCTACGAAAGTGAAGCTATAGAAAAGCGCAGGGAAAATTTTGATCGCTAGTTTCTTCACTCTGACGTGTTATCTGATTTCAGTTCCATTACGAGACAAAAGCAGCATCAACGCCGAATGGTATACCACAAAATGCCTCCCTGAAGTTTTGTCTGCAAAGAGCAACAAGCGACCGAACACCGGGCTCCGCGTTGTACCGCTCGCTCAAAACGAGGGACTTCCTGGACACCACACCGGTCAGAGTTTTGGGGCACCTTTCTTATAGTCCTGATCTGGCACCGTGTGACTTCTTTTTATTCCCTAAAATAAAAATCTGATGAAAGGTATACAGTTTTCAACGCCGGAAGACACGCAAGCAGTGTTCGTGAAGGCCGTGGAAGAGGTGTCTGCGGCGGACTTCAAAAAATGTCTCGAAAATTGGTTCAGACGCATGAAACTTTGGAGTGGAGAGTTCTTTGAAAATTTTTTATCCATAGAAGTTAGTTTTTTAGTTTCTCAAAACTTGAGTATTCCACGCTAGAGTGTCCCACGTGTATATACATATATATATATATTATATTGACTATCTTCACACATTGTATCCTCTGATATACCTTCAGTTCTTTGAAAATTTTTTATCCATAGAAGTTAGTTTTTTAGTTTCTCAAAACTTGAGTATTCCACGCTAGAGTGTCCCACGTGTATATACATATATATATATATTATATTGACTATCTTCACACATTGTATCCTCTGATATACCTTCATAGCTTCCTTTAATGTGGATGAGACATTGTGGGAAAATCCCCGAAGTCTTCCTGGTAGATCCGTGGAGTAGAAGGTTCACTAGCGTCTTCATGGGCCTGTCAAATGGACAGTCCAGAGAGCCAGTCAGAGCAGCTCCTCAAGAATTGTTAGATTTTACGACCATTTTTTATTTTTATTTAAAAAACGAAAAGGAGAAAGCCATTCTTAATTACACAAGAGGTTTCTTCAAAAATGACGACAATCTTTCGTCCTCTATAATTTACCACATTATGGAAAAATTTTACAAAAATGCTTTCAGTCGTCGCTCATGCTCACTTACTTTATATGAAGAATTATAGAACAACATTTCTTTCATCAATGAGTTTTAGGTAGTACTTGATTTAAGGACGTGTTAAACCATTCATAAATGTCAAATTTTTTCAAGATTTTACGCAATGACTAGTTGTTTAATTCTCTTTGTTTTTTTTTTAGCCTAAAGTAGAGTTTGAAAAATACTCAACTTAAATGTTTTTGATCGAGGGATACTATCGATATCGTGTCCAAACCAGAGCGTTTTCTACATGTATGCGGCGGCTCTATTCGCAGTCACACTGGGGCGGGCCGTGGTCGCGATATTAACATTCGTACGTTTTCATCCCACTGCGCTTTTTGTGATTATAACCCAACTTTCAAACGTCCCTCCAACTATTTAAACAGTTCTACTGTTTTGGTAACTTGTCTCTATTAATTTGGTCAGTAAATAGGTATGATAGAATATTTCATAATAAGAAATTTATATCATCACTATAGAGTATTTCGATGAGTGTTAGAAAATACTTCATGCTCTATTAAGATTTTTGTAATAAAGCACTAAGTAGGTCGAAAGTTATTTCGTGATACTTAATTAGCTCCCGCGTGATAGTAGAAATTTATTCCAAGGGAATATATTCCCAGGATAAAAAGTGTATCCTATGTGCTATATAATCAGGTTAAGGTCTACCCGTATGCCAAGTTTTATCGAAATCCGTTCAACCGTCCTAGTGTTAAGATGTAACATACATACAAATATACTTACACACAGCTTTCGCCTTTCTAATATTAGTATCATGATATCATAGTGTCTCTTGTCTTAACTCATGGTGTACCTAATTATTTAGATCCGACCAGCAATATTTCCGATGAGAATGCTGTCTGGGTGCTCCGGTAGCGCATTTAAGTATTTATTACTCGAGAAGGCTATTAGGTTATGTTACTGTTAGTTTACTTCGGAATGGGGCTGCCCTCAAGCGGCTCCTGCCCAACCTCGGGGGTCCAGACGCCTCCTGCCGGAGGCTCTACGCAGGCATCGTCCAGTCCATGGCCCTTTATGGGGCGCCGGTGTGGGCGCCATCACTGCGAAAGCGACCGGCGGCCCAGCTGAACGCGTGCCAGAGGGTCATGGCCATACGGAGGGTGCGGTGCGGAAGGTGCGGGGATACCGCTCGGTTTCCCGCGAAGCGGCGAGCCTCCTTGCTGGCCAGCGACCATGAGATCTGGTGGCAACAGGCCTTGCACGCATGCACAATCTGCGCGTGGAGATGCAACGTCGGGGCGAAACTCCGCTGCCACGACAAGTTGCGGCATGGCGGACAGAGCTCCGGCGGGGTCTCATGGTGGAATGGCGACAGCGACTATCGCAACCCAGTGCTGGGCACGCCATAATTATGGCGGTAATTCCCCTCTTTGAGGAGTGGCTGGAAAGGCAACACGGCGTCCTTACCTACCGCATGACGCAGGTCCTCACCGGACATGGTAAGTTCGGGAGGTTCCTGCACTGGATTCGTGCGGAAGAAACGCCCGGGTGTCACCATTGTGCGGACCACCCGGAGGACACGGTGGAGCACACGGTGGAGGTGTGTCCCGCTTGGGCAGAGCAACGCCGTGTCCTCGTGGGGGCGATCGGCGGCGGCGATCTCTCGCGCCGGGCCTTGGTACAGGCCATGGTCCGAAGCGAGGAGGAGTGGCAGGCGGTCGCCTCCTTCTGCGAAGCAGTAATGCTAGCAAAGGAGGCGGCCGATCGCGTGAGGCAACGGTCCTCACGCCCCAATCGCCGCCGGGATTCCGATCCCGATTTCCGGCCATCGTAGGCGCAGGCTTGCGGACGGCGAGCAATGGGTGGCTCGCCGTCCGACCGTCCGGTAACCGTCCGGACCGAGCCCAAGTCGTCGACGGCGCGTGCTGTTCCACGCGCGCCTCAAGGAAATGTCAGCAACTGTAGGGGCCTAGCAGAGTCGAAGCCTACTGGGGCCAAGGGTCTGATTCTGAAAGGAAGACTCGGCCCTGGTACGAAAGGCAACGAAGGAACAGGAGTGGGTTTTTAGTCAGTAAAAGTCTGACACTATCTCCCGCCCCGCCCAAGGGCGGGGGATGTCATAAGATGATTATCCCAACAAAAAAAAAAAAAAAAACTGTTAGTTTACTAGTTATACCTACCGGATCTAGTGTGTATACCTACTGAGTTTATTCTACCCCACTACTTAATTTTAGTGGGACAGAATACTTTCGCTTGAAGTCAGTACTGTATTTTGTAAATTAGTGGGGTAGCAATACTCCAAAAATAAGGCCCGTCTACTCTGGGCGGCTCGTGGTGCACAGTAGATTAGTTTATTTTTACGTCTTCGTCCATAATATTAGCTATTCCAAAATCTTACAATCTAGGAACCTTGCGAACTTACTTTCTTATTGCAGCCAGTGAAAACTCAATAGACATCCCATTAATCGTCCATAAAGTGATTACTCCAGAGAATAATTAAGAACTTCAATGAAAATATCGGTACCGGTCGACGGATTCCTTTTTTATTCTTATAATGGGGAGAAACAAATCCCTTCTTCTGTTGCAAAGTCGCTAACACTTAACCCATTTAGGAAATGACTCGTTGAATTATAGTCTCTTAACAGACGTTTTTTTCTTTCATCGCGACATTGCTTTGTTTTTGAAGGAAAAAAGTCTAGAGAAAAAGTTGAGTAGATTTGTGGCGTGGCTGTGCCAACCAGTAATTGAATTATATCATCGATTTTCCATTAAAATGGTTTATGGAATGTAAAAGTGTGGGAGGGGTCTGGTACTTTCTCGGGTTTAAGTGCGGATTACATTAGGCGGTGTGGCAAGCAACTGTTGTGGACTCATGAATGATGAATGGACACGTCTCGCCGGCATTGCGCTGATCCCCAAAGGGCGAGAGTAGAGGTGCAGTGCGCCGGCACTCAGTATGCCGCCGATAAACCCAAGCGAATTCGGATTTAGCGACGCAATTATTTTAATCTTAATCTTCTTTAGATTCTGATTTTAAAGTAAATGTCCATAATGGTGAACAATTCCTGTGCAATAAAGATTATCGGAATACACGATAATTAATTGTCTTTTAGGGTTCCGTACCTCAAAAGGAAAAAACGGATATTTCGACACTCTCAAGGGAATCAAAATTCATAGGGTACTTCCCGTTGACCTAGAATCCTGGAATTCGGCATGAAGCAAGGTCTTTTAGCACAAGTATCGGAATAATTCTGAAAACTGTAAATTTGTAATTACGTCACAAAAAAATAAACATTTTTTACGATTCGGAAAAATCTTCGTAACTCAATTCGGGAATTGAACTGTTTTCATAGGTAAGTTTGTACGGAACCCTCAGTGCGCGTATTCGACTAGCACTTGCCCGGTTTTTTTTATTATATAAGTGGCAAATACACGGACTAGCTGTATACCAAAATGTACATTAGTATTTTACGCGACTAATAACATCCTCTAGCCGCCATCTACGCATCTAATGTCATGTCGTGTTGATAATGATTAGGGATGCCAAATCTATTGTAATCGATTGATTGTATTTTTGATCGATCGATTGATTTTATTTTTCTTAGTGTAAGTATTGAAAAAAAAGTTTATAATTGAGGTCATACTCGATTTTAAATAGGTAGATAGAATAAGATGACGTGATCAAAACCTATTATTTCATCATGATAATCTTTCAGGGTTTTCTAAAGATCGTTTAGAAAAGTGTGTGGTCTACTACACACTTTTATAAACGATTAACTAAACGATTATTTACGACTATTGATACAAAAGTAACCCTCTTTTTGGGCTTCATTAATGATTAAAAATATATATATTTTTTTTTACAGATGTTATGTATTAATATTAACAATTATGTATAAAAGAGTGTTATTATAAGTAGAATAAGACAAAAGTTGATGTAAGGCAGTATGTAACGTATTAGGAAATATCGATTAATCGTATCGTATTTGCCATCCCTATTTTTGACGTGGTCCTTTGTCATTGTCAGAGTCACAGTCTTACCTGTTGTGCTTGCATTAGCGTCACTTGCTCTTTGTAATTGTATCGGCGTGTTTTAGTGACTTTCGGGACGCATTCCATAGGTATTATGACTTAGCTATTTTAACGGACTCTGATTGCTTTCAAAAACGACTTACCTGGCTGTGATTTTCGAAACTGTGTACCGCTCAAACGATAACTTGGCACTTAAAAACGGACTTACTAACCTAATTATCTAGCTAGGTACTAAAAAAAGCTAAATGTATTATGATATTGTTTTTCAGTTTCTTAAAAATCACTCGGAGCCATGAAAAATCATACCTAATATTCGTTGTTATGGTTTGATCATAACCTCTAAATGTGTTTTTTTTAAATATATCTATTCTGCAGCTAGTCCGCTATAAAATTAACCTTTTGAGTGCGTAATTAGAGACACAATAGTAAGACAATGGCGCGTGAACGCCGGCGTTAATACATTATATTCGTTACAAAGCTTTCGGTCGGTATGTACTCGCTCTAAATCAAAGACATTCAGCCGGGCCCTGTGATTAATTGTTCCGAAGCTAACTATGTAATACAGCATTTTCGGACTGCAAAGGTACTGAACGTACCTATTGTTCAGACTTCAGGTTGGACACCGTATTGGTTGAACGCCTTGAAAAGGGAAATAATTATGCTGGCGGAGCCAAGGCGATCGTTTTACGATCTCGAATGTATGTACTTTGATTGTGCGTATGTGTATTAGTTTTTGGGAAACTCTGGAATTGTGAATAAATAATAGTTCTTTGGGACTAGTCATCACTCAGCTGCCATGGTTTGTTTTTAATTATTTGTTCATTTTATAGTTCCGTAGCTCAAAAAGAAAAAACAGAACCCTTAAAGGATCACTTTGTTGTCCGTCTGTCGGTCTGTCTATCTGTCAAGACCCTTTATCTCGGGAACGCGTAGAGGTATCGAGTTGAAATTAAAATAATATACTCAGGTCTGCGGTCTTGAAGCTGTGAAAAAATCAAACTACTAATTTAATGAAAAAATGATATAGCCGTTTATGTCGCAAAAAACGTAGGTATATTTCAACACTCTCAAGGGAATCAAAATTCATAGGGTACTTCCCGTTGACCTAGAATCCTGAAATTTGGCATGAAGCAAGGTCTCATAGTACAAATGTAGGAAAAAATCTTAATATTGTAAATTTGTAGTTATGTTGCGAAAAATAAACATTTTTTGCAATTCGTAAAAATCTTCACTCAATTCGGTAATTGAACTGTTTTTATAGGTAAGTTTATACGGAACCCTCAGTGCGCGAGTCCGACTCGCACTTGCCCGGTTTTTTTTTACTGTAGAAGTATGGGAGAAAATAAATAAATATTATTATTATTTAACGTAGTACCTACACGTCTTTCCTTCATCGTTCTCACATAATATATGTACCTATAATTTCAACATTAACGATTGAACTATATTTTTGTAATTATTTATTGTTTTAAAAGAGTGTCCTTGGAGTTTCTTGCACGTTCTTCATCACAGAGACTACATCCTACATCTACGCTTTGAAATAGCTTCACCTTTTTTGTAACTGACCTACCTTGACAATTCAACATTACCTGTAAATGGTTTATTTAAAATAAATACTTTGAGATGAGTTGATATACCTAGGTCAGTTTTAGAAGACATTTTCTCGTATTTGAAAATGTTCTAAGTCTAGTTCAATTCAAATCTAAAAATTTATTTCGAAAGTGCCTTGAAATGGTCTTTCAGAAACTTCTGAATCGTCAAGGTGAATCAGTCAACTATGAACTAACAACAACCTATAGCGTTCTGATCGAAAATCGTTTACACCCTCCAATTTACACTTGGAGCCCAAAAAAAACATACACACCGCGATATTCATAGATATGGGCGTTCGTGATTTCAATTATTGTCTTGCAAAAATAGTCGTGAAATCGCAAAAAAGTCTCGCACAAAGCTCTTTGTTCACGCATATCGACGTGTCGCGACATCGTGCGACTGCTGTCTGTCCGACAACCCTTTTCCAATTAACCGCGCGTCAGTACGACAACACTCACAAATCGGAAGTATGGTAAATAAAAAATATCCTTACGGCATCCTGCTAACCAACCTGCTAGTGTAGGCTTCTGAATTAATTGCAATTGTCAAATGTTTGATTTTTTCTTTTTGTGGTTCTTGCGGTGGCCACTTTTTTGGCAAGATTTCTTGGGTTTTTGTTTTTTGTTTAAATTGCAACAAAATTATATCTTGGCGTTGTGTAATTTTAATAGAAAAGGAGGGAGAGGATTGGCTGCTATGCACTTGGAAAATCAATCTTATTACCGTTAAAATAAGGATCAAGTCTCATTCTCAACACGTCTCCTAAGAAAAAATTGCTCTTCCGTCTTGGCTATTTAGGTAGTTACTGGGCTCAATACGTACTGCTGAGAATTCCTAATTTGAAACCCAAAACTAGATACCACTGTCCAATCCGGGAATCAAACCGAGGGCTCATTCGCAGTCGCCCATGTGAAAACTAAACCAATGAGGTAATCACTAAAAAAAACACTAAAAGGATCAAATTAACTTTATTTCGGAAGTCGGTATTGTTTGTTTCTTATTTAACACCGACTTCCGAAATTAAAGTTATTTTGATCCTAAAAGGATTTTTGGGATCAGTTTTTTTTTGTGAAGTCGGTTATTTTGTGTAAAAGTATATTATTTCATACTTTTTAGTTGCGATATTTATTTATTTATTTGTTAAAACTTCATGCAGCACAAAGGTACAAAGGCAGACTTAATGCCTTAGGCATTCTCTACCAGTCAACAAAGGGTTGTGAAGAGAAAACATGGTAGGTGCATAAAAAAAAGATAAGATTAATAGAAAAACAAGGGATCAAATGTATATATATAAAATAAACATACATAAATATTTAATATAACATAAACCTACATATATATAAATATATATTATTTATATAAGGAAAAATGAAAGGATTTTTGAGACTACTACACTATTTGTGTAGAAAATAAAGCCGTAACTTCCGCTTAAATGCATACTGGCTGGTGGGCATCCTGATGTCAAGAGGAAGCGCATTCCACAGAAGTATGGACTGTATATGAAAGGAAGAATTAACAAAATCAGAAGTATGAGAAGGACAAAGTAGTAGAAGATTGTTAGAAGTACGCAGATTCTTAGGATGAGAAGTACATAGTTATTGAAAGTGGGATATAAGATAAGAAGCAGGGGTCGGAAAGCAGAGAGAAAAGTGTAGTCAGTGCGCAAACCTCTTCTCTGGCGTATGGACACCCATTTGAGCTCAGTTCTGTAAATAGAAATTTGGTCATATATTCTTAAGTTAAATATGAACCGAATGCAGTTGTTGAAAAGCCTGTCAAGCTTGTCTAACAACACCGCATTCAGGTCAAAGTAGCACACGTCACCATAGTCGATTCCATAGGGAAAATTAAAGTCTGCACAAGCATTGTCTTCGTCTTCCCTGGCAAAAAGTTCCTCAGACGATACAGATACCGCAAAGTCTCGTTGGCTCTTTGGCAGACACTTGAAACTTGACTTTGAAAGTCAAGCATCGAGTCAAGATGCAATCTGAGATCTTTAACGCTATGATTGATGGGGATGACGATACACTTATTTATAACCAGAGTGCCTATTTCGCATGACAATTCCAATTAACCCAAACACTGCTAGGTTACATTGTTTTATTATGAAGTTCCTGTGTCTACCTTCCACTTTCCGGCTCCATCATCAGATCAGTTCAATAGTACCGTATAGCCAAACTGCATTTCATGACAGTTCTAATAAGCCCAAACACGGCTAGGATACATTGATTCATTCAAAAAGTTTTTATTTTACATAGGCATACATGGGCACTTATAAAACGTCAGAAGCTAGTGCACGGTTCCAAATTGGTCGTTTCCTATGGAGAAGAACCGGCAAGAAACTCCATGGTTACTCTTTAAAAAAAGTTAAAGTTAAAAATTACAGAGTTCCGGTGCCTATCATCCGGCTCCATCATCATCATCAGGGCACTTCGATGATACCATTTTCAATATAACTATTCAGAACCATTTATTTATTTGTATTGTCATAGTCACTTAATTATCTTCATTGCGATATCTATGAGAGTATGAAGTTCTGTTGGCCATTTCTGGTCTTTTTCATCAGTTTCACTTCATCAAATGTTACTTTTTGATTGTAAGTGTTTAAGTTCTCGATGAAAAATATATAATAATAATAATAATAATAATACTTTATTGTTCTAAGTATAGTTTACATTAATATGGGACACTAGATCCTGCACTAGGATACCCTGTGTCGCAGGATCTAGTCTCTTTCATCAAAAATAAATAAAACTTAGGGATAAGTAGGTAACCAGTATGAGTTTCAGCACCTTTCACAGGAAAATATTACAAGTTACGATGAGTGTAAGTGTGTATGTGTTAATGAACAGTTTCATTAATTAATTAATCATTGATAGCAGGTTTTCCGTATCAGTATAACTATGTCCGAGCAGCCAATCTTGAACCTGTTTTTTGCACACAAACTTCGTCAGGGGGAAGATTTTTAACCTTTTGTTAATCTTTTCGTACAAGTATGGTCCTATACATGAGAAAGCTTTATTGCCGAATTTAAGTTTGCAGAAAGCTCTGTTCCACTTAGGCTTTCTACGCATGCGCTGATCAGTCACTTTTGTGATAGTTGCAGTTTTGTGGAATCTTAGTACCACTGCCAAAATGTACAATTTGCGCACCGTAAGCAATCGCGTTTCTCGGTATAACTTATCAGTGGGGTATCGGATTCCTAATCTGTAAGAGACCTTGAGGATTGCTCTTTGTGCACGTTCAGCTGTAATGATACAGCTTTTACTAGCTATACCCCACGATATTATGCAGTAACTTATTATAGACTGGCATAAAGCCAGGTAAGTCATCTTAAGAGTGTCTTTGTCAGCTATTGATCGAAGTCTTTTAAATATGTACAAAAGTTTCCTTACTCGCGTAGTAACAGATTGGATTTGCACTCTCCATGACAAGTGTTGGTCTATGTTAATACCAAGATATTTGATGCACTTGACTTGTTAAAAAACGGCGCAACTACACCTACTCCCTAGGCTATAATTGCATCGGTGGAATTTTAGTACAAATTGTTTAGGGGCTGTTGTTTTTGTGCTCACAGAGAAATTTACAACTTTAGTTTTGTTGACATTTAGGGTGAGCAGATTGTGTTGCAGCCAACTGGTAACCTTCTGCATTCCAACCTCTGCGGCACTATAGGCTTCCTTCCAAGAGTCACCATGGAAAACTATTGCTGTATCATCAGCGTAAGCAGATACTTGCGCATTGTCCAGATTGAGTGAGCAGAGACCATCAACGTATAATAAAAACAAGGTGGGACCAAGGACACTGCCCTGGGGCACTCCATATGCCACATTCGCAAAAGTGCTCTCGTAGTCACCCAGACAAATTTTATGTTTGCGTTCAGAAAGATAAGAAATAAACCATTGCAAGGCAATGCCCCTAATACCAAAGCGTTCCAACTTGTTGATAAGTATGGGCCTGGACACAGTATCAAAGGCCTTGGCAAGGTCAAGGAAGACGCCGATACACTTTTCACCTTTGTCAAGTTTACCAATGACATGGTCCACCAAATTAGTGATTGCGTCCTCCGTAGACTTGCCCTTTCGGAACCCATACTGGTTGGCCGATAGCAGTTGTTTCTTTTCCAAGTATGCTAATAGTCTCTTGTTCACTATCTTCTCTAAAATTTTGGACAAAGACGTAAGAAGAGATATAGGCCTATAATTAGATGGGACTGATGCATCTCCAGCTTTGTAGATTGGGCAGATATTTGCTGTTTTTAACTGAGCTGGAACTATTCCTGATATATATATATATATATATATATATATATAAGTATATATATATATCTATATTTCTGTAATCACTTGGTATAACAAAGTGCTCCTCTCATACTTTTCCCTCTAGTATATCTTTGAATGATTTGAATTAACACTTTTCATCGTTGGTTATGCTTGCGACTTCTGTCAAAAATAATACTATTCTTAATATAACTTCGGTGTTAGTTTTAAATGATTTCTCCAACGCTTTTAATACCGTTGATCACGACATCCTTTTGGCTATTTTGTCTCAAATTGGGGTTTCTTCGTTGGCACGGGATTTGTTCTCATCACATTTTCGTGGACGTCAGCAAGCTGTACGTGCTGATTAGAAGAGTTCTGAATAGTGCGACCTGCTAACCGGCGTTCCACAAGGCAGTATACTCTCTCCACTGTTATTTTCTTTGTTTATTAATTCCATCACTGCTATCCTCAAATGCTCTTTCCATCTGTATACTGATGACCTACAGCTCTACGCGCAAACTGACCTTGACAATCTCGATGACTGCATCTCACTAATAAATGCTGATCTTCTGGCGATTAGTGATTGATCAAGCAGATTTGGGGTTACTGTCAAGGTCAGTAAACTCCAGGCTATTCTTATTGGCAGTTCATACTTTTTCCTCTCGCCAAACGTTAAAGACCTTGGCTTATATATTGACGATAAGTTAAGCTGGAATAAGCATAATGCTCAGGTTAGCCAGAGGGTTACCTTCACGCTGCGATCTCTCTATAGATTCAATAATTTCTTTCCATCAAGCACTACAACCACTTTGTAATAAAGACAAGCGATTGGATCGCTTGTCTTACCTATAATTGACTATGCCGATGTTTGTTACTCTGATCTATCCCAGGAACTTCTAAACAAATTGGATCGACTTCTCAATAACCGTTTTATATTTGGCCTTGAAAGAAAGAAAGAAAACAAACAACCCCCCGTCACGCCTTCATAAATATGATCATATTTCTTCCTTCCGTTCTCAGCTTAAATGGCTGCCTATCCGCCACAGAAGATCCCTCAGATCCCTCTGCACGCTCTTCACTATTATGAACGACCCGTGTGTTCCTGATTACTTGAAACAACATTTTAAAGTATTGGGCAGCTCTCATAATCTCAACCTTCGAGCATCAAAAAACATACTTCTTCATATTCCTTCTCACCGTACTGGGTTTATGGCTAATTCTTACACTGTCTCTACCATAAAACTCTGGAATGTGCTTCCCCTTGATATCAAAAAAACTGAAAGTAAATTTTCCTTCAAGCGTAAAATTTTTCAATGATTCCATATTTGTCATAGTATTTATTAGTTTATTAAATTAGCATAAATACGTTTTTTATTATAAGCCACTTAATTTAACGATACTACATTCTATTTCAAATATCTGTTATTTATTTATTGTGCACACCTACCACAATGTTGTATTTTAGGGTTCCGTAGCCAAATGGCAAATAACGGAACCCTTATGGATTCGTCATGTCTGTCCGTCCGTATGTCACAGCCACTTTTTTCCGAAACTATAGGAACTATACTGTTGAAACTTGGTAAGTAGTTGTATTCTGTAAACCGCATTAAGATTTTCACACAAAAAAAGAAAAAAAAATTTAAGGGGTTTCCCATACTTAATTAGAACTGAAACTCAAATGAAATTTTTTCATCAAACCCATACGTGTGGGGTATCTATGGATAGGTTTCAAAAATTATATTGAGGTTTCTATTAGACTTTTTTTTCTAAACTGAATAGTTTGCGCGAGAGACATTCCAAAGTGGTAAAATGTGTCCCCCCCCTGTAACTTCTAAAAGAAGAGAATGATAAAACTAAAAAAAAATATGATGTACATTACCATGCAAACTTCCACCAAAAATTGGTTTGAACGAGATCTAGTAAGTAGTTTTTTTTAATACGTCATAAATCGTAAACCGCAACTTACCTTTCAAGTTTGTACGGAACCCTCAGTGCGCGAGTCCGACTCGCACTTGCCCAGTTTTTTAACCCAATGGTTGACTAGTAGAGAATTCCTTGTGGCATTAAGTCCGCCTATGTACCAACACTGTACATGAAGTTTAAATAAATAAATAAATAAAATACCAAAATCACTATATGGTAGCCTATAATATTTGAGGAGTTCCATCGATTCTTCATGGATCCAATCATCAGAACTGGATTCTGAAAAAAATGGAACCTAACACACATAAAAAATAAAAAAAATAAAAACATACAACCGAATTGATAACCTCCTCCTTTTTTTGAAGTCGGTTAAAAACTTAACACTGAATACCTATTTTTAGAAAAATTCTCTCATTAATTGAAGAATCCTTAATTTCTATTACATTAGCAGTGTTGTGATACGATCTACTCTTAGCTTTTCTACGCTAGCAATTAGTGATATAAAAGTATTTGTATTTTAATTAAGCACCTCTGGTATATGATATCGTGAGTCATTTGTACACTATAAAACACTATCTGACGAGTGTATCTTTCAATTTATTACATGTACAACTAGCTTTATGTTGTGTTTTATATAGGAAAAGACGAGTAACTGTTGTTCATTCATGTTATTTAGAGTTTATTGTGGAGCCCACAAAAGCTTCTGCGCTGCATGCACGGGTTGGATTCCTGCACGGAACAAGTATTTGTATGGCCTACAGATAGCTTTAACGGGTTAGGGTGTTTGTACACTCTACTAATACAAGAAGTATTTTTATTATTAGGAAAAATATTTTTCTTGAAAAAAAAAAAAGGATCATCGTCTTCCTACCCCACCTCATCCTGGCCCCATGTTGCATCTTTCTTGGATTGCGGCAAAACGTTCATTTTCCACCGTCACACTCGTAGCATTCCCTTTTCCCTTCTCAAGCTATTCTCATTTCCCTTGTCGATCTATCAACATTTATTTCAATTTTCTTTGTGTTTTGTCACTTGGAGTAATTGTTATAATCGATTTTTATTGGTCATTGATTTTTTCACTTTGGATATCACTTCTGCCGTCTGGCTATACTACAAACAACAGTAAGAGATTGTTTAGCTATAACCGCCAAAGTATTTTAAATAAACGACGTCCCCGAAAATAAGAACGGTCCATCCTAATGAAACGTCATATAATTATACTACTCACTACGTCATAGTACTAGGTACCGAGTTCAATTCAAACACAAAAATTATGAGTTATGATACATGATATAAAACATTTATTTGTGGGTGTAAGCGTATTTCAAAGTGCTCCATTTTATACTAAAAATCTTTCCCAAAATAATTCTAACAAATTTTAATTTGACGCTAAGTTAACCAGAGGTGTCCGTTTGTGGTTAAAATTCTAGGAAATAATTCTAAACGTTGTACGACTGTAATTAGATAGCTATTTAGGTAAACACTTTGGACAAAAATTAGGGTCGTCTTGTTTGTTATGTTTTTAGTTAACGAACGTGTTCTTTGAAATTTGAAATATATAACTAAGGGACTAAAAATGCTCGCCACGCCGTTACGAATTAACTTCGTGTAATTTCGTGTTTTTTATTTCATTCACATTCAATATTGTTTTAGCATAATGCCGAAGTTTTCTCAAGTTGGTAATCTCTATCGAGTCGCTCTGTGGAAGCTGTCAGAAATACTATACGTTAGTATAGATTAGACCTCGTTATTGCTTTTCTATAAGGACACACCTCTTTAACAAACCATGTTTAAGGACCTAGAGATGAAAGGACAAATCGGTCAGAATATTTAACTATATTAATTTGGAACGTATTGCTCTTGTCAGTTTACTTTTATGTAGCCGAAAACTGCTAGTAACAAAATTTCTCAAATATAGGAGGTGAAGATAGAAAGGTTTTAGCTGATACAGCATCAAATAATTTCTTCCTCTTCGCGTGGAGTGAGAGGGCGTTTCAGACTATAATAAAACCGCTCATTTCAGTATAAAATAATACTTTTACTAGTAAATCAATCAAAGTATTTATTTTAAATTAACCATTTACAGAAACTTTTGAAAAGTCAGTCAGTTTGAAAAGCGATGCTAATTGCTCATACCAAAGCGTAGATCTCTATGCAGAATAATGTACAAGCAACTCGATGGACCATGGTTACATATTTCTTGTCGCTACAATAACAAATTGTGCGTCCGATCTCAACGGTCGCCAACTTAACAGAGGGCTGTCACACGCCATTACGCTACATCTACCGCTTTACTACATAGCAAAACCTTACAAGTTTCATTCGGAAATTAACATGCCGCCCGCGACTTTAAGACACTGCTTTAACCCCTGATTACATAATCTACTATTAATTTAAGACTTTTACTGACTAAAACCCATATGTGTTCATGTTCCACCAGTTGTCCTTTACATTCCAGGGCCGCAGTAACGTTCCGAACAATCCCACAGCTTTGGCAGGGAGTGTCTCTAGCAGGTCCCGTCAATTATGCTGATATCTAGTTGAGACACTTGTGGAACTCGACACATAGTCGACCCTGGCCTGGCCTTTATCGGACAGTGAGCTATATACTTATTGCTCGCCGTCCACAAGTTTGCGCAGGATTTCTCCTGCGGGTCCGAGGTGTGAGGATGTCTCCTCCAAACGCTTTCCGCCATCCCCTTCGCTTGCATTCTGTTCCACAGAAAGAGGTGACTGTTCCTATTCCCTCTTACCCTATGGGGTCTGGCTCTGGTTCAGGCTATGGTATGCCATGGTCTAAACTAGAGCCAGACGTGAGAGGTCACCGCCGCCGATCGTCTCCACGAGGACACGGCGGTGCTTTGCCTGAGCGGAGCAAGACCTCCAACGTGTTCTTCAGGAGATTCGCATAATGGTGAACCCGGGTGGTTCTTTCAGCTGGATCCGAAACAGGAATCTGCCGAACAAACTGGGCCCGTTGAGAAGCTGCGTCTGGCGAAAAGTGAGGATGCCGTAGCGCCTCTCTAACCGCTGCTCCTTAAAAGGGGACTAACTGTCGCGTTTTGCTGTGCCCAAGGCGAAGCTTATACTGACATCGACACAAGCAAGTTCTGACCAATCCCGGTAGATGGCGCTGACTACCAGTAGCGACCCGCCCCCAACTTTATAGATCCATAAATATGCTAATACAGCCATGACTTTTTTATAACTTAATTAATAACGTGTTTGCCTGACGGCCGTAGTCGAGATTATGATTTAGAACATTTTATGTGGTACAATTTAATTGATGTTCGGGTACCTCGCGTGCCAGGGATTGTCGTCACATACAGTTTACGACTGATGTAAAATAATGAAAAATACCAAGACTCTTTTACACCCTATTTGATTTAGTACTGAATGTTTATGGATGTCGGTTATAAGTGAAATTGTAATCATAATGGATGGGTAATGAATGTGTGCTGTGGATGCGTGATGATCATGCTTGTGATTGTTGACCGCAATAAATTAAATTACGTTGATAGTTTTCTGAAATTATTTCGGGTAACCAACCGTACCTTGTGTGATGTGATGCCAGAGCGATGGATCGTTTATGAAATGGTTTTCAAGTGGTCTCTTAGTATGTATATAGCTAATATTTGACACTCTGCAGTTCTTTCCAAAAACTAAAGAAAAGCTTTTCAAATGAATTTTCGGCTTCGTTTTTATGTTCATACCAACACAAAAATTAATTTTTGAATTATGTCACTGACCAGGTTTTTTTTTTTAGGTGGGAAAATCATCTTATGACAAATCCCGCTCTTGGGCGGAGCGCGAGATAATGTCAGACTTTTACTGACTAAAAACCCACTCCTGTTCCTTTGTTGCCTTCGTCCCAGGGCCCCGGGTTTCGTTTTCACACTACCCATGGCCCTAGTAGGCTTCGACCCTGCTGGGCCCCTACGATTAGCTGACATCTCCCTGAGGCGCGCGGAACAATACGCGCCGTCGACGACTTGGGCTCGGTCCGGACGGTTACCGGACGGTTGGACGGCAGGCTACCCATTGCTCGCCGTCCGCAAGCCCGCGTCTACGGTGGCCGAAAATCAGGATCGGAATCCCGGCGGCGGTTGGGGCGTGAAGACCGTTGCCTCACGCGATCGGCCGCCTTCTTTGCTAGCATTACTGCTTCGCAGAAGGAGGCGACCGCCTGCCACTCCTCCTCGCTCCGGACCATGGCCTGTACCAAGGCCCGGCGCGAGAGATCGCCGCCGCCGATCGCCCCCACGAGGACACGGCGTTGCTCTGCCCAAGCTGGGCACACCTCCACCGTGTGCTCCACCGTGTCCTCCAGGCGTTCCACACAGTGGCGACACCCGGGCGTCGCTTCCGCACGAATCCGGTGCAGGAACTTCCCGAACTTACCGTGTTCGGTGAGAACCTGCCTCATGCGGAAGGTGAGGACGCCGTGAGGTCTTTCCAACCACGCCTCAAAGAGGGGACTTACCGCTATAATTGTGGCGTGCCCATGCCACTGACCAGGTGTATGCTTTACAAATAAGTTGATAGGATGCTCCTACGCAGCCCTCGTGGGGATAAGTGTGATCTTCTGTCTCTAACTTCTAGGTACTTGCAACATTATAGTAGATATAGAATTAAATAGAATAGAATAAACTTTATTGTACACCAAAATAGTAACAAAAACTTTTCACTTACAAACAACCCTATGATAGACTGTAAGAACTTGAAATAGAAAAAGGTAGTCTGCGGTGTACCACAAATTAAAAAAAGTAAATATTGGATTAAAATTATATACTAGACTGTACATAGATATAATATAGTTATTTTAAATGAAAGAATTGTCTTTATATATTGATATAAATATAAATTATATTATACTGATTTTTATTTTATTATATTGATGTGCGGGCTTTATATATTAATAAATAAATATATATATATTATATATATGCATATATATATACATATTATAAGTTACAAAATGTCATACAAAGAAATAGAAAAAATAAAAGAACAATAAGGTGGGTTAGTGACGGAAGAACTGAATTTAGGTAGAAGCAGGATAGCAATTAAAGTGAAAGGAAATGATCTTTGACTAGATTTTTGAAAGAAGCTGGTGACTGGGCTTGCCTAATTGGCATCGGCAACGCGTTCCACAATTGCACTGCATGGACCGTGAACGATTTGTCACTGAACTTGCTAGAATGCGAGGGCATTAAAAGATTCGAATTCTCCGATGATCTCAAGTGTCTAGAATGGGTGTCTTGAAGGAACTTGAAACGTTCTTTAAGATAAGAGGGGGTTGTTGAAATAAACAGAACACTGTAAAGCAACGATAAAATATGAGCATTCTGTCGAAGGCGTATTGGCAGCCACTTCAGCTTAATACGAAATTCAGAAATATGATCATATTTGTGCAATCTAAATATGAATCTAATACAAAAATTTTGAAGTCGCTCAAGCTTATCCAGCTGCACTTCAGTTAGGTTTAAATAACTGACATCAGCATAATCAAGGATTGGGAGAAGGAGGGATTGGGCGAGTGCAGTTTTAGTAGCAGTTGGAAGAATATTGTGCAGTCTTCGTAAAGATCCCGCAGACGCAAACAACTTGCGGCTAACTTCCTGCATCTGAGGTCCACACGAAAAGTCTTTATCATTAATGATACCAAGATCCTTCACTGAGTCGCTATATGAGATGGTTGAGCCATCAAAAACAAACGGTGGGAGCCGCGTCCAGTCGATTCTTGAGCGCAACCTAGGGCTGCCGACAACAATGACTTGGGTCTTTGTAGGATTGACCTTCAGGCCATGGGCCACACTCCACTCAGAAATACAAGCTAAATCTTCATTGACTGTGTTAACGGCCTCGGATAGTTTGTTTAACGGAGCTTGCGAATATATTTGCAGATCGTCAGCGTAAAGGTAGTAGTAGGATGATAGAAATTCATTACAAATAGAGTTTATAAAAATTGCAAAAAGAAGAGGACATAGAACGCCCCCCTGTGGTTTTTTTTTCGCGTGGGAAAATCATCTAACGACATCACCCGCTCTTGGGCGTAATGGGAGATAGTGTCAGACTTTTACTGACTAAAAACTCACTCCTGTTCCTTCTTTGCCATCTTTCCAGGGCCCTGGGGTTCTCTTTCGCATCACCCATGGCCCCATTAGGCTTCGACCCTGCTGGGCTCCTTCGGTTGCTGACATCTCCTTGAGGCGCGCGCTAGATATTTTTTCCATATAGTTCCCAACGAGTGAATAACTTTTTGTACTGGCTCAAGGTAGTGGTTCGCACTAGAGACTAATTTAGCTACCCATTAGTCAAGCTAACAACCTCCCTCACGGTGCGCCGCCGCTTGGAGGTTTGGGGTAATTTTTTATAGAGGTGGTCTTCCTCGCGTCCCGGGCGGTTAAGCCAAGACCCTCGACCCCCATCAAAAGTCAGAAACATGACCTTGGACAATTTCTGGGGATACGAGACTAACGGTGGCAAAAGGAGGAGCAAGTTTTCCTCCTGCTTGCCCGGTGGCAGTGAAAGTGCACACCGAGCCCGCTCCCGCGATATGGTAGAGGGACACGCGTTGAAGCGTTCCTTCGGACAGAATATTCGCAGACGGCCATCGAAACCCCTTAGGTAGGAATACCCAAAGGGGTTCGTTGGCCGCCTCCCAGGGTGCACCGTCCCGCACACTGGCCTTCACTCCGGACGTATCCGCAAGGGAACTATAGCCTGCGGGCTCTCGTGGAAGTTTTCTGTCGTAGCACACCACGCCCTCCTGCGGTACGCCAGCAGTTGTATTGCACCATGATGATGATGAAACATCAATGCAAATACGTTGCCGGCGGCCACACAGGTAACTACGAAAACAATCAATCGCCGTTGGAGATATGTTAAGAGAGTAAAGTATGCCGATATCAGAATCGACGGTATTAAAAGCGTTGCTGAAGTCTAACAAGGAAAGTACCGTCAGATTTCCATCTTCCATACCAAGTCTATGTTGTCCGTAATGTTAACAAGCGCTGTTGTAGTGCTTTCGTCCACATCACTACAACAGCGCAGCCCGGATTGGAAATGATTAAGGAAGCGGTTTTTGCAAAGGGGTAGTATGGAGATAGGACGAAATTCAGAGAAGGAAACGGGATTACGCTTTTTTGGAAGAGGAGTGATTTGGGCATCTTTCCAAGAAGAGGGAAAAATAACGCAGGATACGGAATGATTAAGGATATGGCAGATGATGGGAAGGATTTCGTCAAGGATATGGAGTATCATTTTACGACTGATACAGTCACTACCGACAGCATTAGATATGATAGATTCTATACTCTTCTTAACATCACAATCGGAAAACTGATGTCAGACGAAAGGTGAATAATCGGGTGTAGGAAGAGATGAAAGATAATTTATTGTTTTTGCTTTGATAGAACCGTTAAATTCGAAGAAGAGATATGTGAGGCCAAACATTACAGGTGCTTTTTTGCCGCTACTTTGTTCGATTTCTGTCTTTGTCGTGCAATTAATTGAGCTAAACGCACTAGAGATGGTCCTTTATGGAGCGCCGGTATGGGCGCCGTCGCTGCGAAAGCGACCGGCGACCAAGCTGAATGCAAGCCAGAGGATCATGGCCATCCTGATGGTGCGGGGATACCGCACCGTTTACCGCGAAAAGGCGAGCCTCCTTGCTGGCCTACCACCGTGGGATTTGGAGGCAACAGTCCTTGCACGCATGCACGATCTGCGCGTGGAGATGCAACGCCGGGGCGAAGCTCCGCTGCCGCGCCAAGTCGCGGCATGGCGGACAGAGTTCCGGCGGGATCTCATGGTGGAAAGGCAACAGCGACTGACACAACTCAGTACTGGGCACGCCATAATTATGGCGGTAAGTCCCCTCTTTGAGGAGTGGCTGGAAAGGCAACACGGCGTCCTTTCCTTCCGCATGACGCAGGTCCTCACCGGACATGGTAAGTTCGGTAGGTTCCTGAACAGGATTCATGCGGAAGAAACGCTTGGAATTGTCACCATTGTGTGGACCGGCCGGAGGACACGGTTACTACGTCAAAAAGGAAAACCTTGTGCAAAATTTCGCTCCCTAGGCCTTCGGCAATTAATACCATACAATTGTATTATATTAAGGATTTTGTTAAAAAATTAGGCACCTTTCTGTTAAAAAAAATCAGAATAAAGAAATGATAAGAAATTTAACATCATTTGAAGGTAGTAAATAGGTATTAAATATGAATCCTTCGAAAATTGGAAATAAACTGCCCATCTCTAAAGTATACTAAATAATTGAATCGTCAAGTTCGAGGGACCAAATAGATTAGTCTATATTTAAAACAACAAAGGTTCCGGTAAGTCAAAATCAATATTATTAAGGTAAGAATTAAGGTATTAAAACAACAACTACGTAGATCAGTCCAGGGAGCAGTTTATCAGTTTGGTCCCTCCATCTTGACATCATAAAGGTGGGACCAATATTTTATTAAGGTACTTAATTATGTAAATCAAGAGTTAGCTAAATTTTTAGCAAAGGTAGCAAATAGTAGATTAATGGTATTAATCTTTTATATATGTATGACAGACATTGGTCCCTTCATTTTGACAGTCGCGATTGTGTTGGATCATTCAGTTCCAGTCAAAAAGGTTGAGCTGTTAATCTTGCTGGTTAATCTTTCTATGTTTTAGATTGTCTTTTTTTTAATTCATTTTACATTGTTCTTACGCAATAGACGCATTAAGATATAGAACCCAGGATTTTTTAAATGCTGCCAATCATTATTTTAACCTTTTGAGTGCGTAATTAGAGACACAATAGTAAGACAATGGCGCGTGAACGCCGGCGTTAATGCGGGGATCAACAGCTTAAACAGTATTCATGGAGTTTTTGTTCGTTGTCCTCCATATTCTACGATAAGTTCGATAGAGATTCTACGATTTGGAATGTGCTTCATCTTTCTTACTGATGGACTTTTTGGCAGTTAGAAAAACCTGTAAAGGTTTATTTGAAATTGCGGCTTTGAGTTTTGAGGTCTTGCTATACAAAATACGTTTTTACTATACTTTTCTTGATGCGTTTTATATTTGCTAAGGATCGATAAAAAAAAAGAAAACTGTAATCTCAATCCAATGAAATAATAATAGTCTTACGGCCACAGTAGGCGCAGATTTGCGGACGAAAATCAATGTGGAGCTCGCCGTCCGGCCGTCCGGTAAGGACCGAGCTCGTATCGTCAATGGCGCGTAGTGTTCCACGCGCGCCTCGAAAGAGACGCCAGCTAAACCGTGGGGACCGATGCCTGCTAAGGTCATGGTAATTTCTGAAAGGGATACCGTGGTTCTGTAACGCAAAGGGCAACTAAAGGACAAATGTGGGTTTTAGTCAGTAAAAGTCTGATACGCTCTCTCATTCCACCCTAGGGTTTTTTTTTATAGGTTTTAAAATCATCTTATGACAAATCCCGCTCTTGGGCGGAGCGGGAGATAGTGTCAGACTTTTACTGACTAAAAACCCACTCCTGTTCCTTCGTTGCCTTCGTCCCAGGGCCACGGTTTCGTTTTCACACTACCCATGGCCCCAGTAGACTTCGACCCTGCTGGGCCCCTACGATTTGCTGACATCTCCCTGAGGCGCGCGCGGAACAATACGCGCCGTCGACGACTTGGGCTCGGTCCGGATGGTTACCGGACGGTCGGACGGCGGGCCACCCATTGCCCGCCGTCCGCAAGCCCGCGCCTACGGTGGCCGGAAATCGGGATCGGAATCCCGGCGGCGGTTGGGGCGTGAGGACCGTTGCCGTTGCCTCACGCGATCGGCCGCCTCCTTTGCTAGCATTATTGCTTCGCAGAAGGAGGCGACCGCCTGCCACTCCTCCTCGCTCCGGACCATGGCCTGTACCAAGGCCCGGCGCGAGAGATCGCCGCCGCCGATCGCCCCCACGAGGACACGGCGTTGCTCTTCCCAAGCGGGGCACACTTCCACCGTGTGCTCCACCGTGTCCTCCGGGCGGCCCACACAGTGGCGACACCCGGGCGTCGCTTCCGCACGAATCCGGTGCAGGAACTTCCCGAACTTCCCGTGTTCGGTGAGAACCTGCGTCATGCGGAAGGGAGGACGCCGTGAGGTCTTTCCAACCACGCCTCAAAGAAGGGACTTACCGATTCCACCCTAGGGTGGAAGAAGTCATTGGATGATTTCCCACCTCAAAAAAAAGTTCAGTGACTTAAAAGTGCAGTCAACTTTATTGATGAAAGCTTTCAACCAATGACTATTTATTTAATCTTAAGATACAGTATTACACATTATTTTGTGTATAAATGAGAGATTTTATGACCGAAACTATCAGATATCCTTAAAGATACAGATATTCTGTATCTTTTCTGATATCCGATAGTTTCGGAAATATTAAATTTTGTAATGAAAGCCATATCCGGTAGCATCCTCATAAGATTTATCCATCCTTATAAGGCTTTAGTCTGAAGACGTAGGTACGTATGTAACACAGTTTTGTGATATCTTCGTGAAAATCTAAGACTAGTGGTATTACATTAATAGCAATTGGAGGTCGTGGATTCGAACCCTTAGCTCGAACTAAGGTGCAATTTGTATTAATTAATATACTTTTCTAAGAATGCGGGAAAAGTTACCGAACCTAAATTCTATTGCGTAAGCAGAATTTTATTTAGTTATTGCACAAATATTATATAGTTTTTTATTATTATTATTGGACTGTTGCAAGTAGAGCGATAAAAATATTTTTATTTAGGCTATCATTTAGGTTTCATCTAGTATCCCATATCTTCCCGTGAGTGTCGTAAGAGGCGACTAAGGGATATTTAGAGACTGTGCATACTACAGCACCTTAGGCCACCCCGTGGTGGCGGAAACCAACAAAAACATTCCTAAAGAGGGTTCTTGTCTGGCTGGCATCCGAAATCAGAAATTAGAAATCAGAAACGTTTATTTCAAATATATCAATTACAGGCACTTTTGAATTGTCAAAATGTCGGTCAGTCAAAAAAAGAAAAGAAGTGAAGCTAAATTGCACGTTCCAAAGCGTAGATCTCTATGGAGAAGAACGTGCAAGAAACTCCATGGACACTCTTTTAAATCATATTATGAGTTACATAAATTTTGGTTACATATTTCATGTCGCTTCTAATATGTGAGCACAATGTAGATAAATAAGAATAAAAACTAATTAAAAAGATAGAAATTGAATTAAGCCACTGGCAGCTAAGAGATGACCAGTCTCAACTGACGGCACCCGTTCACGAGCATGACGCGTGCATCAGCCTCACTCAGCTCAACCATTTTGAAGAGAACTGAATGACCCAATAACACGTGACACCATGAGCGAGACATTTAAGTGAGCATGACAAACTCTCAACTGCCATGCTCATAATGTCAAACAAGTTGTAACCTAATAAAAATGCTCCATGGTACTTCACATTCATAAAACTTGAAAAAAAAAAATGCTTCTACATTATACAATGCTATTGTTTCCAAATGCAAAAGGTAATAAATTATCATAAGCTCTATTGAAATAAACAAATAAAATAAAATACGAAACATTTCGAAAACAACAAAATAAAAAGGGGAATAGTAAGTATCTCTTCCAATATTTATAAATATATATATTTAAAAAAAAAAAAAAAACTAATTTGAAGGCTGTGGCTGTGGAGCAGGACCGGCATTTAGCCAAGCGTTTTAGTCAAGGATATAATCTTCCAATTTATAATACGCTTGTCTACATAGTGTGCGTTTAATGCATGTTTTAAATTTGGACTCATTTAGTTGTAGAATCTCAAGTGGTATTTTATTATAAAATTTTACACAGTACCCCATAAAAGAACTATGTACTTTTGCCAATCTGAATCGAGGTTGATCTAATTTGTTCCTATTCCTAGTACTAAAATTGTGCCTGTCACTTATCTTAGTAAAAAGATGAATATTTTTCCGAACATACATAATGTTTTCATAAATGTATTGACAAGGGACCGTCAGGATGTTTATTTCCTTAAATAGTTCTCTAAGAGAATCGCATCTGCGAAGATTATATATGGCTCTGATAGCTCTCTTCTGCAGAATAAAAATAGACTATGTCTGCAGCCCGTCCCCATAGCAAAATACCGTAAGACATGATACTATGAAAGTAACTAAAATAAACTAGTCGCGCAGTATCTACATCAGTAAATTGACGGATTTTTCTGACAGCATATGCTGCCGAACTAAGCCGACCTGCCAGAGATGTTAAATGAGGACCCCATTGTAGCATCGAGTCAAGCGTGATCCCTAGGAAAACCGTATCTTCGACGAATTCGAGTTTCTCCTTGTTCAATACTATGTCGGAGTAATTACTTTTAACATTCGGTAACGCAAATCTTATGCACTGAGTTTTTTTTTCCATTTAATACTAAATTATTAACAGTAAACCAGTTTTGGACTTGCTGTAGAGCATTTTTTACGTCATCAAGGTTTGTGGAACGTCTATTGATCTTAAAAATTAACGACGTATCGTCAGCAAACAATGCAACATATGTGATTGTTTTTTTAATAGATGTGGTAGATCATTTATGTATATTAAAAAGAGGAAAGGACCCAATATTGAGCCTTGTGGTACACCCATTTTGACTTTCAAACCCGGAGAATTGACACCGTTTATCTGAACTTGCTGTTGCCTATCAATTAAATAAGATTTTACCAAGCTGAGTGCAAGTTTACCTAGCCCATAATGTTCTAGCTTTAAAAGCAAGGTTTCGTGATTAACAAAATCGAAAGCCTTTGAGAGGTCACAAAAAATTCCTATTGCATCTTGGGCTTGTTCCCACGCTGCAAATATATGTTTTAATAAAGTGACACCAGCGTCAGTCGTACAACGTCCTTTGGTGAAACCATACTGCTGATCGTGAAAGATTCTATTGCTGTTAAAATGGTAAAGCATTTGATTAAGCATAACTTTTTCAAACACCTTACTGAAAACCGGCAATACTGATACAGGTCTGTAATTATTAGTGTCATTATGGTCACCAGATTTAAAAAGTGGTATAACCTTACCGTATTTCATTATATCTGGAAAGACTCCTTGGTCCACACACAAATTAAATATTAAAGCTAAGTGTGATGCTATGGTCTCAATTATGGATGTGCATACTTTAACAGACATTCCCCATAGGTCTTCGGTTAATTTGACTTTGATTTGCCGGAAAGCCTTTATGACTGTCAAAGGGTTTATATGTTTGAATTGAAATTCAACCGGACAGCCTGGTAAGTTGGTTTTCAATGAAGCAATTGAAGCTTCAGGGGAGGAATTCAGAGCTTCCGTTGTCCTAAGAGGTATATCGGTGAAATTATTCACAAACTCTTGGGCTACTTCTATGTTAGAGCTTTTGGGACCATGTGAAATCTCTAATAAAAAATCCGTGTTGCGTACTTTATTCCTACCAGTTTCACTATTAATAACTTTCCACACAGCCTTAATTTTATTGTCTGCCGATTTGATCTTATTGCTAATGTACAGGGCTTTCGCTACCTTGCAGATCTTTCTGAAAAGTTTAGAATATCCACTTACATATTTACTAAAGGTTTCAGTGTTGAAGAATGGCTTAAGGCCGTACAGCTCATATAGTTTTTCCCTACTTACCCTAATACCTTTAGTTGCCCAGTCACTAAATACAAACTTAGGGAAAATATTTTTAGACTTCTTTTCAAAAGCTGTATTAAATTCATTGAGTACCACTGAAAAGAAATTATCATAAAATTTAATTGCATCATCAATATCAAGGCCCAGAACATTTAACTTATTTTCTAAGTTACTATTAAATTTTGTTAATTTGCCAATTGTAATTGGCCTAAATTGAATTAAAGTTTTTTCCAAGGCTGCGCGAGACTTAAAAGCTACCGTTTGTCCACTATGATCAGACGGAAGATAATTTACTATGGCTTCATCTAAATAGTCACAATTGCAGAAAACATTATCAATACAAGTAGCAGAGGTTGGAGTTACTCTAGTTGGCTCTTTAAAAACATTAGTCAAATTAAATGATTTAAAAAGGCTTAAAAATCTGCTGCTATTTGAATTATTTTTCAAAATATTAATATTAAAATCTCCACAAATAATTACGGATTTGTTACTATCTGCAAGTTTGGCTAAAATATCTTCCATTGTTGATTTAAAAAGACTAAAGTTCTGAGGGTTCGGGGGTCTGTACACGCACACTATAACATGCTTATCCAGCTCAACACAGGACAGTTCAATGCAATGTTCCGTTAACAAGTTAACTATGTCATTACGTTGCTTAAATTTTAAGCATTTTTTTATTAAGATTAGGGAACCACCACGCAGCATTGATTTTTTTCCGACTTTAAAAAACTAGCCAAAACCCTTTTGCAACATGTTCGGTTTTAATAGAATGCGCGATAGGGTTAGGGCGTACCACACAAGCGACGCGCAGGGGTAGCACCCGGCTTCTGTGGGAAATGGACCAGGGTTCTTGCACCACCTTGGGCGGGTGCAACGTAAGAAGCTAGCTCGGGAAATGAAATTGAGGTATGCAAGTTGGAATGTTGGTGGGACCATGACTGGAAGGGCCAGAAAGTTAGCGGATGTATTGAAAAGTAGACGGGTAAATATAGCATGCTTGCAGGAAACTAAATAAATGAAGAGGAACAAAAGTGAGAGAAATTGGTGAGGGATATAAGTGTCGGAGCCGTATAGGTTGGAGTGTGGGGTGAGACAGGGGGGTTTGACCTCCTCTGCGCTCTTCAATCTGTATTATGGATGCACTGATCGATGGGCTCAGCTGCCAGCGTATAGGCTGCCATGTGGATGGTGTTTGTATGAACAATTTGAGTTATGCGGATGATATGGTGCTGCTGATTGCATCGGTCTGTGGGTTGAGGAAATTGCTGAACACATGTGAGGAGTATGCCTCAAGCCATGGGCTGAAGTATAATGCTAGTAAAAGTAAATACATTGTGTTTGGGGGGAGTCTTAAGATATCAAAGGATGTGCCACCTGTGTGTGTAAATGGGGTTCCTCTAGAGAGAGTGTATGATTTTAAATATCTAGGTCATATAGTCTCAGCAGACCTGAAAGATGGTGCGGACATTGAGCGGGAGCGGAGGGCGCTGTCGGTCAGGGGTAATATGCTGGCTCGCAGGTTTGCGCGCTGTTCGAGGGAGGTAAAAATCACACTGTTCAGAGCTTATTGTACATCCCTCTACACGTTCAGTCTGTGGGAAAAGTATACTCGTGCGGCATACAGCGCCATCCGCGTCCAGTACAATAACGCGTTCAGGGCGGTGATGGGGCTACCCCGTTACTGCAGTGCCTCGGGTATGTTTGCAGAGGCGCGCACTGACTGCTTTCACACAATTATGCGCAAGCGCGCAACATTCTTACTGAGTAGAGTGCGGGCTAGCTCCAACATCGTACTGGCGATGATTGCCACTAGACTGGATTGTCCTTTCATCCGGCATTGTTCGGCTAGACATGTTCCGGTACCAATGCCGGAGAGGAAGTATTAATTTTAATTTATCCAATTTTATTTGTTTATTTTGATTTTTTAACTTTGATTTTAATTTATTTCTTTTAATTTAATTTAATTTTAATTTATTTTGATTTTAATTTTGAATTATTTTAATTTATTTAATTTGATTTTAATTGATTGACTTTGTTTTTGATTGAATTTATATTGATGATTTGTTTATTTATTATTTTTGTATTATTAATGTAATTATTGTGTTTTATTAATTAATTTAATACACTTCTGGACACATTTATTGGCCCACCTTAGAGTTTAGGTTTCGATGGCCCCTACCGAAATATGATTGCTAGATTGAACAAAAACTGTTGATGCAGTTTTAAACCTGATACATTTTACCATCTTTTTCGATCGTATTGTTTTAAATTTGAATTCAGAATACCATACGACATGGAGCTACGCCTAACAAGTCGGATATGCGCCTTGTTAAAGACAATTGATTTTTGAATAAAAAACATGTTTTATCAAATAAAGGTTTAATTTAATAACGCGTGTTGCCTCCATGGGCATCTACCACAGCTCTCATACGATTAGGCATAGAGTTTATCAACCGCTCTATGAAATTTTGAGGGATCATCTCCCATTCCTCTTCTATGGCAGTTTTCAACTCCTGCATCGTCTGGGCAACTGGCTGACGAGCCTAACACGTCTTTTTAGCTCGTCCCACATGTGCTCAATGGGGTTCATGTCTGGGCTTCTGGCTGGCCAGTCCATAACTGTGATGTTCACATCCCGAAGATATTCCCTGACGATGCCGGCCGCATGGGCTCTTGCATTATCATGCATAAAAAGGAAATTTGGGCCCACATAGTCCGCGTATGGTATCACGTGAGGTTCTAAGCACTCACGAATGTACCTTTCAGCATTTAATGTTGGCAGCCGTGGTCCTGTAACAACCTCAAGTTGAGTTTTGCCGCTCGCGGATATACCGCCCCAGACAGTCCATGAGCCACCGCCATAAGCAACCCTCTCTTCAAAGCAGCATTGTGCGAAACGCTCTCCCTTACGTCGGTAGACCTTCTTCCTTCCATCATTGCCATGTAACACAATTTTAGACTCATCAGAAAAGAGTACACGGCTCCAATCTTGCTGTGTCCAATTTAAATGACTGCGTGCGAAATGAAGGCGCGCTGTTCGGTGGGCTCGCGTTAGTTTGGGCCCATTAGCTGGCTTGTGTGGTACCATATCGCGTTCTTTTAACCTTCTCCGAACAGTTCGAGCGCTCACAGATACTCCGTGGAAGTCGCGAAGTTGGTTTTGTATCTCAATGGAGGTAAGGTGACGATTTCTCAAGCTGGTCGTCACGATGAATCGATCCTGCCTTTCAGTTGTGACCCGAGATCGTGGCCTTCCTTGGCGACGAACAAAGCCGCCAGTCTCTAGGTACCTCCGATAAACATTTCGGACCGCAGATCGACTTAAATTAAGTTGAGCACTCACGTTTCTTTGGCTGTGTCCGGCCTGAATAAGTGCCACAGCTTGGGCGGCGACTTCAGGTGAAGTATCCATAGATTATTGATAGAACCTCACCTTAATGTTAAGAATAAGTAATGTTTGTTGCAAAACCAAAGATATCAATCACTTTTTCAAGAATTAAATCCAAGTAAACCAATAAAACCAAGTTTTCTTAGTATTCGATTGTTTGATATCAACAAACAGGCTCCAAATTGTCTTTTGTTTCTTTAAATTCTGTGTTCGAAATTAAAAAAAAGACTATTGAATGAAATTGTGAATGTGCCAGGTTCAAAACTGCATAAAAACTTTTTGCTCGACCTAATATAAAATTTTAGCTAGGACCAAACGAAACTGAAAATACAAGGTGGGCCAATAGATGTGTCCAGAAGTGTACTTATTTGAGGCAATTTTATTTATTTATTATTCACTAGTCTTATTAGGTTAGTACTTAGTGTTGTGTTATTTAATGATATGGGTGTAACTTACCTGAATAAAGATGTTTATTATTATTATACATTTATTTATCTCAGCACCCTAAGGTCCTGAACCTTTGGAAGGCGTACGAGGAGCCGAAACCAACTCGCAGAGGCCCTTTTAGACGCTTTTAATGGAAAGTGGTACGAACGGGTGATTATCCCTGTACGCACTATGCTAGTGCATGCAAGGACAACCCCCGGTTGGTGGGAAACTATTGCGACATATGGAAAACTAAGATATAAGGCTATGGTTTTTGGAGTCTTATGTGGACTGGTTACCAGGAAATATGTTAAGACTATGGCCCCTGCCTAAACAATGTTTTTAATATCCATCGACAAAAGGCAGGGGGTGACTTGCACACTCAATAAATGGGCCCCCATAAACGGTCGCTAGCACGAAGTGACGTAGCAACAAGAGGGCAACATATCCTGAGGTGCTTAAGGAGTGGAGAGGTATACCACGGCTATCAGGACAATCCCGGAAGTACGGTCAAGATCCCTACCAGCACCTTACTGGATTATACATCCTTCTCCCGAGCACGTTTGCTCTTGCGAATCTCCACTCAAGCCAGCCAATAAAGGCAAGAAAGAGGTGGGAGCTCAGTTCCTCGTCAGTGTTCACTACGGCCGGCCAATAAAGGCAAGCCGGAGATGAAGAACAAGAATTTTCCCGGGAGATCGGGTCCGTGGGGTCGCTAATGCCCAACAGTTCGCAACAAAACTGCCCTGCGGATTTATTATTATTATTATTATAAGTTCTACTACTGTGTGAAGTGATAGAAAAAAGAAATGGTGTAGGAATAGTGTTAGACAGTAAATTGAAAGAAAGCGTAATGGAAGTACAAACGATTAGTGATAGATTTATAGTTGTTAAAGTTATGTTAGAGAATGTGATGTTGAATGTAGTTAGTGTGTATATGCACCACAAGTAGTTTGTAATGAAACGGCGAAAGAGTAGTTTTGGGAGGATTTTGACACAGCTTTACTGAACATTCCTGTTCATGAAGAATTGATAGTTGGAGGTGATTTTAATGGACATGTTGGAAGAATGAAAGGTGTTTATGAAAGAGTACATGGGGGATGGGGTTTCGGTAGTCCGAACAATGAAGGAGAGACACTGCTGCAATCCGCTACTGCATTTGACCTGGCAGTAGCCAATACGTGGTTCCAGAAAAGAGACAAACACATGACCACGTACAAAAGTGGTAATCATAAGACCCAAATCGACTAATTTTCAGTTCGGCGCAACTACTTAAAGCACGTCAAAGACTGCAAAGTACTGCCAGGAGAAGACCTAGTCTCACAACACAGACTAGTTATGACATCAGTGGTCAAAATACTGTCTAACAAAAAAAAGAGCGTCCTCCCCCAAAAATAAAATGGCATATGTTAGAGAGGAATCATTGTGCAAAGAAGTTCAGGGAGCGAGTGGTGGACAGATTGATCGAGATGGGAGACATAAATGATCGAAGTATAAATGAAAGCTGGAATGAGATGGGTGTATAAGGCATGCAGCAAAAGATATTTTGCGAGAGACGAGAGAAAAGGGCATAATAGATATGGGTACGTGGTGGTGATCGACAGAAGTTCAGAATGTATTGAAAGAAAAGAAGAGAAAATTCAAGGAATTACAGCGTGTAGAGCCAGGAAACGCTAGTTTTAAAGCTGAAAGAAAGAGTGAGTATGACGTTTTAAAGAAGAAAGCCAATAAAGCCGTGGCAATAGCAAAATCATAAGCCCTGGACAAACTATATGACACACTGCTTACTAAAATAAGAGAGAGAAAGGTGAGGGATGTTTGCTAGGATATGTATAAGAGATGAAACTGGAATGGTTCTATCGGATGATGAAAAAATAAAAAAGAGGTGGAAGGAATATTTTAAAAGACTGCTGAATGAGGAAAATAATTGGAGTGGGGTTTTAGAGAATAAACCAGTGAATGTGGGGTTAGTGAGAATGGTTAGTATGGATGAAGTTAAAATAGCAGTAAATGGAATGAAGAATGGTAAAGTCATTGGTCCAGGTGGAATACCAGTTGAAATGTGGAATTTATTGCGAGTGGATTGATGGACGTGGTTGTCTTTGTTCTTCCATAAGTGGTTGTGGGAAGAAGCTATACCTGTTGAGTGGTGCAATAGCTCTTTGGTGCCCATTTTTTAAAACAAAGGTGCTTGAGTGCAACAATTATAGAGGAATAAAGCTAATGTCACACACTATGAAAGCCTGGGAGAAATTTATTGAAAGGCGACTGACCGGTCTACAGTGGGCACCACTGGCAGCTTCAATGTGGCTGTTGGTTTACATCAAGGGTCGGTTCTCAGCCCTTACGTCTTCCTGATGATAATGGACGCTCTAACGTCTGATATTTAGGAAGAGGCTCCTTGGTGTATTCTGTTTGCCGATAACATTGTGCTGGTTGCAAAAAGTGGCCAAGAGGTCCAGAACAGATTGGAGGTGTGGTGGCACAGACTGGAGAGTGTTAGCTTAAAATTGAGTAGAACTAAAACGGAGTACTTGTTCTGCAATTTCGGCGGTCTCTCCAATCCAAAGCCTTTAGTATCTTTAGATCTGTTTCGACTTTCGGTACCTCGGGTCGCTCGTTTAAGGGGATGGTGAGGTAGACCGGGACGTAACACATCGGATCAACGTAGGATGGATGAAATGGCGACAGGTCACGAGAGCAACTTGTTACCCACAGATGCCACTCAAGTTGAAGGGTAAAATCAACAAGTCCGTGATAAGGCCTGTCATATTGTACGAATCAGAATGTTGGGCTGTGAAAAATCACAGCCCAACATTCTGATGACGGATGAAAAAAGCGTAGTGGAGATGAGATGGATGTATGGTGTGACGATGGCTAAAGTGAGAAATGAGTAAATTACTAGGGGATGTTTGAAAGTGGAATCGGTTGTCTTGGTATGGTCACGTGAAGAGGAGGGATGAAACGCATGTTGCTAAAAGAGTTATGAGTTTACATGTGGATCGATGGAGAGAGAGATAGCCCAAAGAAAAGATGGATGGATTGTGTGGGAAGTGATATGAAAAAAAAAGGGAGTTAGTGATAGCGTGACGAGTGACGAGACAGAATGGAAGAAAAAAACGTGTTGCGCCAACCCCAAATAAAATGGGACAAGGGCAGGATGATGATGATGATTTAGGTTTCATCTAGTGTTTATGAAAACGTAAATTATTTTCATAAATATGTATACAAAATGACACAGTTGGATACGGTTTAGTGAAAAATTAGGATCTATACGTTATCCATAAAATGTTTTATAATAAAATACATTCTTGAATGTTTCCTCACTCAAGTGTGAGCATGTAGGTAGTCGCACAAACAACCTTCGCGGCCGGTGGTCCGAGCAACCCTTCACACAATTCTATTATTAACTATTTGTACAGAGCCAAAACTATTATAATATTTGTACTATATACTTACACCATGAATTTTTCCACGCCGACCATAGATGTAAAAAGGGAAAGAGCTGAATAAAATTATTCCACAATTATACATTTTATTGGAATAAAAAAAATGCGTTGATGAAGGTTTACTTTTCAAACTTTCTTTACCAACTATCAATCGGTTTCTCTACTCAATATTTAGACTAATACATTTTACCACTTTTACTTTTCAATATCATGGAAGACCCTTTTTTTGCACTGACTTTAAGTATAATAGTTAAAATTACAAACATATCTAAAAGTATAGCTGTGTTAATGGTCGTTGAGTTGTGTCCATCGCATTTGTGATAAACAAAAAATCCCTTTATCTTTTAACCATCTAAGATCGAATTCTAAAGAACCTTTTCAAAACTGGATTACCTATATGTTATACATAATCCTAGATGCAGGAAAGGCGTTCCCATAATTTTCAAAGGCACGGTTGCTGGAAAATTGTGGTTAAAATCTGGATCTAGCGGTAAAAAGTTTGGTGTAAAATTTTACCTAACAAGGACAAAGCTTCTTATTATGGTGTTTGTATTCATTTTTTTCACTGTTTTGCCTACCCGACTGAGCTGATTGTGACGAAGATGTCAATCGCTTAAGCTACAGGACGCGAAAAAAATAATAACTTTTAAAAATCGGTATCTCTGACTTGTTGTTTGTGTCTTTAATGTCAAAAAGATAGAAAATTAAACTCAGAGTTTAAAATTATAAATTAATATCTACGATTTTAAAAAAGTTCAACAAAAAAATTCAGCGTTTATAAATACTAGCAGCGCTCAAAAGTTGTAAAAAAAATAAATCGCGATTTTTTTTCATAATTGTGTTTTCTTATTCGATTTTTAGTTTACGTTATATCAAATTGTCCTTTTGAAGGGTTTGGCGCGTCTAGCAAGGATTAGATCTACCTCAGCATGCGTACTCTATTTGTTTGCAGTCCACGGAGGGCCCTTGTATATTTTATATTGCCCCTGTCCAAACACGGGCGACTGGGTTCCTAGAATGACTTTATGTTAGGCTTGTGTAACTGTTTTGTCTTTGATAGCTTGCATTTTGTTTGTTATCTGTGCCGCGAAGGGTTATCGCGCTTTTGAGTGGGTGCTGGCTGTCTCAAAGATACTTGGTGGACTTGAGAGAGAAGTGAGACGACGACTACATTAAATCCCGTGGTTACAGGATCATTTTATTAAGGAACATTTTCGATTCTGAAGAGTCTCGCTAGGTTCAGTTACGAACAAACCGATTGCCTCCTAAACTTAGATACAAGTTATATGGTAATGAACGAAATATTTTTTTTTTTTAAATTACTTTTAATAATGAAACTAGTCTTAAAGTTATGATGGTTAGTTCACGAGATTTGTTTCGAACATTGCGTATCTAAGGTGGGCACAATAATGCAAAGGGCAACTGAAGGAACACGATTTAGTCTATAAAAGTCTGGCACTCCTCACTACACCCAAAGCGGCAGAAGATACAGGTACATAAAATAAAGTAACATTTCCTTTCAGAAGAACCACTACAGGTTCATAGAAATAAATATTTTATTAAAATTATGATGTTATTTTAATTATAATTATTTTTTCAAAGGAATCAATTTTTCTACCTTTCTCATTGATCTTTCGTCTTTGGTTTTCTTTTATTTTGTTTGTTTTTATTGTGTAGGCTATGTATCGAATTACAATGTTCTAAACCTTTATGTGGCTATTTCTAATAGAAATTGCCACATAAAGGTTGTAATATGTAAAGATAATGTAGGTACCTCTGCGAATGCAATTACTTACAAATGTGTTACGTAAAGTCTCAGTCAAGTTTCAGGGGCTAACCAATTTGAATGTAACTTAAAGTCATAGGTACTTATAGTAAACTTATACACATAAAGATTCTTATTAAATATTGCGTGTTCAAACAAATAACCAAAAATATTAAAAAATATATAAAACAAAATAAACGAGTAGGTAACCTACTTGGGGCCCAATAAATCTAAATACATTTTAACGACACGTCTAAAATTAACCGCATATTATGTGATTGACTGTCGATAGAATTGACAAACAGCCGTTTTCTGAATCTGAAAAGGCTGATCAAACTGTCGTTCAACTAACACAACTGTTAAAATAACAGCTGTGTCAAATCAATTTGGGATGCTGAAACGATGTTTAGCGAAAAATTAACGAATGTATGATCATTATAATTTGACTTTTTTTTTGTTATTTTTTTTAGGTGGTAAACGCATCTAATGATATCCCCCGCTCTTAGGCGGTGAGGGAGGGCGTGTCAGACTTTTGCTGACTAAAAACCCACTCCTGTTCCTTCTTTGCCATTGTTCCAGGGCTCTCAGGGATCGCAGGGATCTCTTTCGCATCAATCATGGCCCCTGTAGGCTTCGACCCTGCTGGGCCCCTACGGTTGCTGACATCTCCTTGAGGCGCACGTGGAACACTACGCGCCGTCAACGGCTCGGCCTTGGTCCGGACGGTTACCGGACGGTCCCGTGCGGTATCCCCACACCATCCGGATGGCCATGACTCTCTGGCTTGCGTTCAACTTGGCCGCCGGTCGCTTTCGTAGCGACGGCGCGCAAACTGGCGCCCCATAAAGGGCCATGGATCGAACGATTCCTGCATAGAGCCTCCGGCAGGAGGCGTCTGGACCCCACAGGTTGGGCAGGAGCCGCTTGACTCCCAAACTTGGCTCCCAAACTTGGCTCCCAAACTTGGCTCCCAAACTTGGCTCCCAAACTTGGCTCCCAAACTTGGCTCCCAAACTTGGCTCCCAAACTTGGCTCCCAAACTTAAGTCCGATCCAGTTTGGGAGCAATACGTCGGAAATGCTCCTCGAAATTCCATCGTCCAGGACGAGTCCCAGGTACTTCATCGTCGACTCGACGCCGATGTGAACTCCTCCTACCGTTATTTGGGAACCCGGGGGTGGCGCGTTCCGAGGGCCGTGAAAGCACTTGACCTCGGACTTGTTCAGTGCCACCTCGAGTCCCAACTGCTGGATCCTCTCCACGACTGTCGCAACCCCGCGTGTCACTAGTTCGACCGCAGCCTGGTATGACTCTCCCTGTGCCAGGACCAGCGTGTCGTCTACATAGCAGACCACGCTGACCCCATCAGCGGGGTCGCCGCGCAGCATGTAGTCGTACCCGATGTTCCACAAGGGCGGTCCTAGTACCGATCCCTACGGAACACCGCACTACATCTCTCGCCGTTTCCACTCTCCCTGGTGACCAGGGTAGATAATGTACCTGTCCGACAGGTAGGCCTCGACAACGTGACAGAGGTAGTCAGGCACCCGGTGATACCGGAGTGCCCTCCTAATGCTGCTCCAGGGCAGGGAATTGAAGGCGTTGGCGATGTCCAAAGACACCACCAAGACACACCTGCCCTGGGACACCGCATCTCCTGTCGTGAGGGCTCGCACGCGCATGATGGCGTCAACCGTAGAGCGCGCCCTACAAAATGGCATTTGACATGTAATTCTTAACTAAGATCCGACAGCGCTGTCAACTAACAAGATGATCAAATTAAAGTAGCTGATCATGCTTTGATGCATGTTGATTGGCCTTTCAGAAACCGGGTGTTGGTTACATTAATATTTCGATCCTAGAAACTGATTACAAGACAATTAAGATTAGGTTGGTTTGTGCTAGTTGGGTAAAAGGACTTACTTGCGCATGTATAACGAAATACCTACGAAAAGCAACTTGATGCTCATCTTAGCTCTGTTTTTACACCGGTGACGCAGTAGGAAACTAATACCTATCTACCTAATAACAAAACACAGAAATGACGTCCATATTAAAACAGCTAGGTAGCAAGTATTTCATATCATACACGCCATAAATAAGCTTTCATAGGAGTATAAAAGAAATTGTATGACGCACCATGCATTGTCACTCTATTGAAAGTTTCCATTAGCGTAGAAAAATGGAACGACCTTCCTCTTCTAAGCCGAGTACTCACTCACTGGCAATAACTAAATTGGCAACACTCAACGCCACTCAATGTTTCTGAGGACAATGATTAAAATTGTGCTAACCTAGACTTAATTGTTGTGTAAACAAAGTAGAAAATAATTCATTTTTTGTCCTAAATAGAACTTCATTCCTATTAGGTTATGGTTTTCATTTTTTTACGTTTACATTACTCTTTTTTTCTTCTTGACTTGTTGCGGTTTAAGTAACTGGCCAGTATCATCTTTGAAAAGTATTTAGTCTTTAGTATTTATAATACAGTCACAAGTGTTTTCTATTAGAATGCGGATGTAACACATTATAATATCGTGGCTAATCGGGAAGAACATCGTAATCGACAGTTTGCGCTTTTTGCAGGAAGGGGTATTTTCTTTCGAAAAGTATTTATGATAATATCGTTCTAAAAATGTTAGGACTTGTTATTCATAAAAGTATAAAACTACTGATTTATTAGAAAAGGCATTTTTGACATATTATCACAAATAATTTTTAATTATTTTCTAAATTTTAATTATTTAATTATTTATATATATTTTTTAATTTTAATTATTAAATTATTTCAATATTTTTTTTATAGATTCCACATGTTGTGCAGATGCACACTTATCATACAAATTTACACCAAGTTATTTTTACAATATACACTATAAATAAATTCGTAGTCAAAGTAAAAGTCACTGAACTTCATTCGAAAAAGTCCTGCCCATCACTACATTCGCTTCGTGAGGATAACACACAATGTGCTATGGATAGGACATGGGCTTTTCTGAAAATGACTTATTGTAAGTTATTAATCAATTATTGTATAGGAGAAATAAGTTATAACGTTGCTAAAATTTGAAAATAAATGTATAGTTACCCAAGGTAGTGTTAAAACTCGGTATAAATAGAATAATATTATATTTTGTGAAGTACAACTGGATAAACTTGAGCGACTTCAAAACATTTGTATAAGGTTCATAATGTTCATATTCGGTTTGCGTAAATATGACCATGTTTCTGAATTTCGTGTTAAACTCAAGTGGTTGCCAATTCGCCTTCGCCGTAATGCTCATGCTCATATTCTTTCTCTCTTGTATAATGTGCTCTTTTCCCCTTCTACCCCTCGTTACCTCAAAGAACGGTTCCAATTTCTTTGTGACTCCCACATGAAAGTTCTTAGGTCATCAGATAACTTGAAAATTAAAATGCCAATGCATTCGGCTACTTTCCTGGATAAGTCTT
The DNA here is from genome assembly GCA_905147345.3 of Mythimna impura. Classification (NCBI taxonomy): domain Eukaryota; kingdom Metazoa; phylum Arthropoda; class Insecta; order Lepidoptera; family Noctuidae; genus Mythimna; species Mythimna impura. The sequence goes on from LR990339.1 coordinate 33,038,151, forward strand.
TTACAGTCCAGGCCGCTCGTCTCTGGAATGCATTGCCTGTGGCTATAAAACGTGCGCAAACACTGCATGTATTTAAAAGGCTTGTGAAGGATCATTACTTGTCACTGTGATCATGTCTTCGTTTCATCACTTATTCTCTTGCTTATATATTTATATTTTGTATGTATGTATGTGTGTATTTATTTTAGTATTAAGTACGAGTATCTATCAAGTTTTGTTTACTTTTATATTTGCATCAAGTGCAACCCCATTTTGTGTCCAGGCAATCTCTATCCATTCTGGGTTGCCTAATTGTAATTGTATATTTCTTTTGTATTATTATTTTCAATTTGTAATCTTGGTATGCAATAAAGTATATATAAATAAATAAATTTTCGACGGTTCGTAAGATATTGTCTATAAATAAAGGTTGTTGCGTTGCTGTCTCATACTAGCGTCATGCCGGTCTGTGCGAGCCTTAGACACTCCGCGTAAGCTTTTATGAGCATAAAACTGTCAGTAGGTTCTGACAGTTTTCATACGATTACAGCTTCCCCTAGTGAGTGCGCGGCCGAAGATCATCCATGGTTTATAAATACGTGGAGTATATCATCACAGGTGTCCAAGATTTCTTGGCTTATGGACTCTGATTAAAAACTAATGTCCCAACTTTGATAATGTGATTTTTAAAATTAAATAACATTATTAACGTATTAATCAATCACATTATTATTTAAAAAAAAAAAACATTAAATAACCGTTATCAAAATTTATTAACATATCATTAAATCACAGTTTTATAAAGTACATAATTACATTTTTTTTTTTGAAAATGACAGGCACAAATTAATAAAGTGAAAGTAGGAGTAGGCGCTGATCACAGGTCAATTTTTTTGCAACAGAACCTTTGTTTCCACCTCTGCAGAAGTTCCGCAAGCTTTTCCACTTCCGTTGCCGCTTCTGGTTCCGCAAAATTTATAACAGAACTCTAAGAATACAGCGAGGAGCGCGGTGGTGGGGGGCGCGTGGACGACTGGACACACCGGAATAGACGCGGGGGGGGGGGGGAGGGCGGTACACAGACGTGTCGCAACGAGTTTCTTTATTATTATATTTTTTTGGTTCATTCTGCGCATCACCGCGCCTCGTTACGTGATTAAGGGTCTATTACACTACTCGATATTCAGATAGTCTTAGTCGATGTCGCGTAGTGTAATAAGGGTTACTAGACTGGTCTTACTCGGAACAAAAAATAAGACTGAAGTCTGAGTATCGTGAGCTGAATATCGCGTAGTGTAACAGGCCCTTTACGACGTAAACCTTCTGTTGTTTTAAAAAAATAAAATTATGCTTTTTCTTCATAGTATTAACACTTCCGCTTCCGTTTCCGTTTCCGCTTCCGTATCCGCAAAAATTTACCTTTGACATCTGTTTCCGTTTCCGCTTCCGTTTAGACACTTCCGTTGCATCACTACTCTAAATCTTGGCACACTGTCATAGAGGATGTCAAAGCTGCTGTCGGCAGAGCAGGCTTTGTTGTAGAACATCAACATTCTTTTTTTAGGGGACCGTCCCGACCCAGGTTTGTGTGGCATGGCTTAGTGGCAAACGTTCTAATGATACGCTTGGACCGAAGGTGTGAATGACGAGGTACGTCTTGGTACGTCTATGCTGATTTTACTAAGTCGGTCTGGCGTTGAAGATATCCCGTTGACAGTTTTGTTAAGTGTCAACAGGTCATTGAGAACCCTTCGTTGCTTCAATGAGTCTAATTTGAAGTAATTTAGTCGTTCTTCGTAATCAGCGCGGTAAGGGCATTTTTGATCAGTAAATTGCAAGTAGGTACCTAGTAAAGTTTTTCTGAACGCGCTCAATGCGGTCTATATAAACATTTGGGCTCCAGACGGGAGACGCATATTCCATCAGACTACGCAACCTATTATTATATAGTATACTTTTAAAACCGGGGCTCCCTGAAATCTTGGCCAACTCTATTAATGTGCGTGGTAAAAGACAGATCGCTTCGAGATTCCTTTGATCATTGGATGATTTTACACCTAAAAAAAGGAATCTAGGAGTACCCAGATTCCTTTTTTTAGGTGGGAAATCATCCAATGACCCCCCGCTCTTGGGCGGCGAGGATGGTGTGTTAGATTTTTACTGACTCAAACCCGCTCCTGTTCCTTCTTTGCCATTATTCCAGGGTCCCAGGGTTCTCTTTCGCACAACTCATGGCCCCAGTAGGCTTAGAACCTGCTGGGCCCCTACGGTTTGATGATATCTCTTGGAGGCGCGCGTGGGAAACCATGCGCAGTCGACGACTCGAGCCGAACGGTCGGACGGCGAGCTACCCATTGCTCACCGTCCACCAGCCTACGCACCCGGTGTGAGAGGTCGTTGCCGCCGATCGCCCGAGGAAAAGGCGGTGCTCTGACGAAGCGGGGCACATCTCTACCGTATGCTTCACCGTGCCTTCCGGGCGGTCCACACAATGGTGACACCCAGGCGTTTCTTCCGCACGAATCCGGTGCAGGAACCTCCCGAACTTACCATGTCCAGTGAGGACCTGCGTCATGCGGAAGGTGAGGACGTCGTAACGTCATTCCAGCCACCCCTCAAAAGGAGATTTACCGCCATAATTTATGGCGTGCCTAGACTTTTACCGACTAAAACGCACTCCTACGTTCCTGTGAAGCGACTTCGCCCCTGCTGGGCTCATACGGGATCTAGGAGTGTCAGCAAAACCGTAGTTTGCTGACACTTCTAGATCCCTTCCCAGATTTTAGAGCTTTTGCAATGATGTTCCATTGCGGGACTAAGTGGATGGTATGGGATGCTATTTCCGCGTAAATTTAATATGCTAACATTTGCTGGCATTCAAAGCTATTTTATTTGCGACACACCAGTTCTGCAATGAATTTAAATCGGATTGAAGCAGAGCAATGTCTTCTGTAGTTTTTCTTTGACGATAGATATTAAGATCATCGGCAAACAAGGAACTTTGACTATGTTTTTTGCAGTCGACTACGACTATATCGTTAATGACCACAATGAAGAGAATAGGCCCGGTATGAGATCCCTGGAGCACACCAGAGGTCGCAATGTACTCTGGTGACCGATAACCATTCACCACCACTCTTTGTGTTCGTTTGCACAAATGCGATCCAAACCATCTCATACCACAAATTGCGTTGCCAACTCTATCACACAGATCGGAAACATCGTCGGTGGAGCATACGTGTCCTCGTGGGGGCGATCGGTGGCAACGATCTGCGCCGGGCCTTGGTACAAGCCATGGTCCGAAGCGAGGAGGAGTGGCAGGCGGTCGCCTTCTTCTGCGAAGCAATAATGCTAGCTAAGGAGGCGGCCGCATGCGCGAGGCAACGGCCCGCACGCCCCAGCCGCCGGGGCTCCAATTCCGATTTCCGGCCACCGTAGGCCCGGGCTTGCGGACGGCGAGCAATGGGTAGCTCGCCGTCCGACCGTCCGGTAACCATCCGGACCAAGCCCAAGTCGTCAACGGCGCGCAGTGTCACGCGGGCCTCAAGGAGATGTCAGCAAACCGTAGGGGCCAAGCAGGGCCGAAGCCTACTGGGTTCGCTTCTGAAAGGAGAACCCGGCCCTGGAATGAAAGTCAACTAAGGGACTAGAAGTAGGTTTTAGTCAGTAAAAGTCTGACACAACCTCCCGCTCCGCCCAAGGGCGCGAAATGTCATTGTATGATTTCCCACCTAAAAAAAGATCAGAAACAACGTACCTATGTATATGTGCCTTTTTTTTATTGATATAAACCAGTGCTTGACTGCGATCCCACCTGATGGTAAGCAGTGATGCAATCATTGATGGTGAGGCGCACTAGTTTATTAAGAGCCTATTCACTCTAGTGCCAACTTCGATATCCCGCCAAAATATTTTTTAGTTTTATTACTTCCTTCTTTTCTTCCTTCTTTTAGTTACTTCCTTCTGTTAAAAGTTATAGTTGAAGGCAAATATAATGTTACCCACATCACAAACAACAAGTATGGTTCGCTTTGGTTACCTCGGTGCACAGATTCTGCACTCCGCATTGAACATAGGGTACCCCTATTCCTCATATGAAAGGCAGTGATCATTCACTGCCTTTCATATGAGGAATAGGGGTACCGGTGAGATAAAGTGGCAGGAGAATAACTGTGGTATTCTGTAGGTTCCCGATAAGTCTGTATGTATAGGTAATATATTTTTGGATATTTCGATAATACGTTGACTCACACTTTTCTTTCTGTGTGCGATACCTCATCGTGCTCGGTTTCGTAGAAAATACCTTGACGTGAACCTACTCACATAGCCAAGACTACCCGCCATTATGAAGTAGAATAGGTGACTACTACGACGACTTTTATGTATTCATATTTATCTACATTGAACCTACATAAATAAAAATGAACGGCATAAATGTGTTGCTAAGTGCAAAACTTGAGAATTGCTGAATTATTTGTTTTTCTTCTATTCTTCGTTCTTTCAACTATGTGCAAAAGTCTCAGGAAGGTTCTTATAACGAGGAAATCTGAATAAATGCAAGTCTAATAAGACACATTTTTCTTTATTACATTCGAAACTGCTCCTAGCTGGTCAATATTAGGGTTTGCTGATCGTTAAGTATAATCGCTTGTGACAGAACTACGTTTGTCGAGTCAGCTAATGCTTGAATAAAGACGCTCTTTTTTATTATCTGACCTCAATCTTATCTTGAAAACTTTGCAAATCTGTAGGTAAATCCGAATAAAAAACGGATCGTTACCAACTACGATTGTTTCAATCTTAGTTGGTAAATTCTATCTGGTTCTTTGAGAGTTTATTGACTATGATTCTAAGAAACACTTGTATGTTGCAGCGTAGCCCCTACCTTCCTATGTAGGTATTCAATGAAAGTGTAAACTTCACTTCGCTTTGTACCAATAGCAAACATGGTAGGTTGACAGGAAGAATAGGTCTAGGATTACCTACTCCAAGCCGTGTTCTTCAAGTGTAACTCCAACTCAGTAACCGATAGCTTGTAGCGTAGTTTTACCCGTTGTCATGACTGAGCCGAGTAGAGGTCCTTAAAAACTGATTTGGATTATGACCAATTAGTAAGTGGTTAGTTGTTACAAGCTATAAGTTAACTTACAATGTTAGTATCTATGTAGGTATGTATTACCGATATGATCGAAGATATGTTTGTAGGTAGGTATAGGACAAATAATGCAAATACTTAGATTTTAAAAATTTTACCCCTAACCGATTTCAATGCTTTAGGTAGGTACACTATGTAATTTAGATGACAATGCATTAATATGAGAGCAGTGGCGGCCGAGTGGTAACGGCCCCTACTTACGAGTTGTAGGTCGCGGGTTCAAACCCAGCCAAGCGCTTTAGGTACTTTGTGTAATTTATTTCATCACCACTGCTCTCAAAACGGTGAAGGAAAACATCGTGAGGAAACCGGCATGTCCTAGAACCAAAAATTCGAAGACATGTGACATTCACCAATCCGCACTGGGCCCGCGTGGTGGATTACAGCCCATTCCCTCTCTTAGAGAGAAGAGGCCTGAGTCCCAGCAGTGGGAACATTAAAGGCTGATTATGCTATATGCTATGCTATGCATTAATATGATACCATGGAACTGGTCTTATGAAGGAGTCGAATAGTGGTCATAGGAACTACTTAACGCAAACCTCATCGTGTTTGAGGTCTTTGGAATATTTATGAACATGTATGAAGTAGGTACCTATGAGTAGGCAGTTAAGTTTGACAAACTTGTAGGTCATTTTAACCAATTTCTAAAAAGTAAGTTATTTTTTAGCTACAGTTTAGAAAATAAATTATAGGTATTAAGTACCTACCTACCCTTTTATTGAGATATTGTTACCTTAAAATAAATACTTAACTTATCTATTACTTGCCTAAATACCTAAAATGTGATGTATAGTACTAACCTACATAGGAATTTATTTTGAGTTGATACAATCTGATAGTATGGTAGTGTGTCAGCCAAGTTCGCAATATAATTAATTATCTTTAAACATGGGCAGCATTTCTATTGACAATTTATTTTTGTTTGTGTTTATACTTCTAAACACCTGTTAAAATAAAATGCGTGCTTAGCTACCCCACCTGCATTATGAAAGAGCAAGTCAGTAGGCAGTGTCGTACTTAATTACTTTTAGAAAAAAGTCTATGGAAATTTAAACAGTAGGTACCTACCTACCTACTTATGATACCTATGTTTATTATTCAAAGAAGAATGTTTTAAGAAAAATAGGTATGTAGGTACTTATTACTTTTCCCTAATGTTATGTTATTAGTTTGATTAACATTAACACACCCTAAGGCCATGCCAAAAGTTTTTTTTTATTTTTTTATTAATGATAGGCTCACGTTTGACCACCATCTCACTTGATGGTAAGCGATGATGTGGTCGACGATGGAGCACGCTTGATCCAGAAGGGTCGAAGTACTCTGGCCTAGGGCCAGCCCCACAACAAGATAAGATAAGGCCATGCCAGGTAAGTAATGTACCTATCTGTTATAGGTACCTACCCTAGATATTCCTAATTATGCCACATTCACCTGCGAGGTAATCGAAGATATTCACAATTATTTTGATTGCTTGGTAGATTTGCATGAATGAATAGTAAGAAAGGTAATGGGGAACATTGGGACATAATTTTGTATTAATAGCTAGTTGAAAGCGTATGGTACCAGTAAACATTTGTTGATGAAAGCATGCCATCAACATTATTTATCAATATGTGAATTAATCATTATAATTTCTGATGAATTAGTCAAGAATAAATATATTACAATTTCTACTACCGATACGAAATCGTGTGCAGTGAGTGCCTCGATAATTGTATTCGATTCTAACTAATTAACTTTTTGTATCATCATTGAAGTTTACCTGCTAACGGCACTCATATAATGATAGAATAAACAATTTAAAAAGTCATATTTATTGCGCTACTTACTGGACTTAGTATTTGAATTGCCATTTAATTGTAATTTATCGCCAAATGTAACGCGAACATTGTACGAGATGTGTGAGCTGCGCGGGCGCCGGTCAGAGCGCGAGGGCGCGCGGCGCGGGGCTAGGCGTGGCCGAGGGCGGCGGCGGCGCCCCTATTGGTCGGCTGCGGCGATGGGCCCGCCCCCGCGCGCCCCCGCCTCGCGCCCCCGCCCCGCGCCTCGCCGCGCCGCCGCCAGCCGCGCCGCTCAGTGCCTCGCGGTCCGTCGTCTGTGTCGCATGCGTCGTGTATTTAACTCGCGCCTTTCGCTGCAGATGCGATCCCGTTGTCGTTGAAGTGATGCCGGCCGAGGAGGACCCCGCGGCGATGGAGTGTCGGGAGCCGGTCGACTCCCCGCAGCAGTTCTGTCTGCGGTGGAACAACTACCAGAGCAACTTGACCAGCAGTTTCGACCAACTTTTGCAAACTCAATCTTTCGTGGATGTGACTCTATCTTGCGATGGACAAAGTTTAAAAGCTCACAAAGTGGTTCTGTCGGCGTGCAGCCCCTACTTCCAGTCGTTGTTTATGGACAATCCCTGCCAGCACCCGATCATAATAATGCGTGATACCAAATACTGCGATCTGAAAGCCGCCGTGGACTTTATGTACCGCGGAGAGATCAACGTGTCGCAGGAGCAAATCCCAGCGCTGCTGAAGGTGGCGGAGTCATTGAAGATCCGCGGGCTTACGGACGTGAGCGGCGAGCATGCCGTGGTACAGGGAGCGCGCGGTGCCAAGCGAACCGAGGGCTCGCGCGACGACTCGCCGCCCAAGGCGCGCCGCCGCGTGTCGGAGGAGCACGCCGGCGGGCCGCACGCGCCCGTGCCGACGCCCAGCCCTACGCCCGCCACCGAGCTGCTGCCACCAGCCGAGCCCGCCGCCGCGCCACCGTTGCCGCCGCTGCACCCCGACGACGTGGACATCCGGCCCGGCATCGCCGAGATGATCCGCGAGGAGGAGAGGGTGAGTGATTGCCAGATCCGCGCCGGCCTGTGGCCCGCACTTCGCCTCTAAAGTTTTCCCGCCGTCCGGACTCCCCCGACCCCGCACCCCCGCCGCCTGAAACTTTCCATACAGTAGCGCATTACGTAATTAATTTACCTATATTATTTAACTTGATTACTTTGTAATGCTAATGTGAAAGTTATAGTAGTGTTTCTTATTTCGTCCGATCGATATAGGCCTCCGTTATGTGCAATTTGTAACTGAAGCAGCTGCACAATTAATTTGCAACTCATTAAAAAGTTGCAAAATTCTCCGGGATCTCAGCAACACACTTTTCATCGTATATTGAGTTTAGATATCACGTTCACTGTGTGCAAATTAATATCATTAAAAAGTTAACTAATAGAATAGAATAGGTAGTATCAGTAAATTTAGTGTGGTATACTCTCTCTCTCTTTTTTGTAGGTATTTATTGGAACGCCAACTTTTCTGTAACTTAAAAGTTATTTCTTAAATTATTTAATTCAATGATTTATCCAATCTAATTTATCTATTATGCTGTGACAATTAAATTTCATTCAATAATGTTTATGTGAGTTAATGACTGAAATAAAAGATAAATAAACAAAAAATAAAAATAAAACTCCCCTTCACTCGCTTACTTTTTGTTCGAAATAGAAAAGCGCAACACTATTTTATGCACTTACTTATTTATATAATTGCAAAAGTTGTTATTGGAATTACACCGATAGAAAAAGCTTATTATAATGGTATTCTAATCATTAGTAGACATGCATACGTGATAAGTAGGTAGGATAAGTTTATTGACCTGAAAAAAATAATAATCAAAAATACTTTCTTAAATTAAAAAATCAGTGAAGCAGATTTCTCTAATCTAGGTAGATTGAAAAATCTGTGTATTTTTATGGAAAGTTTTCCAAAGGGTCAATCTACAAAGATTAAGAGAAGGAAAAACGTGATTTAAAAATAGCGTTAGTAAGTATCAGGAGAGAAGGAGACAAAAATGAACCTATCTACAAAAGTAAAGGACGCGCGGGAAAACTTTTATGAATTTATCTACTCTTTTCCAACAGCGCAGTACCTATCAACCGTGTCTAGTCTATTTATCCTTTTTAGTTTTTATTTCTTTCAACACCCAGTTAATATTTATCTTAAATAGGAATTATCTATAAAAAGAACGGGTTATAAAAACTCGCTACCAACTTAAAGAAACTAAAGAGAAACAAGTTAATACAAAGCTTGTAAAAAAAATTAGGGACATAGGTACACTATCTCGGATAAGTATTACCCTTGTATTCAAAACCGAAGTAATAATTAACTCATTAAATTATTTTTTGTATATCCGGTTACAGTTAACTGTTTAAAGCTATATAGCTATCAATTAATTTTTCTATTGGAGTACCTGCATGTTTTTATGGTTTGTAAATAAATAATTAAATTTATAAATATATATAATATAAAAAAAATATTTGTAAATATTTAGCTTATTTCCTAACGTCGCGTTGTACAAAAGCCAGTATACCTTAGGTACTTATTGTATAATTTTAAATGAGCATTTATTAGAACTACCTAGTTAGTTTTGTTCAACTCAATTACCTATCCTAGCTAAACTAACCTGCCTAGATTTCTTACAAGATTTCATTTTAAATGATGACCTAGCCTAACAAATTCTAAGAAAAAATCACATAAATCAATCATGTACGACGGTAGTCTTTTAGAATACTTAAATAACTAAAACAAATTGAACTAAAAAATGTAACGAAGTTGTAAGTTGTAGAGATTCATTGATCATCGCACTACTACAATATTTATCGTAACGGTCGAAGGCAACTTAATTTTAGAGCTTCGGAAACCAAATATGTATTTATGCAGGTCGACTTGGCTAGCTAAAAGGGGCCTGACTTAACCATTCAGAGTGAGAATATTAAATATCGTCGAATAAATCGGCCAGCGATAACGGAACCGACAATACGAATATAATAATAAAAAACAGATTCAAAATACTTCACCACTTTCAATAATCCAAGAATAAGGAACGGCATTTTGCAATATTGCGGAGTAATCAACTTATTACAAGTAACGTACCTACCTATGTTTCACGAATCTAACTCTAACATTTGAATAATAAACCTTATTTTATGAAGACTAAGAAATACTAAAAACGTTCACAAAACAACCAGCACTCGTAGAAACATAATTTTTTGTTGAAAATATAAATACTAACCGTCCATTGTTAGTGCAAAGTTGTATAATTTAGCGTTTCGCGACCAAAACTAGGTCTTTCTTGTAACAAAAGGATATTGTTTCAGTACAATTAGCAATGCAATCAACATAGATAAGTAAATGTTTGCGTTATTCCATTGCCTACTTAAAAAAATGTTACGAATATTTAGCAGTGTTTATTAGTGCTTTATGGTTGGAAAATGAAGGGCAGACTTGGATACGCTAATGCCGAATATTGGACAGGCAAGCCAGAAAGTCGCGCGAGGGTGACCGGGTGACACTCATTGTTTTCTGCTCAACGTGATGTTCAAAAGTTACACATTACAGAGAAACTGTTTTATAGCTTCCTTGAAAGAGGGAAATAGGTTTTGTGTTATGAAAACTTTTTGTGAATAATTAATTGTGTAAAACCAAACACATTATCACTTGATTACTAAATAAAAATTACCTAATATACATCGAATATTATTCAGCGGTAACATAAAAATATCGAGTCTGTATTTCACCTCTTCATTTTCCCCAAATCTCGTTTGACGCGAACCGCGTCCACTTAAGAGCTTGTACCTCACCCCTTTCGTAGCGGGAGGTTCCTCCCTCTCAAGTGGTATAACCTGAAGCGTTGATAATTTGAACTTAACTTTGAACAAATAGTTACACGATTGGTTACGACTTACTAGTTTAGACGTGGTTGAATCAATTGCCCGCGAGCTAGTTCTGTGATCACCTGTCTGTCTTTATTTGATAGCTGCTTGTAACTTACATTGTATGTAATGATTTTTGAAGCAACTTTTTGTTGTTGTCATTAGGATTAAATTTTTACGTAAATAATTTGCTTTTAAGAAGAATCTAGGTATTCTGATAGTAGAATATTGTGACTTCTGTCATAAGTAGTCAAATATTGGCCACAGATACAGAAATATTTAGATTTAGGTTTTTTTTTACTTTAGTTACTTACTACCTAAGTATCTACCTATAGGTAAGTGGAAGTGAAAAGATACCATATAAAAAAGTTTTTTTTTTAAATGTAATAAAGGACCTGCTGCTTTTGGTAAAAAGATTGACCTGTCTTGGCCCGGCACTGCCATGCCCCCAGATTTTAAATCTTGTCGATTTTCATAATGTTATTTTCAAAATTCTTAAACTGAAGACGCTTCCACCTTTTGGGGCGAGAGTAGTTAGTATTTATGTAACTAATAATTTTCGCTATCGAGACGGCTAAGCCTCTTAAAAAGTCTTAAGAGACCAAAATTTAATCAAAAACAACATTAGCAAATTTTCAACTTACTTAAATAAGTAATATTCTCGAAAGGGGAATATGAATAGTCGTGTAGAAAGAAATCAATTTTTTTTCTGTATACACTTATTTTACATTTAAAAAAATACTTAACTAACTATAAACAAATTCACATATTATTTTGTATAACATAATATGTAGGCACTTAAGTACGGTCAGCGAATTCTTTGGGTGACCATTTTCAAAATTTATCCCTTGCAAGCTACTATCGTGCCTAGCCCCCGCCTTTTTCTTAATGACCAATGAATGTACTACGAACTCAGTAAATTAAATTTAACTTAATACTACTTTAATACTACTAAGATAGGAGCTTTGAAGTCAGGGCTAAATTTACACAGGAGTAAATGTGGCCAGAACTTATCGTAAAGGGTAACGCCAATGATTTAGTTGAATATTAGCAGTATTTTCAAGGAGTTTTCTGTTACCCAGGTACTCAAGTACACCTAAGTTTAGCCTTTCTATCGCCGACTATGTAGGCACACGATAAATTATACTGTAATAGTTATTGTAAATACGTTTCCATAGGTACCCCCTTGGTATGGAGATATATTTGTATACAACGTGCGTACCTAGAACGAATAAGGATAATCTTCAAAATTTTTGCGTGCAAATGTAAACCTCGCAATATTAAAAAAAGTCCCTACCTACCTATGTAACCTAAGTACTTGATTTTTTTTCTTCACAACATTTCAACTTTGAGAGAAATACTTTATTACCTGAGTTGAAATTGTTTTCGCCCGTGATCAAAGATAGAACGCCTTAGAAAAATGCCCTACCTACTTAGAAACGAATGTCACCTTACCTGCTTCTTGTCTTTACGTAAACGACTTACGCTGATTTTTCATTAGGTACTTTTGTAACATGGCATGCATTAAGTGTCGAGATTGTAGGGCAGTCTTGTTTGAGTGATTATAACTTCCATATTTATCATCTGTCCTTTCATTCCTACGTTACAACATAATTGTTTCTTTCAAAATTATATTATTAATATAATTATATTTGTAAATGGAACTTTATAAGTTAAAGTCGTATAAGCTCTTTAAAAAGCTTCAAGTGCTGCTTACTTGCCTTCAATTTTTTTTGCACGAAACATACGTAGAAAAATTTATTGAGTGCTGAAATAAACTTGAGGATTTTTTTCATAAAACTAAGCCTGTCAGTTAAATTGGTGATTAGTAGTATAATTTTATTGAATACAAGCTTTTGCCCGCGGCTTCACCCGCGTACATAAAATATAGCCGATGTTACTCAGGAATAAGGCAGCTTTCTATCGGTGAAAAATTTTAGCAATCGAACTAGTACGTTCAGAGATTACCTCCTACAAACAAAAAACATAAAAACAAACTTTACCTCTTTATAATATCAGTGTAGATTACTGCCTATCCACTTTAGAGTTAGGTATAGGTTATCTTTATCAGAAAATAATAATAATTTCGTTATGAAAAATTCTAACAATCAAACTCATTCAAGACCTGCAAATTAGAAATCTTAGAAATTAGAACTTAATGAAATTAATAATTTTTAATTAAGATTTTTAATTAAAAAAGCATCAAATCTAATTATCGATTATTCTTTTTCGATTAGTAATCCCAATCAGAAGTCAGAAGTATCGTGTCCTAGCATTAGTCTGTTGATTTTTATTTCTAGAACAAACTAGGTAGGTACCTAGTTAACATTAATTCCGCATATGAAATCACCAGCACGAGCATGCAGATTTCAATTAACGTTCGTAATTAAAAATGTAAGTAGAGAGAATAAAAAAAATATAGTATTAAGTAGTAGATTAATTTATGCCGGTTGATAAGCCTATTTATTATAGTTGCTGTACGATTAATTCTGTTAATATCCAATGGCCGAAGTAACTTTGATAAGGTGGGCGATTTTATTAGTTATTCAAGACTGAGTTGTTATTTGGTGTATTTTCGGTACACTGGATACATTAATTGCTAAAATGAGTTATATTGATATGGCTGTACAGATAATTTTGTCAGTTTTCTTTAGGACGTCATAAATTGCTCCTTTAAAATTAACGTCATAATCTGCCATTTTTATTTAGTTTTCCGATTTACCATCAATTCTCAAAAAATTGTTTTCTGCCTACAAAAATAATCGTCTGATTTATTATCCCATAAAGATTTTTATTATTTAGTGACTTGCTTCTGCCTGTGGATTTGCCCGCGTCCCTATGTCAATCAGTGATAAATTAGCATTCCATTGGTTAAAGATTTTTAAATTTTCTTTTTTAAACCATTTTTTCAATTTTAAATTATTAGTTTAAGGTTTAGATGTTTAATATAAGCATAATATAGTAGATAAAAAGCAAGAATTTCAAAGACTTGTAACACCCGTTACACCGCTGGGGCGGGGTTATCAGTATATGATATATATATTTATGTTATTATTAAAAAGTGGAAGTATTTTTTGTTAGTTTAAATGCGCTAATCTCAGTAACTACCAGTCAGATTGGAAATAAAAATCTGTAGGAGATTACCAGGTTCATAACGAACAGTATAGGTTATATTTATAACGTCACTCTACGCCCCACGGAAATGGAGCAGTAGGTACCTAACCAGAGACGCGTCAAAACCGCGGTTGCTAGTACAATATAAAAGATGGTTTTTTAACTTTTATTGAAGTTAGTATTCCAAAGCAGCAGATAGGATAGCCACAAAAAAAAATTGATTCAGTCGTATATTGGTCGCTTGCGCTAGTACTGAGCATGTGATTCGAGTTGTAGATCGGGGGACGTGTCATTCGATTCATACATCTAGAAATAAATTCTAAGTAACAGCCTGGTGTTGGTTAGTTGATGGTATTAGACTAGACTCTTGCTAGTTTTGACTAAAAAACAACACGTAAATTGAAAGTGTAAGTGCTAAAGTCATACCTTTGTTCTTTTCTCTTCAATTTTCCGCGCGTTTATTTTACAAACAGTCCGAAATCAACAGGAGGTTAGCGGTTCTTTACACTCTGTTCCGCATACCTCTAAAGGTAGGTAGGTACACTTCTGTCTGAACCTGCGGGGAATAAAAGCGTGATGAAATATATTTTTTAAGTTATATCACCACAAAGTTCGTCGACTGTCTTGTCATGCTACAAATAAATCTATGACAGTTATTCGTCAGGAATCTGCTAATTTTCACAATATGCCAATGCAATGATAAGGTAATTTGTGGTATTATGAACAGTTACAATACCTACTTCAAGTGAACTATTTTCTAGTTCTCTAAAAATTAGTCAATAAAATAACAATGACGCATTGTGATATCACAGATGCTATTTTTTTTATAAGTAATTTTCACATCAAATCCGCGTCAGTAGACTCTCTCCTTAATTTCGACTGGCCAGTTGGTCTAGTGGTTAGTAGCCCTGACTGCTATGCCGGAGGTCGTGGGTTCGATTCCCACCCAGGACAAATGTTTGTGTGATGAGCACGATCATTTTTTCTGTGTCTGGGTGTAATTTATCTATATATGTATGTATTTAGAAATATATAAGTATGTTTATCAGTTGTCTAGTACCCATAACACAAGCTCTGCTTAGCTTGGGACTAGACGGCGTTGTGTGATAGTTGTGGAATATTATTATTATTATTATTAATTTGTACATCTTTAGGTACTTGTGTATAAAGTTGATATAGTTTTAGTAATTAAAATTTTATTTATTTATTTTAGTGTAAATCATGATATATTATTAATTATTATCCACAAATATTATGCTTTATTTTCACTTCATTATGTGAAAATAAATTAAGAAGCCATCATTAAAATATTTATAAAAATCTAGAATTTTCTAGATTTGGTCCATTTAGCTAGCCACTGGCCGTCTTGTTAAAAATTTCGCTAGGCTTAGAAACTGAAACCTAAGTAGGTACCTACCCTGGCTTGCTATAGGTACGTTTGGTATGCAGTATCCGGTAGGTATTCTAAACAGCTCCGTGGAACTGTGAAAGGTATCGGAACAGTTAGATGATATTGAGCGGTACTTTTTTTGTTGCGTTTGTTATTTCTTCGCACGGTTTGTACATTTATTTAGCCTGTGTCAAGTTTACAATGTATTTAATTTAGTTTCTGATACAGAATACAGTCACATTCTTTTATCATTAGAATGCGGATGTTACGTATTCTAAAGCTTTTGCAGTATTTGGCAGCAAATGTATCGTCTCGGCTTTCTCCGCTAGCTTCGCTGAAGTAAGTAGTCAATAGGTACTACAATAAAATTGTCATTTCCATTTTACCGTAATCGCGCCTGTTTCAATAATTCCACATAGGTATTGTCCAGTTGTGTAGACACTTAAAATAATAAAAAAAACTATGCTAGTTTTATGTCACAATATCCAGTAGGAATCTATTTAACAGTATGAATAAATTAAATAGCCATTGAACTTTACTCGAAAAAATCTCGCCAAGAACTTAACTGAATATTGGTAAATAGAGAAAAATGGAAGAAAATACCAATTATCTCTAACTAACTTGGGCCAGCTGTTTCTTCTGCGTGAAAGTAAAAATATATATATGCCTATGGCACTTGATGATAAAGTAGTGTAGAGCTTAGCGTCTATATGTCAGTATATCTCATCGACATAATAATGTACTCTATGTACGGCAGTGGACGGAAGAGGTTGCAGCTACAGTAGCATTCTACTGATGAAAGAAATTTTAAAATCAGTCCAGTAGTTTTTTATTCATTGCAAACAAAAACACAAATCTTTATCTATAATATAAGTATGGATTTGGGATATAGGTATACAGGCACATTGATGAAGATTCATCATGCAATAGTTGACTTGATTATAGCATTTCCTAACTCAAACGTCAGAGGTAGGGTTGCGTTACCTAATTGAATTTATCAAATACGTAATGTAGATATAGGTAGGCACTCCAGCCCTACGACCTAGATGCCAAACCAATTTATACGTAAGTAGGTATAAGGTCCAAAGTGGCAGGAGGTCCTAAACGTATTACCAAAAGAGCTAACTAAAGATTCCCATAGGCGGGCACGAAGCGAGTCGACAATACAACAACCCCTCTTCATAGAATTAATTTACCTAATCATTGTAAAAAATTATAATACACATAGGAAACTTCTGAAACGAATTCGGAAACGTTCCAAAGTGTAGCTAAAAAATGGTCGCGTGAGTCATCATCAAATAACTTCTTCCACTCTGGGTGGAGCGAGAGGGATTAACAACTTACTGACTAAAACCCTCCGGTGTTTCTTCCGTTGCCCGCGTTCCAAGGTGGTGACTCTTTCGAAATATTCTGCAGCCCTAGACGCTTTACTTCACTAAGAGTTAGGTACGCTATACTATGTTTAATACCACTCTCTTGAAGAATATATACTTAGGTACTGTTTGTTCGGTACCTACTAGGTCATGTAACCTGGGTTCCACAAATATAAAATCTAAAAAAAACATAGGTAGTTAAAGCTCGAAATCTAAGGGTAATACAAAGGCAGGTTGTTTTAATTTCATTTGAACAGTATAAATCCATAAGTGAACATTGCGTGGAATCTATTTTAAAAAACATAACTTAAAAGTTATTTTGTTTAGAGTAGTGAGATCCAGCAAAATTTCCTTGCATGAACATACAAATAATTACAAAATACATTTTCAGTATTCCGTTGTTTGAATTAACCTTTAGATGTATAAGTCGTACAGCAAAGTTTGAAGGTACATATAAACTATCTACCCTCGGAACTAATGCGTGAGCTTTCAAGCGCCTCCTCTTAAAATATCGTATTACTTTTAGAAGCTAGGATTTAAACGTAGGAGTTTCATTGCCGTATCTAGTTGTAATTCAATATCTATTCCCGCGAATTTGTTCGGCTGCTAGTATACTTGGTCCATAGACTACAGAACCCTTGCGGATAGAGATGCCGTTATTACTGATAATATTTTTGTACGCTAAGCGCTAGGAAATAAATGAATATGTAGGGGAGAGTCGGATATATTGTACCATTTTTCAGTTTTGGCAAAATATCTCGTTTTTATATTAACTAAAACAAACTATTTATCCAATACAACATAGGTTAGAATCTCGTTTATCTTGTACTGCAAAGTCAACACCATACTTTTCACCATTTTCTCAAAATACGCGTTTTTCTAAAACCTTTTCGTTGGAACAATTTACCCGACTAGTTGGTTTAATTGTACCACAGGTCTGGTAAATTGCACCAAGAAAAGTTAAGTCATGATAAATGTATAATTACTTAATAAAATGGTTTAAATTTAATAATACACAATATTATTCATGATGATAATATTTTAATAAAGTACTATAGAAAAAAGGCTAACAAAAATTAAATCAATATTTCTTCAATAAGTAACATTCATGTATGAATAAAATTAACAAAAGTATCTATCAAAAACTAAACGAATTAAACATTTAACAAACTTAAAATTGTACGATTTCTTTTACTTAACATTATTATTTTGGTTAATCTGGTGGATGTACAGGTTTCGTGGACCCACCTACGACACGATAATAAAGCACTTTCCAAGTCCTCATTATTCCATCTATAATATTTTCTTCGATTACCATTCATCTAGAATTCTAGAAAAAAAAAGCATCTGGTTGTAAATTGTACCAGTACAATTAAGGCAACTGTTGGTGGTACGTTTTATCGAACTAGGAGATTTGAAAAATATATATTTGCCACAAAATGACTTTAAAACATAATACGATAATTACTTTATAGTTTGAGAGGTGATTAAAGACCTGTTCAATAAAAAAATACAGTAAAACTCTAAATTACCTTTTCACTGAGTAATGTCCTTAGGTACACGCATCAAAACTTTCATCAAACACTAACAAAAACGTTTTTATTTTCTCAGCATGAATGCACTTGCCGGACGCCATTACGGAAAGAAAAGTAGTTTAGGGCGCCATCAGTGCTTAATTCTGTGTTGCCAAAAATGAAAAATAGTGATATTTAGTAGGAAATTTTGAGGTAGTACAATTTATCAAGCAGTACAATATATCCGACTCTCCCCTATGATTGGGGACCGTCCACAAAAAATATAGGTCATTTATTTTTTCGTTTGTCATGTAAACAAAAATAAAAGGTTGAAATTTGTTGAATTTTGCGTGAAATTTCTCGCTTCTTCACTGAACGTTGTTGTAAGTTGCGCTAGGACATGGGTTCCTAACGCAATGTTTAATTATTCAAAATATAATCAATTTGTTTGATTAAAGACAAACTGATAACATTTTATGAACACTTTGTCGAGTGAATCCCGGCTAGTGAAGGATAATTAACCGACTTCAAAAAGGAGGAGGTTCCATGTTCGGCTGAATGTATTTTTTTTATGTATTACATGTTCACCGATTTCTCGGTCAATTGTGGACCGATATTGAAAATATTTTTTTTTGATTGAATGCTTACGCTTCCGAGTTGGTCCCATAGAAATAATGCTATGATCTGATCATGAACTTCGAAGATATGGATCAGAACTCCTCATAGGATCACAGCAGAACCGTCGTAACAAGTAAAATTGCTTTGTTTATACGTGTAGTCGATGACTGACTGAAAGAAGAGGGGGAATATATCGAACTGATCTGATGATGAAGCCTGAAGTTAGGCACCGGAACTCTGTAACAAATTAATGTAATCTAACCGTGTTTGGGATTATTAGAATTGTCATGAGATGCACTCTGGCTATAAGGTATTTAAGTTTGGCTGAGGGGTACTTTTTAGTGGTAGTACCATAACTAAAAAGTGTAAAATAAAAAACTTTTTACAAAAAAATAATACAATCGACTTCAAAGTAAAAAAGAACACTGAAAAGTGCAAAATAACTTTAACCGAAATTAAAGTCGGTGTTAAATAACGAAGAGACCGAACTATTATAGAAACACTGACTTCCGAATTTAAAGTTATTTTGCACTTTTCAGTGTTTTTTTTTTTACTTTGAAGTCGGTTGTATTTTTTTTGTAAAAAGTTTTTTTTTCCAGTGTATGTTCGTTTTATTCATTCCTATTCATTAAGCTCCTGGCGATCGAGGTCGTAATGGATATTCTTCTATTGCATTATTTGAACTTGATTAAGGTATCATATTTTATTTGAATTTATAAGATACTCGTACTAGGTAACTTTACACTCAATAATGATTATTTTTTCTAATATTTATAACTTTTTCATTCATATTTTCTTTCTAATTTATTAAGTTTAACATGAAAGCATATCATCTCTATCATTAACACTATGGATCTTTTGTTGTCTGTGGAATAAATAAATTATTATTATTATTATTATATCATTTATTTTTTTCGGGATAATATTCATATCTTAGCCAGGCGCCACATAAAAACTGAAATTATTATAGACTAGAGAATTATTATTAGAGATAGCATAATCCTCATAATGATCCCACGGCTGAGACTCAAACCTCCTCTCTAGGAGAGGGAAAGCGGCCTGTTCCCTTTCCAATAATAATCCGCCACGCGGGCCTAGTACGGATTAGAGAATGTCACACATGTCTTCGAATTTTTGATTCTAAGACATAGTTTCCGCATGAGGTTTTCCTTCACCGTTTTAAGAGCAGTGGTGATAAAATAAAATACACACAACGTTATTTTAGACTACAGATAGTACTAAGAAACCATGTCGTCATGACATGACTTGGTTTCTTTGAACTTTGCTGCAGTAGAACCTGAATTTTATACTACCTACCTAAATACATAAGCGTTTGGGCCGTTCCCTTTTCTAAGTAAACATGAAAATCAAGAAAAGTAGGTACTTAGGTACTTAGTTTTTCCATGCGTAACCACCTGCCAATAAATTTTTAACAACTATTTTTAATGTAAATATTGTATAGCTGTAACAATAGTTTAGCGTTCATTGCTCATAAAGATAAAATGGTAATTACATTCTTAATGATCGTGATTCAGCTTTCGACCATTATTTTAGCCGATATGTGAGTAAGCTGTGCAGTTTTATGGTGGTGACTGTTCGACCTACTTATTCTACGGGTTTATGTTACTAGACCTATGTGTCATCGACGTTAACTTAAATCTTCAATACAAAGAGGGTATTAAAAGGTGAAGTAATAATTATTTTTTTATATTTTAAGATAGATTTTGATATTAAGCTGAGTAAAGGCTCAGATAGGCGCAACGTGTCAATACGATAGGGGTAAGACAATCCTTTTTTGATACTCGCATTATCGTGTCGCTGCGTCGCTCCTGTCTTCAAGAACTATAAGTACCTACCTTCTTTTCTATCCTAACAAAAAAATATTAATATTTTTAATTTTAATACTAAATTCCCTCTAAGAGGTCTCTCATCATCATCAGCTCACTATGTCACCAACTAAAGTCGTTTAAAAGCATTCTGGCACGACCGTACAACGGCCTTAGTAGCGAGATCAGTCAGCCTATAAGTACCTACCACAATAATTGAGCCATGAACATAACTAAGTTACACCAGGCACAAACACTCCTCAGGCCGCTTTAACTAATTTAAGCTTGGCCTTGATTACGTTGACTTGGACATTGAAAATCGTGATTTTATTACACATTGAAATTAAAGAAAATACTATAATATTAATTTTACAATAAAGATTTTTCTCTTAATACAGGAAAAAAACCGTTTTATATGTTTAAAAACAGTTTACCGCATTTTCACATCCTAAGAGTTTTCACTTATCCTGAATTATGTTCCCGCCGACAGTTATGACACCATAATGCGTCATTGAAGCGACGACGTTTGACGCTTGTTTGTCGCGTGCTTCTTCGCTTATTTGACGCTTTTTAACTGATATAATTGTCTGTCTTAAGAGAAATACCTACCTAAATTTGTCATAAGATGATTTTCCCACCTATAAAAAAAAAAAAACCTAATGTAGAAATAGGTGAGAAAATTTGGGTTCTTTTTTTATAAGAATATACTAAGGTACACTTACCTATCTATGTTTAATGAAATTCTCAAGAGGAAAACATAAGTGGAAACAAATAAAATAATAGAGGTGCAAAGGTAATCGTCATTAGATATTGCTCGTGTATAAATAATACCTACATTAGATATTGCTCGTGGTGTGACCGTGTGAGTATAACAATTAGCACGAGACTTTCTTCTATAATAATATTCAAAATTAGGAATGCCATTTACTGCTTACTGCCGGAAACAAATAAAATAGTAACTTTGATGATATATGTTTGTGCTTTCTTTGGCTTTCTATGTGTACCTTTTATAGTTTTTAAATATTTTTTGCAGGTTTTATTAACTTATTTATAAATTTGTTAATACAGTGACTAAACTAATATACCTAAGTATATATTATTTACTTATATACTTAACCGTTGTTTTATCTAGGTGTAACCTTTTAATTCGTAAATTAAATTGTGATATACGTAATATAATTAAAACTACGCCTTATATATTATTAATAAATAAAAAATGGATCTATGAGTACGTCAAAAATATATTTAAAACTGTCTCATAAACTTTCTGATTGTATAAACAATTAATAGTTAGATGTAGTGTATCTGTAAAGGGTTCGAATGAGTGCAGGAGGGGTATAAAGGTCACGGGGTCGTCGACCCCAGGGGACATTTTTGCCAAATGACTGGCTGCTTGCTCACTTGCCTATATAATTTACAGGCAACTATACACTAGAATGTGTCTAAGCTCTATGCATTTTTTAGGGTTCCGTAGTCAACTAGGAACCGTTATAGTTTCGCCAAGTCTGTCTGTCTGTCCCTCCGTCCGCGGATAATCTCAGTGACCGTTAGCACTAGAAAACTGAAATTTAGTACCAATATGTATATCAATCACGCCGATCAAGTGGTAAAATAAAAAGTTGAAAAAAATGTTTTATTAGGGTACCCCCCCCGATTTACGTGTCGAGAGTGTTTTTTTTATTTATTTCAACGCTAACGTGTGATATATTGTTGGATAGGTATTTAAAATTGAATAGGGGTTTACTAAAAAAATTTTTGATAATTTATTTATTTATTATTCTATATGCACACAAGAGTACAGAGGCGGACTGATAATGTTAATATTTTCGGAAATAATCACACCAAAAGTAAAAAAAAATGTGTCCCTCCTCTATCTTTTGAACCATAAGTTTAGAAAATATGAAAACAATTTCAAAAGTAGAACTTTATAAAGATTTTCTAGGAAAATTATTTTGAACTGGATGGGTTAAACAGTTTTTGAAAAATTGTACAAAATAATTTCTGAACTAAGTTTGTAATTTAACCGTGAAGGTACGCAAGCATTTTTTTAACTAAGTTTATATATTTTATTATCTTGAACGTATCTTCTTTCAAATAAAAAAAATAATTATTAAAATCGGTTCACGCAATTCAAAATTACCAACGAAAACCCAACATACATAACTCGTCTAGTTTGTTTAAATTAGTAACCCGATTTCTCCAAAAGATGGCGCTGTACTTTGGGTTACTTCGCGCTGTTAAGATTTTTCCTGAGTTGATGGGGTCGGGACGGGTATGAGCTATCATATTGTCGAATTGTTCGAAGGGTCTCTCGTTGGCATTGATGGTATTTGTTCTAGTCCACACTTATTGTGACGGACGGGAATCTACGGAACCCGACACTGAGCGTGGCCCGACACGTTCTTGACCGATTTTTTATTTGTATACGATCGGGGTGAGTATCAATATGGTTTTAAAAACAACCTTCAAACTGATTGAATGGTTTAAAAACTTTGTTCATATTAAATATTGTTACTTGTTTTCAATGATTTTGTAAAAGTCCTTCCAAAATACGGGAAGAGAAATTGTACCACTTTTTATGCATAGGCATCTTGCTCACTAAGGTGTGTGAGATTTGGCACCGTGAGTTTACCTCTAGATGAAAAGCAATATTTTTTAAGAATTCCGTTTGATTTTTTATCTCTGGGTAAGCAGTAAAGAATAAATGGTCGCTAGTGACCAACGTTCATTTATTATTTAGACAAATACTTCTGTTATTTACACTTTAATTGAGGTACCTATAACAGTGTTACACGATTATATTCGTATTATTTAAATGCGTGTAACACCAGTGGCATAACAAGTAAGTTTTTCTGTAACGCTGTCTTTAGTCTCTACCGTTTAAAGTGCCAAAATAAAGCCGACTTTTTTGCTCACGCGGCTAAATATTACAGAAAGATAAGATAAAGTAATTACAACGTGTATTATCTATTGTTTAAACTAAGATATTATCTTTATATTGGACTTAAACCGTTATGCGTAAATATCGCGGTTAGTGCCGCAATAGTTGTTCAACATTTAAAACTTATTGAAATGTCTTCTTTGGAATTAAGTGTTTACTGAATACTGACAAATCGTTAGATGTAATGATAAACTGAGAATTGTTTTCCAACATAGACACTTCGACATATCAGTTAGTTTCTACAATGTGGATAGATCGATACTTGTACTGCATAGGTAAAAAAATATAATAAAGTAATAAAATTATTAAAAAAGAGACGATTGAATCCCAACAAATTTTAATGCAACCAGAATTAAAGCTTTAATCACAAAAAAAAAAACAAAAACACAACGAAATTATTATATGATTGCCACAAAAAAGGTGTTGACAATTAACAAGGCAAGCACGAACAGACAAATTCGTCAAAAACAAAAGAACTTCAAGTTATGAGTCAATATTTTTTTTTTTACAAACGTCTCTTCCACGGGCACCGTAAAGTTGTTGGCACACCAGCGGTCACAAGAATCGACGTGTCAATAAAAACTTAACCTTAATTCATAGGAACTGACACTTTTTTATGTTATCCGTGTTTTTTTTAATTATAGAGATATCCGATGTTTGCTCAGGCTTAATGAGTTAAAGTACCGCCCAAGTTTGTTCTAGACAAATTGTGTAAGGCATGTTGTATCATTGTATGTATGGTGATAACATAAAAAGATATCATTTGCATTGAGTAATGGACTTATGATAATATTCTTAAAGGAAACCATTTGTAATGCATACAAGTTAAAACAAAGGGCGTCTAAATAAAATAGGTACCTGCGGCAATTTGTGAAAGATTATTTTTGGAAGATTTAAATTATAAGAGGTATTATAGTATTAGCAGTAGTGGCCCAGTCGTAACTTTAAACCCAGCCAGGCGCATTACTTTGTATAGCTTATTTCATCATCACTGCACTCGAAACGGTGAAGGAAAACATAGTGGGAAACCGACGTATCGTAGGACTAAAAATTCGAAGACATCCACCAATCCGCAATAGGCCTGCGTGGTGGATTAGAGCCCATTCCCTCTCCTAGAGAGGAAGCCTGAGTCCCAGCAGTGGAAACATTATAAGGTTGTGTTAGGTGTTAATAAATGTATTTTTCTGTAAAGATTAATTGTACCTACAGTAAGATGTCGACTTAACAATGAAGGAATCTGAAGCCAAAACAACATTTTCCTCAACCATGATTTTGTTGAGGCTCTAACATGAATAATTTCCCTACAAATGAAACATTAGTACGTAGGTAGGTAGATGTTTTACTACGCAGATAGGTAGGAAATTATTCTAATCGATCCTATTAAAATGACTAGGAATCTGATCCTCTTATGAATTGTGTAATGTGTAGGTAGGTATAATAATTGTTATAAACTAAATGTTTCCAATCTACTACTATTCTGTATGTTTTTCACTGTGATAAAATATCTAATATTAACTTAGTTAGATACCTATCTGTTTTCGTTTCGATTGGACAAGCGTTTTTTTAATTGTCGTAATCAAGTGATCTCCCACCCAAGCGGTAAGATTCGTTGAGACTATCTATTGTCGAATGCATTCAAGTTCAGTATACATCATTAATGAGTGGATAGCTATAATATGGGATCGACAAAACAATCGTTTTGGCGTAGTCTAAACAACGGATCTTTTAGGGTATAGGTATATTATCTACTTAGTTGATACTTTTCACCTAGGTATGCTAAGATAAGGTTCCACAATTTGAACAGTGGTAAATCTTTGATTCACTCGAAGATTATTTGATATTACTATCACCAAGAAACATAAAATTGGGAAAATAGTGGTTGAAAATAATAAGTAGAGATTAGCTTTAACCCTTTTCAGGTCAGGAACGGAATCCTTTGACCTCGGCCGTAAACCTCAAGCGGACATGCATGAAACAATATTGAAATCAACTGATCACATTGCGCATAATATGATTTGTAGAATCGAGTAGAGTGGATCGACGACCGCGCATGACATTCAGTCAAATTTAAATTTCGAATCGAGTGCCCTAGAATAACTCGTCGGACATTAATTTATTCGATCATCGATGCGTATGACGCCGTTATCTTGAATTAGACCTTTATCGTAATAAAGTATTAATATTTTGGCGAGTTATTTTCTCGATGCAACACTGACTTTACAAGCAGGCCTATCCATTACGTTATTAAATATTCATGATTGTTGTGCACCCGTACATTTGTGCCAAGGAATACTGCAAAATGCATTGTATCTGAATGATCAGAACTTGACCCTGGAAGAAATCATGGTCAGATGCGAATAAGTGGGGTTTCTGTCGGAGACAATTAGATGCGACCCGATGTCACGGTGATGTGACAGAACGTTTGTGTTCCCATTGACGTAAATCTGTTAGGGAAATCCAACTGGTACATTCCCAACTTATTTCAAACATACGTGTTACTTTTCCTAACAGAAAGTAACAAAATACAGTTTTATTAGTGTTGGAATAATAATGAATTGCATATAGCGTGAATTTTAATATCAACCGATATATATAATTTTTTTAATTTCACGGGTAAATAAATATTAATTGGACATTATAAAATATCTCGTTACGATTATTAATATTTGCATTTTTTATTGCTTTTGTATCGATAACTTGAGTATTAATCTGTATACATATTTAATTTTCACACATTCATAGGTAAATACTAAAATGAAAACCGATTTTCTTTTATTTTAGTAGTTAGATAGTGCAAAGTTTAAGCGTTTGTTAGGTTGTAATGATGACGTCAAATATTAGACTAATACCTAAATATGAAGTGAAATTATAGGTTTAGTGTATGTGTAGTTCGAAATCAATCCAGTGTTTATTATCTACTTAGAAAATCTCCTCAGAGATGTTAGTGTAGCAAACTAAGGATCGTCTAAACTTTATAAAAAATAAATGCAAGACAAGCAATAAAAAAAGAAGTCAAATCTTGATATTTGTATTTTACTTTCATAATTTATCTAACGGGCAAAACGAACAACAATCTGTCAAAACCTGTCATTTTAGTCAAGGGATGTTATAGTTAAGAAAATTTCGTTTCTGGATCCGAATACGTATAAAGGAATAATATTGTACCGGTTTCTGATAAGGTTACAAGTATGAAATTATTTCGAATTATCCGCCAGTTTCGGATAGATTCGGTTACGGATATTAGAATTTTAAATTATAAAAGTAAAATACAAATATGTCACAAGATTTGACTTTTATTTGTAGTCTAAGTAGATTATAATTTTCCAGATTAAATTAACAATTTCCTCACCACTTGGAACTGTGTGGCCCGCGAAATTCTATGGCTATTTCACAAAAAAATCATTCAATAAGGTAAGATGAAATGAGAGGAATATTTTTATATTATGGGAAAAAAAATCATCAATATTAACATATTGATGATTTTTTTTCCCATAAATAAGTACGTATTACGTCCGCGGATCATATTTTAATTAACATATGACTTGATTTCGCGGGCTACCTTTGAGCATTCCTCGTAAGCACTGAAATTTCACTTCCATGCACTAAGGTAGTGTCAGATAAATTATTGTTTACTTATAAACAATAATTTATCTGACAGCAGCATCATAGTGACATACTGTTTTTTCTTTATCTAGTGTATACTGCCAACATGACCTGGATCTAGGTCTTCGTATTTGTCCCACGTTTGGTCGGCCTAGTCTTCAGATAATCGGAACTTAAGATTCTGATGTACTGTCCATCTATCGTAGCTGTATATCTAGGAATACACGTTACATATTGTCATTAATCTCGCTTCTCCTCAGATTTCATGTGCATTATTATATTAGAGATATACCTACCTATTCTTAGCATTGATTTTCTTTTTAGCAATAACTTTTACATTTTTATTTATTGCTATATTGCTGTAAATTTAAGATTGAATTAATGTACGTATTTCTGGACATCAGCTAAAAAAGTGCAGAAAGTCGTTTTCCTAACTAGTTAGCTAAACTTTCTAACTGAGGTTAGGCCTTAAGCTTTTAGGGGTTTTAGTAGTAACAAACATTTGATCGGTCGCCACAAGGTGCTGATTTTAAGTTTTGGTTCTATTCGCTGGTCGTAAATACGTCGCTATCACGTTGATATGACCGAAAATAGGCCCATTTTATACGAATCAGTGTCGTAATAGAGTTACACAGTAGTAGTATTAATCACTATTTGCTCATGTTGTGGTCGTATAGATGTCATAAGGACCTCTTTTCATCGAGTTATGGTATTTATTAGCGCTGCTTTGCTGCATTTTATCGAATAACTAGTGTTTATCACGACTTTTATAAGGGATTTTGATGTAAAGTGATGAGATAAAATAAAAATCAAAATTCATTGATTAATAAATTATTTAAAAAGCGAAGGGGTTGAGTATCCCTCTTGAAAATATTATCAGACTTTATGTGCACTTTAAGTAGACGTTGGACAAAATTTGGACCAATTCGAGTGTTCAGGACTAAAGTTACAGGAGAGTTTTATTAAAAATCGTAATGTATTGATTATTCAGTCAGTTCATATTACTATACGTAAACTATATTCATATTATGATTCATATTCTGCAATTCATCTATTTGTCAGTTTCTTTGACAGACGGGTATATTTTACAGCAAATTCGTAAAATGGTTCACTTATTATGAATCGCTTTAGAGTTCATTAGCAGAATCATGAGAAGTTACTGAAGAGCAACATCTTACAATTCATTTCTCGGGTATTATATATTAAACTTAAAAAATGGCAGATTTAGGACTTTACGCGTATTTCCTAGGAGACATGCGAATTACTGAGAGCTTTTTATGTCGCCAACGAAGTGTATTTCTTCGGAAAATGGAATTGGCTTGAAATTTATGAAATGCCGAGCCCCGAGTTTATCGGGCTATACAGACTTAAAAAAAGTATGACTGTATATAATTATTGAGCACTTGAGCACTAAAGCATTTATGCAGCTGGGTTATGTCATAAAAAAATGGGCAAGAACCTACCTCAGTCACTTTCCAATGGCTTAAACTATGAATGTTCTCCATACTTAGAACATTTTATTGGATTTACATTCATCATCATTAAATAATTTAACGTAGAGAGTTTAGAGTATTTTTAATATTATCATCTATAGAATATTATAAACAAGCTTAGGTAAATTATTACCAAAATAAAACCATTTATACGGATAATTACTCATTTTAGTGGCTCAAATTTACATGTAATCCAAGATAGCAAAGATATCTTTGAGCTGCATGTTTTCAAAGTGTCTTATTTCACGAAATTTTGTAACTAGGCAATGAAATTGAACTTCGCAATTATTAGGTTCACCCATAAAGTAAAAACTCAATAGTTATATGCAACTAATTGTAATACTATACTGGGAAATGTCTGAAAACTAGTTATGAATATTTTTAAAATTCGTATACATTGTCGAGTTTTATTCAATTTTGTTTGGGTGACGCAAGTGGACGCAGCCAAAATTAGTATTATATGAAAGGTAAATATGTATAAAAAACGACTTGATTGCGATTGATTATAAACTTTTTCACTATGAGAAAAAAAATAAAATGATAAAGTTTAGCCTTGTGTTTGAACCAATATATCTTTCCAACCGTAAGTAATGTAAACGTTTCAGTTATTTAGTCGTAATATTACATACTTACCTGAAAATATAGAATCAATCAAGTTTAAGTCCTTATGTTCAATAACTAAAAAATTAAACGCGGTTCAAACAAACGATCAAAATTATAATAAATTACTCCATAATCAATCTCAGTTTAAATCAAACGTGTGGGTGGATAGCTAAATAAAAAGTGTCAATTAGATTAACTTCATTTTTTTCAATTTTTACCGTGAATTACGGGAATTTCACCTATGTGGTGCGGTCTGAAACAATTAAATTATCATTTATTACCTAGTTGCGTAGGTATAAAAACTTATTAATATTAGAATATTAGTGAGTAAGCACTTACTTTGTTGTAAACATTCGAACTCACAAGAAATACACAAGTAGATGCTGGATTGGTATAATTTTCTTAAAACGCAGTCCTAAAGTTTTTACAAGTGGATGGTTTGCTTCAGAGTATTAAAAAAGAAAACATGTTTGGGATTCTGCACTTGAAAAATCCACTTGAAATTACGATTTATTGTTTTCAACCGATTTTTCGCTTACACCATGTTTGACACAAGATAGACACAAGCAAAGGGTAAACACCAATGTATGTTGCCAGCCTAACAAGTTGATATTTTTTATTTCCATAGTTTTAGGCATTTCTAACTTCGCTTCTAAAGGCTTAATTGCATTTTTTAATAAATTATTACCTAAAATACTGAATTTATATTTGAATACAATAAGTTAATACAAAATAATTATCCGATAAATAAAAAGCTAAGAAAAAAAAAGTAGTGAAACCAAGATTTTAATTTTTTTCATGCGGCAATATCTAAATGGAATATGATTCTGCTAAAAAATGATTCGGCTAATTTATATAACCATTTTGCGATTATTAGAAGAATTGCATAAAGATTAAAGTAGGCAGGAATTCGGGAAATGATTTGCTTTTAGATGAATTGCCTATTGTGACCTTTTTAGGCCCCCTGTTCCCGCGAGAATACAAAAAGTAGCTTAAGGTACTCTTTATAATATTAGCTATATCCCAATGAAAGTTCCGTCAAAAAGAAGCCCAAGTTATTCCTTGTAAAATCAGCTATCCGTCAGTGAAAGGCCTTCTAAGTCGGTGCAGCCGTTTCGAAGATGTCCATTATCCCCGGGAATTAAGATGAACTATCTCCCGCGAGAATCAAGATGGGGCCCGCCCTCGAGAAATAAGTCCCGTCCCGCAGAAATATAAAAATTTGATTAAGTTACTCATTATAACATTAGCTATGTCCCAATAAAAAGTAAGTAATTGCTTGTAACATTTGCTATCCGTCAGTGAATATCCTGTCAAAATCGATCTAGCCGTTTCGGATGTTAGCCGGAACAAAGTGATAACTAATCAAAAATTTCAAAGTTCACGTTTTTGTTATAGATATCGAATACACTTTGATATACATTTAGTAAACAAATGTTTTTTTGATGATACAAACAGACACTTCAATTTTATTTAAGATACCAAAAAGCGAGGCGGAAGACAAGGTAGGTTTGTGAATATTGTACGCCTAAAATAAAGTGAATAAATAGTGATATTAGATTAAGTATATTAACTAAAAAGTGTAAAATAAAATTATAAATTTAAAAAATAAAAAAAACCCGACTGCGAAAAAAATAACATTAAATAAAAACTGAAAAGAAAAAAAACAAGTTCAGTCCAGTAGCGTAGAAACTAATTAAATTAAAACAAAACTGCAACACTCGGGACCCATTAAAATAATCTAGACTAAAATCATTCCTTTTAATATGTTCAGCACCGGAAAATTAAAAACTTTAAGTAGAGCACAGTTAGTGAAAAATAAACACCCAATTTGCATGGATAACTCAAAATGAGGTTTTTTGAAATAAGATTTTGGTTTTTTGGGATAAGATTTTTCCAACACTTCGTAACTTATCATTTAATTCGATATTTTTTTTAATAACTAGCTGTCCTCCGAGGTTTCAACCACGTCTTTGGTTACTGCCCCGTGAGTCGTAGCGTGATGTTATATAGCCTTCCTCGATAAATGGGCTATGCAATACTAAAATATTTTTTCAATTAGAACCTGTAGTAGTAGTTCCTGAGATTAGCGCGTTCAAACATCGTCGACCGCATCGTCGCTTTCCAACAGGTGAGATAGCGGTCAAGCGCGAACTTATCAACAATAAAAAAAAAACATTTCAGCTTTTAATGTTAGTTGTAAAAATCTAATACTAGCATCGAGATATAAGTACTAACGTACTAGAGAAGCTACGTCAAATAACTGAATTGTCCTATTTTCGTAATTTGAATCTTTAGTTCGCTGCAGCGCTAAAATAATAACAATTCGTCTAAACCGTAACTAATTTACCACAGCGCTAGATTTGCTGCGGAAGTGTATTTATTCTCGGCAAAAAGGTCTTAAGCGCAATGTAAATCACGGCAATTACGCGTTTTCTTCAACTAAGTGCGGCGCGATCGCCGCAGTTGAACGAGACAAAGTAGGAATTTACGGTGTCTTCTCTAGTACGTTAGTACTTATATCTCGATGAATACTAGTTACTAGTTTTAATATTAGGGTGAAAGCGCCGGAGTAGCCGAAATTCAAATTTTCTTAAGTTTTTTGCAGTTTCAATACTGAAACGACTTTGAAATAGACATTGAATAGGGTAAGTCGAACTGAGAGGCTTGTATTGATGATTTTAATCATTATAATTCCGTAAATAAATAGGTACGTATTACGCCCGCCAATCTATTTTATTCAACATACAACTTAACCTGCAAAACGCAAAAAAACTTAAGAAAATTTAGACTTTAAAATGATATCTCCCGCCCTTGGGCGGGACGCGAGGGCGTGTCAGACTTTTACTGACTAAAACCCACTCCTAGTTCCTTAGTTGCCTCTGCGGTTTACTTTTAAGTCGTAAAGTGCAGCATTAGTGACGTAGCTCGAAGAACAAACGAACAAACTTCCGTCACGATTTCAATAAGATTAAAGCCGTCCAGAGACTGACGTGATGCGACAGTGCGACAACGTTGCTCTAACATTCATTATACGTAGGTTAACATTCATTATTATATTACATGTAGAACAATTGCCACAAAAATAACCGTCACTTCATTATCGCTTTGTCAAGTCGCGCTTTTCTGTGTTAGTCTCAATGCAGTGAACCATAGTAACCGTCAACTATCCCGCTATTATCGCAAATTGACGAGAAAGTAGGTTCAGCACGTTATTTTGTAACTAATTGCCCTAACCAAATCGTATACCAATTAGGTTTACGGGTTTTCTAAGTAATAATGGGATGGCCTATGATGCACCACAACGTTCTTCCACATTAGTAATCGATTTCTATTTTTTTTTATTATTATTGGTAAGCTCGCGTTTGACCACTATCTCACTTGATAGTAAGCCTTAGTGGTCAACGATGAAACATGCTTGTCTAGAAGTAGCAGAAAAACGTTTTGGAAACACATTGTGCGTAGGTACAGCTAAGGAGTGGAATTGCTTACTGGAGTCTGTGTTTCCTGATAGATGGGATGTTCCAAGGTAAGTAGCTCATGAAATTCAAATTTGACTTTTTCTTGAAATAGCCATTTTTCATGAAAAAGTAAAATTTGATGATTATCTGTCTCTCTCCATCTGCCTGTTTAGGGTAATTTACTGGGTACCTACTTAATTTAGGTAGATTGGGATAAACGAAGAAGAGAAGCATTAACTTGACATTTCTGCAGATGTATTAAAATTCCGTAGAAAATTAACCCAAGGGGTAAGAAAATAACCCAAACTTATGACTTATCACAGGACATTGTTTCCCAATGTGTAAAATTTCATCGAATCCCGTTTAGCCGTTTGAACGTAAAGGATTAACAAACATACCCATAACTACATACAAACTTTCACCTTTATAGCATTAGTGTAATTCCTTTGTTTTCCAATAATCT
This sequence comes from Mythimna impura, assembly GCA_905147345.3. NCBI lineage: Eukaryota > Metazoa > Arthropoda > Insecta > Lepidoptera > Noctuidae > Mythimna > Mythimna impura. Next base: position 33,071,388 of record LR990339.1, read on the forward strand.
TATTCATTATATTCATACACAAAACATAAATATAAATGCAAAGGACAATTATTGCGCAAATACCCAGTATTTGGGTTTTTCTACAGCAAAAAAAAAAAGTTTATGGGGATGGAAAGATTTCTCACGATACCAAAGAGCACATATCCAAATAAGTACCTACTTGTAAAATTGTTTTTTTAATAATACCTATCTACTAACAGACGACAAAAGCACCTCTTCCTTTTTGAATACGGTTAAACAGTAGGGTTTTATATATTATTAAGTAGTTCAACTTATGACGGTCCGTTTTCACTCGCCTATCGTCAACATCGAGCATGGTCTAAAAGCTTGTTACTTCATTTAACGCAATCCAACGCGATGTTTGACGAAAAGGCAACGCGAAAAAAAGAGCTAACGCCTGAAAACTCTGCTAGCATTCGGTATTATCGTGATTTACTCGAATATTTTACAAAACCCCAGGAAATACGTGTTTTTTTAAACCCTTAAAAGTTTTTGAAAAAAATTGTCGTCATTCAGAATCTTGATTAAAGGAGAATGGGCACTTATAAGATTCATTTTTTGACGCGTATGGCCTTTTGAGTTATTGTATAATTCATGACTATTATTTTTATAGATTTTTTACATAAATTCATTGAAATCATTTGTGGGGTTTCTATTTTCATTTTAATTAGTATTTAATACAGTAGTCATTTGTTCCGTTATAGTGAAGCAACTGCTTTCTGAATTATAATCTATCGATTAAACATTGACGTAAATCGTGGAACAACAAAACAATCTACATTCGCAACTATAAAATATTAAGAGTTGACATCATTATTTATCTTTAATTATGTTAATATCTATTTCGTTATTTAAAACAATTTCTGGGCAAAAATAAAACAATTAAGATATAATCGATAATGTTATAACGCCGTAGTCGATTGATGTGTCACAACACTATTCGATGAAATGTCAAACAAAATATTGTTTACCATGTTAACTGGCGGCATGCCGAGAATATTGTTTTTAGCTTTTCTCTGCTAACAAATATAAATTCGTGTTAAGTTGAGTTTTAGGGTTCTTCCACGTTCATTTACTACATCGAGCGATTTGACTCTTTTTGGGTGTCGCTGTGAAGTGAATTGTTAGAACGTATTTTCGTGCATGGTGATTTGATCTAGACTTAAAACAATATGTCGCGCTGTGTAAGGGTTCTCTTTTATTAGCACACCCACTGCCTAGCCACCAAATCAGAGAGGCTACTGAAACCACGGCCTGGAGGCAGGGTTTCAAAACGAATTGTTTTGAGATGTAACATAATCTCAATAATGAACTTATTTTTTTTTCAAAAACCCCACAATATATAATTTTGAATTAAACCTTGTTTTAAAGCATGACACTACTCCTTTTTTGAGTCTAATTTTCACTACTATACTGTGTCAAAAGCTGCGCAACCAAGTGTCATAGTAACTTGCCCAATCTCCTTTGCTAGGCTTTTATTGTTATACTTTTTTAATTTTTGAGTAAATTATGAAGTGTCAAAGTTTATGCAAAATAGCAGATTTTCAAAGGTCTTTACTGGATACGTTTTCCACAAATTTATAAATTGATTTCAATAGAAGCCTAAATAATATCCACAAGATACTGTGTTTCCAAAATATCTAACGAAAAATGTGTAACAACGTCATAATCGCGTAAGAGCGGTTGTATCAAAAACAGTGAAAATGTATGTTGAGTTGGATGCCCTTAATTGAGAACATGCTGACATTACGATAGTCGCGATTCAGTACACGGCAGCTGGAGCCACTTTATCGTCAACATAGTCCAGATAATATAAATGGATAATCATGTTATTATTTTAAAAAGCACCTCTCGCCAACGTACACTCCGGGACATTTAAATCGCTAACGCAATCGACACGTCCCGTATATCGATATCTCATCGAGTCAATCGAATTACATTTTAATATTAAAATTATTCATATTGCCAATATATTACTGCTGGACCGGTGTCGATTGATCCAACTCCGGTAGGATTAAATAACTTGAATACATGTGAAATTATAATTAAAATATCCCTTATGAATATTTTTTGCATTATCCACGTCGGGACGGGCAAACATTTTAAGTTTTTTAAAGTCAAAATTTACATTTAAAACGTTATAGGATCATGTATCGGAGTCGTCGTCGGTTCGAGATTAAAAAAATTATTACGTCATGGTCGTAAGTTATGGTAATATAATAATATCGTGAGTGTACTTACCTATAGTTCATACTCGGTAGTCATCTAGGTATATCTCATACTTGAGTGTACGAATCACTCAAGTCATCAGGATATCGACTTGTTGGTTTTAATATAAGTGTCATAAATTACACTTCTAATAAGTTCAATAATACATATTATGTGAGTGTTACAAATTGGAATGGAGTTTGTGTAAACTGTTATAGTAGGTAACTAATTAGGCATGTTTTCGCGTTTGGTTTTTTTTTTCTTTATAAAAAGCACGTAGGTTCTGCAGACCAAGACTTATTACTATGTAAGAATACCATGAATAATTTACATATTATACTTATTTCTGTTTAGAAATTATAATTATGGAAAATATAAACTGGGATGTTGGCTCAGTTAATATTTTGCAAAAGTAATTATAACTTAAAGTTTTATCAGACGAGAGGAGCAGGTGAACCGTCCATGCCTTTAAAATTACGAAAAACCTTAAACAGCTTGAGTTTATTAAGATAATTAGCGAAGAAGCTTACCTCAAGTTTAACTTCGTATATTTTTTATGTTATAGAAGAGATAAAAGGAATTTACTTATATTAAGTACAGATTTGTTGGACACAATTTTATAAAGCGTACGGATGTCAAAGAAAATTAAGACTTAACCATAAGCAAACATTGAATATTTCATCTCTGGCTAACGTTTGACCACAATATCACCTGATGATGATGAATCAAACTTGTCTAGAATAAACCTGTTCACTATAAAATGTGGTTTTCATTTAGAAGATGAATAAAATATTTATCATTACATAGAAAAAAAACAGGAGCTTTATTCAATAACTAGGTACCTAGTTAAAATCTGGAGGATATAAAAACAAAATTGAAGTTTGATATGACAACCATATCCCCGTATTAACATTTACTTTAAATTATTTATATACTTGTTGGTATTTTATAAAAAGTTCAATGAAAGCTCTTATAGAAAATTATTATTTGTGTTACCTACTCGCGAGTCGCGGTACAGTTAAATGTCAGTAGTTATTATTATACATATATTATTCAGCATAGAATAGTAATCCGCTTTATTCGTTAAATAAATATTTTAAAAACCAGTTCAGTGTAGGTACCTAGAAAACCTTTAAGATAACATTTTTTGATAAAATTTTAAAAGTCTACCAAACAAGGCCGGAAAAGAGCAAACCAGGCAACCCGAGCAAACTTCAAAAATCAGGAAAAAAAACTTGAAAATGAAATGAAACTAATACTTCAATTTATTTGAAATTAAGGGTACTCGTAAAGATCGGTATAAAAAATATTAGTTTTCGCTCTATTTGTTTTTGTACTTCAAATAAAACAGACATATTCGGAAATTCCATATTTACTTGAAAATTCATAATGAATGTGATACACTGTATCTATTAAGTAGTTGAATTATTTTTTCCTAATTGTTAATTTTATCTAGCATACTTGATTTTAAAAAATAACTGGAACTGTTTATTTTATGCCAACCACACTGTTGAATCAAACTTTACCCATTTCTTTTCTTCACACAAAAGATCGAACATAAAAACAGTAGCACCTCTACTTAACACTGCTCCTGCGCATTAATCTTCGAGTGACGTAACTGGTGTCAGAACGGTATTGAGTGTTGACAGCGGGCATTCGGGCAATATCAGTGATCGCCGGCGGTGAGTTAGCTTGTTCTACACGTGTTTGAGGCGGCGCAAGCGCGACGGGACCCCAGATTAAGATCTCCCATAGACTAGGAATGTACAGAAGTGGAAATAACGACATGGTCGTTGACTTGTCACGAGCACTGTTCTTTTTGTTTTGAATTCGATGGTATTCTTTTCTCTCAAAGCATTTGGGCCCAGTTTATAGCGACTTCAGTGGCGTTTTTAAGGCCTTCCAAAGTGCAGAGATTGGTCACTCTAGAAATTGGACCATTGTCTGGTCAGGAGCACTTGCACTGGGTGTCAGAGAGGTCTGTCCCATTTTGCACAGGCTGTGTTTGCAACGACCTACTTGGGTACGTACTCTTTTGATCACAGTTGAGTACTGTTTAGATTGTATCACCGCTTGCGCACTTTCAGTCTTATTCATTCACCTCTGCACTATTTAGCACTTGTTAAGAAACTGATTAACAAAATTCTCTATAGAGAATTTGTGTTAAGATTCTGCGTAACAAGTGTTAAATAGTTCGGAGATTTTTATGAATAAGATTGTTTATACTCTGCGTTTGCTCATGGTCAAAATTGATAACCCTAACCATAAGTACGAGTAACAATCGGGTAGAGAGCTATAGGTATTTGATTTAAAAGAGAAGATATTTGTTGAGTTTCTTGCATGTTCTTCTGCATAGAGATCTATGCTTTGGAACGAGCAACAGATAAGATAACATAATCATTTATTTGCTCAAACATAAGTACAATACATACATCACTAAATAAATTGCATGCAACAGATTCATCGGTTTCAATGACCAACTGCTTGGCAGTTCAAAAGTAACTGTTAATGATGCAATTGATATAAATACTTCAAGTTAATTTTTGATTACGGTGGCAACATCGGCTCTTGACTGGCGCTTCTGAACAAATTCTTTAGTCTATGGTTCTACCTTCTTATATCGCTTCACGGGCTCACGGGCCCACCGCTACCGTATCTTATAATATTGTTAATTACCTCTACAATAGATTCTTAGTTTAGACACTTTCGGGTGTAATAGATACACTGTAGATTGAACGATAAAACCGTGTAATTGTTATGTGGGAGCCGTGTTGTTTTCATTTAATACACATAAATATTTTTATAATGACTCATAGTATTAATATTACTTTTTTATTTAGACATTGTTTGTTGATTGTGACATGCAATGTCTGTCCGTCAGTTAGTGATCTAAGAAACGGCCCTGTGTTAGTTATAACAAAGAAATCTTATCCGTTAATTCGCATAACAATGGAAACAAATGATATTAAATCTTCTTATATGTTATTTCCCCGTCACTGCAACCTTGGCTAAAACGTGAACGTACAATTGTACCGATTAGGCACATTAGAACCCTAACAACATACATGACCCGTCCTTCATAACAGTTGGCTCATTGAAAAAGAGTTAAAAACAACAATTATGCCTCGACATACATATAAATTAAATATAATTAAATGACAAAGTGTACAACAAGTATAATGCATGATCGGACCCTTGTTAGCAAAATGTAGTTAATGATAGAACGCTAGCAATTAAGGCTGCTGTTTCAATGATAGCGGACGCAATTAGAGATTCGCTAACTGTGTAGCAGAGTTTATAATCCAAGCATTATTTGTTTTCGAAGTATTTTACCAAAATGTATTTAGATATTGTAAAGTCAGCTATTGGCAAATTGATGTACTATGTCAATCTGCTGAACAATTAAATGCCCTGAATATAAAATTATCAATTGACCTTTGCATCTTGAAGTACCTATATATCACTGGGAAAGGAATACCTCGGTCCTGGGACGCAAAGGGCACCTGAAGGATACAGGTGGGTTTTAGTCAATAAAATTCTGATACTTACGTCCTCTCTCGGAGAAGTCATTAGATGTTTTTAGTCAGTAAAAGTCTGATACTTACGTCCTCTCTCGAAGAAGTCATTAGATGTTATAAGTCAGTAAGAGTCTGGCACTTACGTCCTCGGAGATTCTCCGAGAGAGGACTTATTTTTATGGTACGCTACAAAAATTATATAACTAAGATTTCTTGTATACATACCAAAAACATGTTTATCGCGTTTATTTTGCAAGTACTTACTGCGTTTGCAATAAGCAGAGCAGTTCTCCGAAAGAGGTACGTCCTCTCTCGGAGAAGTCATTAGAAGTTTTTACTCAGTAAAAGTCTGATACTTACGTCCTCTCTCGGAGAAGTCATGAGAAGTTTTTAGTCAGTAAAAGTCTGATACTTACGTCCTCTCTCGGAGAAGTCATTAGATGTTTTTAGTCATTAAAAGTCTGATACTTGCGTCCGCTTTCGGAGAAGTCATTAGATGTTTTCTCACCTCAAAAAGAGTACCTAAATATTTTTATTCATTCATTTCTGAATGAATTATTAATTGATTTATTTCAGAGCCCTATTTCACAGTTATTCTTACTTCACTCTTTTTTTGTACACCGTGGCCCGGTGGCCGAATATTTTGTCATTTTACGGAAAGTGACGCTTCAACGCAGTCACCTGTGTTCGAGATAAGCGTAGCATACGGTTAGGTTCGTAGTGTTACGCAAACTTTTACGTTTTTTAAATACACCGTAGTAGTTTTTTTACGTAGACAAAATATGACTTCACTATACGGTTGCCTGATGATTCCGTATCTTGCACATTTTTCTATAAAAAAAATTCTTCATTAGTATCGGGTTGAGAAAAGTGCTGGAAACAATTGCGGTGACGAATTTAGACATTATTCTAAACTAATGTTGTAAAGAGATCAAATTGTAAATGAATACGTTTGTAATTAATCTCTACAAGTAGGTAGGTACAGAGTGTCACGGCAAAGGCTACATTTTATTACTAAATTTATTAGTTACCTACGGAATTTCTTGTAACAGCTAAATAATAATTGTTTTCCTTCCTTTACAAGTGATTAGACTACTAATCAAACCTTTTTTTTAAACAAGTTGCTACTTATTTCTCTAGCGGAAATGGTACCTACATATTATATTTTGCACTGTTAGTCTCAAACTGTTGTAATGAATAAATAACTTACGAATAAAAAAATAAACAAAACCACAAGTACAAGTAAAAATATTACCCTATCATTATTTCCATGCCAATTTGCAAATTAAAAAAAAATCATACATATGTACGATGTACACTCGCATCGATAAACTTGCGCATAACATAAACAAAAAGTAGATAAGTATTTGTATATAAAAACTATCTCGACTACAATACTTTATTATGGTCGAGTGGAGCAAAAATGTATTGCAATTACAAAGCTTTCTAACCGCATTGTATCACTGTTGATCGTGCTAATGTGTCATAAAGACCTCGCAAATTATAAGAAGCTATTATTAAAACAATTATTGTACTTTTCAAACACAAAAAATGGCGCTGGAGTCACGGTCAGTAAATGATATGTGAATACGTATCGATGGCCTTTAGACGGCCAATAATAACTAACTGGCTCGAAACAATAAGCAGTAATATTTTGCTACTAAGAACAGGGCGGATTGTGCCGATTTATTTTTAGTCATATATTTAAGTTCGTGACTGTACGCTGAAAAAATAAAAGAGCAATATAATGCAGCAATTTTAATCAATTATCTTTATTAGTCGTACTGTAAGGTAGTCAAAAGCCAGAAAATCTAAACATCCCAGTCTTGTTAAAAGGTATCGTTATACCCAGTAACTGGAAGCTGATTCAAACATACATCATAGTTCAGAAAAGCCTATTAGATATAATATACATATAAGACTAAATCGTATCCATTTATATTTATTTCTATGAGGCTGAAAATATCTATAGTTTATTTTCTTACGATGCAAATGATGATGCTCGAGATGAAGGGAATTTCTAATCAGTTAGATGCTACTATACGTACTATACATACCTTAATTTCTAATCAGTTAGATGCTACTATACGTACTATACATACCTTAATTTCTGATCAGTTAGATGCTACTATATGTACTATACATACCTTAATTTGTGATCAGTTAGATGCTACTATACGTACTATACATACCTTAATTTCTGATCAGTTAGATGCTACTATACGTACTATACATACCTTAATTTCTGATCAGTTAGATGCTACTATACGTACTATGCATACCATAATTTCTAATCAGTTAGATGCTACTATACGTACTATACATACCATAATTTCTGATCAGTTAGATGCTACTATACGTACTATGCATACCTTAATTTCTAATCAGTTAGATGCTACTATACGTACTATACATACCTTAATTTCTAATCAATTATATGCTGCTATACGTACTATACATACCTTAATTTTTGATCAGTTAGATGCTACTATACGTACTATACATACCTTAATTTCTAATCAGTTAGATGCTACTATACGTACTATACATACCTTAATTTCTGATCAGTTAGATGCTACTATACGTACTATGCATACCTTAATTTCTAATCAGTTAGATGCTACTATACGTACTATACATACCTTAATTTCTGATCAGTTAGATGCTACTATACGTACTATGCATACCTTAATTTCTAATCAGTTAGATGCTACTATACGTACTATACATACCTTAATTTCTGATCAGTTAGATGCTACTATACGTACTATACATACCTTAATTTCTAATCAGTTAGATGCTACTATACGTACTATGCATACCTTAATTTCTAATCAGTTAGATGCTACTATACGTACTATACATACCTTAATTTCTGATCAGTTAGATGCTGCTATACGTACTATACATACCTTAATTTCTGATCAGTTAGATGCTACTATACGTACTATGCATACCTTAATTTCTAATCAGTTAGATGCTACTATACGTACTATACATACCTTAATTTCTAATCAGTTAGATGCTACTATACGTACTATACATACCTTAATTTCTGATCAGTTAGATGCTACTATACGTACTATGCATACCTTAATTTCTAATCAGTTAGATGCTACTATACGTACTATACATACCTTAATTTCTAATCAGTTATATGCTGCTATACGTACTATACATACCTTAATTTCTGATCAGTTAGATGTTACTATACGTACTATACATACCTTAATTTCTGATCAGTTAGATGCTACTATACGTACTATACATACCTTAATTTCTGATCAGTTAGATGCTACTATACTTACTATGCATACCTTAACTTCTAATCAGTTAGATGCTACTATATGTACGCATACCTTAATTCCGCCAAGCCCTTTCCGTCATCGGACCATTAAACGTACGACCATGCGCCACCGGAACATGGTGAACATCCATACGCAGGAAACGTTTTGGGAACACATTAATTGTGCGTATAGCTAAGCAGTGGAATTCACTGCTGGAGTCTGTGTTTCCAGATAGCAACAACCTAGGGGTCTTTAAGTCAAGAGTGGAATAGGTTACTTCTAGGCAAGCGTGCTCCACCATCGACTATTATCATCGCTTATTATCATGTGGGATATCCGTCAAGTCTAAGACATATCAATATGAAAAAAATCGTCTCGAAAAATTCAATAATAACGGCCAGTAGAAAATTATAACTTATTCCAAGTTGCTAAGAATTTGCCTATTTACTTATTCATATCATACTTGGATTCGGACATCTCGCTAAACTTCGTTACTCAGGAAACTTATGTGAAATGTTTCAGAATATCGTATTTAAAATTAATTTTATTTCTAAATAGGTAAGTAGGTTGTGACTGATATAAGTATATTTAATTATAATACCCAGATATGGACAAGCAGGAATGAAATTCTGCGTTGTTTTCGCAAATAGTAGAATCATCCCTTGAGTTGGTTGTTTCATAGATATTGTGTTTTTATTTGATAGGTTCTCGTTTGATCTCTATCTTATCTGACAGTAAGCGATGATGTGGTTGACAATGGGACACTTAGTTTTACACCATGTGGCAAAAATAATGTAAGAAATTGACCGCGTGCCATTTTAACTGGTCGACCCCATTATAGAATGATAATTTGTCATGAGCATCCACACCATGTAATGGTCATGCTACTTCTGTAATAGTTCTCAACAGGGTCCATGTCTGCTCATCCCTAACTTATATAAACCTACCCGTATTGTATCAATTTTCCCTGTTCCATTGACCCTGCCTAGTTCCAAACGTCACCAACGATTGACATTCGATTAAATAGAAAACATCTGTTAACTTTGCAAGCGTGGTTGCATCCACTACCTACTTACTCTATTTTTGCGCCGGATCCGTCTGTCCTGGGTTTGTGTCGGGTAGTTCGCGCTTCGGTGACTGCCATGATAGCTCTTCACGTAATTATAGTTAGCTAATTATATCACTATTGTGACGTCTTTATTTAATTGCAGTTAGAGCGCGCATCATCAGTGTGTTTGAAGTTATTGCCGGTAATTTGACTAAATACCACGGTTTTGGACTGAAATGGTTATCAAGAACTACCTTTTTCCCGCAGCTTTATTCCCGTAGTATTCCCAAAGGATCGTGCACATAGTTGCCCAGATTTGAAGAAAGTGATCGGATCAATTACATCCAGAGAATACTTTATAGAAACAATTTGATGCTAGCTGCTGCCGAAATTAGTACTTCGCAACTTTTAAAATTAAAGATTATTTATTAACCCAGAATATAAACTATCTTGTTACCAAATTTCATGTAAATCCTTTCAGCCGTTGAGCGTGAAAGAGTAACAAAAAATTTCCTTAAGGATATCAGTGAAATGAAATTTTTTGGTGCCATTCGTACTTCGGCTGCAGTACGAATGGCACGCAGCCGTTGCCTGCATCCGCAGCCGGGAGTGATTCCGGGGCTGGCTGCACGTGCTGCCAGTCGCAAATCTACGTTTCAATCCAATATGAGCGCTATCGGCTCGGAGTAGTGATTATTTCGGACTTGTCTAAACAGGTTGGAATGACGTAACTACGTGTGCATCGACTTGCGGCCGCAGCACTACTGGTCTGCGATCGGCTACGGCTGCAGATCGCGGTAGCACTCGCAGCCGAAGCTCGGGTAGCACGTGCGGTGGCCGCAGCCGAATTCGGAACGGTTTTCATAAAAAACTACAAAGAAAACCAGTCGTGCAGCTGCAGCCGACTTCGTGCAGCCCCCGTATGTGCTGCCTTCATCCGCAGCCTGCAGCCGAGGTTCGAATAGAACCTTTACCGTCCTTTACTACTAAACCATTTACGATTCGCTGACGACATTATCTTGTTCTCAGAATGTCCACGTAACTTAGAATAATAATAATAATGGTTTATTATTCAGGAAAAAAAAATACACTTTTATATCAAATACTTCACTGGTCTCCACACTAGGATTCCCTGTGTCGTGGAGACCAGTCTCTTTCATCATGGTTCAAGAAGAAATAAAATAAAAAAATTAAAAAATACAATGTATCACATAGGTTATGTAGAACATAGGGTATGTTAAACTAATAAATCAACATTTATAAGAGGTTTACATGGCATCTAGCAGAGTGTGTAAAAAAGTAAGTTGTATGTTGTTGGTGCGTGTATGTACAAGTGTGTGTGTGGTTGTGTGGGTGCGTGTGTGTGAGGTGTGTGGGTGCATGTGTGTACGCGTGTTATGTCTCCAAGAACTAATAGCATTATCATGACAGAGTATAAAAAGTAGTATAGAGTGTTAATAAATAGTTAGTAGTTTCTCTGTGTCACCGTAGTTCAGATCTTTAAAGTAAGTTTTGATGTGAGATTTGCATTTCAATTTTGTCAAAGCCATTACATATAATTGTCGCACGCTCATTACAGACGTTTCTTGATATAAGGTATCAGTTGGGAAACACCATGGTTTTTTATAAGCCACTTTGAGAACAGCCCGTTGTGCGCGTTCCGGTGTTATCAAATGAGTTTTTAGTGCAACACCCCATGCGAGTATGCAATAACTAAGAATAGATTCGCACAGAGTGTGATAAATCATCTTCAAAATCGTCGTGTTTGCAATCTAACCCATTCTCTTAAACACATGTAGTAGTTTTCTAACACGTCCACTCACTTGGTCTATTTGCTTTGTCCAAGTTAGGTTTTTGTCAATGTAGACACCAAGGTATTTTATGTAAGCTACCTGTTCAAAGCATGGGCATGGACAATTAATGTTTGAGCCACTAAGACAGGTATGTAATTTAATAGCCAAATTACATGGGCAAGTATTCCTTGCACTGGCACTAAAATTGATTACTTTCGTTTAGTCCACATTAAGTGTTAATAAATTGTAATTTAGTCATTGTGCAACCTGCCTTACGCCAGACTCAGCCGCCTCGTAAACAGACTCCCACGTCCTATCAAAAAAAAAAACTATGGCTGTGTCATCAGCGTAAGCGAAAATTTTGGCTTTGCGGAGTGTTAAAGAGCAAAGGCCGTTGACATATACAATAAAAAGAGTAGGCCCCAGTACGCTACCTTGCGGTACACCGTAGTTTAGACTGGCATAGGAACTGAAGTTATTACCTAGAGTTAAACTCTGTGTGCGATTGCTAAGGTAGGACTGGATCGCTTAAGAGCAGTGCCACGTACACCAATGCCTTCAAGCTTTCTTAAGAGGATGCCTCTAGGGACAGTATCGAAAGCTTTCGCAAGGTCAAGGAAGACTCTAGTACATTTATTGCCATCATCTAATTGGGAGACAACAAAGTCTAGTATATCTGTAACTGCATACTCCGTTGACTTGTTCTTGCGAAAACCATATTGATTGTCTGACAAAATGCCGTTCTTTTCAAGGTAGCCCAATAGTCTAGTATTCATTATCTTCTCGAGGATTTTGGACAGCGATGTGAGAAGAGAAATGGGACGATAGTTCGAAGCCACGGTCTTGTCACCAGACTTGAAAATTGGACAGACATTTGCCATTTTGAGGGTTGTTGGTACTATTCCACAGGAAATACTCAAGTTACACAAAACGATCGGGGGGGGGGGGGGTGACGTAAAGCTTGTTTAGTCTGAGAATTTTGTATGAAATGCCATCCCAGCCAGGTGCTGAAGTGTTTTTGAGACCTGAGATAATTTTATCGACTTCATAAAAATCAGTTGGGCTTGCATAAAAGGAGTTAATTGGCGATGAGTTGATATATAAACTGCTATTTAACCGGGCCAGTTCAGATTCGCTTTTATTTAATTTTGAAAGTGTTTTTGCAGCATCAACAGCATCTCACCAACAGATGTGAAAAAATAATTAGCTCTATCTAGAGAGTCTTTAGGGTCGGGATAAGTGTGTAATAGTTCTAAGTTGGAAGACATATCCTTTTTTATGTTACATATACTTTTTATAGCAGACCATGTCCTTTTACTATCACCTTTAGAATCTTCTAGTCTTTCTGTCATACTCATTTTTTAGATTTTGTATTAGGTTATTACAGAGATTCCTGTAGTTTTTATAGCGTTGCTGTATTATGAGATTATTTTTATTTTTTACTTTACTTGCTTCCATATGTAGGAGGTCTCTATTTCTGATGCATTTGATCAATCTTCTAGTCATCCAGGGTTTTCTAATAGACTTTGAGTTACGGCTAATCACTACAGTAGTGTAATTTTGTATTGTTGTACTTAATGTATCAGTGAAATCATCAAATGCTTTATTTGCATCATTATGTTTGTATAAAAAAATCCAGTTTATGTTCTCTATAGCTTTTGACAAGTTAGTGTAGTCAATTTTAATTTGAGATTTTAAGTTAGGCGGAGACCGTGAAGTATCTCTTACAATTCCAGTAATAATCGTATCATGATCAGTTATGCCCGAGCTTACATACGACGACCTTTACTGCGTTTTTTGATTTAATCAAGACGTGGTCTAAGCACGTAATAATGATACAACAACTATCAGATGCAAGTGCTATTGCAGGGCTGTCCATGAACACAACAAAAACTAAAGTCATAATCAACTCCAACCAATCAGTGCCCATCAGAGTGAACGGTGAAGAAATAGAATTCGTAAACGAATATTTCTATCTAGGAAAATTGATATCTCCAGAGGACACAATAAATAGGGAAATAAACAGAGGAATCGCCAACACTTGGAAAAGGTTTTGGTCACTACGCGAAATTATGAAAAATAAGGACATGCCTATCAAGGATAAAGGTGATATATATAGATAAAGGATACGTGCATCTTACCCAGCTTAACATACGGCTGTCAAACATGGGCCTTAACTAAACAACTTTTAAACAATCTGAACGTTTGTCAGAACAGCATCGAAAGAAGCGTAGTCGGGCTAAAGAGAAGAGATAGAGCAAGACTGGATGACATTAAAGAAAAAAACAAATTAAAAAATGTAGAAAAGATGTTTAAATCACTGAAATGGAAATGGACAGGTTCATAAGTTAAGAGATAAAAGTGAAAAATGGACGAGATTAATAACAGAGTGGTATCCAAGAGATGGAAAAAGAAATAAAGAACGTCAGACGACACGATGGGAAGACGAAATAAAAAAAGTAGCTGGACCCAAACGGACAAGAATAGCAAAAGACCGAGTAGAATGGAAAGCTTTAGAGGAGACCTTTGTCGAAGGACAAGCTAAACCGGTTGCCGATAAATAAATAAGTAAATAAATAAAAAATATAAATAAAAAATAAGTAAAAATAAATGTTAGAAAATAAAACTTTTAATTATAAACTAGTTTTAAGGCATGTAAATATTCATTGTATTTGGAAAAGAAAAGCAATAAAGGCTATTTTTATTTTATTATTTTATTACTACTCGACTTTACTGTTTCTCCATTGGTAGCTTTCCTCTTACTTATTAAATAGGTAACTATCTATGTGGTACCTCGTATAGATTTCACCCAACAGACCAGCTCAGCGTCAGGAATTCAAACCAGCACCTAATTGAGGGAAACCGAATGCAAATCGTTTATTATTTATAATATTATAATTACGCGACTGTTATTACATAGTTGTACTAGTATACCAAATGTTGTCCAGTCGGTTAGTGTACGGAGGTACCGGTTGTTTTGCATATCTCGTCGTTTCTCTGCATAACCCCTTTTCCATAAGGGCGTTTGCGTCTATGTTTAGAAAGTAATGTTGTACTGATCGGAGATAAGATTGACTGAATTAAATGTTCTTTTCTGTCTTTTTACTTGCTTTTTCTAACTGAAGTAAAGTGCAAGGCAGTGTCTGGTTGCATGTTCAAGAGAATGATGACAGCAATTAATTTATTAGTTGAATTTTAATAAACATGAAACCATAATTGGTCATATCTAAAATTTAACATAAAACGTCAAACTGTCAACTACAAAAACAAAATAAATACATTGCAGTTCAATACTCATCCATAATCAAACACATTCGAAGAAATTGAAGTACAATAATATTCTCACTTGATCTCCACAGATCAACGTACCCGTGCCCCAACCGGCACACCGGTTCATACACAAGTACCATTAAATCATTTAATAAAGATACAAGCATCAATGACGTCATTCTATTGGCAAAAATCCAAATTAGGCAATTTTTACGTCGTTTGATATACTAACAATCCACACTTCATAATACCCATACTATTAATATAAATGCGAAAGTAAATCTGGTTTGTATGATTGTTTGTTACGTTTACGTTACGCCACGCCAATACTGCTCAACAAATTTTGATGAATTTAGATGTGGCTGTAGATCGGACCTTGTAGAAGGATACAGGATAGTTTTTGTCCAAGGAGTGCGTGCTCTTTGTATAATTTCCGACTTTCCCGCGGGCGAAGCCGCCGGCAAAAGATTGTAATGTATAAACATTTGAACAGTACAAACGGAACCATTATCTCTGGAAGTAGGTTAAAAGAAACTAATGTTTTAATAGGAAAAGCCAACAATATCCAATATAATCAGTGGAAAATATCTGTTATTGCGATGACGTGGACCTTGGGCTTGGTGTGGGGTGCCAGTGTTGGCGGTGAGATTAGTAGAGCGTTCCGTAGTTCTTTAACCAGTCTTTATTTCTTTTTTGTGACTATGAAAGCACAAGTCTTGTATGTTAGAACTACCATATTATTTTAAAAAATCGTGCTGTTGCTATAACAAAAAAACATGTAAGAACCCACTCAGTGGCGTGCCTAGGGTTTCAAAATAAGGCAAGCCCAATAAAATTTTAACCGATTTCAAAAAAAGAAAGTTCAGTTTTCGACTGAGTATGTAGGTACCTACGTATGTATCATCGCAATTTTCTCACAAACTACTGATTAGGTACAATAAATTAAAAGCCCAAAAGACAGTCATGAATTTCATATAAAATTATATCTGAGAATCAAGCACAGTTGTTTTCTATGACTAACATCGGGGGTTTCGTCAATAATAATTGAAACAAATTTTGTTTGCCTAACTTCGTAATCGATGCAAGTTTGCATCACATCGGCTACGGAATGAATAATATCGTTTTGAATTTTGTTAGATAAATAACTCGGCCCCGGTTTGTCACTTTTCTAATGCTGCATATGCTTTTCTAAAACGACATCGTATTTTGAAATTAACGAGACCAGTTCTAAAAAATTGCCTTTATTTTTGAATATTTAATTTCGTTATTTTAAAAAGTCGCTAGTTTATATTGTTGCTAAATCTTAAAAAAAGTTTCCAAACTCGTTAAAAATCTCCAAGATCTCACAACGTCGCTAAAACGGCAACACTGCAGAGTTGGCAAGGTGACAAGATCACGCATACGCGAGCAACTTCATACGAATGCAACTTCATACGAATGCCCGGCTTAAATCTTCCATACTGATCGATTTGTAGTCGCATAAAGTTCTAACTCGTTATACGGCACATCGCTATAAGTGCGAAAGTGACAGAGATAGTATTTGAAAGCCCGGTAAAAGCCGGTACGTGTAAGCGAGATAGATATAGCTCTCGCGTAGATGCTGCCAATGCGAAACTCTGCGCGCGCTGTGTGTGTGGCATAGGTAGATACTTTGTGTTATTTTGATAAGAATTAAAGCGCGCGAACTTTTAAATAGTTCGGGTTTGATATTGATTCTCTATCGAGCATTTTAGTAAGGCATGCCTGGCTTTTCTGCTTGTATGAAGGTACCGCCACTGAACCCACTGTCTTAATTAAAAACACATAAGTACTTCTGAGTGCCGAATGGTATGAATACATCCTCGCTCGCTTGCAGTGGGGCCACACATAAAAATGATTCACGTTCAGTAGCTGCGCGTACGATCATAATGTACGTTAATTTTATCTAAAAATAACACCCATTCTTTGTTTGTTAGATTTTTACGAAATGTGCCTGCCTTTATTAAATGTGTATGTGTAATTCGTTTCTCCAGTTATTCTGTTTTTTTATTTTATCGTTTTATTTTCATGTAAACTATAACGTTATGTTACGAGTAATACGGACATTTTATTACCGATATGAGTTTTAATGTATACTTAAAAACGCAATATAAAATTTGATAATCTATATTAAATAAATAAAAATGTTGCCCTGTGTTTCACAAAAATATAATTTAGATTGGTACTTGGTTTTTTATTTGCATATAAAATTATTTCATGAGTTGAGTAAGATAAGTAATTAGCTAGGTAGATTTACCTACTTTTATGTTTTAACAACTGCCAGACGGTTATTAAATCACGAACAGTCAAAATAACTATTTTTACCTATTTACAAATAATATTTTAAAAGTAAATATATATATGGCAAATAAAACTAAAAGACAGTACCTATTGCTGTCTTGTTTTATTTGCCATGCAAGAATAAATAATGGAAAAATTTATTTCGATCTAAATGAATGTAAATCGAAGTAATAAGCAGTTACACATCGCAGCTTATCAAATCGAATCATAAAATATAACACACGTGCAATAAAAACAATAAAAAATCGATTAGTCAAAATAATTCGATGTCGCTCTTCTATTGGTCGATACTACGTCTTATCATTCAATTTGCAACGTCGCGATTTGTGCCGCCATTTATATATACAATAATGCATTATATTTAATCAGTTTTATTGTAAACATACGTGTATTGCAATTGTAGTCTTAAAAATATCACTAATACAGTTATTTATGGTTCAAATGGATGTTATGTATAGAATCGAAGTACCGATGCACAGTATGGACATTGATTGATTGATACCTTAAGCCAGGGGTTTTACTTTTTTACACTGCACCTCGCTTTACATATCCTATATTTTTGCAACGTCCTAGTGAAAGCAAGTGCGTGTAGTTCTACATTATATAAAAAAAGCTGCAATAGTAGTCCAGTCAAATTAGAACAAAAAATAGGGGTAACGTCGCACCCAGCTGAAAATTGAAATTTGTTCAAAACATCATTATAAATGAAATCTAAAAAGTCCTCATCGATCTGACACATGCAAAAAAATACTCGGGGTCTTAGGTCACAAACATGTTGATAAATTATTATCGAAAAAACTCGGCTCTGCAGTATACGCTTTCAGACAAATTCGAAATTTAACTGACATAGAGACAGCCC
The DNA here is from genome assembly GCA_905147345.3 of Mythimna impura. Taxonomy (NCBI): domain Eukaryota; kingdom Metazoa; phylum Arthropoda; class Insecta; order Lepidoptera; family Noctuidae; genus Mythimna; species Mythimna impura. The sequence continues at coordinate 33,089,690 of LR990339.1, forward strand.
GTTTAGTTTACTTCAGCTATTTTCATAGTGTCATGTCATATGGCGTTCTATTGTGGGGAAATGCCGCTGATATTCAGTCAATTTTTGTTTTGCAAAAAGGGGCTATTCGTTCAATTTATAATTTATGTCCCAGATACTCAGACATAAATATTAAAATATTTTCATAGAAATATTGACTGTACCTTCTCAGTATATCTGTGAAAATATTTTGTATGTTCATAAAATCAAAATCATATTTAAAAAGTACAGTGATATCCATAACGTCAATACTAGAAACAAACACAAATTTGTAACCAGTTCAATTTCCTGCAACCAGGCTCAAAAAAATAGGGGGCTCATTTAGATGCCAATGTATACACTTTTATAATAAACTTCCCAGTCACTTTCAAGAACTTAGCCTGAATAAATTCAAATCATTTGTAAAGCGTAAACTATGCCAGAAGGCTTTTTATACTGCAAAAGAATATCTTGAGGACAAAACGGCTTGAGTTTGACCTGCTCCAGTACTGACTAGAATTATAGCAATATATAAATACATATACTTTTTTTTCTAATCGTCCTCTTAAATTTTTTTTTCTCGAATTTTAAATTTATGATTATTTTTAATTTTACATTTTGACTTTGATGATTTTTAGGGTTCCGTTTGGTTGGGTTTTTTGCCAAATGGCAAAAAACGGAACCCTTATAGATTCGTCATGTGTCTGTCTGTCCGTCCGTATGTCACAGCCACTTTTTTCCGAAAATATAAGAGCTATACTGTTGAAACTTGGTAAGTAGATGTATTCTGTGAACCGCATTAAGATTTTCACAAAAAATAGAAAAAAAAAAACAATAAATGTTGGGGGTTCTCCATACTTAGAACTGAAACTCAATTTTTTTTTTTTTCATCAAACCCATACGTGTGGGGTATCTATGGATAGGTCTTCAAAAATGATATTGAGGTTTCAAATATCATTTTTTTATATACTGAATAGTTTGCGCGAGAGACACTTCCAAAGTGGTAAAATGTGTGTCCGTAACTTCTAAAATAAGAGAATGATAAAACTAAAAAAAATATATGATGTACATTACCTTATAAACTTTCACCGAAAATTGGTTTGAACGAGATCTAGTAAGTAGTTTTTTTTTTAATACGTCATAAATCGTAAACCGCAATTTGCCTTTCAAGTTTGTACGGAACCCTCAGTGCGCGAGTCTGACTCGCACTTGCCCAGTTTTTTTTTAATCATACAATTTGACTTAGAACTTAGAAGGTTGTTTATTTTATTTTACCATTTGACATTGATATTTTTTTTTAAATTTGTTTCTTTATATTTTACAACTTGCAATAAGCTACTTTGTAAAGTGTTACATTTTTGTAAATTTTATTTTTTATTGTGAATGTGGGAACGATGTGGATTACTTTTCCTTTTCTGTAATTATAACATGATGTCTGGCAGTTTTGAGTATTTGATGCGGCCTACCCAAATGTCCTTTCTTTGGTATTGTCCGTCAAGTCGTTGAATTCTTTAGTAGTCCCAAGTTTGAGCTTACTACTTACACGAATACTGACAAATGTTTGCACTGACAGGTCCACTCAAATCTGTGGTTCTTTCATCAAAAGACCATCTGAGACACTTATGCATGGTTCTCATATGATTTGACCATTACATGTTTACTGTATGGACTTAAAAAGAGACTTTGACCCCTGAGTTTATTTCGGTGTTTCTTCTCAGGATAGTCAGCTAGGAAACACCAACTTCATCTAGATTGACTGACGAAAAAAAAAAATTGACGTGTAAAAGTGTTTTTTATTTGCAAAAATTTAAAACTTATTTGCAAAATAAATATCATTTATCATTTACAAAAACGAGTTTTTCGTGATTTTCAGCATATGTCTGTCTGTCAAGAGCTTTTATCTCGGGAACGCGTAAAGTTATCGAGTTGAAATTAAAACTGTGTTCTCAAGTTTGCGCTCCCTTGAAGCTGTGAAAAAAATAAACGTGCAACTTAATGAAAACAAAAGATACGGCCGTTTATGCTCAAAGATTTTTACGAACCGCAATTTTTTTTTTTGTGACGTTGCGCGTCGATTATGAATTTACTGTTTTCAATTTTTTTTCCTATACTTATATGAGACCTTGCTTCATGCAAAATTTCAGGATTCTAGGACAACGGGAAGTACCGAATTATATTAATATATATAATACCTATGAATTTTGATTCCCTTGAGAGTGTCGAAATATATGTTTTTTGCAACATAAACGGCCTTATCTTTTTTTTCGTTAATTTACAAGTTTGATTTTTTTTACAGCTTTAAGGGACCGCAGACCTGAGTTTATGGTTTTAATTTCAACTCGCGTGGAGTTATACGCGTTCTCGAGATAAAGGGTCTTGACAGTCAGACATACAGGCAGACTGACAAACAGACACAGAAAGACAGACAGACAGACGGACAACAAAGTGATTCTATAAAGGTTCCGTTTTATCCTTATGATCCTACCTCAAAGGTGGCGCGAAAACGTGTGTTTATTATGACGATGACCTCTTTCAACTTTTTGAATCATTATATTTCAAAAACGGTGGCTGTTAGGAAAAAAGTATTGTGACATTTTTGTAGATAATTATCTGATCCACAATTTTTGTCTGAGTTAGTTTTATGATAAAACTTACGGTTTTGCTGAAAATCGCGAAAAACTCGTTTTTGTGACCTTTGACCCGAGTATTTTTTTTTTCAGGTGTCGGATCGATGAGGACTTTTTAGGTTTCATTTATGATGGTGTTTTAAACAATCCTACCAATTTTCAGCTGGGTGCGAATTATTGTAACGAAATAGTACGATAGCACTTTTTTTTTTTTTTTGGGTTGGAAATCATCTCTCGCTCTAGGCTGGAGCGAGAGCCCGTGTCTGACTTTTACTGACTAAAACCCACTCCTATTTTCCTACTGTCTCTTCTCTCTTATTGGCGTTTTAGGACTAGGGTTTCCCTTTTGAACGCGAACCCATGGCTACTACGGTTTCGCTGACATCTCTTTGAGGCGCGCATGGAACACTATGAGCGGTCGAAGACTTGGGCACGGTATGGACGGCCGGACGGTGACCTACCCAATGCTCCCGTCCGCAAGCCCACGCCTACGGTGGCTGGAAATCGGGGTCAGGACCCCGGCGGCTGAATCGTGAGGAAACCCGTTCCATCACGCGTGCGGTCGCCTCCTTTTCTTAGCATTACTGCTTCGCAGAAGGAGACGACCGCCTGCCATTCCTCCTTGGCCGTGGCCTAATACAGGCGTAAGGGGTCGCTACCACCGATGACCCCCACGAGGACACAGCCCAAGCTACCTCCACCGTATGCTCCACCGTGTGCTCCGGGCGGTTTACACAATGGTTACAGTCGGCCGTTTCTTCCGTGCGAATCTGGTGCCGGAACCTCCCGAACTTACCATGTCCGGTAAGGACATGCGGAAGGTGAGAACGCCGTAACGTCTTTCCAGCCACTCCTCAAAGCGGTAACGACCCCTCGTTACCGCCATGATTATGGCGTGCCCAAGTGTGATACTCTTGGGATACTTTACTCCAAAACTGAGTCGCATTGTCTTTATCGAATCACAGTTGTAGGCTCGTATCACAATAACATTCGAACAGCTGTTCTTCCCCAACCTCGAAAGTACCAGTGACTTGCGTGTACCCGTTTGCGATGCCCATGGGACAGCTCCGCGACACCCAGTGGTTTCTCAGTGCACAGTTTGAGAATTCTTGCTTTATGTTCTTAACAAATGCGATAACGATAAATGTGGTACCAAAACACGACGTGGAAGTCGAAAGGTCATGGAATAAGGGTCAGGCCCTTATATTATATTTCGACAATCATTATTGTATTATTATTATTCGTAAGAAGTTGGCAGCAGTATCGTCACAGCGCTAATTGGTTTTCTTATTATTTGTCTGCACCGATTGTTTCACTAGTTTCGTGTATACTCATTTATTCCCTTCTTTCTTAGTTTGAGTACATATAGATATATTATGTATATTGTATTTATAGTATATATTTGTATAAAATATAATGTATATGTAATGCTTAATATTGCACCTACCACAATTTGTCTCTGCATCACCCAAAGGTTGACTGGTAGAAAATGCCTTAAGGCATAAGGTCCGCCTCTGTACTTTTGTGTACATAAAGAATTAAATAAATAAATTATTTACTTAGTAATTAAATGCAATTTTTTTCATTCTGTATGAGATAATCATTTTTTTGCTAGTCTATTGTATTGGACAAACTTTAGAATCATAATAAATAAAATATGGGGTACGAACAGAAATCGTCGAATTTCTAACTTCTGCCGTTCAACTTCAAATTATCGATGTTTTATTTATTCAGTAGATAGACTAGCATAAGGGACGATGCCTGCAGTGATGGAAATAATCGTGATCCAATCATTAAATTTATAAGTAGAGGCAAAGTTCTTCTTTATTCTGTATTATTTAAATAGATCCTTGTATTTTTCTAATTCTTATGTTTCTCGTTCCAGGTACGTATAATTGTAAATTTTACTTACAAAAATGTTATTTTTGGACCTCAATCGGACACAAAAGACAAGGTATGTTTTTTTCCTTAATGTACAGACGACCGCAAAAGTGTTAGCGTGAAGTTCTTTTACAATTATAAACTTATTGTTTATGGAGCCTACTTCCACTTTTAAGAAGGTGATATATATCGTAAGGTTTTTTATTAGTTTATTTATTCCTAATGTCGAATAGTGGCAGAGATTGTTCTCTCTCTCTTGTGTTACATATTTTGATCTTAGAAAGTAACTATAACGTATGATGATAGTCGTAAAGAAAAGCAACACTTAGCAATCGTCTCACCTCCTGCATTAAATTAGTGTATGAGAAGAAGGAATAAAAGTGTTATATATGTACTTCTTACTGAAGGGGCTCCAAAGGCCCCTAGTCACCTCTCATATCCCAATCTTCCATATTATGACTGCTGTAAACCAACACTCACGTATTATGCTAACACCTGTCCGGAGGATGTCCAAGTGAGGCCACACCTAACGCGCTACAGGTGGCCACCTATTTCAGAAATAACTAAACGGACCATTATACAGGAGGAAAAACGAAATCAGAGCGCGGGGTGCAAGCGATCAGAGGCAATCCCAGAAAGCAGAACTCTGTGTTCTTAACACCCCTGGGGAAAAGAGTGGTGACGGGCTCAGGGAAAAGAATAAAATCCACTTACAACGATTGACCAGACAATATTGCTTAAAATAAAATTATCAGCAAATGCAATTGCGGAGAACACTTTAGCATTCGCCTGTACATATTTGCTTAATTATTCTATTATACTTTGTACCGTATTACAGAATTTATTAAGTTGTACAAAAACCTTTTAATCCCCATTTTATTATGCATATATATGTATATGTATACGGCGCGCTGCTTGTAATAACATCTTATCTGTAGTTGGATCAAAATTTCATACAAAGTGGTACCGCACTATGTACCGTGAAATGGAGACGAAATTTTTACTGTAACAGTGTTCATTGGTGATAAATCTGTGGGAATTCTAAATATTTATTAGGTTTTTATTTGGAGACTTAGATAAAAGAGTGACATTCTATTAGCGATATTAAATATAGATAGCTGTAGTCAAAAAGTCTTTGTAGTATCTGTGGAATCCCATAGATACATTTTTGCAGTTTCCGTTAATCAGTAAGCGCTATCACAGGGTTAATCAATTACATCCTTGCTTGTTGGCAATCGCTAATAGCGTCTGTACCCTATCTATACAATAATTATGGATTTTTTAATATATCCTTGTCTACCTGATTGTACCCATCAATATCTATAAGGATTTTAAAACAGTTTTAGTCGGAAATGTCACCGATGTAACGTGTAACTACCATGAATGTTGGTCAGTCAATCAATCATCAGGTCTATTAGATTGTTAATATTTTTACCGTTGGAATCTGACTATTACTGGCTACTCATATGTGCATCCCAAATTAAAAAAAGAGAACCTAGACAAAGTGACATTTTTGTTCTTCGACAATGATTAAATAAAAGTTAAATTTATTTGAAATTAACGTACGCTAACGAATGTTACGACTATGTGGAAAAATCTAAATATTTTTCACTTTTTACATTGCCAGTGTACGCCTAAGGCCAAGATTGTTGTCAAGATTCTCGTAAGTCGACTGTAAGTAGGTACACAAGCCAGATTTAATGTAAAGGTGATAAGCTCATATGATTTGACCATTATATGTTTACTGTTTGCACTTTAAAATAGACTACTTCTGAGTTTGTTTCGGTGTTTCTTCTCAGGGTAGAGTCAGCTAGGAAACACCGGCTACATCTGGTTTAAATTAAAGTAAAATTTTACATGTAAAAGTGTTATTTATAACCTATTTTCAAAATTTATATATTATATATGTAATATAAATAAATTATATATAAATCATTTTTAATAAATTATATCTACATAAAATATATAGACAATTTACATACAAGCTTGTATTAAGTAATGAAAATCAATGCAATGAAGTACTACTGAACTTTCTATATTAACCCACCTGGCTTAAATTCGTTTTTGAATCAGAATTTTTGGTTTACTTTTCATCATGTTTATTCGTTTAATATTATAATTACTTTCGTTTTTTGTATAAAGAATGTCTTGGGTCAAATTAAATGTCAACTGACCAAGTGATCAAAATTTCTGTCTTGAAACCTTTAACAAATTCCTAATAAGCGAAATGCGCCAAACAAATCAATTGCGAAAATTTCTTAGATTCTAACATCAAATTCCATGTCTAAAATATTGACAGATTGAATATACCTCAGCGGCAAGCATACCGGCGAACCAAAGCCTAGCTAGCTACAGTTACCCATATGAAAATAGAACGTGCACAGCGTGCTCTGCTCAAAATTGCATACAGGAGACCGTTTAGGTACCGCACTAATCTACTTTACGCAGACGCAAAGGTCCTGAGAGTTAGGCAGCTATATATTCTTTCAATTACGCTGCGATTACACAAAACATCACTAAATAGCTGCAGAACTTAGCAACGCTCCAGTCGTCTGGTGAACTGGGATAAATCTCATTTTGATAAATCTTTTGGAAGGAGATCGTTTGCTTTCATAAGACCTTACTTATAAAGTAAATTAAATAAAACCGACAAAATTTTAAAACTAAGAAAAAAAATTGCTCTAAAGTAATCTCTCTTTGGCTACTCAATTTGGAGTATGAAAAAACAGAGAACGTCTTAAAAATAATGTCATAAAAAAAGTAAATTAAAGTAATATCAATAAACGCACAGGTATACGAGTAAGTATCACACTAACACTTACAACCACTCTTACCCTTCTCACATGCACACACCATACACCCGCACCTACTACACTACACTCACTACACCTACCGCACTACACTTCCCACACTACATTTACTACATCACACACTACCCAAACTACTGAAATTTTGTTAAACATATAGTTTAGTTACTTAACATTATTGTCTTTGTTACTGTACCTTCTAAATATAGAATCGTTGCAATGCTTCTAGTAGTTGCAATGTCGTCATAATTTGCCCAGCCTTTTCCTAACTACGTTGTGGTCGGCTTCTAGTCAAACGGGATGCTGCTGGATGTTAATATTTAACATGAAGCGACTCCCTATCTGACCTCCCAACTCAGTAATTGGATAACATGGCAAGCTTGATTTTGAGTTGCCTTTCTTCTGAGTCTGACTATCCGTAACGACTGTCAAAGGTCTTCAAATGACAGTCGGGACCAACGTCTTAACTTATTTTCTGAGGCGCGGAGAAGTCTTGGCATATGATGGTCACCCATCCACGGACCGAACTCGGCGAGCGTTGCTTAACCTGGAAGGTCGACCCGTGACGTTGTGATTATTCTAGCCACGATGATTCCTTGAAAATAATCATAATACTGGAAAAATACTTCCAGTTTTTATTATAGAGAATATTTTTTATTAACATTTTTAATATAATTAGTGCAACAATTGTTTCTATAATAAAATTTACATCCGACTAGATGGGACTGCGATATGCCATTGTTTAGTCAGCACTTAAACGCTAGTATGTAACGCTAAACATATTTTTAACTGCCGTCTATACATTATTCGTTTTTTATGTTCTCCGTTTATTACACCGTACATTAATTATAACAGTTAAAAGAGCGTACTATAATAAAAATGTACATCGCTCCCGTTTTTTTTAAATGTCGATAGATGTTGTACTGTTGGTGTGTTTGTCAGGTTGCTAATACATAGTAAATGTTCATCTCGACTCTTTGCTGAGAATAACCCATTTGTTGGATGGAGTTTTGGATTTGTTCGTCAACTGGCTATTGGAAACGCGCGCGCGCGCGATTTGGCTCCTTTCGATTTTTCCTGCTTTTTGTCGTCAACTCGCTATCGCATGTATTAAGTACAGTCAAACAAAATTGAAATCCATAGCTATAAATAACTAGCTTATTTCCTTCGGCTTTGTCCACGCTGATTGATATGGTTAAGTACCCACTTCCTACTTAGATTTCGGGATACGTTAAAGGTGCGGAATGAGGCGAGTGGGATGCGGCCGACGTACGACGTGCGGACGTACGACCGACAAACATAAGATACCCAAGCACGATAGCCACGCAGGCCAGAATGTTATTTATTTGAGGTCGGCGGAACAGTGCAAATCTCCGTTGAAAAGGGAGGATCTTCCGACCAGAGGACGTCCGTTCCCTTGTGCGTGCAGCAGCCTCTTTCACTAGCATTACTGATTTGCAGAAGGAGGCGACGGCCTGCCATTCTTCCTCGCTCCGGACCATGACTTGTACCAGGTCCTGGCGCCTCGAGGACACGCTGGTGTTCCACCCTAGTGGGACACCCCTCCACCATATGCTCCGGACGGTCCACACAATGGTGACACCCGGGCATTTCTTCCTCACGAATCCGGTGCAGGAACCTCCCGAACTTACCTTGTCCGGTGCGGACCTGCGTCATGCGAAAGGTGAGGACACCGTGGCACTCTCCTGCTCCGCTTGGGCGGAGCGGGAGAGTGTCAGACTTTTACTGACTAAAAACCCACTCCTGTTCCTTCGTTGCCTTTCGTACCAGGCTGCCAACTTTTTACGAATAATAATAATACAATAATGATTGTCGAAATATAATATAAGGGCCTGACCCTTATTCCATGACCTTTCGAATTCCACGTCGTGTTTTGGTACCACATTTATCGTTATCGCATTTGTTAAGAACATAAAGCAAGAATTCTCAAACTGTGCACTGAGAAACCACTGGGTGTCGCGGAGCTGTCCCATGGGCATCGCAAACGGGTACACGCAAGTCACTGGTACTTTCGAGGTTGGGGAAGAACAGCTGTTCGAATGTTATTGTGATACGAGCCTACAACTGTGATTCGATAAAGTCAATGCGACTCAGTTTTGGAGTAAAGTATCCCAAGAGTATCACACTTGGGCACGCCATAATCATGGCGGTAACGACCCCTCTTTGAGGAGTGGCTGGAAAGACGTTACGGCGTTCTCACCTTCCGCATGTCCTTACCGGACATGGTAAGTTCGGGAGGTTCCGGCACCAGATTCGCACGGAAGAAACGGCCGGCTGTAACCATTGTGTAAACCGCCTCCTTTTGCGAAGCAGTAATGCTAGCAAAGGAGGCGGCCGCACGCGTGAGGCAACGTTCCTCAGAGATGTCAGCAACTGTAGGGACCCAGCAGGGTCGAAGCTTACTGGGGCCAAGGGTATGATTCTGAAAGGAAGACACGGCTCTGGTACGAAAGGCAATGAAGGAACAGGAGTGGGTTTTTAGTCAGTAAAAGTCTGACACTCTCGCGCTCCGCCCAAGAGCGCGGTATGTCATAAGATGTGAAAAAAAGGGTAAAACAGAACCCTATTACTAAGACTCCGCTGTCCGTCCGTCTGTCACGAGGCTGTATCTCATGAACCGTGATAGACAGTTGAAATGTTCACAGTTTATGTGTTTCTGTTGCCGCTATAACAACAAATAATAATAAAAACTTTTTACAAAAAAAAAAAAAAAAAAATAACCGACTTCACTAAAAAAAACACTAAAAGGATCAAAATAATTTTAATTTCGGAAGTCGGTGTTTCTCGGTATTTTTTGTTTTTCTTATTTAACACCGACTTCCGAAATTAAAATTATTTTGATCCTTTTAGTGTTTTCTTTAGTGAAGTCGGTTATTTTTTTTTGGAAAAAGTTTTTATTTTACACTTTTTAGTTGCGAACCACTTATAAACAGAGTGCCTATTTCTCATGACAATTCCAATTAACCCAAAACACTGCAAGGTTACATTATTTTATTAGAAAGTTCCTGTGTCTACCTTCCACCTTCCGGCTCCATCACCAGATCAATTCGATAGTATCTTATAGCCAAAGTGCATCTCATGACAATTCTAATAAGCCCAAACACGGCTAGGATACATTGATTAATTACGGAGTTCCTATGCCTACCTTCCGGCTCCATCATCAGATCAGTTCGATAGTACCTTATAGCCAAAGTGCATCTCATGACGATTCTAATAAGTCCAAACACGGCTAGGTTACATTGATTAATTATGGAGTTCCAGTGCCTACCTTCCGGCTCCATCATCATCATCAGATCACTTCGGTGATACCATTTCCAACGTAACTATTCAGAACCATTCATTTATTTGTATTGTCATAGTCGCTTAACTATCTTCATTGTGATATCAATGTGAGTATGAAGTTCCGTTGACCATTTCTGGTCTTTTTCATCAGTTCCACTTCATGAAATGTTATTTTTTGACTGTAAATGCTTAAGTACTTGATGAAAATACCAAAATCACTATATGGTTGCCTATAATATTTGAGGAGTTCCCTCGATTCCTCATGGATCCCATCATCAGAACTGGATTTTGAAAAAAATGGGACCAATCTGGAAGCATATCCTATAAAGGGAAAAAAAAAATTTGCAAATCGGTCCATAAACGACGGAGTTCTGAGGTAACAAACATAAAAAAAAAGATGATAAAAAAAAACAACCGAATTGAATAACCTCCTCCTTTTTTTGAACTCGGTTAAAAACAGAATAAAATAAATATTTAAGGAGGGCTCCCATACAACAGACATGATTTTTTTGCCGTTTTTAGGGTTCCGTTCCTCAAAAAGAAAAAACGTAACACATAGAATCACTTTGTTGACCGTCTGTCTGTCTGTCTGTATGTCAAAAGCCATTATCTCAGGAACGCGTGGAGGTATCGAATTTAAATTAAACCTATATACTCAAATCTGCGGTCCCTTGAAGCTGTGAAAAAATCAAACTTCTAAGTTAACAAAAAAAAAAGATACGGCCGTTCATGTCGCAAAAAAACGTATATTTCGACAGTCTCAAGAGAATCAAAATTCATAGGGTACTTACCGTTGACCCAGAATCCTGAAATTTGGCATAAAGCAAGGTCTAGCACAGGTATAGGAATAAATCTGAAAACAGTAAACTTGTCGTTACAACACACAAAAAAAAAATTTTTGCGATTCGGAAAAATCTTTGCTATTCCATTCGGGAACTAAATTATTTACATAGGTAAGTTTGTACGGAACCCTCAGTGCGCGGGTCCGACTCGCACTTGCCCTGTTTTTAACCGACTAAAAAAAGGACGAGGTTATCAATTCGGTTGTATGTTTTTTTTTACGTGTGTTACCTCAGAACTTCGTCGTTTATGGACCGATTTGCAAAATAGTTTTTTCCACTTAAGGGATATAGGTACTTTCCGATTGGTCCCATTTTTTTCAGAATCTAGTTCTTATGATTGGATCGATGAGGAATCGAGGGAACTCCTCAAATATTATAGGCAACTATATGGTGATTTTGATATTTTCATCGAGAATTTAAGCACTTACAGTCAAAAAGTAACATTTGATGAAGTGGAACTGATGAAGAAGACCAGAAATGGCCAACGGAACTTCATACTCGCATAGATATCAGAATGAAGATAGTTAAGCGACTATGACTATACAAATAAATAAATGGTTCTGAATAGTTATGTTGAAAATGGTATCATCGAAGTGATCTGATGATGATGATAGAGCCGGAAGATAGGCACCGGAACTCTGTAATTAATCAATGTATCCTAGCCGTGTTTGGGCTTATTAGAATTGTCATGAAATGCAGTTTGGCTATAAGGTACTATCGAACTGATCTGATGATGGAGCTGGAAGGTGGAAGGTAGACACAGAAACTTCATAATAGAACAGTGCAGCAGCAGTTGTGTGTGTCTAGCAGTGTTTTGGTTAATTCGAATTGTCATGGGAAATAGGCACTCTGGTTATATATAAGTGTATCGCAACTAAAAAGTGTGAAATAAAAAACTTTTTTCAAAAAAAAAATAACCGTCTTCACTAAAAAAAAAAACACTAAAAGTATCAAAATAACTTTAATTTCGGAAGTCGGTTTTAAATAAGAAACAAACAATACCGAGAAACACTGACTTCCGAAATTAAAGTTCTTTTTTTTTATAGAAAATGATACGGAATCCTTCGTGCGCGAGTCCAACTCACACTTGGCTGGGTGTTTTTTTATGTTATTCCAAAAAGAGAACTATAGTGTGATATGTTATTTATTATGATTATAATCATTGTAACAAGCAATACCATTTCACTAATAATGGCACGTAGACAAACTGATAAATAAAACTAGTCGCAAAAATATTTTTTTTGTGGTAGTAAAATGATAATAGAGTTGCCAAAAATGCATAAATAAGTAATTTTATAATAGTTACGGTAGGTGCAATTCACTTTCTCTGTTTTCATGTAAAAAAATGTCTCTAAGATTTTTCTCTCGTTTTAAAGCTTTATTGTAAACTAGCTTCTACCAGCGGCTTCGCCCGCGGATAAGAAGGTTTCTCCATACAAACTTTGGACCCCTGTTTCATCCCCTTTGGTGGTTAATTTTGGAAAATCCTTTCTTAGTGCTCACCTACATCATAAAAGGAAATCTTGTACAAAACTTTACACTCCTAGTCCCAGTAGTTTACTAGTTTCGGCTGTGCGTTGCTGTCAGTCAGTCAGTTTCTCCTTTTATATAGAGATTATTTTATTATCTTAGCCGTATGCAGCGCCCCTTAGTGAACTCCACTGCGGGTGACGTAACCTACGACAAACTTATTATTTGCAGTTGGTACAGTAATCGGGTCTAGGGATCGAACCGCAAAATTAGGTTTGTTTTTTATTGTATATATTTTTCCGGAATAAAAAGTACCCAGTGTGATGCCCAGGATATTAAAGAATAATTATACCAAGTTTCATCGTAATCGAACCAGTAGTTTTTGCGTGATGCCTGAACAAGCAGACAGACAAAAAATTTTTTAATCACATTTTTGGGTTCGGTGTCGGTCTAGTAACATTTATTTTTTTTATATTTTAAATGTACAGAATTTTCACTTCTACAGATTTATTATAAGTTTAGATAAAATTATCCACTATAATATTTTGGATCAAGATTAACAAAAAAAAAGAATCTAGTGCCAACCCTATTTACACATGTTGGCTGTTAGCGTATGTTTCTTAAATAAAGTACTTTTAGCCAATAAAGTATTATAACAATTATTTGTAAGTGAAAATTTCAGCTTCCTAAATCGTATTTCGAAACAAACGAAAAATACTTGAGATTTTGAACAGTAACAGAGTGAGTTGTTGTTTCTATGTCCAGCTTGTTACTGCTATTTCGATATAGGCACTCCGTATCGGTTTTTATGAAATATTCAATTTTAGGTTCCCCTGACAACTTCCGTTTTTTATTTTTTAAACTTTTCGTTATCTATTTCGAGAATGCAGTTCAATATTGAAATATTTCTGTATTGTTCGTTACTCTAAAACCTGGATATGTGTTCGTTTGTTTGTTATTCTATGAATGTTTATTGTATTTCATAGGAGTATTACCAGCGGTACGTGGTAACGGGTTCGAGCCGGAGTTTCGTTTCTGTCGAGGCTGTCGAGTCGTGTACTCATAAGTACACACACTCATACGCACCGATACTAATTTCCGTTTCTACTTATTTTGCCCGTCTGTTTGCTCTCAATTATTGACTTTAATAAGACTTTGACAATTCACGGTAGGTAGAGCACACATGACTTCTATTTGTAAATGTTTTAAGTAGACATGGATACGTTGAATATCGATTAGAAAATGATCGAGCTTTCGTAATTTTTTCGAAAATTATTTTACTACTAGCGCTTTGCCCGCGACTACGTCCGCGCGCATCGCCGTTTTAAGGGTTTGGCCCTGTGATTTGTTTATTACGAGTATCATTGCAAAGCAAACTTTCAAAGGAAATTGTAGTCTTTTGAATTCGAAAGGAAGATCGTTCGGGATTAATGGAATACGCGGTATGAACTCTGTTTCTCCCTGGGCGGACCCGGCTAAAATAACAACCTTAACCATACTGCGGAGCAATGCTTTTACTTGTATCCTGATACCGTTACATAACTTCGGAGGCTTCAAGTTCCTAAGAAACATCACGGGTGTGCCCACATGCAGTGCACGTTTATGGTACGGAAGGCCGAATGGATTAATAGTTTTCAGAAACTCAACCGGATAGTGGACTGCTTCGTCTGCATTTACCACAGTGTCTACAGAATCAAACACTATTTCTTCAGGTTCAATTGATGGCAGCAAAATATCGCTGATAACTGCTGCTTGATCGTTCTTAGGCGTCAATATAACTCTTTCTCTTAGCCATTCTAATGGTTTGTCCTTTATTTGAGCCACACCTGAATAATTTCTTCCTATCTTCTCTTCGCCTGTACTTACTACCGTACATAATTTTTCTGGTATGACTATAACCCCATCTAATTGTTGGTACTTGCCGTTACCTAATTGAAGGAAAAAGTCTGAAAATACGCCTGCAGAGACGTCCCCTCTGAGATGTACTCTCATGTTTTTGTTAAATTTAAGGATTTTAGTTAAATGCAGCGTAGACGGCCTCCCACAAGGCGGACCGATATCCTGGTGAGAGTCGCGGGAATGTGGTGGATGCGAAATGCACAGGACCGTTCGTTATGGCGACATTTGGGGGAGGTCAATGTTCAACAGTGGACGTCCTTCGGCTGAAATGATGATTGTGATGAAGGATTTTAGTACAGTATCTTTTAATACATGCTTTATTTCATTCACTCGTGTCCCTTTTGGTACAACTGGTAACCTTTGCTGAAAATCTCCTGCCAGCAATACTTTCTAACCACTCATTAAGTTGTCATTGCTTCTTATGTCCTGTTATCCTGTAGAGTTCTGTTTAATGCTTCAATAGCTCTTTTGTTTGCCATTATGCTTTCATCCCAGACTATTATTTTTGCTTTACGTAGCAAATGGGTCAGATTACTATGCTTGAAAATGTTGTACATTGGCATCTAATCATTGGCGCAAAATCTGATCTATAAAATGATATAGTTCGTTATTTACCTGCCTCTCCATTTGTCGTTTAAAATCTTCTGAAAGATATTGTTTGAATTCATCCCACAGGCTGAATGGATTCGCTAGTTGACAAAAAACTAAAATTACAATGAAAAGCTCTCTCACCATGAACGGCTATTGATACATGGCTGCCTCTCCTAGGACTGTACGTCAGTGTTGATCATCTTCAAGTAACCCTAAAGCCTTGCATGCTGATTTGAAAGTCGTATGTTCTACACAATTTACAGTTCTCAATGCTAAAAATGATTCTGGACCCGAACTTCATAAAAAAGCAAACGAAGGTGGTAAAACTCTGCATTATTTGGATAAACCGTATATTCCCTGCCTAAAGTGTTGTCTTTTTTAATGTATGGCTAACCATCTACATCTACTCCTCTTTTCCTCCTTTCGAACCGATTACTGTTCCAAACATAGAATGCACAGATTTCAAAATACAGGATGGTCTTTGCAAAGTCATCTACTTGACATAGTTAAAAAAAAGACGTGAGAGTCGTTTTTGGTGGACAGGAATACTGTTTGACCATTTTTCTAAGTGCACAGCAAGATGAAACACCGTGGGAAAATTCTCATGAATATAAAACCCAAAAATTCACCACACTGCCTCTGAACTACTGATATACTTTCCACTTTCATACGTTTTGACTTTATCTTTTAAATTGTTTAAAGAAAGAGTACCTTGTTCAGACCCTTTATTCACAAAAAATATTTAATCGATTTTACCGAGTTGCAGTATTCCACATTGATGTGAGTATTAAATATTCTTAAAAGAACTGGATTACCAACGATTATCAAGCTCTACTCCATTTATGGTCACAGTAAATCCGCCATTATCTGAAGGATGTCTCCTGCAGTTTGAATATCCGCCATCGCCGTTCTGTGTTTTTATAAGCGTTGTTCGAGGATAGCGTTTAGTGCACAGCTGATCTCACATGCATGGCGAGTTGGCGTTGAAATTTCCACAAGAAACATGTATCATATTAGATTTCACCATCTCATAGAGCTTTGGATCTAGATGGGATCAGGTATTTCGGCAAAAATAAAATTATCAGTAATGTCAGAAGGAATGTGTTTTTTTAGCCATACCAGAATATGAATGAAGCCTGGAAAATGTTGGTATTCTACTGTGTACACAGTAGAAAACCAACATTTTACGTACATGTATCACGGAACTTCACCAAATATTTTTCCTTTAGTTATCAAGCCCAACATTTTTTTTTTACTTTGATGCGAAATGTGTGTGCGATGATATCGTGGCGATCGTGAGTTTTTTAGCCTGGAAAAAAAATTTCTTTCATTTCTTTTCATCGAGGGTTGCACGTGAAGGTGAAAAATAAGTCTGCGCGACCATAATGACGTACTCGTACATAAGTCATGGTGTACTGAGTGTGCTCGTGCATGTATCTCCGCCCACCGGTGAAGGGCGTCCCCCTTAATACCACTATTTGACCCAACTGATGAGCATCAACATCTTGCCTACCGATGGTGTCCTTAAGTATTACTGAACTATCGGCGGCAGCGATCTCTCGCGCCGGGCCTTTGTACAGGCCATGGTCCGGAGTGAGGAGGAGTGGCAGGCGGTTGCCTCCTTCTGCGAAGCAGTAATGCTAGCAAAGGAGGCGGCCGATCGCGTGAGGCAACGGTCCTCACGCCCCAACCGCCGCCGGGATTCCGATCCCGATTTCCGGCCACCGTAGGCGCGGGCTTGCGGACGGCGAGCAATGGGTGGCTCGTCGTCCGATCGTCCGGTAACTGTCCGGACCGAGCCCAAGTCGTCGACGGCGCGTAGTGTTCCACCCGCGCCTCAGGGAGATGTCAGCAACCGTAGGAGCCCAGCAGGGTCGAGGCCTATTGGGGCCATGGGTGATGCGAAAATGATCCCCGGAGCCCTGGAAAAATGGCAAAGAAGGAACAGGAGTGGGTTTTTAGTCAGTAAAAGTCTGACACTATCTCTCGCTCCGCCCAAGAGCGGGGGATGTCATTAGATGATTTTCCCACCCGAAAAAAAAAAAGAGTATTACTGAACTAATCAATCAAAGCTTTTAGACTTTTAAAACATTAAATTAGCATAATAATTTCTATCGAAGAAGACGGTAACTATGACATACCAACTTGTTTTGTAATTAATTTTATGTTTTCGTTTGTACCAATTTGGGTCAGTAGATGTCGTTGTAAGTATATAAATAACATAATTGATACGTTATTATAGGATTAGGTTATCACATGGTTGCGTTGCAAGGAAAATCTATTAGCACATTTAAAAAAGAATAAGATATTTCATACAAACATGGAGGAATCCATTTCACCAACATACATGAATGTACTTGAACTTTTTTGTTGTTGTTGAACTATTTTTGAGAAATAAATAATCGCTATTTGCTCTATTAGGGCTTGTTTTTCTAATTTCTAATACCGAGTTGCGAGTAAATTACGCCGCGCAGTAAGATTTCAAAAAATCTTGAACACGACCTAAACCGTAATTTGAGGGTAGTTTTGAAAAAACGAATAATGGGAATCTTCATTATTGATTTAAACATGTATTCGTGCCAAGTTTCAAGTTTATTAACACAAGGAATAAGACTCTCCCATACAAACTTTAACACCCCCTAAATCTTGCACTGAGGGTAGTACTGAAAAAATAAATATGGAAAACTTTAAAACTAATTTAGTTTAATATATGTACAAAGTTTGGAGTCAATTGGCTCACGGAAAAAAAAATTGCACACTTATGAAATCCCCCCTTTTTACCCCCTTAGAGGATGAATTTCATAAAATCCCTTCTTAGTGCTCACTTACGACATATAATTAATCTTTATGCAAAATTTCAACCTTCTAGCCCCAGCGGTTTCGGCTGTGCGTTGATATGTCAGTCAGTCAGTTTCTCCTTTTATATATATAGATAATGTAGCTGCTATCCATGAATGCTGAGGCTATATATTTTTTACTTTCATGTGAGCTTAACCGCTGGCAATGGCCAGTGTTTTTAATATTTTTTAAATGACCTACCTTGTGATCTATTTTAAAGACGGTCTTTCCACGTCAATACTTCTCGAGTTTTAAAATCTTTTTCTTCAATAATTTAACCATATGTAATAATGTTATAAGTTTTAGATAGGTATTGTTTTTAATTTTTTTTGCACAACAATTAATTACAATTAATAATAACAATTTGCTAGTAATTTGGTACTCATATATTGCTTTAGTGGAGTTGTTATGCGATTTCGCCGAATATTCAGTCTCAAATTGAATTATTTTTAGCAGCTCATTTAGTTCGACCTTACTGGTTAACGTTCGATTCAAATTAAGTCATCATAAATTAATTTCAAAATCATTGAAAAATTGCAAAAAAACAACCAAGGTGCACTAAATATAAATACCTAGTTGTCATGGTATTTATTTTATTGGTATGGGATTTTATAGATCACAAATTAAATTACCTAATAAGTCCCTTAAAATCTGAATATAATAGCTGAAACGCCGAAATCTAAAGCGATGTGTCCGAACGGCGCGGGCGTTGCTCTATCAGAGACAGAAGATTTAGTCATTGTGTTCGTCACTGCGCCATTCATCATGCCACATTGTTTTGGCACGCGCTCTAACCTCGATACTACATTAGAATAATACTAAAAACAAATGGCGAATTAAAAAAATAAAACATCTATTTTAACGTATCAAGGATTTTGAATTCCATTCTACATTAGATTTTAAAAATTCCAAGGAACATAAAAAGGTGAATGTTTTGTCTACGAATGATTTAGTCGGGCTTTTGTTTGCACAGTTTGAATTTAACTGTAAAGTTGGAGACAGCGCGGGGTACGGGCTCAGCGAGCACGGTGCGTTCAGCTATCACGATAACATAAAGTATGGGGTTGAATATCCTTTATCGAAATGTCACGTGATATATCCTGAGCAGTTTGGGCTATTGGTGATCGTTAGCGCTGATAGAACGTGTCTTTGTTGATGCCCAAGTTTTGCTGATTATGGTGCATTTTTTAGAGATTCAATAGCGTTCAAGTCTCAATCAGAAAATATGATCTCTCTTTGAAAGAAATCAAAATAAATTAACCATGCTCATAACAACATTTATCTTGAAGTGTAAAACATTGTCTACCTACAGAGATAGAGAATGTCAGTAGAGTAGGGTTTATGTATTGTTTAAATGACACCGTAAAACTATAAAATCTTCAAGCACCTACGTAGAGACTTCTTATCCCATAGTTTCATTATCCCCCGCTCTCACCGGTCCCCTACCTCAAAAAAAGGTACACACTCATGCATGCCTCGCTCGGTGGCATGTTTTGTCTCGATACACAAATAAAAATTGAGTCTTCGACGCTTCTAATCTAATTGGTCGTCATACCGTACCGGTTCCATCACGACAAAGATTACCCACTTAGGAACTCCGTTTCAAGCTAAGTGGTTATTCATCTGCCGCTAAACCAGTATAGTTAACCACCGAAACCATGACCAACCTGACAAATGAAGAGTTGAAGTTTGAACCAACAATTAGATGTTGTTTGTGTTTCTGACGATAATGTTCAAGTGGCATGGGTTTGTTTACCAAACAATGCATTGAGAATAAAAATGACTATAGGTAAACTTAAATGATTGTTTATTTGTAATCGACACCTAACTTTATTGATTTTTATTCCATTCATTTTACATAATTACGTATTAGTAGTTACGTAGACAAACCAGTAACTGACGATACTTAATGTGCTTTCCGAGGCACGGATAAATCTCGATATGTACCCGATGTACCTACCCATCCATGGGCAGACCTCGGAAAGCATGGTTCAACCCGTGCTGTTAGCCACGAGCCACGCTATTGCATTTTTGATTTTGTTTTAATAAATTTTCAATAAAGACTTAAAGGATTCAACAACGGCCTCCAACCCTATCGGTGACCAGGTGTGCAAGTAAAAGGTATGAAGTCTGCCAAAAGACTGCCTGATAGCTAATAGATTACAGTTATGGTGATAATAAAAAGGAAGAGAAATGTTATGTCCTCTATTTACCATTTACGGTTCACTAGGGCACTATTATTGGTTCGTAAACTCGCTTTTAAACTTTGAATACCAAAAAGCTGCCACTAATATTTTAAAAAGAATAAACGTCAATATTCCAGCAGAATTCACAAGAGTCAGCGTCAAAAGAGCTGACTAATATAGCAGTGTATTTCCAAGGGTTGGCACAATCCCAACCCGCGAATACTACACATCAATCTTGAACTCCACTAGTCGATCTGGATCCGTCAGAAAATGGGAGCCTTGAGCGATGCGTTATCGGCTATAACCAAAAACTTCCGACGAAGGATAGACCCCTGACTAATAAATTATCTGGCTTCCAAATATTTGAGCCGGTTGGTTGTTTATTTTTTTTTACCCCGGACGCATCGGTCCTGGGCATAGTATTTAAATGTGTGGTCAAACAAAGGGAGAACACACTGGCCCCACGGTGTGAAAGGGCTCCGTGGTATCTACTACTATGCATAGTGCCTAATTGAAACACTGCTTAGTGCGACTGATACTATTTGATACTTGGAGATTTGGAGTTGATAAATGCTGTTTTCTTGGAATTGCGACAGTTTTGATTTATTAATTATCTGATAGATATAAAAATGTGCTTGGCTAGAAGACTTATGGCTGGTAATGTTCTGCTACCACACCCCAAATTTTTAATACTTACACTTAAGTTTTTTTTAAATTTAGTTTATTGTTCTATACTTTTCTGAAACCTTAAAAGGTTTGTGTGACAAAGTGGAGAGAGCAAGCTCGCACAGGATGTTACATTAAAATAAATAAGCTTACACTATAAATCTTAAGATAGATCTTAAGTATAATTGGGTACGTGCTAAAGGAACACATTACAGTTCTATACAGTAGCTGATGAGCCATACGGATCCAATTAGTCAAGTTTAGGTATATGAATTGCATCTATTTTAAATTATGGCAAGAAGCGCATACAAAATCAGTAAAACTAAGCAGTATATACTCAATTTCTAAGATGTCTGTGCCCACAAAACGATATTGTAAAACTGCGGTATTTTAGTTTTTAACGCGAAATCACATCAAAGAGTTTATATTTATACTTTATAAACTTTTATTACGCAATATAAATCTATTCCTTTGTTGTTTGAACAATAAAATCCTTGTTTAGGAATTTTATTAAACTTTACATATTATGTAACGTTTACGCCCAGATATTGAATTTTTACTACATAGTTTTAGAGTTTTATTGCTTTAACAAACTTCTAGCTTTCACTTTAATTGTTTAGTTGAACCGATAAACAATGATCAATGAAGTTTATCAAATAATTATTTTACAGTGTTATTGAGTAATGAAGTTCTTAGAAACAACGTATAATATAGTTATATATTAATATTTAAATTATATGAGTTATTTTTTGAATGGAAGAAAAAAGCGTGTTGCGCCGACCCCAAATAAAACGGGACAAGGGCAGGAAGATAATGATGATGAGTTATTTGTTACTTTAATTTAAGAATTCACAAACTCTTCTTTTCTTATTCCTAAATAATATGTCGCAGGTCTGCTGAAAGAAATCTCTTTAAATATATGAAGTAAGTACCTTTGTACTAATAATTCATAATGATCTATCTTATTCTGCTATCTGTGTGTACATAAATTATAAAATAAATAAAAAATAAACGTCAGCCTTTCAGCCCCCTTGAGTGAATATAGAATATCCATTAATTAATGAAATTCGAAACACTTAAGATTTCAGATATTTTATCACTACACAGAACGTCTTATAAAGTAAGTTTTGGGGTACCTTCATTGTTTTATTTCTAGAATTGAAAATGCAAGAAAACAAGAGGAAATACGTTCAATAAATCGTAACTTTAAAAATACCAAGACGATTCGTGCACAGTCCACGGTTAGGGTTCGGGCCGGGCAGCCTTAATGTTTACTTATAATATTAAGTTAAATATTTCACATGCCCTTGTGAAACTGCTTTATGGATGAAGAATAATCACTTGGAAGTCATACAGCGCCTGCAGGTCCGTGTTTTTATGACAATTAGACGCGCTTTACTCGTTCTTATTGTTATGTAACATTTGTGTAGAATGTCAATAGTATGCCACGATGTGTGGCTGCGAGGTAGTCACTTTTGTTCGGGTTTACTCGTTAAAAATATAGACTACCACGTTTTTGGTGGCAAACAGACTACCTTTGGTGGTGTAAAGAGTAATGCTAACACGGCAGCGTGGTTTTCTGTGGAGGTCGGCTGTCGCCACACTGACCGTTCGTTCGCCCGCTGTGTTCGACTGTACGATTGGGGCTCCTCTTAGTCGTTATAGGTACATTTGAAGTTTGTTTGACTTGCATATTGTGCGTGTCGGCTTCCATAAAGTAATGGTCGGAAATATAATTAGACGGTGTTAAACTACGGATGCAGAAGATCATCGGCTTTTATCTCCATTTGTACAAGTTCAACAGTGGCCACGCTTAATTAGAGTACATGGTAAGTTTGCCTGTAACAGTAATTAATTACAGGAACACAGTACACACTGTTCGTACTATTATTATTGGGTACTATCGCCAACGTTTACAGCCTAAACAGCTGATTCTAATTTGCTTATCGGATATCGTTTGTTTCTATTAACGTACCTAATTTTAACTTGAACATGACATGATACTTACCTACTGGTTTCATGAGTTGTTAATTAATAGTGCATGCATACCTATGTCACGTAGTTACCCTTTTATTTATTTCCTTAATTTATTCCACTTTCTCAGCACAATACAAATGTATAACTGAATCTTACTTAAAATAAAACTATAAAATTATTTGTTATATAAAATTATGTTCCAGTGAAGTTCGTGAAGGAATAAACCAACAAATATTAACACTTTAAACGATATGGAAGCGAATCTGGCCAACCGGTGCCCGCGCGGCACCCGACGCTCCACCAACCGCGCTCTCCTCACAAAAATACAAAATCATCGGCCATATTTATGAACAAACGGTACAACCTTGGAATGTTCCGCTTTTATTTTCTTATTACAAATTAATAAGTTGAATTTATTAAAATGTTCTTCTTGGATAAAACAAAAAATATCACATTTATGGGTAATTTTGGCGTAACGAAACTGCTGATATTAACATTAAAGTACCTCCTCATAAAACATGCAGCAGCCTTTCTAAAACACTTAACCACTTCTGGGAGCACGTTATGAAATATAAGTATATAACAAAAACGTCGGCGAACCCGCGCTCAGAGCCTCTACCACAATAACACTGCAAACTTTTCTCATTTTAATGTTGTTCAAGCAAAAGTTTAAATATAAAAATATAATGATACTGTACGCATTAGTGAGTCATTGAGCGGCGAGTCGCGAGCGAGTGCGTGCCGCCCGTCGCCGCCCGCCACCCTCGCACGGCGTCGCGAATGTACAAGTTAAAACAAATGGAAAATAAACTTTTCAAATAAAATAAAAATAACCCTCTTGGCGGCCGGGAGGGCGGAGGCCCTCTCCAATAAAAAATATAATAACTTTTCTTTTTATTCGACGTAATGGCAACGATTGTTCCTTTCTAATATTGTTTCTGTCTCGTTCTCTCCAAGATTATTATAATGGGGTGCGAGACCGCATGGCCCGTGCGACGCGCCACGGTGCCACTTCTCTACTCAAACAATCGAACTGCTAATGAACTTTTTAATATTTATAGTAAACACAATGTGTCATGTCACAAAAACATTTCAATTTTCTTTTCGACATATGAATAAAACCACAACATTAACAAAAAAGTTTATCGTTAAAACATATATAGGTATAATATATATATATATATATATATATATATATATATTAGAAGACGGGGTTGGAAAACTAACAAAGATTCCTTCTCAACAAAAGTTTGAACTGAGGTAATGTAATGGTAAGCCTTTGTAACGCTAGTTCCTACTATTGTTAACCTGATAGTCGTTTGCTGTTAACAAAACAAATATCAGATAGCAATAGTACCTACGAACAAAGTGAAAAGAAAACTATATCTTGGATTAGGTAGGTACCTGGAAAAGTTCTTTAGAATCTCAATGAACAAAACGGTGCTAGGAAACTACATGACGACATTTATTTTAATTAAAAAAACAAATGTATCTTTGGCAAATGTTTCATATAAATATTGTCAAGTTGAATTTTTTTTTTGTATAACATCCTCTTATTTCGACATAACAATTTTCCAAATAACTATATGCTGACTTTTTATTAATTAATACTGCAACTAGTACTCCAATATAATCAAATCCAGACTCACTAGACAAAGTGACATGCTATCGACGAGAGCGATTGAAGAAATGCTGAATATTAATCACATGATTTCGGTAGCGCATGTCAATCCCATACATATTTGACTTACGGTCAATTGCTATTCCAGATAGAATGGTACTTTGTCTAGAGGCTAGGGTGCATCCTCTTGCATCGTACGGGGTACTGCGACGTTGGCAGCCGGGACGCCCTGACCCTGTGTCATTCATTCCTGCACCGAGCATGATAGCTGTTATTACGGTGCAGTCCTGTGAATAAATCTACTGATAATATACGCATTGATGATGCCGCGAAATATAACGATATATTTTTATTTAAATGCTTGGTAAGAATATCTTAATTTTAACCATAACATTTTTGACTGATTATTTATCAGTCAAAAAAAACTTTTTACAAAAAAAAAAATAACCGACTTCACTAAAAAAAACACTAAAAAGATCAAAATAACTTTAATTTCGGAAGTCGGTGTTTCTCGGTATTATTATACAGTATCTTATTTAACACCGACTTCCGAAATTAAAGTTATTTTGATCTTTTTAGTGTTTTTTTTAGTGAAGTCGGTTATTTATTTTTTTGTAAAAAGTTTTTTATTTCACACTTTTTAGTTGCGATAGGTACACTTATAAGCAGAGTGCCTATTTCTCATGATAATTCCAATTAACCCAAACACTGCTAGGTTACATTGTTTTATTATGAAGTTCCTGTGTCTACCTTCCACCTTCCGGCTCCATCATCAAATCAGATCACTTTGATGATACCATTTTCAACGTAACTATTCAGAACCATTCATTCATTTGTATTGTCATAGTCGCATAAGTATCTTTATTGTGATATCTATGCGAGTATGAAGTTCCGTTGACCATTTCTGGTCTTCTTCGTCAGTTCCACTTCATCAAATGTTACTTTTTGACTGTAAATGCTTAAGTTCTCGATGAAAATACATAAATCACTATATAATTGCCTATAATATTTGAGGAGTTCCCTCGATTTCGCCAAGATTCCATCATCAGATTCCGACTTGGTGACTATGGGACCATTTGGAAAGTATACCCTTTCCAACAAAAAAAGAATTTTTCAAATCGGTTGGCAAGCGACGAAGTTATGCGCGAACAAACATAAAAAAAAAAAAAAAAAATACAAACATCCGAATTGAGAACCTCCTCCTTTTTTAGAAGTCGGTTAAAAATGTTCCCAGCCGGGGCACGCATCCTCACTTTAAAAGAGTGTCCACAAATTCAGAACCTAATTTAAATATCAAGATGTAATACGTCTGTTATACGAAACCTCTCGTCGACGACCAACTATAACTGTTATTGTATTGAGTCGTTGAGTTTAGTGGAGGGCATGACTCAGAATAATTATGGGTCATCAGATCATCATTATTTCAATCGAAAAACGTCCACATTATGAAATAGACTTCCTTCAATTATCGCCATAAGTGCGGGTCCTATGCGTCTCGCATCCATCGTATTGCCACGACCCTCACCAGGTCTTTTGTCCACCTTGTGGGAGGCCTTCCAACGCTGCTTCTTCCAGTACGCGGTCGCCACTCCAGAGTCTTACGGCCCCATCGACCATCTTTTCTGTGAGCAATGGGACCGGCTACCAGAGAATGCCCACTTCTGGGCCTACTCGTTACAGTCAACTGTTTACATGCACAATTATTGTTATACTACCATAAAACTTAAACACGAAAAAAAAAACAATTTACAATTAGAAAACTGAGAAAAATGCATTTTATTCATTTATTAACAACTCTCACTGGTTAAGTATAGATATGTGGCTAAAAAGACATTGTGTCAGGTTTTATAATACATGCCATCATTTGTCAATGTGGTCAAACATGACTTTAAATGTCAATTCATTCACTTTGTTGTGTTTGCGCCGGTGAATGTGTTCTATTGCAATATTCGTATTTTCTGTAAAAAAATCACACCAACTCACCACCTATCTTTGTTGTGTTGGTAAAAACCAACGACTTTGCCTTCAATTCAAATCAAATTGTTTTTGGAATCTGACGAATCATAATCTCACAAACTCGGCTCAAACACGGACTCTGTATCTACTACTAGTCTTTCTAAGGCCTGCGATATTATCAATCAGTGTGGACTAAAACTGCATTAATTATGGTATTGCTACATCTCGTTGCAATATAATGGGTCCTTTAGATGACGAATCCATATTGTACGTGCATGTGTTACTTAGCGAACAGTAAGTACAGTGCCCAAATAGAATTTTATACTCATGTATATTTCAAAAATAGATTCTAAACTGTATCTAAGGTTGATCCCAATCATCATCTCAATTAAGCTTGTTGTGATTTTGAAATTGATATGTTACTGTCACATGAGTCATCAGAAGAAATATTCATGTGTGTGTCTTCTTCATTTTAATAGATAGTTCTCGATCTGGAAAGCAAGTAATCTTGTAATAGCATTGTAACTGCATTGTTGGCAAACATACTGTAGGGAGTTATTAAGACAATATTTCACCTCCTGCTCACTTTCTTGATAGTATATTAATGGTTTGTGAATACAGGTAACTAAATTAATGAAATATATAAAACGGAGTTCCTTTTTATTTTTAGTCCCAGTAGGTACCTAACTAACTACTACCTAATAAAAACTAATTACATTTATTTGAGGTACTAACTAATTATAATATTAACCAGACACAATGTCATGAACCTAAGTAATAATAAAATATGTTTATAGTCAATTAAGATTTGACATTGTTGTTATAATTATTGATAGCATGATCTAGGCTGATACTACAAAAAATATGAGGTTGCGGTGTAGGTAATCATTCGCAAAACAAAATGCCCGTAACTAGTTTTTCATTTCAAATAAGCTAAAAAAGAATTATCTTTAATTTAATTGTACCGTTGCTAACCTAACTTAGCTACAAATTCAAATTTAAAAATCTTAGAAATGCAACTGGAAATTTTATTGAAATTAAGTAATAGGGCTATTTCTCTATAAAATAAAAACCAATTTCATGACTGTAACAGGTGGTCCCAGAGGTATAGGGAAAATGGGCTTCTCCTTTGGCAATTCTTTGGGCTGCCAGATGACAAAATTCATCTAGTAAGGGTCTTTTCATGTTTGGCTTCCTGTGGTATCATGGTGACATATTTTAACAGCAATATCCTGCGAACCCTCCAAAATGTGTAAGAAATAAAAAACTTTCACTTTTTATTTTCGTTTATACAAACAAATACCAGTATTTACATATATTTGGGGTTGTAGTGATGGCATGTTAAGTTGACAACCTGTTGTTTAGGGCATTATTAGTATGAGAAAGTACGAACGTTTTTCTGTTGACACATTTTTAACCAAGGACTGCAAAAAAATATTGCGTATTTTTTACGGTCGGTCGCACGTTAATGTCATCATCCTTATTTTAAATCATATCCTCCACTTGACTCATCCTTATCTCAGCCACACTCAATCATGGGCACGCCACAATTATGGCGCTAAGTCCCCTCTTTGAGGAGTGGCTGGAAAGGCAACACGGCGTCCTTACCTTCCGCATGACGCAGATCCTCACATGATATGGTAAGTTCGGGATGTTCCTGCACCGGATTCGTGTGGAAGAAAGGCCCGGGTGTCACCATTGTGTGGACCGCCCGGGGGACACGGTGGAGCATACGGTAGAGGTATGCCCCGCCTGGGCAGAGCCGAGGACCGCCGTGTCCTCGTGGGGGCGATCGGCGGCAGTGATATCTCGCGCCGGGCCTTGGTACAGACCATGGTCCGGAGCTAGGAGGAGTGGCAGGCGGTCGCCTCCTTCTGCCAAGTGGTAATGCTAACAAAGGAGGAGGCCGCAAGCGCGAGGCAATGGCCCTCGCGCCCCAGCCGGGATTCCGATCCTGATTTCCGGCCACCGTAGGCGCGGGCTTGCGGACAGTGAGCAATGGGTAGCTCGCCGTCCGATCGCAAAGAAGGAACAGGAGTGGGTTTTTAGTCAGTAAAAGACTAACACGCCCTCACGCTCCGCCCAAGAGCGGGGAATGTCATTAGATGTTTTTCCCACTCCAAAAAAAGCCACTCTCAATCAAATTTCCCATTACAGTTTGTGGTTTATTGATATTCACGTCCTTTTCACTAGAGGTTCTTATTTGTTATCATGTCGAGTATAACTGAGTGGAATGGAGGAAGTTTTCTTCAAAAAGACTGATTTGATTTAAGTGTTTAAAAAACGTTAAGGCCCTAGCGCCCGAGCAGTCCCATAAAACAGTGACTTTCTGAAGCCTACTCTTTGGTAACGGCTAGGTCAATAGGTTTAAAAAAATATATGTTTATTATAAACTCATGTACAAAATTATCAACTTAAGATTTTTTCGTATGACTACATTTGCCAAAAAAATAAAAATAAATAATGACATGATATTTTATCACTTGTTTTCCCTAGGTGCTTCTTTCAAACGGCTTTGATCTTTGGAAATATGATTACATAAAAAAAATGCTGGTTAAGTGTTCTTCAGAATGTACATAGCATATTTAAATCAATCAATATTTCGCAAAGAAAATGGATTTAAAGGTCAGCGGGGCTTTAACCAGGCGCAGCTGGCTGGAATTCAATGCACACATACTCAAGCTGCGGCAGTACAAGTACGTGTTTATTTAACTCCGGCCAGATGTTCAAAGGACTATACGCCTTAACTACTAAAATACTCGCACTAACACGTCATAAAGTTATTATAAGTGTCAAATTGTTACGAAGAACGTTCATTTTAGTGTACTTGGGGACAGTTTCGACCTGTTATTGACTGCAGTACTTAAGAAGGATTGTTGTTGGCGGCTCAGGGCGGAGTTTTTGTTAAAAACGGATTCACGGTTTTTTGTACAAAACTTTTTGCAAACTGGGCAGACAGCACGACTTGTTCTTCGAATCTTTGTTTTCATTTGTTTTATACGTTAAATATATAGGTACATATTACAAGCAGATTTATTAATAATTTTAGTAAAAAAATAAGGTTACAGGGCGTGGATAATGTTATAACATTTTGTTTTCATTAATACATAAAAGTTTCCGAAGACTACCTGCACTAGGCGAGGCCTGTCCAGCAGGAAACTTACAAGTTTTCTATGAGGTTAAAAATTATAAGTACTCGTATACGCATAATAATAAGAGGAAATAATATACAATTTAATACGTCTATTATAATTAACATTACAAAAATACTACTAGAGTGGTTAGCTAAATTATTAAAGTACAAGCTTACGAGGATTTTATACATAAGTAATTACTATAGAATATAGATACGAGTACCTACCTAATGAAAACTTAGAACTAAGTGCATTTAATGCCTATTATTTATTTAAAATTTAAGAGATTATTTCTTATCCTATCAACTGTCCTATAAAAAGTTATGTGCTATCATACCTACGTCCAATCTATCAATTCTTTGGTTATTTTAGTTTTTACATCACGAAGTGGTAAGTTACTTAAGCTAAGAATTTTGGTGAAATTATTGTAAACAAAGATTTTCATGTATGGAAGTACTGAACCTTTTGACCAATTATGTTTTGATGGGAATGATAGGCAGCTTGAACACACGCTTCCTTCCCATGTCCTCGTAGTCTGGTAATTTTAATACTTCTTTATGAGTAAGAAGAGCTATTTTTAATAGGTATAATTTTTCTAATACTTTCTTTGTAGAGGAGAACGGTAGGGAAACGGAAAGGTTTTTTGCTCTTTGTCTTAAAAGGACTGCATGTTGTGATCTATTTTAAATGATTATGCCCAAAAACAAAAAGATGTTATTTTCCGGGTTGAAATGTGTCCTATATTATTCTTTTCAACACACTTGCTCAGAAAGGAACTCTTATTGCACTGCACTTAGGTATATAATGGCACTCGTTACCAAACTATGACATTTTGATTACCATTATGCACTAGTGCTTTAATGTAGTTCAAACCTCTTTGTTCAACCTCTTTATTCGGAAACCAAATTTTGAATTCGAATAAAATTCCCATTAAGTTGTTGCGTTCAATAGTATATAAATTAGTGTCTTACTTAGGTACTTATTTCATTCAATATAAAAGTTAAAATGAACAAATTTAACTTGTACAAACGATTTATTTAATAAAAAAACATTTATAAAATAAATCGTACATTCAAATAAAATTTGTTTTTTTTTGTGGTCTATGGCCGCCATTTTAAGATGCGCGCGGTTTTTGGCGTGATTTTTTTTATTCCAGTGAAGTTCAGTGGCTATATTAATTAAATACTACAAAATCATTAGAAAATGTTACATCCGTATTCTATTGTCACTACGAAAG
This sequence comes from Mythimna impura, assembly GCA_905147345.3. Classification (NCBI taxonomy): domain Eukaryota; kingdom Metazoa; phylum Arthropoda; class Insecta; order Lepidoptera; family Noctuidae; genus Mythimna; species Mythimna impura. Next base: position 33,120,722 of record LR990339.1, read on the forward strand.
ACATTATCGTAAAAACTTTTCACGCAAGAAAACATAAACGTAAGACTAGGCAGTATGATCAAAATACATTAGCCTTCCTCTAAAGGGGTAAATAAAAAAAAGGATTCGCGCGCTTATGAAAATAGATTTTTACCGCCATGTCACAGAAAATATTACTAGTTTTACTGTTGTTTTCTTCACAAGTGTACCTATTGAAAAACGTCGTATGACATACGTGAGTAATTAATGATTACCGTTCTTGGCTCTCTTAAGACCCTCGCCACGGCTCGGGTCTAAATACCGCCTCGACGGTAATCACTAATATTACACACTTATATCATAATGTACTATTAGGTACTAAGCTTCCTCTCTGTCAATTTTCGTCAATATCCATTCGACAGTTTAGAAGTCATAACGTAACAAACACACTTCCTAGTGGAATTAGTGACGGGGGCAAATGTATTCACAAAATTCATAATATGACCTTTATTAACCCCCACGCTTGTCTGAGGTACCTATTATTATAATGTATATTATTAATAATCGTCTCCATGCAACTTTTATTACGTCGAAGCGTCTACAGTATGTTATTATTACAATAATATCTATTGTTCCCAGTACATTGTAAAGCGAACGATGTTATGAATTCTATACGTATACAAATAATAATATTGTATTTTGTTTTAATGTTTTCCGTTCGCGCGATCATTATGTCTAATAATTATAAGTTTTGTTACATCCATATTTCCAAGACTCATAAGAATTATCATCTTTATTTCTTGGTGATATGGTCCGATTTTGACTGCACAGTTTTCAGAAATTTACGTCTCGAGATTTTTATAATAGATTATTAAATCAACATTATGTTCTTTCGTATTTTATGTTTCTTATTTCTACGAATGAAATGATAGCAGATGTATTTTGTATAAAAGAAGATAAGTAAGTAAGGTACGTATAAGTAAGATATAATTATCTATACATTATAGGGTGTTACACGTGCATACTACGCATAATATACTACTTCATTATGGGTACTTAAATTCATCATTAATTATTATAAATTAATTTTATTATCTAAGTTGCAAAATTTGAATTTTTATATTCGGAACCAAAGTAACATGTTGAGTAATTATTCTTCCAAGATTAATATTATTTTTCAAATTACTTATATCATCAAAATAATACAGTAATTAAAAATCACATTAATCATTATGATCTCAGTTACCTATTTTATTTGGCAGAATTTATAGGTAGGTACTAGGTTAAGAGTATTAAAGTCAGGATATTGAAGGGTTAATACCTATGTAGGTATTGTTATCACACTTGGTAGAATAGAAGATGCCAGCTATCATAACGGGTGAAAAGTTCGCCCTCATCTTCGATAGCAGTGGGTATTTTATTATTTTATAGAAGAAAACACTGCTTTCTGTAAATAACTTGATGATAATCCAGTTCCAAGCTAAGCTTACCGGCCACAAATATAGAACTAGCTAATAAAATTTGCTAGACATTTCGTTTGAAAACAGGCCTTTTTTATTCATATATTTATATTATTTATATTAACGTTGGTTTTAGTACCCTTGAAGGCAGTTACAAGCCCACACTGGCTGCAATGTAAGTTGAGATGCAACTTGTACGCCACACCTCTTCACATCTTGTATGTTGTCTGACTTTACCTTGTAGGGAGGAGTGTGTGTGAAAGAGTCAGTATTAAAAAGTCGTGGTGTGTATGAAGATGAGCAACTGGACTCTGAGGGTCGAAAGGCTAGATTGACTCATGTCAATCCACTACCATATGACCATGACACCAACTTCAAGTCGATCGTGATACGACTTCCAACCCACCATCTACAGACCTTTTTAACCGACTTCAAAAAGGATGAGGATCTTCGAAGATAAGGAACGGAACTCTTCATAGGATCATAGCAGAACTGTCGTAACAAGTAAAATGGCTTTGTTTATACGTGTAGCGTGATGTCAGTGACTGACTGAAAGAAGGGGGGGGGAAGGGATATATAGAACTGATCTGATGATGAAGCTGGAAGGTAGACACCGGAAATCTGTAATAAATCAATGTAACCTAACCGTTGTTGAGATTATTACAATTGTCATGAGATGCTCTCTGGCTATAAGGTATCATCGAGCTAATCTGATGATGTTTAGCTGAGGGGTAATTTTTAGTTGTACAACTAAAAAGTGTTAAAAAAACATAAAAAAAGAACTTTTTTTACATTGAAGTCGGTTGTATTTATTTTTGTAAAAGTTTTTTTTTGAGAGAGGACTTTTGGCAGAAAGGTGTCTTGTATCCACGTTTCTGAGGACGGCTACGCGACACCACGCAGTGGAACACGACGCCAATGTTTTGTGTATAATTATAGTTTATTGTTTGTGATATTTTTAATATGTATCTATCAGTTTATTTTATTTATAAGATTGTAATATAATGTATTTTATCTACGGGCCTTAGTTGCCTCACAATAAAGAAATAATAATAATAATAATAATAGAATTCTTTTCATTTTTTTTTTAAATAAAGCATGATTTTTTTAATAATTATTTTAATTGTTAATGTTATGAAATTAAGATAAAGAAGATAATAACGCTGTAAAACTGTTATGTAGGTAGTTTAAAAAAAAGGAAATCAGCTCTTTCACGGCAGCATGTTAATAAAAGAGCCACCAAGTGTATGAAAGAGCCGATATCTACTTTTATAAATAAAAAGTATTTTTTACAATTAAAAAATGTTCGATTTTTAAAAATCGGATACATATGAAACTAACACAGATAATTCTATGAAATCATACAAACCACTTCTCTCACTGCTTCTTCTATTGCAACATTGTAGGCTTTACCCGTTTTTTAATCGTTGATAAGACATGATTACAAATCATGTCTTATAGTATATAGGTATATAGATTGTAGTCTAGAAAAAATACCATAAAATAAATTAAACAATAAACTAAATGATGTATTTAAAGAACGAATTTCGATCGTGTCATGAAAGAGCCTGCTCAATAAAAATTGGCTATTTCAAAACACTATAGTAATTACAAATATAACCTCAAATTAAAGCAAATCTGCCAAAACGCTAATCTGATATTATTTATTTAAAATTAAGGAAAACATATGCATATATTTTTTGTCAACTTGTGCAATACTGTTCATATAAAAAAATATTAAATAAACACAAAGAAACCTGCTTTTTGGCTTCTGAATTTTTGTAACAGTCCTAACACCGTTTGTTGTCGTAGAAGTGTGTAGGTAATGTTTGCGGGCGAAAGTGGTCCAGTTTTGGTAAATATAAATTAAACTTTTGTATAATATCGGCAAGTATTAAAAATCACATCGGCTCTTTCAAAACTTGACTCTTTCTTGCATACTCTAACCTAAAATCTGTTTTTTTTTTTAAATTGATATAAACCAGTGCTTGACTGCGATCCCACCTGATGGTAACAGAGATGCAATCATTGATGGTTTTTGCTGCAGTTTCTCTAGAAAGTCTTTTTATTCAGAAAATTAATTAAGTTATAAGTACGTATAGTTATGACCACTATAAGGACGTTATTCAACCTTCAAAGCAAGAATAAACAAGCATCTTCTTGGCTCGCTTACTGCATCACAAGACCTCACCCAGACATCTGCCGTCACAGACTGAAACCATGGTGTGATAGATATTTTGCAAATATCAGTTTCTCTGCAAGCTGTGAAGATAATCGCCCAATAGGTCTTCTTTTCCCATCAGTCGTTTGTCTTTCTTCATTTGCGATTTTGCTGCGGTTGGTGGATAAAATAATTTATTGTAAAATAGTTTTTGCTAGTGGCTTCACTCGCATAAATGTAAAAAATAATCCCAAGGAAACATATTTCGTAAGTCCCCTCTTTGAGGAGTGGCCTGGAAAGACGTCAAGGCCTCCTCAACTTCCGCATGACGCAGGTCCTCACCGTGCATGTTCGGAAGGTTCCTGGTAAATAAACTTATTAGAGATAACAAATTAGTTTTCGTTTGTGGGGACTTAAATATCAATTTACTAGTAAATTCACCAGAAAAATGTAAACTTCTCTCATTGTTTAGTTCTTTTAACCTAACTGTATTTTTAATGAAGCAACTAGAATAACACCTACCTCAGCTGCATAGGCAATATATTTACTAATTGTAATATAAAAAACTCATCCATAATTAGTGGCGCGAGGTCTGACCATACTGGTCAACTCGTATCTTTCGAGTTAGTCAAAACGTTACAATTAGATTCACCTGCAGAGTTTAGACCGCTTACTAAAAATAAATTAAATTATTTTAATAATAATGTTCTTAGTAGTCTCTCAACAGCCAATTTTGATTCGCAAGACCCCAATGTAAACTATGGTACATTATTTTCTACAGTATTCCAAGAATTTAATAAGGCTGGGGGATGAACTGCTCGCGTCCGTAGGATCTACTTGTTTTGACCACCCTACACGTGTCGCCTGGGTAGTGCCAAACGAGCAGTAAAATACGGTGGTAGGCCATAGTATCGGCTGCCGGCTTAGGAGTTACCACCCACCAGACAAAGCCATGCCGCCAAGCGACTTGTCGTGTTTTGGCGTGATGTCTGGTGAAGCCATATGGTGGAAGATGGATCTGGACAGTTGTGTTGCGATGTGTACCGTACCGGGTATGATGCGACAGCTGTTGTTGTGTCGGACGTTTGATCGCGGAGGGTAGCGGGATCCGAAGCACGGTTATCCGCTGGCCGACCGCAGATAGTTGGGGGCCCAAGTAGTGTGCCAGCCACGCACAAAAGGCTGCCCCGCCAACTGCGAAAAATCCCAGGGTGGCCCCATCGTGCCGGTTGGCGACCGGGCGAGAGGACCCGATGGCGATCCCTGGGGGGGGTTCGGGCGTCCCCGCAGTCTCCAGATCAGACCTCCATTGGCGCAGCAACTCTGGTCGCGTTGTTGGATTTACATCGCATCACCTCGCTCAACTGCCATCTTCCACCTACCCTATTCACTCAAAATTTAAAAAAATAAAATGAAAGGTAAAAAGAAAAGTAAGTGTGTACAGCGGATGCACGTCCTCTTACTCCAAGTGCACCTCTCTAACATTCGAGGACTGCACTCCAATATCAATGCGGTCCACCACCACCTTGAGACTGACAAGCCCCACTTACTTTTCCTGACGGAGACGCAGATCAGATGTCCGTCAGATGCGGCGTATCTCGACTACTCGGGATACTCATTGGAGCACCATTTCCTGCAGCGTGCCGGGGTCTGTGTGTACGTCCGCAATGACATCTGTTGTCAGCGTCTCCGTCACCTTGAGGACCCTAATTTCTCAACGTTGTGGTTGTTGGTGGACACCGGTGTGGACAAAATTGTCTATACTTGTGTCTACCGATCGCACAGCGGTGACCAGGAGACGACTCAACTGTTTGGCCACCTCAGTGAGGCCGCCGATAAGGCTCTGCATCAGCACCCTGATGCGCAGTTTGTCGCTCTGGGGGACTTTAACGCCGTTCACAAAGACTGGCTTTTCCCGTACCAGAGGACCGACCACGCTGGGAGAGAAGCGCGAAACTTTGCAGTATCGATGGGCCTCTCCCAGTTGGTAAAGCAAGCGACAAGGGTGCCTGATGTAGTTGGTCATACTGCCAATTGTCTGGACTTTCTGTTGACCACCGATCCGGACAGATGTATCGTAACAGTTTCCTCACCACTAGGAACTTCAGATCACTGTCTGGTGAAGTCTGTATCGTCCTTCTCCCCACCTGACTGCGGCTCACGCGGTGAACGGCGAATGTGGCGTTACAATTCAGCAGATTAGGATGAGATGCGGCACTTCTTTGCATCTTATCCTTGGCAGCAGGTCTGCTTCTCTTCTAAAAATCCGTCGAGCTGTGCAGATGCTATATCCGATGTGATACGTCAAGCTATGGAGTATTTCATCCCTTATCGCGACGTACCCATCGGTGGCTCAGCTCACCCATGGTTCAACGCCGATTGCGTTCAAGCTGAACAACGTAAGCATTCGGCGTTTCTCGCCTGGGTTGACGCTCGTGACCACAAAGCTCCGGATCTGAGTTCAAAGAAGAGAGCCTTCAACCATGCTGCCAAGTCCTACAAAAAGGCACTAAGGAGGGCTCGCTTCGACCGCATTAACCATATTGGTAGAAAGCTCTCTGCGCAGCCGTCCGGTAGCAGAGCATTCTGGTCCCTTGCCAAGTCGGTCGAAGCGAACTTCTGTCGGCCCTCATTGCCTCCGCTGGGTGAACCTGATGGAACACTGGCTCATACAGCGAGAGAGAAAGCGGGTCTCTTTGCATCTCTCTTCGCCCATAATTCTCGTCTTGACACTGGTAGTGCTACTCCACCGACTCTACCTCACTGCGATACTTCGATGCCCGAGGTCCGCATAAGGAACAAAGAGGTTCTAAGAGCACTGTGTCGTCTTGACGTGAATAAAGCTAGTGGACCAGATGGTATACCAGCGATTGTTCTCAAGGCTTGTGCACTCGAGTTGTCTCCTGTATTGACGCGTTTGTATCGCCTCTCATTTGGGACTGGTATAGTGCCCAAGTCCTGGAAGCTTGCCAACGTGCAATCCGTGCCCAAAAAGGGCAGTCGTACCGATCCTACCAACTATCGGCCGATTTCAATAACCTCCATACTCTGCAAGATTATGGAGCGTGTGTTGAACTCGCGCCTCTTGGCATACCTGGAAGGTAACGATCTCCTCAGTGATCGACAGTACAGGTTTCGCCGCAATCGATCTACTGGGGACCTACTAGTTTATGCCACCCACCTGTGGGGCGAGACCCTCGAGAAGAATGGGGAAGCGATTGCTGTTTCCTTAGACGTCTCGAAGGCCTTCGACAGGGTATGGCACGCTAGTCTATTGAGTAAGCTTTCAGCGTACGGCGTTTCCCCTGGTCTGATTAACTGGGTAAAAGACTTCCTGAGTGAACGTTCTCTCTGAGTTGTTATCGATGGATGCTCATCAGAGCCCATGACGACTAATGCCGGAGTTCCTCAGGGGTCTGTTCTCTCTGCAACTCTCTTCCTGCTGCATATCAATGATCTGCTGATGCCCGGTATCTATGGGTATGCAGATGATAGCACAGTTGTAGAGAGATACCTGCCAGGTGCTCGAGCTAGTAAGGAGCTAATCCGGTCCGAAAGAGAGGCTATGGTAGAGCGTACGAATGTCTCACTTCAGGCAGTCTCCAAGTGGGGTGAAGCCAATCTGGTGGGATTCAACGCCGCCAAAACACAAGCGTGTCTATTCACCGCTAAAAGGAGCCCGTTCACCTTGGCTCCTGTTTTTCAGAATGTATCCCTGGAGTACACCGACCGCCTTCAGCTCTTGGGAGTTGAAATTTCCTCAGACCTTAACTTTGGGTGGTTCATTGAGTCCAAAGCCAAGGTAGCTGCTAGGAAACTCGGCGTACTTGCAAAGGTCCGGCGGTACTTCACACCAGGACAGCTTTTAATGTTATACAAAGCACAGGTCCGTTCGTGTGTAGAGTATTGCAGCCACATATGGGCTGGTGCTGCAAAATGCCACCTGGCAGCTTTGGACTCGGTGGAAAGGCGTGCAAAGAGGCTAATTGGTGATCCAGATCTGGTTAATTCCAATCTACAAAGTCTTGAGCACAGGCGTAGGGTAGCCAGCCTTTCGGTGTTTTACAGAATGCATTTTGGAGAGTGTGCGCAGGAATTGCATGACTTGATTCCACCATCTCATTTCTACCATCGGACAAGCCGACGAACTGCGAGTATCCACCTTTACGTTGTTGAAACCTCTACGGTCCGGACCAAGCGTTTTGCCTCGTCGTTTATACCGCGAACATCGAGGGACTGGAATAATTTGCCTGCTGCGGTTTTCCCGTCCGATTATAATTTGGGTCTCTTCAAGGCTAGAGTGAATAGGCTTTCAATAAATTAGTGCGCCTCACCATCAACGATTGCATTACCACTTACCATCAGGTGGGATCGCAGTCAAGCACTAGTTTATATCAATTAAAAAAAAAAAAAAAAAAAGGCGTGTCCAGTTAAAAAAGTTCAAATCAACAATAGCTTAATAATAAATCCAAATTTAATGAATGGGCTACTGCTGGAATAAGAAAAAGCAGAGATACTTTATATCAGCTATACCATGAAAAATCTTTGTCATCAGATTTTAACTTGCATAGCCACGTTAGAATGTATTCTAAGATATTCAAGAGAGTCTGCGCCCAAGCTAAATCTAAATCAATAAGTAAGTTAATTGAAAATTCTAATAATAAAATAAAAGCTGTCTGGAAGGTGATAAACAGGGAAACTGGAAAGACAAACCAACGAAATCAGAATGAATTGTCGCTAAAAATTTATAATAAAATCATCTCAGATAGGTCAAAACTTTTTCACCAACATCCCAATAGAAGTTACGAAATCTCTCCCTTCTTCGTCTTTGTTAGCTGAATCTTTTTTAAAAGAACATTTCACTAAGGATATACCAACCTTTGAATTTAAGCGTATCTCTGTTGATGCAATTTTAAAAACATTCAAAAGTCTTAACATAAAAAACACTGAAGACTTATGGGGTATATCCGTTAAGGGTCTTGGAGATATTATTAATACTATTGCTCCTGTCCTAACAGGCATATTTAATCAATGCTTAGACAGCGGACTGTTCCCTGGTTTAATGAAACATAGTAAAGTAGTACCAATTTTCAAATCAGGTAATAAGAGTGATCCCTCTAATTATAGACCTATATCTGTGCTTCCAGCATTGAGTAAAATCTATGAAAAAATCATGCTCGACCAGATGTTGTCTCATTTTAATTCAAATAGGATTTTGCATAGTCATCAGTTTGGCTTCACGAAAGGAAGGTCAACGACGGATGCAGGATTGAAACTCATCAGTCACATCTTGGAATCCTGGGAGAAGTCCCAGGATGCTATTGGCATATTCTGTGACCTCTCAAAACCATTTGACTGTGTTGACCATAATACTCTCATCCGTAAATTACATCATTACGGAATTCGTGGACGAGCTGCAGATCTTGTGTTTTCCTATTTATCTTACAGGCAGCAAAAAGTATCCATTAACGGGGCGACGTCCTCGGGGTCTTTAGTAAAGATGGGCGTGCCTCAGGGTTCAATTCTTGGCCCTTTCCTTTTTCTAGTTTATATTAATGACCTTCCTTACATGATGGCTAATCTATCCGATATAATTCTTTTTGCTGATGACACTTCTCTTATTTTTAAAGTAGATAGAAAAGATGGGGATGTCTTGCATGTTAACGAAAGTCTGGCTGTTCCAGCTAATAATCTCGTATTAAATGCGAATAAAACTAAATGTATAAAATTTTCATTACCGAATGTCCCTCAAGTTGGCGTCAATCTAATTCTTGACGGCAACAAACTTGATGTTACTACGGAAACTGTGTTTTTAGGTATAACTATCGATTCTAAACTGCAGTGGGCGCTCATATTAGAACTCTTTCAGGTAGATTAAGCTCAGCCGCATATGCAGTAAGAAAAATAAGGCAATTGACAGATGTAGCCACAGCTAGGTTAGTTTACTATGCTTATTTCCACAGTATTATGTCTTATGGCATTTTATTGCGGGGATCCGCAGCTGATGTAGACTCAATCAAAATCAAATGCAAAAGAGCAATCCGGGCTATTTATAAAATGGGTCCTCGCGAGTCCCTCAGAAATAAATTCAAAGAAATCGATATACTGATTCTGCCTTCTCTTTATATTTTAGAAAGTATTTTGTATATTCGTAAAAACCTAGGACTCTTCAAAATTAGAAGCGATTTTCATAACATAAATAAGCGTAGTAAACACGAAATTGTATTACCCAAATGGAGATAGCTAAGACCAGCAAGTCATTTTTAGTAAACAGCATACGCTTTTATAACAAGCTGCCAAAGGCGGTGACTGAACTTAGCGAGGGAAAGTTCAAAACCCATATTAAGCGTGTCCTAACTAAAAAAGCGTATTACAAGGATAAAGTCTATGTCGAAGACACGCTTGTTTGGCAATGACTGCTTCTGCCCATGGCCCCCTGGTAACTCATAATATTGTGTAAATGTATCTATTAACTGCTCCACATTTGTTGTAATATATACTTTTTTTTTTCTTCTAACACCAACCGCCAACCACCATAAATTCGTTAGTAATTTATTTTGTTGACATGTCATTTATTGATAATTGTAATTGTTAGTGACTTGACCTCTCGCGCCGGGCCCTGGTACAGGCCTTAGTTCGGAGCGAAAAGGAATGGCAGGCGGTCGCTTTCTTCTGCGAAAGAGGCGGCCGCATGATCGAGGAAACGGCCCTCACGCCCCAGCCACCGAGATCTCAATCCCGATTACCAGCCACCGTAGGTGTGGGCTTGCAGACGGCAAGCAATGGGTAGCTCGACGTCCGGCCGTCCGGTAACCGTTCGGACCGAGCCCAAGTCGTCGATGGCGCGTAGTATTCCACGCGCGTTTCAAGGAGATTGGCGTTCCAACTAGAGCTAAAGGCACTGGATTGTAGAGACCGCCGAAATCGCAGAACAAGTGCTTTTGGTTCTACTCAATTTCAGGCCAATACTCTCCAGTATGTGCCACCACACCTCCAATCTGTTCTGGACCTCTAGGCCACTCTTGGCAACCAGCACAATGTCATCGGCAAACAGCATACACCAGGGAGCCTCTTCCTGAATGTCCGACGTCAGAGCGTCCATTATCATCAGGAAGAGGTAAGGGCTGAGAACCGACCCTTGATGTAAGCCGACAGCCACATTGAAGCTGCCAATGGTGCCCACTGTAGACCGGACTTGGATACTGCATCGACTGTACATAGCTCAGATTTACTGCACATACTTCCCAGGCACACCTTTCTCCTTAAGGGCCCACCACAGAACCTCACGAGTTACCCGGTCGTATGCCTTTTCGAGATCAACGAATACCATATATAATGTGCAAAGTTTTTAAGCGCACCTCTGTATTTCTCGCACAGCTGGCGTATAGCAAATTTAGCGTATAAAAAAATTTTCCTAACAAGCTTATTCTCGACAATTCCTTCGCTGTTCATTGCGTACCGTAAGCCCAGTGAGGGGTAAAGTTATTTTTAAATTAAAGTGACTTTAATATCAAGTTATAGGAACTTTGTATCTATAGTCGATAATTATACTAGTGAAAAATCTGCTACAGTTATAAATACTGACAAAATATTGGTTGTAAACTACTAAAACTTAGGATTATGTATGGATAAAATCACTAGTGGGGTAAACCACAGAATGAATACCTAACCTATAATTAATATTACTTTCTTTATTATTCTGTTCTGAAACTATTTAATTTAAGAGATAGGAAATTAGCTTTCGACCTAAGTTTAATCTGTATTTGTAAAAGCCTAGACGTCCAGCATACCCAATCAGAAAAAATCGAAACAGTTCCTAGCCGACTCGAACCCTTATGTTATCGAAAATTTCTTTATAAATCCTATTTCTCAGATCTGAAATCAAAAATTACCTACCTATATGGAGTTTTGTTAATGTTCGTATTGAGTGTTGCCTAGACCCAAGTACATTTACAAAATTCAAACAGGGTTTACAAACTTACTGAAATAATCTACTTGTGTACGTACTATAGTAGGTACCTATATGTTGTTCAGACTTAAATTGAAATTATTTGGTAAATGGAGTAATGTCCGTTTCGACTGCTCCGTCACAGTGTCGAAGCAGAATAACGACTACGCCAGAATTACGAAGGAATTTGTAAAACACTAACAATGATAGTCGCAAATTCGTTGATTCAATATTCAGAAAGTTATAAAGGTTTAACCATGGCCGCGCGTTCGAAACAGGGAGAACCGCGCGGCCACGCAGTTCTGTTAAATGGAGCATAGTTAGTAGAGGTCCCATTCTTTTTGCTAATCACTGATACGATTTCCCTGGTTGCTGTTTGGCCAAGGTTAAACCTTTATAACATTCTGAATTTGAATCTACGAATTTACGACTATTATTGTTAGTGCTTTACAAATTCCTTCGTAATGCTGGCGTAGTCGTTATTGTGCTACGACACTGGCCGAGCAGTCGAAACGGACACGATGGAGTACCTATGTACGTGACTGTGTGAGCCAGAGATTGTCGTCATGCTGCCGGACAACAGAGGCAGGAGTCATTGTCTTTGCACGATGATATGATAAAATAAGTGACGAATTTTTTTGTTGACATGCGGTTTCAGGCAGTTCATAGGTTAACACCGGTTGTGACGATAAGGACCGTCAGAACAAAAGCCGATAAATCACATTTTGACTTCTTTTTTAAAATGACATCTTTCTCCATCGGAACAGAGACTCATAAATCCTTAACATTTTTCATTGTTGACTCTTTTGATTCTGTGAAAAATTGACATATGAAATTTTGAGCTTCTCAGGGCCAACCCATAGACAAATTGTAGGATATATTAATGTAAAGTTGCCGATACATCCTACAGTGATATCAAAAACCGATATATCCACTTGATTTGATCCATAACCGATGTAACCATTTTCTTTCTCTCTCAAGAGGTACCACATTCACGAATGCAAAATTCAGGTTTCCAAACAGTGATTCCAACACTAATAAATTGATAGATTTCGTTCTAACCTAAATTAGAAAACCATGAACTTAACCATATTTTTACAATTTTCCACAAAAAACACGACAGTGATTACCGGTTTATGTTCCGACGCTCCTTGTATCACCGAACTGAGGCCATATTTCCTTACACGTATCTGTCTGCCGTAAGTAGGTAATCTCAATTGAAATTAAAGAAAGTAGAATGTCTTTGTTTGTTGTTGTTAACGATACTTTCTTCTGTTGTCTATTGGGTAATAGACAACAGTAGAGTGTACCCTTTTCAACCGACTTCAAAAAAGAAGGAGGTTTTCAATTCTTTGAGATTTTCAATTTTTTAATTATCTGAGAACTCCTTCGTTTATGAACTGATTAATATATTTTTTTTTACCTAATAGTAGGTCTACGCATAGTTCTGATAATGAAATCCATGAGGAATCGAGGGCAATCCTCAAATATTACAGGCAACCATGTAGTGATTTTGGTATTTTCATCGAGAACTCAAGCATCTACAATCAAAAGTAACATTTGATGAAGTGGATCTGATGAAGAAGACCAGGAATAGCCAACGGAACTCTACATTCACTTAGATATCACAATGAAGATAGTTAAGCAATACAAATCAATAAATGGTTCTGAATAGTTATGGTGAAAATGTTATCATCGAACTGATCTGATGATGATGATGGAGCCGGAAGGTAGGCACCGGAACTCCGTAATTAATCAACGTATCCTAGCCGTGTTTGGGCTTATTAGAATTGTCATGAGGTTTAAGTACACTGGCTAAATGTATATCGCAACTAAAAATTATGAAATAAAAAACTTTTTACAAAAAAAAAACGTTCAAAATAACTTTAATTTCGGAAGTTTAGGTGTTAAATAACAAACAAACAATACCAGAAACACCGGCTTTAAAAAATTAAATTTATTTTGATCGTTTTAGTCTCAGACGAATAAAAAAGTATAGACGGAGTCGTCGTAAACAAAAGCGACGAAATAAGTGAGGACTAGTTTTGGCTTTGTGTGCGTAACTTGGTGTATGACATCGTAGATTTGCACATGTGTGCTAGAGAAAAATGTTGCAAGCGTTGCGCTGCGACTCCCAAGTGCGAGAGATATACTTTGGTTAAGTTTTATTATTGTGTAGGTAGTATAGTGTTTATCTTGGTTGTATGAAATGAAAGATAATTTCATTTAATGAAAATCATTTATTTTCATATTAAGTGAAATTATTAATTTTAAAAACACACAAAACTTACATATAATAATAATAATATATATCCAACGACAATCGGATTAGGTGCGGGTCATCCAGCGTAACCGTATGTTGGATGACGCCGTACTTGTAAATAAAAAAAACACTTTGTTGTAGTGTCCGTAAAAAATTACGACTTCCCTTATTTTTGGGAATAAATAATGTTCTTAACTTGCAACACCGACACAATGGCGTGTTCCGAGAAATTATATCAGATATTTTTACGATTTTATTTAATCTAAACAGCAAAAACGTTATTTACTTGTGAAAAGTAATCCCAAAAGCATTTTTTTGGAAAAAGGAATTGTTCTTGCAGCAGTTTATGACACAGGACGGCATAATTTCGTAATTATTATCTCAACAAAACAACGTCACGCGCACTCGCTTGCTAGCGGCAGACTACCGAGCGGCTGGCTTCATATTGCCGATTGGCTTCATATTGCGTGCCACACTTTTAGGAGCGCAATGTTCTGTCTATACTTTTTTATTGGTCTGAGGTTTTAGTGTTTTTTTGTAGTGAAGTTGGTTACGTTTTTTTGGTAAAAAGTTTTTTTATATTTTCTGAGTTATATTAAACAATGAATGATGTAATCATTATAACAATTCAATCTCCAATTATCAAACCCGCAAACGTAGGACAACATTCGTCATACGCAAATAAATACCAAAGTTTACCTCATCTTTTATTTTTTTATTCTGAACAAAGTGCATGAACCTTGCGTAATCATCTCTCACAGTTGCATTTACGTCTGCACAAGATACCTACGCAGAAGAAGAAAATATGTCATCTAAGTAGAAGTACTCATAGCTATCTTTTTGACTAAAATATGGATCTGAGTAACATCAATAAGTTAAAGTTCATTGAGTACCTTTAGAGTAGCAGTAGGTACCAAGTTAACACCATTCTATTTACCACTAAGTTTTCTACCACTTACTGCCATTAATTAAGTTGCGTTCGCCCTAAACACATCTTTTTTTTAAATCCTCTCAAAGCTGTGAATAGGATTTTACTAGTTGTTCGTTTCGAACTTCGGAAATCAGTCTATTAAAAAGTTCCCATACATAAGATTGGTGGTGGTGAATAGGTATGTTGAGGTTCTAGACAAAGTGATATGCTATAAGCAATAGTGATTGACAAAAAGTTCAAAATGTATGGGATTGACAATCGCTACTCAAATGTCACGTTGGCAATTCCGTACCCTTGGAATTTTCACAATCTCTGATGAAGTGACACTATGTCTAGGCCCTTTGAATGATTAAAATAAATTCAATTAGATGGTTCTTTCCTCATGCTTTTAAAACCTAACAAAACCGACAGTCCCAAAAGTCTAAATATCGTTATACCTTTTTTATTTAAAATTATAGAGACAGGATAATATTTAGTTGGAGAATTTGAATGGGCAAGTGGGACCTTTTTTATTTGATCGTCACAGACCTTTCCCCTTTGTTTTTATAGTAAACGACTGACTACACATTATTTACTTTACGGCCTTTCTTAAATAAATCGTGGTGGAGGGAAGCCACTACGCGTCTTACGGTCTACAACTGGTGCATTCAAAATATTTATTTGACATACATATTTTAACTTAAGGGGCATGTGTTGTTTGAATTTTTAAAGAAGGTTAACAGAAAATGCTCCACGGGTTCGCTTCTATGTGGCCTACCTATGCCAAAGAGATCATGCATTTTTCGGGATAAAAAGGAGCCGTTGTTTTTTTTTATTTTTCAATCTTAATTTAAGCTGTTGATCCCCGCACGAACGCCGGCGTTCACGCGCCATTGTCTTACTATTGTGTCTCTAATTACGCACTCAAAAGGTTAATTTCAATCTACCTAAGTTTTTGACTCTGCTAACTTTACAGGTAGATGGCGAGGATCGCTCGTTGAACATTCACATAAAAATCTCAATGATCTGTTATCATTTAATCAGCTGATGGCGCTGTGTACGATGTACAAAACACTATAATTTTGTACATCGTACATTATACACAGCATAGCACAGCACCTTACTTCCACAGATTACCTCCTACAAACAAACGATTTTTACCTCCTTTCAATATTACTTTAGATTTGATAATTACAGAAAATATGAGTGTCATAGTGTAGGTACTTAACAAAAGTAATTAATTTAATAAATGACAACAGCAATGACCCACCTGTACAAGTAGGTAATGTCGCACGGAAATAATACCTTACTCTGTCTCATTCCAGTGTTTCAGCGGTAATAAGATACAATTATATTCTATGTACGTATGAGTCTATAAAAAAACGCATCAATAATGTGTGGTTTTATCCCTTTACATGGCAATTAATAACTTCGCATTCTCGGTAGTCTTGCAAAATGACTGTCCTTGAAGCTTAGTTGCAGAATTTAACCCATAGTTTAAGAGTTATAATTTTCCAATCTGGTTTTAGAATTTGAAACTATAGTGTACCTATAATAATCTTATAGCAATAATATATTATAATAAAGATACGCTGATGGTTTCAAATTAGAATCATAATATGTATTCTTATACGTTATTTGGCGAGCACGGTAATTGCTTGCGTGTGTATTATAAGTTAAAATAATATGTCCATATTATTCTTTATGAATGTTACACGTGTTATTATCGTAATAAATAATGATACACAAATGTATAATTTACAGTTATACTTAATATGAGGGGTAACGTTAAGGTTCACATTGTTTTGTTAGTGGTTCTACTGATCTTGGTAGGAAGGCGGTAGACAGACCTCGTCGATTATTTGCATATTTTGTAACAGTACCTTTATGTGTATTATGATTGCAACAGATTCGAAAACCTATAAGAGCGTTAACAGGTTTTATTTAAAAAATAAAATAGGTTTTTAGACATACTCGTCTCGATTTAATCGTCTTTATGATCACGGGATTTTAGAGAAGGTATTATTAACTCTGTTACTTATTTCCACGAACTTTAGGTAAATATACTCTATCTATTCCGTCCTTTGTTAATCAGACTCTTTTTGTGTGTTAAGTGATTAATTAACTCGTACATTTACTGAAAACTAGTACCTACCTACTGTTGTGAACACTATGAAAGGTTTGCAAGAAAATAATCTTGTATTATATCCAAAGCAACACTTAACTACGAAGATACGGAAAAACTTTTACTCAGTTACAGAGAAATATAACACACATCCACTACACACACCCCCAAAAACCACACAAGCACAACTCGTAAAAAGCTCACACAACACTATACACAGAATAAACACTCACACAACACTATAAACAGAATAAACACTCACAAACACACACAACATCAACAAATCACAAACTAACCAAAACATTAACTACTATGACTGTATATGATTTCTTTTAATTATATCTCTTATTTTAATTTCATATTATAATTTAATTTATGTCATAATTTGAATTTTAATGTCATAATTTAATTTAATTTAATTTTTTATTTTCATGAGTTATAAGATCTTCCTATTAATGTAATGCATCCTCTAACTTTGGATTTTTATTATGTTTTCGAGATTAGGAGACCAGGAGACTCGTAGCACAGGTTTCACCTAGTATGGGCTCCTGTCTCCCGTCAGTAAACTGTTTCTTATAAATTGTATAATTCTTACTAAGTATGGGAGAAAATAAATAAATATTATTATTTATTATTATTATTATTATAAAGCATTTTTGTTAGTATTTTATATATAAAAGTAAAAATATTTTGTATGTACTTACACATTTAAAGATTTTATTATTTTTACCTGGTTTTATCGTCCCTTTTATTGTAACAAACTCTAAAGTTCTCTAACGACTTGGTAGCCTGTCGGTTTTCTACCAGTTTCATTTTGGGGAGTGCTAGTTGGAATTACATAACACCACCAAGCCCGTCCCATCATCGGACCAGCAAACATACGGTGCGGCGTTGCGTTGCGCCACCGGTACATGGTGGACATCCCACCCATACGCACCAAACTTTTTGGGAACACATTCATTGTGCGTACCTACAGCTGAGAAGCGGAATTCCCTGCTGGAGTCTATATTTCCTGATAGCTACAACCTAGGATACTTCAAGTTAAGAGTGAATAGGCTACTCCTAGGCATGCGTCTTCCATCGTCGACCACATCATCGCCTACCATGTCTGATTTCCGGAGCTGAAATTTGGTCATCAACATCATCACTATCATGTCATTGGAAAGACGTCTACTGCTGGACATAAGCTTCCCGCAAGTGTCGCCACAAAAAACGGTCCTGTGCGTCTCGCATGCATCGGATTCCCACAACCTTTACCAGGTCATCGGTCCACCTTGTACACACGTTTTGTCACACAATTTTGTATACCTACACGTTTAAATCTAACATGGCGGAACACCTAGGATGGCGGACAAGTTATTTATAATTCACTCCTACAATATGAGTAGGTACCTAATGTAATGGCTTGCTTTAAATAACACGAAAAATAAAGTGACGTCACCCTAAATCCAATATAGAGACTTGGTAGACTTGGTTTTTGATGATTTCGTATATTATGGGTATCAAATGAAAGGACTTGCTGAGAATACGAATGCGATTAAAAAGATTGAAGTAAAATATCACTAAATAGTAAAAAATAAAATTAAAAGTAAAAACCTTTTTAAAAACAAGCTTTTAATTAAATGCGCTAAAAATATTTTTTGTAAAAAAAAAAATATTTTTCTTTTTATATACCAAAACTAAAAAGTACTTACTCTCAGCCAAAATTAAATAGTGTTCAAGTTCTATATCAAAGTACCTATAGAATTTAATCATTAAAACATTGCATAACAATTCCAATAAGCCAAGCCCAGGCCTACCTTCCGGCTTCATCATCAGATCAGTTATCCCCAGTTCCCCACCTCTCTTTCACTCAGTTATCGACTTCACGTATAATAAACAAAGCTTGTTACGACAGTTCTGCTGTGATGCTATGAGGAGTTCCGTTCCATATCTGCGAAGTTCATCATCAGATTATAACAATATTTGACTAACTTGGAAGTATAACCTTTCAATCAAAAAAATAATTTTCAAAATCGGTCCACATTTGACCGAGAAATCGGTGAAATAAATTGATATAAAATAAAAGAAAAATTTGTGATGATAGATGGGAGAGCAAAAAAGTAAAGAAACATGGATGGGTTAGTGATGGAAGAACAGATATTAGGTAGAACCAGAATAGCGTTAGATTGAAAAGTAATGGTGTTGACTTGATGTTTTAAATAAGCTAGCTGGTGACTGCCTAACTTGCACCGGCAATGCGTTCTACAATCACACCACCGTGTCATTTGAGGTTAGACAATCTGATAACAGTCTCATTAAATAACACCCACGTTTGACGATAATGTGTCCGCGGAAATTAAGGGACGGACTTGCGACGGCTGAGCGATGGCGTCAGCGTGCGACGGCACGGCGACGCGACGCGGGGCGATCAGGCAGCGATATCTGGCGCGGGCACGAAACAAACTGGCGATGACGGACAGTCGCGCTCGAGCAGTGTTGTGAGAAACATTAGTTTACATCGAAGATAATTATTGGAGCCTAGTCTCTTAATGAGGGAATTATTATTACCTTGAGATGGTGTTAAATAATCAAGGAAGACGCAATTTGGGAGAATTATCTATTATTACGAGCTCAGGTGTCATTTAATGAAATTTTACAAACTAAGTATACAAGAATGAGTATAGAGACATTTGATTATATTTTTCAATTCAATATCAAAAATTAGTTTGTTCTCATCGCTGCCGCGTTGCTGTCGCTCCACCGTCGTCCGTGCATAGCTTGATCACCCCACTCGCCGTTGCCCGTTTCGTGTGCGTCGCTATAGTGTGCAATGCTTTTGTTGTATACTTCGCTGTCGCCCCGCCTGCCGCCATCGCTCGGCTGTCGCAAGTTTCGTGCTCACACACTTATGCGACAAGATGGTAAGTACGAGCGTGAGTTTTGTGTGGTGGTAGGACTAGGTGTGGTTTTCAGTGATTGAAAACTACCCAAAAAACGCAATTTTTTAAAATAAAAAATAGTTACCAACCAGATTATATGCCGCTTTGTAACCGCATTTCCATACTTAACCCTAATATTCTGTATGCAAATTCGATTCTGTCATTTTATTTTTTCCAGTTAACCTATTAGTTTGACGTCAGTCTGTAGTTTGCCAACCCTATAGCCAATAGCGAAACTGTTTGGACATGGTATTTACCCTTCTCGGCATTCGAACCCCGTACCCATCGGACCGAGAGCCCACTACTATAATTATGTTCAATATACGCGGTTCCGTATGTTATTAACATGTTTTTTTTCGTTCATGAAAAAAAATTATAATAACACTAAAAAATATTATTGTCATGTGAATTCGAGGATAGAGCTTTGATAATAAGTTGGAACTGTTTTGTTTTATTGTGAGATTCTTCTTCGTTGTTTTTCAATTCTTCATTGGTGTGTATATTTTAAGAGATTTCTTTATTGGCCGAAACATCTATATTACCAGTATTTCTTCATCTTCTTTCGTGTCGATTTGACTCAAATTTTGTCAGATCAATAAGTAGCCACCTAGACAGCTCTGTCGTTGGCCTCTTTTAAGTCGTGGAAGCAGGAGGTGATGCGTATCCTGTGAAGGGGCACATTGGCACTGCAGATGGCGGTAGATGTCCTGAAGTTTGGAAGAGTGGGATATCTGTTTCTCCACAGTTCGCATCTCTGGTTTGAAGCGCTGTTCTCTGAGGAGGTCGTAAGTCTTAGGAAACTTACGACTCTTCACGTGCGCAAGGATTTGGTATGGAGGGTGAAGGTGGTCTCGTTCCTGTTTTATTTGACCGGCGGTTACACGGCGAACGTCCGTCCCGTCCTTGAACACAACATCTAGTCCGTCAGTCAACATTCATTCTTTCTTCATGTCTTGCGCCGTATCATCTACACTATCTACACTAATATTATGAAGAGGTAAAGTTTGTTTTTACGTTTTTTTTTTTTTGTAGGAGGTAATCTCTGAAAGTACCTACTGTTCCGATTGCTAAATTTTTTTCACCGATAGAAAGCTGCTTTATTCTTGAGTGACATAGGCTATATTTTATTTTATATCTACTATATTTTTACGATTTTTTGGTGATGGTGTTTTTTTTTGCGTAAAGTTCGAAATAACAATACACAGTAGCGGGCCAAACGCACCAACATCCCGCAATGGTGCTGTTTCGCTGAAACAACACTGGGTAAATCGCTCGTCCGGATACCTGTATACACGGCCTCTCCTGTCATGATCATGAAGACACATTCTGCACTCATCAGTGACCAAGGCTGATCGCCACTGCGAAAACATCTTGATGCTCCAATCAAGATGTTTTCGAGAAAGTTGAAGGCGCGCTTACTGGTAACATCCATGTTATCAATTTCAGGTCCGTAGTAACCCGTTTTAGGCTAAGGTTGGCTTCCTTTAACCGTCTTCATGCTGTCCACTCGTTGATAGTCACTCCTCAAATTCTTCTCAGCTCCTGATGCACATCGACATTGGCTAGGTGACGATTTCGCAGCAAAATCGAAACAAAATCGTCTCTCTCCGAGGGTGATCGGTGGCGGGTCGCTCTTGGTCTCTGATTGAAGGTCTGTCTTTCGAAATCTGTAAACTATTGATAGAGCAGACTGTATCAAATTAAGTTGAGCAGCAACTGTACGCTGCCTAAGTGCCTGTTGCTGTAGAGCAACCACTTGAGTGACTTCTTCTGGTGTCGTACACATTATTTAAAAAAAAAATGTATCGTATCTACGAAGATGTGTACAGTTCAACATCTGATTAATAGCGACGAATAAGGTGAAACGATTGCATGGGGTTTTTATAGGGGGGGTAGTTTATGCCCCCAACTCGTAGGTACCGTAGTGAGCAGATTTTCTTATGCGCCAAATTAAGTTTATTATTAAAAAAGTATACATGAGTAGACTTATATCAGTAGGTACCCAGTACAGACATTCTAAGAATATCACGCGGGCAGTACAGGGAGGATAGATTAGTCTTGGATAGTGGAATAACAATAATGTATCTTATAAAACGGATCGGCCGACCTACATGTGGGGTGCAGGCCTTGCTGCTGTAGAATGTATTAAAATGTAGCTATTTGTATCGCTATTATAGCATAGTAAATGCATTGCAGTGTCTTCTTGCTCTTACATTTAGGTAAAACAAAACACTGAAAAGTCCAAACAAATTTTAATTTTGAAGTTGAAGATGCATCTTGGACTTGAAGCTCTCACTACCAAAATTGCGTAGATTTATTTTTTAAAGGATAGTTTTTCGTGCTAAGAATCCTACGAATAGAAAACAAACTGACGCTTTAAGAAAAAGAAAATGGGTCAAAGGCAGAGTTTTAGAATCAGCAACAATTTATCGACAAAACGGATCTCTAAATTCATTTAGAAACCCAGTCTCAATACTTAGGACGCTTTTACTTTTTCCACGCGCTCAAATTTAGGTATCTTAGCCGCAAAACATCGACATTACGCGCACGCACTCATAGAGCCCATTGTTTGCTCAATTTTATACTTTGACTGAACATATCTTGATACTTAAGATATTATTTTATTTTTCCTAGTATTGATTGAGTCAAGTTTGTAATTTTAGTATCACTGATTACTAATTATAGTACAATATGTTGGTGCCTACTTATCCAGTTTCGAATGCCAGTCGTAAATGAAATATAAGTAGTTGCCATATCGTTACGAGAAATAACGACCAATTTCTTTGTAAACCTACGATTATTTCCCAGGTTTACTACCTGTATTATTTTGATTTTTTTTTTATGCTACAAATATTGCATAATCATATACATACATAAGGATATTACAAAATCAAATGGGTATCTGAGATTAATTTTATCCAACAATTAGGTACAATTACGTACAACCCCTCTTCGACATGAATTAAATCTACAAACTCAATAAATACTCGTATGATGTGTGAAGCAAGTAGGTATTTCCAAATAAAATTCGATCTAATCGTTAAAAATACACTTAAAAATATGAATACATAAGTCATGATTTTTTATAATTATAAGGTAAAATATACAGTGGATTTAGCTGTTATGTTTACTATTCAGATCCCATTTGTAGACAATTTCTGTATTGTATTTGTGTGAAAAGATTGTAAGGGCCTGAATAATTTTAATGCATGTAACCGGGAGATGAATAAATCATCATTAATTTGATACCATTAAATTGTGGCAACTTTAGTTCCTTGTTTTTCCAAAATTGAAACAGAAAAATATTGACTTTTAAATGCAAAAGTGTCCTAATTTATCTTGGTACTCGAAGGTATTATTTTATTTTGTACTATACTCGAATTGCACTACGATGTCATATGTGTCATTATAACCACTATATTCTAAGCACATTCATAAACCCACAATATTTTTGAAAAACCTATTTAACGACATTCCACACCGTTGTATTCGATAGCCTAGAAGATAAATTCATTCTTACTGTTTTTTTTTTTAAGTTATCATCCTAATAATAATAATAACATTATCTCTGGTTGTTTTCGTCTAGCTAACGGAGAGTACTTGCATAGACATAACCTTGTATCCAGTATTATCCATCAGCAACTTGCTCTGAAATACTCTCTTGTGGAATCGGAAGTGCCGTACTACAGGTATGAGCCCGACCCAGTTCTTGATAATGGTCATATCACTTTGTACTGGGATCGGTCCATCATCACTGACAGAACTATTGTAGCCAATAAGCCTGATATAGTGGTGGTGGACCGAAGCGAGAGGCGTGCAATGATTGTTGACATATCCGTTCCGCATGACGAGAACCTCGTGAAAGTCAAGAAAGACAAACAAATCAAGTATACTGACTTGGCTCGCGAGGTTGTCGACATGTGGGATGTAGACTCAGCGATCATTGTACCGATAGTCGTGTCAGCCAACGGCTTAATAATTAACACCTTAGGAGGCTCGCGTTAGGCGGCTGGATCAAGGGCTTGATTCAGAAAGCGATACTCCTGGACACGGTTCGTATTATTAGGAGGTTCCTCTCTCTGGAGTCCTGACCGCCGGTAGCTTGGACCCTGTTCCCGATACCGGTGGGACACTATTTTTTATATTTTTAAATGTTTTATTTTTATTTTTCATTGAAATATTTAAAAATATAATTTAGATGTATTATATTAATGATAAAACATAATAATAATAATAAGTGGTTTCTTATTTAACACTGACTTCCGAAATTAAAGTTATTTTGATCCTTTTTTTTTAGTGAAGTCGGATATATATTTTTTTTTGTTATAAGTTTATTATTTCACACTTTTTAGTTGCGATACACTTATAACCAGACTGCCTATTTCTCATGACAATTCCAACTAACCCAAACATTGCTAGGATACATTGTTTTATTATGAAATTCCCGTATCTCCCTTCCACCTTCCGGCTCCATCATCAGATCAGTTCGATAGTACCTTATAGCCAAAGTGCATCTCATGACAATTCATATGAGCCCAAACACGGCTAGGATACATTGATTAATTACGAAGTTCCGGTACCTATCTTCCGGCTCCATCATCATCATCAGGACACATTCAGAACCATTTATTTATTTGTATTGTCATAGTCGCTTAACTATCTTCATTGTGATATCTATGAGAGTATGAAGTTCCGTTGGCCATTTCTGGTCTTCTTCATCAGTTCCACTTCATCAAATGTAACTTTTTGACTGTAAATGCTTAAGTTCTCGATGAAAATACCAAAATCACCATATAGCCTATAATATTTGAGGAGTTCCCTCGATTCCTCAAGGATCCCATCATCAGAACTAGATTTTGAAGAATTTGACCAAGCTAAAAGCATATCCTATAAGAGGAAAAAAAAATTGCAAATCGGTCCATAAACGACGGAGTTCTGAGGTAACAAACATAAAAAAATACAACCGAATTGATAACCTCCTCCTTTTTTTAGAAGTCGGTTAAAAAAAATTTACATCCACCTCATCTTGAATCATCCTCCATCCAATTCTAAAAATAAGTATGGTATTTGTACTTATTTTTATTTAAGTCCGAGAAAGTAGCACGTCTTTGCAGTCGCAGTACAGGCGTCCGTTCAAAAGCGCTTCTGAGCGCGGAATGACGCGAAAAATCGTGCGTTCGGTGAAAAATGTATGAAGAAAAATTGTTAGTGGTTTTATTTTGGTCATAAATCCTAAAGTTATTTATGTAGGTTCAAAATAATTAGCTACATGGATAGAAGACTGTATAAGCTGTATTATTTTATGATTTTTAAGCTAAAAATGTGCACTGGATTTAACTTACGTGTGCCTATTCAGACCCCATTTGTTTCTAATTTTCTACGATTAGTGCGTTGTTAGAATCGTATTTATATGAAAATTTTATAAGAGACCATAATATTTTTTTTACGCCATCCTAAAGATGAATATATTGTCTTTTATTTGATACCATTACATCCTCATAGTTATGGTTCCTAGTGCATCATAATGGTACCCGAAAAACCGAGATATTTGTCAAAAAACGTAAAAGCGTCCTTAAGTACCATTGTGGATCATTGTTATTTAATTAAATAAATAATTCATTATTATTATAGGACATCCATTACTTACAAGTCCACTCCATAAGAATATTTTAGCTGTATGAAAAACCATTATAATTTAAAATTAATTTTCTGTATAGCCTCGAGGTTGCAAATCGGTTAAATCGGATGCATTGATGCATGCGAGATCTTGACTACTTAACTCATTTTGATTTAGAAACGACTGATTGCTGGACGTGTTCCGACACAGATACCCTAATGGACACTCCATCAATTGTTTTTAATTGATCGATTGCATTTTCATTTGGTAAAAAATGGGGACAAAATAAGATACTATTAGCAATCGACATCAGAACCAAAATTGTGGTTGTAGAAACTCAATTATATACAATTAAGAAGGGTTTTTTTTAAGTGAGTTGGGTAATCATCCAAAGCCTTCTCCCTTTCTAGGGTGGAGAGGGCGTGTGTGACTTTTACGGACTAAACCCCACCTGTGTCCTTCAATTGATCTTAGCGTTCCAGGACCACGGTATACGTTGCCCAGCTTAGAAGGATAAGTTACTATTTTTTTCAAATGATTGTTCACATGTGGTTTAAATCAAGAACCAGAGTCAATGTAAAAATTAATAAATAATGACAAATAAAAGATTTGTTTGTCATGAATATACTCAAAAAATACTGGACCGATTTTAAAAATTTTCACCACTTAATTGCTACTTTATCACCGAGTGACGTAGGCTTTATATATTCTACTTACACGCGGGTGGAGCCGCTGTAGAAGCTAGTGTCTAATATAAGTGTTTATTAAAAGCAATTATAAAATCTATGTGACAGAAAAACATTCGATTTGTTACTAAGCTACTCATCTCAGATAGGCATTCGCTTCTGTAAAATACTGGTGGTCAGAGGCATCCGATTAAACTGCAAGCTAGGCAACCAACGTGGTTGGCAAAAGGTTGGGCAGATTGATAGAATTAGATTTGTTACTCAAGAAAATTATCAAGAATCTATCGTAGCGATTTTCTATCGTCATTTCAATACCTATCCAGTATACCGTGGTACCGGACGTGGACTTTGCACATGTATTAACTAACCCACATATGTACACAAGCAAACAGTTATGTATATTAAGAAAGTAAGTTGCTAATTAAGTGAGAAGCGCAACGAGCTCGATAGAACATTCATTTGAAAACATAAAGCAACTTTTTAATCAACCGTACATTTAAATATAGCTTTTAAATGAATGAGATAAAGTTGAAATTTAATTATTACTTTAAAATTATTCCTGCCGCGCTGTATGGACATGCATGTATTGAGTTTTCTGTCTTTAAAGTAAAGTTGAAACCTGTTGACTTTCAGTCGGGTTAGGGACAACTTAAATGTCATAAATATGGAAAGTCTGTTTGTTTATTTACCCATTCATTTATCCTTGAAGAAACTTGAGGAAAGTTTTTATTGAAATTTATTCCAGTTGGCTTCAAAAGATGGCAGTTTTACCTGAGATGTAAAGTCAATAGGCTGATAGTTTTGAGTCTGACTTTTCACATTAACGTGTAACGTTTTGGTAAGTTTTTTTTCCTATTAAGAAAAACTTATCTGGAAGGAGTTAACAAGTCGGTAAGATCTTAAACACGTAAAGCTTACTCATCGTTCTGATATTCTTTATCCGTACTAGTTTCATTTACTACCACACGTCACTATACTTTTAGAATAACTCTGGTACCTTCCCACGTTGTGTACACTTATTATTCACGCGAGTGTACCTACAATATTTCTAACGTGGTCCTGTTAATAACTTTCATTTTATTCGTTTTAGTGCGCGATGTGGTATGTTGGCCCTCCGCGCTGCGCCATAGAGTAAACAAGCCCGCCATTAGGTATATTTGTTGTTTTACCAATTAAATGTGACTGATGACTCATGAGGCTATAAAAGCAGAGGTACGATGACAGCGATCATAGTATTTAATGAATTGTTGCGATTTTTTAAGTCAAAACAATCTAAATAGCATTGTTCGATCGAGTTCGAGATTATGTCTTCCTAGTTCCGTAGCAAGACGTTATTTGAGCATTGTATAAGAATGCAAGTAGGTAACATTAAAGTTTGCATAATCTGTGATACCCGGTGTTTTAATTCAGAATTCGAAGTTGAGAACTCATCAAACATAATTTAACTTTTCGCAATACATATATATTTTAGTAGGTATATATTGTTTTAAAGAAATAACAAGAGGTTAATTACAATAATCACAACATTCATTCCTCAAAAGCTCGCAATCAATACAAAATAATCCAAACAAAATTAAGAAACGCTATCACATCATTGTATCTCATTTTAAACATTGCAATCAACGCACACGTTTTAAATAATGCTCGTAGGCAATTACCATCGCAGTCCCATCGAGCCCCATCTATTTAATTATTTACTCCTTGTTATTATAATACATGAATCAATTTATTCGTACGCTACGCGCGAGCGACTGCATATTTTTCAATTACGTCAATTTAAAATAATACATAATTTGCTATTGTGAGTCAGTGGGAGCATTGTGTCAGACGAATGTAGCATTGTGGATACAAGTAGGTATGGATACTGCTGATTTCATGTATAAGTGTGGATACAAATGTCCGTGTTTTTTGTTGCGTAACGAAATATCACGCTTGTTTGTGGGACAAGGGTTTCGGTGTCGTGGTGAACTAAATGATCCATTTTGAGAACTTGTGAGTGGGATCAAAAAGTATTCTAGAAGACATCTTAGCCTTGGTAGCTGGTAGCTGAAAGATACAATTCCAAGAAAATATGACACATCATATTTACTCATTTGAGTTTAGGAAATGAAGTAAGAGTTGTGAAGTGTCCGGGGATTCTTAATTTGCAATATGGTTAGATATATCGTATTTTCAGATTAGAACGTGTTCTAGCACCGAAATTTAAGAACCTTTTGTTCATCCTAAATCATCTTACGTATTTATTTAATATTTGATTTTAGTTTCCACTTATAATTTCAGCAAAATAAAACTCGTCAAACCAAATAATAGTGTAATTATTTCCATACAATGCAGATAGCGGCAGCTGAACCAGCCACTCCAACTAATGTTACAGAAAGAAGCTAACACACAGAGTAGCTAACACCTAAGCTAAATGGAATGCTCACACGTTTCCTTCATCATCGAATCAGTAAGGGGAAATAAACGTTTCTAATTAGATGAGTCCCGGCGTCGTGTGTGAGGCTTCTGGTTGGTTACTGTCGCACGATGACTATAGTTATGAGTTATATGCATTGCTTGTTATTCCGAGGGCATTTAATTTAATTATTTAATAGAGTTTATATAATCGCGAGAAGAGGTTGTGGCAGACCACTAAGGAGATGTCACGACTAAAATGGTCTTAGATCTTTCTTAGGAATTGACAAGAAGTGGCTCAGAACCGGGATCAACAGAAGAAATGGAGGGAGGCCTTTGTCCGGCAGTGGTACAGTTCAGGTTAGATTTAATATAATAATGAGATAATTCTATTGGAATCATTAATATCAAATATGTACCTACTAATTAATTTTGTATGTGGTAGTTTTGTAGATAGTTTTGGTCGTTTTTTTAGGAACTTGGTAATCCATAAAAGTCTGGTCTTTACACTTTCACTGCTAGAAAGCTACTTTTTTGAAAGATGCTGGTGTGAATATAACGTCTTCACTGTACATAAATTAGTTTCAAAAACAGTGAATTAGCGCGCAAGAGGAAATAAACGTCTGCGATTAGACGAGCTCTGGCGTCGCGTGTCTAGCTTCCGATTGGATAATCTCGCGTGATGACTAGTTATGAGTTGTAATACGTCTACATGGTGACGACTCCATTTGCTTGTTATTTTTCAGATCTAACATCATAGAAAAATTAAATCGCTGGATTGATATTTGGAGGCAGTCTCGCCACCTATATGGTGTGTCTGAAGGTACGGCTTCCCTTAATTCTTTTTTTTGAGGTTTGGAAATCATAAAATAACTTCTCCTGCTTCGGGTAGAGCTAGAAGAGTGTATTAGACTTTTATTGACTAAATCCACCCATGTTCCGATAGTTGCTCTTTGCGTTTCAGAGCCGCGGCCTTACTTTGTAAAGTATTACATTTTTGTAAATTATTTTATATTAATATATATTGTTTATTATGTTTATAGAAGACTAGCTTTTGCCCGCGACTTCGTCCGCGTAGTCAAAAAATTAAAATAATATTTAAAACAATAAAATTAAAAAGTCGAAAATGTTTCTAATAGGATTTTTAATTGTTTTTACGTTATTAATTTATTTTGTAATCTTCTATCTTCTTCTATCTATTATGAAATCGAAATATATATATATATATATATATATATTTCGATTATACTTATACCTACCGCAGTATTTCTTTGTAAATAATATTTTTTTGTTTTTCCTTCGGGTGCTAGAATCACCAGGCTACTCTGTGCGCTTACTACTGTGCGCGTACGCTACTGGAGCATGCCACATACAACTGGCCGTGGGAGAAGCAGCTTTCTCCTCAAGTCTACTCCCGCTACATTGAGAGTTTGACAAAGCTCAAGAGCTTTGTTTATGGTTATTGCGAAGCTTTTGCCCGCGACTTCGTCCGCGTAGTCAAAAAATTAAAATAATATTTAAAACAATAAAATTAAAAAGTCGAAAATGTTTCTAATAGGATTTTTAATTGTTTTTACGTTATTAATTTATTTTGTAATCTTCTATCTTCTTCTATCTATTATGAAATCGAAATATATATATATATATATATATATATATATATATATATTTCGATTATACTTATACCTACCGCAGTATTTCTTTGTAAATAATATTTTTTTGTTTTTCCTTCGGGTGCTAGAATCACCAGGCTACTCTGTGCGCTTACTACTGTGCGCGTACGCTACTGGAGCATGCCACATACAACTGGCCGTGGGAGAAGCAGCTTTCTCCTCAAGTCTACTCCCGCTACATTGAGAGTTTGACAAAGCTCAAGAGCTTTGTTTATGGTTATTGCGAAGCAGACTTTGATGGGAAACTGCGCTCTCTTGAATTCGAAGAGGTAATTTGATGGA
The DNA here is from genome assembly GCA_905147345.3 of Mythimna impura. NCBI lineage: Eukaryota > Metazoa > Arthropoda > Insecta > Lepidoptera > Noctuidae > Mythimna > Mythimna impura. The sequence continues at coordinate 33,151,120 of LR990339.1, forward strand.
GTTAGGGGAATCCTAGGAATAAATACAGACTCTCCTCGAGAACAATCATGCATTTTAAATAGCGACTCGCATAAGGCTGCTTTTTCCAGGGCAGAATCCCAATGTTTGTCGTCCTCTAGCAAGCTAAGTTCCATGCAAGCTAATTGAAAAATTGGTTGGAGGACACCGTTGACAGTTTTCAAGTCATCGAAGGATGATGGATCCCTGATCTCGTGTAGAAGTAAACGAAAATGCATCAGCTTTATTATCACTATCGGTGTCAGCGTAGGCATCAAAGTGACCATTAGAAAGATCTTGAGACAAACGTAACCTTTTGATAGGTTGGTCTTCTGTACCAAATTTGACATACAGGTTGCCATTTCGATACAGTTCAAATACAAATGGGTACAATTTGATCGGCTGCAGTTAACTTGAAGAAACCACCATAATATGTAGGGTGTTGTAATATATCTAATATGTATTCTTCTTTTGTGATGATGATTGTTGCCATAACGGTCATGAGACTGCCACAAAATTTCTTTACAAATATCTATTGAGCGTTCTTGTGTGCCGTACAATAAATAAGAGACCGTTTTTTTTTTTTTTTTTTTTAGGTGGGAAAATCATCTTATGACAAATCGCGCTCTTGGGCGGAGCGGAAAGTAGTGTCAGACTTTTACTGACTAAAAACCCACTCCTGTTCCTTCTTTGCCTTCGTCCCAGGGCCCCGGGTTTCGCTTTCACACTACCCGTGGCCCCAGTAGGCTTCGACCCTGTTGGGCCCCTACGATAAATAAGAGACCGTACGGAAAAGGCATGCGCCATCCATCATCTTTTGGTACAATAGTACCTAAGGTTTATTAATTTCCCATTGATATTAACCAACTCTGCTCCCATTATTAAAAACAGACACAATTAAGATATTTTTTTTTACCGTACAAAACATGAAAGCAATTCCGCTTAAAGAAGGATTTTAGCAAAATCATCTGTTTGACATTTGAGTTTTCAAACATGTGTCAAAATAAACTGTAATTTAAAACATAAGCACTAAAGAGTATTGATATTAACTTCGAAGCAGATCACCCCCAAAATAACTTTCTACTCCTTTACGGTAACCCCGTTAGGGGGTGAATTTCAATAAAATACATAACAGAATGTTGATGCAAAATTTGAAGTAGATTGGATCAAGGTATCACGTTGTCCCATACAAACTTTGCCCCCCCTTTTCACCCCCTTAGGGGTAGAATTTCGAAAAATCCTTTCTTATCGGATGCCTACGTTATACAAAGAATATCCAAGTTTTAGGTCTTTACGATGAGCGGTTTAGGCTGTGCGTTGATTCGTCAGTCATTCAGGACAAAGCATTTTATACGAGTATATATAGATATATTATTTATTATTCAAGATAGTCTTTCATTTAAATAATTTTAACATACCTATTTCGGGCCGTTTGATTACTTTATGCATGCGGCTTACCAAAATATGTTTTCTTTGATATATCGTCAATTAAATTTGAGTCGAGATATACTAATTCTGACAAATCCTTGCACTGACTTGTCAGGCCCACTCAAATCTGCGTGGTTTTTTTTCTCAAAAGACCATCTCAGACAGTAATTCGCATGGTTCGCATAAAGAACGATGCAGATTTACATGTTTGCTTATCCTCTGAACTTGTTGTGTGTCTCAGGGTAGCCAGCTAAGAAAAACCTGCCTCATCAAGATGAAATTGACGTGCAATAGTGTTTTTAAAATTGATTTGCAAAATAAATATCATTTATCAAAGTTAGTTAAAAAAACTGGGCAAGTGCGAGTCGGACTCGCGCACTGAGGGTTCCGTACAAACTTACCTATGAAAACAGTTCAATTCCCGAATTGAGTTACGAAAATTTTTACGAATAGCAAAAAACGTTTTTTTTTGTGACGTAACTACAAAGAAGGATGGTCAATTTGGACCAGGAAAAAAAGTGTTGTTACCGAAATGAGACTGCCATCATAACATAATATATTATCGATGTAATTAACGGATGGCATCAGTTTATTTTTAAAAGCAGGAGGAAAATAGATAATCATTTTTAAAAAAATAATTATTTTTGTTCATTAGAACGCTTGATAATATCTTATTTATGAACGCATCCGTAATGTTAACGTTCTTAGAGAAGTCCAAACTTTTTTCTTTTTCTTTTAAGTCGATATCGATTTAATTTCTAAATCGATATTAAATCCAAGGTTATGTCAGCTGTTTATTATTTTGTTATTTACTTAATCTAAGATAAGCCACTAACAGATTTTTTTGTTTTTTATTATTTAATTGAATTAAGTCATGAATTAAATGTCTTCGTTTGAACAATTAATTTGAAAAATGTAAACATTTTGAGGAATCAATTTTTGAATAATTAAAACAGCCGCCGAGTGAATTTTCGTAAAACTTCACTCGAAGATATGCCGCCAAAAACTATTTTTGACATCTTTTTGAAATGCTACAGATTACTAATAAACCACATAACCTTAAAAAACATTTTAATTATTTACTAGTTTCTTCGTACTTTTAAAAATATATTGAATGCCGTACTAAGTAATGTTCACTCAGGCAAATCAAACGATAATATGTTTCATCAAGTTACGTTTTACTAATTTTATATGGTCCAAGCATGTTAGGAGAATGACCATATTGTTCTTTACAGTTTTCAGTTTTTTTCCTATACTTGTGTTATGTGACCTTGCTTCATGCCAAATTTCAGGATTCTAGGTCAACGGGAAGTACCCTACGAATTGTGATTCCCTTGAGAGTGTCGAGTGTGTTTTTTGCGACATAAATGGCCGTAGGTATCTTTTTTTCCGTTAACCCAGGGTGTTTGATTTTTTCACAGCTTCAAGTGACCGCAGACCTGAGTATATGGTTTTAATTTCAACTCGATACCTCCACGCGTTAACGAGATAAAGGGTCTTGACAGACAGACAGAGAGGACGGACGGACGGACGGACGGACGCACAACAAAGTGATCCTATAAGGGTTCCGTTTTTTCCTTTTGAGGTACGGAAACCTAAAAAGGGACCTTGCGAGTAAGGGGAAATTAATGCTTGTTATTACATGAGCTCTAGCGTCGCGTGTGGCGCTTCCGATTGGTTACTTTCGCGCAATGAGTTACTAGCATGGTAAGTAGCGACCCCATTTTCTTGCTATTCGGAAGACCATGTTTTATACAGACATCAGTCGGTAAAACCTAAAACCAGCAAATTTATTGAAATTTATGTAAGTCCTTCAGACTACATTTGTTTTAAACAAGAAATATAATATGACGCGCTGATATAAATATATTGTAAACAAATGCTGTCAAATCGCTATTTTTATAAATAAAGTAAATTATCTGACGATTGGAAAATCGGTCTTTAGTTATATACTGTTTTTTTTTTTTTTAACTTAAAGTTGAACACATAATTATCATCGTTATTTGATTTAGGCTTCATTTTGGAAGATTTCTCATTCGTTAATCTGAGAATACATTTTCTTCAGATTTAAATTCTACTACTCCTTCATATTTGAGCAACCGTCCTAACACCCGAGCATTTGAAACAGTTTTTCTCGTGATGTTACTTTCAGGTTCTGAACAAGTAAGTATTATTTTATATAAATTGTCAAGTTGCCTGGTCCGTTGAGTTTTGCAGTCGTTTTTAGTTCTTACTTGTTTTTTTTCGTAAGGTGTGTAACTGCTTTAGCGCCTAGTAGGTACTAAGTTCTTCTGGACCTTTTTCGCAATGAAAAAAGATAGAAGTTGATGTAAATTTTCATTCAAACCTCGATTGCCATGAATACTCAAAGCCCCTGTGTCTAAAACAATGAATAAGTAGTGATAAAATAAAACACAGTTAACCCACTTGTGCACATGAAACATCGGGAATTAAAATTCTGTGATTCGCTAAACAGCTCATATAAAAAATTGAAACAATCGATAATATTAGCATACTGAGACCCGCACATGGTACACCCATCTCATATAAATATCTAAGTACTCCATTTTGAATAAATATCCATACCTATACATAGTATTATATTGTCTGTCTGTACACTTGTACAACCCCGCTTCTGTATTTAGTTTATACGAAGCATTTAACTTTAATTACACAATTTATATTCAACTTGCAATGAAGTCTGCCGTTTTATTATTTATTGAGCGTATTAAAACAGAGAATGCTCTGTTTCAGTTACATTTAAAAGGTCTAAATTGACATTAAATATAGCGAGGATTTTTTGGTGATTTGTAGCTTTGAGTTTTGTGGAATGCGTTGTACTGATGTAACCAGGTTTCGGGAATTTGTTTACCCACGTCTTTATCTGAAGTTTGGTGACTTATTTACTTACCAAATTCACCAAAAAAATCTCATTGCTGATTTCCATGGCATTAGTATTAAAAATAAGATCTCTCTTTTTAATCCTGACCTAAACTCCTGTCATAATTTATTCTGAATAAATTACACGGATCGTTATGTTACATCAAGATTTCATGAGTGTTTGGCAGTTTGTGTGGGTCCCTTCGTGCCTTCTCCCACATGTCGTGCTCATAAAGCTGGTAGTTCTAGCCTACTATAAGTGATCGCATAGCTCTGAAGCTATCTTAGCTCTGAGCTATGCGATCACTTATTCATGCGTACCAACGGCTCGGACGGGGGCCACTCAAATCTGCATAGCTCTTCCCTCAAAAGGGCATTCTATACTACTCCGTCAAGAAAGTATCGGGAAAAGATCAATAATACACAAAATGTTTGTTATTCATCCAAATTTATTTTATCACCTTCAAAGTATGTTCCTTGAGAAGCGATACACTTACGCCAACGAATAATCCAATCATCAAAATATTTTTTTAAATGCTGTTTCCGGAATTGAGTTCAGTTCTCGCCGCGAATTCTTCTTTATGTCTTCCACCGATTGAAAACGGGTACCACGAAGTGGTAATTTGAGTTTAGGAAAAAGAAAGAAGTCGGCTGGAGCCATATCTGGTGAATATGGTGGTTGCTTGATGGTATTTGTTGAGTGTTTGGTCAAAAATTCGTTCACAATGATAGCCTAGTGCGAAGGCGCATTATCGTGGTACAAAATCCAAGAATTTTCTTTCCACTAATCTGGCCTATTTCGTCGAATTTGCTCTCTTAAATACCGCATAACGCTCAAATAATATTCTTTATTTACCGTTTGACCTTCCGGCAAGAATTCCGAGTGCACAACACCGCGATAATCAAAGAAAACGGTCAACATGACTTTGAATTTTGATCGACTTTGGCGGTTCGGTTCGGTTGGAAGGCGCCACTCCGAAGCTTGTTGACTAGTTTGCATGTCAAACTCGTAAACCCACGTCTCGTTACCAGTAACAATGCGTTTCATGAATGTTGGGTCGGAATTGACTCGTTCTAGCATGTCCTCAGCGACTCATGCGATTGAGTTCTTGGAGAAAATTCAGGTCTTTCGGGACTAGCCGAGCAGTAACATGTTTCATACCCAAATGATTAGTTAAAATGGTACGGATCGACTCGTGAGATACAGAAAGTTCGGCGGCTATCTCTCTCAAAGTTGAATGAGGATATTCCAGTCACTATTTCCTTCACTTTTGCGATGCTAACTTCAGTTGTAGACGTTGATGGCTTACCAGAGCGAGGCAAATCTTCCATCACATCTCGACCGCTTTGGAACGCTTTGTACCACTCATAAGCACGTGTTTTTGATAAAGTCGATTCACCGTAAGCCTTCTGTAACATTTTCAGTGACTCCGAACACGAAATTACATTGGCGATGCAAAATTTAAAACAAAATCTTTGTTCGATGTTTTTGTCCATTATGAAATTTGCAATACACACTAGATATGATATAACTAAAAACAGTACTGTATTTAATATAAATAACAGATGCAACTCAAACTCCTCGCCAAAATGGAAAACAGTTGTGCCAATCTACCAACAAAAAAAAAAAATTAATTTGGAACCATAAACAAATCATCCATTCCCGATACTTTTCTGACTCAATGTATATTAGTCCGCATTGTTCTTATTTAATCTAATTCTACAAGAAATGTCAGGACATGAACTATGACGACTTTTGAGCTTATTTTGATGAATACACACAACATTTTTTGATGGTTTCAAAACACTTTACCCCTTTATTGTTTTGGAACCTTTTACCCCTTTATTGTCCTTAGTCGTCGACGGCGCGTGCTGTTCCACGCGCGCCTCAAGGAGGTATCAGCAACCGTAGGGGCCCCGCAGGCTCGAAGCCTACTAGGGCCATGTGTGATGTGAAAGAGATCCCCGGGGCCCTGGAAAAATGGCAAAGAAGGAACAGGAGTGGGTTTTTAGTCAGCTCCGCCCAAGAGCGTGGGATGTTATTAGATGATTTTCCCACCCGAAAAAAAAACCCCTTTATTGTAAAAATTAAATTAAAAAATCTCGAAGGGCTATAGAAGACTCTATATTTTCAGAAAGTGCATTATTGTTTTTCATTGTATTGTTTTTCTGTTGTCTAACTTCGAGAAAGAGGTCAATCGTCGAATCCGACTCGGCTGGGCAGCGTTCGGGAAGCTGCGCAGTGTCTTTTCGTCCAATATACCACAGTGTCTCAAACTAGTCTATAACCTAGACTCGGCCCTGGTACGAAAGGCAATGAAGGAACAGGAGTGGGTTTTTGATTTTCCCACCGAAAAAAAAAAAAAAAAAAACTAGTCTATAACCAATGCGTGTTGCCAGTGATGACATGTGGCTCCGAAACGTGGTCGCTTACAATGGGCCACATCAGAAGGCTTAAAGTCACTCAAAGTGCAATGGAAAGGGCTATGCTCGGAGTTTCCTCGCGTGATCGCGTCAGAAATGAAGATATCCGCAGGAGAACCAAGGTTACAGACATAGCCCGAAGAATCGCCAAACTTAATTGGCAGTGGGCAGGGCACATTGCTCGCAGAACAGATGGTCGATGGGGACGAAAGGTTCTGGAATGGCGACCACGTTCCGGAAGACGCAGCGTAGCGGCGCAGCGCGACGCAAGGGCACAAGGTGGACCGATGACCTGGTGAGGGTCGCGGGAATCCGATGGATGCGAGACGCACGGGACCGGTCATTATGGCGACATTTGGGGGAGGCCTATATCCAACAGTTGACGTCTTTCGGCTTAAATGATGATGATGTTTTCCTGTTGGCGGAGTTGCAAAATGTATTTTGTATTTTAAAATACAAAGAAGCAAAGCTTTTGGTAGGTACATAAACATAAGTTATACACTTGCTTTCAGAAGAAATGGGGCTGTACTTTTGTTTAGATTTATTCATAGAAGATCAAAGTCTGGGACGTTATACGTTAATGGAAAAGAAGACATAAAAGTTTTTTTTTTATTCTGGTTTAATTTGTTTGCAATAAAAGTAAGCACATAGTAGGCCTAGAAGCCTACTGGGGCCAAGGGTCTGATTCTGAAAGGAAGACTCGGCCCTGGTACGAAAGGCAACGAAGGAACAGGAGTGGGTTTTTAGTCAGTAAAAGTCTGACACTATCTCCCGCCCCGCCCAAGGGCGGGGGATGTCATAAGATGATTTTCCCACCGAAAAAAAAAACCCGACTTAACGCGATCCATTTGAGGACCTAAACTGGACTATAAAAGGGATGGAGCTATATAGGGTGTATAGCTCCATCCCTTTTTCTCGCTCGCACGGCTGACATTTTAACATGTCATGGTAAGGCCTCTGGTTAGAGCCTAACTTTACATGTTGCTTCGTCAGGCGAGAACGGACCGTCGTAGTCGGCATCGGACAAACGTCAACATGCGCTTTGGGAGGCGTACATATTTTGAGTCGATTTTATTAGGGCTGGATTACAGCACAACAAAACAACTTTAGTTGTGAGTGTTTTTATAAAATTGTATTAAGTTAGACTATAGACAAATGGATAGATTGAATTGATGGACACGTAGGCAAATATTAGAAGCATGGCCAAAGTTTTAAAGCATTGTGGTTCTTAAAACACTTTCATAGATGGGTGCAAGTATTTACACACGTTTTACATTTCTTTCACCAAGACAGGCGGAAGCTGAAGCATCAAAGAAACACTACTAAAAGTAATAAAAAACTGATACCTAAGTAAAGTGAAGAGCGAACTAATAACGTTACAAATATGAAACCAAACAACAAGTTAAAGAGTAATCGACAAAAGGCACGGAGGGTGAGAGGTTCCCTGTGCGATGAGTATAAACTTGTTTATACCTCCGATATAAGTTGCGATTAAAGTTTGTCGGAACCGAAATCGGAATCGAAAGCGCAAAATCAATCGGAAGTTTCGCTCTTTTGGTATCAAAACAGAATACTTAGGGAAAGTTTCTGGATTCTGATAGATGAGACTAGATATAAGACTTACGATACATTTATTATTTTTCAAAGTATATTCTCTCGCAATTAATTCATTTTTGCATTCGCTGAAACCACTGTACAAAGCAGTTGGACCAATCTTCTCTAGGGACCTCATCAATGGCTTTATGGAACGCATTCACCGCCGATTCAGGGCTCGTAAAACGTGTGCCTCTAAGTTTGTCTTTATTTTTTGGAAACAAATAGAAATCGCAGGAATGAAATCAATGAAATTGAGTAGAACCAGTACTTGTTCTGCGATTTCGGCGGTCTCTCCAATCCAGTGCCTTTAGCTCTCGTTGGAACGCCCATTCCGATCTGTTCCGGCTTTCGGTACCTCGGGTCGCTTGTCCAAGGGGATGGTGAGGTAGACCGGGATGTAAAACATCGGATCAACGCTGTCCTTTGATCTTCAAGCGATACTGTAGTATAATGTCCTGATTTGTTGAAAAAAGAAGCAACCATTTTTTTTACCAACACTTCCTCTTTTCTTAACTTTCGTCGGCAAATCTTCAAAAGGAAAGACCCACTCTGCCGACTGGCTTTTTCTTTCGGGTTTAAAGCGGTACATCCAGGTTTTGTCACCTGTCACGATATTATAGACAGCAAATGACTGTCCTTCATTAAACTTTTTTATCAAATTATGGCACCACTGGATTAGCAGTCGTTTCTGGTCCTCCGTTAAGTCATGTGGTATCCATCGAATGCAAAGCTTCCGAACATTTAGATGCACATGTAAAATGTTTTGCACTTAGCTCATTCCAATGCCTAACAAAGTACGAATTATCTGCCTAGTAATTTTTTTGTCAGTTTTAATAAGTGGTCGTACGGTGTCAATATTCGAGTCTGTAACCGCAGTCGCCGGCCGACCTTCACGTACCTCGTCATAGAGATGATCACGTCCACGTCTAAATTCTCCAAACCACGAATACACAGAGCTGCGACATGGTGCTTCATTACCAAATGCCAATTGAAGTCTCTGGCAACGCTCTTGTTGACTTAAGCCACAACGAAAATCATAAAAAATCATTGAACCAGAATGTTCACGAGTTAAATTCATTTTTAACCGACTTCAAAAAGGAGGAGGTTCTATGTTCGGCTGAATGTACTTTTTTTATTTTTTATGTATGTTCACCGGTTTCTCGGTCAATTGTGGACCGAATTAATTTTTTTTTTTTGATTGAATGGTTATAATTCCGAGTTTGGTCCCATAGAAATATTGTTATGATCTGATCATGAACTTCGAATCTATATGGAACATAACTCCTCATAGGATCACAGCAGAACCGTTGTAACAAGTAAAATTGCTTTGTTTATAATTGTAGTCAATGACTGACTGAAAGAAGAGGGGAATATATCGAACTGATCTGATGATGAAGCCTGAAGTTAGGCATCGAAACTCTGTAATAAATTAATGTAATCTAACCGGGCTTGGGATTATTAGAATTGTCATGAGATGCACTCTGGCTATAAGCTATAAGTTTGGCTGAGGGGTACTTTTTAGTGGTAGTACCATAACTAAAAAGTGTATTTAATTTCGGAAGTCGGTGTTAAATAAATAACGAAGAGACAAAACTATTATAGAAACACTGACTTCCGAAATTAAAGTTATTTTGCACTTTTCAGTGTTTTTTTTTTACTTTGAAGTCGGTTGAATTTTTTTTTTTATGTCAACCTCTGGAAAAGTTAGTGCTTCCCATAAGAGGCGCTCACATAAGCATAAAACTATATGCAAACATTGTAATAAAACAAAACGAAGTTGACAGAGGATGATCCCTGAGGGAACGTCTTCTGTTAACACTGATTGCAAATGTAGTTCCAGCATAGAACCTATTCTTAAAATTAATCATGCATCAGTTCCACAGTTTCTCCCGGCTGAAACTTCTGCTCGTCAAACCTCACAGTTGGATCCTGAACCTGCAACACGAACCGATCAAACAGTTGGTGTAGGTAGGAAGGAGTAACAGGCTTCTGATACATGGCCTATACATAGTCCATGTTCAGCGAATTACAAATACAGAAAACAGTGGCACCATTCTGTTGTTTTTGGTAATTCTCTTAAAACTAATAAATTTCAATATATTGTTTCTGGCACTGTAAAGAGAAGTAGTAGAATTAAATGTGTAGTAGCTTTTACAAACCCTTTGGCTGCTAACTCATTCTTGAATAGTAATCTCTTGTCTCTTAACAAATTTAAAGCCTTTTTACCCACATTTAATGTCATTCGTATGGGCTTGGTAAGAGACCCCTCTTACCAAGCCCATACGAGTGACATTCCCATCGGAATGGAGTGAGGAAGAAATAAAAGAGAATAGAACAATTCCTATAGGCACTGGTGCAGTATTGAAAATTAGGCGCCGTAATTACAAAGTCATGGTGAATGGTTCACCTACTTCTCTCCCTAGACGCATATATATATGTTATAATGCGCACTATCTGTAGAGACATATGTGTATCCAGTCGCTATGGTCATACGAAAACTCAATGCCGGTTGTGTGGTAGAGGAAGATTCTGTATCATGTGTAAATTGTTCTGGATTGCATTATGCAACAGATAAGACTTGCCTTGAATTTCAGAGGAAAAAAAACATCAAATCTTCCGATAAAATTCCTATGCTACCATAGTGGGACTCATCGTGTTCCGACGCATTTAGAAAGCGAAAGGAAGCCGAGAAAAAATATAATGAGGACATGTCAGCTGAAAATACACGGATTTTTCGCAGAGATAAGAAACTTCAGGGATGGAGGTCATTTAGTGTATTTATTATCTCCTTTTTTATCCTATGAATATAAAACATTTTCTTTCCTGAACCTTACAAAAGCTTATTACAAAGAAAATTCCTGATTCTCCGATATTTTTCTTAAAAATATTTCCCTACCTTTTACTACCTGAAACTGGCACAAAGATACTATTAGTGCCAAACTACAATAAAAAGAAAAAGATCTTTTGATTTGTAGATATTTTTTTGTAAACATGGTTTTGCTTTTTTATAAAATTCTATGTTCCGATCACTTAAATAGAATAGAATAGATATACTTTGAAAAATGAGCAAGTCATTTTTAATATTCGACTTTTTTAACTTTTGGCATAACACAAGCTAATTCGTTATTATGGTCGTTTTCAGATATGCTTATATTTAGTTTAGATAGATACCTACATTTTACATTATCACTGTTCAGTTTTTACCAACCCTAACCATTTTGTGAGTAATCAAATGATGCCTAGGTGAATTCCTATCCTTGAACTCGTTCAAGTAGATAGACTTATTTTGCTCTGTTCGTGAACAGAGCAAAATAAGTTTTTCTACTTGGAAGCAAGGTCATTTCTTGTTTGTGCTTGATCAGTGAAAGAGACAGCAGAACAGAATTTTTTTTTTTTTTTTTTTTAATTGGTTTAAACCAGTGCTTGACTGCGATCCCACCTGATGGTAAGCAGTGATGCAATCATTGATGGTGAGGCGCACTAGTTTATTAAGAGCCTATTCACTCTAGCCTTGAAGGCACCTAAATTATAGTTGGACGGGAAGACCGCAGCAGGCAAATTGTTCTAGTCCTTCGATGTACGCGGTATAAACGACGAAGCGAAACGCTTAGTCCGGACCGTTGAAGTTTCAACAACGTAAGGGTGGATACTCGCCGTACGTCGGGTTGTCCGATGGTAGAAATGAGATGGCGGAATCAAGTCATGCAATTCCCGCGCACACTCTCCAAAATGCAACCTGTAGAATACCGATAGGCTGGCTACCCTGCGCCTGTGCTCGAGGCTTTGTAGATTGGACTTAACCAAATCTGGATCCCCAATTAGCCTCTTCGCACGCCTTTCCACTGAGTCCAAAGCTGCTAGAATAAACATAAAGCCGCTTAATTTCGTCTAGATTGTCGATTTTGTAAAGAAGAATCAGTCATCTTTGTCCCTTGCAAAAATTTGACTGGAAGTCATAACAATCAGAAATGACGAGGAGTTAAAGAGTTCCCAGAAAATATTTTAAATGAATAGCGATTTACAAGAGACTATACAAACGTAGAGATAATAATTACCAAAAAGACCATGCCATCTTAAACATTTTGGATATTTACCAATGATCATTATGCTAACTACCGCCCGCCGCCGCTTTCGGCTGATAGAATATCACTTCAATGAAGCTAAGTCCTAACGATGTGGCATATTATCATAACCATTTTGTTTAGTGGTGGGAAATCATCAAATAAATCTTCCTGCTCTAGGTGGAGGTAAAGGGAGTGTCAGACTTTTACTGACTTAAACCCACCTAATTATATTCCTTCCTCTTTGCGCTCCAGAGCCGTAGTAAGTCTGTCGGACAATCCTGCAACCCTGACAAGATATTTTCGTAACCATAGTAATTCAATCGGCGCACGTACGAAAAATACATTAGTTTCCATTAGTTTATAAGAACAATGCATGCCACAATAAATGGCCCAACTAAACAAATAATAGCAACGAATTAAATCGCTCCGTCAATTGGTCAATGTATTTTATTTGTAAAATTGATCCCGTTGAACTTATCAATTACCTACTTATTTTGCAACAATGTTATGCCTGTGTGTTGTTCAGTACGGATCGTATTAAATTTCTTTCGGCTCAATAACCTTTCACCTTAGCAAAAGCCATTTATAAATTAGCTACTTCAATTAAAATTAAAACTTGCGCATTCAAATGAGAAAATTATGAGTTTGTGACGAGACAGATGAATAAGACTAAATTATAATATTTCTGAGAAAATCAAGTTCTGTCAGGTAACCTCGAAAGAAAAGAAATCGAATTCTCCAACAAATAATTCAACAAGAATTAACCTTCTTTTTTTTTGTTGGAGTTTCATCCAATGACATCTCCCGCCCTTAGGCGGAGCGTGACGGCGTGTCAGACTTTTACTGACTAAAACCCACTCCTAGTTCCTTCGTTGTCTTTCATTCCAGGGCCGGTTTTCCTTTCAGAAGCGAACCCATGGCCCTAGTAGGCTTCGACCCTGCTGGGCCGCTACGGTTTGCTGACATCTCCTTGAGGCGCGCGTGGAACACTACGCGCCGTTGACGACTTGGGCTTGGTCGAATGGCGAGCTACCCTTTGATAGCCGTCCGCAAGCCCGCGACTACGGGTGGTCGGAAATCGGGATCGGGACCCCGGCAGCTGGAGCGTGAGGGCCGTGTTCTTGCGCGTGTGGCCGCCTCCTTTGTTGGCATTCCTCTTCGCTTCGGACCATGGCCTGTACCAAGCCCGGCGCGAGCGATCGTTGCTGCCGATCGCCCCCACAAGGAAACGGCGGTGCTCTACCCAAGCGGGGCACACCTCTACCGTGTGTTCCACCGTGTCCTCCGGGCGGTCCACACAGTGGTGACACCCGGGTGCTTCTTCCGCACGAATCCGGTGCAGTAACCTCCCGAACTGACCATGTCCGGTGAGAACCTGCTTCATGCGGAAGGTGAGGACGCCGTGAGAACTTTTCAGCCACTCCTCAAAGAGGGGACTTACCGCCATAATTATGGCGTGCCCAAAGAAATAATCATCTGGGTTTGTTATTGAAAATAAATGATCACTGCATGAAGTATCTCCTATTATAATTTTACATATCTTATTATACATCTACTTACTAATGAGTTATAATGCTGACTGTACAATTGCACAGTTATTTTTCTTTTCATCATTATCTGCAAACATTTTTGTGTGCGTATATTTTTTGCTCGGATTTCATTAAAACGTTGTTTTCATTTGCACGCTTCGACTATAAAATATTTTCTCTATTATCTTCATTAGTTAATTCTAATCAGTATATTCAATGCTCCGATCCAGTTGTAAATTTTTTTCGTCATAATAAAATTGCAACAATGCACACACAATTTTTTGCACTGCAGTGTATGTAACACTTTGTGTTGTTGAATATAATAATTAAATAGTGATACCATGAGAGCTACAGTGTATAAGAAGATTTTTTAAATATTTTAAAACAAGGCGCGGCGCGGGACCCCGGCTGTATTACGTAAATCACCTTCGACAGATAATTGAACAAAAAGGGGAACGTAGCGAAACTTATATTTGGCATTAATTTCATGGCAGTGTAAAAAATACTTGACGGCACCTGTTATTTATTTACATAAAGGACATATAGAGTGTAATTTCTAATTGTTAATAATTCGAGCAATCTTAATTATTATAAAAATACAGTGACTTTTGATGCCATCACTTCTCCCATTAATATTATAACATAATGAGACTTTCATTTCAAATGTCAGTTAGCAAGTACATTCTGCAACACAATAAGCCGTGCGCAAGAGCCGTGAAGAATCATATTAATAAGTATGCTTTTTATCAATGCGAGCGTGCGAGGTGCGGCTGTTGTGCCTCCCAGCTGCACTCGCGTGAGCGACCGGTTTTTTTTTAAATTTAATTAATTTAATATCATCTAATTATGTTAATAGATATAATGAAAATGCATCTCGACGGCTGCAACAAACGCGATTCAGTAATAAACATAGATCAATCGTCTCTTCTATCATGTTAATTTGAAAAAAAAAAAAATAACTAAGATAACCAATGACTTTAAAGCAACTCTGACGCTGAATACCAAATTGTATATATTTTTTTTATTAATCATAATTTTACTAAACTGAAAAAGAGACATGTGGTTTTTCTACGTGTGAGATCGTGTGCACTCGCTTGCAAAGGAACTGGATACATTAAATTATGTATTGCGCCTCGATGTATGCAATCAAATAAATTGCTACACTGTGTATTTGAAATATTTTCTTAGAATACAAAATTTTTTAACGGTGATTACTATGTATTACTGAGATGTTGTTTATTTATTTATTCATGTAAAAAAGATGGCTTTGCATTCGAATATAACTAAAATTATTTAATTGGATAATGGTCGTCTAGGTGAACGATATCTAGCCAACCGCTTTATAAGAAACATAATTATAATAATTTTGTATAATTAAAATTGCTTAATTAATCATAGTTTCTACAATTAGGTCATGATGTAAAACTTACGTAAGTCTTAATAGATAGTCTTAAATAATTTTCGATATTATTAACGTATTTTTTTTAAACTCTGTATCTATAAATCTGCAAATCTATCTAATCCTTAACAATAGGACAATGAAAGTATTTTTAATAGATAACAGCTTCCCCTTAATATATTACAAGGAATTCCGCAATCTACGTACAATCAGTATAATTATGTATACTTGAAATCATTATTTAAATCTCGTTAGCATTGTATACTCAGTTTTTAATAGAAACTGATGTACTTTTGTCGATAGCGGTGTTTGCTAAATATATTTATATATATATATATTTGTAAATATCAAAGAGGAATATAAACTCGTTTTATGGAAAAAACACAATGAAAAGTAGGTTTAAAATTGAATGAATATTAGGTACACTTGGGGATACTTTTTGTGATGTGCCTTACCTATAAAAACCATTTTTACTATACAGTGATTTGAAGTCAAGTTCAGCAACTATATTGAATGTAAATAATAGCATAAATGTGTATTCTACTCTATGCTTGTAGTACGCTTTTTTTGGTTTCATATTTTCTTTTATTTCGAATCTGCTACTTGTATTATAACATATCTTGTTTTCTTTTTCTTTAAGGTAACATCATATCCCAAGGTAAGATAACAACAAACTACAAGGAAATTAACAGTACACCGATTAGCTTTAGAAATATCCTCAATAGAATTGAAAATACAATCGACAAACAATTTATCCGTTTTTTTAATGAGCCGTACCTAAGTTTTTGTGGTGACGTTTTTTTACTCGTCTATGTTTCCTGAAAGTCGTTCCTTTTGTTTCAGAGCATCCATACTACTTACACTCGCATTTTATCGAGCCTCTTTCTTCAAAGTAGTTTTTCCTATTTAAATTATTTGTGGTGTATTTTTACCGCCGTAAGTACCTAATTGCTTTTCTTGAATGTCGGGAGATGACGTGTACGTTGGTGGGGCCGACTGTACTTGTATCTACGGCCAACAACAATGGATAATTAATATTGTTACACAAACGTTACGCATCAGTGGGCCCCTAGCAAGAAACGCGATGTGTCTACCGTAAATAATATATTTTTAGGACTGCTTCTGTTTACAAGTTTACACTAATAATGCTATATTATAGAGCTGAAAATTTAAATGTATGTAAGAATTTTGCTTAAACGACAGAACAGATTTGGATGGAATTGTCTTGGAATAAAACGTTGTTTTCTTTTGTCATGCGGGTGAAGACCTTGGCGGAAACTAGTAGATTATAATTTAAGAGCGGTCAACCCGAGGTACATTTTCATACAACCGCTCTTACGTGATTATGATGTTATTACACATCTTTCTCCAGATATTTTGGATACACAGATATATTGTGGATATTATCTAAGCTTCTATAGAAATCAAAATATAAATTTGTGTAAAACTAATCCAGTAAAGACCTCTGAAAATCGGCTATTTTATGTGAACTTTGGCCCTCTATAATGTACTCATATATTAAAAATATAAAAAGTACAGCCTTGCCTGAATGACGACAATTTTTCTCAAAAACTTAAGTTTTGTGAAATATTCGAATAAATTGCGGAATTACCGAATGCCAACAGAGTTTTCAGGCGTTATCTCTCTTTTTTCGCGTTGCCTCTTCATCAAACATCGCGTTCGATTGCGTTAGAAGAAGCAACAAGCTTTTAAACAATACTCGACGTTGACGATAGTCGAGTGGGGAAGGGCCCTCTTAATGTGATCGGGAATTGTGCATTATTTTTTCAATATATCGACGAATATTTTTTTGTCTTGTAGGTACATATTTTCAGGCACCTACTTCCAAGTTCAGACCTTGATTGTTTGTTACGTAACACAGAAGATATTTGAAAGGCCATAGGTATTTATTATTCGATAGCCTTTAATTTGCCATGAACACTATGAACAGTCAGTTTAGCAATGGGTCACTTATTCTAACCAAAACAGTAAGTAGAATGAGTAAGACAAATTAATGGGACAACCCGACGTACGGCGAGTATCCACCCTTACGTTGTTGAAACTTCAACGGTCCGGACTAAGCGTTTCGCTTCGTCGTTTATACCGCGTACATCGAAGGACTGGAACAATTTGCCTTCTGCGGTCTTCCCGTCCAACTATAATTTAGGTGCCTTCAAGGCTAGAGTGAATAGGCTCTTAATAAACTAGTGCGCCTCACCATCAATGATTGCATCACTGCTTACCATCAGGTGGGATCGCAGTCAAGTACTGGTTTATATCAATTTAAAAAAAAAGAACGTAATTTGTTTATCTTGAAACAACAAGGCCCATTAATTTGTCCACAAGAAAATAAGATAAGTGTCAACCTTACTGCAGATTCAAATTACTAGGAGTTATTGTTAAATAGCCAATGCAAACTATTGGCATGATTTACTTTTTTCTTTTCACCAGAAATGAAACCTGGGTTGTATGTTAGAAGACAATACGAGAAATCCATAGCAAAAAGAAGCAGGTCTTTAAACCGTAACCGACCGTAGATATCTATATAAACATTGCTCGTATCTTTTTGTCAGGCGTTACTTATTTTTCTAATATTATAATGAAATGGAAATATAATACGTAATATTTTGAGGTTTCCATTGATAAAATAAATTAAATTGGTTATTGATAGGAAGATAATGATGATTGTTATATTTTTTTCACACTCGCAGTTTCTCATCAGTCAAACTAGTAAAAAAATGACGTGAAATAAAAATAGAAAAGATACGCGCTAGTATTGCGATAGTGATTGACACTATTTTTTTTAAATTGATATAAACTAGTTCGTAGCCACCATAAACACCGAAACCAAAACTATATTTAACAATGGGAAACTTAAAATTATCAGACATAGAGTATTTTTATTAAAGATAAATAACACCTGATAAAAAAAAACAATGGCAATCTACTAAATAGTCTCTAACTTCGTTTGGTTACGGTTGGTAGACATAATTCTTTTGGCTATTGATTTCTCATACAGTCCTTTAAGATATGGCCTAGGTATCACTTTCAAGAAAAAAAAATATGCCAGCTATGTAGGCAAAAGTTTAATTCCAATTTAGTAAATAATTAACTTTTAATACAAAGGAAATTAAGACAGAAATTTATACTCAAGTATAAAACTTAATAAACGTCTTTTTGATTACAAAATTATAAGGACATTTTAGTGCTTACAGTGAATAAAAAAACACTGAGATAATAACCTGTTGTATTAAACTTATATAAAACGTTAATATAAAAACTGCAGAAACTGGCAACACTGTATGCTTGACATTTCAAAGTGACTCAAGACTGGCCACCGCAACTATTGTGCGCACGCAAGCAATAACTATTTACATAAGTATTATAATAACATTATACTGTTCTGAATACTGGGATATACTTGGTACTTACAGAATGATCTGAAAGGTCACTAGACTTTGTTCACAATTTTGTTCAAAGTTGCAGCCCCCCTTTTTTGTTATTGTTAGGCTCACGTTTAACCGTTTTCTCACCTGATGATAATCGATGATGTGGTCTATCTATCCAATTTACTCTTGACCCCCAGATTGTATCTATCAGGGAACTCAGACTCCGGCAGGGAATTCGACTTAAAAAAAAAATATTATTTGAGGTCTTTTTTTTTCGGATGGGAAAATCATGTAATGACATCCCCCGCTCTTGGGCGGGGTGGGAGATAGTGTCAGACTTTTACTGACTAAAAACCCACTCCTGTACCTTCTTTGCCATTTTTTCCAGGGCCCCGGGGGTCACTTTCGCATCACCCATGGCCCCAGTAGGCCTCGACCCTGCTGGGCCCCTACGGTTGCTGACATCTCCTTGAGGCGCGCCATCGGCGACTCGGGCTCGGTCCGGACAGTTACCGGACGATCGGACGGCGAGCCACCCATTGCTCGCCGTCCGCAAGCCCGCGCCTACGGTGGCCGGAAATCGGGATCGGAATGTCGGCGGCGGTTGGGGCTTGAGGACCGTTGCCTCACGCGATCGGCCGCCTCCTTTGCTAGCATTACTGCTTCGCAGAAGGAGGCAACCGCCTGCCACTCCTCCTCGCTCCGGACCATGGCCTGTACCAAGGCCCGGCGCGAGAGATCGCCGCCGCCGATCGCCCCCACGAGGACACGGCGGTGCTCCGCCCAAGCGGGGCACACCTCTACCGTATGCTGGTGGTACCCGGGCGTCTCTTCTGCACGAATCCGGTGCAGGAACCTCCTGAACTTACCATGTCCGGTGAGGCCCTGCGTCATGCGCTAGGTAAGGACGCCGTGAGGTCTTTTCAGCCACTCCGGCGCCCCATAAAGGGCCATGGACCGAACGATTCCTGCATAGAGCCTCCGGCAGGAGGCGTCTGGACCCCCAGGTAGGCCTCGACAACATGACAGAGGTAGTCAGGCACCCGGTGATCTCGGAGTGCCCTCCTAATGCTACTCCAGGGCAGTGAAGTGAAGGCGTTGGTGATGTCCAAAGACACCGCCAAGGCACACCTGCCCTGGGACACCGCAACCCCCGTCGTGAGGGCTCGCACGCGCATGATGGCGTCCACTGTAGAGCGCGCCCTGCGAAAGCCGAATTGGCCGTCCGAAAGATCCGGCCCCACCCGTGTTAAGTGCGCGACGAGGCGGTCTGCAATAATTCTTTCAAAGAGCTTGCCCACCTCGTCAAGCAGCATGATGGGCCGGTACGCGGACGGTGAGTCCGCATGGCTCCGCAATGAGGACCAGTTTCCCCGTCTTCCAGCGAAGTGGGAACTGGCCCCTCTCCATACATGCGCTAAAGAGCCCTCTTAGTCGAGGCCCGAGTTCCTCCATGGCCAGGACCCAGGCCTTTCCAGGCTAGCCATCGGGTCCTGGGGCGGTATTCTTGGCACTAAGCCTACGTACCGCCACTCGCATCTCTACCTCGGTCACCTCTGGACCAATGTCGTCGTCGTCGTCGTCGCCGTCGTGGTCCATGTCGGACACCGCAACTGGCGAAGCCATAGGTAGGGTTGATGTCTGAGGTCGACAATCAGCTGATTTACGTACAGGTTGAAAAGCGCCGGCGAGGTCAACCCTTCCTGTCTCACCCCGCATTCCAACCTATACTCCTCAGACAACGCATTGGCCCATCTAACTGGATTGGTTTGGTGACCGTACCAATACCGAAACATACTTTACCTTAGCTGTACGCACAATGAATGGCCCAAAACGTCTTCTTCTTCTTCATGTAGCTGATACGACAAGGCATTTTCAGGAACAGCACATAGATTAATTTGAGTGCATGCTCTAGGGCACATTGGGCAGCACAGGAGATGCAGCATGGTTTGCGACTCGGCTGTCACACCCTGCTGCTGGTCCGTCAAAGTGTTTACTAAGTATCTGTGACAGTAAAATATTTTTATTTCAAAACTAATCCACCCGCCGTTTCCTCGTGGGGGAGATCGGCGGCAATGATCTCTCGCGCCGGGCCTTGGTACAGGCCATAGTCCGAAGCGAGGAGGAGTGGCTGGCGGTCGCCTCCTTCTGCGAAGCAGTAATGTTAGCAAAGGAGGAGGCCACACGTGCACGCGCGATCTAAAAAAATACAAAAATAAAAAAGAGCGCAACTAGCAGGTTGAGTCTTCATAGTTTGTTACAAAATTCAAAAAGTATGGGAATGACAATACGCTGCCGTTATGTTATTTGGTGAATACTTTATATTAGTGCTTTTGACAATTATTTTCACTGATAGAATATAACATTATCTATGTTCGACAAAATGACTCTCAATGTCCCTTTCTTAGTGCGCAGAAGTGCAACTTTCAGGAAATCAATCTATCGGCTTCCAGTCGAACCGGATGCAGCTGGAAACCAGTATTTTACATGGAGCGACTGCCTATCTGATCTCTGCAACCTAGAAACTGAGTAACACGATACTACCTTGGCAAGACTGCTGTCAGATTTAATATCCGTAACGACAGTCAAAGTTTTACTAATTATTATTTTCTGAATTGACTACCC
The DNA here is from genome assembly GCA_905147345.3 of Mythimna impura. Lineage (NCBI taxonomy): Eukaryota > Metazoa > Arthropoda > Insecta > Lepidoptera > Noctuidae > Mythimna > Mythimna impura. The sequence goes on from LR990339.1 coordinate 33,172,451, forward strand.
TCCGACAGTCGGATTCTTTTGCCAGTCCATGCCCTCTAAGGCATGGCGATCTTGAAACGGCAGCTGGGACACACTAGATGTGGCAGGTGGAGAACGGGGTGTAGTGGAGCAGCATTGGGGAGGCCCAGAAGTCTGTTGTAGTCTGATCGTAGACTATTGGTAGGAAACCAACAGACAGGAAACCAACAATAGAAATCTTTTCTCTTTTAATCGATGGTTACCGTCTATATAATTTGAGCTCTGTAGGAGGCCACGTTAATGGCAGTAACTGTAGCGAGCTTTGATACTAAAAAGTCTGGGCGTTTAGGCATTCAGAGCACTCTAACTTGTGGGTCATGTTTAAAACAACGCTACAGCTCCACATAACTGATAAATACAACAACAAACTGGAAGATATGGTTTAAAAGTACTGAGAACGATTACTCGACACTCAACCTCCATTGCTGAACCGAGTGGTGAACTTTGTCTGATTCAGGTGGATGCTGTGTCCCACCTGTATAGAGCTATTTACTAGTATTATAGTGTCTTAATTGCCAATAATCATATTATTAAAATAAACGTGGACCTGTAAGCTTTCAATGGAAGTCCCACAGTCCTTTAGAACAAATTGTAGCCGATGGGTACGAGAATAAAGTAATCGGCGGTGTCACACTATAGCTTCGTTCTTTTGTGAAGAGGAAAAGTTTAATAACATAATAATAAAGATGCTGTCGTGGCGTATGTAATTTTCTCAAAATGCCAGATTATTATCATTATCATTTATACTTTATTGCATACCTTAACTTAACACAGGACAAACATTTACTTTTTTTTTTCCTGATATCGACATGCTATGTATATTTAATACAATTTGCCAGACCTGAAATCATCTCTACTTATTCCGACCCTGATATCGAACCCCAGCCGTTTCGTGATTTCTCTCCACTCCGTACAGTTTTTTAAACCTATTTGCATTCTCATCTTCATTTCAATTTTTCCACTTCTTTCATTATCGGCATATAGCTGCCCACTGTTAGACTTCCTAAATGAAATAGAAAGTAGAAGCTAAACTAATTAAATATTATACAGCTGCATTTTATTAGTACATGTAGCAACATTTTAGCGGTTACAAAGAAGCTTGATAAAGCTTTCCGCGCAAGCCCTTAAAGCTGTTGTAGACCTATAAACACAAATTTAATTTCAAAGCATTTATCCCAAATAGACCATTTTTGGCAGTCAGGCACTTTTGAATTATCAAGAAGTCAGTCAGTCAGTAAGATAAAGCTAAATAGCACATTCCAAAGCGTAAATCTCTTTGGAGAACATCACGCAAGAAACTCCAGGGACACTCTTCACTTTGGTTTAAATAAATCGAATAAATCTGATAGTGTCAAATTTAAAAATATGTGTGACATCAAAATGTCACACGAACACGCACGACTCTGTACGATTCTACACTTAATGTGAATACCTATATGACACATTTGTAATGGCAGCGTCTGTGACGACCTTTACTTTCCGTCTGAGATGACTCGCATAATGGTTCATTTGTCAACTAACATGAAGGATTTATGAGACAATCCTTATTATTTCGAATTGCTAAACGTACTTTTTGTTGTAATTGTATTTTTCAATGCCTAGTTTTGAAATATTAACCACGGACTAAGTAAATAATATCAAACTGAAATTACAAAACTTAAGTGATTTTTTATATTATTAAAAAAAAACGGGATCATATACGTAGGAAAAAAGGCTGCTAGGCTTAAATGGCAAACATAGGATTGATCGGGTCACATTAGCCGTTTGCACACTGACCACAGGGCGTCAAGAGCCTCCACAAAGTGGATGCCTCAGGATGGACAAGACGCCGACGAGGCCAACCTGGGAAGAGGTGGCGAGATAACCTAGAAGCCTACCGCAAGGGCTGGTTCGAGATGGCCCGAGAAAGGAATACTCGTAAAAAGTTGGCGGAGCTTTGACCCAGCCGTGGGAAAAATAGGCTAAATAAAAAAATAAAAAACTAAAATCACAATAATTCGATTGCAACAAACAGCTAAGCAATAACAATTAATTTCAAAACCATTTAGATTTATAACAAAATCTTGCATGCTTTAAAACTTTTTGTCACCACTACAGTCTACCACACATCTTAGGAATTGCGGTGTACCATCGCCGCTCCATAAAGTACTCAGTGAACTCCATTACGTGGCGAAGGTCGATTTCATTTATGATCCCTGTATTAGAACGTTATTGCCTTATATTAATAAATACGGGTACAATGACTTTGCCTTTCTTTACACGCTGACAAAACTTACTACCTACTTCTCTCTCTTTTGAAAATACATTTTTTTTTATGAATCAAGCTACCAAGTCTTTTTTTCCCATATATATTGGGGCCGGCTTCCAGGCGAGCCGGATGCAGCTACCATTATTTTATATAATGGATCGACTGCCTGCTTGACCTTTACACTCCAGTCACTGGGTGCACCACACACCCTTTGGCGAGATTGGAGTTTTTTTTTCTAAGAATAGAGTACCTAAACTAGTTAAAAAATAAAAGGCCCGTTTTGGCATTTGATAAAAACCCTAGAATTTAACTTGGAACGAAACTGAAAGAAATAATAAAATAATAATTAGGGGTCCGGTGTAGTAGTAGCAGCTATTTTAGCTATTATAGTAGTAGCTACACTTCACCGAACAAGCCTCTAGGTAGTCAAAATACAAATTTTAATATCAAAACTTGTCTTTTATTTTTTGACAACTTTAATTGATAATTTGCATCTACAAATTAAACTTTAAAGATAATTTTTCAGCGTTCAAAAGCGTTTTCGAAGTTAAATATTTTTATACCACACGAACTTGTCTTTTTAATTTGATTTATGCAAATAATTTGTTTAGCGCCGCCAATGGCAGAGTTTTACTCTGCAAACTTACAAATTGTCCTACTGTTCAATCAGCTGTGGCTGTGAATCATGCGTAAGTCTGTGTGCGCGAGCCTTTCAACGTGTGCGCACTAATAGACGTTTCATATTCTGAGGTCGATGACTCCACTGTACATTGTAATAATTGTAATTTATAATATATTTAAATGTTCTAACATTTGATAGATGGATGCGGGATTCTGTATGCAATGTACCTACAAGGCGAGCTTGTTGAGGTTCAAGATCGTTCATGCCAATATATTAATGGAATTATCTACATTTATAATCTTAAAGATTTATTTTGTTTCATTCAATCATTCATATGTTCATGCATTGAGTGTTGTCAACTTGTGTAGTGGTTACGTCAATTAGCCCTAAGAAATTTAGAAGGTAGCTGTTGAATATCATTTCATCTTCACAACATAGTAATTTCAGAAATGATGGCTTTCTGCAAATAAATATTAAACGCTTAAACGCACTTGTGTTACAAAAGGAACACCTGCATTGTAATTGTAACCATGTTTAAAATTACTATTTAATAGCACTCAATATTGTTGTTCTCGGTTTATTATTGAACTGACTGTTGCCCGTGGCTTTATTCTGGACCAGGATACCTAATTTAGGACTACAAGTGATCAAAATTTTATCTAAATCTGTTTAGTCATTGTGAATAAAATCATCCAAACTCACGTTCGAATTTATAATATTAGAAAGATATACAGTGTACAAAAAACTCGCCTTCCAAGTGTGATCTAAAATGAATTGGATGCAGACCAAGAAAAACAATTCAATCTAATTGTGAAACTACCTCAACATAATAATGTATTTGAATAGATTTTCTTTGTTACGTCATGTTGGAGTAACTGCAGATTGGTTATTTCAAGAAGCAAGATACTCGGTGACAACCAGGGGCGCCGACTCCGTGGGTGCTCGGGGGCTCGAGCACCCATGAGGAAAAAACAGTGGGTGCTAAGCACCCCTGAATAGACATCAAGAAACAGATCAGTAATCGCCTTTTAGGTTACGTATAAATTATAATATTTCTTGATAAACTAGTTTCATTTTTATAAAATGGTTTCATTTTATATTTTTATCAAACATAATTAGTAATTAAGTACGCAGTATGTAAGTAGGACATTTATTTATTTGTCGGTTGATCAGTGTGCATTTCTCTTCTCACACTTCGCCACTTTTTCGAGTCCATCAAATGAGCATGAGCACCCATGAGGTTTTCTAAAAGCCGGCGCCCATGGTGACAACCATGATGAATGGTTTAAGTAGGTATAGTGTTTAGGGTTGCTAGAGACGCACGGAAATCTGTGTTCGTCCCTACTTATATTTTCATAATTTCGAACGACTACGTTCTCAGATAATAATAAATCTGTGTAAAGAAATATTTTATTTAGATTAATATAGTTACCAAATATATGATTATACTTTAAAAAATGAACATTGTAAAATTAAATTTCAATAATAATTATCTACGTTGTTAAAATCTTACATATTTTTTTTCATTTATATCAATATTCAGTTTATGTATGTACAATGAAGATTAACCTAATTTAATAACTAATAATTAAAATATAAAATAGCACAAATTCTTCGCACTTCGTTGAAACAACATTCTATTTGCGTTTCCGTTCCAAGATATTAATTTTCTGAGGATTATTGCAATCACTGTACTAGTATGTAATTTACTAATCAACCTTACATTTGCTTAAGGTAAGGCTCGTAAACCCACTTACATAAATATTTACAATAATACATATGTAATAATATTATTATTTATCATTGTTGCTGAAACACAATAGATCGTATCATTTGAATAATTTTATCTGATACAAGTATACGTAGCGAGCCGTTCACTGTACAGTCGGGAACAACAAAGCTTAGTATATTTACATGCACCATAACTCTGTTCAGATTACACACAATTTTAATGACAATTCAACGAAAACATCATTCATCGATTGAGCCCCAGTTACATCAAAACCTCTCTGTTCACAACTTCACAAGTGTTTGCTTTAAATTTTTTATCCATCTAATAATTATTTTTATGACAATATAATAACGTGAAACGAAAATTGGCAATCACATCTGTCATAAGACAATTTAATAAAGAAATAGGCCATAACACTAAATCAAAAGTTACGACACGCACCTACCGATCGCGTAAACAAAATATTTTGTTGGAAAATGATCGCACGTGTGTGGAAATAAACATCCAATTAACATTGTGCAAAAAAAGCGGCCATTAAGTCATCGTGATAATAAATTAGACTTTCTGCCCCGATCTTGACCTCTTTGTGAGTTAATTTTAAGATGCGTAATGAATGACAATCAAAATTAATTTCGTTCGTATCAATATAGCACTGTAAAGCTAAATATAAATAAACAAATGTGCAGGGAACATTCTATCTTGCAAGTTTTATAGGTAATCAACCTACATAAGCCATCTAACTGTAAAAAAAAAATCTCATCTCCTAAATAATAAAATAATAAATTTAATAGTACATTATTTTTACGGTAGGAGCTAAAATACGAAAGGGGATAAAAGAAAACTCATTTTAAACAAAAATAAGTCTGATAATCTTGTTAAAATTGAATGCAAACAACGAGTAGACGTAATAGAAGATAAGAATCTGCTATATCAATTTCAAAACTGTTTTCATTACAGCTTTTTCCCCGAACAAGCACTTTTCGCGTCGACCGTACACAGACGGCAGTTACCACTTAAACTTTATGGTATCGTAATTTTGCCAAAATGTATTCTAATTCTATTGTCTTACGACTGTTTTTGTATTACACTGATCACTTTCACTCCTGGACTGTCTTGTAGATAATATTCAACGACCCACAACCACTTTTAGGACTATTTACGTGCATTAGATTGATTATATTATGAATTGTGTTTTAGCCATTTCGCATTGTCTTAGATAAATAACATAGACTGTAATAGGTACTCGTACAACTCCATTAGTTATCTGACCTTGAATGTTTTCAAGTTATTTCCGCGACTATGCCTACTTAGTTGTTAAATCCACACTATGCTTTCGCCTTTTGGCCGGTGCTAGCTAAGTACAGTCGAATTGAAATAACTTTTTCAACTACTATTTTATACAAATTAGGAACGCAATTTGAAAACTCATTGTGCGTTGTTAAAAAGGTAATAAACTCGCCCATGATACATCGCTTGTGTCTTTTGAACACTCGTATCTCAAAATAGTGTTGTAAAGAAAAGTGTTCGGAGGACTAACACGTCGTACACACAAACAATACACTAAAAAAAGTTATTTCAAATAAACACGAACCCTTCGCTTGCGTATGTACAGTTGGAGTTGATATTAATTTATTTGATGTAATGTGCGGTGGGCGCCGGGCGCATGCGCCGGCCGCCGCACCGCGAACATTCTGGACGCCAGTTTTTATGTGTTTATATATTCTAATTTTATTGTTTTCTTTATTTGCGTCCCACTTTTGTTTGGTTCGGAGCACGGCATTGTTCCCCGTCGTAAACGCCGATTTAGATGATAAAATGAAAATGTTGTATGAAATTTTTATTTGGTATGCGTAATTTCTTTGTCTGTCTGTCTGTACTGTTTTACTGTAACATGTTTAATTTTATTGTAGTTATATAATTAAAATTAAGTAAATATTACGAAACTAGTATCACAGATGTTTCTGTATGATGAATTTGTTACTTTTTAATGTTTCTAATAATATATTAATGTTATTAAGTTGCAACGTGTGTTGTTTAGATGGCTGTGATTATAAAAACTACTATTGACGCAGTTTTCATATAAAATGTCATTCAATTAGAGGTGAAAAATGAAACAAGCCACGTAATGCGTTTAGTGTCAGCTCAGCCGACTTGTGTAAAACAATTACATTTTATGGCTGATTTCAACATTTATATTAGAATTGAAAAAAAAAAATGGTTTTCATTAATTTTATTGTTTTAAATCACAAAGTAAGTTATTCTATAATTAAATTTAAAATAAGACACGAGTTTTGAGTTATAAGTGGCGCAATGAGAACTCTCGTATCGGCTTCGAGACCAAACCTGTTTTTATCGCGAATTAATATTAATAATGAATACTTGAAACGGGCGCGATTGTGAGTTGTATAGTTGTAATTAAGTGCGATTATAGCGGCACCGGCAATTACTGACAATGTCTGCGGCTTGCACCGGCATTATGCTGGCGCTCGGCGACGCTCGGGGCCCGTCGGAACTGCTCGGCTTGACTTCTTCGAAGGCGATACAATGCGTCGAGTATTTTAAAATTAGGATTGTTTGATCGATAGGTATATTAATCTGTTGTTTAGCATTAAATTTTAAAATTAAAAGTTGGTTCGGTTTATTCGCGCGACTGTACTAACGTTAGTGACTTTTTGTTGGACTTTTTGTCAACACTACTTATTAATTTCTGCAAGTGACGATACATTACATGCACGCGCTATACGCAAACATTCAAGTGAACAATAAATAAGAGAGCACTTCTCATAATGGCCGAGTAACTTTTGCATTTGGCAGTAGTTCAATAGATGTATTTGTATTAAATAAGATGAATTACTGCCTAGATATTACTAGATCATCTGTGATCGCACTGTGTTGTGATGCAAATAAATGCCATTCACAGCAGGGGTTATTTATTTATTATAAACTTTATTCTGGATTTATTTTCTTTATTTTGAGTCATTCTGTTAGCCTGTGAGAATCTCATATTTTCAAATTATGATGTAAAAAATCATGCCTCATGCACCTCATTTAAAGGGATTAAAATATAGTAAACTTGATAATTCAACAAATATAAGTTTGTGTAATATATACCTTTTGTTTAACATCCGTAAATTCATGTTGTGTTCTGAGCTACTTTCTCTATATTCTACAATATATAAGGAGTAAAACTTGCGAAAAGTCTTCAAAGCTCTGCAGGAAGTAGGTATTATAATAATGACTTGTCGATGGATCGCTGTGGGAGCATAATGCTAAGTCATTCCATCGATCAATATTCGAGGTTAAGCAGCTCTCGTTTGCGGCGGGTCGTTAAAAATAGGGGCGGAAGCGCCGAAATATCGCGAGCTGAGCCTGTCCAAGCGAATATTTCAAAACTTACTTACAAAAACAAGAAATGGTTTATTTTTAAAGATTTAAATCAGTCATATTTTTCCTTCTTATAATGTGATAATTTGAGACTAATTAAACCTTTTAAGATAACTTAGACGTTCGTTATATTGACAAATAATTATTATATGAAGAGACTCTAAATAAATAATAAATAAAACCGTAGGGACCCAGCAGGGTAGGTGACCGCTAAGTTTGACAAAAATTGTAAGTGTTTAAACACACTATGCCGAAAAAACGCGACGGAAGTTCCGCGGCTGATTTCACGTTCCGATGTATTCGGCTGACATGACACACCATAAGTGCCGAACTTACGCGGCTGAAATTCAGATGCGTAGCTTTGTGTATACCAAGGATTTTCTATACCCTACGGATAAACTGGATTGATTACAAAGCAATATTACAAACTCTAAAGTGTACTTTATTCCCATTGACTTTAAGTTCATACGTTTCATTGACAAGCAAAAGGGGAAAAATGTACCGAGCAAGACAACGACAAAGAGGTGGTGTGTCCCTTTCTTACCTCTATTTTAAGTAGGGTAACCATAAATTTACTAACTTAATTGTTATTATTTTTGTCACTGTAGTATTTTATATAAATAATGCTCTAAATTTTTATATATCGACGTTAAAGTACCAATAACTCCTAACTGTCTGTGAAACCTGAAAAAATAGTTTAATTTATTGAGAAGTTAAAAATTTGCAATTAATTTATTTATTGAGGATAATAATGTCTGGTTTAGTTATTATACTGCTTTAATATATTTTATATTTGTTTCTCTAACCACTTGTGTTTTATAACTAAACCAGAAGTTATTAGTATCCTATGTTTAGCAGGTAATCATGAAATAGACACGTTGGGTTTAGATAAGAGGTATTTCCACATTTTAATTTAATGCAGTTTTAACAAAAAAATCACTTCGGAGATTTTACTAAAACATGCGGAAACACTTAAATTCATAGCGGTAAATTAGATTTTCTCGAAAAAATATTTTTAGGAGGTATTGGTATTTCACGATCGATATATATGTCAGAAGCGGTCGTAATCGTATCGTGATATATATATCGTACTTATGCCTAAGGCATTAAGTCCGCCTCTGAACCTTTATGTGCATAAAGTATGAACAAATAAATAAATATTATTTTTTGAACGTATAAGTTTATAATGTAATGTATTAATAACATCTTGAACATCTTTAGAACAGAATGTCTCGTAGTACGATCTAGTCTATGGACACACTAGTAGAAAGAGATAATAAACCTTTACCCATCTCTTTTCGTTTTTGAACGTATAAGTTTATAATGTATTAATAACATCTTGAACTTCTTTAGAACAGAATGTCTCGTAGTACGAACTAGTCTATGGACACACTAGTAGAAAGAGATAATATACCTTTTTATATCGAAAAGTTTACATCAGTCGTAGAGATGGGTTGTAACAGGTTAAACACGATATCTGTTATCACTGTTAGTGTTACTTATAAAAAACAGATCCAAATATCTGTTATTAAATAACAGCCTGTTATTTTTCTACGTATGCGTATTTAACTTCTTGAGTAGCGTAATTAGAGACACAATAGTAAGACAATAGCGCACGACCGCCGGCGTTCGTGCGGGGATCAACAGCTTAAATCTCAATTAAATATCTTCTTTTTGATAACCGCCTGTTATTTTTGTACGTATACGTATATATCTCATTTGAATATCTTCTTTTTGATTTTCTCCGAAAATCCGATTTTCGACTTTAAATAATTCGAAAATCAGATTTTTGAGACTTCAACTCCAACATAATGTAAAAGATTAGACAGAGAACTAAAATAAACTTATTTTTTACAACGTACACTATTTTAGGTACTTAATACCAAAACTATAAAACGAATAACCTGAACTAAAACAGCTAAACTTATACATAAACTAAATTAACACTAGGACGCCGTAAACAAACACTGATAAACAGAGAAATCTTCCCGAAAATTTTAAAATTACAATTCACCACTGCTTTCGTTTTAGAACAAGAAGAAAAATTCAAAATTTGAAAAAATGTCAATAAACAAATCAGCCTAATAAATAACTTTCAGTTGAATATTGAATATGATCTTTAAAATTAGGAAAGTAAAGTCGTAAATACACAAAACATTTTTCAACCCATCCCATCTAAAGTCAAACCAAAAATAATAAGGGCGTCCTGATCTGACGATCAATGTAATTATGTTTGGTAGCTTGGCAAACTTAAAAAAATAATTAAATAAATAATACTGTATCTGTCAACAAATACCAACAAATTTGGCAAAATACTCTCATTAGAATTGATTTACATATTGGTTGGTCAGAAAATCGTGAATTCCTTTAAAGTTTTTTGATTAATTCTGTTAAACCAAAAAATAGATGCGATTATAAAATTACAATTCACTTATTTTGAGATATTTAAATTTAATTTTTTATTGCTTTCGTGTTGCAATAAAAAAATAAATTTATGTTCACTTTTGCGTTGGCAGGTTTAACACAATTTTTAAATAATTATTACGGACCCATTTTTTAAAATTGTATCACAAATTGCCATAAAGAAAATAAAATAAATTAATAGTTTTTTTTATAATGGTCACTGGTCAGTAACAGGCCAAGTAACAGGTAATACAACTAAATTTTGGAGTCACTTTTTCGTTACTATTTGTTCTTGTAACCGGTGGCCGCGGTGGCGGCGGCGTACAACACCGCCATTTTTTGGCCGGAGGCCGCAAGCGGGGGGCGCAGCACGATGCACTCCAGGACAGCGAACTGCCGCTGGACCCGCTCCTGGAACTGCTGCTGCTGCCGGAAAACAGCCAGCTCTTGCCGCAGCAGGGTCAGCACCTCACTCCCGCCTGGGGCAGGGGCTGGGACCGACTTTGCCCCTGCTTGCGTCTCCCTTTTTCCGCCACCTCAGGGCCAGCGGCCCGGAGACCGGCCAGGTCTGCCTCGAGCCGTCCAATCCTTTGATTCAAGGATTTTTTGAGGGGCTCCAAAACTATCCCCAGTGCCTCTATAATTGAGGTCGTGGCCTGGGGGATAGAATACCTTTTGCGAGACCCTCTCCCTCTTCTTTGCAACGCTCTGTACGGCGGCCGTCACGGCCTCCTTAAATTGGGCCAGTGACTACTCCATGCCGTCTGGCTCACTGCCAGGAGGCTCTGGCTCCGAGGGGCCGGCCTGACCACTGGGTGCCCCGGTGTAGCGCCCGTCTCTGGCGGTTTTCAGGGATGGCCTGCTCCCCTTTACCGTCTTTTGGCCCACACCACGCTCAGCGGTGGAGATTTTGCAAGCCGATGCACCCAGTTCATCATCGGATGATGTCCTCCGGCCATCCCCCAACAAGGGGCGTTTGAGGAACTGGGTCTTGGAGCCACCTCCAAATTGGAGGTGGAAGAGTCCACACTCTTCCACCTCCAATCTCTCCGAGTTGAGCAAAGACGCGGCATCGGAGTCCGACGCCGTGTCTCCGCTCACCTCCCTGAGGCCGAAGCTCCTGCCGGCCTCTGCAGGACCCATCGGCGCAGCGGACGTGCTGGGAATAGGACCTTGGCACTCCACGCTACCAGTGGGTGAGTAACAGATCCCTATGGGATCTGACGCGCTCTTTGCCCCCCCCCCCCAGAATACGAAGGGCATACCAAGCTCTGCTTGGTGAGGGATTCTCCTCTTGCGAAGCAGTCGGTACCCTCCTGGGGTAGTAAATTCTTTAGAGACGCGTCCATAATCTTGCTGAACACAGCTTTGCCTTTATTGTGGGGTGGGGTCCCCAGTAAGCAGGTTCGCCATCTTTGTCATGTCTGATAAGCAGACACATACCAGAGGCAAACCTACTCTTTAAAACCACTGTTCGGTCACTGTCGGTGTTCCTGGACAGTGCACCCTCCATGGCGGTCCGTCTGGACTCCAGCTATATGTGTTCCTCTTGGTCTGGTCTCTCAATTGGGGCGTTCCGGCATGAGTAGCTCTACCGGCATAGCCCTCAAGATCACAGAGACACGCAAGCCCCACCACGACGACAATGCGGGAACACAGTTGGTGGGGAGAACATGACACGTCACAATAAAGAACTTATTGGGATATTTCCGATTTCTAATTCATTATTCAGCCCTTCAGGTAGACATGGATGCACGATGCGAATGCACGATCGTCATTTTGCTACATAATTCATATTAATTAAGAGGCGATGGAATAATAATTCGGACTACTAATAATAGCGTTGCGTTAAACTTTGCATATTTGGAGCTCAGGCTTTTAACGTGTGTGAAATATGACGAGAGGTGCTAGACAACCAACGTAACATATTATCTGTGACTAGCACTTTGCCAGCGACTTCGTTAGCGAGGAAGTTTTAACACCCCTTAAACCATATTTTGAGGGTAGTTTAAAATAAACTAATAATGACACTCTTTATTATTCATTTCAGTAAAAAAATGTGCTAAATTTGAAGTTTATTAACCCAAGAAATAAAAATCCTCCATTATTTAAAATCCCTAAAATTGTTCTATTGGGGGTAGTTCAAAAAACAAATAATGACTACCAAAATTAAAATTATTTACTATTTGTGCTAACTTTCGAGTATATCGTACACGGAATGAGATTTACATACAAACGAAATTCTAACTTTTCACACCGTAAAAGGTTAAAGGATATTGACATGGTTCGGACCAAGTGCTGCCCAGGAATGAAAGTAGCTCCATTGGTATCTTAGTATTAATTTACACTAAAATATATATATATAAAGAAAACATCCCAAGAAAACCAAATAAAAACAAGTTTTGTTTTTAATAAATATTTTTTAAATTATGTTTCATGTATCAAAACCAGTGTAAGTGTAGAGCAGTAGTGGCCGAGTGGTAACGGCCCCGACTTACGAGTTGTAGGTCGCGGGTTCAAACCCAGCCAGGCGCATTACTTTGTGTAATTTATTGCATCACCACTGCTCTCAAAACGGTGAAGGAAAACATCGTGACGAAACCGGCATGTCCTAGAATAGAACCAAAAATTCGAAGACATGCGACATTCACCAACCCGCATTGGGCCCGCGTGGTGGATTACGGCCCATTCCCTCTTCTAGAGAGGAGGCCTGAGTCCCAGCAGTGGGAACATTAAAGGGCTGATTATGCTATGTATCAAAACCGATCGAGTTAGTGTTTAGAGATAGTGTTTAATGTAGTCGAATATTCCTCAAGTTGGCCTCAATCTTATCCTTGGCGGCAAAAAACTTGATGGTATTGCGGAAATAATATTTCTAGATAACTTTCGATTGAAAATAGCAGTGGGGCACTCGTGTTAAAACTCTCTCAGGTAGATTAAGCTCAGCTGTATAATATGCAGTAGGTAAGAAAAATAAGAGAATTATATATAATAAATTTATTCAGAGTTAAAATTTGGTTAAAAAGTTAAAATTTAAAAAATAAGAAAATGGTAAAATATTACAAAAAATTTATAGCTGCGCGGTATCTTCTCAACCAAAATATCACAGCGTCTCAAGGCGAAAGTCTATGACCGATGCGTGTTGCCAGTGATGACATATGGCACTGAAACATGGTCGTTTGCAATGGGCCTCATCAGAAGGCTCACGGTCACCCAAAAGGCAATATAAAGGGCTAATGCTCGGAGTTTCCTTGCGTGATCGCATAAGGAATGAAGATAAGGAGAACCAAGGTCGCCAACATAGCCCGAAGAATCGCCAAACTTAAGTGGCAGTTGGCTGGGCACATTGCTCGTAGAACGGATGGTCGATGGGGCCGAAAGGTCCTAGAGTGGCGACCGCGCACCGGAAAACGCAGCGTTGGAAGGCCTCCCACAAGGTGGACCGACGACCTGGTGAGAGTTGCGGGAATGTGGTGGATGCGAGACGCACAGGATCGGTCGTTGTGGCGACGCTTGTGGGAGGCCCATGTCCAATAGTGGACGTCTTTCGGCTGAAATGATGATGATGATGATGAAAATAGTTACATAAAATCTTAGGAATAGTTACAAAGGTATAGCTATGTTACGTGCCTGTACTAGGGTAAACCTGTATCACAGGCGGTAGAAGCTCTTACACTATGGTTTTTAGGACAATAAAATACATAACAATATTTATATATTCAAAAAATATACAAACAAAATCACGAAAAAGTAAAAATAAAATAAAATAATTTATAATGTTTTATACTTAGTTTACATAAACACTAAAAGTCACAATAATTATGTTATTTCGTATTTTAAAACTGTTTTTTGCACTTTATTGGATATTTACACACACATGATTTTGCGTCAGCAGAATGAATAATTGGGTTAAAGTCGAGGTGGCGTTAATACTGAAGAATTATGTTTACATTGGACAAACATGCTTAAATATTAAGTAAAACGATGGTTTGTAGGTTAGCATATTGGAATTTTGAGTTAGCAGTAAGCGACACACGGAAGTCTGACTTTGAATATGACGCTCTAGGCGCCCTCATAATCGATTGAGTTTATGTATCTATATTCCGCTATTTTTCTAGCAGGACACTCAGCGTCTCCCGTTTCATGGTTGGAGGACTTTTTGAAGCGAGAGCAACTTGCACATTTCGGTTAGTCCGCTTTCTTTGACACTCAGACACCGAGTGTCCTGTCTCACCGCAATGGCCACACGTTGAGTTAACTTCTCTACAGGTTTTTGCTGCATGTCCATACTGCTGGCATTTGTAGCATCTCGTAACCAGGGTGAAGTCACAAAGTAAATGACAGAAAGTGACAGGGTGAAAGTGGCAGGACGTCCAATTTAGGAAAATCCTTGACTGGGAAATTAGGGCTCTTCGTATGTTGGCTGGAACTTAAACCACGTAGTTACAGTCTGTGAATCCTTTTTCCCCGATTTGTGACTTAATTTAACCATGGTCAAAAAGGACTCCATGGAAATCGTTGGAAAATTTTCGACTACATTCTGTTTGTAAATGCACCTTAAGACTTCAGTTTCAGCCAAAGAGGACGGTACTCCAACAACCACGATCCGGGGTTTGCGCTTACTGGGTTCGTCGGCGGTTAGGCCAGATGTAGATTGCTGGACTACGTACTTAATTTTATCCGCGTCATCCTTTGTCTCTGTGCTGATTTTAACGCCTCCGTTTTTAGTCTTACGAACACCACGTATATTTTTTTTTTAGATGGGAAATCATCTAATTATTATTATTATCCTTATCTATATATTTCGAGTATCAAAGACTAATTTTAGTTACATAATCACATACAGACAATCCATACTTCCATACTTAATATTATAAATGCAAAAGTAACTCTGTCTGTTACGCTTTCACGCTTAAGTCGCTGAAACGATTTTTATGAAATTTGGTACAAAGATAGACTAGAGCTGGAGAAAGGACATAGACTATAAATTATCACGCTATTTGCTATGGGGGATGAGTAATATTGCAAATTGTACTGTAACTCATTTCGCGCTAGCTTTAATTATTGAATGTAAATTGAATCGTACTGTTTAGATTTCACGATTTAATATTTTGTTCTTCACCTGATTAATTGTAATAATATTCCTTAATGGTCTATTTTTACCCTTTCAATCTTTTTATTTTTTTTTATTCTTTCCTTACACCACTTTCTAGTTAACCTAGTTTTATAAATGCCGTGAAACTCTGTAATTGGTTTAAGTGATAATTGTCATCATTCCGCTATCAATGTGCAGCGTGTGTAGACTTCACTTTTACATGATCTTTCACGCAGCTACATTGGGCTGTTCATTGATAGTGGGGTGGGCCTTCTTAACCCATGTAAATTTACAAATAAAATAAATAAATTGCATTTTTTCGGTATTGAACGATTGCCGCGAGTTTGATCCCCAGCTGCGGATACCTTTTAGTTACGGAAATTAACATCTAAGATGAAAATCATCACGCTATCATCGACAAGGAGCCAAGCAGACAATTATGAAGAATTATATATAAGAACGCCTATTTTGAAAACAAGTCATCGAAGACCGTAGAGCTATGGTTTAGTACTTTGACTTTCACGTTAGACGATGTTAGTTCGACTCTCAGATAGTTGGTTTTGGTTTTTTACTGTAAGCACAAAATTCTAACATATTGTTTTGCAATCCTATTACTTTTTTTATTGAGTCTAGTTTCTAGATGTAAGAAAGAAAGAAATAAAAACAGTTTATTTATGCGAAGATCAGCACTTTCGAAACATTTTGGCAGACACTGGCCTTCAAAACCCAACGGTCATGCATACGTCGACATCTGGACGTTGCCTCCTTGCAGTGAGTGGTGACCAACACTGGAACAACCATCTGAGGGAGACCAGTTTCAGGGATAACCCTAATCGGCTGCTACATTTGCTTACCGTCATTTCATATCTCGTTATTTAGTAGTTCTCTCATATATCGTCATTTATTATTATTTTTATACATTTATTTATCTCAGTACCCTAAGGTCCTAGACCTTTGGAAGGCGTACGAGGAGCCGAAACCAACTCGCAGAGGCCCTTTTAGACGCTTTTAATGGAAATTGGTACAAACCGGTGATTATCCCTGTACGCACTATGCTAGTGCATCCAAGGACAACCCCCGGTTGGTAGGAAACTATTGCGACATATGGAAAACTAAGATATAAGGCTATGGTTTTTGGAGTCTTAAGTGGACTGGTTACCAGGAACTATGTTAAGACTATGGCCACTGCTTAAACAATGTTATTAATATCCATCCACAAAAGGCAGGGGGTGACTTGCACACTCAATAAATGGGCCCCCATAAACGGTCGCTAGCACGAAGTGACGTAGCAACAAGAGGGCAACATATCCTGAGGTGCTTGAGGAGTGGAGAGGTATACCACGGCTATCAGGACAATCCCGGAAGTACGGTCAAGATCCCTACCAGCACCTTACTGGATTATACATCCTTCTCCCGAGCACATTTGCTCTTGCGAATCTCCACTCAAGCCAGCCAATAAAGGCAAGAGATAGGTGGGAGCTCTGTTCCTCGTCAGTGTTCACTACGGCCGGCCAATAAAGGCAAGCCGGAGATGAAGAACAAGAATTTTCCTGGGAGATCGGGTCCGTGGGGTCGCTAATGCCCAACAGTTCGCCACAAAACTGCCCTGCGGATTTATTATTATTATTTCGTTGTTTTATGGGGACACAAGCTCAGGGTTGTTGTGGATGTTTTGAGAGGTTTCTGTTTCGGATTGGACGGGAAGTACCCTGATATTACGATTTTGCGAATCATTTGGAGGAAACGGTGGAGTATGCTTTGATCCCGGTTGGGTGGAACACCGCTGTGTCCTCGTGGAGGCGATCGGCGGTGGCGACTACAGCCTGCGTTTTGCCATCAAAGTACGAGTTCGGTTGGGCGGAGATACACGCGCTCAAGATTTCACCGAAATTCATTTAGAAGTTGGACTCTTCATAGGATAGTTCCTATTTATGGAAAAACATTCGTCTGATATATGGAGACGTCAGTCAAATATACACCAAAAATACTGGGTAAATAAATAAGTAATTCAAACTCCCAAAAAGATCAAGCTGCAACAATGCAAGCATGCATGCTCTAGCAAATTCTTTGTAAGTACTGTTGTGGAGAAAGATGACATGCCCGTAGGTTTTGGATTAGTTTACGGCTTTGCACTATCAGTGCACGTTTTCCACCTAAAGGTCGGTGTCCCGATTATGCTTCTTCGTTTACATTTGCCAAAGCTGTGTAAGGATCAAACTCTGCAGAGAAATATTAATCTCGCAGCCCAAGCAGACATCGGCCCTAGAGGGCCCTGTCCATTGGCTAACATCTCTATGAGTCACGCGTGGAATACATCGCGCCGTCGACTCGGGCTTACTTTAACCAGTCGGCCGGACGGTACTACCGCAAGCCCGTGTTTGCGGTGGCTGGGAATCGCCTCACGGCTTCTGACACCCGGTGCGTCACCTACAGTGACGACTGGGGCGTGAGATTGTCCTATCCCTCATAGTTTCAGTCACCTCCTTCGATCGCGTTGGTGCTTCACTGAAAGAGGTGACTGGTTGGCATTTTATTTTATTTCTTGGGGAAAACAAACAATAACATATAGGGAATTACATAAAAATGGCTTAGAAATAGTGACACATGTGATATCAACAACGTTCTCCACATATAAAAACGTGAGATACTGAGAGATAGATGCTTGGTGAGATTTTCACCGCCAATCGCTTCCACGAAGACACTGCGGCGCTCTGGCCAAGTGGGGCAGACTTCCACCGTACGCTCCATCGATCCGCACAATGGTGACACCCGGGCGTTTCTCCACTCTTAATTCGATACAGGTACCTCCCGAAACACCCACATCCGGTAAGTCAAGCACAAAGAGAGACGCCGTGGCGCCTCTGTAGCCACTCCTCAAAGAGAGGAATTACCGCCGCAATTGTGGCGTGCTCACTGTGGCCCTGAAACGAAAAAGGCAACTGAAGGAAGACACGTGGGTTTTAGTCAGTAAAAGTCTGACACTCTCTGACACGCTCCGCCCAGAGTGGAAGAAGTATTTGATGATTTACTAACAGAACCGCAAACCATCACTTTTTTTTTTGACAGCCTACATTTAAAAGTATTTATTTAGTGTTACTAAAAATATACTACGCTTTTTTCTGACAAACAAATCATTTAAAAATCATACAACGTTCTTTTACCAGAACATAAACCAGACACATACATAAACTAATGCCTTTTCCCTTGGGGTAGGCAGAAACGCCAACTGTTACGACCCTTACGTACTCTTTCGGTTCATTGCCATTCATATATCTGGACATAATACATACGATATGTACGAGTACATAACATATCTCCTGAAGATAATTTGCCATTAACAATTAACCGTTTTATGTGAAAGTAAAATAAATAATTTCGATGCTTTTGGAATAAATTACAAGCACAGAATTATTATACAGTTTTACGAACTTAACGCGGACGAGGTCGCGGGCAACACCTAGTAGTATGTACCATAAAATCACATACAATTGAAATGTTAAAATTAAAATAATGACAATGATAAAATAACCATATGATATTGTATTAATGACATTTCCCGCCCTTTCGTGTCAGACTTTTACTGACGAAAACCCACTCCTGTTCCTTCTTTGCCTTTGTTCCAGGGCCCCGGGGTTCTCTTTCGCATCACCCGTGGCCCCAGTAGGCTTCGATCCTGCTGTGGGCCCCTACTAGGGCTTTCAATACCGGTAGACGGTAGACTAGCCAATACCGTGATTACGGTATTATAAATATTAATATATATTATTGCAGTTTGTTGTAATAAGTAGTACGAAATTGAAATTATCTAAACATGTAAATAAAACTCTCTTATTTTCCTTAAACTTGTGTGTTTGCCAATAAATAAATTATTGTTATTATTTAAATTAACGTGTCTGTTTACTGTATTGACTTTAAAGAGACTCTCCTCAGAGTTTATTTCGGTTTTTCTTCTCAGGGCTGTCAGCTAGGGAACACCCGCCTCATCTAAGTTTAAATTAACGAAAAAAAATCAATGTAATAGGAGGTTCTCAATTCGGTTGTATTTTTTTATCATTATTTTTTTTTTTGTTACCTCAGAACTCCGTTGTTTATGGACCAAATTGCAATTCTTTTTCCCCTTAAAGGATATGCTTCCAGATTAGTCCCGATTTTTTCAAAATCCAGTTCTGATGATGGGATCCATGAGGAATCGAGGGAACTCCTCAAATATTATAGGCAACTATATAGTAATTTTGGTATTTTCATCGAGAACAGTATTTACAGTTATAAAGTAACATTTGATGAAGTGGAACTGTTGAAGAAGACCAGAAATGGCCAACGTAACTTGATACTCACATAGATATCACAATGAAGATTGTTATACGACTATGACAATACAAATAAATAAATGGTTCTGAATAGTTATGTTGAAAATGGTATCATCGAAGTGACCTGATGATGATGATGATGGAGTCGGAAGATAGGCACCGGAACTCCGTAATTAATCAATGTATCCTAGCCGTGTTTGGGTTTATTAGAATTGTCATGAGATGCACTTTGTCTGAAAGGTACTATCGAAATGATCTGATGATGGAGCCGGAAGGTGGATGGGAACTTCATAATAGAATAATGAGAAATAGGTACTCTGGCTATAAGTGTATCACAACTAAAAAGTGTGAAATAAAATTTTTTTTCCAAAAAAAAAAACTACCGACTTCACTACAAAAAACAAAACACTAAAACCATCAAAATAACTTTAATTTCGAAGTCGGTGTTAAATAACAAGCAAACAATACCAGAAACACCGACTGAGGACGTCGTGACGTCTTTACCGCCATAATTATGGTGTGCACAGAACTTTATTTCCATTTCGTTGGACCATAGCCCGAACCAGGACCTGACGCGAGAGGTCGCTGCCGCCGATTGCCTCCACGTGGACACGGCGGTGTTACTTTGTAATTCCCGCGTAGAGCCTCCGGCAGGAGGCGTCTGGACCCCCTAGGTTGGCCAGGAGCCGCTTGAGGGCAGCCCCAGTCCAATCCAATTTCGGAGCCAGACGTCGGAAGTGCTCCTCGATTTTCCATCGGCTGTCGAGGACGAGTTCCAGATACCTCATCGTTGACTCGACTCCGATGTGAACTCCTCCTACCGTTAGCTGGGAACTTGGTGGTGGCGCGTTGCGAGGGCCATGAAAACACATGGCCTCGGACTTGTGCAGTGCCACCTCGAGTCCTAACTGCTGGATCCTCTCCACGACTGTTGCAACCCCGCGTGTCACTAGTTCGACCGCCGCCTGGTACGACTCTCCTTGCTCCAGGACCATCGTGTCATCTGCGTAATAGACCACGCTGACCCCGTTGAGGAGGTCGCCGCGTAGCACGTAGTCGTAGATAACATATTTATTTTCCTAATATGGGTACAATAAAAATAAAAAAACACTGAAAAGTGAAAAATAACTTTAATTTCCGAAGTCGGTGTTAAATAACGAAGAGACAAAACTATTGTAGAAACACCGACTTCCGAAATTAAAGTTATTTTGCCCTTTTCAGTGCTTTTTTTTACATTGAAGTCGGTCGTATTTTTTAAAAAGTTTTTTATTTTACACTTTTTAGTTATGGTACCACCACTAAAAAGTACCCCTTAGCCATACTTAAATACCTAATAGCCAAAGTGCATCTCATGACAATTCTAATAATACCAAACACGGTTAGATTAAATTAATTTATTACAGAGTTCCGGTGCCTAACTTCAGACTTCATCATCAGATTAGTTCGATATATTCCCCTTCTTCATTCAGTCAGTCATCGACTACACGTATAAATAAAGCAATATTACTTGTCACGACAGTTCTGCTGTGATCCTTTGAGGAGTTCTGTTTCATATCTTCGAAGTTCATGATCAGATCATAACAATATTTCTATGGGACCAACTCGAAAGCATAACCATTCAAACAAAAAAAAAATATTTAAATCGGTCCACAATTGACCGAGAAATCGGTGAACATACATAAAAAAAAGTCATACATTCAGCCGAACATAGAACCTCCTCTTTTTTGAAGTCGGTTAAAAAACAGACATCACTCACCTTCGGTTTGCCGACGACATTGTAGTCATGGCTGAGACTACAGAGGAGCTCAGTACAATGCTTGGTGACCTCAGTAGAGCTTCCGAAAGTGTGGGACTTAAAATGAACATGGACAAACCCAAAGTCATAGTAAACAGCCATGTAGCACCCACTCCTATCAAGATCGTAGACTACGTTTACCTGGGACAGATGGTCCAGTTGGGTAGGTCTAACTTCGAGAAAGAGATCAATCGTCGAATCCGACTCGGCTGGGCAGCGTTCGGGAAGCTGCGCGGTATCTTCTCGTCCAATATACCACAGTGTCTCAAGACGAAAGTCTATGACCAGTGCGTGTTGCCAGTGATGACATATGGCCCCGAAACGTAGTCGCTTACAATGGGCCTTATCAGAAGACTTAAAGTCACCCAAAGGGCAATGGAAAGGGCTATCCTCGGAATTCCCTTGCGTGATCGAATCAGGAATGAGGATATACGCAGGAGAACCAAAGTTACCGACATAGTACGAAGAATCGCCAAACTTAAGTGGCAATAGGCAGGGCACATTGCCGAAAGGTTCTGGAATGGCGACCACGTACCGGAATACGTAGCGTTGCAGTTGGAAGGCCTCCTACAAGGTGGACCGACGGTGGATGACCTGGTAAGGTTTGCGGGAATCCAATGGATGCGGGACGCACAGGACCGTTCATTATGGCGACACTTTGGGGAGGCCTGTGTCCAACAGTGGACGTCTTTCGGCTGAAATGATGATGATGATGACACGAAAAATTGGTATGGGTCAGTCGTGTAGTCAGTCAGACATTTTTTTTCTGGTGTGAGGTCGTGCATGTTGCGTATTTCCGTAAGGAGTATGAAGACCCCGTTTAGATTCTAATATCATCCTAATAAGATATTAACTAATCTACTAAGTCTATTGGTTCTCAGTGATGCTGGGATTGGCTTCCAATCTAACAGGACGCAGTTAAATATTCAACTGAATATTATTATTGCATACTCAACTGAGTATTTTACATAAAGCGACTAGAGTTTCAGATTCTATGGATTCTTATATTGTCGAAATAAAATCCAGTCAAAATCTTAAAGTTATAAATGAAGTCAAATGAGCATTAGGCCTTCATCACAATTCCGCTTAAATTACGCGAATCTACGGATCGATGCGAACAACATTTTACGTTCTATTTCCGATGAAACGCGAAACCGACACGAGCATCAGCCATAATAAATTTCTTGTCTTATAAAAATAAAACTTTTCTTTTTGCTGGCGCGGGCGGCGTCACAGTGTGCCATCGATCAGCGTGTTAACGCTTCCGCGTGCGATTCTCCTCTCTTATTAATTACTATGATCAATGTTTCACCAATCCATTGTTCTTCACAAATTTTAACAAATAAAATAACGTGTGCCTAAAACATCTCGTGTGTATTGAGTTAGAACGCAAGTTCATTAGTTCTTTAGCTGTTTTTGTAAAGATCAAACAAAGTTAACAAAGAAATTAAATTTTAAGCACTCGTTTTAGGAATATCGTAACACACGTGTGTTTCTTAACATTTTATTGGGAGACCTAACACGGACGTGATTAAATATTTAAGTTACATTAGAGTTTTGTTTGATTTGTTGCACTTGTAGTTGAATTGTCCTACTGTTAGGGGTGTGCTGTGGCGAGGTGCAGCGGGTGGGTTGGAGGCATGGGGGTTCGCCCTGGGCCCGGTAAAGTTGTGAATTGGCCGCGCACACAGACTCACGGAACATTATCGTGATTCATATCGTTTATAATTTTATATTATGTTAAAGCGGGGCGGCGGGGGAATGGATATTAAAAATACAAGAGCCCCGCGCCCCGGCACCGTCTGCATGGTAACCGACATTGTTTGTATTCAAACTATTGATCCGCTTTTAAGTTTGTAGACATCTTAAGTTTTCGGATCGCGAATTCGGAATTGATTGGAGGAGGTACGTTGATTGCAGAAGCGTTTTGTTTAGTTTTAGGTTTGTTAAGGTTTAGTTAGAAATCCATTTAATGAATTGAGTTTTTCATAAAGAGACATCTTTTATTTGACGTGTTTAGATACTCCATATATGTTAAAAAAAGTGTTAATAATTGTACTCATTAATTTTAATAAACCAAGAAATATCTAAACATATTAAGTAAATTAAATGTGACCACATTAAATCGATCGATTAAAAGACGAATATCACAGTCGCACGTGTGCAGCCGCCCTTACGACTTCATCAGCTGTGCACGTTTTTCGCCCTTCCCCATATAAAATATTTAAACACTCATTTTATTTATACTTGGGTGCGACATCCGGTACTACTCGCAAACTCGGCAACATACTTGCGACTTGCGAGTTACTTAGCCCAAATAAGGACCACTGTTTTCTAATTAAAAAGCGATATTCCTAATAAAAACATTCAATATTCTTCCACGCCTAGCGCGTCAAACGCGCTTTTATGCGGTCATAAACAATTTCTTAATGGCATCCTTTATGTTTACACTTTATTGTGTATTGAAAAGCTATAGTAACAACGTTTTTTTTATTCATAAATTAAATTGAGTTTTTTTATGCAAATACAGGGTGACAGTGCACGATATGACCATCTTGTGTAGTCATCAATAATAAATTGAGAAATTAAACAAAACAATTTTCTTATAGTCACTGTCTGACAGTTGTTATCCATAGACTGCAATACCATATTGCACCATCAATTTATCCACGCGATTCACAATGGATCCACGGTTCAGATCAGCTGCTACAAGTAGTACAGGCGTTCAGACAAGCGCCGCAACTTGCTTGACACTATCGCTTCCTAAACTGTCAGTACAGCTTTAAAACGTCGTTAATTAAATGTATAACAGCATAATGGTACATTTTATTTGTAAAAGATGGACGTTGTCCCAGCAGGCCAGCATGGCAGCACCAGGAAGCACCGCTAATAAACAACTACGGCTATTAAATGGTCCGTCGAAGCGAGAAACACGAGATATAACCATATATTTATATGCAATACAATTTCATTATTAGATGCCTATTTGTGACTCGTTATTTCTATTGTCGCTTTTTCTATTTATTATCCAACACAATGTGTGATTATAATGTGGCTTATAACAAATGAGCTATGTGGGAGTCGGATCGTTCCACACGGGTGGACGAGCCGCTACGAAATATTTGTATGTCATTACTGTCACAATTGGCGGTTTGCTGCCTAAGTTTTTTTCTCTTCGAACGATTTTTTTTTGTTCGAACATGTTTATTTTAATTAATTTATTGTATTTCACAAATGATGTATCGTTCGTAAATGTCATTAGACACAGCGAATTTTTGTGAAAGCAATTCTATTTGTTTTAATTTAATTCGTTCGCTCGTCTAATTAATGGCACCATTTTAAAAATAATTGCACATTTTTATATGTAATGACTGAAGGAACACGAATAGCTCTGTCATAATTTTGTGTTCTAACAAAACGTAATAAGAATTTTATGCTAAACTGATTCGCTTATTAAAACTGAGCGGATGTGTTATAGTAGATTAAATGTTACAAATTATATAAGATATCATGTAATTATAAAATGTTGCTTAAAATAATTTGTTAAAATAGTTTTACTAACTTAGTGTACCTACCCATTAGCCATGCATGAAGTAACCACGTTTACGCTTGAAACTATACTCAAGGAAATATCGCAAGGAATGTTAAGTTTCTAGTTTTCAATATGATTGATCAAAAGTTTCAATGAAAACACTTGAGACAACTTCCGAACCATCCGGAAAACTAGTAATTTTTAATAATAATAACGGCAAAATTAAAAATACGTTTTCGCTTCACTTGATTAACACAAACATGAACACATACACAACATGAACACCACAACAACACACTACCACACCACCCACACCACCACCAACCACTTTTTAACATGAATTCATGTTGTTGTTATTTTTTATTATTTACCTATACATTATTTTCTATTGGTTACAAGTAACCCACAATGTAATATCGTTCTCATATTCTCCTCTAACTTCTTCGAATAGTGTATTACCGCGTCTTCAAAAAGCTATTCCATAAAAACTTTGTGAGAACTTAAAATCTTACAGTGTGTCTTGATCGTGTCGGTAATGGAACCTAACCACTCACAATCATACAAATCTAACCCCCACAGACGCCCAACAAATCTTCAACCTTACTACATTACATTAAAGATCAATGTCAATTGTCCCGATAAAATTACGCTTCATACTTTTGAATGTTGAGCTCGCTCGTATCATTGTAAGATCGCAAATTTGTTTATTGTTGTAACTAATTTGATTCTTATCGTTAGGTGTTAGGATTCAATATTGTTTGTGACGACAGTTTGAGAATAAATCCCTATTGTCATTTATAACAGAGCTAAGGAAATCAACTGTTTTAATATTTTAAGGTTATGTA
This sequence comes from Mythimna impura, assembly GCA_905147345.3. Classification (NCBI taxonomy): domain Eukaryota; kingdom Metazoa; phylum Arthropoda; class Insecta; order Lepidoptera; family Noctuidae; genus Mythimna; species Mythimna impura. Next base: position 33,198,432 of record LR990339.1, read on the forward strand.
CATTCAATGCAATTAATTAAAGTTATGTTTAGTGTCTGGGCAGAATTGTTGATCTGAAGAAATCTGTGTTTGTACTTGTCTTCTAGATATTAATATCTCGGTGTTTATTTCTCTGCTTGGCTCAGGTATATTAACTACTGCAACGATTATTTCTGTATATTTTACTTGTTGAAGAATTACTTCTTGACTATCATTTGGTTACCGGTCTTCAATTTAACTTTTTGTTTTGTTTCTTCAGAATTCAGATGGTTTTACTGTGTCTGAAATCTCACGGAAAATTCTTATAGTGGATCCTATACCGCAAGCTCCGTTGAATCGGTTCATTCATTTCGTATTATTGTCTACGGATGTTGTTGTACTTTCTATTCTACATCATTTGTTAAGAGGGCACCCAGTCTCATGAGATCATTTGACTTGTTAAAAGTGAATTTTATTACAATTGAGCCGCATGTGAAGCCACTGAGTAATAGTTCCGAGCACCGTAGTCCTTGCGACAGTACTTCGTTTCATACATGAATGCTGCCTTCCGTATTGGTTTAGTTTGAGGCTCTACTGACGGCCGTCAAAGGGTTAGTTCGTCGTACACTAAGCTTAGAATATGGCGTACATTTATATTCGAATCAGTCCCTTTGACGGAATTTCAAACATTTATCTTCTGACTCAATCATTGTTATTTCCGTAACTTCGCCTTATCAAAAGAATGTATATTTACAGCAACATCGTATAGAGTAACATCGCCAAACAAAAAAAAATCAAGCGTACGTCTATTACGTATTTTTCTCACGTCGAATAATGCACCTTTAAAACGTTTAACTTCAAAGATGGCGCTAAACGTTCTACATTCAAAATGATTCACATCAGCACAAGTGCCTCTTCGATTTAAAGTTAAGCCCACATTTACTTTTTAATATGCACATGTCCTTTTTAAATCGCATGCAGCCTTTGAAACGTTTAAACTGTACTTCCGTTCGCTGCAATCGACATTTGATTGACTGGTTATGGTATTGATTGGATTGATAGGGATAAAAAGTCTCTACTTCAATATCCGCCATCCGCCAACGAAAAGCTCACTAGCCTAGAGTTTTCGGGAACTTAATTACAAATCTCCAATCATCAAGGCTAGGGACTGTTAAAATGAAAAGCTTGTGCGCTATTCCGTTTCGTTGATTGGCTTTATATAGGTATTCAGTTCTTGAGTCTACTTTTCATGCCTATGAAAAGTAGACTAGATTTTTGTGTGATACTTACAGGCCCGTGTCAAACACCCTTTACCCTTTGAGTAGGATTAAAGGGCGATCAAGGAGGATTGCTCCAAGGTCACCCGTGAAATTCAAATTGTCTTAAGTTTTTTTGGCACTTTTACCTTAAGAATTTTTATCTTCTAGACCTAGACAGAGGCTACTAGGTTATAACATTTTATATTTGTTTTGACAATTGTATTCTTCTTGACTGTATACGGAAACTGTGGCAGTGTCTGATTGGATTAGTCTAGAATTAGACAATAGCCACTTAAAGTCCCTGATTTCAGAATTTGAAGTTAAGCACTTGATTAACTTTGCTTGAATGCTAAAGTTAGACAAATCAACATTCTGAAGTAGATTTTACAAGTTCTTAACCTGAAGTTTAGAATTCAGAAACTAGGAGAATAATATAGTTTATTGTGCAGGCAAAACAGTACAACTACAGGCCTAGTACTACCTAGGTAGGTACTGGCAAGTATACGTGATAACACAAGTTAAATATGTCTTGTTTAAAATATTACTTCAGTTTTGTGTAATTAAAAATCATTTTAAAAATCAATAAACCAGCTGATTGATATGCTGCTGAGATGATGAAGATATCCGCAGGAGAACCAAGGTTACAGACATAGCCCGAAGAATCGTCTAACCCAAGTGGCAGTGCGCAGGGCACATTGCTCGCAGAACAGATGGTCGATAGGGACAAAAGGTTCTGGAATGGCGACCACGTACCGGAAGACGCAGCGTTGGAAGGCCTCCCACAAGGTGGACCGATGACCTGGTGAGGGTCGCGGGAATCCGATGGATGCGAGACGCACAGGACCGGTCATTGTGGTGACATTTGGGGGAGGCCTATGTCCAACAATGGACGTCTTTCGGCTAAAATGATGATGATGATGAAACCAGCTGGTTTACAGCTTAGAACTGTATAAGGCCTGTACAAGTGTGTAAAACACAGCTTTAGGCTACATAAAGGTATCCGCGTACGCTTATGGTTATATATCATAGTATTATAACTCTACTAAACAGTTTAAAGTATTTTGTGACACTAAGCTGTTTTTTACAATTAAACCTGTATAAAGGCTAGGTCACTACTACTTTTATACAGCTCTAAGTGTTATAATAGTGTATCATGGTACTTATTGCTGTATATTGGCGTATATGACCGTAATTATACCTCTTATTCGTTTAGTGTAATTACACTATTATAACTATTGTGTTGTTATAACTATTGATTATAACGCTGATATACAGCAATAAGAATATATGAGCGCAATAATATAGCGTTAGGCTGTATTACTAATGTAGTCGCTCGGATTGTATTTTAAACGTAAAAACGGTGCGTCCTAGTTAAAAAATAACCGAAATGTTAGGGTCTTGTGAGATCCCCGTGCAAGAACTAATAAAACAAAAATGTTGAAAAAAAAATTATTAATGAAAGAAAAAGAACTCCTTTTTTTAGTTAATTTCTTTTCACGGTTCTCATGGTTTTCGATCAGAGCAACAACTTTTTTCCAGAAAAGATTTTTTATCCGAGGTACCATTTTGGAAATATTATTAAAAAAAAACCGAAGGCAAATAACTCGGAAACGGTGCGTCGTGGTTTCTATGGTAAAGATCAATCCGATACTAGAATAAAATTGTTACATATTCAAAAAAACTTCTCGAAAAAAAGTCAAACTTTTCAAGGACTTGCTCCATACCATAGCGCCCCTAAAGCTACACTTCAACCGATGCAGACAAGAGAAAGGAAGGTCGGAGGGGAATAAATAATATTGCAAATACAGATAATTTATTAAACACCACAAACAGTAAAGATAGTAAAGTATCATCAATTGAGGAATATAAAATAACTGTCCAACAAACAGGGTTCTGTTGTGAAAATATTTAACAGTTATTTAATACTGTTCTTATCATGCTTCTTCAATGACGATAATAATAGCCTTCATACGCAGGATTTTGATGTAGCCCCATATGATCTGAAGGGTTAGAATTATCATCCTTCACTAATTCATCCGACGTCTAATCACTTGCTTATAGTTATTTTAGATCGCCGTTTGATTCTCATGAACTTGGTATTAGGACAAGCTAAAGAACTTTTTGCATTTTTTCTGAAATACAAATTAAAGACATAGGTTACAAACATTACTTCACAATAAGTATATAAAATGTATTCGGACATAAAATAAAGCAGCTGCTCTAATTCTTTTGTAATCAGCACTCAACGAAGACCACGCCTGCCATTTTTTTTATTTTATTCATACTATTAAATTAATTCTAAATGAAATGAGACGAGCTCAGGATTTTTCATTTCTTATACGTATCTCTAACGATGACCTCTTTCCATTAGAAAATATGTTTTAACAAAGAACTTAAATACAGTTTAAGTTATAAAAATACACTATTATACAGCGGAAAAACAGCAAAAAGCTGTACAAGATCGTCCATAACCTACTTTATACAGTTACTAGTGTTATAACACTGTCCAAATATAATTTAAGCTGGTTAAGCAAACTGTCGCCATTTTCAAAAGTATAATTATTTTATAAATATAATTAAAGAATTATTTGACAAAAACCCAAAGTCCTATCATGATTATCATGTTGGATTATGATTGATTTACATTTATACCTATAATTTCAAACGTTTTTTTTAAAATCTAAACTTAAAAAAAAATAACATACTGTATTTACTATTTTCCTTTATGTTAGATTTAATTATTTCGCTGGCGCGTGAATATTTTCACGGAAAAAATACACATTTTCACAATGAAACATAATCGGCACTATGAAATCACCATTACACTAAGTTCAACAAGTCCAATTAAACATTAATTTACCTCCAAATTTATATTGGCGTATTCGCCATTCAGTATATTCATTATGTCGAGTCTTGTAAAAATAAAAAGTTTTATTCTTACGTAATTCTATCTTAAAACACAGACTCGCTGTATATCATAGTTATAAGTGAGTATATGTAGAGTTAATGTCCATTATACACCGATATACAGCTTCTATACAGCTTAGAATGAAAACGTGGTCCTTTTTGCAGCTGTTATGCAGCTACTATACAGCAACTATTCTCCACTAACACTTAATGCTGTATAATTTGGGGCCATTTTTGCAATTATAAGACCTATATAATCGCTTTGTACAGCTTACTATACAGCTTAGAGTGTACACCTGAACCATTATACAGTTGTTATACAGCTTGTTATGCTACTTGGGCTACCATTTGTTTAAAAAAGGCCCTATAAAATGGTATTTAAAAGGATAATTGCCAAAGTTTGAGACCTGTCTCCCTTGGGCACGCCACAATTATGGCGGTAAGTCCCCTCTTTGAGGCGTGGTTGGAAAGACCTTACGGCGTCCTCACCTTCCGCATGACGCAGGTTCTCACCGAACACGGTAAGTTCGGGAAGTTCCTGCACCGGATTCGTGCGTAAGCGACGCCCGGGTGTCGTCACTGTGTGGACCGCCCGAGGACACGGTGGAGGTGTGCCCCGCTTGGGCAGAACAACGCCTTGTCCTCGTGGGGGCGATCGGCGGCGGTGATCTCTCGCGCCGGGCCTTGGTACAAGCCATGGTTCGGAGCGAGGAGGAGTGGCAGGCGGTCGCCTCCTTCTGCGAAGCAGTAATGCTAGCAAAGGAGGCGGCCGATCGAGTGAGGCAGCGGTCCTCACGCCCCAACCGCCGCCGGGATTCCGATCCCGATTTCCGGCCACCGTAGGCGCGGGCTTGCGGACGACGAGTAATGGGTGGCTCGCCGTCCGACCGTCCGGTAACCGTCCGGACCGAGCCCATACCCCGAGCCGACAGTGCGTACTGCGCAGTGCGTGCCACGCGCGCCTCAGGGAGATGTCAGCAAATCGTAGGGGCCTAGCGGGGTCGAAGCCTACTGGGGCCACGGGTAGTGTGAAAGTGAAAACCGGGGCCCTGGAACGAAGGCAAAGAAGGAACAGGAGTGTGTTAATAGTCAGTAAAAGTCTGACACTATCTCCCGCCCAAGAGCGGAATTTGTCATTAGATGATTTTGCCACCTAAAAAAAAGGCCTGTCTATCCTTCAGCAGAAAAGATCTGCTGGTATGTGTTAGTAGGTTCTTAAGGATCTATAAAAAGATTAGCAACCAGTTTTAACTTAAAAATCCATTGGATTTAGAAATTAAATTATAAAAATTAAAATAACAATATTAAAAGCTCTTACGATGCGTACTGAACGTTGTGTGGCGCCCAACATTGTAAATCCAAATGTTGCGTTGTTTCGCTTGGGCGGTGCACCGCCGTGTCCTTGTGGAGCCGATCGGTGGCATCGATCTCTCCGTCTCTGGCCCGTCATCATTGGTGAATCTAACGAGAGAGTAGTTAGCCTAACGACAGAATGGCGACATTCAAAAATCACGCAGTGAGCTCGAAATAAAATTAAAAATGGCAAGAGAATGTCTTACGCAAGATTTTGTTCCGAGCCATCTTGGAGAGTAGGTCGTGTTCCTAGAAGAGATCTTCCTGAAAGAAACCTAATGATAACAGTAGCTTAACCGATGACCGTGACTTTTACTGTCATTGAAGCACAAATGCTTTATTTCGAAAAATTTCGTATATGTCGCTTTTGCCATAATATCGATCGCGGACACAAAACACATCAGCGTCCGGTTTCCAATCTAGTTTACAATAAAAGTCCTTTAACGTGCCAGGGCCAAACATCAAACGTTAATACTGTGAAACACAAACTGTTAATTTGTGCCAAAAAATAACAATATTAAAACATGATTTTCTCTTTATACATATCCCGCACTTTTATATCGCCAGAGTCATTTTCACTTTCATCATCATCATCATTATTTCAGCCGAAAGACGTCCACTGCTGGACATAGGCCTCCCCCAAGTGTCGCCACAACGAACGGTCCTGTGCGTCTCGCATCCATCGGACTCCCGCAACCGTTACCAAGTCATCGGTCCACCTTGTAGGAGGCCTTCCAACGCTACGTCTTCCGGTACGTGGTCGCCATTCCAGAACCTTTCGGCCCCAACGGCCATCTGTTCTGCGAGCAATGTGCCTTACCCATTGCCACTTAAGTTTGGTGATTCTTCGTGGTATGTCGGCAGCCTTGGTTCTCCTGCGGATATCCTCATTCCTGATTCGATCACGCAAGGAAACTCCGAGCATATTCCTTTCCATTGCCCTTTGGGTGACTTAAGACTTCTGATGAGGCCCATTGTAAGCGACCACGTTTCGGAGCCATATGTCATCACTGGCCACACGCACTGGTGGACTTTCGTCTTGAGACACTGTGGTATATTGGACGAGAAGATACCGCGCAGCTTCCCGAACGCTGCACAGCCGAGTCGGATTCGACGATTGATCTCTTTCTCGAAGTTAGACCTTCCCAACTGGACCGTCTGTTTTTCACTTTACTTACCTATATTTATTGAATGAAATACATTTCGAATCTGTTGGTCAATGTATGAGTTCGGGGATCATTTTGACGCATCGGCCTTTGTCATAAGAGTGCGTTGTTCTAAAAAAAATATCTAATTTACAATTCAAATATTATTTCCAAAGTTTAATTAGCCAGTGAGCTCTAAATTAGACTATTAGCTTGTATGTTGGGGATTTCCTGAGTGGTCACTAGTCAGGAAAATATTTCTGGTATTTTATAAATGGAAATAATTAATACTAACCACCCTAGGTCTCATCCTGCTGTTTTTATGATACTTATATGTCATTAATTCTTGTAGACCTGAATGACATTAGCACAGACTAAGAAAGCAAGGCACATAAGGAGGAGGCAGCTACTCAGCCGTTGTAATATTGCGCTGCGAAGACAGATCTAATTCAAAATAAATAAAATATAATAAATATTATTGATTTCTCGCATAAAGGTACATTGTAACACTAGTTTATTTATAAACATAAATAAATGAAAACGACTCATAACTCTACTGCCTTTCATCAAACTCAAATAAGCGTGAAAAAGTCGCAAATAACTACATATAATGTATAATTTATAATTGTACCTACTCATGTGGACCAATAGAAATTATAGGTTTCTACTTATTTACGACTTCAACGTACAAGCTTTAAAATTAAAATTACATTAGTATTTAAGCTGTAATAAGTTTTTACCAATTTACAATCGGTATATGGTAATTGGTTACATGCGTTACAAAGACGCGATCAATTTATTTTCTCAGTTAAAAACTTAAAGAGAAGCGGTCGGTGTAGGTACTAATGTCATTAGCAATTCACTACTGTAATTGTTACTCGTACAACCTACTGATTAGGTTTTTACAGAAATTTAAAGCTTTATTAGTGTTGAAAGTTAGAATCAAGACGTAGGTACAACATTTTCGTTTCATTTTGCAATTAGAGATAATAAATACTGTCATTATACCTTCATGATCTTTAGAAACAGACATTTTTCAATAGAAATCGGAGGAAAAAACTGTCCAGATAAAAAAAAGCAAAGGATATGCCGTTATAGCCGAAGTGAGTTGATGACTGCCAGGGCTACGGGATAATTTGAAAGAATTGACCCTGGATTGCAAAGGGTAATTGAAGAAATACAGGTGGGTTTCAGACAGTAAAACTCTGACACTCCCTCTCGCTCCACCTAGACCGTCAGAGTCATATTATGATTTCTCACCAAAACAAACTCGTTGTTGTTGTGACTTAACACTAATAGCAGCTACGTACCAGTCACGCATGAGCCGCGTAGCAGCTTCGTAACAGATGCGTAGTTGCTACGAACAAGTCACGCATAAACTGTGTAGCAGCTACGTAGCTCACTGAAATAGAAGCAAACTAAACTATTGATGGTTTGTTGTGAAAAATCATTTCTAAAGGAGCTGTACTGTAATATAATTATCTATCTAACCAACTATCAATTAATCTATCTATCTAGTTTATAATAAATTCTTTCGGTGACGCTAAAACTATTGGCAAGCTGAAGTAATTGATTAATAGTAACAGGTAAAATCTGCCTCGTACTTTGATTAGCTAAAGGATTTTTCTGTGGTTTCATAAATCGGAAACTGTCCAGCCACTATGTTTACCGTGATTTCGTTACACACTGGCAAATCGTGTTCACTTACGTATTGACGTTTTGGCAATAATGTATATAATACACATTGCGTATTTGTTACCTAAAATTGTCTACTCAGCAGCAGGAATGGATTTGGTGTCATTGTCAATATGTGACAATAATTAAAGTGATGGCCAATTGTTCCATGGAGTGATTCGATTACGAAATAAACTATTTCAAGAAAGGATGAGAAAAGGCAATAATAGACATAGGGACGATTTTTTAAGGTTCGTTACCCTGGCCCTGGGACGAAGGCAACGAAAGAACATGAGTTAGTTTTTAGTTAGTAAAAATCTGACACTATCTCTCGCTCCACCCAAGAGCCAGATTTGTCATTAGATGATTTTCCCACCTAAAAAAAAACCCCTGTAAGCTTTATAAATGACCGAAAACCAGCGGGGCTATTGCGTAACTCTGTTGACAGTTCAAGTGATGATCACTTGTTAACAATGTGCATCATTGAACTGTCAAACAGCTAGTTTCGTATTGCCTATCTTCAGTGACCAACTGCAGTGACGTCATTAGCCACTGGTGCCTTTGATAGCCACCGTAACACGTTTTGACAGATGTTATTGTATCGATACTTTTAAAATTGCGATTGTGTAAGCTTTTGAAGCTGTATAATAGTCGATAAAATTTTAGAGTGGTCACAATAGGCACCGTAAATTTTTATAATTCACCACATTTCCACCGTAGTTTGTTAGTCACTTGCGTGATACGTAATACCAATTTTATGAAATTGTCAGTTGACAACTAAGTTTAGTGTCCAACGAATGCTAGTTAATATAATAATATAATATGTTAATTTAATTTGATAATATAATATGATAATATAATATGTTAATTAGTTGTCAACTGTTATTGAAAAAGTTAGCCAATAGCCCCGAGGACTAACTTTGGTTTTATGTCCTTTTTAATCTGTGGTTGAAAGCATGTGACGTACAGGTAGACAGAACGACACGGCGATACTAAAAGGATTCTTTATTTAAGTATGCATTGTGTGGTTAACAGAATTTGTTCGTTGATTTGGACATCTCGTTAAACGGTAATTATTTAATCTTCTAAAATCTACAGAATGTATGTGGTTAAGTTAAGCTGGTTGAACTTATAATTTCGCTCACAACGCAAGTTAAAATAAGCGTGAAGTTTAATAATTACTACATTCAACACCGTTTAATTCTTCACAAGAAGTCAATCACACTAAAAACTTGTTCATTTTTGTATCTGCGTCAATTGCCCTATAACTGGGCCGGTTGCACACATGGACAATGTCAATGAATTTAAAAATTCATATAATAATTATTAATAAAAAAGAATAATAAAAAGGAAACAGTCAAGTGTCGCTGTTAGCTTTTTTTATATCGCAACATTGTTGCATCAAATTATAAACCTAGTCTGAGCCAGTTTGTAGTAAACGATTATCGTACGGTCATACCGCCACCGTTACGTATAGGCCCATTTAATTGTTTATGATTGTTAATTTTTTTTCAACGTAGTTGGTTTTCCATCATGGAGGTATTTTAATAAATCGTTAAATATATTAGCGTTTATGCGGGTTACTTATTATGTTGGTTAATTTATTACAGCGTGTTTGTTCTATATATATGTCAGTATCTAAGTACTGATATGTATAGTTTTACCTTCTTTGTGCGAATTAGTTTACACTTAGTAAAATCGATCACACTAAAAGTATTGTTAAAAAAGTGAAAACCAATTAAACGTCCCTTAATTAAACTTGTCATAACTTCTTAACAAATTCCGAACCATTGAACAAAATCGCTACCACTTTATCTAACCCATCGGCCCATTCCTAACTTCAGCAGCAAACACCAAAGTTTTATCCGCCGAAATCACGCGAAGTTAAACTCTCAATAACAGCTTGTCATCACATTAGTCGAATAGTTAAGTCGTATCGTATCGCGTACCCACCGCGTACCTAGTGGCGTAGTCGGCGTACCCTTCTTACAAGCTCGCGGCAGGGGTCGTTGCCCCGCCGAATGGTTCGACGTCGCCACTAATTAAAGTATATTTTATTGTTCCCCCAACTATTACTATCAATACATGGCGGGCTGACACGAATGCGGGCAAATAATAATTATAATTACATTTTATTTTTATTCGTATGACGGTAACTCAGTAACGGCAATATTGACTGTGGTGTGCAACTGTGTACGGGATCTAGTTTTTGCTTCTAGTGTGTATCTTGCTATATTCTTGGTACACACACACTGAAAAATATATTCAGTGTGTGTGTACCATTTAAGTTATATTTTACTTCTGGGTTGTCATAATCGAGATCCTTTGGGTGCTTAGTCGATGTACAGCCGAAGTGTGGTGACTTTGTTGCCATTGAAAATTACACATTTAAAGTGTAGAAATGTGGTACGTGTTAGGAAAGTTTGCGATGTCGAGTGTTGAATCCGTTCATTCAATGTACGAACTATTGTTGACTGGACTAAAGCACTCGCATTTCTTGACCTGTTGCATAGACGCCAAAATACAAAGTGCTTGATCCACTTCGTAAAAAATAATACATTTTGATACAAGTGGGCAAACGTTGTCATCGCAGCCGAGGCGGAATATACGCCCGAGCCGAAGGCGAGGTTGTTTTGGACCCGAAAGTCTGCAGTGACAAATGTGTATCAAAATAAGATTTTCAACACACTTACTCGAAAAAAAAATATCATAGACATAGATACTATTTAATAATAAATTGTTGTGACAAATAGTTTGCGGATTCTTATCAGAGCGGCAAGGTCGATTTTCGGGGTTATTCCCTGAGGACCCCGATCCTCGAGGGCCCCGTGTCTTAAGACCCTGAAAGTGATAATAGTACATTATGATATAAGTGTGTAATATTAGTGATAACCGCCGAGGCGGTATTTAGACCCGAGCCGTGGTGAGGGTCTTAAGAGAGCCAAGAACGGTAATCATTAATTACTCACGTGTCATACGACTTTTTCAATACGTTTGTGAAGAAAACAACAGTAAAACTAGTAAATTTTCTGTGACAAGGCGGTAATAGTACATTATGATATAAGTGTGTAATGTTAGTGATTACCGTCGAGGCGGTATTTAGACCCGAGCCGTGGCGAGGGTCTTAAGAGAGCCAAGAACGGTAATCATTAATTACTCACGTGTGTTATAACGACGTTTTTCAATACACTTGTGAAGAAAACAACTGTAAAACGTGTAAAATTTTCTGTGACATGGCGGTAAAAATCTGTTTTCTTAAGCGCGCGCATCATTTTTTTTTTATTTACCCCTAGAGGAAGGCTAAGGTATTTTGATCATACTGCCTAGTCTTACGTTTATGTTTTCTTGCGTGAAAAGTTTTTACGATAATGTCTTTCGTAACGATAATAGAATACGGATGTAACATTTTCTAATGAGTTTTGTAGTATTTAATTATATTTAATTAGGTAATACAGCCACTGAACTTCACTGGAATAAAAAAATCACGCCAAAAACCGCGCGCATCTCAAAATGGCGGCATAAGAACACAAAAAAGAAATTTGAATGTACGATTTATTTACTAAATGTTTTTTTATTAAATAAATCGTTTGTACAAGTCAAATTTGTCCATTTTAACTTGTAAATTGGATGAAATAAGTAAGTAAGACACTAATTTATATACTATTGAACGCAATAACTTAATGGGAATTTTATTCGAATTCAAAATTTGTTTTGCGAACAAAGAGTTTGAACAAAAAGGTTTTAACTACATTATAGCATTAGTGCGTAATGGTAATCAAAATGTCACAGTTTGGTAACGAGTTCCATTATATACTTAAGTGCAGTGCAATAATAGTCACTTTCTGAGCAAGTGTGTTGAAAAAATCTGTTTTCATAAGCACGCACATAATTTTTTTTTATTTACCCCTAGAAGAAGGCTAAGGTATTTTGATCATACTGCCTAGTCTTACATTTATGTTTTCTTGCGTGAAAAGTTTTTACGATAATGTCTTTCGTAGTGACAATAGAATACGGATTTAACATTTTCTAATGATTTTGTAGTATTTAATTTTATTTAATTAGGTAATACAGCCACTGAACTTCACTGGAATAGAAAAAATCACGCCAACAACCGCGCGCATCTTAAAATGGCGGCCATAGACCACAAAAAAAAATTATTTGAATGTACGATTTATTTACTAAATGTTTTTTTATTAAATAAATCGTTTGTGCAACTTAAATTTGTCCATTTTGACTTGTAAATTGGATGAAATAAGTAAGACACTAATTTATATACTATTAGACGCTATAACTTAATGGGAATTTTATTCGAATTCGAAATTTGTTTTGCGAACAAAGAGGTTGAACATAAAGGTTTTAACTACATTATAGCACTAGTGCGTAATGGTAATCAAAATGTCACAGTTTGGTAACGAGTACCATTATATACCTAAGTGCAGTGCAATAAGAGTCACTTTCTGAGCAAGTGTGTTGAAAATATGATTACATTTATTTTTATTATTTTTTCTGTTGTTTTTAATTTGTACGGTCTACATAAAAAGTCTGAGTTTATGTTGAGACTAGGTTCAAAGTTAATTATTGTATCATTTTTTTAACGATTTTTAAAATATTAACGACTTTTTATGTTTTTTGAAAAGACTGATTGAAAACTTTTACTTTTATTACTACTGTTGATTATTTTTATAGTTGATTTTTGCATGTTTTGAGACTTAAAATTTGATAATATAATCTTTTAATAAGCATTTTTAATTTACATGTGATGTAAAAAAAGTGAAACTAATTTTGCACGTTAAAGTTTATTTTTGAGTTATCTATTTAGTTTGCTACATTAAAAAAAATACTTTCAAGAAATATTCCATGTATTTTGATTTTCTGTATTGATAAAGGAACTATTGTGATAATAAATTAAATCCTGTGATTGCTCTAGGACAGTCTATATTGTAATCTCTTATTAAAATATTTACCTTAACCAAGCAAAGCTATATATATCGTTTTGTTAATTTTTAAAGTTAAGTATAATAATTTTAGTAAGCTAGTAATAATAAAATGTTGTTTAACATCTTCTTCTGACGGTACTTTTAAGCTAAACTGACTTTTATTTGAGTATAGCAAGATAAAAATAAATTGGGAGGCTCCGGTACGGGGCCCTCGAGGATCGGGGTCGTCAGGGAATAACCCGATTTTCGTGGGGCTACAACAGCATACCTATATCCTACGCCACGGGTGTCGTATCGTACGTATCCGTTCTTCTTGCATCATTCATTCGCCTTCTTACTCTACCATTCATTGTTAAACAATGGACTAATTAACTTTATATCCAATCTACCTCATTGTTATATTATTTTATATGTACAATTTAATTATTATTGTTTTCCATCCAGTCTGTTGATGCGAATTTGCAATGAGTTTGTAATATTATAAACAACGTGTATCTATTATAAATTCAATCTAATACATCTTGGTGTCGTAGAAACTATTGTTTCTATTGTTAATCAAGAATGAGATATCTATTGTTTTTATTATTGCAATTAAGAAAATTTTTTCACCAAAACCTTCTTAAAGTCCATGCCTAAATGTAGTCCACCTTCAAATTAATCCTCAAAATTGCTTAGCACTACACTAAAGGCATTATCATCACTCCAGTCGACCAGGTGGCGGTCGAACTAGTGACATGCGGGGTTGCGACAGTCATGGAGAGGATCCAAGAGTTGGGACTCGAGGTGGCATTGTACAAGTCCGAGGCCATGTGCTTCCACGGCCCTCGGAACGCGCCACCATCGGGTTCCCAACTAACGGTAGGAGGAGTTCACATCGGCGTCGAGTCGACGATGAAGTACCTTGGACTCGTCCTTGACAGCCGATGGAATTTCGAGGAGCATTTCCGACGTCTGGCTACCTAGAGGGTCCAGACGACTCCTGCCGGAGGCTCTATGCAAGAATCGTTCGGTCTATGGCCCTTTATGGGGCCGGTATGGGCGCCGTTGCTACGAAAGCGACCGGCGGCCAAGCTGAACGCAAGCCAGCGGGTCATGGCCATCCTGATGGTGCGGGGATACCGCACGATTTCCCGCAAAGCAGCAAGCCTCCTTGCTGGCCAACCACCGTGGGATTTGGAGGCAACAGTCCTTGCATGCATGCACGATCTGCGCATAGAGATGCAACGCCGGGGCGAAACTCCGCTGTCGCGCCAAGTTGCGGCATGGCGGAAAGACTTCCGGCGGGATCTCATGATGGAATGGCGACAGCGACTGTCGCAACCCAGTGCTGGGCACGCCATGATTATGGCGATAAGTCCCCTCTTTGAGGAGTGCTGGAAAGACCTCACGGCGTCCTTACCTTCCACATGACGCAGGTCCTCACCGGACATTGTAAGTTCGGGAGGTTCTTGCACCGGATTCGTGCGGAAGAAACGCCCAGGTGCCACCATTGTGTGGACCGTCCGGAGGACACGGTGGAGCATCTGATAGAGGTGTGCCACGCCTTGGCAGTGCACCACCGTGTCCTCGTGGGGGCGATTGGCGGCAGCGATCTCTCGCGCCGGGCCTTAGCACAGGCCATGGTCCGGAGCAAGGAGGAGTGGCGGGCGGTCGTCTCCTTCTGCGAAGCAGTAATGCTAGCAAAGGAGGCGGCCAATCGCGTGGGGCAAAGGTATTCCCCAACCGCCGCCGGGATTCCGATCCCGATTTCCGGCCACCGTAGGCGCAGGCTTGCGGACGGCGAGCAATGGGTGGCTTGCCGTCTGACCGTCCGGTAACCGTCCGGACCGGGCCCAAGTCGTCGACGGCGCGTACTGTTCCAAGCTCCTCAAGGAGATGTCAGCAACCGTAGGGGCCCAGCAGGGTCGAAGCCTACTGGGGTCATGGGTGATGCGAAAGAGATCCCCGGGGCCCTGGAAAAATGGCAAAGAAGGAATAGGAGTGGGTTTTTAGTCATTAAAAGTCCAACACTATCTCCCGCTCCCCCAAGAGCGGGAGATGTCATTAGATGATTTTCCCAGCCGCCGCGCCGTCGACGACTTGGGCTAGTTTTGCTAGCCAAAAAATATGAATGAGTATAGCGTCCAACCAGGGACGCTTCCCTAAGTTTCCTACACAGAACGGGCTGAAGGATTATAGAAATTGTTATAGTATAGTATAGTAGTATTAGTCAGGTACTCACGGGATGCTGGGAGCCGGGGGATCACCTCACTGCATCACTAGCAGTAGTATTTCACGATATATTCAGGTTTCTTTAACTCCGCGCGCGGGTTGACGTGCTGTTGAGTTCGAACTGTTGCTTCTTCCATCTGCCGTCAGGTGGCGGTGCGATGCGTGTGCGATTGGCGGCGAATTAGCCCATGTCGTCGATGTTTAGTTAAATATCCAAGTTTGGCATGCATAGGTTAGGCACGGCAGTAGGTATACAGGAATCCAGTACTCTTTTCTTCAGATTTATAGGGCGGTTCGATTTAAGTATTTCCATAATGCTCCAGAATTTATTCCAAGTAGCATTTATTCGCCTGTGTAGTTAGTTCATCCTGGTGTCTGTTTAACGATATTTGTTTACCCAAGTAAATATAATTCTGTACATATTCCAGAGCTATGGTTGACTTTGATGGGTATCATTTGGTGGTTGGTCATGACCTTTGTTTTTGTGGTATTTAATTCCAAGCCAATTTTTCTGCTTGGTGCTGTATTTAGCTCATTTACCATTTTTTCCAGTTGAGTTGATGTTTCCGAAAAAAGGACTATAATTATCATCTGCAAACCGCAGGTTGCTTAGAAATTTTCCTTGTATAGGTATTGATACCTTCTCTTTCCTAGTCTACGCTTTGTAAGACTGTTATAAAGATTCTCCTTGTCTAACACCTCTACATATCTTTGTTTCTGGGCCTCTTTTTTCCAATTTTACACAACTCTTAGTTTTACTATATATGTCTTTGATAAGCTCTATAGTCTCCAGTGGTACATCACTCGTCTAAGGCTTTCCACATGCTACTGTGGGAAACAGAGTGGAAGGCTTTGGCGTAATCAATAAAAGCCAGATAGAGTGGCCGGTTGTATTCATTATATATTTCTATAATCAAGTGTAATGCGTGTATGTGATCTGAAAGTTTTTTCTAAAACCTGCCTGTTCCAGTGCTTGGTGTTTCTCGGTGTATATAGCGAGACGTTCTTTTAGACATGAAACAAACAATTTATACAGATTTGGTTGAAGGCTGATAGGTCGGTAATTACCGATATCTGCAGGGTTTCCTTTTTTATATAATATCTTTAGTGATATTAGCTCCCGAACTAGTAGCACATCATGTATTAGTCATCCATTAATGCCTATTGACTGCTGCTTATTGACTGACAAAATCAGTCTCCTACCCCATCAAAGTAGCACTAATCCAAACGCAATACAAGTTGTCTAGTAAGATAAAGAACGACGATATTGTTACAAAGATCGCTCTGCCATCTCTAGTCGAATCTCAGGCCGAGAGTACATTATGTGACAAGCGTTACGCTCAGAACTATGAGGATTGTTCCGTGGCGTTCGTACAGCAACACGGCTCCATTCGAGAGATGTTTAATCGTGTAAGCGAGATAAGCAAGGTCGTGTAGTCTATACCGTATCGTGTGTTCTATTCAATAATCTTTTCTTTGTTCCTTTTCTTTATTTTGTATCTTTCATAAGATTTCTAAAGGTCCTTTATTAGGAAATTTGATTTTATAAGCTTTAAGTTTTATTTTGGACTAGCCATTCTTTGCGGTTTCACTTGCGTCTTTGGTTACTGCTCCACTTTAGTAGGTCGTAGCATGATGTTATAAAGCCTATATAGGCTTATAGGGTATGTAGGCTTAAATAGGCTATTCAACACCAAAATAATTCAACTCGAACTAGTAGTTCTTGAGATTAGCGCGTTCAAACAAACAAACCAACGTGTCAGCTTTAGAGTGTTAAGCCATGTATGCTTTCTTCAATATATCATTGATTTTCTTCGATAATGCGTAAGCTGTATCCAACCTATGGTTACTATGACTACTTCTAACGATATCGGTCTTCCTGCTTGTGTCACATGTTCTTCGATACAGCTTAATATAGTGAACAGCTTCTGATTCTAACTTTTATATTTTTCTTATGATAACTAATACGATGTTATAAATCTATTTTCATACAAATAACATCAAATATGGTTTGACAGATGGTATAATTGAGCGCGAAGCGACGTGTACGTATTGTTATTTATAGTGCCGCCTGTCAACCGGCGGAGTTCGGAGAAAAAAACGTATTAAAATATATTGCGTTTAACTTCCTTTGCGTTTTGCACGAAAAAACGAAGAAATGTTATACACATAACTCTCTCATTTTCTTGGAAGTTGATTTACAATTGCTTTGTTGAATTTGTTTATTTTTGTTAACAAAATTAAAACGGTTCCGTACATTTTAGCTGTTTAATGATGTTACTAAGAATGAGTGATACAGACCACGCTTACATACATACAGACTTGTTTATTTATTATTAGTTTTATATTTCTTCGTCATATCGTTGTTTTGCATAATTATGTCCGGTACGATCTAAGATCGAAATCGCTCAATGAGCGTATAAATTGCTCACGGCGCATTGTGTTCTGACTATTTGAAAGAAGAATAATATAATATAATAACAATAATTATTATAATATTCCACAACTTTATTTAGTCCCAAACTAAGCAGAACTTTTGCTGTACGAGTAGTACTTATGTGTACTAGACAACTGATAAACATACTTGTATATTTCTAAATATACATATCATAGATAAATTACACCCAAACACAGAACAAATTAATGATCGTGCTCATCACATAAACATTTGCCTTGGGTGGGAATCGAACCCACGATCTCCATAATAATCCATACAACAAGTTTATTTAACGATGTGGTTGCATTAGTTAGGGCTCAGAACGCGTCGTGGCTTTTCTTTATTGCAAAAAACCTTGGCTATGTGGCTATTGATTGAAACCCACAAAACGTAGTTAGCCATTTTTTCGCTCATTGAGCGCTATCGGTCTTTGAGCGTAACATACTTGAAAGAAACTGTAGTAATTTTCAAAAAACTGTGGCAATTTTTAACTATACACATAAGACTATTTGACACCATATTCCCGAATCTCTACCAGTTTTGTAAAAAGGGTTTCCTTTTTTACGTAAAAAATAAAACTAAACAGTCTCCTGTAACATTTAATTCGCCAAAGGCCAGTGAAAGCGGAGTTGCAATTTTATTATTTTGGTTCTCAGAATACGAAATTAAAATATTTCTTCGGATTGTACTTCATATATGGCGAAGTGAACCCTATGACAGACAGGCGGACAAGACTGCAGCCGGTTGGAACCATATATATTATAATTATAATAAAAAGTGCCTATACACCTGCACTTTAGAGGATTTGATGAGTGCTACCGATGCTGCTATTAATGTAGCCACCTATTGGGCCCAAACAGTTTGACGAGTTTACCATCGAATCGAAAAGAAGAAGAAGAAGATAATAAAAAATTATTTAAATGAATTTATTTCTGTTATCTGGATGCCATATACATATCATTCCTTTGTTACAGGAAAATTGATGTTGTTATTACCAATATATATTTTAAATAGCGTCTAAATTGTACCTATCATATATAATTTAATCGCTAATATTAACATACATTCGGTTCAAACGCATCACGTTATTGACGCAATAGTTGCAACAATTTACCTAGGTACTAATATAACAATCGTACGAGATGCACACGCGCGTCTAATCGTCGCGACTGTGTGTCTGTCGCGCGACAAGGCGCGGCTCGCGGCGGCCGCCGAAACGCCAGCTGCGGTGCTACAATAAAGTTGAGATAAAACTTTTTGCCGGCTTCCGCCTCGGGGGTCGGCGTAAACGTAAATTTTTATGAATACTTAAACTAATAATTAACGCCGCACTTAGTTGCGCTTAGAACACTGTTTACGACTAAATTTTCTTGGAATCCATTGTTTTGTTATATGTATAGAGCGTCGCGGTCCATTTTCCGAGCGGCTCATTATTCCGTATCAGACGCGTGCCAGTTTCGCACACCATATTTTTAAACGGCAACATTTTATTCTTGTTTTTTTTTTTTTACTTATTATTATAATTAATGGTCTTGTTGTAAGCTGACGTGGTATTGTGCGTTGCTGCGCCAAGCTGTAGTCAATTAAAATGAGGTTGCTGTATCCGAATGCATTATTATCTTTGAATTATAGACTGCACTACAACGATAGTTGCTTTTGAAATTGCTTGTTTTGATGCAGCAACTAAAAACAGAAGTTTAGTTACAGATGATCTTACAAAAGTATATTCGGTTGTAACTAAATACTATTTACATCACTAAGTTACGACATTAGGCTAGATTATGTTATAATAGGTATAACGTTGAAATTTATATATGTACTCTACGTACCTACATATGAAACTTTAAATTAAATCAGTAGCTCAGACATGTACTGTTTCGATTATAAAATAATATGTTTTTTTGTAAAACTCGGACTTTACAAAAAATTATAGTATTTCATAATAATTAATACTTAGAATTTTTTGTCCCACACCCAAACATATTCCTCATCAGTCGACATCAGGGCTGCAATTGTTTTTTTTAAATTATCTTTTCATTTTCTTGAATTTTTCGTTTGGCTATTATTCAGAATACTTTGCAAAACATTTTTATTGTATGTAAAGAAACATTGTCTGATGCATTGATGGAGTTACGTTATTGAACAAAAAGAGCGACATCTGTCGTCCCAGCAAGGTATTAATTCGACTTAGACAGGGCTGCCAAATCACTTTCAAAAAGGAGTTTCGTTAAGTCAAAAATAATGGTTTATTTTATGGAGAACATCTAAGTATAATATATCATCATCATCATCATCATTTCAGCCGAAAGACGTCCACTGCTAGACATTGGCCTCCCCCAAGTGTTGCCATAATGAACGGTCCTGTGCGTCTCGCATCCATCGGACTCCCGCAACCGTTACCAAGTATAATATATATTATATAAAAGCGAAATTTGACTCACTGATTAATCACAAAATCTCAGAAACTATAACACCTACAAACTTAAAATTTGGCAGGTAGGTTCTTTATAGGGTGTAGACATCCGCTAGAACGGATTTTGCAAAATTCACCAACTAAGGGGATGAAAGGGGGGTCCAAATGTTGTATGGAGAAACCGACGGTCACACGGGCGAAGCCGCTGGGAGAAGCTAGTTTTATATATTTATTTTTAATTGTTCGACAAAAGTGTTAATTTAGCGTAAAGCATAGTGCTTTAGAGCTACGTCTGAAAACTGATGAAACTATTCGGTAGCCCTAAAGCACTACTATAGGTACATTAAAGTACATTTAACACAATGAAGACAAATAAAGACAAATAAAGAAACGCGGGTGTGAATTAAATTAATAACATAGTATGGTAGGACGAGGGGGAAGGGAGGAACCAGTAACTGAGAGAGAAAGGGAAGGAAAGGCAGATGATTGTATGGCTGTTAATTCTTGATCGGTTTTTTAGTCAATTTGTTGCTTATTTCGATTAATTGATAACTCTATAAGACTGCATGCTGGTTGGTACGTGTGCTATGTGCATTGTTCTTTTTCTTAGTCTTGGGCTCGATTCCCAAAAATGGTAAGTTTGGTTTTTATTACTTAAAGGTTTTATGATTGTGACAAATAAATAGGACTGTCCTATTTAGTAGTAGTAGTTAGTAGTAGTTGTTAGTGTCATCGCCTTCTATAAAAGTGGTCAAATATCTATCGGTTAATCCGAGATGCAGAAAAACGAGTTACTGACGATTCGGACACCACACAATTTATTGAAAATGTTTATTACAGTCAGATAAAAAACGTCTTAAAATATACTTTAAATATACAAATAAAGAAATTTATTACTCGAAGTTGCCGCCTTAAATCCAGCCTAAAATAATTTTGGTAACCTTTCTTTCCTATATAATACTACTGCTTTAAAACTTTTTATCTGACTGTGCTAAACAGTGTGTCCGAATCGTCAGTGAAAAAAATATTGAAATAAAAATGTGTCAATTCGGACACTGTGTCCGAATATATTGAGTCTAGCTAATTATCAGCAACTCAGAAAAACAGCGTTGGTTTGTGAATAAATAAATTAATAGAATCAACCACATAGTGTAACTGACAGCAATCACAAGAGTCACCAAGGGATCCAAGTCCCTAAGAACATAATGTTAAATCATCCATTTATAAAGAATGGTATTACAAAATAAACTTGATACAGAGGCAAGTGGATAATTTAATAGAATAATAAATGTTAACATCCGTATTAAGAGTACTAGGGGCATCGCATTGTATTGAAGCGGCTACAATGAGCTCGGCGAGGATAAAAGTCCGTATTACTTAACTGTACAGTCGACGAAAAAAATCTTAAGGCGCGAGACGTCGTACAACTCGACACGGGCTCTTGAGAACGCTTCAATCTTGCAAAGGCGACACCGACCCGACGACCGTTGAAAGAACGCCTACTAAACTCGAAATTTAAAAATTTTCTTTAGCACCGTTAATTTAATAAAATGCAAGATGTTCATTAAGATTTTTTTACACAACCGTACTTATACGACAGATTCGTTCCGCCGTCGGACAATTAATATTAATTAAGATTTAAATTGGTCTAATTACATAGAGCCCAGCCCATCTCCAGCAGGCGGCGGGCTATTCTTTGAGTGCAACCGAGATATTCAAAAATAGTGTTACGATTTTTATTTATTTATTATTAAGCGGTTAAATAAATCACACCCATTATAGTAAAGGAAAGCTTATTTATAAGCTTGTTTTAGTTAAATAACTCTCACGGGTTTCCATCGTAAATAATTTGTTATTATCATTTTGCATACTACATCGAATTTTTTTTTTGCTTTCAGGTAAGTAAACGACCGCATCAACAACAAAAAATTCATCCTATGAAAGGTAAGTATTTCCAGCTGGCGGATAAATCAATTAAATCCGATGTAAAGCTGAAATCAGATATACTTATTAATGTAAGTATGTACATACTTGTTAATTAAATACAGTGCAACTTTCCCCAAAGCCTGATTAAAAATTGTTGTTTATACTCACATACCTATTATCGGTTTCATATTTCTGAATTTTAAAGTTTGTTTTTCCCGCTGGTATGGTTTTCGTAAAAACAGAGCAATTATTCAAAGTTAAAATATAAAAGACTGGCTGTTAATTTTTCCTTAATTAAAACAGCAATCATGTGGTGTATGAAGCTGATTTTACTGAAACGTTAAACAATATGCTTAAAGTTTTTTTACAAGGTGTTCTGTAAGCGTTGCCGCGATTACCCCTTTCACATGTCCCCCGCACGACGCTTTTATTTTATCCAGCTGTAACTCTGCTTACTGTACTTATGTTTATCTGCACGCGCCGCCGCCTATTCTTTAATAACGCCTAACACTAGCCGTGTGCTACCGACTCTTTCATGCGCGCGTGAAAAATATTATTGTCTGTCTCCTAGGTAGCTAAAAGGTTCTGTATGTTTTTTGAAAATTTCTTTGCTCAGACACTTAATGAAAGAATTCGTGTCCTAAAACGTGTCCAACCGATTCTCCATGATCAAAAGCACTACATCAGTTTGCTAATAGTATGCAACTGTCACATTCACGTCTTCACAAAAGTGCTTATCGTACCGATATTGTTTATGGGTTTAATCAATTATCAATTAGCTGCTCGTTCACAGCACGACGATCGAGATAATTTGCATGGCGGCATTACGCTTGCGGTACCCAAAACATGTACACTTATGCACGGTTTGTATTGTCCCTCAATTTAGCGCACTGCTTTAGTAGATCATTGAGCACTGAGCACGCAAAGCTTTGGGTTAGCGCGACAGAAGTGCTAGATCTCTCCCTTTTAATGGCGTGGCGGGAATGTTTTTAGTCATGTGACGTCATGAAACCCTTTGTCGGCGATGGCGATAATTTGTCGTACCGTCGCTCGTCGACGCGTTTGAATAAATGTAACGCGAGAAGCAAGTGCCTCAATTATATAGCATTATCGTTTTATATAATTTGTGTTGGGGAGCCAAACGAGCGAAGTTCACGCGCACTATTTGTCTGCCATGTAGCTGCTATGTACTGCTCAATTTGAGCGCAGTATTCGGTGATTTACTATTGACTGTAGGTATTTCAATTCGACATTAACTTTCGAATCGATTTGTAGGTTTTTCAAACTTTTCTAATATGATTTCTATATTTAATTTTGTTCAAAGGAGTGAACAGGTTCAAAATGAACCGGGATCCAAAGCTATCGATTTGGATATCAGAGCATTGAGAAGGAAGAGTAGTAATATACCAAGTATCACTTTCGCTATATCATGTGAATGTAAGATTCAAAATGAGTAAGATAAGTGTTGAAAGCTCTCGCTTCTATAATTTCTCACTATTCATTTCTGAATATGCACATATTTCAGTCGGCCTCTCCATTATTGTCTAATTGTCAAATCTACCATTCTGTCCGTGGAAGCGATTGGGAAACAGTTTTGCGGTAGCGTTTGCGGTTTAAGACTGATTTCACTAATTCATTTGAGTTAAGCAGACGCTGTGGGGCCGGAGGCTGTACGGAGTTGCTAATGTGAGCGGCCTGGAGGCTTCCGGTTGCTAGGAGGTATGTAGTCTTGAGAGAGCTCGGGTTACTAAACTGTGGTAAATTAGCTGCTTGGGTGAAACATCTTCAAAAATGGGCTATTATTTCGAGGCCAATGTGTTATACCTTATAAGAAAGCTTTTTATTACGCTACTCGATCATGATTAAATATGAACTTTTCATTCCTCCGTTTTTTGTAAAAAGGTAAAAAATGTTTCAGTAAAAACAAAACGCACATTTTTTTATTTTTTCGTTCCTATGCAATATAATTACTGAAATTTTAGGTAAAATTGTCGTATCTATTAAATACCTCAAATTTTTATTATGATTTCAACTTTTTCTGTATATAATAAAGACAAAACGTTTTTATTATCATGATAATGCAATAGCAAAAAGTGTAGAATAAAGGTCAAATTTTTTTTGTTTAACAAAATAAGTAGCAAACTGAAATATTAACTAAACTATACTGTACATACTTTTATACTAAATCTATGTACATATAATACAAAAAGACAAAAGGCACTCATGCGTCGAAGTACTCCTCCACATCGCTGGCATCTGGAAATGTGCCTAGAAGGCTGGCAGCATTGCCACGTTGAATGGCAATGCCAGTTCTTTAGGCGAAGAACACGCCAAGCCTGTGGTCACGCAGTGTCGATTAGTTGGCGTGAAATTTCCTTGAAAAGGAGACGCGCACTCGGACCCCTTAACCCAAGCAAAATAAAAAGCGTTTCGACCCCAAACGCTCCAAAACTGTAATTACCAATAAGGAGTATTTGCGCCGTTTGAGGGTCTCAGCAGCCGCAGCAGCAGCG
This sequence comes from Mythimna impura, assembly GCA_905147345.3. NCBI lineage: Eukaryota > Metazoa > Arthropoda > Insecta > Lepidoptera > Noctuidae > Mythimna > Mythimna impura. The sequence continues at coordinate 33,223,165 of LR990339.1, forward strand.
CCAGCACTACCCGCTGAACTAGGAACATGGAATGGCACAAGGGTGTCGACACAGGTTGCGTCACACACCAGAGGCCTACCTACCTTCCAAGGAACCAACGTTTTACCCTCTGGTCTCTTCCCATCGTCACGTACCAAGGCGCTAGGTTCTAATACGGCAGGTGCGACGGCGGTGACAAGAGCACGACGAATAATGTCGTAGATGCTAGAGTGCTATGCGGCCGGCGCTCCTGCAGCAGGACAGGCTATGGTGTCCGAGGCTGTCGATAGCTTCGCCACAGTGGCACTAATGTGGAGCAAGAGCAGAGCAACAAGGTGCGCCTAAGCGTAAACAGATTGCGAGAAAACAAACAGAGGTCAAATCCGTATATATGTCAGATTGGCGATTTGTCAACTTGACGTTTAATGTTGACATAAACCATCCCTGCGTTCCTAGTCACGAAAAAAATCACTGTTACCGCGTTTACAAATCGGTTACCCGGAAGGAACGGCTGTTGGCGCGCTAATATCGATTTTATTCTGACTCCGAACGCGGTGCAGATACACACTCAGATAGGTACAAAGTTATACTGTCACGTCAATTACGTACCATTGTGTGTACCGCCCTTAGGACACGTTGGAGCATACGGTGAAGGTGTGCCCCGCTTGGGCGGAGCACCGCCGTGACCTCGTGGGGGCGATCGGCGGCAACGACCTCACGTGCCGGGCTCTGGTACAGACCATGTTCCGAAGCGAGGAGGAACGGCAGGCGGTCGCCTCGAACGGACTTCCTCACGCTCTAGCCGGCGGGATCCCGACCCCGATTTCCAGCCACCGTAGGCTTGTTGTGCTTGCGGATGGCGAGCAATGGGTAGCTCGCGGTTTGGCCGTCCGGTAACCGTCCGGATCAAGCCCGAGTCGTTAAGGGCGCGTAGTGTTTCACGTGCGCCTCAAGGATATGTCATCAAACCGTAGGGACCCTGGAAAGCAAGGCAAAGCAGGAACATAGGAATGGGATTTAGTCAGTTAAAGTCTGACACGCCCTCACGCTCCGCCCAAGGCGAGAGAAATCATTGGATGATTTCCTACCAAAAAAAACCGTGTTCCCACAGTTACCCTTAGCGTTCCAGGGCCGCGGTGACTCTTTTAAAATAAACTCGTAGTTTTCTTTTTATTAGGAAATCTTTTCTTTTCGTCCTTGAATTTTTTTTTTTTTAAGACAGACTTAATTTTCCGAAAGGAAAATGTTGTACTTAAAATTATGTTAAAATTTAAGTGAAAGTATTTTAAAAATAAAATGATTCGGTTTCTATTTATAGTTTTAAATACCTTGAAAAAACTGTAGATACGGGTACCTACATTATTGGCATCTAAGTGTATGCGACTCAATCCACTTCAGTCAATCTGCTTAACCTTATCCCAACTAAGATGCAATTTTCCAGTCTACCCTACAACCTTGTAACTGGGTAACACAATCCACTTATTCAGACAATTAGCCTTCCTCCACGACATCAAACAAACCACTACTACTTACTCTGCAAATGTTTTTGTTTTCCGTAACCTAATATCGGACATTCGGTCACCAACAATCCGGCCGAACCTTCAGTCAAGGTTTTCTTTACATAATTATGAGGCCATTACAGTAATAGAAAATTGATACATTGTTTACACGCCGCTAATTAATTGTATTGGCTGAATAATTATCATATCGAATGACCAAAGCTATGGGGTGTCCGGTTTCTAAACAGGCCACGGATTGGAGGAAAAAGATAAGTAACAAAAAAACTTTTTACAAAAAAAAATTCAACCGACTTCTATGTAAAAAAAACACGGAAAAGTGCAAAATAACTTTAATTTCGGTAGTCGGTGTTTCTATAATAGTTTTGTCTCTTTGTTTCTTAATTGACACTGACTGAGACTGTCTTGACAGACAGACAGATAGACGGACGGACAACAAAGTGATCCTATAAGGGTTCCGTTTTTTCCTTTTAAGGTACGGAACCCTAAAAAGTAATTATCAAAAATATACGTAAATTCAATTGCACAGTCCTTGCGGCTAAAAAAAAACCTGGTCCTAAGCGATTCAACCCACCGTAGTTCGTGTTACGTAACAATTATCACTGTATCTGACTGGCCTGTTGGTCTAGTGGTTAGTGGCTCTGACTGCTATGCCGGAGGTCGTGGGTTCGATTCCCACCCAGGACAAATGTTTGTGTGATGAGCACGATCATTTGTTCTGTGTCTGGGTGTAATTTATCTATATATGTATGTATTTAGAAATATATAAGTATGTTTATCAGTTGTCTAGTACCCATAACACAAGCTCTGCTTAGCTTGGGACTAGACGGCGTTGTGTGATAGTTGTGGAATATTATATTATATTATATTATTATATATCACTATGCCTTGGGTAGCTGAGCGCATCAGACAAGTTGCATTCAGACAAATATAGGTATTTTATATATAATATATATGTATATTATATAAAAAATATATATAAAAAGTTAACTTCAGGTATTAGAAAAAATAATATTATGTAGTAACAGTGGAAACCAAGTGAGTGTAATTATGTGTATTGAACAGTGGGTTTTCAAAGACCGCTTATTTTCAGCGACGGACGAACCATTTCTCCGTACTGCGATAAACAGCATTCGTTGCACAAACAAGTCTCCGAATTACTTGATGCGATTTTTTATTTTACGTCTAAGGAAATAAGCTTGAGAATTTATTGATTCAACTATCACACTCGTCGCGTCGTCGTTTATTGTTAGAAGATTGCTTATGAATTTTCACTTCATCATCATCATTTCAGCCGAAATACGTCCACTGGTGGACATAGGGCTCGCACAAATGTCGCCAAAACGACCGGTCCTGGGTGCCTCGCATCTATCGGATTCCCGTGACCCTCGCCAGTCATCGGTCGGTTGTGTAATTTTGTGTATTTATTCTGATGTCTGTTCCTACTTGCTATCAATGCTAAGTTAGGCACATGTTAAAATAATGACACTTTAAAAGTTTATCTATTTATTGTCTCTTTATTTTCTTACTTACATGTTCTGCAGACTGAAATACCAACGTCTAAACTAGTGGGCTGTCTCCGTAAAACACAAAAGTCCACCATATTAGGATCAAAACAAGTTCCGTAAGATCGTAAAACTAGACAGTTTTCTTAAAACAAAAAGGCTACGTACCGAAAATACAACCCTTAATTTTCTATTACAATTATTTCATAACATGGGAATGCTAATATATTTATTAGTATACTATTCTACTATCTATAAACCCAATAATAACTTGATTCCTAAATAATTAGTGTAAGTACCTATTCAAATATGTAATTGTCCCACTAATAAGTAAGGTGTAACATATTAATTTATTCAATAAGAACTATTTTTGTTCACGACTGTATCTACATACTTAGTGACGACCGTCCAAAGTTCTCATTTAACTTGTTAAATAGATAATTTTAGTTGGAATTAGATACCAGTACCATGTTTTATTAGCAATTAAGGTAAATTAACTTAATTAGTTGTAAGTTATTTGATACAGCTACTGTTTTGTCTTTCGTCAACAATTTTTTAATGGAATTATAAATGTATTAGTTCATAACTTACAGCTCATAACTTTCTGGGCTAACAGCCAAACACTATTTTATAAATTAACTAGCTTTTTATATCACGAGGCTACGCAGCAATTAGTGTGGCATCCGTCATTGTAATGATTTCTGGCTATAAAATAATATGAGTATAGAATATCCTACTTAATGATCTTCACTTCCAAAAGCATTTTACATTAAGTACTACCAAATCAAAAGCGACGATTTGCGTGAAAACCATTGATTCTATGGGAAATTTAGAAATTATCGTAATACTTTGACATAATGTGGGTAAATACGGTTCACCCACGCCCGCTGTTGTGACGTAGTTAACAAACATAAAAAAAATAGCCACAAGCCCAACACTATTTCTCCTTTCCGTGTTTATTGCCTCTATAGAAGGCATTCAGGCAATGTTCGCTAATTCATACGCAGGTTGAGAGAGCGAGTTTCACACTTACGTCAATCAGTGCGTAACTCAAGTAAAGGCATAGTGCTCCAACCACTGGACTAATTTAATGAGAGGGGCCTTTTCAACCGGCGCGCGCCGCCAGCCTGTCATACACCGCATATAAATGTGATTAACTTAGAAATGACATAATTACGACACTACACCGCGTACTTTTAAACCGAATACTTTGAGTTTTTTGCAAGGTGTATCTTTTTTTGTTTTAATGTTTACTTGACACATATTATTACTATATTATTATTCGATTTATTTATTTTATATCATATTCATTACATTTTTAAATATTTCTTAAAAAAAGCACATTAATAATAAAAAAAAACAAAGAAGGCGGCCAAAGAAGCGCTCTTTCAACGATTGTTTCACGTCATCAGTATTGATGGCTAACTCTTCCGACATACCCAAATACTTGTAAGTTTCGGTTGAGCAGAGGGATCTAAGGTGTATGGAATCCGAGAGTTGAATTCCTACGGATTCCATAATCTCACCTCTCTTTACATGTATGACTGCACATTTTTCCACACCAAATTCCATCCTGATGGCACTACTGAAGGTTTTAGTTACCTTCAGTAGCTCCACCAGTTGCAAGTTGTTGGGGGCAAAGATTTTAAGACCGTCGTCGATTGACGATATGACCTGACCACCTCTTTTCAACCGGTACCCTAAGCCAGAACCCTGCAGCTGAGAGGGTTCAAGGCTATGCAAAACCACAGTGGACTCGGACTGTCACCCTGGAATATGCCACGCTTAATACTTATCGGTTCGCTGTTCTCCTGAATCCGTCGACATCCCGGATAGTGAAGGACTGTTCTCCACTGCCCCATACATGACATCAGGAAGGTGCGCAGAGTTGCATCAACTTTATATAGTTCTAGCACCCTCATGAGCCATGTATAAGGAACAGAGTCATAGGCCTTCTTATAATCTATCCAACATGCCGACAGATTCTTTCGAGAACGTCGAACCTGTTGGCTAATGGCCATATCGATGAGGAGCAGCTCCTTAGTACCGCGGGACCAGTTCCTACATCCGCTCTGAGTGGCAGACATGATAGAATTAATAATAAATTATTATTATTATGAGACCGTTGTGGGGAACTGCAGGGCAAAGGCCTCCCTTCCGTTATTCCACTCTTTTCTATCATTAGCCACTTCTGGCCAATCCTTAAGGTAAGAGTCCGAATCGTCACGCCATCTCCTTCTGGGCCTACCGCATCGCCGGAATCCTGCTGTTCGAAATCCAGTTAGTAGTTGCTTTCGCCCAATTTTGTTGCGACATGCGGCAGATGTGACTTGCCCAGTTTCATTTTAGTTTGGCGGCTGAGTTACCTACGTCTGCGATTTGTGTTTTGGAACGAAGTATACCTTATGCGATCTGTTCTTTTGACCACGAGAATACTTCGTTCGTTCGTACTTGACAAATGGTTTATTTAAAAAAAATTGTGAACAGCCGCCACTGTGGGCTGAATGCTGCGGCTTATTAAAAACGAGACTATTCCAATATTTGAACGGAAAAGTTCGCAGCTTCGCGAATGAATGTGATATGGATTTTTTGAGTAAAATGCCTTAATGTTTTATTTGCGAATAGAGATATTACGACTCGTATCATGTTCATAAATGTTACTTCACAGCATATTTCATTCAAATATACGAGCATAGTTTTTATCTCTGTTTGGTTTTTCTTCAAATTTCATGTTTTTACGGTGCTAACTCTACTATTGTTTTTGGAGTATTTTGAATAAAGTTTTCCAGGATATCAGGTTTAAAAAATTGAAAATAGGATTATGGGAATTATTTCGGGGGGTTCCTGTTTCCAATTCGGTGGGAAGAAACGCCCCGGTTTTACCATTTTGGGAATAACCCGGAGGACACGTTGCAGCATACGATAGAAGTCCGCTTGGGCGGAGCACTGTCGCGTCCTCATGAAGGCAATCTGAGGGTCGCTCTCTCGCGTTCGGCCTTGGTTCATGTCATGGTATGGGGCGAGAGGGAATGGAAAGCAGTCACCTTCAATGAAGCAGTCATGCAAGCGAAGGAGGTGGTCTAAAGTGTGAGGACGGGACAATCCTCACGCCCCTGCCTCCACTTGCTTATAGTTGGTGAGTAATGGGTAGCTCGCCGTCTGATAAAGATCAGGTTCGTGTCGACAGCGAGCCGTGTTTCACGAAAGACTCAAAGAAATGTCAGTAAAACGGACGGGGCCCGCAAGGACCGATACCTGTCAGAGCTGCGGAATTGTTCAAAAGAGTTACCGTGTCCCTGGACTGCAAAGAGCAATTGAAAGAAGAGGTGTATTTTAGTCAGTAAAAGTGTGACATTCCCTCTCGTCCCACCCAAATCGGGAGGAGCCTTTTATTATTTGCAACGTAAAAAAAAGTTATGGGATTGTGTTCTGTTGTAGTTTTGTAGTTATTTTTTCTTTAAAGAATTTATTTGATATGGCTTATTATATTACCATTTAAAATAAAAGAGAACCAAAAAACGAATACCTACCCAAAAAAAGTTGCTCAAAATTATAAAGATGAATTAAAAGTGCTTGTTGTATTATAATTACAACGGGTGCGACTACAATGCGTAGGGGTGCCGAAATAATGAGTACCGTTCTTAGGGTTGTCAGCCATTTTGTTTCTGCGCAGTACGCGCAATCGGGCTCATTGCGCAGGCGGCGAGCGGAGACCACTGCGCACACTTAGCTCAGCTGTCTGAGGCCAATCGATCAGGGACCAGGGTGCATTCGCCCGATCATATGGGGTTATTATTGTTTTTTTATTCGCAGGGTTGAATTTGGGTCAATCCCTTTTGTTGTTGATGCAATATACAGCATTATGCGAACGAGGTCCGGTTTTTAGATTAGGGTGCGACGGTTTTATTTGGAAGTAATTGAGGAATTTGCGAATAAAGTATTTTTTTCTTCTTTGTGTATTTTTATTCAATTTTATTAATTAATTACCTATTCAAATATACGTTTAGTAAAAAACTCTAGGTTGTATCTAAAACCAAATGAGTGATGACTGATATTTTGCACAGACTTGTTAGTTAGAAGATTTTTAATGTCTTACAACTGCCATTACAGGTATATACAAGTATATACGTAATAAAATAGCGTGGTTTTAATTACTTATTTAGAATATAAAACTATGAAATCGTAAAAAACTAGTAGTATCTACTTGTAATAACATCTAATAATAATTTATATACTTACTAAGTTCCCGAAATACAAAAACTATTTGAAATATAATACAACATAATAGTCAAATCTTCCATGTCATTATTGCCATGGAAAATGGGTAGGCCTTTAGTATGGGACGCTACTTGTGTCGATACTCTTGCGCCATTCCATTTTTAACCGACTTCAAAAAGGAGGAGGTTCTATGTTCGGCTGAATGTATGTTTTTTTTTAAATGTATGTTCACCGATTTCTCGGTCAATTGTGGACCGATTTTGATTATTATTTTTTTGATTGAAAGGTTATACTTCCAAGTTGGTCCCATAGAAATATTGTTATGATCTGATCATGAACTACGAAGACATGGAACAGAACTCCTCATAGGATCACAGCAGAACTGTCGTAACAAGTAAAATTTCTTTATTTATACGTGTAGTCGATGACTGACTGAAAGGTAAGCGTCAGGACCCCTGGACCACTAGCGATATTTGATGTTTAGATAATACCAAAATTAACTACCTTTTTGCTACTATTTGGTACCTACCTTCAAATATTTGGTACCTCTATTGACAGCGAGAAAACGCCAGAAGAAAGTGGCCAGACATTCTGACGTCAGGATGTCTGGACCATTTTCTTTTTTCATAGTTCTAGACAACATAGCTAATTTATCTTTTTGTAAATATTTACTACCTTTTTAGTACCTCACCATATATTTTTTTCAACATTTTTTAGCACACTTGAAAAAAGTTAGATGTGAAATATTTTTTTCAAAATGGATATTTATTTGCCACATATGCCATGAGATATCTGATGTTTAGAAAATACCAAAATATACTACCTTTATGCTACTACTTGGTCCCTAACGTCAAATACTTAGTACCTCTATTAACAGCGAGAAAACGCATGAAGAGTCATCAGGTTGTCTGGACCATTTTTTTATTTTCATGGTTCGAGACAACACAGCTAATTTATCTTTTGAAAAATATTTACTACATTTTTAGTACCTCAACAAATATTTATTTCATCTTTTTTTGGCATACCTGAAAGATGTTACGCGTATTTTTTTTTTTCAAATTGGATATTTAATTTGCCACATTATGACATGAGATATCTGAAGTAGATAGTGTAAGGGCGCCATGTGGTATTTCCAGCCACTCCTCAAAGAGGGGACTTACCGCCATAATTGTGGCGTGCCCAATATATGTTGAGGTACTATAAAGGCAGCAAATACTTACAAAAAGATAAATAAGCTGTGTTGTCTCGAACCATGAAAAAAAAATGGTCCAGACATTCTGATGTCAGAATGTCTGACCACATTCTTCACGCGTTTTCTCACTGTCAATAGAAGTACTAAGTATTTGACGTTAGGTACCAAATAGTAGCATAAAGGTAGTGTATTTTGGTATTTTTCAAACATCAGATATCTCATGTCATAATGTGGCAAATTAAATATCCAATTTGAAAAAAAAAATACACGTAACATCTTTCAGGTATGCCAAAAAAAGCTGAAAAAAATAATTGTTGAGGTACTAAAAAGGTAGTAAATATTTTTCAAAAGATAAATTAGCTGTGTTGTCTCGAACCATGAAAATAAAAAAATGGTCCAGACAACCTGATGACACTTTCTTCATGCGTTTTCTCGCTGTTAATAGAGGTACTAAGTATTTGACGTTAGGGACCAAGTAGTAGCATAAAGGTAGTATATTTTGGTATTTTCTAAACATCAGATATCTCATGGCATATGTGGCAAATAAATATATATATTTTTTTTAATTGATATAAACCAGCGCTTGACTGCGATCCCACCTGATGGTAAGCAGTGATGCAATCATTGATGGTGAGGCGCACTAGTTTATCATATTTTTTTCAAATATCCATTTTGAAAAAAATATTTCACATCTAACTTTTTTCAAGTGTGCTAAAAAATGTTGAAAAAAATATATGGTGAGGTACTAAAAAGGTAGTAAATATTTACAAAAAGATAAATTAGCTATGTTGTCTAGAACTATAAAAAAAGAAAATGGTCCAGATATCCTGACGTCAGAATGTCTGGCCACTTTCTTCTGGCGTTTTCTCGCTGTCAATAGAGGTACCAAATATTTTAAGGTAGGTACCAAATAGTAGCAAAAAGGTAGTTAATTTTGGTATTCTCTAAACATCAAATATCGCTAGTGGTCCAGGGGTCCTGACGTTTACGACTGAAAGTATAAAGGGAATATATCGAACTGATCTGATGATGAAGCCTGAAGTTAGGCACCGGAACTCTGTACCTAATAAATTAATTTAATCTAACCGTGTTTGGTATTATTAGAATTGTCATGAGATGCACTCTGGCTATAAGGTATTTAAATATGGCTGAGGGGTACTTTTTACTGGTGGTAGATACCATAACTAAAAAGTGTAAAATAAAAAACTTATTACAAAAGGCAGTTTTCAGTTTTTTTTTTTTACATTGAAGTTGGTTGTATTTTTTTCTATCTTGTCTTGGTGGAACCTTGTTGGAAGTTATATTTTTGAAACTCTCGGATCGTGGGGTCCGAGTGCTCACAAGTTGTATAAAGATCTGTCGAAACGTCTTGTTGACACTTTCCGTGACCCAAGGGCTGGCTTTTACCTCGGACAGAGGGTAACCATTGCCATACAGCGTGGCAATACTGGCAATGCCACAATTCTTTTGGGCACATTACCAGTCGACACCGATGTGGACTTCCACATCGGTGAAACCCAAACGAAAACACTTGTTTTCGTGTTTTAGTTTGTTTTTAGTTAGTTGTAATATTAGTTTAGGGGTTTTTATTGTTATTTTTTTATTCTACTGTAATTATAGTTAGTTAAGTATTTTTTTTTTAATGTAAATAGCTACACTATGACATAAAGTAAACAACAGTATTTTTGCGAATTCATTCAAATGATATGTATCTAAATACGTCGATCTTGACGTGATGATCTTTAATAACCCAAATTGCGCATGTCATTGGTGTTTTTGCTAGTAGACAATGTTATTTATCTATAATATAAAAATGTATCTTATAAATACCGCTTTGATTCCTCACCATTAGAAATAGCGGACAACAGTTTTTACTATCTGCTGTAATGCTTCATAATTGCACAATAATTTTAACCAATTACTACTCGAATACTTCATTATTTCGACTTTGTACATATTAGCAAGAAAATTAGAACCCACGCGTTTATGAAGCGTTCACTTTAAAATAAGGTCAGTTAAGAAAGAGTTAGGCTGAGGCTACAGTGGCCAGCGATTTGCGATGCGACTGGAAGAGCTCTACGAGTATCTTTCAAAAATTGCTATGAAATTGCTTATTAGAAAATAGTAAAATTTTAAGTACAGTAAAAATAAAATTTAATGTATTGCGATATACCTAATTATGGCTGGCCTCGCTCGCTGCACATTAATCACTCTAATATTATAAGGGCAAAAGTTTGTGAGTGTGCAGGTTTGTTACTTCTTCAAGCTCTAACGGTTGAACGAATTTAGCTCACGGGTAGACCGAGTGCTGGAATAGCACATTGGATACTTTTTATAGAGTTCGGGAGTATGTTCCTTTGGGACAATTTCCCGCTTTAGCTAGTGTTCTTATAAAACCTGGTTGCGGTACCTTTGGATAAGCAGACTATAGCACTGTTGCTTACAAATATGTGCTCAATGGACGAGCTAGTTAGTGGCTCTTAGATCCAGCTTCTCCGAGAGAAACGCATCAGGATGTCCTTGAAGTTTATCTCTGAATGGGGTGATGCCAATTTGGTCGGTACGTAGCATCGAGATCTCATAAGATCCACTGCAGAATGTAATCCAGGTTCAAAAGGTAACTCAATAAATGATGACCCATCAGTAGCAATATCTCTTGTACGGCTACTATAATTTATTGAACATGTGCATCATTGATGCATCACCTGAAATTGGCGTTTTTTAAAACTACTCAGAAGAATTGTGATAACTTCGAATTGACTTCGAATTACATATAAGCTCAAAGCACTACATACCAATTTTAAGGTATGTAGGAGTGCTTCGACTTGGTCTCTAGTCTACCTACGTTGATTGCCGTATCTATAGGTCGTATATTTATTCACGATGGAATTTGGGTCACCTCTACAATTAATTTTGATCATCATTTCAGTCCAAAAGCTCCTAACAGCTGTGATGACATTCGACAGCATTTAAGCCTCGTTTTGTTTCCCGGTTTCGTGTGCCCCTCTTGCCGGTGTTTCTTCATTGATGATGTAGTTAGTCCAGCGCGCTACCGATTGTCTAATCGAGACATCCGAAACTACTTAGGGCTTCTTGACTTCTTTCTTGGGGTTCCTTAACCTTACTTTCTTATGATTAAAACTTTTTATATGTTCTTTCGACATTCGTCCTAGCTCGTGTACGTGTCTAGTATTAGACGTCCAGGCCTTTACTCCACTAATATTAAAATAAGGATCGAATCGAGTTTCTGCGAAGGTATGATTTTTCGAAGAAACCCTCATGGCTGGCTACTTTACATAATTGAAGGCAAGTTTATCGTATGGGTCGTGTGTTATATAGGCTAACAGATCTTCGATTTATACATATAATAGGAATGTTCACTGAGCCTTGATTTCTGGAATTGTGATCAAGGCTCTGATCAGTACTTATTAGCTAACTTATTAGTTAGAAGTAACCCGCCCCGCGAAGAATGGCGACGGCCTTGTTTCATATCCGACTATCTTCCTTATTTAGTTTGTCCATTTATTACTGTACAATATTTGTTTTCTTATTTCCAGCAACCATAGTGACACAAGATTTCAACTTTAATGTAGCTACGTGAAAATTATCCCAGGGGAACATATTCCCGGGATAAAAATTCCATTCTAGGATATGGTCTCTATTTCTATGAAACTTTGATATCGATTTCTATGAAACTTGGTACATGGGTGTACCAAGTTTCATTGAAATCCATTTCGTTGTTCGAGCGTGTAGAAGTAACAATAATGTACACACACACTCATAAACTTTTGTCTTAAGAATATTAGATTGATAATTAACATTGTGTTTTCACAACTACTACACATTTAATCTTAACATTTGTCAAATTGCAAAGCAGTTTTTCAGCAGCAGGTTTCCCGGGATTTCGCATGAGGTCCTAGCAAACAAAATAGTTATAAATTATATAGATATGTATGTATTATAACAAATCGAACCTTATCAGGAAGAACATCGTAACGGACAGTTTGCGCTTTTTGCAGGAAGGGATATATTTTCATTCTTAATTCAACAGTATTTTATTAATATCGTTGTAAAAATGTTAAAACTTGTTATTCATAAAACTACTTATCTATTAGAATAGGCGATATTGGCATATTATCATAAATACTTTTTATTAGGAGAGAAAAGTCCCCTTGCTGCAAACATTGCGAACTGTCGTTTACCATGTTCTTCCTGTAAATATTAATTTCTTCCATTTGTAGACCTAGCCGCTAAACATTATTAGGAACCCCTATTATAAGCCTTCCTACTCTTTAAAACTTTTACATAAATAATATTGAAACATTACCGTAAACAAATATAGACCCTATCTTCAAGGGGAAAAGAAAACAATCGATTGGTAATTCAAAAATCTATTTGTAAAATCGTCACATCGCTTCACGATTCTGAGTAATAAGAATATTATTAATTCATGCGAAGAAAGGCCTGCAAGCTCGTTTATAAAATTATATGTAATAGCGCCTAGTTATTGGTACTGATTACGGTAACATTCATTGATTTTTATATGTGTTCGATTCTTTAAACATGGATGGGATGGCATTATTATTTTACATATAATAACATTTTATGAAAAAAATTGAATGTTCATAAAACAAATGCATTTAAGGGTTTAACGGTAATATCAATACAATGGTTTTATTTTTTTAATTATTTAAAAAGTGTTGAAAATAATATTTGGTATATAAATTTGGCCTTGGGACCTAAGGACCTAAAAGTACGCAAGACTGATTGTCCATTCGTCAGCCTTTTTGATAGCCGGATCTACGCTACGGTTCAACGTGCTTTTGAATAGCCACTCTTAATTAGGTACTCAGTTTTCCATGCGCGACTCAAAGAATTGTCAAAAAAAAAATCGTAATCGCAGCAGGGCTGATGCCCGTCAGGGCCTCGACGAATTTCTAAGTGGGAAACCATGGTCTCAGAACGCAAAGGGCAACTGATGGACATAAGTATAGGGTTTTAATCGCTCTCGCTCCACCCTAGAGCCGGTGAGGTTATTAGATAATTTCCCACCTAAAAAAAACCCCTAGAAACAAAGCATCAGAGCAACCTCAGCAAGCGTTACCTAAACCTCAAGAACAACTCGTGCGACTGATTATTTCCCCAGGAGCCTCTGTGTTAGCTTTTTAGTTCCCTGTACATTGATATCAAAGTCTAAGAACCGAACACGCGACAATAAACTTATCAAAGTGCCAAGTGCAGACGTTTCTCCATCAATAGTTTATATATTGATCGAGTGGGCGGGCCCTTAGTAAGACGTTGATCACGAGGTACACCGCACGCAAAGCTCATATTTTGCCGATTAATTATACACGCCTGCTATGATTGCATTTCTTTGATTGAACCTTTTTTAGTGACCATGCACCGAATTGTAAGTAGATCAAATCGGAACCTAATAAAATGTTAAAAAACAAGGTGTTATTTTAATCACTTGTTGAATTACTGGAAAGTTATCGATGTTGTTTTCATTAATAGGAAGTGAGTTTCTTATAATAAACTCATCAAATTCAAGCTTACAGAAGAGTTATTGACCTACTGAACCATGAGTTCTCGCGCTCTTGGGCGGAGCGTGACGGTGTGTCAGATTTTTACTGCCTTCCTTCTTTGCCTTCGTTCCAGAGCCCCGGGGTTCCCTTTCGCACAACTCATGGCCCTAGTGGGCTTCGACTATGCTGGGCCCCTACGGCTTGAGGCACGCGTGACGCAATGCAGCGTCGAAGACTCGAGCTCGGTCCGGACGGTTACCGGACGGCCGGACGGCGAGCTATCCATTGCTCACCGTACGCAAGCCCAGGCCTACGGTAGCTGGCAACCGGGGTCGGGATCTCGGCGGCTGGGGCGTGAGGAAGGCCGTTCCCTAACGCATGCGACCGCCTCCTTCGCTAGCCTGCCTGCCATTGCTTCTCACTCCGGACAAGATTCACCATCTGTCACGGTGAATTATTTTAATTCTTTTTAGCGAAGTAGGAGACTAAAGATAGCTTGCAATTGCCAATCTCTTTAGCTTTTAGCTTTTAGCTTTAGTAAACCAATATGAAAGAATTTTTAAAATATCTTCATCAACAATATGAAGTTATAAAGCTTCAAAGCTGCTAATTAGAAAGAGAAGTCCCATATGAACTTTGACGTCAAAGTCCATCGCACCCGTATGGTTGCCATAGAAAAAGACGTCTTAGCGAGAGAGAGATATATTCTGATAATAAAATTGTTATATGTCGTTTGCTTTTATGCCAATTTTGATATTGTTTTTATAGTTAGTACCCATTCTATTTTTGTATATTTATTGATAAACTGATTAGTTCACAAATATTTTTTTATGCATTTTCCTTCATTTAATAAAACATTCATATGGTTTTTACGATACTATGTATATTTAAATATTTATATCAATCTGTCTCTTTCTTTTGGCTAATCCCCGAAACTGCTGACTAAATTGGGCACTATTTTATTTTAGAAAAAGAAATATGGTTCCTTGTAAATAAATTAAAACACAGTGTAATTTTACGAGTTTGACGCAAACGAAGTCACATGAAAGAGTTATTCTTAAAATAAAAATAGCGAGTCATATTGGCCGTATTGCCAATTGCGGTTATGGGATACCTGACATTTTCGAGGAGGGCACGTTCCATATATTCTTGTTAAATTGCTGTCGGATTCAAATTTTTTTAAAGTGTATTAATTGTATGTGAGAAAAAAATTCTTTGAATTTTATTTTCAGTTACATAATATTTTACTGCGTTTGAAAAATAAAGGCAAACTTTATTTCAAGGTTTTTTTTTTTTTTTTAGGTGGGAAAATCATCTTATGACAAATCCCGCTCTTGGGCGGAGCGGAAAATAGTGTCAGAAGTTTTTCAAGTGTTTTAAATTTTGATATTGACTTGCTTTCCTTGAAATATTTTGGAAGATTTTTTATATTAATCTTCTCACTTTCGTGTTTCGATTTCAGTGCTAAACATCACACTAATATTATGAAGGCGAAAGCTTGTATGTGTGTGTATCTCTGTTATTCTTTCGCGCTCTGTCGGTTGTACGGATTTATAAAACAACAAAGTCCTGGAATGGCACTATGATATTTGTTATCCTGCGAATAGGTTCCCTTGGGATAATTTTCATAGTTCACGCGGGTGAAGTCGCTGTCAGAAGCTAGTTACCTAATAAAGGCACACAACAATAAATTATAACCACACACGACAATTGTAATTGATTCGTGAAAACTCACTAGTTCCTAATAAAATCATTTTAATGTTATTATCTTAGAATTACCCTGAGAACTGAGAAAGTAGCACCAGCTGGCACACCATTTGTGCACCAATGGCCACCATTCACGGAGGATACACCCCGCCAATAGATAATCGATTCAATGCGCAATGTCTTGTACGGCGATACAAATAATAATTATAACAGGTCAGGCGATGCAAATTTATGGTTCAAGGAAATTCCAATTCTGACTATAGAATAATAAATACAAAAGAGTGCGAACGAGGGACTTCAAAGAAAGAAAATGATAATTGTTTTGATGATGTGTGGTTTTTGATTTTGACACCTTCTGATTTTATAGTCTCCGGCGCTATTTATTTACATTTTCTCCTATCGTGTCAATGTACGCGTTATGTTTCATTGAGCCAGACCACCGCAGTGTTATTGATTTAAATTAAAAAGAGGGACCTTAATGCACTCTCAACACGCTGCATCAAAGGACAAGTTAACACGTAAACGTTTCCTGTGCCGCCCTGCAGCGGAACTCTCAAATCAAACATTGACGCATATAAAAACAGTCGCAAATTGCACTAATCGCAAGCCGAGACGCGTGCGTCCTTGACGGCACCGTTTTCTTCAATTCGCTTCAGTCGCACAAACGCCAATTTGACTTTGTACGACGACAGGAACAGGCTGCGGATGCGTCTATTAGGGCACTTATTTAATACTTGAAAATAAAGGAGTACGGCCATTATGGACTAGCGCAAGTTTCCGGACGAATCGCATGCATATGACACGTGTGCCTGCGACTATCGGGCGGCTGATTGCTTTTTGTTAAGTCGGAAATAGTCGGAATTAGGTCTTTGAAGTTATTCGTAGTGTGATTGTAATCTTGATCTTTGAAGTTAATCGCTGCCGTGAGGTAGCGATTAACTAATTAAATTAAAATAATGTGGTGCTAGTATTTAAAAAAAACTATTATATTTTTACAGTCCTTCCTAAACCACACTATACTAATATAACAGCTAACTGACGTTAAGTCAGAATATAAATCATCCAAGATCCTGTGGTTACCTTGCGCATTGCCACAGTGTGAAACTCCCGCTAGCTCTGGGTCAAACGGAACTGGCCCACACACTCATCAGAGCCCCTAATATGGCGCTCAGCGCTTCCTATGACGTCACACGTCATCACTTAGGACCCATTCACACTCGGCTTGATAAACAACCGACAACAGTTTGGAAATTGCTCTATTACTGACATGCTATGTAATCTTATTTAGAGTCATAATCATCATTTTGTGACTGCTAAGTAAATGGCTGAGTCTTATGGTTATAAGTGTTTGTACATTTGTGTTTGGACATTTTACGCGCGTACGGATTTTTTTTTATATAATATAAACTAGTATTTGACTGCAATCCCACCTGATGGTAAGCAGTGATGCAATCGTTGACGGTGAAGTGCACTAGTTTATGAGGAGCCTATTTACTGTACGGCACGTGTACTATGGGATCCTCTTGCCCGAGTAACATGGCGAGCTATTTCATTCATGTCGGGTGGACTTGTCGTATTAGAGAGAACAATACTTCGAAAAATTTAATCGTTGTTGTGTTCTTAGATCTAATAAAAATCGAAAAGCATATTCAGTAGGTACTACAACAGTCCTTAACATTTTGTAATGTTATTGCATAGGTTTAGGAGAAAAATTGAATTTAAAGTACCTGTCTATTGTTTTAAACAACCAATCTGGATAATTAGCCCTTTCCAAAAATGTTCGGGTAGGTTTCCAGTAACCGTAACCGGATGCAGCGGAAATTGAGTATTTTACATGGAGCAACTGCTTATCTGAACTGCACATCCCTGCAAATCTATAAGTGACAGCCGGGACCAACGCTTTAAAGTGCTTTTCGACACACCGAGTAGTGTTGGTATATTAAGATGGTTGGCAATTCACAGCCCGGTCTCAGCAACCGTTGCTTAACCTTGGAGATTGACCCATACAGTTGTTATTGTTCTAGCCACAAAATCTTGTCTAATAACAATTATCGTCTAGTCGCAAGTCGTGTATCATTGTCTAATACAATTGAACACGCAACTTTAGGAATGATCAATCTCAGCAATAGGATGAATTGCGTAGATGTGAAATGATATTGCACTAAGTTGCCTATACGTGTTATTAAGAGCGTTCACTCGAAAAAAACATGATTTTCAAACCCGTTTATATCCATTATTGATTTATTGTACAAACATGTGATTTACCAATGACATTATGAAATATTCTTGTCTAAATAGTTAAGTAGGATTTTATTTAAATTAATAGCACGCTTGTGAACTATATTCACATATGAAAATGACCCGCCGTGACCTGTGTTATACTTAGTGTCGATGGTGTCCAACTTGTGACCTTTTTTAAACATTTTTGGGAAAAAAATTAACGTGGTGTAAAATTATTGGAATCGATTCAGTTACTGATTCTGAACAAACTATTTTCAGGTTTCGCCTATACTAAATATAATGTTGTATAACCATCTACGACTTCAAGTCTTGTATTCAATTATTCATGAAAGTAAACCATACCTAAATTTTTATACAGTCAGATTTCGTTTATTGTTATATTTTAGAGCCAGATTCAGTTTTGATAAATC
Organism: Mythimna impura; assembly: GCA_905147345.3. Lineage (NCBI taxonomy): Eukaryota > Metazoa > Arthropoda > Insecta > Lepidoptera > Noctuidae > Mythimna > Mythimna impura. Next base: position 33,241,459 of record LR990339.1, read on the forward strand.
AATAATTCCGAAATATTACATGTTTAATTAATTGCAAAATATAAATTGTTAGTACTCAAATAATCAATAATTATAAGTGCTAAATTACAGAAATCAAATTAACAAGTACTATATATAGTTTGATTACTGTAGTTAAGTTACATGTAATCATAACTACATGTAATCAAACTATATGTAGTTAACTACTTTTAATCGTAATTTGTAATCTGATTACAAAATAGTAGTTAACTACACCCTAGAGTGATACAGACTGCTTATAAATACATTATTATTCCACCAGGAGATTCTGCTTTTGTCAGTCAAGTATTTATTAATCAATTACATCTCTACTCCTTAATTGACTAGCAGTTATTAGACACAAACTGTATTGCAGTCAGTTTGATAACATGAAAAAGATTAAAATTGTTCGTAAATGAACGGGTTAAAAGTACCTAGTATGAGCACATTTTTATTTACTTTCCATTCCGTTAATTAGAAACTTTGGAAGAGCGGTGCACGATTTATTCCGTGGAATTTTAGATCAGTTTAAAAAAATAAGGGAAGGTGTTAACATTTGAGTTTGAAAAAGCGATTCGCAAAACATGGCCGCCATACTATATTCCTTTGAAATGCAGAAGGATACAAAATCGTATCAAGCTGCATTTTTAATGGTGAACGTATTTGTCATTTCTAAAATTATCGATCCCCCACCCCACGCACAGCCTGCGTCTGCTCGCTCGTCGCGAGGGACGCATCGTTATCGACCAAATTTTTATTATGCATATTTTTTAATTTTATTTTTATTGCACCCCCCGCCCTAGGGCGAGTCCACGTGCGTATTTAATCAATATTCACAGCGAGATTTTGTTTTTATTCGTGGATGGGGCAGCATTTTTGGCGGAGCTCACCTTCTGAGCGCGAATTTCGTTTTCGACTAATGGAACAGCGTGGGTACTCCCTGCTCAGTGCCCAGAAAATGCAAGCCCGTCAGACTATTTTTACGTACGACTAATGCCCTTCGTGTCCATTTTTTGGTGGGTTTTTGAACTTTGTGTATGCCCAGATAGACGGACAAAGGACTTTTTTTGTCGTGGCATGTTGTGAGTGGAATTTTCCTTTGCGTTATATACATACCCAGACCCTGCCAACATACTTCATTGTAAGTTTTATCAAAGAAAATACTGACCCCGCGTGAATCTCGCATTAAGGCTGCATCTATTTTGCTTAGCTTATTAATTTCTTAAATTAACCTACACGGATAACTTTGAGGTGTATCAACTGCTTATCTTGGAGGCTGGTTCCCTTGTGGCTACCTACTACGCACAGCAGGTTATCATTATCTCGATCTTTAAACTTAATAACTTCTTGCACACGGTGGACCAAAGCAAAAAACCATCGATGGTTATGTTTTTTGTATTTTGTAATTTCTCGACGTAAACAGGTTGTAAGAGTCGTGCGTATTAAATGAGGAAGGCATGTTATGACATCGTACAATTACCGTTTAGAGAGTAATGCAAAAATGTAGTACTTAAAAATAAATTGTCGTATCGATGGCTGACAGTGATGCCACAGCTGGATAACTCGTAATCGACGTATGTACTTGATATCCTGAAGGGGTTATTTACGTTGTCTGCGTGGCAACTAGGCAGTCGCTTGTAAACTTTGCAACGTCTCAAGCAGCTAAACATTGCGCGCAGTGCCCCGCCTCTCGGCGTCATTCATTCAGCACAAACCGCCGCTGCACCGTGGGATTGAAACACGATTTTCCCAACAATACTTTTTGTACGTAATACATTCGAAGCTGCTTGTTATTTAAGGAGATGCAACTCGATATACATTTTCACTGTTTTTCATACAACGGCTCTTACGCGATTATGACGTTATTACACATTTTTCATTAGATATTTTGGAAGCACAGTATCTTGTGGATATTATCTAGGCTTCTATTGAAATCAATTTATAAATTTGTGTAAAACTAATGCAGACCTATGAAAATCTGCTATTTTGCATTACTTCATAATTTACAAAAAAAAATAGAATAGAATAAAACTTTATTGTACACCAAAACAGTAACAAAAACTTATAAACTAACTTAATCTATGGGTACAATGGCGGTCTTATCGCTAACAGCGATATCTACCAGACAACCTTAGGATGGACTATAAGAACTTGACATAAAAAAGGGGCTAGACTGCGGTGTACTGCAAATTAAATTATAACAATAGAAGCCTTGCAAATTTAATCATTCTAAATCACGTCAATTTTTTTCAAAAACTTTTAAGGGTTTAAAAAAAAACATTTTATTTCCTGGAACAAGTTTTGTAAAATATTCGAGTAAATCACGGAATTACCGAATGCTAACAGAGTTTTCAGGCGTTATCTTTTTTTCGCGTTGCCTTTTTGTCAAACATCGCGTTGGATTGCGTTAGATGAAGCAACAACCTTTTAAACCATGCTCGATGTTGACGATAGGCGAGTGAAAAAGGACCTTCTTACAAGTTTATTAGAGAGCGGGTTTTTCTTTTATTTGATGACGCTGTTATGTCGTTCGTATCTTTAATGTAACGTAAGTGATGATAGCATGGGTCCGTATCTACTAATATAATTTATTAAATTCGTGTAAATTAAACGAATACGAGATATTTCTAACTGAGTTTTACGTAGTATGCTGGACACTTAACATTTTCATCAATAGTTTTTTAACTACATTGTTACGTTCATTGCTTGTTCCACCCTGTATACGGGAACTATAAAAAGTTTATAGTAATAATTAGTTCTGCTATGAATTAAAAAGCAGTTACAGATAAAATATCTTCATAAAAATGTGTAGAAATTACGTAATGATTGCAATCGCCGGCTAGTAAGTAACAATGTTTGTAAGTTTATGATATAAACGCCTGCATAAATTTTGTTATATTTCCGCTTCACTTAAAAACGCCTCGTAATAAGTATTACTTATTAGGAAATAATTATGACAGACTGGGCATACCGCCAACAATACGCACATAATTGAATTTATTTTACATTAATTTTAATTAGGGCATTCTATTTCATACGCAGTCCGCGTGAAACTTGCACTCACTGGAAAAATAAATTTAAAATAACTTTTCCGTTACACTAACATTATAACGTATGAATTATTAATATAGCAATAGTTAATAATTCATTTACACTATGTTTTATTGTGTGCAATAAATTTCGCGGAACAATAAAATCTCTTAGATTGTTTCGCGTTTTTTTTTTGTTGTGTTAATATTGCAGTGGTTGAGTCGTCTCACCCGGTGTTGCGCACGCGATATTTTATATAAACAGTGTTAATAAATGCGATCGTGTTGCCTCGAGGTAGGTACTCTTAACTAGTATTATTTGTACAATGTGCATATTTATTTATTTTATAGTTGAAGTTATTCTGCAAACATTTTATTTTGCAGGTGATATTCGATGAAATGTTGTCGGGAGATTAATCAAATCTGTCTGGCTAACAAAGAGCGGTGGGATTAGCCGCGTCAAAAAATGTGATAAAATTTTTATCAATCTGTTTCAATCCAAATACAATCCTTGTGCTACAAATTTCGTCAACTGGGCAGCCGCGACAAACTCGGAATTATTGAATTTTTTATTTATGAATATTCGTCCTGCTGTATATTTTTAAAGCGGGCGAATGAAAAGGCCGCGTTTTTCCTATACAAAGTTGATTTAATTGTAAAAAAAAACAAACATTATTTTTACCTGTTATTAACGACGATTTGTTATGTTCTTGTTTTTTATCTACGTAGGTATAAAAAAATAGCGGGCTGTTGTCACGTGAGTCATACGTTTGATTTATTCTATCGTTTAAAAATATCTAAGTGATTAAGATATAAATAACTGCATCTGTCCTTCTTACTAGTAAAAAATAAATATGAACCATCTTTAGTAAAATGATGCGAGAAAACCGCGGTCAACAGCTGGTGTAGAATACACACAGTTGCTAGAGTTTATCTACGGTATCTGTTTTCATTCATACTCTTTACTGTATGTTGTGAAAATATTCGACATCAATGTTTTCAATTTCATTCAGTGAAATCCTAGTCGAAACTGTTATAAATGTTATTAAAAGTGTCGATTTTTCTTTCCCTGTCGAAAGTAATTCAAGACTATGAATTAAGTTATTTATACTTACTTTGTATTGTGTCTGTCAAACGACGAGAAATTACTTTAAAATTAGGGTTTTCGTTGGCGTTGTCAAGAGTTCTGTGATCCCAAGCACAAGTTCGTTATTTCCAATTTCATTCTTACCACTTCACTTCTGATATACGTACTATCCACCATTGGCTTTACGCTCCTCTTTATAAAAGTAATTTATCTTCTGTTTCGTTCTTTTTTTAATTTTGATATAACTTGAACAATCAATCTGCCTGCCTTTTCCCAACTACGGTGGACTCGGCTTCCACTCTAACCGCTGGGACTGAGGTCTGATAGTCTGCCTATCTACACATTTAAAGCTTTATAAGGTATTGTATACATAATCACATCTGCTTTAAACCTTAAAATTTTCAAGTGCTATTAAGGAACTATTGAGGTTAAAACGGGGTGTCTAGCCATCTGTCACTCTGGCTCTAAGCATAAGTAATTAGGGGTTAGCGGAAATCGACAAGATGGTTAAATACTTAGCGTTGTCATGGTGCGGGCAGTTATCTCCAAAAATGGAAACAAGAGTACAAGTTTTACTCTATATCTATTATTCTTAAATTTTCTATAGGGTGATTTTGTAGTCAGCTGATCAAAATTAGTATGGAAGGTCGACTTTCTGTTTCTCGGCATTGGTTGTGGGTAGAAGTAGTATTTAAAATATAACCATCTTTTTCTGTGCGACCAAGCCGCAGGATAAATTTAGTAGGTGTCGTACATTGAGTACGATGACGTCGCGCGATAGCAAAGCCAACACGAGCTGCAATACATCGAAGAAGAAAAAAACGGCTTTTTTTAACAATAACACACATTCGATCATCAATCAAAGATCAGTAGATATTCGTTACTACATGTCAAAAACAAAAGTTAATAAGCAATCTATTTCGACATTTATTAATAGATGGCTTTCGCATCTTTTAGCTAATTCCATCATCGAAATCAAACAAAAGACGTAAGTAAACATTTCTAATGATAGCAACACCATTTCATACAGTTTATTTACTGAAGTCAGATCTGACCCACGCTGATCGAGAAATGTATAAATTGAGTAAAAAGGTATCCACGTTCAAAATAGACTGGGAAAAACGATAGTAAAGAAAATATCAAGCATTTGGATGAATACATTGTAAAAAATTCAAATGTGCAAACTTTCAATATGAAAATGCCGTCTAAAAGTTGACCTTTACGTATCCAATATGCCTTAAAATAACTAGTATTTATAGTCTGAGACTGCAATTGTGCCAAACATGCATTTGGGTTCCATTCTTAAAATATATTTATATTGATTGTGCCCATTTTAAAACGGACGAAGCTTATCTTGAATTATTTTTGCTCAAATTATGCGGGTAAGCTACAACCCCGATTTTACCCATAACATATTACCATTCAATAGCGCAAAACCACTTACACTTTTTTATGGCCACTAATAAATTAATAGTAAAATATCCCACTGGTCCAGAACGCAATATCACCCACAGAACAATGTGTTCGAACCCTAAGATATATACGAGCTTAGCAATCTTGTCCACTGAGGCGTAATGCAATAAATTCGTCAGTATAATGAGCAAAAACAGCCGACATGCTTGTCGACAACTTGTTGTATGGCCATCACTCATTGCAGAAATGGTAACAAAATCGCATTTGATATTGTGAAAGGTCTTGTTCGTGGATCAAGTGAATTAATTTTGGCAAACTCGAAATTGGAAAGTACAAGCGTGGTGGTTTGAAAAGTTTCATATTCTCTGTCACTGACTACGAACATACAACTTCTACACGTAGCTACGTATATATTGTCATCTGTACATTCAATGCACTGCTCGGACGCCAACCTGCTAACCATTTTAATTCACCCATTGCCAGAATAGCTTACGAAACAAATCCATAAAGCGATAATAACATTATCGTCTCTTATTCGCAGTTTCATCAGGCTGAGTTCAAACTAGTTGATATTTTAATTAAATTTCGCACCTCAATTTTACGTCGATCATGCGAGTTTTACACGGAATTTAATTCATCAGTTCATCAGTTAAACTGACATATTGATGAACAGTTGACAGGACGGTTTAAATTGGCACCTCCCTGATTTTACCGCGATTTTAGTCGAGATTGCATTTAAATTATTGATCAGATGAGTGTGTTAACTTAACTGCGTATTATCAGATGCATGATTGAGTGATGCTGTTCTGTAGCTCTTGATGTATTAGTGTTAACGAAGGTGTAGTAGTAAAAGGTTTGCGCAACGGATACCGTTTTTTCGCTAACTGTACCTAGTACTTTATTACAAAAAGTTGAAGTAGAGTTGGAAGGTCAACCTACCGGGTGAACTGAATGTCTAGTTTGGGCCACGGGTTCGATCCAGGTACGAGAAGCAAAGGGGGCTTTGTCCAGTAGTGAACATCATTCGGCTGATATGATAACGACAATAAAAGTAATTTTCATGTCATTACGAATCATTTGACTTAGGTATTTCCTAAACGAATTGTCACCACTTCAGGTTCACCAGGTTAGTTTTATTTGGTCATTTGCGCCCTTCTTTTGGCTAGAAGTTAGGTTATAACTTATAAGCTTAGTTGTAAGCAAATTAAATTATGCCATACATTATGTCACTTATAGCTAGAAGAAATTTTAATTCCACGTTAATTGTATGATGTATAAATACACAGGTCCTATTTCTGTCCGCGGGTCCGGGGTTTAAAGTAAAGCTTCTGTTTTCGGGTGGGTATAATAGTAGATTATGTGACTAGGGGATAAAGCAGTGTCTTTAAGTCGCGGGTGGCGGATGTTGAATTCCGAACGAAACGAAGGTTGCTAATTTTAATCCCGAACGATAGTGAGGGATTTATATAATTAACTCCCGAGCATTGCGAGGGAGTTAATAAAGAAACCTGAGTGAAGTGAGGAATTCAAGCCGCCCAAGACAAAGACAGCTTTATCCCCGTGTTGGATACTCTACTTTTTACACCATCTGTGAGATAATTAAAACACAATTTAGTAAAAGAAATCATATAATACAGAAATATAAGTATTATTTACGAGTTAATCTTAACTATCACTCAAAAGTTTTGAGATTTGAAACAAACAAAATTCACTACTCAAAGATTCTATAGTTTAAATTTTCTATAACGCTTCCCGCTTGTTCATTACTTTTTTTTAGAAACTTTTTTTATTCTGTTTTTTTTTTGTTAGTGGCCAGTTTGAAATTTGAATATACTTGTTTGATGCACTACATTTTAATTCACATAATGCTGACGGTTTTTCACGTTCCAAATTCAAATCTCATTATTCCCTAGGGATCGCCCATACTGCATTATCTCCCTAGGGACATAATGACTTGCTTTAAGTGATGGTTGTATGACGTATAAAAGGGCATTATCGAGCAGGTGGTGTAAAAAAATAATTAACCACGAAGGCTATGGCGGGAGCTTTACTCTCGCCTTAGCTTCTAACCTAACCTGTCCGTGACGGGGTGCTCTAAGATTACGTCACCTCCTTCCCTGCTCTCTTCTTTTACACACATTGATTTTAAGTAATAAGTAGAACATGTTTCATTTGCTCGTCATTTGTAATTAATATTGATAAATAGATTTTGGTCTCTGGTACCAGCAGGTACTCTATACAATCCCTAGGAATTGTATACATTACCTAGGTAAAGTATGCAATGAATAATAATACTCATAATATTTCATACATTGCCTGGACGCCCCAGGTATTCTATATATTGCCTAGGTATTGTATACAATACCTGAATTATACAGATTACTGGTAACATATATATTTTACGAATGGACCTGTTTGTAAAATGTAATGAAACAGAAGTAACGTTAACTCAATTCAGCACTTTCGATTTTTGATAAAGTTTAAAGCGATGGACAGTTTTTACATCTAGTTTTAAAAACCAACGTCAAGCTTAACTTGTTTGTTAGTTTTGTCATATCAAATTTTTCTTGATAACTAAATATATCACACAATCACAATTCAATATAGACATCAATTCGAATTAAGATAGGTGATCATTTTGTCATATATAGTCGTTTAATGTGGCGGATTTTACAGGAGGTAAATAGGAATAAATTCTGACCCTTTATAGTAGATACTAATTCTTAAGTTTTTTATTTGTCATCAAATGCCATGGATTTAAATGTAAAAGTAAATATTTCAACAATGGGAAGATCAACAACAACATCATTATTTAACAATTTATATTATTATTATTGTTGAGTACCTACCTAATCTTAATGAACGTATAACTGACTCCCAAGTCACATGCTATAAACCTAGTTTGGGAGCCAGTAGTTATTTACTATGTCCTCATTTATGTACCAATAATTATGTACCTACTTGTTTTTGTCACCATTTTATTTTTGGAAATAAATATTATTATTATTATACATTCTAGGACTAAATTAGTGTAATTATTCAGAGCACTTTAGTGGAATTTATTTCGTAAACCATTAGTTTCAAAAACCATTACATATAGGTACCGCAAGCGGTCATTGTATTCATGGCCGATCGCATAAACACGCCCGACATTACCCGCTACAAATGTGCACAGGAGCAAAAACTGTTTAATTGGGCGGTGTACGCGATATCGAATCATTCGGTATCACTGCGTGTGTGTACTCGACTTTAGTGATGCGCCCAAGTCGATTTTTGTGCGTAACGTGATGCTTTTTTATATTTTTTATGTATTTTTTTATTTCATCTGATTTTTTAACTTCTAAATTTCTTTTTTAACAAGGGAATGCCTGCGAAATGTCTGATTTGGGTGGATATAGCATTATTACACTTTTCGTGCCCTTTTTATTTTGTAAACGTGTACGTAAACGTATAGACTTGATTTTCCCTAAGTTGTTTTTCAGGAAAAATAAAACATAATATATTATGGAATCAAAAGGAAGTTTATTTTTGACTCATCTTTATTATCCTCAGACATTGTATTGAGACTGCTAATTAATGAGGGCTTTATTCATGCCTGTAGGTGTAATGATGTGTCTAGACCTGGCGAATACGCCGCCCACGAGCCGCTCGCGAGCCGGTTGCGAGCTGCGTGCGTGCTGCTCGCGTGCGGTTACAGAGTCTAAGTTTGGTGTGTCGTCCTAGTGCAGCTCCGGCAAGACACGAGTGCGGCGCGCGTGCAGCACGCGCGCCGCTCGCGCGCACGTTGCTTCTTTCACGTTTGAACTATATATGTGTACCGCAGGCGGGCGGCGCAGGGGCTTCGTACGAACATAAATGCACGCGTGCAGGAGGTATGCGTGCAACTCGCAAGCGGCGCATTCGCTAGGTCTGGACGCACCATAAGTGGAAGCCTCCATTTAGAAATTGACATTTCTGGAACAATTGTGTACCAAAAATAGATATTCCGTATTAGATGAGACACAACAGTGTCTATCCAGTTATAACTGGTATTATATGGGTTTTTCGCCCACCTACCTAATCTGAAATGCAATATGAAGCTACTTTCACTATTTCCTAAAAATACTATCGATTACTTTAAAACACCGTAAAAAAAGTCAACACACTGCACTATTGTAAGTGCGACCACGACCAACAACAGGTGTGACGTGTCGCATCACCAGTGCGGGACACGTAAAAATAGTGGGCAAATCTAGCAACCTGTTCGTATGGGCCGCTGACACCCCGCGCGAGTCAACTGCGCCCGATATCGCCGCAACTACTTTCGGCTTATGTAGGGGGATTTGTAGCTTTTTTTAATTTGAATAGTTTATTTTGCGTGGTTTGGCCGCTGTGCTGATTGGATAAAGATTAGTGTTGTCTGTGGTGGGGTTAGGTGTAATTAAGGTTGAGGACTTAAGGCCAATAGACTGAACTAAGTGATCTTAAACTTTCCTTCCTCGTTTCTTGTTTCAAAGAAAGAAAGAGAGGAAACTGTAAGTCAACCCCGCAAGACCTTAGCTTAGTTTCTTATATTTTTACCATGACATCGGCATGTGGTACTGATACTAAAACAAAAACGACAACCAAAAGCAGAGTGAGAACTGAGAATCTCCCTTCCCTTTTTTTCAAGTCGTTTAAAAAAACGTCACAATAACATTTGGTTTTATTGTAAAAATACCAATTTTTTTAATGAAATATTATTCATTTTTTTTAACTTCTGAACTAACATAAGAATAACTAGGTAGGTGCTACTAACATGTATTGTATTAAATTATTATTTTTAGGTAAAGGTAAAGATTCTTTGAGTTCAACGCTTCTGAGGAGTTTTCAATAATAATAATAATAGTAAAAGGTCTTTATTTTTTGTTCCAAAATTGGAACCTTTTACAGACTTTGATTGTAAGGTTGCTGTGTTCCTTTTGTTAAAATTTTTAAGGGGAGAACTTTTATATAAGATTTAGTTACTATACCTAATACCGTTTACTTATATTGGACGCACATAGTCTGAAGATTCTATCTTTTTATTGCTGTATATGACTGACGAGGATTTACAAGGTCTTATCTCACTTTCTATGGGAGACCACCATCAAGACTAATATGTTTTTTTAAGTCTAGATACTGCTACAATTTGAATATCTATATTCTAAGTTCACTTCAATTGAAATAATCTCGAGTTAACCACTCTTAATCAAAATAACACTGACGTTCTTGAAGAGTGTTTTTGTTGTCATGGTGACTGAGTAAAGTTCTGTATGGAATGGAAAGGTTCCTTTTTAAATCTTTTATAATAATACAATCAATATTCTGTTTTTGTCAAAAGTAAAATATCTCCCGAAAAACTAACATAAATACCGGCTGAACTCTTAACGATTGAATCCACATTTCACATGAAGCTGTATTTCGCAGCCAGTGTTCACCTCTTGGAAAGAATCTCTTGTTACTAAAGGTGTCCGTAGAACACTGCCAATTTCTGATTCATTCCTAACTAGGAACCCTACGTGAAATGGGATGTTTTGTTTAAAAAACATAGAACTACGAAGTCTTACCAGGCTTCTTAACCAGTCATTAGTGTTAAAAATTAATATTTCTGAAGGTTATTTTAACTCTTTGATTATCATACCCACTAGCGATCCCCGCCCATGTTTCACAAAGATGCATTTTATTTATGTAGTGACATATTGTCTTGCAGGGTGTTATGGATATGAAATTTCGAATCTGGATACAGATACTGATAGGTAGACCGTATAGGAATAATATTACACCGTTTTCCGATACGGTTACGGATACTTTGTTTTTTTTTTTATTATTTGCCTGTTTTGGGTTGTTTCGGTTACGGATACAAGAATTTTAAAATTATAAAAGTAAAATACCAATACCAAGATTAGACTTTTATTTCTAGTTTTGTTTATCCTTTGTTTGTTTGGGCAACACAAACAAAAACCTGTCGTAGACTTCGCCTTTATTCGAAACTATTCGAAAGTTATACATCGGTTGCGGTTATGTATATTATTTTTAATATCGAGTATCCGATAGTTTCGGTTATGACATGATCTAAAACTCAAACTCAAAATTATTTTATTTCACATAGGTCTACATGGGCACTTATAAAACGTCAGAAGCTAGTGCACGGTTCCAATTAGTCGTTTCCTATGGAGAAGAACCGGCAAGAAACTCTAGATATCCGGGATTTTATGGAGCTCCGGAAGCTCCATAACATCCCTGATTAAGTTTTTTTTTTAAGTTATATAAATTAGTGCTTGAATGCGATCCCACGTGATGGTAAGCAGTGATGCAATAATTGATGATGAATCGGACTAGTTTATTAAGATCCTATGTCACGTATTCACACTAGCCTTGAAGAAACCTAAATTATAATTGGACAGGAAGACTGCTGCAGGCAAATTGTTCCAGTCCTTCGATGTATTCGGTAAAACGACGTGGTGAAACGCTTAGTCCGAACCGTAGAGATGTCAACAACGTAACTGTAAGGGTACACACTCGCCTTACATCGGGTTGTCCGATTGGTAGAAACGTGATGGCAGAATCAATTCATGTAATTCCTGCGTACACTCTCCAAAATGTATCCTGTAAAATACCGAAAGGCTGGATACTCTACGCCTGTACTCCAGGCTTTGTAGATATCAATCTACAAATCAAGTTTACCAAATCTGGATCATCAATTAGCCTTTCCACTGAGTCCAAAGCTGCCAGATGGTATTTTGCAGCACCAGCTCTTAGGTGGCTTCAGTACCTCCTCCACACACGATCGGACCTGTGCTTTGTATGACATTATATGCTGTCCCGGTGTGAGGTACCGCCGGACCTTTGCAAGAATGCTGAGTTTCCTAAGTGCTACCTTGCTACCTTTTTAACCGTTTGCTGAATGATACAAGATCAGATTGAAAAAATAAACAGAAAAATCGCACGGTTTTAGAACACATTAATTTAAAAGTTACTCTAGAATCTCATTTTGTAATTTTTAATAAGAATCCATTTACTTTGAAGATTGTTTAAAAGACATGACGTCAAAAATTACGTTACTGATGGGATGCGGTCGGCTTACGGTAGCCAGGCGTAGCAGAAACTGTATGATACATCACTAACTAGAATTGATGGGATGCGGTCGGCTTACGGTAGCCAGGCCTTGCAGAAACTGTATGATACATCACTAACTAGAATTGATGGGATGCGGTCGGCTTACGGTAGCCAGGCCTTGCAGAAACTGTATGATACAACACTAACTAGAATTGATGGGATGCGGTCGGCTTACGGTAGCCAGGCCTTGCAGAAACTGTATGATACATCACTAACTAGAATTGATGGGATGCGGTCGGCTTACGGTAGCCAGGCCTTGCAGAAACTGTATGATACAACACTAACTAGTATTGATGGGATGCGGTCGGCTTACGGTAGCCAGGCCTTGCAGAAACTGTATGATACATCACTAACTAGAATTGATGGGATGCGGTCGGCTTACGGTAGCCAGGCCTTGCAGAAACTGTATGATACAACACTAACTAGTATTGATGGGATGCGGTCGGCTTACGGTAGCCAGGCCTTGCAGAAACTGTATGATACATCACTAACTAGAATTGATGGGATGCGGTCGGCTTACGGTAGCCAGGCCTAGCAGAAACTGTATGATACAACACTAACTAGTATTGATGGGATGCGGTCGGCTTACGGTAGCCAGGCCTAGCAGAAACTGTATGATACAACACTAACTAGTATTGATGGGATGCGGTCGGCTTACGGTAGCCAGGCGTAGCAGAAACTGTATGATACATCACTAACTAGAATTGATGGGATGCGGTCGGCTTACGGTAGCCAGGCCTTGCAGAAACTGTATGATACAACACTAACTAGTATTGATGGGATGCGGTCGGCTTACGGTAGCCAGGCCTAGCAGAAACTGTATGATACAACACTAACTAGTATTGATGGGATGCGGTCGGCTTACGGTAGCCAGGCCTAGCAGAAACTGTATGATACAACACTATCTAGTATTGCATTGAGTGCTAAACTATGTCGTATTTTTATGAGGTCACGACACTGAATTGTGTACAAGTACTCGTACACAAACCCTTACTAACGAACGACGTAAGTTTTTCCGAAGAAAAATCTTAGTTTATACTGTAAACTGACTGAATTTTAATATGGAAACCAGACGAGGTTGTAGGGTGTAGCAGTACCTTTTTTTTACTTTAAAGTTATCTTTGAAGAATTTATTTTTCATAAGAGCAATTACAGTTCACTTAGAATAAGATATACCTAAAGAGCTTATAAGTATCGTAATATTCGCATCTGGTGTGTTGGTGACGTCATAGAGTATCATGTTTTCTAATTTCGATTTAAACATATTAATATTGTCGTAAATTTCTAACCTTTTTCCCATAAATCAATGCAAAGTTACAGGAGTATAATACCGACCGAAGCCCAGTTTGTGTGTCTTGACCAATCAATTATAGACAAAGAATCTTGTAAAACCAGGCTTTTGGTGATTAATGATTATATAATTATTATAACCCATATCTATATGGGCTGTGCCTTACTGGGACACCAGAGCGGCGTAGCCAGATCATTACGTCAAAAAAATTTATGGTTGACTGCGTCAACTGCGTGACCAACAGTGGCCAGGTGAGTAGTGAGGTACACACAATCATTTTTGGCCGCCTGAACTGAAACCACCGCCATGGCACCCTAGTGAGCACGGATCTAACTGTACGACGAAAGCTTTTCCAGAGAGGAAAAATATGAATTTTTCGATCGAAATCACAAAAAATCTAAATTTTTGGTTAGCTTCAGATCTATCATCTTCTTCATATATATCTATGATAGGATGCATCACAATTGCATTAACATCACATAGACGAAGCTGGTGGTGGCATGAGTTCTGACATAGGCAACAATGATAAATTATGTTTCTATCTCGGTTTAAAATCGGTTTTAACAACAAGTAGTTTATGACATTTAGGTACTTGCCTACATGTCATACAGAATGAAAACCCTAAAATTATTAGAGACCGATGTTTCTTAGCTGACTCAAACTGAACTCCTGTGAGTTTCAGTGAAATGCTTTCATTTATTTCACTTTTGAATTATCAAGTTCGGTCGGTCGCAAAAAAACAAAGATGAAACTATTGGGACGTCGAAACGGAGATCACTATTATATAGAGAAGAGCGCGCAAGAAATTTCTCGGACACTCTTTTACAATAAATAGTTATAAAATTATTGTCACACTGTTAATAATAAGTTAAAATTATACATAGATACAGACATAGGTGAAAACGATGTAGAATGACGTCCACGTTAAAAGCGTCCAGAGTTATTTCACTACTACAAAAAAAAATACAATCTAATTAATTACCTCCTCCTTTTTTTTGAAGTCGGTTAAAAAGAAACACCATTAAAACTTGCCGACTTCTAAGTCCTCTTAGTTAAGTCCTGGTTCTGTAAATGATGATTAGCTAAAATTTATTAGGAACCAAACTTATTATAAGTATAAGGTAAGTATACGAAATGGTCTTATGAAAAAAAATTAAGGGGTCCTTTCCAATCCATGTGCCTTTAAATAGATTGCGATAGCAATCTGCCAAACATGCTTCTAAATTCATTCTCATCAATAACCCAGCACTCACTACATACATACTCCACAGAGTCCGGAACAGAGAGTGTCCGTACTATGCTTCTAGAAATTTGATTACCTCCGATGGCTATGTCAATGACTTGAATTTCAATTAGAACAAATTATCTAGGGATATGGGAGGCAAACTTGATTTGTTGGCGCTTGCGCAAACCGCTTGGCCTCGCAGGGCACTGAATTAACAGGCTGTTAAATTTTAGTGGACTTCATACACGGGTAAACATGGCTGATGCAGACAGACGGGTTATTTGCGTGGTTAGAGTAATATTGTGCTCATATTAATAAATGTATTTTCTGAAATGAAGAAGTTTTCTTTTTGGCTATAGGTATATTTAGCTTGTGGGATATTGATTAGTCTTTTTTATCTTAAGACGTTTGTGTATAAGTTACAGCTCCACCAAGCCATTTCAGGAACGCAAGCGTGATAGTAATAGATGTGTAGCGTAACTTCATAAAATTCTCATAGGTTTTCTATCTTTCGAACCTCTTAATCAGAATAAATCAATGTTTATTTTCCGTTAAAAGAAGAACGCACATTCCAGTTGACATGAAAATCATTTTTAACAAATAATTTTAGACATTTTACAATGAGATCGAAACGATATGGTCCGGGTATTAGGAAACTTAGCTTGTTACAAAAATACAGCAGAAATCTTCATTCAAATAACAGTTACAGTTACATCTACAATACTTGTTAGTGTCAAATAAATGTCGCTCCTTAATTATAGTCCTCAATTTGAGACTGAATCAGTGAATTAAAATGGTTCCGGGGGCTACGGTATTTCACTGTATATTAGTGATAACGCAATCGAACCCCGTCCCTATTATTTAATTTAGTAATTTAATTATTTGCATTTCAGTAACTAAATTTAGTCAGTACCTAGTTGATGCAATGAATATTAAAATAACAAGGAAAGGTGTGTTGTAAAGCTACAGGAAATTCTTAAAATAGCTTGAACTTCAGTTACAGTCTACCGTATGGTCTCTGGACGTAAAGAATAGCACCATCCTATTTCTTCCCGTGGGTGGCGTAAAAGGCGACTAGGAGACATTTTGAGATCGTGCGTACTGTTAAGCACGTCAGGTCACCGCGTGGAGGTGGGTAAACCACCAGCAACAGCATTCCCAAGGAGGTTTAGTGTCAGGCAGGCGGCCGACTGTAAAACAACAGCAACATCTTTTGCAATATGTTGGGTTTAAGTGGAATGCGCGATAGGGTTAGGGCGTACCCCACAGGCGACGCGCAGGGGCAGCATCCGGCTCCTGTAGGAAATGGACCAGGTTTGTTGTACCATCCCGGGCGAGGGTAACGTAAGAAGCTAGCTCGGGAAATGAGATTGAGGTATGCAAGTTGGAATGTTGAGACAATGTCTGGAAGGACCAGAAAGTTAGCGGACGTATTAAAAAGAAGAGGAATAAACGTAGCGTGCTTACAAGAAACTAAATGGAAACGAACAAAAGCGAGAGAAATTGGTGAGGGATATAAGTTTTATTACTGTGGAAGTGATGGTAAAAGAAATGGTGTAGGAATAGTGCTAGACAGCAAATTGAAAGAAGGCGTGTTGGAAATACAAAGGATCAATGATAGTTGTGAAGATTATGTTAGAGAATGTAATGTTGAATGTAGTTAGTGTGTATTCACCACAAGTAGGATGCGATGAAAGAGAAGTTTTGTACATGAGGAATTGATTGTTGGAGGTCCTTTTAATGGACATGTGGGAAGAATGAGAGGTGTTTATAAAAGAGTACATGGGGGATAGGGTTTTGGAAGTCCGAACAGTGAAGGGGAGACGCTGCTCCAATCCGCTACTGTATTTGACCTGGCAGTAGCTAATACTTGGTTCCAGAAAGGAAACGAACACCTGGTCATGTGCAAAAGCGGTAACCACAAGACGCAAATCGATTACTTCCTGGTTAGGCGCAACCAGCTAAAGCACGTCAAAGTCTGCAAAGTGCTGCCAGGAGGAGACTTAGTCTCACAGCACAGACTCCTGGTTATGGTGTTAGTAGACAAGACACAGAACAAAAAATCCAAAGAGGGTCCTCCCCCTAAAATAAAATGGCATATGCTAAAGAGTGACTGTGCAAAGAAATTCAGAGAGCGAGTGGTGGACAAAATGATAGCGATGGGAGACATGAATGATTAAAGTGTAAATGAAAGCTGGAATAAACTTGCTGAGTGTATTAGACATGCAGCGAAAGATATTTTGGGAGAAACGAGAGGAATGGGTACAATAGATGTGTTAAAGCAAAAAAAGAGGAAATTTAAGGATTCGGAAAACGCTAGCTTAAAATCTGTAAAAAAAAAAGTGAATATGATGCTTTAAAGAAAAAAGCCAAGAAAGCCGTGGCAATAGCGAAAGCAAAAGCGTAGGACAAACTATACGACACACTAGACAGTCCGGCAGGCCAAAAAGATTTATACCAACTTGCTAGAGTATGAGAGAGAAACGCGAGAGATGATTGTCAGATAAGATGTATACGGGATGAAACTGGAATGATTCTATCAGAAGATGAAAAAATCACAGGTGGAAGGACTATTTTGAAAGACTGATGAATGAGGAAAACGACTGGAATGGGATTTTAGAGAACAAATCAGTGAATGTGGGTTTAGTGAGATTGATTAGTACGTATGAAGTCAGAATAGCTGTAAATAGAATGAAGGATGGCAAGGCAATTGGTCCAAACGGAATACCAGTTGAAGTGTGGAAGTTGCTGCGAGTGGATGGATGGACGTGGTTAGCTTTGTTATTCAATAAGTTGTTGCGGGAAGAAGCCAAACCTGATGATTGATGCAACAGTTTCCTGGTACCCATCTTTAAAAACAAGGGTGATGTGCTTGAATGCAACAATTATAGAGGAATAAAGCTAATGTCACATACTATAAAAGCCTGGGAGAAAGTTATTGAAAGGAGGCTGAGAGAAGAGAGTGAAATTTCACAGAACCAATTCGGTTTTATGCCTGGTCGAGGTACCACGGATGCCATTTTTGCTATAAGCCAGCTGTACGAGAAATACAGAGGTACGCATTAAAACTTGCACATGGTATTCATTGACTTCGAAAAGGCATATGACCGGGTAACTCGTGAGGTTCTGTGGTAGGCCCTTAAGAAGAAAGGTGTGCCTGGGAAGTATTTTCAGTTGATCCGAGCGATGTACAGTCAATGCAGTACCCAAGTCCGGAAGAAATTGACCGTTTTTTCCTTTGCCAAATTATTCTAACCGTCAAAGGATCAAAAGTCATTACCACCAATAGCTTCTTCAAGGTTTCCGGGCTTTCTCTTAGCTTAGTATGTCAGTGCTCACTCACTTCATAAACTATAACCATACACCAGTCACCTATTGTATGGGAATACAAGAAAGTTTTTTTCTAGCTTAGAAATGTCTAAGCTAGAAAAGGCTAGCACAAAGTAACCCAATTTCATCCTGTTTTCTGTCAACACCACTTCACCTGCGTCACCTTGACACTCACTATACTACTCTACTGCACTGTTCACCAACAAAGCCGTTCACAACGTTTTCCCTACTTGATGACCACATAGCCATATCGGAGACCGTATAACTGCTTGTTTGACGTCTCATACCTATAGGTCTCAGTCGTGTAAGCTATCGTAAAACGGAACGGATGGCATTTCACGTCTTCATTCGAGTTGGCGCCAATTGATTCCAAATCGTTTTGGACTATACTGGTTTGAAAGGGAAAAATAGATATATTAAAGTACTGAGTAGCAACAACCTAATAATTAAAGTAAAACTTCGAAAATTAAACCTACTGAAAAGTAAAAAAAAGTAACAAAAGTATATTATACTTTAAAAAGCTACAAATAAATATTGATAACGTATAGATTATTTTAGATACAATTTTTAGTTAACAGTGTTATTAACAACTTTATGAAACAATCGAGTTTATGTCCAGACTTCTGACACGGACAAGAAAAATAAGAAAAAAAAATCATGGAAAAAAAGTTACAACTAACCCTTCCAAGCTAGACTGCGTGAGTCCTTTCATCTCCCTAATTGAAAAATTCTACACAAACAAATAGACACACAGTATCTCCTGAATCTTTAGTAGATTTGATTAGAACTGACACGGTCCCTAGTGATTAAACAGATTACTTATGGCAGTCATGTTTCAGCACCACTGGAAAAAGTTTGAGCTGCCATCGTTGTAAATAGAAAATATTTTAACTGGATCAAAATACCCCTTGATTTATTTTTTTAATTTTATATAAACTAGTGCTTGACTGTGTATTAACTCTTTCAACCCCTATTATAAAAATATTTTTTAATCTTTGTTTTTGTGAGATTTATTTTTAGAAAATATTTCAATATGTAATTTAAATATAGGTTAGAAAAGTGAATGAATGAAATACGAAGTAAATGAGAACAAGTAGCTTACAAACTGGTCAAAATCTTAGTCAGTAAAATATAATACTATCGTCATCGATTCCTGCCAGGACTACTGTTAGTTCTTAAAGTTGACTGGATCACGACTCGCCTAACAAAAAGTACCAAATTCAGGATTTACCTCTTGGTTTGCATGAAGACAAAAGGTGAAGAAGTATAATGAATGAAAGACTGCTCAAATAAAAAAAAAAACAGTTCCGATCAATAGTTTCATATAAATACAAGATACGCTATTGTTTAATGAAAACGTTGCATTTGTTTCCTATATTATTTGGATTACCTTATTTTTCCCAGCTTATTAAATATTCTTAAACATAAATAAAGCTTTTGTAACACAAGCGAATGTTCCCGATTACAATAGCGTAATGTTTGATGACGGATTGTGCCATACGTAGGCACTGCCCGCTCTTATAATGATTTGCACACACCCTCCCTGCAGATATAGGAATCTGAATTGCAAAATGTACCCCCTCTTAATGTTTGCGTGGGTAATGTTAATAATAGCTAGGTAGTGCAGTGTATGGAAGCCTGGTGGTATTGTGAAGATATTGTTAGGTTACGTTTTGTTATGCCTTATAGCTTGAGATAAAATTGAAAGAAAATATCGTGGAAGCCACTGGATGCAGATGAACTGGCGATGCAGTAACACAACGCACGATATTAAAAACACCCTTAGTCCAAAAGAAGATGGCGAGACGAGTTGAACTCCTACTTAAAGGCTTTCCGTTTCATTGCTGGAGGTAGAGAAAATTGGAAAAAGAAAAAAAATAGGCTTCTGCTCTGCAGTTGGATACAATAGTTCAACATGTAAAAATATAAGAAGAGGAGGTTCTTTAGAAAAATACTGCTATTTAAAATTTTACACAGTCATCTATCTGTGCTTATTGAAAAATTACTACACTTACCTTTGGAGTTAGTAAGGCTGACATTCCTTTGCCCGGTCTACCATCATAATAATTTCTTATAATAAAATTAAACAAGCTAATTACAAGCCCTCCACACAAGTTAATTTAATTGGTTAAGGGAATATAACTAAAAATTGGTCCAAATGTTTAAATACTTTTTTTTTTTCGATGGATATCTCCCGAAATGTAAACGGTAGGCATCGGAATTGTACAATTTAATTCCGCCCAGCCCGTCCCATCATCAGCCCACCAGACATGACGTTGCACCACCGGTTTATAATGGACATCCCACCCATACGCACAAAACGTTTTGGGAACACATTCATTGTGCATACAGCTAAGGAGTGGAAATCCCTGCCGGATTCTGTGTTTCCTGATAGCTACAACCAAGGGGTCTTTAAGTAGATAGGTTATATCAGGAGCGATAGTGTTTAAACGCAAGCTTATCAGTAATAAAAAAAAAAACATACTTAATTAGAATAAAACTCAAAAAAAAAACAGTAACTTAGTAAACAAAACAGCGCCCACAAATAACTATAAAGCCCTTATACTCTTATATACAACATAAGTGGTTTCCTAACACACATAACTATATTTTTCATGAAATAACAAACTATAGTAGGAACAAGTGTTTAACATTCACAAAACACATTAGTTGTCAGCAAAATAAACTATTCACAGTGGATGGGTAGGGGACACTCTCGTTAAGAACGCTTGCTGCAACCTATGAACATGAAAAAATATATAAACAGAGGTCGCTGTTTATGCGAAAATACTAATGAATTGAAAGGAAAAGCCAATGCAAAATATTTGCATGATTTCTTTTTTTGTTTTCGCCAGAAATGAAACCTAAATTGTATGCTAGTGGACAATACTAGGAATCAATAGCAAAAATAACCAGGTTTTTAAACCGTAACCGTACGAAAATACCTATAGAAGCATTGCTAGTATCTTTTTTTCAGGCGTTACCTATTTTTCTTATAATATACGTTATGACGTTACGTATACAGTTCTTTGCAACACTAGGCGCCCCCCTACCACACCCGGCGATATATGTGGAAGTGAAGGACGTGGAATAACTAATTAGAGTTGCCGTGAAGTATATTTAACAATGGGAATCTTAAAATATTAGACATGGAGTATTTTTATTTAAAAAATAGCCAAATAAAAACAATAACAATCTTCTAAATACTCTCTAACTTCGTTTGGTTACGGTTGGTAGACATAATTCTTTTTGCTATTGATTTCTCATACAGTCCTTTAAGATTATGGTCTAGGTTTCACTTTTGGCCAAAAGAAAAATTATATGCAAGCTATGTATGGCAAAAGCTTCATTCCCCTTTGAATGTTGGAAAAGCTAAATAAATGCTTGTAAAAATATTTACTACCCGTGTCAAGTTTTGTCACGAAAAAGATGTACGCATTGCTACGATAGTCGCTTAAAACAAGTGGTTGTTGAAAACCTCTGTAATTTTAAGAACTCATTACCTACTTATCCTCAAAAAATGTGTTTCTTGACTGTAGTTCAATACAGACCACATCTCAGCTGGTTTGAATGTTCCGCAATTTCGCTGAAAGTATATTCAGATGTGAAGATTAAATAAAGCCACATCTCCACAGTCTGCACACGTCCGTCCGTCACAAGAAGTTAGATCTAATTCATCTTGCCGTTTGAATTCCTATTTGGGTTTCTGAAAACCTTTAAACTCGAGCACGAATAGATGTCGGTGTACAATGAGCACGTCACCTGTACTGGACATCAGTGCGGTCTCATTGTTGCCGATTGTCTAGTCTATGCGAAGTTCTCTTTGTTTGTCCGTGTGTAAAGTTTGAGCTATCGACAAGCTGATAACGAGTGACTGAGCGCCCGCGTCGTTTGTTAAAAGGACCTTCGTGTTAAGTTAATTGTTCGGGATGGTACTCTCATTAACGCAACTCGTTTGTGTTATTGTTTTTATTTTCGATATACTCGTAACACGGTATTACAATGACGTTTTATTATTATATGTTTAGGTACACTGATAATTTTTTTAACAAAGTCGCAAACATGTTTTTAAGATTCACTTGTTACAATTTTTCCATGATTAGATATATTGTATTCGAAGTTTTTTCTATTATCTCAGCGAAGGTTCAAAACCAACCGCATTAACGGGAGTCGGTCCAAACAGGTGCTGTAGGGCGGTACGCGAGCGCTGTTCCACAATGCAATAAATATATCTAGTACAGCGTCTCACTGCTTTTCATACAATATGGGTGTTCGCCGCATTAGCCCAGCTCGCTGGAACAACTTAAGGGCCTATTACACTACTCGATATTCAGACAGTCTTAGTCTATGTTTATCTATTTATCTCATCGTTCTGTTTCATTCATTTACACGACATGTGTTAAGGGCCTATTATACTACACGTTATTCAGACAGACTTAGTCTATGTAGCGTCACACAAGAAAAAGAGCAACTTACGTCAATGTCGTGTAAAGGAATGAAATAGTATAAATACTTATTACTCTTTTATTGTAAGTAGGTCCATATACTAAAGGGTTAAGTAATTTTTATTTTTATTTCAAAATATACTACTAAATAAATTGTTCTTATTTTTAGATTATTGTCACTCATTAAGAGTTATGAAAAAGCTTTTTTGAAGTAGTCCTTGCTTAATTATCACATATATTCTAGGAATTGTAAGGCTTTTAAAAGCGACGCGTCAGCGCTGGTACCAATTTGTTCAACCGAATAAATTGTTCGTTCTATAATACTCTGAAATGACACTCAATGTTGTCACAGAGCATTAATAATAATAATAATTCACAACTATCACACAACGCCATCTAGTCCCAAGCTAAGCAGAGCTTGTGTTATGAGTACTAGACAGCTGATAAACATACTTATATAATTCTAAACACATACAATAGCATAGCATAGCATAGTCGGCCTTATAATGTTCCCACTGTTGGGACTCAGGCCTCCTCTCTAGGAGAGGGTATGGGCCATAATCCACCACGCGGGCCCAGTGCGGGTTGGTGGATGTCACATGTCTTCGAATTTTTGGTTCTAGGACATGCCGGTTTCCTCACGAGGTTTTCCTTCACCGTTTTGAGAGCAGTGGTGATGAAATAAATTACACAAAGTAATGCGCCTGACTGGGTTTGAAACCGCGACCTACAACTCGTAAGTCGGGGCCGTTACCACTCGGCCACCACTGCTCTCACACATACAAATTATAGATAAATTACACCCAGACACTAAACAAATGATCGTGATCATCGCACAAACTGTTGTCCTGGGTGGGAATCGAACCCACGACCTCCAGCATAACAGTCAGGGTCACTATAACTACTAGACCAACAGGCCAATCAAGGGATCATTAGGGAGGTTTAGTTCTATTTATATAATATACGAAACTGCTTGGATATGTATGGATATTTGAAGTTTTCTCACTCATTCAGAGGCTCTATTAATTTATGAGAGATTAATCTTGCCGCTTGCATAAACGTGATGCTTCCCACCTAAACGCGCAGCTTCCAATTCACTGAAGCAAAATTTTAAATAATTAATTACAATACAGTTTTAATAAGCTAATCGCCACTGACCCGTCGATCCCTCCACCCAAATTCCTTATTATAAATTAATGAAAATTACAATACATATAACGTCTCCGTTTAAATATTTAAAGGCGTAGTTTTCCTCTTGGAGCTCTCCGGGCCGGGCGTAATGGCGGCTCTGAATTATTTATTATGAATTTTATGATACGTCTCTCGCTCCACTTCGTAAATAATACTTTTGATTTTCTTGGGGCGACGGGGACAGGATGTGATGGGCGGCACCGGGTAGATGAAGCTATCGACTATTTTCGAAGATATTCTGCAGTTTCTGAGTAATGAATCGAGTGAACCATGGATAATGATTCAAGATGCACCCTTTTTACCAAAGCCGCAAATATATTTTGTCTCGTGCTCCATCGTCGACCACATCATCGCTTACCATCAGGTGAGATGGTGGTCAATCGTGAGCCTATCATTAATAAAAACAAAAAGAAAAAAAAAGTTAGAATTTTCGATCACCCAAGTCAGTTTTTTTTTTCAATCAGTATTGCAACTCAGAGAATGACAGACATAGGGTCAGTAAACTTAGGTAAGTAGTCAGTCTCTAATTGATTTCAATTGAATCGTTTTGATTACAAAGTCTCATGCATTTGATCCCGTCTCTTCTCATGAATCTCCTACACACTAAATGTTTTTGTTTCATTTTCGGTACATTCACTTCGTAGGTTACTTCGTAATTAGAAGTAAATTTTTTATTCAATTAATCGGTCAGAATCTAGAAGCGTTTGTAAGTAATGTAGCAAAACGATTGAATTGTTGTTTAGTTAACGTTTATATTTGCTTATTTCCGATTGTGATGTTATTACACTATTATTATGAACGTCTACAAATATTGAATTTACTGTAGCCTTAGTATAGGTACGTAACATTATTACTACGGCTCTTTCTATTCCTACCGACGCGACCATGCGAGCTATTAAAGCAGTGTCCACAAGAAATCACATATCCTGGGAAACTTACTCTCAGTAAAGTGTTATTCTAATGACATAAAGCTGAAGTTTCTGTGAATTTCTATAATGTCAAGGTATCAGGAATTCCATCCTATAAGCTATCTAACCTTTGAAAGACCACAAGCCCGCTGTAGGCGTCCTAACTCGACACAGGTATTTGCATGTGTAGCTACCGAAATAGAATCTATTAGAACCGCAGGGATTATTGAATGAGTTCGTCGAGACTGAGTGCAACCTTAACTCCTCGCGCGCCGATTGTACATACGTTTGTACAATTGATTGATCTTGAAAAACGCTTAAACGCCGTACTACTGTACACACGGGTGTACTAAATTTGTTCGGCCGAAAATTTTGGTCTCTATATCTTCATTTTAAAGTCTACCCAAAAATATATATAATTATGTTTTTTTTGTCGATTTTAGTAAAAAAACACGCAATTACGTAATAATAATACCCCTAAACGCTATGTGTAAGGAAGCCTGCTAATAGATTTAAAGTCAAGGACGCTGTTAAAGACTTATTTAGGGTACATCGAGTCACATCACACATCACATCTAAAGGCGTTTGTACGTATGGTTAGGATGGCTTATGCCAGGGTTTTAATATACAGGGTGTTTGGTGCATCGTGTGCCAAATTGCAATGGTCGACGGGAGGGGTCATCTGCTATCATGTCAAAAATGCAGAAATAATATATTTTATTTTGCAAAAATATAAGCGTGAATATATGTTATTTAGTCTTCAATTATTAGAAAATTGCAGATAACTTTTTTTACTTTGCACCCGTCTTTATGTCAGTAAAAGTATTGTCGAGTCTATCACAAGTACAGCGTTACAATTTAGCAGGTCTGACACAAATGCGCATTAATCCGTTTACAGGGTATCGTATCACGCATCGTTTTCCCCAGCTTTTACCGGAGGGACTAACTGTCAATGGTCATCAGATTCATGGCTTTCCCTTAGGTACAATCATGTTAAAACATGTTGTAACCTGTAATCCTGTAGGCGCCTGTCTGTGTTCTCTTTATACTCAGAAGAACGAAGAAAGTCTGATTTATCCCACCAATGCGAAATACCTACTGAAGGGAACAGGAAGTTTTGCGATATTGTGAGTTCTAGCTAAAATAATGATTAGCTGCACGCCTTTCTTCATAAGAAAGACTTTTACACAATATACCTGAAATAACTTTTGCTAAGGCTTTTTAAATGACGTTAACGTACAAGTAAGATATTACAACCACATATTTAACAAATTGTTGTAAAAAAAACTCTACCACAGTAGAAACTTTTACGATGGTGTGTCTTTGCAATAGCAAATAACTCCAATTTGTAAAACACCACACTGGATCATCATCCGGAACAATGTTAATTAATTAATACCTTTCAATTTTTTTAACACGATCAAAATGGCGAAACAACTAAAAAATTAAACGAAAATTTAGCTAAACATAAAATCAGTTACCTTCAAAGGTACAGTAAATAAGCTCGAATGCGTTTCTTTTCACGGTAACATAACAAAACGAACTCAAAAATTGTCATCTGCTCCACTTTACGCAAGCTCAGAATCATCCGTTACAAAATAGATTTAAAAAAGAAAAATGTGCTAACAAGGTGTAGTGCCCTGACAATAGATGTGTCGTGTTAATTATCTGCATCAACGAAGGGTGGGCGGGTGACTAGGGGCTAAACCTCCCTGTTGTCCCAAAGTCCAGTTTGTCGAACAAATGTGCCTGATTAGGTTCGTTTTGTCGGGCTCTCCCCGACGCTCGCTCTTCGCCCGCTCCTACTGATTTGAGAACAGTTTTATCGAACCGCCTACCTCCCCCTGAATGTATTAGGCTCAAATATAAGGTCAGATGATCCCCTATCGCAACATTGTTTTGATGCATTATCGTGTATTTAGCGTTGTTTCAAATATTTTATAGTAATTTCCACGTACGATAGGTCCGGCATTTCGGATGACTACGAAAGAAGAAAAGATATTGAAAAGAAATTGTGAAGACACTTTAATGATCTTTAGTTATTTTACTTTGTGAAATCTTTCATCATTTGTATTATTTCTCTCATTTAATATTTTTAAACACAGAATTAACTTAAAAATACACAAATTCAGTTTATTCGTATTATTAACATTTAACTTACATTAATAAAGTTTCAAAAAAATATTTAACCTATGTTTTTTTGTAACTTTTTGCAACTTCAATAAGTTCCCGATAATTTCATTTACCCCTCCCTCCCCCCCGCCCCCACATCACAGCTTTATGCCACAAACAAGCCATCAAGGCATTACAAGCAATAAATAGAGTTGCACCAACATCGATAGGGGCGACTATTGTCTAGATGTAAGCATCGCCAGGTGCGGCCTCCACCTCACTTGCTCCTAATTCACTTTTAGGCCGCACTTCGGATTCATGCTACAATGCTACGGCAATCACAGCCATGCGGGAGGGGTAAACATCGATAACACAAGCTCATCCCTATTTGCTATGGTTATGGTACAAATGGATATTTTGATGCCGAGTCGTCGTTTCATATGATTTCTAGCCGTGTAGGTTTCAGATTCCGATGGATTCTCGTTGTTTATGAATGGAAATAGCTCTGGCTTGATAAAATGAATGTGTATATGTTTTGTAAGGGTTCATTAGGATACTTACCTAAGTTATTGAGCGAGTGACAAGCTCTTAATTTTCCCATAAGAGTGATCAGAGTATCAAAAAATATTACTAATAAGTTTGTTTTATAGTTCCACAATTTCCTCTTACATAATTCTTAAAATATATTTATAATGTACACATACGAGCAGTAAATTTTTTTTTTCTTTCGAACTATTTTCGTTCACACCACTTAAATGTTCTGTAAAGTATTAACTGTAGAGTAGTGCTCCGTCTAATACTAGTAAAGATTTTTCCAAGGTAAGCGTTACCCGTTTACGGTATTTTCTGTAAGTGTTGTAAATAATCGCGTTACTTCCTGGTAAAAATATCTTTCCTCGTCGTAGAACCTGGGAACAGAGTGTTAGTATTGGAAAAAAAACTTTTTACAAAAAAAAAAAATTAACCGACTTCACTAAAAAAAACACTAAAAGGATCAAAATAATTTTAATTTCGGAAGTCGGTGTTTCTCGGTATTGTTTGTTTCTTATTTAACACCGACTTCCGAAATTAAAATTATTTTGATCCTTTTAGTGTTTTTTTTTAGTGAAGTCGGTTATTTTTTTTTTTGTAAAAAGTTTTTATTTTACACTTTTTAGTTGCGAACCACTTATAAACAGAGTGCCTATTTCTCATGACGATTCCAATTAACCCAAAACACTGCAAGGTTACATTGTTTTATTTGAAAGTTCCTGTGTCTTCCTTCCACCTTCCGGCTCCATCACCAGATCAATTTGATAGTATCTTATAGCCAAAGTGCATCTCATGACAATTCTAATAAGCCCAAACACGGCTAGGATACATTGATTAATTACGGAGTTCCTATGCCTACCTTCCGGCTCCATCATCAGATCAGTTCGATAGTACCTTATAGCCAAAATGCATCTCATGACGATTCTAATAAGTCCAAACACGGCTAGGATGGAGTTCCAGTGCCTACCTTCCGGCTCCATCATCATCATCAGATCACTTCGGTGATACCATTTCCAACGTAACTATTCAGAACCATTCATTTATTTGTATTGTCATAGTCGCTTAACTATCTTCATTGTGATATCAATGTGAGTATGAAGTTCCGTTCACCATTTCTGGTCTTCTTCATCAGTTCCACTTCATCAAATGTTACTTTTTGACTGTAAATGCTTAAGTACTCGATGAAAATACCAAAATCACTATATGGTTGCCTATAATATTTGAGGAGTTCCCTCGATTCCTCATGGATCCCAATAAAAAAAAAAATACAACCGAATTGAATAACCTCCTCCTTTTTTTGAAGTCGGTTAAAAATTGCTTTTGAGTGGCAATATTTTATATGTGTTGGTGGCAGTTAATGCATATCTTGATATTATAATTTAAAACCTACGATATTAAGGAATTATGTTATTTTAACCCTTTAACCGCCTGTGTCGGATATATTCGACTAACACTTTTGCATTTATTCCGCCAGGAGTGCACGTTCACGATCAAATACTCCATCTCGTCAGCTCTTCTGTCACCTACGGGGCCTAAGAGCTTAACGAGTTGGAGTACCCAGTCACAAAAAACACTCGTCGGACCAATCCGACGCGGGCGGTTAAAGGGATAAATCAAAACTTAGAATGATACTTTTAAAAATCGATTAAAGATCAACGAAACTTGTAAGTAAAACCTGCCTGCTACGAAGTACTACGCCGTAGCAGTGTAGCCCGTAGCTCGTAGCTCGTAGATAGTTCAATCGCACCCCGCATGTACGATGCGACGTCGACGTCGTTAGGTGACCTGGGTGTTACATGATTGACGTCGACGTTAGTAACAAGACCGACGTCGGATTGGTGACGTGTACACAATAATTTCATATTGATGACTTATTTGTGTAAGTGCATTTCTGTTTCAACGGGAATTGCCTAAATAGCAGATCTCTATTTGTGTGACATAATAGAAATAGGTTTGTATCTACATTTAAATTATTCATTACTAAATTCATCAGTTACTATGGTCTTACAACAAGATTGCACAATTCATTCTAATTTTGGGTAGTTACTTACGCAATATAACACACAAAGGTACGCCATTAATTCCAACTACTAAATTATCTTTAACGTTTATTTAAAACTAGGTTTTGTTACAAAATATTCTTTTTTTTTTTTATTGATATAAACCTCAAAAAGAAAACAAATACAAAATATAATAATATTAAATTCTACTTAAACCTGCAGGCCTTAACCTCTCAATTGTTATAAATAAATATTATAATCACGTTCTTGTCTGTCTTCAAATTTTAAGAGGCTTAAAAAAGAGGTTCTCAATTCAGTTGTATATTTTTTTTTAGTTATTGTTTTTTTTTCTATATTTAGTTGTTAAAGCCTGCCGATCACCGGAAACTACCCTCTAGTTTTCTGAATATCCGTTCACAATATTCATATTCAAAGTTTTTACAACCGTGCCCTCAATCTCTATGGCAACGCCGCGTCATCGCATCACCGGCGTACGCGCATCGAATTCTCGCTACAA
Organism: Mythimna impura; assembly: GCA_905147345.3. Lineage (NCBI taxonomy): Eukaryota > Metazoa > Arthropoda > Insecta > Lepidoptera > Noctuidae > Mythimna > Mythimna impura. The sequence continues at coordinate 33,271,651 of LR990339.1, forward strand.
GACATTACCGCGGATCGTCCGCATCCGCACCTAATTGCACCACATCCGGGCCAGAATTATGTTCAATCGGACGAATGGTTCTCCAATTGCCCGAGATGGACCAACAAACGTCATATCAAGTGTTATTGTGATTGTGCTATGTTTATGTTTCGGTAAAGTTAAAGACGGGGAGGAGGCTCGTGGCTAAGTTAAAGACGGGGAGGAGGCTCGTGGCTAAGTTAAAGACGGGGAGGAGGCTCGTGGCTAAGTTAAAGACGGGGAGGAGTCTCGTGGCTAAGTTAAAGACGGGGGGAGGCTCGTGGCTAAGTTAAAGACGGTGAGGAGGCTCGTGGCTAAGTTCAAGACGGGGGGGAGGCTCGTGACTAAGGCCAACTGTCTACGGACACGTAGCTTCATAGACGCGTATTCGTACGCTACGCATACGCGGCGTGAAGCTTACATGCAAAACTTATGAAACTCTGTCGACGAAGCGGCAGCGTCGCTCGTGTCGTTGTGTCGCGTCTATGAAGCTACGCGTCCGTGGATAGTAGGCCAATAATAAAGGAAAATTAGGTAAGATAATTGTTATATTTCAAGTTCTCTTAATTTTGTTATTTATTTTAGTATTTATTAGTACGAGTATATAATTTTAACATGATTTCGCTTATCAAGGCTTATATTATATTATATCTTATTAATTTTAGCATATTATATGTATTTTATTATTATAAGCAACTTAATTTAATGATACCTCGTTCTATTTGAATTTTTTTTTATTATTTATTATTGTGCACACCTACCACTGTGTTGTATTTTTTAACCCAAAGGTTGAAAATTTTGGTTGTTTGAGAATGTCTTGTTGCATTAAGTTCACCTATGTACCACTACTGTACATAAAGTTTAAATAAATAAACATGTACGTTGACTAACATCATTGATTTTTAAAATAGGTTTAGCATTCAAATTAATTGGACGACAAACTACAGTTATAAAAACCAATATGTAAATCATATTTTTATATTAGGCATTATTCTGTGAAATAACTTAAATATGCAGAGTTCAATCACTATCTTGAACCCGAGCTTCGCTTCTGCGGCGTCTCTCGCACGAACTGGAAATTTTCCAGGACACAAAGTAGCCAATGGACACTTAACAATACAGTGGACCCCCGGTAATCCGGCCCCTGTCTAATCCGGCACCCCCTGTAATCCGATATGGTCTATTATTTATTATTGAATATTTTTTTAATAATATGTATGTACATTTGTTTGTACACAATTATTTCCTAATGTAAAGTTATTGCATATTTTTTGTAAGTTCTATAGCATTAATGACGTTAATTTTATGATAAAATGTAAGCTCTCTATTGTGTTGTTTAATTTACTAAATTTGACATACATAATGAAGTATGATTTAAACTTCAGAAGTACATATGTATATATAATATAAAAAATCTTATCATTGGATCTGTAATTTGTCGGATTACAAGGTACTCTTTTGTAAAAAAAATTCGGACTATAGGGGGTCTTAGACAGTACTCTATAATCCGACAAATTCGATAGTTCGACACTGCCCTGCAAAATGTTTGTCGGACTACCGGGGGTCTACTGTAGTGTCTTTCTATCAATGCCAGAATTTAGTAATCGGATTTATACTTCCACAGATTACCCTTTACAAATATACATATGTCGTGGCAATTGTATCTAATCAGACACTAAAGTACATAAGACACTAGTGAGAGTCGTGGCAATACGATGAATGCGAGACGCACATGACCGTTCGTTGTGGCGACACTTGAGGGTGGCCTATGTCCAACAGTGGACGTGAAATGATGATGATGATGATGAGACACTAAAATAAAAATCACTTCTAATTTCCTATCGAATGTTAAGTAAAATTGCTTACCCATAATTCTGTGCTAAATGGTTATTAGGTAGCTCTAGTTGCTGATAACAAGGCTTGTTGCACAAGTCCTGAGTACACTCTAACTCCGGTGGTCTTCGTCTTTTTCTCGTACGTTTTTAAACAGGTGTGCCTGATAAGGCATTGAATAAGAAACTATTTAGGTAGGTGTATCGGTCAGCAATGTATATTAAACGGAACTTTGATTAGGGCTTTGTAGTGTTCAAATTATTTGAGTCTTGGAAAAATCAATTATTTATATCTTACTTACCTAATTAAGAATCCAATCTGATATTTCTGGAATTCCCTGCCGGAGTCTGTGTTTCCTGATAGCTACAACCTAGGTCTCTTTAAGTCAATAGTGAATAGGTTACTTCTAGACAATCGTGCTCCATCATTGACCAAAACGCCACTTTCCATCAGGTGAGATAGTGCTTAAGTGCAAGCCTATCTTTAAAAAAAAAACCGGCAATCTCTTTCCATATCGAGTTCGGTGTTTAGTCTAACCAAATGCAGTACCTGTATTTTACATGGAGAATAATTGAGATTGAGAAAACTGAATTGGTTAAAAAATTTATAGGTTAAAAACGGTAATAATGTTGGAGAAAACGTGGATTAACTGTGTCTGTGATAAAAAAACAAATCAGAAGGTGTTCTGATCTAAGATGATGGTCGAAGCTGGAAGATGATGACAAGGTAACTGTGCCCCTAAATTATTCAATGTATTGGCAATATAGTATCTGAGATGTTGTAGGGAGCGTGAATGTGTAATAGGCGCTACGGCCGCCAGTTACCGTTAAATATTAGCACATAATTCAGATTGTGCATGCGAAAACATTGCTCCGCCACACAGTCGCTCAGGCCGACTGCGATTTAGTCGCGCGACAAAATTTACGCAGTTACGTGCTACAAAGGCGTAGTAAGATTCGATTTTAGACTGGACTATTTCATCTTCCTGCAATTTATCCTTTATTATTGCCTACTGGCATACGTTGATGGTATGTGTAGCTAATAGATATAATTATATGATCCAGATTTGCTTTATTAACTTGAAAACATCGTTTTTGCAATATAAATATTTTCTATCGAAATCAAATAGATTTGAATTGAAGGTTAGCTATACATAATCATCTAAATTTATAGAATCAAAGGTTTGTTTTTACAGCCACATTTTTATGTTGTTGGCCCTATCAGACTCATCCAGCAACAAAGAACAAATACAAAATGTCTCTACTCGAAACGTCTAATACGTCTAATCGCACAAAATACCAGTCAATAGCGTTTGCGTTTAACAATTAAACACACAGCCAAACTAAAGTATATATATTTATAATATATAGGTATGTGGTAAAGCTACCCCTGTTCTAATCACGTTGGTACTCATGAATTTAGATTCGCCGGCCGCTCACCAACCTAGGGTTGATAGGTATTTCAAAGGATACCTACATATATTTTCTAGTTCTTCCAAACGCTATATATATATATATATTTTACGTACAATTCAAGAAAATAATAATAATATATTTATTTGCATAAAACATGGTATAAAATGGTGTTAATACTATATGGCAGAAACATGTTTAGCTAGGTTATGACGAAGCATGCAATTTTTTTTTTTTTAAGGTTAGGCAAGTAGGTAGTAGACATCAACAATGAATAATTAAAAACATCAAAACTTTTTATCTATAAATTCTTTTAAACTATAAAAATTATATTCAAGCAACCATTTATAAAATTTTGCTTTAAATAATACAGGATTTAATGTTTTAAAATGCCTCGGTATTTTATTATAAATAACAAGTCAAGTGCTTGAATGGATTAAATGTATTTATGAATGTCGTTTGGTATTGGAAAGTGGTGAAGATTTTCGGATTAAATCGAGTTTTTATGTAAGACTCCCGCCGTTAAAACTATATTTGAAAACTGGGTAGACATTAAGACTTAGAAGTAATACCTATGTACAGACTTAGGTTTGCTGTACGAATGCCTTATGCGCAGTCTCAGCATGATAAATGGCCTCCTATTAGATAAATTACTGTCTATCAATCATTCAAGTTATAAATAATACATATATATGACAATAAATTCTAGTTAAAATATACAGTTTAATAGGTTTTTAGAAAAATCTGCCACTGCCGGACATAAAACTGTTCTAATTTCGAAAAAATAATACACCCTTTTTAATGCAAGCGGTCGTTAAAATCATTTTAGAAGCACCATCACTTTTGAAAATGTATATCATAAACCATATTTTTCTTTCTTTCTTTCATATCGCTTCTGTATTCGAAATATTATGAAAGTTATTATAGCAATTTCCTCATAGTCAATTTACAGGGTATCAAACAAAGCATTTGGCTTAAGAGTCCAATGAATGATGGCGAATGGTCAAACTGTGTATCGTCGTAACTTAGGTTTATTTACGAGGTTTAACAAGTCGCCTTCGCTCCCGTATAGCGCTTGAAAACAAGGCAAAAAATGTACGTCAAACTTGTAAGTTGTAATAACATGTAGTACTGGATATTGGTTTATCTAAAAGTCAAACATAGAACCTAAAAACGTAGTGTTCCACGCACTCCTCAAGCTTATGTCCAGCAAAACCGTAGGAGCCCAGCAGGGTCGAACCCTTCTGGGTCCCTTCTGGGTTCTGGAAAAATCGGGGTCCTGGAACGCAAGGCAACAAAAAAACATGGAGTGGGTTTTAGCCAATAAAAGCCAGACACGATAGAGCGGAAGAAGTTATAGGATCATATACAAACAAAAAAAAAAGTTTAAGGTTATTTTTAGGCACTTTAATTTTATGGAAAATCTTGTTGGCTAAATGTACACTTTTGAAGTGTACATTTAGCCAAAAGATTTACATCTAACACAAACTTTGTTACTTGAATAAAAAATAATACTATAAAAATTTATTATGAATTTGGTACCATAACTTAACAAAAGCATATTTTATTTAAACAGCCGTAGTCCTCTTTCGAATGTTCGTGGAAACCCTGAGCGGGCATCGTTTGTACTACTTGTCTATGACAAAATGGATAGATCGTGTATAATTAATTTATAACATAGTGCTGGGCTGCGTTTAAACTATAAATATTTGCTTTAATTATACAATCAATATTTTGTTCTCGATATTATGAAATATTATCAACAGTGTATAGTTCTATTTTCATATTACATTAATTCATAATGTAATAATAATAATATTTTTTTTTATAAAAGTACCTTCAATATTTTCATAGTTACACAAATAAAACTGAGAAATATACAATAACCAAATTTTATAGGTTTACAGAGCAATGAAGCATCATATTCATTCGTTTATCAATCGTGATGGAAAGATGGAAGATGAAACAAGTAAATGTAAAGAAACATAGCTGTGGTACCTGTAATAATGTTGAATCAATTATGTTGAACTAGAAACTAGAATAGATTGACTATAATAATGTTTCTTTTAAATGTTTTATTGTGAAGTTTATCAGAAGTACGTAAGGCTGCTATCACGCAATCTTTTATACAAGAAACATATTTATGAAGGCGAAGTTTGCCATTGTATAACACAGCGATTAATATTCTATTAGGGCTTAGAGAAATAATTCACATCATCATCATTTCAGCTGATAGACGTCTACTGCTGGACATAGGCCTCCCCCAAATGTCGCCACAATGAACGGTCCTGTGCGTCTCGCATCCATCGGATTCCCGCAACCTTCACCAGGTCATCGGTCCACCTTGTAGGAGGCCTTCCAACACTGCGTGTTCCGGTACGTGGTCGCCACTCCAGAACCTTTCGGCCCCAATGACCATCTGTTTTGCGAGCAATGTGTCCTGCCCATTGCCACTTAAGTTTGGCGATTCTTCGTGCTATGTCGGGAACCTTGATTCTCCTGCGGAAATCTTCATTTCTGATTCGATCTCGCAAGGGAACTCCGAACATAGCCCTTTTCATTGCCCTTTGGGTGACTTTAAGCCTTCTGATGAGGCCCATTGTTAGTGACATTGTTTCGGAACCACATCACGACACGACATCACTGGCAACACGCACTGGTCATAGACTTTCGTCTTGAGACACCGTGGTATATTGGACGAGAAGATACCGCGCAGCTTCCCGAACGCTGCCTAGCCGAGTCGGATTCGATGGTTGACCTCTTTCTCGAAATTAGATCTACCCAACTGGACTGTTTGTCCAAGGTAGACGTAATCGTCCACAACTTCAAGTATAGAGTCACCAATCTTGATAGGAGTGGGTGCTACATGGTTGTTTATCATGACTTTAGTTTTGTCCATGTTCATTTCGCCATTGACATTAATGCCTAATCCACTCCAGTCCAGAACCTTGAAGACATCCTCCATTACGGCTGTGAACAATTTCAGAGAAATGACGTCTCCCTGCCTCACACCCCGCTGCAGGAGAATAGGTTTCGAGGTCCGGTCCTGCAGTCTAACTGACATGGTGGCGTTTTCGTACAAACACTACAGCACCTCGATGTACCGATAGTCAATCAGGCACCCTTGAAGAAACTCGAATCAAAGGCTTTCTCGTCCACAAACGCTAGGCAGAGAGGCAGATTATACTCCTCCGTCTTCTGTATAACCTGCCGTAGCGTATGTATGTGATCTATGCTGTATGTGCTGTAAGTCGTCGAACCTGCGTGCGAGACGGTTCGTGATGACTCTGGAAAACAGCTTGTAGACATGGCTCAGAAGTGAGATGGGCCTATAATTCTTGAGCCTTATCCTCGTTGTCGTTGTTGTTGAGGGCCTTGTTGCCCTTCTTAAAGAAGAGTACCACCACACCTCCGCTCCATGCCTGTGGTGTTTTTTCCTCGAATAGGACAGAATCAAACAGATTCTAAAGGGCCTTAAGGATCGGTTTCCCACCCGCCTTCAGGAGTTCTGCCGTAATTCCATCATCACCCGGAGCCTTGTTGTTATTAAGCTGCTTCAGAGCCATCCTAATCTCGTACAAGCTGACGTCCGGGATATCTTCAGTATAGTGTCGAGTCAATCTAACTCTAGGGTCGTTTGCTAGATTCGCAGTGGGTTCTGTGATTGATGTGTACAACTGTCCATAAAAAGCCTCGATCGCTCCCAGAAACTCTGATTTGGCGGATAGGACTCTGCCATCTTCGGTCTTCAGTTTCGTGAGCTGGCTCTGCTCAATAGACAGATCTCTTACACCTTGGAGCCCTTATTTCGCTCAATCGCGTCTTTAATTTTACCGGTATTAAAGTGACGGAGATCGCGTTTCAAGGACTTAGAGATCCGTTTATTGAGCTGCCGATATGTGCACGCATCGTCTGAAGACTGCAGAATCATCTCACGTCTCTCCTTCATAAGCTGGAGAGTTCGATCTGTGAGCCTCTTGCTCTTATTTGTACGAGTCTTAAAGAATTTAGACTCTACCGAATGGACAGTTCCCACGAACCCATCGTTGTATTCATCCACGGAGCTTCCTAAGCATTCGAAACGATGTTGAAGTTCGAGCTGAGTTCGAGCTGAGTTCGAGCTCTTGGAGTTTTGGATCTGGATCTGTGCAGGACGGTGCGTAGACTTCATCAGTCGAGATCTTTCAAGCTTGACATTGATATTCAATAATTGTACGTTCCTAATGAAACAATGAATTTGTTCTGTTTTGATTGATAAAGTATATTGATTAAGTATTTCTGTCCAGCTGAGTTTTATCACATAGTTTTTCCTTGCATTGGCTTTTTATAAATTTCCTCTTTTATATCAAATGCGGGGACGCAGGTACTGCCATTAAATTTAAAGAATTATACCGGGCAGGTAATAACTAATTACGCGGCCGTACACGGTGGAAAAGTCAGTATCTAAATACTGACTTTTCCACCGTGTACGGCCGCGTAAAAATAGAAAATAATCCCATGGGAACATACCTACTCTCGGGATAAAAGTATCCTGTCCTATCTTCCAAGACATGATGTAACCACGAGCCAAATCACACATACATACAAACTTTCGCCTTTATATTATTATGGTCTTATTATAACTATCTATAATAATCATGCATTCATATCATATACATATCAAGTACAGTTTGAAATCCTAAAAATTTGGTTCACTAGTCCACAGCCAAAATTCAACAAAGTGTTTATGCCACCGTAAAATTCATCTCATAATCTAGCTTGCGAGATTAAATTTGATTTTCAATCGGAAAATAATTTGTTTTCAAACAAGAGCAGATTATGGAGGATTCGCTTCATTAGTAAAATAAGACTAACATCATTAACTAGTTACTGAATCCTATTAGTTTCGGTAATAATCCCAAAGCTGGAATCAATCAATACGTGGAAAGCTTGTTGCATAAGCGGTTGCGTTGCACAATCTTTTGACAAAGTGTTTCAAAGTGGCAGACTTCCCACGAATGGCAGTTCATACGCTTGCCACCACTGTCTAACTTCGTTCACTTCCTCAAACGGCGACTTTACCCCCAATAAGTTGTTTATACCAATCCAAAGCGTCGACTCATCGACGACTCAAGCACAAATATAATATCTACGATTAACCAATCACTAGACTCAACCCTACAAACGTGCCCAGATTCAATTTTCACAACGTAGACCGCTGTCGCAATGGAAATTGTCGAAAACCCTTGAAACGCCACGGCCTTCTAATGCACACCTGTGCAATTTTGTGATGGAAGCCTCATTGGCCCAGCGACGCCTAACCGCATGACTATAGTACCTCGAATGAGACAACTTCTAAACAATCCGTACACAACCAAATCGATTGAAAATTGGGGAAATTTAGTTTATTAGGATGACTATTGAACAAGTTCAGACGAAATATTGGTTCTTGATTGTGTTTTAGTAAGTCAAGATGAAGAGATACTAATCAAACATAAATGTAATTATAAGGAACATCATTGATAAAAAGGTAATGATGATATTCAATGCTCAATCAAAGGTCAGGGTTTTTGTTAAAGGCTGTGGCACGAATGAATCCGACAACGCTATCTTAAAGAGTACAGCTACATGCCGTTGCCCACGTAGAAATACTCAAACTGTACTATCCCCCGATATCTGATTTAAGCACTTGATGTTAAGTATTTCTCAAACTCTAGCCTGATAACCTGTCAAACCTTGCATTGAGACGGGCTTAAATCAAAATACTCAATTCAAAAACCTGTCCTATATCAATCTCGGATAACTTATTATAAATACTTAACAAGTCCCAGTACTCCAGCAGAGGACAAATAGGCGCAAATGTTAAACAAAAACAGTGTAAACACGCGATCAAGTTACAGCAAAACAACTATGAACAATGACAGTTTACATTTTAACAGATAATCGCATTACAATATGGAGACGAGTTTTGAAATCTTAACAAACAGAATCATAACAATAACGATGGACGAGTTACTGCGAACTGGCAGGTTTTCCAAATACAACACTGTACATACAATAGAAAGAATTTTGTTGACATATTAATGGTTGCAGAATGCGGTAAGCAAAGTGTTCGCCTGAACGAAGTAAAAACAGAAAGCGTGAGGACCGAGCTGGTCTTGATTTTAATGATTGGAGTTTGACTTCAATATCCTACTTGACTCCAAATCAACATTAAATCTAATGGTTTTTTTTTTTAGTTGTGTAAATCATCTAATGACAAATCTCGCTCTTGGGCGGAGCGGGAGATAGTGTCAGACTTTTATTGACTAAAAACCCACTCCTGTTCCTTCTTTGCCTTCGTCCCAGGGGCCCGGGTTTCACTTTCACACTACCCATGGCCCCAATAGGCTTCGACCCTGCTGGGCCCCTACGAATAGCTGACATCTCCCTGAGGTGTGCGTGGAACAGTACGTGCCGTCGACGACTTGGGCTCGGTCCGGACGATTACAGGACGGTCGAGCCACCCTTTGCTCGCCGTCCGGAAGCCCGCGCCTACGGTGGCCGAAAATCGGGATCGGATTCCGGCGGCGGTTGGGGCGTGAGGAACGTTGCCTCGCGCGATCGGCCACCCCCTTTGCTAACATTACTGCTTCGCAGAAGAAGGCGACCGCTTGCCACTCCTCCTCGCTCCGGACCATGGCCTGTACCAAGGCCCAGCGCGAGATATCGCCGCCGATCGCCCCCACGAGGACACGGCATTGCTCTTCCCAGGCGGGGCACACCTCCACCGTGTGCTCCACCATGTCCTCCGGGCGGTCCACACAGTGGCAAGACCCGGGCGTCGCTTCCGCACGAATCCGGTGCAGGAACTTCCCGAATTTACCGTGTTCGATGAGAGAACCTGCGTCATGCGGAAGGTGAGGACGCCGTGAGGTCTTTCCAACCAACCCTCAAAGAGGGGACTTATTCATAATAATAATAAATGTACATAAACGGCGATATACAAGATGAATTTTTCAAGTAAGTGTTGAAGGCAAAATCCAAAACTAAAAAAATACCATGTATGTCACTATGTGAAAGCTATGGTCAATGGTCAGTTCATCGGAGTACCAAATCCGGGTCCAATTTTCGTACTTAAAAAAAAACGTTCAAATCTAAGCTGCAATTCCAGTGACATTCATCACAGGCTTTTTTCGCAGATTGAAGAGCATTTTCTCAATCAATCAACGTTTTAAAATATGTATTTGTACCTTGGTCTCTACCTACAAAATACGTCCACTCATATCTCATTAGTATAGCTATGATAATGATTTTCGAGTATGAATTTAGAATTTCAATAGCATTAATTCCTTGGCGTAATCCTATTATAGTTTCCTGTAGAGTTCCATGGGCAGTGAAAAGGCTTACTCAATCAGCAATGGTGGTGGGTTTCATTTACTCATGTCCGTGTGTTGCACCCCTTTGCCTATGCCTGGGCGGTTAGATATGAATCTCCTGGTAAGGCGTAATTACTACAAAACTTTTTAGTAATTACATATTATGGCGCCGTTTGAATCGTGAACGTACATTTTATTATATTGCACGGCAACCATTTTGCTTTATTTGCTACGTCTTCGTATTTTTAACTAGTAACTTTCAATTAAATGGTTTGTATGTTACTGGTAAATTTCGCTTTTGTTTATTTCCTAGAATGCTGAAAAATATTACCTGAACATTTCCATTATTTGGAATATCTAGAGAAGGAATTTAGATGTTTTTTAAATGTTACAAATTAAGTGCATAATTATAATCTTTTTTTTTCAATGGAAAACATGAAAGTCCATTTTTGTGATCAGCATTTATTGCAGATACGTTTAAAATTGGGCCATTACTTTTAATATTCTTATCGGCTGAGACACCGATGTGTTTCCGTTTTGCTAATTTTATCAGAAAAACTAGAGGCAGGATTTTCATTCAGTTAGCCAGCTTTTCTTGTTACACAAGAACGCGCAGCCGATTCATCCTGCTCTAAAATAGCACAGTAACATCAATCTACGGATACAATTCTGGTTTTTACAGCGAAGTGTTTGATTGCGCGTCGAAGCCATTATTTTTGATAGGGCCATAATTGGAGCACTTCCCAAGATGGCCGCTTCATATTCGCTTATTCAATACGTAGCCGGTAGCGATGATTTTTATTTATTTCGGAGTATCCCGCCGACAGACTCTTAATTGTTGAGTTTTTATTCAAAATATGCAACATCATTTATATTATCTTCTTTATTTTTATTTTTTTTAAGTTTGGATTTTAGATACTTTGTAAGGACACACTAGGTCCGTATCAACGTTAACTGAGCTTGAATAATTTATCAGACGTTTACGTCCCGCCTGAACTAATCTAGCCATATTTTAGACTCATACTTTAAATACATCCCATCTCATACATTCACGATGTCAACTGAATAATTATAAATCAGACAAACGGGTATCACGGATGATGCTTCATTAGATATTTAGCGCAGTCAGTAGATAGGTAGGCACATTTAGCGCAAATAACACTAATATAAACTAGAATCGAACGTGGTGCGCTATCGATTAGGAGCCGGCGTTCACAACAATTAATGACCTGCATGTCCCAGGCTCGACAAAGCTATGGCAAAACAAATAGACGCCCAGCGCGCCTCCCCGGCACACAGGGCGCTCCAAAATGCCTGCCGAGAAATTTCTAACGAATTTGATCGAGCCACGTTTCCTCAAATGTATAGAATGGAACCGCTTCTCTTCTTATTGCACAAACTAGCTTTTTAATAAAACTCCTCTAAATCAAGCCACTTTTGAGGAGCAAAAGAGTTTGAAAAGCCGCTGGAATTCCGAATATTGTGAAGATTGTCTCCGGTTTTGCTGAAACTGCGCTGCATTTTTATCAAGGCGTGCGTGAATTTTGATGAATTTTATACACATTACTTTCCACACGGGTTTTTTAATTCTTTTGAAGAGTATGCAGGGAGAAATAGTTTCTGGACTGGTTGAAGACGTGAAAGATAAAGAAAAATCTTCTATGAGATGACGCTTCATTGCGTATTTAATGAAAAGTTGTAAGATTGTTCGCTTGTTTAAGTCGCGGGCGGTCGTCCCTCCCACTGTATACAAGTGGCATGGGGTGGCCGGGCCTGTGTGCGCGGTGTCTCTGTGTGGGCTGGTTTAGGCAGCGGGGCTATGCTTAGACAATTTTAGTGTTACGTGTGGAAATAATGCACCACGGTCATACTCTATGCATAGCGTCCTGTCATACCCGCAGTTGTTTATGCTCGCACCCTTACACACTCTTTTTATACGGTTTTATAGTCGTTATCTTTGGTGATGTCAATAAATATAGTATGGTTAAGTACTAACGTATGGCTAGTTTATATTCAAATTGGGTTTTCCCTCATTATCATATCGTTCGGGTAGCTAATTGCGTTAGCGACTTTATTCATCACCGTACACAATCTGTTGACGTTACAATATTAGCTTTATGTTGGAAATTAAGAATTTTTAATAGAAAATTTGCTGCCGAATATATAAGCAACGCGATATTCACAATTATGTATTTTGTTAAGTCATGCTGGCTTTAAGCGATCAAGAAACTAAGTAAAAACCTTTTTTTATTTAGATATTACACATGACCAAGACGAAGATAAGGAGAAGGCATTAAGTCCGCCTTTGTACAGTATTTATTACTAGTGCATTAAGTTTTAATAAATAAATAAATAAATGAACTTGGCACTTATCAGAAGAACTGGTCCATCATGGTAGAAGACAGAGGCGTGGAAAAGGAAGGAGAAGGCCTGTGTCCAGCCGTGGGACATAACGGGTTAACTAGATTACATTTAGGTATTAGTAATTAAACTTGTATTTTTTTTCATGCAATTCGAACTTCAGATAGTTATCAAGTTATTGATTTATGAATAGACAAACTAACTTATATTTTAGGCGGGCACTTGTTTTCAGTAGCGCTTCAACGTTGTCCGTTAAGTCGTATTTAACTTTTCAAGATTTCTTAGCTGGCTGAAATATTATGTTCTTGTTTGAACTAGAATTTGTTTAGTTTTCTGTTAAATAAATAATATTTATATAGTAAAAAAGTTGACAAAACACTTTTGCAAAAAAAAGAACCTTGAAAATGATGAATAATTATGATTTACAAACGACCTACTATTTATTTTGATATTGGCCAAGTTAGTTACACTTATGACAATATCCTGAAGACGTAACCAAACCTTATTTGCCAAAACCAAATAAGTATTTTCGGGGTTAAAGTGCTCAACTTTCATTTTAACAGTTTAGCCTTTTGATGGACGAAAAACGACAAAAATCCCAACCAACAAGCTCTAATGCCCGATAGCACCACAATCGAACAGCGAACCCTTCAGTCGTCACAAGGAAGCCCATCTGAAAGCATAAAGCATTCCCGGCTTCGGTTGTGTACGCATACGCGACGTCGTCATTCCCTCACATTCGGCTATGCGTCGGGAAGATCCTGACAGACGCGTCATTTCCGTCGCCCGTGCGTCGCCAGCCAACAACGTCAGTTACTCTCTGAGGATATCAAGAGGCCATTGTCCAAATATAAAAGCCCGCTGTCGTCCATTGTTCTGTGGTCTATGGTCTGCGGAAGACTGCGTGTTTCTCTTTATTTTTTTGTATATTTTTATGTTTTTGTCACTTTTTTTGCTGTTTGTTGCTCGAATGACGTTTGGTTAGGTGCGATTTTTGCATGATCGGGTTGGATTATAGTTACGTACGTTATTTAATTTGGTTTAGTATCTGTTGAGAGGTAGGGATTAAGCTATAACGCATTTGAATTGTAAAGATTATAAAACTTTGTATCTCTGTAGACTCTGAAATGTTGGATTGGCATTCTAGTTCAATTGTATTTGTAGCATATAATTTATTAGTTAAATAAAACATAAATTAATTGTTATAAAATAACTAGCTGCTGCCAGCGGTTGCGCCCGCGTGATAGGGGTATAATCTATAAATATATATAAATATAAGGGTGATAGGGGGGGGGGGGCATAATCGCGTTTAGCCGCTGTCACTAGTGTCACTTGTCTGTATTTTTCTTTTGTTGTATTTTTACAAGTGACACTAGTGACAGCGGGTAAACGCGATTATGCGAGCCAAACGTTAAAACGCGATTAGTTTTATTGGTGAATTCTGCCCAAAATTAGTTGTTAACCAGAGTTTAAATAACAAATATTTCGTATGCGGTGCAAGCGGGCCTTTGGGGTAACATCATCACGCATTTCTGAAAGGGATACCTACCGTTGTCCTGGCACGCAAAGAGCAATTGAAGACACCCTCTCGCTCCAACCTAGAGCGAAACTATTTGATAATTTCCCACCTCAAAAAAGGGCGGTAACATCGTCCTATTTTTAACCGACTTCAAAAAGGAGGAGGTTATATGTTCGGTTGAATGGATGTTTTTTTTTTTTTTTATGTATGTTCACCGATTTCTCGGTCAATTGTGGACCGATTCTGAAAATTTTTTTTTGATTGAATGTTTATGCTTCCGAATTGGTCCCATAGAAATATTGTTATGATCTGATCATGAACTTCGAAGATATGGAACAGAACTCCTCATAGGATCACAGCAGAACCGTCGTAACAAGTAAAATTGCTTTGTTTATACGTGTAGTCGATGACTGACTGAAAGTAGAGGGGGAATATATCGAACTGATCTGATGATGAAGACTGAAGTTAGGCACCGGAACTCTGTAATATATTAATGTAATCTAACCGTGTTTGGGATTATTAGAATTGTCATGAGATGCACTATGGCTATAAGGTATTTAAGTTTGGCTGAGGGGCACTTTTTAGTGGTGGTACCATAAATAAAAAGTGTAAAATAAAAAACTTTTTACAAAAAAAATACAACCGACTTCAAAGTAAAAAAAAAACACTGAAAAGTGCAAAATAACTTTAATTTCGGAAGTCGGTGTTAAATAACGAAAAGAAAACACCGACTTCCGAAATTAAAGTTATTTTGCACTTTTCAGTGTTTTTTTTTACTTTGAAGTCGGTTGTATTTTTTTTGTAAAAAGTTTTTTATAATATTAGCAATTTTATTCATATAATTTTAACTTCAAACATTTTTGTCAACTTGCACTACTGAAATAAACAGGTCTTCTGCCATCTCATTCAACTTCCTTAAACGTCTTGAGGAAAATATAAGTGGTAGATATTTACGTATTTATAAGACATAAATATTTATAACCTGTCTCCCCTCCCACGCAAGTACTTACCTACATTATAGTAATAAATTGCCGTAATGAGCCATTTCCACTGTCAAATTATCGTCAAAGAAATACGTAGTTTCGAAACAGCTGTTTAACGACCCGTTTTTCACCCAGTCATAATTATTGTGTGCATTACAATAAACTTCTTATATTTAGTACTTCATATTTCTTATATTGAACATTTCAACGGTAGGTACCAACTACAGAATATTTTTTATATTTATTTTTGACAGGCTCGCGTTTGACCACTAGGTATCTCACCTGATGATAAGCAATGATGTGGCCGACGATGGAGCATGGATGTATTTCTTAATATCCTTATTAAGAAGTGTTAAAAATTCTGTCGTAGTTAACTTAAAACTTACTTTCAAATGAACATACCTACTACTTGAATACTTAATTGTATTTTATTTATTTCGGTAAATAAAAAAGTATTGTTTATATACTTACCTATAAAAATAACCGTTTTTAGGGTTCCGTACCTCAAAAGGAAAAAACGGAACCCTTATAGGATCATTTTGTTTTTTGTCCATCTGTCTGTCTGTCTGTCAAAACCCTTTATCTCGGGAACGCGTGGAGGTATTGAGTTGAAATTAAATTAAAACCATATACTCAGGTCTGCGGTCCTTTGAAGCTTTGAAAAAAAAATCAATACTTTAAAGTTAATGAAAAAAAGATACGGCCGTTTATGTCGCAAAAAACGTGTATTTCGACTTTTTTTCCCGTTGACCTAGAATCCTGAAATTTGGCTTGAAGCAAGGTCATAGCACAAGTATAGGAAAAAAATACGATTCGGTAAAATCTTCGTAACTCGATTCGGGAATTGTACTTTTCATAGGTTAGTTTGTACGGATCCCTCAGTGTGCGAGTCCGACTCGCATTTGCCCGGTTTTTTCTCTTTCGTTCCTGCTTTGAATCATTATGTAGGTAAGTGAGAGCTCACAAACGAGAGTAGAATCTAACGTCACCATCATTCAGTCGAAATATGGCTTCTGCTTGACAGAGGCTGATGGATTTAAGCTGTTGATCCCCGCATTAACGCCGGCGTTCACGCGCCATTGTCTTACTATTGTGTCTCTAATTACGCACTCAAAAGGTTAATGCCAGCATTACATCCATCCGCCAGCCACGCAATTAACATCACAGGCAGTCCATGAGTGAGATTTGATTGTCGGATGAAATACCTTTATCTGAGGTAACCAGCCCAAATTCGAATTTCAACCGATGGATTCTTAACAAGGCTCCCGGCTCAACGGACTAACTGAAAATCTCGAAAATCCCACCGCAGATCGCACGAGAATCGGAATATGTAAGGTATTTAGCAAAATGATAGTTCGACGCCGACGTAGTCTCGGTACATCCCGCTGCCGTGCTGCATTCCTCAACGCTATTACGAATGTGTTTTTGGAGCTCACTGTACTTATGTCTGCCGCTTTACCGACCGCCGAACCGAAGGGTTTTTTCTCATTGTTATCATTATTAACGGTTTGAAAAGCAAACTTCTCACAAACAAATAATTGAAAATAAAATGTTTCACATATGCTGCATTGTAGCGGCTTGCTAGACCGGCTACATTACCGCTCGTAATTGTTCGCGTACATTTATAAATAACCAAACGTTTATACTCCTTTCCTTATTAGTGATTGCAATAATTTTTTTCTTTTTTTACAGGTAAGTTCGGCACCATAAAATCCAACCTGTTTAGAATTCCGAACGATTTCGTAGCAGCGTAACAATGAGTGTAAGTATTTTTATGCTTCGTGTGAGTGGTGTGTGTGTGTGTGAGTAACGTGTAAATGTCTAATACAATGAACGTTTCATGCTTTAATTGTTGGTTTTACGTGGAAATACATTATATCGTACAAAGTACGTTGTAGTCTTAGATCTGTTTCAGTTATAACTATTGTTAGGTATATCATTTGCAATGAAATTTGAAAGTGCACGTTTCACACGTAACCACGTGCTTTAAGTTAACCCGATGTGCGTGGATGTGTAAAATTCAGCGATTTTTATAGTTTAACGTTTATTAATGTTTTTTATATAACAGACTTAAGTTTTTTTATTACAAATAACTTCTTTGATTCAGTTTGATATAACGACAAACTAATTTTCTCACATTGACATTTTAGAATCATGTAGGTAGTACTTACGTATGATTCACTTATACCATTTATGTTAATTGATAATTTGTCATTACGCACTTCATGAAATTGTTTAAATATTCTTGTGTATATATACCTATAATAGGTTCCTTAATGTATATGGGGATAGAGTTTCTGTGAATAAATATGATGAAGCTTTAAAAATACAAGAAAAAATAATTATGCATTTTACCTCTAGTAAAATACTCGACAAGACAAACTTTGATAAAATACAACGAAAACTCCCCCAAAAACTAAGCTTTATGCCACAAATTATGATTTGCATCAAATTTTGTAACACTTTACCATCAAAGCACAGAAATGAGAGGTCTAGCGGCCATTTTGGGTTTCGTAGTCGCACAAACAAACGCTTAAACTTAAAAGCAGTAAAAAGCGCGGGCTGAGGGGGTACCTATTAACACATTACTCACACAAACGACAATGACAAACGGGGTAAAACAAAACACGGTAGCGTGCCGCGTCGAAAAAACTAGAAAAAGAGAACGTCGATTTCGGATCGGGCGAAGTTCGGAACGAAAGTTGGCTGGCCATTGCGAGGTAGCCCGCGCTTTAGAATGTACTTTGATAAATATTAATTTTAATGTTATTTTCTTTCTGACACATACGTTGTTGTTTGACGAGAATTTTCGGTTTTTCAGTTTTTGCATCATGACATACCTACCTAGTTCTCAGTCAGATGAACAAAAGGTATTGTAAATCCTTATTACTTAAATCTCTTAATCAGGTTCTCACTAAAACCTATTTCAGCAATATCTTATAACCTTTCACTTAGCAAAGAAACTAAAGAGAGATAGATACGACTAGCATCGTTTTCAATACTATCCAGAAGTAATTAACTGCGACTGTACAACAGTAGCAACAATAATAGACATACGCACATAAAAGTGTCTCGCAGCGAGTGGCTGCGGAGTGCGGGGCCAAGTATAGATAGGGCAGGCGTCACCTTTGTTGTGGCCGCGGCGAGAAGCACCTACCCACCGAGTCACCGAGTGCAGCCACACACAATTCCTTTACGCTAAAATACGTTCCTTTTTGCACTCGTTCTTAAAAAGAACAACCATTAACATCCTTGTTTTTAAATTATATTATAAATAAGAGAGAATTCACATTTTCCCTTTTCCTATCATTTATAGTTTAATTAGCCAACAATGTTGAGAAATTAAAATGCAGTACAATGTTTTCACTCTTATTCTATTCATGTAAAACTTCCTCTAGAAAAAACTACAGTTAACTAATATCGAATACCGATTAAGGCATGTTGGCGTACTGATGGTTCATTTTAACAAATGAACATCTGTTTATGAAAACATCGTTAAAGCACCCGCATGCCTACTTCATTATCTAGTAAAGTTAGCAAAATAATACGGCGAGAGGGTTATACAATTTTCGATACAAATGCGTTGCTTATTAACGCTGGCATATGGAGTGTTCTTTTTTTTAAATTTGTTCCCAGTTCAAAACGGCAAACTTTGACGTAGAAACTTTTTAATAGTCGACACGTAGAACTAAGCGTTGCCTCTGAACATACAAACTCTACGTTTTTATTGCGTCAAAATGTTTTATACATTTAAACTCTGTTACGCCATCAAACAGTTTTTTTTTTAAATTGTATTTTTAATATAACGTTAATGAAATAAGTTTTAGGTTTATAAAGTCTCAAGTTCGTCTTGAAAAAGGTTTTGATTAATATTTGAGAGCTTTATTAGGTTTTGTCCGAATCGCCTCTCGAAACCAAACTAGGTGGGTAGGTCAGGACCTTCAGAACTTTGCAGTTATGCCTTAAAATCTATTTCGCATGCGATTACAAAAAGACAAGGTTGTCTCCCAGCGCGCGTGTTCTGGAGGGGGGGCAGGTTGGGGGAGGGGAGGGGGCAAGCGAGCGCGGTAACGTGTAACACAAATTATAAATAATAGGTGAACGTTATTTTTTCGGATACATATTTCATTTTATATTGTACGGGAAAGCGTGGCGGGCGTCGCAGGGGGTGGGGGTTAAAATAAAGAGAAGCGCAATTGAATTTTTAATATTTCATGAAGAGGGACGCAAGCGGGGCCCGAAGCAGTTTTAATGGGGTTACGGAGAGCGTCGCGCCACGCCGCGCCGCCGCTGCGCCGAGCAGCGCCTGCGCCCCACGCGCAAACACTTTAGACGCAGTATTCATCATTAACGACTATTAAATTAGTTAATAAATATACACTTGCGAAAAATAATACTGGATACGCCTTTTCTGCAGCAGACACAGAGTTTTGACGAACACTTTGAGTTCGCTAAAAGCGTCCGTCGAACTTGGTGCTGGCCCTTATTGGCCCGATGTACAAGTAGATTACTTAGCGTCCGTATTCCTGCTACGTTTTAGGAACCGTTTCAAGGAAACTAAAAGTTTTGTGTGTGCCATTATAAATTTTGTGGGCTGAAATAGTTGACCTTTCATTCAACGGTCTCAGTCATCAAAGAGTTCATCGATCTGATCCCGGGTTTTTCAACAAAATATCGCAACTTGCTTGAAGAGGCAGTTGTGCTGCATTATGAAGTATTTTCATCTTAATCTTGAGACAAATGTGGCATTATGTTCTTAAAAGTTATAATACATATAATGTTTGTGAGCTTATGCTAACATTAAAGTATTTTAAGTTTTTAAGCAAAGGGTTTAGTAGTCTTAGTAGACATACTACCAGGACTTTCAAGAAGGTTCCTCTCGTAAGCGATATGACCTGCGCGACTATGATCTTAGGTCCCGATGATTTCGCTGTGTCCAATAATAATTAAAAACTGTTAAATTACATTACGCCATTAATGAAACTCGAACGCATTATATTAACGTACATGCTCTTAAAATTGCCAATAATCGCGTTGTCTATTCAATCAAAATTTCCGAGCTATATCGTAATACAGCTCATTACAATCTCAGCTCCCGTTAATTAAGTACCTCGGCTGTGGTCCAACTTGTGTGATGACGAATGTTGCGTATTACGTGGTGCTAAGGTTAATGTTGATTCAAATTCATTCCAAAGAATGTTGAGATGGTGTGACGAGAATCGATAAAGTGAGAAATGAGTATATTAGAAGAAGGTTGAAAGTGGCGCCAGTGACTGAAAAGCTGAAAGGCAATCGTTTGTCTTGGTATGGTCATGTGAAGAGGAGAGAGGAAACGCATGTTGCTAAAAAAGTTCTAAGTATGCATATAGATGGATGGAGAGGAAGGCCAAAGAACAGATGGATGGATTGTGTGAGGAGTGATATGAAAGAAAAGGGAGTTAGTGATAGCGTGACGGGTGACAGGACAGAATGGAAGAAAAAAACTTAATATGGGATAAGGGCGGGAAGAAGAAGAAGTGATGCTAAGGTTAACTCAATTGTGACCACCCCGTCAGTGAGGCCCTGGCCGGGCTTGCCCTGACAAGATCGCACCGGTCAGACTGCCGGATCGCCAGATCGCCGGCGTTGAAATAATCATTTCTCGCAAGCACACGACTGTAATGCTGGTCAGATATTCTAATTGTGTGCTCTAGATAGCTTTATTATTGCACTGCGCGATATACGCGGTCCTTATTGGGGTTAGATACAGGTTATTAAAATATGCATTTTCAGTTTGTAGTTGACGTTGTATTTGTAATCTTGTGGTGGTTATACCTAAGGTAGAATAGGAGAATGGACCATTATATGAAAGCTGAACCATCCTTTATACACAAATAAAAAAAACTTGCAGTCCATTCGCGTAATATTGATAGGATCGAAGTACAGTTCTGCTTCACGCTTTTCTAAAGATAGCAAGTTGTCTAAGAGGTCTTATAAAACACAATATAGGCACTCTGATTCACATAATTATATTCACATGAATCAAAACGCAATCAGCCATATTAATATCGATCACATACAAAAAGCAAGTTGACTAAGACACTTAAGCTGTCGGTTACAAAGTAAACAATAGGTAAGTACGCGGTCAGTGATAGTCTGTCTCGAGGCGTCACTCCATCATATCCGCGGGATCGCGTGGCGGCATCACATGGCCCATTCACCCACCACATATAGTTTTGTTACTTGATCATAATATCCTGCTCGCTATACAAATATTGTTTACTTTTCACACGTAACACTAATATGAACGCATGCGCATCTATTCCGCATAATTGTGAACATTGTTGTTGTAATAAAATATTTACGTGTCTGAGCAAAATACTTGGAATTGATCGGAACGCCGCGTTTGTTGGGTTAGATTGGGAGGTTTGTAGGAGAACAGCTACTCACTTAGTCGTTGCGAAAAACGTACCAGTCTTTTTTTGACTTCACACTGAAATGCACAAACATTTAGCCATGGTCATGTTTAGAAAGTATTTCGTTTTTTAGGGTTCCGTACCTCAAAAGGAAAAAACGGAACCCTTATAGGATCACTTTGTCTTGGGAACGCGTGGAGGTATCGAGTTGAAATTAAAACCATATACCTTAACCTTTTGAGTGCGTAATTAGAGACACAATAGTAAGACAATGGCGCGTGAACGCCGGCGTTAATGCGGGGATCAACAGCTTAAGGTACTCAGGTCTGCGGTCCCTTGAAGCTGTGAAAAAATCAAGAAGTTTGATTTTTTCACAGCTGCAAGGGAGTTGACGAAAAAAAAGATACGTTCTTTTATGTCGCAAAAAACGTATATTTCGACACTCTCAAGGGAATCTTGAAAATTCATAGGGTAGGTACTTCCCGTTGACCTAGAATCCTGAAATTTGGCATGAAGCAAGGTCTCATAGCACATAAGTATAGGAAAAAATTTGTAATTACGTCACAAAAAAAAACGTAACTCAATTTGGGAATTGAACTGTTTTCATAGGTAAGTTCGTACGGTACCCTCAGTACGCGAGTCTGACTCACTCTTACCCGGTTTTTTTATACGATAAACAGTCACTTTGTTCTCCATTAGAATGCGGATATAACACATCCTAATGTTTTTGCAGTATTTGGTGGAAAATGTATTGTGCCTTCTTGCAAAGCTTCTTAGTTTGTCAATACTAAGATAACAATCTCAGCTCTATTTTGCCATAATTGCGCCTGTTTCAATTATTCCACATATTGTCCAGCTGTGTATATACTTAACGTATAAAACTACACCAATTTTACATCATAATATCCATTACGAATAAATTTTTACCAATCTGGAGGTTTTATAACACAATAGTAAGCAAGCTGCATGCTTACTTTTGACCAATTTACAAGCATGTGTATCACCGCCTAAAGGGTCCAAACATCAATGTTCGATGATGAAGTGGCAAGGTAAAGAGGTCAGTCGGTCCGTCTGGAGCCGCTCACTGACTGACCCACATCGACACAATACGCTTCCGCCAGGCGCCACGCAATTAAGCACACAGACATAAAAAATTACCGAAACAAAAGCGAACGGGGGTTATCCAACACCCCTCCCCCCTCTTCACCTCGCCGCAGTTACAATTTATCATAGCAAATAAAAATATGCGGAATTAAAAGAAAAAAGAACAAGAAATTGGAGCGAGAGGGAACGTTACTGCCGCCTGCCGAATGTTCAAAATAATACTATATATTTTTACTACCTCCCCGGGGGATCAGGGGAGACGGTACGTCGGTAACCAATTAAAAAAGTATTGCTCCCGATAAATGTTTGATGTTCTAGGTATGGGTGGTGGCGAGCTACTGTTCTTCGGACGACCATGTATGACACACAGTACTACATAGTCAGTATAACTACGTTCAACTGCCGGTCATTGGAGGATAAGGATCTTCAGAATTAAAATGAGCATTTGAGTACGCCTTCGCGCAATAAAAAAAACTATTTGCATTTTTTTTTTGCTTCCCGCGGTCTTTTAAAAAGTATTTCGTTTTTAGTAAAGAATACAATCGCTTTCTTTTTCACAAGAATGTGGATATAATACAGTCTAACATTTTTGTAGTAAGTACATGATAGGAAACTTATCGAGTATAAATAGTATCTATTTAGAGAGTTGAAGCTTGCCGAGAAGACTTTCTCGACTCAAGCTTCACTTCTCAAGCTTCGCTGAAACAGTCAATACTACAATAAAATTCTCTGTTTTTTTTATATAGATCTGTTTTAAAGATGCCACATAATGTCCAATTGCAATATACTTAAGATAAAAAACTACACTATTATTACATCACAATATTCACTAGTAATCAATTTACGAACAATCAAGTAGCCACTAAACTTCACTCGACCTAATACCACTAAAAACTTCCTTTGTGCAGTTACTCTCAAAACTTTTTTCCCTCATTTGTAAAATCAAACATCCGTAACGTCAAACGTAAGCAACTGACGTTTTCTGTTCCATTTTAATCGAATGATCGTCAATGACATCAGGTCCCTTCAAACTTTCTTTATACCCGCCCATATTACTCTAATAAATTATTTGGCTCTAATCAAACTATACACTAATTATAGCTGTAATTAATACATTATAAGTTATGAATAAGGCGGCCTGGCCATATTGTCTATTAGCGGCTTAATTAAAAAATATATTTATTATTTATTTTCCATTATCCGTAGTTTCGTGGGGGTCGAGGCACATAGAGTACCTACTTGCCTATTGTTTGTTAAGTCACATTGTTTTTGTTTGTTCTATCGGCATCTTATTTATTAATTTGGTCACAATGGAGTCCATACTTGGTCGTGTATTGTTATTTTAATCCGTCGTGAAAAACTACTTCATGTTTTTCTATCTCTTATTTTTCTTTATTTCTGTTATTTTCTCTATACCTTGTAAAATACAATTTCGCATATTAATAGTTTGGTTTATACCTGCAGCCACGTACCAACATTGAAATAATATACTTGGTCACTCTAAAAAGTGTTTTTTTACACTTTACATAAATCGTAAGAAAAAATAACAATACACTATAAAATTATCATTTCACTAAACTTCATTTTGGTATGTTGGTTTTAAATAATAACCTACTAGAAACATCATATTTTTTGTTATCTTTATCCTGGATTGTAATGCTCAGAGTGCAACCAGCTTGGTTTAATCTGACCACTTCTAGAGCAAAACACTACACAGCAATCCAGACGAACTTTTATGCAATAGGCACTTTTATTTTTGTACGTTACTAGATAACGCTTTCTCAGGTAGGGCTAAACGTCGAGAGCGCATTGGTAAACAAGCTGTATCGCACAAGCGACTCTGCAACACAAATTCAATATTTTTTTCTACTCCAAACCCTCAACTCAATGGTACCTTCTAATTAAAGACCCAGGGCTTGAAGCAAAGTTTTGAATTGGTAATCATTTCGAATCAAAGAATTCTATTCATGCTTCCTAGTTACCTTTCAATGTGCTATCGATCGTCGCTCTTCTGATCCCAATTAGTTTGGCTACATCAACCTACTCACATTGATAGTTTATTAATTTAATTACATTAATACGGAGCTCAAATGAGGTGCAATTTTTTTTCTGCCTTCGAGTGCGTACTAGCTATGCGAGGGTGAATCGAAAAGTTAATAAATCCTTTTGTATTAATGTAGGTAATATTATTGAGCTAATAAGTAGCTAATTAATGAAATAATAATAAACCTGATTTTTATGAATTTTTATTTAATTATATTATTCGTTGTTAATGTGATATTACTTTTATTTATTAGAGCAATGATTAAATGCAATTTTTTGTAATGTTAAAAAATAATAATTATGATTGTTTTTATCTTTCATGCTCAACTTTGATTGTAGATGGTAAGTTAAAACACGTCATGTTCGTTTGTGTTTGTCCTGTGTTTCCATAGAAAATTTACTCGTGATAGTTTCTTGTGGTTTGTCAAACGCAGTATTCGTAGACTAAGTAACTTTGTTTGTTTTATGCACAGTGTCTTAAAATTAGCTAGTTGCTGGTTAGTTAGCTAAACTTAAAAGAGTAGTCTTAGACGTAACAGATTTTCAACAATAATCAAATCATAGAATTCGTTTAACAACTCGCTATCAAGATTTCGTAGATGAGAAATGTATATGATGAGAATGGCCAGCAAATCCTCGCCAGTGTAATACACGCACAGATAATAACAATATTTGAAGTGGTAGGGGGCGCATTCTCCACCAACTACACTGTCTGGCTGGCACACAAGTAATACCCACTAAAGGGAACAATGCGTTATCTCACCAACTACTCGTACCTACTCTTATTACGTCATGGTGTCTACGTAACAATAAATAGAGTCACAGAGTAGGGAGGCGTTGAGGGATTTGTTATCACACTGCTCCTTGATACGCTGTGTCTGTGTTTACCTATTCATATTTTTGTTAAACTTTTTATTGAACCTTCAAAGTTTTGTTTTGTGACTGTCCCCGATCGTGTAACGTGGAATGTTAATGTTAAATATGTGTACCTTACTTTTACGTTTATTTTGATTCAGGTAAGTTTTTGTATTTGTTTAGGTGTGTTTGTGTAAACTTTAAATGAAGTTTTTGTAAAGAAATCACTAGTTTTGGAACTGGCGGAGAGAGAGTTACTTTAGGGCCTTTCTATTCAGAAATTTTTATTGTCCAAGGTATAGAGTTGACGCTAGCCTTGCAGTTAGGGAACGCAATCCCGCAGTCCTGCGGGATTGAAGTCACCAATACCGCGACAAAAAAAGTGGGATCCCGCATGAGCAATCCCACATTTCTGATCCCACGCATGCGGGATTGGATTCCCTACTTGCAGTGTTCACTATATTTAAACAAACACGATTTTGAAAGAAATTTTTCTCGCCACTAAAATTGATGAGGTCGCCCTTTATAGTATTGCAGAAAAATATGAACGGAAGCGAACAGAAAAGCCAATGCACCTTTGATCTTTGTACACTACGAGCCTCTCAGAGGCTACTCCCATTACTGCATGCAGATTTTATACTTTGTGACATTTTTGTGCGAACGGCGCGCTTCACGACTCGCCCCCTCCCCCTCCCCTTAGGCCCCACCTGCCGGGGTGTGCTACTTAGCTGATGACTTATTAAGAGTGCATTCTTCAGAGGTGTCTGCCTGGCGCGGCGGGTTTAATGACGTGGCTTCCAACGTGCTCCCTGATTTCGTACTTCGAGTATGTCCCACTTTTAGTCACAATGCTTTGCGGTTTTGTGTAGTGTTTGTTCGAGGAAGGGTTAAGCCTTTAATGTGATTTTAGATTATTGGTTTAAGAGGTGTGTTTTTATTGTTTTTTTTTTTTTTTTGTTTAATGAATTGAGAATCTAGTAAGCATGAGAACCATCACAGAATCAATGGGATTTGTAAAAAAATCTTTTTATGTCTATTTTGGAAATAAACTAAATTAGAATCTCAACTATGTATTTTTTTAAATACCGTGAAATTAATTAAAAGACAATATCGACATATCAATAAACACGTGCCCAACCAAAATTTCCGAAAATTTAAAAAAAATATAAAAGCCTAAAAGAAATGCAAAAAATATTTAAAAAAAAAACTTTTACACTAATGTAACACCCCTGTTTCGAACTGCGATTGATGCTTAGAAAACTTGCCGGCCTAAATTACGAGTCAGGGCTGTCAGTGTTGATGATAAAAGGTATCTGACAAAGGGATCGCGGAAAATTAAAAGGGCTCTGTTGTATTTGTTCGTCATTTCCGAGGCGGGCACGCGATCGCGGCCTCACTTCGTTGACCTTATAATTGTTGATAGCAAAAAAACTTTGATACTAAGGATATTTTTGGGGATTTATAAGAAATACTTGGTTTTTCCAGCGGCTTTGCTCTCGTAGCCTATGTTGCAGGAACCTTGACATTTTCTAGGATAAAAGTACTTAGCCAATCTCGCACCAGAATAGGTTTCCATCAGTAAAATAATTAACTTTATCCGATAGTATTACCTTTTACAAACATGTAAGCATAAGCATAATCAGCTTTATAATGTTCCTACTGCTGAGACTATGGCTGTACACGTAGTTTTTTAGTTCAAGGACATGCCGGTTTCCTCACGATGTTTTCCTTAACCCTTTTGATAACAAATAAATTACATCAATTACGTAAAGTAGTAAAACCAACCCGCACTGGGCCCGCGTGGTGGATTACGGCCCATTCCCTCTCCTAGAGAGGAGGCCTGAGTCCCAACAGTGGGAACATTATAAGGCCGACTATGCTATGCTATGCTACGTAAAGTAGTACAATTTTACCTTTCTTTAATATAATTTAAAATGTCCTTAGATCTGACTTTTTCAAATCTTTCTTCACTCGTGATTCCTCTTTTTCATTATGTTTAGTTGACAGAAATATCAAACGCTTATCAAATTGCCTTATGTTATTTTTCGAGGTAATGCTTTTAGTTAATAATGCTTTTACCGGCCTTCTCTCTCATATAATACTTTCATTATTGACACCTAAAAAGTTATCAAGGAGGAGTAATGCTTTGCAGAAAAAAAACAGTCTATCATCAGAAAATCAAGAAGCCACTGCTGTCATCATAAATTTGGTTGTTGTCCTTTTTCTTTTCACTGTAGCATTTTCCATGTCTGAAACGACATAAAACAAATTCTTCTTCATAAAATATATTACACAGAACCAAACTATGTAAGCATAATCAATATAAAACAAAGTTCACGCCAGGTCAATTACAAAGTCATATAGACCAACGGATTTCGCAAAAACCCTTTTTAGTCTAACGGAACTCTAAAACAGGGGTTAGGAATTACAATCGAATCGAACCATTAACCTTTACAAAGACTAGTAAGAAAATACGAAAAAAAAAGTATGATGAATGCAATATAACGACTATTTTAATAGGGTTGTGTGTTTTCTTCGTCGATAAATTACCGCTAATGCTGCAGATACGCGACGTTTCTTTCATTGTGGAGAATTGTGAGTTTTTTGTTACAATAGTAATTACAGGCGTGCGCGTTTATTGCTGTTGACAGCCCTAGCGTGGTTACGTAAGCTTAAGTGTTTGTGCCACCCCTGGACTTAAGGCAAATTGTATACCTACGTTTGGTAACTGCATTTGTCATCGGTTTGATTAGTTCCAAGATTGAGCTGGTTTATAAAGTTTTTCTTTTGTTTTCACTGACGTGATTATCGAAACTAAATATTGACGTATTTGTCGAATAAAAAGCAGGCACAACGCAAGAATTATTCAATTTATGACACCCTAAGTGGTACTTAGACGCTCAACTGCAAGCAAACGTGCAATTTAAACCGAACTAATTTACGAGTAACAATAAAAGTTACTCAAGACATGTCATAATATGTAAAAGGCACACTTTATGGCGGGAAAACACACCATTCGCCATACATAGTTGTAAACGCAAATTACACTTTCTTAAGTAATAGAAAAACGTAAGCTCACCCGCATGGGAAAAATGCTTGTGCAACATAATATACATATGTATGTAGAGAAAAACATGTGGACGCGCCTTTAAAGAAAACTAATTGTTATATGGGAGTAGCAGAACATTTAATATGCTCTCTGTTTATTAACAAATATTGAAAAAAAGTACTGATTGTGAGTAGGAAAGGAACTGGGAGAAATGATCTACTGCTTGGTCAATCAGAGGAAAATAAATTGTTTAAATATCTTTAAAAATGATTCAACTGCGCAAGAATTCCTTTATTATTCCAATTTATATATATTCGTATAAATTGGACTAGGGTAAGGGTAAATTGAAAAATATTTGACAAATAACCAATCCATCTCTATCTATCTATTTATGTGTGGTTTTCGCACTTAGTCCTATGTGGACCATTGTACGTGGATGATGTAACCAATCCATATCCAGCTCCTAAATATGGAATCCCCCGCCTGGGCAGAGCACCGCCGTGTCCTCGTGGGGGCGATCGGCGGCAGCGAGCCGTCCGGACCGAGCCCAAGTCGTCGACTGCGCGTAGTGTTCCACGCGTGCCTCAAGGAGATGTCAGCAATCGTAGGGGCCGAGCAGGGTCGAAGCCTACTGGGGCCATGGGTGATGCGAAAGAGATCCCCGGGGCCCTGGAAAAATAGCAAAGAAGGAACAGGAGTGGGTTTTTAGTCAGTAAACGTCTGACACTATCTCTCGCTCCGCCCAAGAGCGCGGGATGTCATTAGATGATTTTCCCACACAAAAAAAATATGGAATCCCAAATAACTGGGTACGATTATTTCAATCCTTATTTCCCGTCATTCAATAATGAACAACCATGTCTACACTAAAACCGCGATAAAACCAGAGTGTTAGGATGTCCTGTTTGCTAGGCCAATAGATGAGATTGCAGCTCCTGACGCAGCCCGAGTCACTGACGTCCCCGAATTTTATTGCTATCTCTAAAAATAAAGTTAACCAAAATCGAAAGCTTGAAAAATTGTAAAAGCACATTCGTAGAATTGCAATAGTGTGTTAACTAAAGTTGTACGATTGACTTGCGTTGTACGGTTTCTAGAAAAATGTCCCCCTTCGTTAATCTTAGTGTTAAACTATACTCGATAATGCAAATTTCAACACCTTCAAAGTCCGAAAGCGACCCTGTTCATTAAAGAGTGTATCATTATAGACAGAAGTATAAATTCCACAAAATTGCTGACCCTGTCCTGTCATTAATTCACATACTGGTGGTATCTAAGGAGTAAGGAGCTAATTAATGGCTACGACTTAGGTATAGTGATCGCCAAATACTTTGACACGATTCAGACTCGTTTATTATTCACGGTTTAACATTTAAAAGCTGTTGCTGTCGCCGACAAGGCTTCACTCTGTGTACCACTTTTGTTCTTTAATACGGAGTTCGCGTGTACCATACGGTGTGAAAAGGGGAAGTACATTTCAAAATTAACGTGATGTTTTACGCCCACACTCCTTTACGAACTTTTACTCAATAATTTTGTATATGATTCTGTTGTTTTTATTCGATTTATTACAAACGCCTGGGCTTACAGGAAATGAAAAGAACTTCTCAAGCAAAACTGACGAAAACATTCGAGTTAAAATGTTTTGTTGCGGCAAACCCATGGCTTTCATATTATTATTTGTACCGAGAAACATTTTCCAATAACTCCCCGTGCCTATCGGAGAATACATTTTTAGATATCAACAAAACTCAGTAGGCAATGGTCATGTGACTGGGCTTTTTAAACACACTTTGTGCTTTTAAGTTTGGTTTTTACGATTGAGTTGCAATACATTGTTAAAGAAACGTAAAAGATCGTGGTAACCAATCCATCTGCCTGCTTTTCCACTATAATTTCGGGGTAGACTTCCAGTAGGTATAATTGGATGCGGCAGAGTACCAGTATCGACTGCCTACCATGAAGTGCCTGCCTACCTGACCTTCTTGTAACACGATACCCCTCGGCTGGGCACGCCACAATCACGCGGACATCTTCACGCTACCGCGATAAGAAACGCTCCGGGCGTTGGGTGTCACAGGACGATCCCCGTCCTTCCTCCGTAGGTGCGAGTTTACGGACGACGACCAATGGGTAGCTTGCCGTCCTAAGTACCGAGCCTAGTCGTAGATGACTCGTAAACAGAAAAGAAAAACCATAATCCTGGAACGCAAAGAGCAACTAAAGGACAAAGTTGTGTTTTATTTAGTAAAACGGGGTGTCCCCTTTCACCCCACCCTAGAGCGAGAGAAGAAATTAGACGATTTCTCACGTAAAAAAAACGGGCAAGTGCGAGTCGGACTCGCGCACTGAGGGTTCCGTACAAACTTACCTATGAAAACAGTTCAATTCCCGAATTGAGTTACGAAGATTTTGCCGAATAGCAAATTTTTTTTTTTTGTGATGTAACTACAAATTTACAGATTTAAATTTTTTCCTATACTTGTGCTATAAGACCTTGCTTCATGCCAATTTTCAAGATTCTAGGTCAACGGGAAGGACCCTATAAATTTGGATTCCCTTGAGAGTGTCGAAATAAACGTTTTTTGCGACATAGACGTCCGTATCTTTTTTTTTCGTTAACTCAGAAGTCTGATTTTTTCACAGCTTCAAGGAACCGCAGACCTGAGTCAGTGAGTGCGTGAGGTTTTAATTTCAAGTCGATACCTCCACGCGTTCCCGAGATAAAGGGTCTTGACAGACAGATGGACAACAAAGTGATCCTATAAGGGTTCCGTTTTTGCCTAAAAAGATTGGAAACAAGCAAGACTCGTGTCCGATTTTCTGGCTTCTTATACTACCCCTAACAACTGTTAACCACAACTTTATCCAGGTTACATTTATTGTTATCGAATGTTAAGATGGATGTGTGGTGTGACGAGAATGGATAAAGTGAGAAATGAGTATATTAGGGGAAGTTTGAAAGTGGCGCCAGTGACTGAAAAGTTGAAAGGGAATCGTTTGTCTTGGTATGGTCATGTGAAGAGGAGGGATGAAACGCATGTTACTAAAAGAGTTATGAGTTTACATGTGGATGGATGGAGAGGGAGAGGGAGACCAAAGAAAAGATGGATGGATTGTGTGAAGAGTGATATGAAAGAAAAGGAAGTTAGTGATAGTATGACGAGTGACAGGGCAGAATGGAAGAAAAAAACATGTTGCGCCGACCCCAAATAACACGGGAAAAGGGCAGGAAGATGATGATTTATTGTTATCGAAACCAGCTGCTTAATATGAAATTATACTTTCATATTATTTTGCGGTCAGATAGTTAAAGTCCGATGATGCGCTCCATCTACTTCTATAAAAAACTTCTTGCTCGAGTGGCTCCGGCGACTGCCGCTTGCTTTCACATTAATATCAAGTCACGGCATTTATTATTTACCTTTCCACACAAACTATTAAACTAATACGGTTAAAAATGTTAATTGCACATGCACTGCAGATTGTACATATACTATATGTCACTTGCCGTTTCATCTGTTGGCAGATATACGAACATCGTAAACTAAGAAAGCACTTCTATTTGATTTTGAATTACATACCTTTTTATTAAATACTTTCCACATAACTAACAAAACGTAATAAATTAATGGTTAGGGTTCCGCAAGTCAGGCTGTGGGGTTGTTACAATGACATGATTGCGGGACTATTCGAAAGTGTCACCGCGACTCTGGAACTCAAAGAGCAACTGAGGGTTTTAGATAGTAAACATCTGACACTCCACTGAGTCTCTCGCTT
Organism: Mythimna impura; assembly: GCA_905147345.3. Taxonomy (NCBI): domain Eukaryota; kingdom Metazoa; phylum Arthropoda; class Insecta; order Lepidoptera; family Noctuidae; genus Mythimna; species Mythimna impura. Next base: position 33,304,340 of record LR990339.1, read on the forward strand.
CACCCAGAGCAGGAAAAGACATTTGATGATATTCCAAAGAAAAAAAGGGTTCTACGTATAATTCCGAATGAAAACACAGAACCCTTAAAGAATCATTCGTATTTCCGTCTGTAACCGTCCAATTGCACCGAACTTACTGGACTGATTCAGTTGAGTTTTGGTACTAATCATAATTATGACCATCTGTCACCCAAGCTCGGATGCCTAAAGTGAATTAATAATTTTTTTAAATCGTCTATTTTGCACTTACATAGACAATCTAGGTATATCGGGTCCGTCTCATAAATCATTATAAAGTTATTTGGTATATTCTCATTTCAATAACGTACACAAGATATAATAAACGTGACGTATACCAACTGTTGATATAATTTCTTTACATATAACATTTATACTCTAAAAACCGTTTTCGTATAACTTTATTGGATATAACGTTTATTTAATCGAAAATCAGTAGGTCTATCGTTTAAAATAGCAAAAAATATATTTTCGCAGTTGTATCGTATAAATAAGACGCTGCGCCTGTATTACAAGTTCGCGCGCCGTTTTGGAAAACCTTACTGTCGTCTGTAATGTAATGCGGCTACGGTACGTTCTGCTAGATTTCAATTCGGCTGAAATAAAAACACCGCATTGTATGCGCACTTTGCGTTCGTCAAACCGACTTAGTAACGTCGAGCCCAAATACAAAAAGGCGCATTGCCGATACTTCCCTTTAAAAGTTTTAGTTCCAATAATCCCCATAAGTAGCTCTGCATAACAACGAAAATGACATCACAATCAACAATGGTGTCACAACAAATATCACTGGGGAACAGTCATTTAAGTTCAGCATGCTTAAAAAAAAACTGATTTGTAAAATTGACTCTAGTTCATGAGATAAGACTAACTTATATATTTCACTGAACGAAGGTCGAAATAAACAATAAAATTACATATTAAAATATATATTTTTAGAAGCAGGTGAATGCGCAATTGACTGTGTTCCATCAACGTAGGAATGCAAAATTGTAGTACAAATACAAAAACTTTTTGGTAAGTTAACAGAAAGAAACACTTATAAAATAATAGAATAAAAATATCTAAATACAATAAAATAAATTAAGTAAATCGGACTTATAAAGTAAAAACCAAGATATTATTATTGTAACTTACTGTGTAGTACGTCTTATTTATAAGTAAACTAGCTGACCCGGCGAACTTCGTACCGCCTATCCTACTCTATCCTACTCTACCTTACTCTACCCTACTCTACCCTACTCTACCATACTCTACCCTACTCTACTCTACTCTACCCTACTCTACCCTACTCTACCCTACTCTACCCCACTATAAACCTCACGGAGCCTGAGACCTTTCCAACGAATGCAAAACCGTGGAAATCGGTTCGTGCGTTCTGGAGTTATAGCGTCAGGAAGGAAAACCCGACTTATTTTTATTTATAAGTAAATTATTTAATTGTTTTTTAAATTCATTACAATCGTTGCAGTTTAACAAAGATTGAGGCCGGTATATGTATACATGTGGAGCCATTAAATTAATTCAGTCAATCAAAAAATTGAACAGTAACCAAGTTAGATCTATCGGTGCATAAAAGCATTGTAAATCTTCATACCCTTAATTTGCACGTATATGCCTCTTTCAGATATTATGGTCACTAATGGGTATGTCACTTTTTGTTGTTATTTTTTGAAAAAGAAATGTGAACAGTAAATCTGTATATAACAATACACCAAGTTTATTGGCATACATTCCATAATAGCCTAGAAAAAGAGACTTTCTATCACTGATAGCAATTATCAAGAATTCCAAATGTAGTAGGTATATTGACATGTGCTATCGGAAACGTCACGAGGGTAATCCCAAACTTTAGCATATCGACATTCACTATCGCTCTTAGATATTCACTTACTAGAGTTTGGTGATCTGTATGAAGCGGAAACGGTAGCATTCGCAGCAGCACTGGCCCATGTTATGTATAGTCTTCTTCCTCTCGTGCCGATTTACTGTCCGAATATGTAGCCGGTATAACTCTACTTGATCGTTTCTCGATTGATTGACTTCTCTTGTCATTCACTTTGTTCAGGTCGTAAAGGCCAATTCTCGTACTTAGAAAACCAAAAAAATTCAAACGGCAATTTCATCTCAGTCTCAAACAATATCAAACACTTGTCTAAATGACTAGCGAAATTAGAGATGTATTTGACAGATTGCGGCCGTGATCCAAATAGGCATTCACTGATGAATCCATTTGCATTGCGTTACAGGACCCCGGGTTTTCCTTACAGAAACGAACCCAGGCCCCAGTAGGCTTCGACCCTGCTGGGCCCCTACGGTTTTGCTGACATCTCCTTGAGGCGCGCGTGGAACACTACGCGCCGTCGACGACTTGAGCTTGGTCCAGACGGTTACCGGACGGCCGGACGGCGAGCTACCCATTGCTCGTCGCAAGCTCACGCCTGCGGTGGCTGAAAGTTGGGGTCGGGATCCCGGCGGGTGGGGCGTGAGGTTCGTTCCCTCGTGCTGGCGGCCGCCTCCTTCGTTAGCATTACTGCTTCGCAAAAGGGGGCGACTGCCTGCGATTCCTCCTGGCTCCGGATCATGGCCTGCATCAGGGCCCGGTGCGAGAATTCGTTGCCTCCGATCGCCCTCTCGAGGATACGGCGGTGCTCCGCCCAAGCAGGGTACAACTCGAAATAGCACAATGAATCGCCAAACTTGAGTGGCAGTCTGGCAGTGGATACGGCACATTACTCGCAGAACAGATGATCAATGAGTCCGAAAGGTTCTGGAATGGCAACCGCATACCGGAAGAGGCAGCGTTGGAAAGCCTCCCACAAGATGGACCGACGACCTAGTAAAGGTCGCGGGAATCCAATTGATGCGTGATTCACAGGACCGGTCGTAATCGTGACAATTGGGGGAGGCTCATGTCCAGCAATGGGCGTCTTTCCGCTGAAATGATGATGATGACCAATAACAATTTACTCGGCTGTAAATAATAAAATGAATGAAAGCCAATATTCCGTCATTCCGTGTTAATATTAGTTGCACGAGGGTGCGATAAACCAATTGGCAAACAATTGTTAAATATTTAACGCCTGTGTGTAACTGCTGCAAAATAATAACAGCATTCGTATAGCAATAGGTATTCTGAAGTTAGAATCTGAATCTTGCGTTGTAGAATGTAGCTCCTCTTCGGCGTGCCTAAGTAGGTGCGGTTGTGCGAACTGTACAGAACCCAAAAACTACGGTAGAGCTCGATTCCAAGTTCGCACGTGACGATTTCCCGTTCATGCCTTCATTATAAATCATTAAACCGAAGTTTTTAATTAAGCATTGTGCTCGCAAATATTCGTACAAGCTAAGGCTCACATACATACAACATGTCCGCATTAAGTTAATTATATCAGAATGTAAGTGACATTGTGCCTCGATTATGATTCGATACATTTTTATAGCGATCACATGGTGGGCATTGTTTGGCGGGGCGTTCTCGCCTCTCGGCGCGGTTTATAGCTTTAATAAAGTGATTAAATACCATGGCGTAAAGCCAGGGCTCGATACAGCCCGAGCTAATTTCGAAAACTTGTATTCGCTCCCTTTTAGGTCGGTCGGTTTTAATGTGGGGTCAGTGACTGTAGATCCTGAATTAGAGTTGGAAGCCGTGAAGGCGCGCGAGTGATCGAACGAAAGCGACAAGCGAGTGCCGCTGCCACGTCGACCCTGAACACTCGCAGCGTTTTTTTCACGATATATTATGTTCTTACGAGAATGTTTTCACGGCTTGAGAGAACTAATGAGCCGTAAATCAATTGTCGGTCATTCTCATGGACAGAGTTTTTAAGCGGAAACCTTTCTTAAGTTGATCTACATTAAATTCAATTACGTGATGAGAGTGCATTCATGTTCCTATATTCCCGTTCTCGTATTTAAGTTGTTTATATATATATTCTAGCCCCGAGTCTTTTATGTTGTCTTGGAGCAAACAATCAAAAGAAGTCACAAGTAAAATATTCAGCGAGTAAGTTAAGTCACAGGTGTTTAGATGCGGACACTAAAAACATTAGCGGCTCGGCAGGTGTCATTGTAGCGTGCGTGACGGTGGCGTGGCGCGGACGTGGCGGCTGCGTGGCCACGATGCAGCGCACCCCTCCGCCACTTTTGTTTTTGTTGCTTTACTTTTTTCTATATGAAGGTCCACTCACTTATTCATGCGAGCGGGATTGTAATTTTTTTCTACGTTTTGCATGCGCCGTATATAGATATTTTGCCTACCTCCTATTTTTTCGTGACTATAAAACTGGGCCGGGGTTGTGCGCTTTTTTCGCGGCACCCCTGCCCGCCGAGGGTTGTGGAGGGTGCTCGCAGTTAGAGAATTATTCATTGCCTACCCCCGCCGAACCGGCTTTCCGTTATTTCTGTTTGTTATGAATTATGTCCGATGACTTTTCCCGACGCCCCGTTTCTTTCATTTTCACTAATTACTTTTTCTATAGAAACTATAAATCTTCATTCCTTAATCGAGTTGGGACTTGGGAGTGGAGCGCGGTAATGTCATGGGTCGCGTGGCGACCGCACTCGCTCGCCCTCAGCCCTCACGCTGAGCCCCGCTCTCTGATAAATATATTCGTTTGTGATAAAACATTGTTTTCCTGTATAAACTGACGTACTAAACGCTAACAAAAGATTCAAATTCACACTCTGCTGCCTACTAAAATATGTAGAAGAGCTCGCTCCCAGCCCGCTACAAATTTGAATTTCATATGTATGTTTCGCCTATTACGGATGCACTCATTAATATCTTAAGTGATGTGTGGAGGTTTATGGTGCGCAATTTTGAGCTTTATTACTTGGTAACACGGTTCATTGCCGTCATAACGTTTAGGGTTGTCTCCATTTATACAGAGCACGCGTTAAGATTATGTCGGATGAAAAAATGCTGCAAATTGTATGACCCCCATGAAAAAACATTATCATTACGGCCGCATCCGCTGGGTTATCTTTTCGTATGCAAATCTTGAGTGCTCACACCGCTCCTGTGATACTTTTGCTGGTACAAATTGTTTATTGTGTGCCGCGGGACGGCCAAGCGTGAGCTGGGCGCCAGAGCCGGCCGCGAAGGAGTCTGTTCGGGGAATAACCGGCACTTTTCTCCGTGGTCTACAACCCAAGTTAGATTTCGTGAAAGTGCTATCGTGTCGTGATCTTGTGACTCAAATAAGCTTTAGGGACGTTTTCTTACTGGAATAACTCTTTGGATAGACTGAGCTGATAATGTAATTTTTTTCTTCTACTACTTTACCTAGGTACCTACTTATCCATAGGGATCATACACGATCGAATAGGTTAGTACTCGTAGGTACAAGGCTAGCCGTGAAACCGTCCTCTCTTAAATACGCCCATTAAAAATTATTTACTTTCCAAAGTATTTTCGTAACACTACTTAATAATTTACACATCTCGTGCTAAAAACAATCCGAATATACCGGTTACCGGTATATTGGGTTTGGGTCATCAATGTTTAACTGTTTAAACGGCGATTTAGGGTCCAAACAGATTAATTAGCCTTTGCCCTGACCCGCAAAGGTCGCCGCGAAATGACAATGAAGTTGTTTTCTTTTTTTGCAGGAAACGTTCGTACGTTTTACGTCCTTTACTTTAGTTCTTTCAAGCTATTTACAAGGTTTGTGGTAAGTATGCTGAAGTGGTTTCTTGCACGCCAGTCTTGCAATAGATAGTACAGGGTAGGTTGGTTTGGTAAATTCTGATTAATTGGTTGGTTAGTCGGTACGGACAGTATCGTCAGTTGGTTACCCCTTTTCTGAGGTATTTTAATATAAGAGGGATATCCAATTGGTGCTGCTGTCTGATCTTGTTTGTGGTTATTCCGGCCCGTTGTGATAAAAGTCATGTTTGGTGAAGATGATCTAACACTGCAAGTATCTGTGATTTCGCATGATGGCAGATTTTAACAAAAGCTTTTTTTTTACTTAATCTGTTAATGGAGACTTCAAAATGTCAGCCTACCTCAATCTACTATCTTCGATTCGAGAGTATTTTCCGTTGTCATGCCCATTCAGTCGATTAGATTGGAGGAAATTTTGTCTGTTGACCGACAATCATGAAATTTGGTAAAAATTAATGCCAATAAAAAGTAAAGTAAAAAATTCAAAAACTATTAATTTGTGCTGAGATTATAAAAAAAATACTTTCTTGCAGTTCTAAAAATTCAGGAATCGAACTATTTACATAGGTAAGTTAGTACGGGACCCTTGGTGCGCGAGTCCAACTCGCACTTAACTGGTTTTGATTCTCTGATCTTCTAACAAGCAAAGAAAAAAGAAAAGAAAGAAAAACATTTTATTTGCCGGAAAAGGCGCAAACTTATAACTAAACATATTGCAAACATTTTGCAATACAAAAACATAATAAAACAGTAATAACATATATATGCGCCACGTCCGAGCAAAACGGCCGTACGCTCAGCATCAAGCGATCTATATCTATCGTCACAACCTTAGCAAGTATTCCTCACGCGCTTGCTACTAGACACAGACAGACATACACATTACATGAGTAAACGGTAGGTCGTCGCCACGCTGCGACGGTATTCATCCCCTAGCACATGCGTTTACGATTCGAACGCGTTTCAATTATGTATCTTTGTGCATGGTAATGGAATGCCTGTGTTCGGGGTCTCGGCCATTTGAGATAAATTAAATGATTCGGGTTATTAGTCAGTAAGAAAAATTGGAGTACAAATCGAAGGGGTTTATGAGAAAACTAGCTTAAGCCAGCGACTTCGCTCGCGTGAAAGTAGGTTTTTCCGTACAAAATTTGGACACCCGTTTTATCCCCTTAGGGGATGAGTTTTGAAATATCCCCAATACTTAGTGCTCGTATACGTTATAACAGGAAATCTTATGCAAAATTATTCTCAGTACACACTCTTAGTCTCAGTAGTTTCGGTAGTGCGTTGATATGTTATTTAGTCAGTTTCTCCTTTTATACATTTATAAGATAGATAAAGGTGTGCGTGTGAAAAAACATTTTTAAACTTCGGACACATTAATGAAGATTTCATTCTGGTCCTATGCCGAAGTAAGATCTACGATCACCTCTCAAAAAACAACTTTTAAATGATAGAGATGTCGTGGTAATACCAATAGTTTTCTATGAAAGTAGTCTTTTGAAACTGGATCTTAAAAAACTGTAAGCAGACGATTATAAAATTTCACTGGTTATATTTGACATACATACCGTTCACAGTTCCATACTTAAATTTCATCGTACAGATCTGTAGATACCTACTAACCCGGCACCACGAAACAGCCTTTAGATAGACAAACCAAAACGAATCGTCTCCACTCCTTCCCCTAACATCTAAGTAGTCTACACCATTTCTAATTAACCCCACACATCCCCTTACAAAATTCTCATCAGCACCATCACGAAACACCATAAAAGTTTGATAGTGTACTTCTGTACATATATTATGTAGTTAGTAATTCGCGGAGTAGCAATGTCACAAAGAAGGTCTTTGATGAAAGGACCTCAGTGCTATTCATTCATATGTAGTGTGTGAGCGAGAGGAATCGCCCCGCTGCGCGATCTTACACCAGGATCGTAGTTAGGACCGATTACACGAAACGCGCTTACGTTTGCGTCACGTTCTGTCACTGTGATAATCTGTGATACCACAGGCTGCGGTGATCAAAGAAGAACACATCTGGTCGCCTATTTATTTATTTCAGATAACTAGATTATATAAAACAAAAACCAAGTAAACAACCAATTAGATCCAGTTCAATGAGTGCAAAACACTCCAGATTCCAGCTATGAATTTCTCGCGACGCATCTCTTTTTGCTCTTCGTTTTCCTTCATCACGTTTCGAACCACGGTCATGTATGATGTTTTTAAATAACTTTGCCATTTTATTTAACTTACGATAGCGTTATTAATATTTATTTCAGCACCATTTGGATAATTGAAAATCCTAAACGACGATTAACTGGCTCCGTCTACCATGAAAATGTATATTTAATTTCGGTTCAACCGTATTATTTCTCACTGTGAATATATGGTTACCTAGACGGTTTTCATAAATACATAATTATTTACAAATATGAATTCTGGTGCTCGTATTTTTTAGCATTTAAACGGTGCGGCGGCGGTGGCTTGATTAAAATACGTTCAAAATGGAAGGTTTACGATCTCTGGCTGGTCGAGAGCTGTTCAAATATTGTGTCCCCATGGTTGACCTCTTCGCATTTGACGTGCATTAAGTGCTTCGATAAATGGTCTCTCGGTTTCTTGTTATGCGATATAATTTGATAATAATATAGGGGTAAAGTCTGTAATACGATAGGCGAGAATTTAATGTAATTCCTGTAATTTATGATTTACTACACACAAAGTTGGTGCCACGGTTTTCAAGGGAAATGTAGCGCTGTTTTAAAGGATGAAATTCCGTTGAGATCTAAAAGTAACCTCTGATCAATTAATCCAATAGTTTGTGTATTGACAATCCAGGAGAGTTCAACTAAAACGTCCCCTAAATCCGCACCTGCACGTCTTAGGTCGCCGCGGCACCAACAGTTGTATGTCGCGTCCTCTAATGTCAGACAAAGACTGACGCGCGACTATTTTTATTAAAACCCACAAGCTGAGGCATACTTTTTTTAATAACTTATGTACGTAGGTGCGGGTCGAGTCATTTGAATTGCACTCCGGGTTACTCCGGCTCGGCACGAGATTTTTTTCCAGAAAATTGTGGAGTGTAGCCTTTGTGCGGTAGGCTTTGCCGCCTTGAGTCGCGCGGGTTTGTTTCAAAATGTTTTCCTTTTTAACCCCCGTGCAGGGTGCCAAGTCGATAATGTTCGTGTTACTCGATATCTAGCTTGTAGCTTTGATGTGAATGTGTTGTGAGAAGTTTTGGCAGTCTTTTTAGGGAGGAAAGTAAGTAGATTTTGGTGGAGAGATATATTGAATCGTTTAGTTTTTATCTTTTAAACTGATTAAATCGTTTAGTTTTTGTCTTTTTGAATAAATTGTATTGTTATACGTACTTAAATTATTATAATAATAGTAACAAATAAAATAGACAGACTAACATGCAAAAATAACCTAAAACTTTTGAGCGTTTGAAGAGTGAGTGGCACGTCGATATTCCTGTTCATATCCGCAATACTATAAACTCACTACGGAAAAAAATAGTGTTACATGATCAATCTAAAAAAATCATGCAACACAGACACGCCTTTGACATGTCAAAGTTGCACAGAATTTCAATGCGCGACAACTAAAAATATCGAAGTTGTAGTGATGGTTATGTTCCGTTGTGTTGCCGTGCGTCTGCAAAGGGGCTCTCCGGTACGCCTTTCATTCATTTCACTCTATCCCTTAGACTCTTTTCACTACGTCTCCGCTTTTATACAGCCACTATTTTTATATTAGTACTCACTCGAATCTAAAATACCTCTGCTATGTTTATTAATGGAACATTTTGAAGATATTCGCCTACAAAATCTATTCACATTAGAGACAGTCAGTAACAGAATAAATGCATCCAGATATACGTCTGTTTTAAATTTTCAAATTTCGTACAAGTGACAAGTGGGCATTTGAATAGACTGTGATAGACAGACGGTCATTCAGGTAGGTACCATATATTTGAATATTTTTAAACAAACATTAACATACATAACCATCGCTAGACGTCTATGCATTCGTCACATTTATTTATTCGTATAGGTATAGCGATGGCAATGAAAACTCGATTACATTCGCAAACAGCACGAACCACGAAAACAGGTAGCTACATCAAATTATTTGCGTAAATCGTCGTTTATTAAGCGGCACGCCGAAGTCATGGCATTTATTATTAGTAGGAATAAAGATAAGTATACAACGGCTATAAAAATCATGTCTACAGTTCAAGATTTCCATCTTGGAGGAAAATTGTCGAATTGAAGGAGTGTAGCGCCCGTTCCATAGGCGGGCTTGTGAATATTTCATTAGGAGACACGGCGCATGCGTGGCATCCGTCTCAAGATGACAAAGTTCAGACTTCGGATCTTGTGTCCCGAAAGCAAACGTGTCACCGAATATCACCGAACGAATAGGTCAAACTTTTAAAATGAATGAACGCGTCTCAACAAAATGACAAACTTTTTTTCTACTCATATTTTATACAAATCGAGCTGTCTAGTCTTAGGTACACGTCTGTCTAACTGTCCATCAAAAGACATCATGACACATGGCTTATAAATATAACAAGTTTATAAATAAATGTTATATCTAGCTCGTGATTTTTCACCAGCTGCCTCTAAACTTTTAAAGTGTGTCTAGGAGACAATGAAAAATGCATGTTGTTTTAATAGATACCATTTTAAATACATTTTCAGGTCTGAGAAATTCAGAAAAAAAATGGCAGGGTTAGGTATTGTGCATTTCATCACGGTAGATTTATCATAGACTAGCTCCTGCCCGCGGTTTCTCCCACGTGAAAAAATAAAAACTCATGATATGAAGATAATTTTATAGCCTGTAAGCACTCAAGAGATAGTGCAGCTATATATATCAATGAAAGAATTTTCAGAATCGGTTCAGTAGGTAGTTTTAGAGACTACCCTCTACATACAAACTTAAAATACAATATTAGTTTAAATAGCTCGTAAGGACATGATCGGCCCAAATTCTCTTTTTCACCCCTTCAGTGTATCTACCAAAAACGGAAACCTCAAACAACATCTACCAAAAGACGAACAACCAGGAGCCCTGGCAACACAGCATCCGTTTAATTAAGAGCCTTATGGCATTTTGACCGTGTTATTTGCATTAAAATATATGACTTATTCAGGGAAACTAAAATACTTATTTCTTTGATTTATTGATGGATGGAAAACAGTTCACAGTAAAGTTCATAGCGGTTTTTCGCTCAGTTTTCTTAACTATTTATATAAAGATTTCCGAAGAATATTTTTCATAAAATGGGCGACGGCAATTTTTCGAGTTCGTGGACTGAGCAAAAAAAACTAAATTAAATATACATAATATATGTATATAATACAGTATAAAAACTTTTTACAAAAAAAATACAACCGACTTCAAAGTAAAAAAAACACTGAAAAGTGCAAAATAACTTTAATTTCGGAAGTCTTTTTTCGTTTCTATAATAGTTTTGTCTATTCGTTATTTATTTTGTAAAAAGTTTTTATTTTACACTTTTTAGTTATGGTACCACCACTAAAAAGTACCCCTCAGCCAAACTTAAATACCTTATAGCCAGAGTGCATCTCATGACAATTCTAATAATCCCAAACACGGTTAGATTACATTAATTTATTACAGAGTTCCGGTGCCTAACTTCAGGCTTCATCATCAGATCAGTTCGATATATTCCCCCTCTACTTTCAGTCAGTCATCGACTACACGTATAAACAAAGCAATTTTACTTGTTACGACGGTTCTGCTGTGATCCTATGAGGAGTTCTGTTCCATATCTTCGAAGTTCATGATCAGATCATAACAATATTTCTATGGGACCAATTCGGAAGCATAATCTTTCAATCAAAAAAAAAAAATCAAAATCGGTCCACAATTGACCGAGAAATCGGTGATAAAAAAAAAACATACATTCAACCGAACATATAACCTCCTCCTTTTTGAAGTCGGTTAAAAAATTATAAGACCACTAAAACCTCTCTGAATTGACTGTATTTGTTTCCTTACTACATTAATATTATTACGTAAAAATAATACCACAGTAGATGTCAATTCGTAAGAAATTAAAATAAGTATTACCTATATGTTTTTTGAAAAATAACTTATTGTAAATGCTTAATAAAAATAAATGAAATTACAACTTCAAAAATTGTGAATTATGTAATGTAACTTCGATTAGAATATATGCTAAAGAACGAATTTAGTGATAGCGCCCTTAACTAGACGAAAGACGTCTAGAATTAAAAGGAATCAAATATGAATGCACTATACATGTTACATGAACGAGCGGAGCTTGGCGGGCGTGCCAGAGCTCTCCGACAACTAAAACTTATACATTAATAATGCGTTTGCTTACAATGCGCTTTAAATGTAGATCCAGGGTGTATCCCGCTCGCACGGTGCCTCTCGCTCCCTCGCAGCGCACACGACGCGGTTCATGCAAAATGTACGAAGTAAGCGACTAACGTACCCCGCTTCCCTTTCAAGATAATGCTGTTGGGTACCCTCCCTGGCCCCAGCCTCCCAAACGCTGGCCCTCCCGTATCGGCGCGGCGTCATATCGATGGTCATCGCACTCCTCGTACGCGACTCATCAAATCATCGTCTGTAAATGCAACGGCATTGTTTCATTGTTGATTTATTTGGGAGTCTGGTAATGAAGTGGGGTGGGAATGAGAAAAGTCACATACTAATATATAAAGCTAGACCTACATTAGACTGACGCACACGTGGACCACGCCTGATTTGTACGTAGAACGACATCGCGTGGCGTGGATCTAATATAGCTCTACAAATCTAGTTGCAATATAAAATGTATGGAGACCGACGCGCCCACAGTGTAGTTCTACCTTAAAAAAGAACCTAAAAGATATGAAATATGTACGAACTTACTGAAAATATCTTTAACTCGATACTGTGCACGCTTCTCTCCCCGTTGCTCAATAATGCAATGAATAATTTGTCACCCGTGTCACTAAGCGGACAATGATACTAATCATGTTTATTTATGCTTTCATTTCTGCAGTTTATGAAGATACTATGATGAACAATGCTTTTATTAGTAATAAATAAACGCGGGGGTTTGTAAGTTAGCGATAGGTAAAGTATAGTTGGAGTTGATGCAGTCATCTATTCTTGGCCAACGATTTCAGCGAAAACTGAGTGATTGCAGTGAGTTCGGAAAATTGTTTCATTTGACAGTCTGTTGGCAAAAATATTTTTTTAAGAAGAAAAAAACTTTCTTCTTCTATCAATCTTCTTGATTCTTATAGCAATCCTAATGAAGATATACCTACGATAGTTGTTGGAATTCTTAGAAGTTAGGACATGTCCGGTGATTAGGAATTTAGTGAAAACCAAAAACCAAACCACGGCTGCTTTTTGGTTTTCACTAAATTCCTAATTAATGAATATTTAAATATCTGGTTTCTTTTCAGACCTAGAAATTCCTTTTGGGTATGAGTTTCGCCGAAGTGGTTCAATTTATTAAGGTGATCGACCATCTTACCATTTATGGTTGTGATTTAACTTCTTTACAAATCGTAAGAACCGTTTTTTCACAGTATTGTTGTAATCGCAAACACTTCTGTACATTTAGTAATGACTTGAAACGAGTTTCACAATGTAAGTAAACATCCTATTCCGTAATTTTTCAGTGATTTTCCCACAAACATGGAGCGAGACTCGCTAAAAATGCTTGGAGCGTATTTCAATAAAAGAAGCGATAGTGGAAGGCCGATCCCTTCAGTAGCCACAGACTAAATAATTCTAATGCTCTGAAAAGGCATTGTAAATGTGTAGTCTTTTGTAACTAAATTAGATAATGGAATCCTGATTGGCTTGATCAGGAAAATGGAATTAAAGAATTTATACAAATGTATGGGGTACAGGTTTGCACAAATATTTATAGTGGAAAATTAACGTGTTTGAGAAAATACTTTTTCTTTGAAGGTAAGGCAATAAGAAAACTGCTAAGTAATGTTTCCACCGATCTCTGGTGATTGTTATAATACCTACCCACATGATTTTACGAGTAGTGTTTTACATGACATGCATTATGTACAGTCAATAGGTAGAGTCAGCCGTGACTTGGGGATGTGTGCTTGAATAAATGATCAGATACACCGCTTACCACTAAAATATGCAATAGTTTTGTGTAAGTTGAACGCCTTGAGCGGGCACACTTAGTACCACACTATATTTTATTAAATAAAGTTACCCAGTTACGGCGTTATTCAACAAAGTTTGTGTAGTTTTCCACCTATTTGTGTAGCGTCCGGATAAATGTTAATGACTGGGACAAACGTGTACGTACGCGTTACACTATTTAACTTGTGTTGTGTACTCTATGTATATTTAATGGAAACACAAAGTATTATTGGGGACATACCTCACATAGTTGTGAGAGTATTGTGTTGTTCTTTTTTAATCTCGTTAAGAGTTGAAGCAGAGTTTTTGCGTAGGGTTCTGTCGGCATTTTTATGTTGGCGCCAAGCGGTATCAGCTAGAGGTGTTGATAGCACTCCACGCCTCGTACGGTAATAACAGATTAAAAAGATTGCAACACTGAATAAAAAACGAGTAAACGAAGCTTTTGAATATGTTTTTTTTTTAACTGCAGGCGTTTTCAGTCGGTTGGTGGATTTGTATTTTTATTGAGATGAATTAAAATCCTCCTGTATATAAATCGAGAGGTTTTATTTAAATATGTAGTTAACATATTGGCAGTTCTTGTTTAGACTTCGATGGCTCGGTTTTAATGTTGAGTTTGTGGGTTTTTTTGAAGACATTTATTTTTAAGAAGGTTTTATGAAGTCTTTCTGTCAAAAAAATGAGAGTCGAGGATACAAAGTCTAGGAAAGAATAGGTCTACAAACCATACAAAAATGTAAACCTTGTTACCATGCTTTCACGGCCCCCAAAATTGAAATCTAAAAAGAGTGAGACAGTTCCTGTCTTCAGTCAACCCGATACATATGTTATGTATATGTAAGGTTCAGGTAATTGGGAACAATCACAGCTCCCGTGATTGGTTCCTCATAACCCGAGCAACCAATCAAAGCGTGGGATCCGTTTTTGAATTGAAATGATACAGACGATGTTACAAGTTTCTTCCAATTGCAAACGGCAAAACTGGACAGTAACGAAGTTTAGCTTTTAATTCCGCGCTTCGTGTACTGTCGCTAAATCAAGTGTTAGCGCGTTCAAAGTGTTTTTCAATTTTTAAACACTTTTTCGAACACTTGAGACTTATAAGGCTGTGATTTAATTCGCCATTTGACAGCACGTAGATCTGTCAACTGCTTATTAAGTGGCGTAATTAATTAATTAACTGGGGCAGTGAGCAGTGAATGAAGGCTCGGAGTACTTGAGCTCGTGATGCACTGATGCACATGAGCCTTCCGGAATTAGTAAGCACAGCCAATAATTTGGTATTACAAATTATACTTGGCGAAGTCCTTTTTTTAAGATGGGAAATCATCTAATGGCTTCTCTCGTTCTAGGGCGCAGAGCGACAGGGCGTGTCAAACTTTTACTGACTAAAACCGCATCTATGCTCCTTTAGTTGCTCTTTGCGTTCCAGGACCACGGATCTCCCTTTCAATAGTCGGCCCAACAGGGCCGAAGCATACTAGGGTCATGGCCTAGTAGGCTTCGGCCCTGTTGGGCCATTTCTTTGAGGCGCATGTGGAACACTACGCGCTCGACAGCCCATAGAATGTCACGACTCGGGCTCGATCCGGGCAGTCGACGAGCTACCCATTACTCGTCGTCTGCAGGCCCACGCCCTTACGGTGGCTGGAAGTCGGGGTCGGAGTTCTGTCGGCTGGCGCATGAGGATGTCCGTTCCCTCACGCTTGCGGCCGTCTTTTTCGCTAGCATTACTGCGTTGCAGAAGAAGTCGACTGCCTCCTATTCCCCTCGCATCGGACCATAGCCTGTACCAGGGTCCAGCAGTTCTTAAGACCAGAGAAAGTATTTGCGTTGATAACTAACTGTTAGATATGACTAATTGTAAATATGCCTCGATTGGAAACTGTTAGATATCACTAGCACTAATTAATATTGTTTAGTTGTTATTTATGAATGAATAAAAGATCCACACCCATCGAACTTCTAAGAATATCTATAACAAAAAAAAAAACATAAATCGTACAACAAAAATAATTAAAATTATCTCGTTTTAACCGATACTTAATCTAACACAATTAAAGTTCACAACTTTAGTCGGTGACTGTACGTATACGGCGAGGCGATTTTAATTGATCTTGGTCGTTTTCTATTCGTTCTGCGCGGGAATCCGATGCGATTGTGTAGTACAGCCAGCCAGTGACTTGAGGACGAACTAGTGACGTCAGGTAGTATTATGATGTGCAAAAAAATATATTTTATTCCCTTCTATCTCGTATATACCGACAGAATACCGGTATAGATATTGGGAAATATTTTTGAATGATAACATAAATTCAGAGAACAAGCAAATATTATAATCAGTGTCTAGCTATTATATTAGAAACAATAGGAATCGTATAGTCCATAGATATCTGTGGTATAGTCGCATAATACACAGTGTTCCAGCTCATTCATTATTCTGAATATAAGTTAATGTTGCAAATATTAATACAATATGCACAACACGGCTTTGAATTCCATAGGATTGTGCGTAGGATGATAATAATGAGCAAACACAGAACACATAGGATGTGGATCTACATTGGTACTATACCAATAGATCAAATACATAAGTGTAATTTATGTTTATAGTTAACGATTTTTCTAACACAACACGTTTTACGAAACACGTTCCACAAGAAACCAAACCAAGACAAAGAAATGAGATTTCATTAATAGACTTCTCTCTATAATAATATATTAAATTAATAATCTATATATATAAAAGAAAGTCGTGTTAGTTACACTATTTATAACTCAAGAACGGCTGAACCGATTTGGCTGAAAGTTGGTGGGGAGGTAGCTTAGAACCAGGAGAAACACATAGGATACTTTTTTTTTTGATTAGGGTAGAGTAGGGGAGAGTAGAGTAGGGTAGAGTAAGGTAGAGTAGGATAGAGTTGGGTAGAGTAGGATAGGCGGTACGAAGTTCGCCGGGTCAGCTAGTAATATAATAAAAAGAGTCCAAAAAGTAAGACACAGATATAAGAGCAAAAACAAAAACAATTGACGCTCTTAACCAAGCATAAAAATAAAAATAAAAATGGGCCACATGTAGTGCGACTTAAAGACAACCGATAGACAAAAACAGTAACGTCGTGGCAGGGACCATTAGATAAACGTCATAAAAGACCCTACGCATGCTGGACCACAATGGCAACAGATAGCCCAAGATCGTGAGAGATGGCAATCCATAGAAGAGGCCTTCATCTGAGAGGGGTCCCTAAGAGCAATATATAAATATGAATAATAAATTATTAACAATAAATATCAATTGTTAGTTATCAATGATCGGCATTGTGTGATAGTTGTGGAATATTACTATTATCTTCTTCTTCTGGCTAGACCTTATCCCATTTATTTGGGGTCGGCCCTCCTTGTCCTCGTTTATATTACTAGTATATTATATTATAATTATATATTGTCAATTGTTAATATCAATGACTAAAAAACTCAAGTTAAAGATATCTATATAATTTAAAGTAAAAACGGAAACGTAAGCAACCTTATGAATTTATTTTATTTTAACTTGTCACATTTTAATGTATTGTTACGTATTATTAGGAAATAAAAGGTTTTTTTTATTATTTTATTAATAGACTAACTCTTTTAAATCCCAATATTTATGTATCTGCTCTTACTTCAGTACGTATCAAAATTTATGACATAATAAAATGAAACGCCCTATTTAATAGATGTTTCATAACAATCCCAACCACTAAGATACTATCGTCAGTATTTCACGAATGAATGTCCGTTAATGGCGCTAAATGAAAATTACAAACGCTATCCACAAAGGATTAATCGGAAAGCCGAAGCTAACGTGTGACACACCTAGTGAACCAATGTCGCCCGAAAATAGGTGTTACTCTGCATCGGTCAAATTCAATATGTCAAGAAAACCATATGCCTCGCTAAAATAGAATAGAGGTTCTACTAATTGACAGCTGTAGCCGTCTTTAACGGAAATTCGAAATTTCATTTAAATAAGAGCGACCTTTGCCTGGCATGCTGACAGGACCGGGTCTGGCCGCATAGTGCGAATATTTCGTTTGCATTTAGAAAGAGGATGTGCTGCGATTTGTATACGTGTTTTTAATGTCGACTGAATAGGGTAGATGGAAGATGGCAATTGAGCGAGGTGATGCGATGTTAAACACGACCAGAGCCATCGGGTCCTCTCGTCCGGTCGCCGACTGGCACGATGTAGCCACTCTGAGATTCTTCGCAGTTGGCGGGGCAGCCTTTCGTGTGTGGCTGGCACATTACTTGGACCCCCAAATACCTGCGGTCGGCCAGCGGAGCACCGTGCTTCGGATCTCGCTACCCTCCACGATCAAACATCCGACACAACAACAACTGGTGCATCATACCTGGCAGATATCGCAACACAACTACTCATTCCCATCTTCCACCATACAGCTTCAACAGACATCATGCCGGAACACGACAAATCGCTTGACGGCATGACTTTGTCTGATGAGTAAGCCGGCAGCCGACGCTATGGCATCCCACCGCTTTTACTGGTCGTTTAGCACTACCCAGGGGACACGTGGTGGTCAGAACATAAGTAGATCCTATGGACGCAAGCAATTTATACCCCAAAGCTGCGCGAAAGATGATATGGCTAGAAAAGGGAAAAGAAAACTCAAAATATTTTTTTTCTAGCCCTTATTGTCCCACTGCAAATGTGTAATGTAATATATCCTTTTTTTTCTAACACATTGTTTTTGCAATATTTTTTATATTATTAGACCCCAATCACCATAAATTCGTTAGTAATTCATTTTGTTCACGTCTCATTTATTGATAGTTGTAATTATTTATTTTTCTTGCTTTTTTTTATACCTCTTTTTATAATGTGAATGAGAACACTAGACTCCGCAAATTCTTAGATTACTTCCTATTACTACTCACTTTTTTATGATTATTGTTATTGTACTTTTGAGTACAATATTGACTGGTCTACACTGTCCTTACATAATATCTACTAATACTGTAATATGGAATATTATAAGAACAACATTTTTTTTTTTAAAGAGTAACCATGGATATTCTTGCCGGTTCTTCTCCATAAGAAACGACCAATTTGGAACCGTGCACTAGCTTCTGACGTTTTATACACTTATAAAAAACATGTAGGACTATATGAAATAAAAACATTTGAATTTTGAATTATGATTTTTTTGACTGCTGAGCAAAGGCCTCCCACAAGTCCTTTACACATTATACATACATTCTTCTCCCGCACCGTCTCAAATCAGTCCTCACGATATGCGTCCAGATCATCTCGCCACCTCTTTCTAGACCAGCCTCGACGGCGCTTTGCCTCTGTAGGAACCCACTGCGTGGTGATGGTTGCCCGATCTCTGTGCAAGTGGCTGACGAGACCCGCCCTATCCTATTTGAGCCTGGCAGCCTTTTTGCCCACGTCTATTATGCCCGGTTTGAAGCGCAGCGTGTCATTCCGTATTTGGTAGGTTCTTTTTACACCCAGAATGCTGCGCTCCATAGCTCTTCTTCATAGTTCTTTTTTTGTTGTTCGGTGAGTGACCAGGTCTGAGCACCCTGAGTTTAGGATGGGCGAGATACACATGTCGACGAGTGCACGTTTCAGGGAGATCGGCAGATCACTATTCATTAGTATCTTCATGGACCAGTAGCTTCTCCAGGCGTTCTGGATACGCCGATCGATCTCCTTTTCCTGTCTTTTTTCGAAAGGCCCAAATAGACTCATCGACATAATGTATTTCCTGGGTAGATGATGACCGTCGACCTCGACCCTACGTTTGGCCATCATTTTCGTTTCAGAACAACCGAAAATATTAACATGTAATAGTTTATTTTGTGTAAGATAAATACGAGTATATGGAAGCGAAGAATGTGAAATGTGTTTTAGGAAATATAATAATTTATGGTATAAGTTTGTCGGTAAAGCTTGGACAAACTGCAAGTACAGTTTGTCCAAGCTTTACCTCTCTCATCGCTCATAAGAAAGGCGTAAGCGTAACAGAGTTTAAAGACGAAAAAAGTCATATTTGGCTCTATGAGTCGTGGAAGACTGACAAAACAAGAGTTGGCTGTGTGAAAAGGCTGGTGTAGTGAGGTTAGATTCAAGTCTTCCACACACAACAGCCACCTTCCTTCTAGACGTAACCATGGGAGGCGACTAATAGAGAAGCAGCTACGGATGAAGAAGACTTAAACGAATTAGATTTAGATTTGGAGATTTTATAGATGACCAACTGACCAACAGCTTCGCCCGCGTAAAAATAGAAAATTGACCCAAACCTAATACATACCTATAAATGCACCCTGTATGCTATTCCAGGACATGAGTAGACCCATGTGCCAAATTTCATCTGATTCCGTTCAGCCATTCAAACTCGAATAAGTAACTAATATACACACGCACACAGGCACTCCCAGCCTTTATAATATTAGTGTGTTTTTCTTGTCCGGGGCAACAGAAGTCATACTACAATTGCAGGCCCCGACGCAAGTGTGCTAGGGAACATTAGGCAGATTTAGTCAGTAAGAGTCTGACAGACCTCTTCGCCCACCTCAGGGCGGTGGACATCTATAAGGAATTTCATCCCGAACAAAGAGAGAAAAAAGAAACTCATTTTATAGAAAACTTATTACGTGTCAAAGTTTCCGTCCAAATGCGTTCCTCTCAACTTGCCTGCAACCTGTCTAAATTCGTTTCTAACCGTTATCGGATGTTGATTAACCTTAACCACACGCAGTATCCATTTGCGAACAGTAATTGATGCTAAATAATTTATTTTCAACCGGTCATTGGATGTCACATAGGAAGTCGGTTCGCTAAGTTGTGAATACTCTATATTCTTAATCAAAATGAAAATCGCTGGTTTTCATGATGTTTTTTTAAACTTCCTGCTCGATTTATTTTTCTTGTAGCAAGGGTACATATTTGGGCACGCCATAATTATGGTGGTCTCTTCTGTGAGGAGTGGCTGGAAAAACGTCACTTCACACACTCATCCTTACCTTCCGCATGATGCAGGTCCTCACCAGACATGGTAAGTTCGGAAGGTTCCTGCACCGAATTCGTGCGGAAGAAACGCCCGGGTGTCACCATTGTGTGGACCGCCCGGAGATACGGTAGAGGTGTACCCCGCTGGGGCAGAGCACCGCCGTGACCTCGTGGGGGCGATCGGCGGCAACGACCTCTCGCGCCGTTCCCTGGTACAGGCCATGGTCCGGAGCGAGGAGGAATTGCAGGCGGTCGCCTCCTTCTGTGAAGCAGTAATGCTAGCAAAGGAGGCGGCCGCACGCGCGAGGTAACGGCCGTCACGCCGCAGCTGCCGGGAGCTCGACCCCGATTTCCAGCTACCGTAGGCGTGGGCCTGCGGACTGCGGGCATATGGGTAACTCGCTGTCCGATCGTCCGGTATCCGTCCGGACCGAGCAAGGGAGATATAGAGCATAGAGATGGCAAATCGTAGTGGCCCAGCAGGCGAAGACTACTTGGGACACGGGGTAAGTGAAAGTGAACCCAGGGGCCCTGGAACGAAGGCAAAGAAGGAACAGGTTTTATACAGTAAAAGTCTGACACGCCCTCCCACCCCTCCGACGAGTGGGAGAAGTCATTGGATGATTTCCCACCATAAAACAAAGGGTACATATTGGGATTTAAAAATATCTGGAATTCTAGAGACAGCTTTATGTAAGGTATTGTATTAGCAATTTGTTGCATCTTGTGAGGCATTCCTCAAAGAAGCTCTGTACTAACAAGTAAATTTCAGATTTAGCGTTTAACTTTCGTAACTTCTCATTTCGAAAGGCATTTCGATGAAGTTGGTTTTTATATAAAGTAATTTTTCAAAGTGAAATTTACAGATTTTTCATCATGACTAATTTCTTTATGGAGAGACATATGGATAAATAAAAACTTCGGGAGTCCATGTATCAGGACTTAATTAGTACTTAATTAGTATTTTTCTCAAAGAAGTTCGATTTTAACAGTATTAATCCCATTGTTAGTGTATTTTCCATATTAATCATAAAACAGAGAAAAAGATAAGCTGCTTTTAAGTTATGTTTCTAAGGCGTCCATTACACGATAGGTTTTGCTGTCAGTTTTGCCACAGTCAAATATTTTGACTGACAAAAAACCTACCGTGTAATGCGATGACTGACGTTTGCATGACGAAAAACGTATGGCGATAAAATTCTGTCATTCAAACATCATTAATGATTGATGGTTTTGATTGACGCTTGCATGACCGTGTAATGGACGCCTAAGAAAATCGTAACACAGTTTTCGATTTCTTAACATTAATATAAAACCTTGGGTGCTAGATAAAGCGACATTGACAAACTGCCATTCTAAAAAACATGACATTCTAGACAACATGACATTCTGGACAAATTGACATTCTAGACAAATTGAACTTCTAGACAGCGTGACACTCTAGACAAATTGATATTCTAGACAACGTGACATTCTAGAAAGTGACATACTAGGCAAGAAAAAATTCTAGACAAAAAAAAAACATTCTATCAGCGATGACGATTGTAAAGATTTCAAATAGTTAGGGACATAATATTATTGTCATAATATTTCTGTAGTCAAACCTATCGTTTACAGAATTTTGCTTTGTTTTAAGCCTCTTGACTCAGACCTGAAAGTACAGCCATTCAAATCCATAATATCATCATCTACAGACCGACCTCACCCACTGCTGGCATAGGCTTCTCTTTTCGTGTGCGACTTGCCACACTCCTGTGCTACCTTCATCCAGGCTTTACCCACGATAGGAGCTATATCGTCTATCCGTCTCCAAATCAACGTAACCCCACATTATAGAAAACTTGATTAATATAGCTCCATTCTAATCTCGATACATAGCGTGGTGGGCGCGAATCTTATTTTTTCCTAACTTTCATTACTAGCAAAAGAATGCCGCAACTAGATCGGGGTTTATTGGATTTGAAATTCGTTATTGCAAGTGCCTTTTTCACTTTGGTCGGTGCGAGATTTTTTCCGTTGTGGACATAGTACAATGGAAACTATTGAAGTCTATATTGCGTTTTTTCGAGTTGACAGTCGTCATTGGAACTGTGTTGGGTGCGAACAGAATGTTTTATGGCTTTTGTAATAACGTCGTTTGATTGGACACCGCAATGGGAGGAGGGCTTTGGTTTACGTACGTTTTTTTTAATAATATTAAACTGTATTGCATTTTTGTGACCCACGGATGCCCCCCAAGTTGAAGGGTAATAAAATCTACAAGTCCCCTTAATAAGACCTGTCCTGTTGTATGAATCAGGATGTGTGGTGTAACGAGAATAGATAAAGTGAGAAATGAGTTTAGTAGAATAAGTTTGAAAGTGACACCAGTGATTGAAAAGTTGGAGAGATGAAACCCATGTTACTAAAAGAGTTATGAGTATACATGTGGATAGGTGGAGAGGAAGAGCGAGGCCAAAGGAAAGATGAATGGATTGTGTGAAGAGTGATGTGAAAGAAAAAGAAGTTAGTGACAACATGACGGGTGACAGGACAGAATGAAAGAAAAAAAACGTGTTTTGCCGGCCCCAAATAAGACGGGACAAGGGCAGGAAGATGATGATGATGATTAAACTTTTGCATATTTGTGTTAAGGAATGGGGTAAAATTACGAATTTCATAATCATTTAGCATATTTCATTTTGAAATGTAGGTTTTTATTATTTTATCAGTGGAGGATTTAAGACAAAATAAAGTTTTAAAAAAAATCCATACACCCATTAAGGTACCAATACCTTACCAGACCCCAAGGTCTGGTACACATTTCTATATAACGGATTAGAATATTTCTTAGAAGCTTAACTACAAAATATTAAAAAAATCCATTGCCCTTCAGTTTTCAAGTTTCTACTTATTTTACATTACAAATATAACTAATATAAATCATAAAGAAACAAAACTAAATAAACTATTACAATATAGCCACCAAGGGAGGCAACAACCTTACATTTCAAGGTTACTAAAAATAGAAAAAGAATGCAACAAGTTTCATGCGTTTTTAATGAAAGAATGGCCTTACATGCTACCTCAATTAGAAGTTGTATTTCAACATTTATTCATCATCATCATCATAATTTCAGCCGAAAGACGTCCACTGTTGGACATAGGCCTCCCCCAAGCGTCGCCACAACGACCGGTCCTGTGCGCATCCATCGGATTCCCGCGACCCTTACCAGGTCATCGGTCCACCTTGTGGGAGGCCCCTCCAACGCTGCGTCTTCCGGTATGTGATCGCCACTCCAGAACCTTTCATCCCCATCGACCATCTGTTCTGCGTGCATTGTGCCCTGCCCATTGCCACTTAAGTTTGGCGATTCTTCGAGCTATGACGGTAACCTTGGTTCTCCTGCGGATATCTTCATTTCTGATATGATCACGCAAGGAAACTCCGAGCATAGCCCCTTTGAGTCGCCCTTTGGGTGACTTTAAGTCTTCTTATGAGGCCCATTGTAAGCGACCACGTTTCGGAGCCATATGTCATCACTGGCAACACGCACTGGTCATAGTCTTTTGTCTTGAGACACTGTATTATATTGGACGAGAAGACACCGTGCAGCTTCCCGAACGCTGCCCGACCGAGTCGGATTCGACGATTGACCTCTTTCTCGAAGTTAGACCTACCCAACTGGACCGTCTGTCCCAGGTAAACGTAGTCGTCCACAACTTCGATTGTAGAGTCTCTGATCTTGATGTTAACCATAACTTTGGTTTTGTCCATGTTCATTTTAAGTCCCACTCTTTCTGAAGCTCTACTGAGGTCACCTAGCATTGTACTGTGCTCCTTCGTAGTCTCAGCCATGACTACTATGTCATCGGCAAACCGAAGGTGAGTGATGCACTCGCCATTGACATTAATGCCTAGCCCTCTCCATTCCAGTACCTTGAAGGCATCTGGCTTGTTCGGGAGACTGGAAGTCGTCGAACCTGCGCGCGAGACGGTTCGTGATGACTCTGGAAAACAGCTTGTGGACATGGCTCAGAAGTGAGATGGGCCTGTAATTCTTAAGCAGGGCATTGTCGCCCTTCTTAAAGAAGAGTACCACCACACCTCTGCTCCATGCCCATGGCGTTTTTCCCTCGAGTATGAAGGAATCAAATAGATTCTGAAGGACCTTAAGGACCAGTTTTCAACCCGCCTTTAGGAGTTCGGCCGTAATTCCGTCCTCACCCGACGCCTTGTTGTTTTTCAGCTGCCTCAGAGCTATCCTAATCTCATACAGGCTGACGTCCGGGATCTTCGGTATAGTGTAGAGTCAATCTAGCTCTTGGGTCGTTTGCTAGATTTGCAGCGGGTTTAGTGATAGACGTGTATATCCCATAAAATGCTCTCCCAGTAGCTCCAATTTGACGGATGTGACTCTGCCGTCGTCGATCTTCAGTTTTTTTAGCTGGCTCTGCCCAAAAGACAGAACTCGTGCAAATACTTTGGAACGCTTATTCTGCTCAATCGCGTCTTTAATCCTCTGGGTATTAAAACGGCGAAGGTCGGGACTGCAGAATCATTTCACGCCTCTTTATGAGCTCGAGGGTCGGGTCAGAGCCTTTTGTTCTTATTTCTACTCCACATTTATTATAAGAGGTGAATGAATGGTGGAACAGGATAAGATTCTAAAATTACTATACCCTTTGTAATTAAAACATGTATACAAACGTCATTTGTAAGTTTATTTACCTATATGGACACACCAACGACTTGTTAACGAAATAATGTCAATAATGTTAATATGTACTAAAATTTAAGAGCAAATCCTATAAAAAAAAAAATACTTAGCTATGCACAAAATTTACAGAAGATTTAATAAAATTAATGAAATTTTAAAACAGAACTTAGAATAATAAGCCTATATTGTACTAAATGAAATCTGGACAAACCAGCCATTGTGGCACAATTACCTGTGTAAATAGAAAAGAAAGAAAAAACGTTTGTCTGTGATTCGCATAGAACAAACAACAAAATAATAATATTGACAATAAAAAA
This sequence comes from Mythimna impura, assembly GCA_905147345.3. Taxonomy (NCBI): domain Eukaryota; kingdom Metazoa; phylum Arthropoda; class Insecta; order Lepidoptera; family Noctuidae; genus Mythimna; species Mythimna impura. The sequence continues at coordinate 33,330,260 of LR990339.1, forward strand.
AAAACCAGCATTAAAAAAAATATCTGTGCGAAGCCGAAAAGACCGGAGGGTCGTCTCAAATTATAACGGGGCCTTGCATGTGCTGATGGTGGTCATCGGCGTTGTTTTACTAAGGTAGAAATGCCACACCTCCCCGACTTATCCCAAAAGTCCGGGCACTTTTTCAAAGTTCCCCCTCAACCCCAGAGACAAAAACATCGTCTCAATATAAGAACAATCTCTTTAAATAAGTGAGTCACAGTAGTATCCATTTATTTTACATATACTGCTCTCGATAACCTAGTCAGATTTACATTTAAACCCGCATCGCAGGTGTTCAATATAATTTGTTTAGACAGCAAATAAAACATTGTATTGGTCTCTAAATAATTAAACAAAGGTAACAGCCTCGCGTTTCAGAACGGATAAAAATAGGCTGAGAATGCAACAAGTTTCATGATTCTTTAATAAGAGGGTGGCGCCTTACACACAAATACTACCAAGTAGTAATTCACCGTTTATAAGAAAGTTTGATGGTTACAAGTTACATATAAACTACTAGTGTTTGCCAGTGGATGAGACCGCGTGAAAGTTCTACCGGAAATGTACTACCGGGATAAAAATGATTTTAACCGACTTCAAAAAGGAGGAGGTTCTATGTTCGGCTGAATGTATTTTTTTTTATGTATGTTCACCGATTTCTCGGTGAATTGTGGACCGATTTTGTATTTTTTTTTTTATTGAAATGTTATGCTTCCGAATTGATCCCATAGAAATATTGTTATGATCATCTGATCATGGACTTCGAAGATATGGAACAGAACTCCTCATAGGATCACAGCAGAACCGTCGTCACAAGTAAACTTGCTTTGTCTATACGTGTAGTCGATGACTGACTGAAAGAAGAGGGGGAATATATCGAACTGATCTGATGATTAAACCTGAAGTTAGGCACCGGAACTCTGTAATAAATTAATGTAATCTGTGTTTGGAATTATTAAAATTGTCATTAGATGCACTCTGGCTATAAGGTTTGGCTGAGAGGTACTTTTTAGTGGTGGTACCATAACTAAAAAGTATAAAATAAAAAACTTTTTACAAAAAAAAAATACAACCGACTTCAATGTAAAAAAAAAAAACAGTGAAAAGTGCAAAATAACTTTAATTTCAGAAATCGGTAGTAAATAATGAAGAGACAAAACTATTATAGAAACACCTACTTCCAGCTTATGGTCTATCCTTGTTCTAAGGTAGTGCTAAATCCATTCAGCTGTTTAGACGTGATTGGTTAATCAACAAATTTTATATTTCTAATAATACATAAAAATCTCGTGTCACAGTGTCGAACTATCGAACTCCTCCGATACGACTTGCACTATTTTTATGAAATTTTTTGTGTATATTTGCTAAGTCTGAGAATAGGACATAGGCTATTTTTTACCCCTAGGTAATTGATAAGTCTACATTCACGTGGGCGAAGTCGCTGGCAGCAGTTAGTATTAGTATGAAAATATAGAAAATGATTGAAAGAAAAATGTTGATAACTCAATCTGTTATTGGATTCTGGTTTCTATCATACAACTGTCAATATCCAAATCCAATATCCCCATTACAAACTACATGGTGTGTAATTATTTATCATATTGACGTAAAATAAAATAAACTTGGACCGTCACGGCAGCGCGGTCCACCCTTCGCAGCGGCAGTATGCCGACTGGGTATAGATAAACAACTTTAAGCGATATTTGTAGGTAATCTGCGAAAAAAATCTTTATTTTTACAATGTTTGTTTCTAATGGAAGTTGTATTTCAAAATTTCGGATTAACTTTCAGGATTAGTTCCTTTTTTACATTATCTTATTTACCTTAGATTTCACAACTGAACTAAGATTTTGATAAAAAGCAAAAGGTGGTGAGTGGACTTTATGACCAATAACTCTCCTTATATTTTCGGATCGTACTGGTATGGTAGTTGCTTTAAAGTTTTATATTTATACCCCTCCTGAATCTTAAACATTTCTAACCTAGGATTCAAGATACTCATTCTTGTATACTATCTTCATAATAACTAAGTTAGAGACGAAGACGTCTCGACGACCACTACTGGTGACGGCATTGACAAAACTTTCTCAAGGCATTATCAAGGTCTGTCTAACCTTTTCTGATTTTGCGGTCTAAACGGATGCACCAGTGAGACAATGTCAAAAAGTGGTCCGACGACCCGTAGTGTAAACGCCTAGTCATCTTAACACGGACAGCTCTGTCATTGGCCACGTTCAGATCCCTGATGGTACAAGTATATGGGTATGAAGGGTAGGATCAAAGGTGGGCCATATCCTGCGAAGGGACTCCACACTGGTACTGTGTTTAAAATGGATCTATGGTACTCCCTTTCGTCAGGTTGTTTCTACAGCGGCCCAGTGTATTTTGGTTGTATTGTAAGGCCTCATTTAGAAAACCTATTATCGTATTTGGTACTCTTAAAACAGATGTCGCAATGGATCGAAAGCCTAATCATTTTCCTTGTTTTACACAAACTTTTCAAACATTGAATCGCGTGGCTTTGACGGCCGATTGAGATGTCATTCATAAGGATTTGTTAACTTTAAGACATTTAGTGTGATCGTAAGTTTACTTGGTACAATGGCTTTTTGGCTACATGACAACATAATTGGTTTAATGATAGATTACTAATTTACACACTAGTGTTGGCCGAATTTTGATTTGTTCTTTGTTTTGCGGCAGTTCAATCAGTTTGTAATCGATGCTTCATCAATAGCCATAATGGATTGCTAAAGACAAGAATATTTTAGTCAAGCGAAGATGGTTTGAATTGATCCTACTCAAACTATTTATAATCATTTGCATCATGTTTTTGAATGTTATAGTTTCTAAACCATTTTGTTAACGTTCTCGCGTTACCAAAATCGTAAAAGTAGATTATAAAACCAAATTGTATTCTAAGTGACACTGTTTAAATCCCTTTTCTCAATAACTTTATGACTATGATTTTTGTTTGACTCGTGCCAAATGTAAAAGCCATAATGGCATAAGCATCGATATATAACGTACATAAGCTTGAAACCGAAAGTTTTTTATTCAGTAATCGGTTTTTTCTCCTAACTAATTATTTGCGACACCGATTAACGGTGTAAACATAGCTAAAGCAAGTTTAAAAGGTATTGTTTTATCAGGAATTTAGTGCGTGTTACTTGTCGATCAAATAATTATTTATGTCGCTACTATGCAATTTGTTCCAGTAGAGTTTAAAATGTAATTGGTAATGCGTTTCTAATTATCTTGTCAAATCATAAAGCAGAATAGAGAAAATAAACGTATGACCTTATAGTATGGCCGCGTTGTTACTATTTCATAACGGTTAATTTATCGTCGGAGGACTATCGTCTCTAGCTGTTCCCATGATAACAACTGTTTGTCGTAGCCACGACTTATAGTCGCAACAACGACACATGATTTACCGTCACGGTTTATTATTGACAAAATTTTATCGTTTTACGACTGTCGTGCTAGCCCTTCCCACTATCATGGCAATCTGTAGTCATCGCAAAAAAAGTCGTAGACAGCAGTTATTCGTGTCGTTCTCTATGTGAACACCTCCAATTAAATATATAAGCCATGACATTTAAAACTACACGAATTATAGGTCGTCAAGACAAAGTGGGAACGCGGCCTTAGTAAGTTGTAACTTCAATTGATTTTCTGACAACATTGTCATACAACCCTTCCCGAAGTATTATGCGTATTACCTTGACTCGAGAAAACTATTCCCATTTATAAAACGCAGACGTATAAAACCGATGCAACGCCGGGGCGAAACTGCGCTGCCGCGACAAGTAGCAGCATAGCGGACAGAGTTCCGGCGGGATCTCAGGGTGAAATGGAGACAGCGACTGTCGCGACCCAGTGCTGGGCACGCCATAATTATGGCGGTAAGTCCCCTTGAGCCGTGGCTGGAAAGACCTCACGGCGTCCTTACCTTCCGCATGACGCAGGTCCTCACCGGACATGGTAAGTTCGGGAGGTTCCTGCACTGAATTCGTGCGGAAAAAACGCCCGGGTGTCACCATTATGTGGACCGCCCGGAGGACACGGTGGAGCACACGGTGGAGTTGTGCCCCGTCTGGGCAGAGCAACGCCGTGTCCGTTAACCGTCCGGACCTAGCCCAAGTCGTCGACGGCGCGTACTGTTCCACGCGCGCCTCAAGAAGATGTCAGCAAACCGTAGGGGCCCAGCAGGGTCGAAGCCTACTGGGGCCAAGGGTCTGCTTCTGAAAGGAAGACTCGGCCCTGGTACGAAAGGCAACGAAGGAACGGGAGTGGGTTTTTAATCAGTAAAAGTCTGGCACTATCTCCTGCTCCGCCCAAGAGCGGGGGTTGTCATTAGATGATATTCCCACCGAAAAAAAAACACCTATAAAACCGAAACGATAAATAAACAAAAACAAACTCGTATCGCATATTAAAAGTTTCATATCCGACCGATTAGCGCACATTTAAACGGGAAAAATTTTCCCGAACACAATATTGCCACGGCCGGTCCAGGAGTTATCTTTAATTTGTAAACCAATAAATGTTAATACATCAGGTCGGGACATGGCAATCGAATGGCCGGTTCAATTCAATTTTTCACGTTGCCAAACTAATTTGTGAACTATACGCTTGGGTTTTGGGTTCCCCTTACGCTGCTACGGTAATTATTTTGTTTGTAAAATGTTTTTCGCGGCAGAACCGTTACGTGTTGATCGGTGGTCAATATTTGATTGGACCGTGCGTACCATTTTCCGATGTTATTATTTAAATGTTTTATTTTTTTTTGGTATACTACTTTAACTGAGATTTAATAGCAAAGTAGTCATTTTTCAATTTGTGTTCTGTGGATATTTAATGGAGTAGTAGTAGAGGAAAAAGCATTTTTGTTTTTCGTTAACATTTTAGCTCATTCCAGCGATCTTTCGAAGGTTTACCACCTATAACCTATTGCTAACAGGTAGGAAGTAACACGAACAACCCACGTAGGTTATCGATTGGTGATTAATACAGAAAACCAATCAGCTCAATATGTAATAAATAATAACAAATTACCTACTTGACTTAATTACCGATGGAATGTATCGGTGAGTGAAAAAAACATTCGTTAACTAAGTACATGACTGTATGCGGTGACCAACTCAAAGTTATTTATTAGTTTAGCTTAAGGTAGGTAAACATTGTTCTCCAGTAAGATTTTTGAGAATATTTAAACCTAGGATTAGCTAAATTGAGAGATAAAGTAAATTAGTATCTACTGATATGCAACCTGTTACTCTAAAATGAGTACTGCTCGAATTATTTGAATTATCACAGTTACAAACTGATCTTCAGTTCGAGCTGTAAGACCATAAAATGATTTTTACACCACCTGCTCGATAATGCCTTTTTATATATCATACATCCATCACTTAAAGCAAGTCATTCTGTCCCTAGGGAGATATTGTAGTATGGTCGATCCCTAGGGAATAATGAGCTTCACCTGCGTTAAAATGCAGGTTTCAGCAGTGTTGGCAGATCTCTCATAAAATAGACCGATGACTTGGTGACGACTGTGGAAGGCTGCTAGATGTACAAAGTAGAGGATCGGTCTCTGAGCATTTTAGTCTTTCGGAAGTGAAATTCATGCACTCGAATCAGTCTCCATGACAACGGATACAATAAATCCCTCGATGAAAATCAATAATTAACAAGATAATAAGAGGAAATGAATAAGAATATAAACATTAGTCTTAGCCTTGTAAGTCTTTAGTCTAGCAATGAACGTTTAGCTAAAATAATGGTTGTTATGACATATACGAGTATGCTTCGAAGTTCATCACCATAACAATATTTCTATGGGACCAACTCGGGAGTATAATCTTTCAATCAAAAAAATATTTTTTAGGTCGGTCTGACTGAACACATACAGCCGAACATATCCTGCTTTTTAAAGTCGGTTTATGATTTACTGCAAGAAAAACGTCTGACTCACAGTAATTAACACAGCAATATTGAATCTTTAAAACATTCAACCCTCGACTTTCAAGCTATAATTTATTTTAAAAAGTACATAATTTAAGTGCGTACAGCGAATGTCAGAAGCTTTTTGCACTTGATATATCGTCGCAATCAACGTGCATGTCGCATATATGTAACATTTTACAACAACGTATAGATTTCATTTTATTACGCGCCACGTTAAATGTAGCTCCAATGAATTGTGATACTATGAGTGAGTGTTTTCACGGCTTTTTAAACGATTCTGATGACGTGTTCTGTGAATATTTATTTGAGTTGCTTGTTAACTTCCTATTGTTTTATGGTTGGTTTATGGAATACCAAACAGTAGTAGATTTTGAAGTTTATATTTAATGAATTTTACAAAGTGTAGGTAGTACATAACAGCAATTTACGTTTAATTACAAAAATATCTTTTGCATAATTTTACATCCAAAGTATTCCCTAAAATTTTAAATAATAAAAAATATAATTAGCTCATTAAACTTCTTCCTGACTGCAGCGATGCGTCGATAGGCAGTATTTATCACAAAACAATGTTGCTAGTAGCAGCCCCCGTGCCTATTCAGAAGAGACAATCGTTAGCACGCATCACATAACTCAGCCGTGCGCCTGTGCCGACCAGCTTGATAATACGGCTATGCACAGACTTATGCATTAGTTATTATACATTCCCCGATTAAAGCCAAATTTAATTATGACATTCGTATGTAGGTATGTGTGTGTTATTTTGTGCGCACGAGAGATTTCTGGGGTATGTGCAGTTGAATAATGAGAAGATTACGCGGTAAGTTAAATTTTTGGTAACTCGAGAATATAAGTGATGAAATTGACGATTACATATTATGTTCAAAAGTGCCACACGTTTTCTTCCCGCAAATGTACATAAGCAAATATGATTCTGAGAATAAAGTGTAAAAAATGTTCGAAGAGCAAAAAGTAGCTGGGATTTTATTGAAAATGTTTTAAAGCCAGCGCTGCGTTAAGCGAGAGCCCGTCACGTGACTATGCGCGGGTGCCGTGTGCGGCGGTCTCCGTAGCGGAAACCGGATTATTACCTGCGCAGTGTCGCTAGTTCAACTTTAACGGTGTGCATGTATACGTGTCGATGGAGAACTTTAATGTATTATTACGTAGCAAAACGGGCACGGGGCGCGGCTGCCCGCGACTGGTGCCCGCGACGGGTCACCACGACGGAGCACTTTTGTATGGGACAGGCGGGCGCCCGCTTAACGCAGCGTCGGCCCTTATTGTAAAGATATGGAGTCGAAGCCGATTTAATTACTATGACTCTCATTCCCCGGATAAAGGAGTTTGCGAACCGCATCTTGTCAATAACAAAATGATATCAAATACATTAGCATTAGCGCTGTATATTTCTAGTTCCCTGTCATAAATTACCTATTTTTATCAATTATGACTAATAAATAAAAAATAATAATAATCAATTTATTTCAAACGACATGTAGTATGTCATAAATACCATACAGACTAACATAAACATGATTTAAAACTACGTTAGTAACACTTCACTTCGCACTTTTTTGTCTTGGTGCAGCACCAAGACAAAATGGTGCAAAGTGAAGGTGCTGTCCTGTGGTATTTGTCCGCGGAAATGACGGAACACCACGCCCTGTGGCCAAACGTCTTCTTCCATAACAAGGTGCAGAAAACAGTTCGGTACTCGCACCTCAAATACCTTAAAATTGACATTCCGGTGCGACTCCAGCAACTGCACCCTCAGTGTGTACTTGAACTTTTGGCGCACATATTCGACGATGTCCTCCACCTTTGTGGTGTAATGCAGGCGGGAGATGTACACCGGTGTGCCCGGCTGGGCGGCACGCACACTCGCACCAGGCGATGCTAGTGCTCTGCCGCAGAGATTCCGGTTGGCTTGCTTTCGGCGCTTCCACCCTTTGCACCGTAACGAAGCCATCTTCATTTTCAGCCTTATTCATTGCCTTATTAGGCAAAGGCTTCGATATAATAATAAGGGGGGGGGGGGTCAATATGCTGCTGCGCATATTTAGTGTAATAAATTAACGAAAGTTAAGCCTAAACTGCGAAAACAGAGCTAGGACTAACTTAGCAACACTCTGCTTAGCTTTAAATATGAATACTTAGAGAAATACTACATTGGAGATGCAGACTTACGAGCTATATCAACTACATAGCTATAATAAATATTCAAAACTTTATCAAAGTTTATTCAAAAGAGAATGCTTAACCCCCTCACTGCGCGCCGCATCCAATAATATCCCGTGCGAAACGGTATTTTATCGCTCATAGTATATCCAGTCGGTTAATGAATTAAGCTGGGCGAGTGCGAAAACAATTTTGTCCGGACAACGGTGATAATACAAATTTATTATATCATTTAAAACGTCGAAACATTAACAAAACCGTGATACTTATACAACATTGGGCAGCCATCCGTTTGGAGACCGCTGCGATACTACGCGCTGGGAAATATTATAATGTTACGTATTTGAAATGTGCAATGGATATCTTTAATTTAATTATTTGTGAACATAATAATAATCGTGCTTTAGTTTCAATACTTGCCCGGTACGTTAGGTGCTGAAATTCAGGTCTAATTACTGTGCTATTGTGGTGCAATTTGAAGCTACCGTAAGCAGAGGATCTTATTCTAAACATTAATTGTTGGATAGGTATTGTCAATACCAATCCGCTGGTTTTAATAAGAACATCAAAAAAGCACTTAGGTACTTGAAAGCATTTAATCCTAAACTGTATAAAAATTCGCTTCTTTTAAATCGAGTGTGGGAAAAATTTAATATTTTTATCTCACCTCAAATGGCTGAACTCTGATTGTCAATCGTCCACACCGAGGGATATGCCCCGATAGCGGTTAAAAATTCGCGTCAAATTAAACCATTGTCCCGGGGTGCTGCACTGGTCTGGCGCGGCAGGGTTAATTGCCGAGGCCAATTATCGCCACCGGTATCACTGTTAGTTTACGATAACTGACCGCTAGCGCCTTTTTCACGGGCCCACACTAAAATCTGTGCAATGTTTGCAATACGATCTGTCTATCCTGTTATTAAAATGAAATCAGGAACGGGCCGGGCAACACGGCGGTCAGTCCCGTGTCTGTGAATGTTGACGCAATCCAAACAAAATATTTTACAACAAATCTGCAGATAATTTATAGGATTCTGTTATTTGTTGTTTAACATAGCATGCGACTCGGAAGTTATAGGTCGTTTAAGACGGCCTAATCGCGTCCACTAGATAAAGCGACAAATTTGATCGCCGGAGCCAAATTACAAGCGGGTTACCCATCCCCCGGCTACACTAAAACCCCCGCCCCCATCGTGGTTAATTGCCAAAACAATTAAACCATTTATCAACAATACCAAATTTAAGTGTCCGATTTCATTCGACGTAAGCGGCGCACCCTGTGGCACACCTCTAAATATTTCATGTCGTCAAACGTATGCCGCTCGCATCTTCAAACAGAAAATATCATTAACCTTAGTGGAGGATGATTAGACTAGTTTTATTGTGTAATTATTTTACCGTCGATTAATATGAATCAGTTAATTAGAATTTATAACACATTCAACGATTTTTAAGTCTATTTCAGAATGTTAATGGCTTAACATACTTCAGGTATCAGAAGGAAAAATTTCTTCCTAACCAAGGTTATCCAACCGTGATATTATGTTGTAGGTTAAATAAAAACAAAACAAGGAGGTGGTACAATAATCCGCAACCTGAAGCGCAAATTCCCGCGGGGGGGATGGCATTCAGGATTTCGTATCAAATTTCAAATGAATGGATTCAAAGATACGTTGATTAAACATCGCAATACATTTGCTTACGTTTCCACCGCGATAATGTTTTGCAAGTGTTTGTTTGTTTGCACTGAAATTATGAAAAATGTACTATTTTCTTCTTCAATTCAAGATGTGTGTATCTAAATTAGTACACTACATTCCTCTCACCTATGTTACACCTAGTTTAAAAAAGTTGATTAGCTCATTTAACAGTGATTATCAGAGGTCTGGCAGCAGACAATTTTATTGCCTTAGGCGTTAAAAATAGTCCTAGTTGTGACGGAATACCTTCAGTATTTTGCGATATCATTAGCATCTTCATTATGTACTACTTTTAAATCTCCGAGTAGACACATTCCCAAATTATTAGAAAAACTGCATTAATTATTCCAGTTCTTAAAAAGGGTTCGCGAACAATGATAGGTAACTTTAGGGGTATTTCTATACCACATAATAAATTGGTAAGGGGTTTGAAAATCTATTGACCCACATTATCTATCCATCTAATTATCCTCAAAGATATTTTAGGCAAACAACCTTCGACTGTCTCAAACTTAGACAGCTTTTCGAATTATGTCCTTGAGATTACAGGTAACGGCGGGCAGGTAGATGTGATCTACACAATTTTGAAAAATCTTGCGATCTCGTCTCAGTAAGTTATACGTACAGACTATGTACGTATACGCGGGGATCTTTATGATGGGTTCAGACTATATTTATTTAAAAGGTGACAAGCTGTAGTACATCCCCAGTAAATCCTCAGCGCTGTTCCACAGAGATCCCATTCGGCCCTTTACTATAAAAACGCATATGTATTTAACATCACTGATTCTTTTGAACACTTTATGTACGCTGATGTCAAAATATTTAATACTAGAGATGATTGTAATAATAATTTTAAAAAAATAATTTAAAAAACTTTAAATAAAAACTGAAAAAAAAAAATTGTCTAGTAGCGTAGAAACCAATTTAATTGCATTAATTTAAACACATAAAATAAAACAAATAATAAATTCTAATACGGAACATATTGACTGCAACAGTCGAGAATTAGATGAAATTATTTTAGTCCAGATTATTTTAATCTCTAAATCTAATATCACTATTTATTCACTCTATTTTAGGCGTACATTTATCACTTTAAAGTTCACAAACCTACCTAATCATCAGCCTCGCTTATTTTGTATCTTAAATAAAATTGAAGTGTCTGTTTGTAATATCAAAAAAGAAAAACATTTGTTTACTTGGTGTAATAGGGGTTAAAGTATGAAATTGCCGTTTTTTAAAACGGGTTGCTTTGAAGTGTTATATCTTTGGATTAACTTGGAATTATAAGTTCAAATAAACTTTATATTAAAGGTACGTTATTCTTTTTTCAAAATTAGGTATTTATTGGTTTCTTTGTGTTTTGTATTTTCTGTAATATCGCAGTACTTGTAACTATTTTTGTATGCACCATAAAAACTATAAAAACCTTCTAAAATGTAATTAAAAATAATTGATATTAACGATTAAAATTCAATTTAACATTTCTTTTCCTTCCCTTTTACTTTATTTTTCGTACCATATTTATTGCAGTTTTTTTGGTAACTGAAACAGTCTTCGTGTAACCTTCTGAAACAGTGTGCACTGAATCTACTTTTTTTCTCAGTATGATAGTAAGACTCTTGATATTATATATATATGTTCTGCTTTCCTTTTACTTGTATCTGAATTTCTCTTCACAAACCATTGAAACCAGTCCTAGCCTGCTTGCTTCTTCTCACTGTTGATCCGAAGTGGTAGTTCTAGTTTTTCTACAAATTCATAAGCAATGTAACCACTGCAGTTTCACATGGTCCAGATGGAATCCGATAGACTATGATATTTTTTTAATGTGAACCCACGAGTCTCAATTCATTCTCGTGTCCTAAATCTGAGGGTCTACCTATGCTCTGCTCAGACTTCCAACTCTTGAGGATGTCATCGTTAGAGTACATGACCGTATCTTCTTGTAAATAAGGGATATCAATGAATAAATAATTAATATTTTTATGGCCATTTTCTTGGATCTAGAACCTTTATTGTTTCCCATTATCGAGAACATAGGAATTATATTAGAAAATCAGAAAAATAGTCATGTAATAACAATTCACACATGGGGCACATAACACGATAACTATTGAGACCCATTATGATATGAGGTAATAAAGAATATTACATACATAATACTTGCAGTCGGTTAAAAAATTATAACAAATAAACAAAATCACGCACAGTTTCACAGAGTATCAATACAGAGTACAATAACAAATGTAAATAAAATACCCCATTGTTTCCTTATATACCTACTTTACTTATAAGGGAATTATTATAAATAATGGCATGAGCATAAATCGTGTCACGAAATTTAAATACCTGCGGCACTTAATTATCGAAGGTCTTGAAGGCGACCAGGATATCGAGAGGGATCGCAGGGCTTTAGCGGTCATAGGTAACATATGCTGGTCCGCAGATTTTCTCGCTGCTCTAAACAAGTAAAGTTTACGTTGTTTAGGGCGTATTGTCAAAGCTTTCATACGGGGAATCTGTGGGTCAGTCACACCAAAAGATCGCTGGATGCCCTGCGCGTCCAGTATCTTATGTATAACATCTTCGGGATGATGATGGGGCTGCTTCACTTCTGTAGAGCTTCGGGGATGTTTGCGCTGTATCGGAAGGCTGGCTTTCATGCCATCATTCGCAAGAAAACTGTATCCCTGATCTCCAGAATGCGTGGCAGCTGCAACCGAGTTTTGAAGATTGTGGCTGACAGGATCTCTTTGCCACTATGAAGAGCCTTTATTAGGCGGGTAATTTGATGTTTTTAGGGTTCCGTACCTCAAAAGGAAAAACGCAACCCTTATAGGATCACTTTGTTGTCTATCGGTCTGTCTGTCAAGACTCTTTATCTCGGCAACGCTTGGAGGTATCAAGTTGAAATTTAAGCCATATACTCAGGTCTGCGGTCTCTTGAAGCTGTTAAAAATATCAAACTTCTGAGTTAACGAACAAATAAGATATGGCCAAAATGAAGGGAATCAAAATTCATAGGGTACCGGTTCGTAGGGTCCCGTTGATTTAGAATCATGAAATTTGGCATGAAGCAAGGTCACATAGCACAATTATAGGAATAAATCTGAAAACTGTAAATTTGTAGTTACGTTACAAAAAAAAACTTTTTTGCGATTCGGAAAAATCTTCGTAACTCAATTCGGGAACTGAACTGTTTTCCTAGGTAAGTTTATACGGAACCCTCAGTGCGCGAGTCCGACTCGCACTTATGCGGTTTTTTAATTTAATTCTAGTTTGATTTTATTTCTGATTTTAATTAAAATTTTTGTTTTCTTATTTAATTTTTAGGGTTCCGTACCTCAAAATAAAAAAAAACGGAACCCTTATAGGATCACTTTGTTGTCCGTCCGACTGTCTGTCTGTCTGTCCGTCAAGACCCTTTATCTCAGGAACGCGTAGAGGTATCGAGTTGAAATAAAAACCATATACTCAGGTCTGCGGACTCTTAAAGCTGTAAAAAAAAACAAACTTGTAAGATAACGAGAAAAAATGATACATCGGTTTATGTGGCAAAAAAACGTACACTATGAATGTTGATTTCCTCGAGAGTGTCGAAACTCTCGAGGAAATCAACATTCATAGTGTACTTCCCGTTGACCCAGAATACTGAAATTTGGCATAAAGCAGTCTTATATTATAGCATAAGTATCGGAATAAATCTGAAAACTGTAAATTTGTTGTTACGAGACTCCATTCCGGAATTGAACTACATATTTACATAGGTAAGTTTGTACAGAACCCTCAGGGCGCGAGTCTGACTCGCACTTGCTCAGTTTTTTTATTTTTATTCTGATTTTCTGATGAAATGTATGTTACTAAATTAATTATGAGCATAATGTGGATGGGTGAAGATGAAGAGGGAGGCAAAAGAAAAGATGGATGTATTGTGTGAAGAGTGATATGAAAGAAAAGAAAAAGTGACAGCATGACGGGTGACAGGACGGAAAGGAAGAAAAAAACCGACCGACCCCAAATAACACGGGACAAAGGCAGGAAGATGATGACTGTTTTAATTCTGATTTTAATTTTAATGTTGATTCTAATTTTAATTGTTTTGAATTTTATTTTATTTTAATTGTATTGATATTTTTGGTAGTAATATGGATCAAGGTTATCTGAAATAATTTTTGTCTTTTTATAAACAAAATCGAGGTAGATAGATCCAAGAATTATGTTCGACGGTAAATTATCATTCGCAGATCACATAGACCTTAAAATCTTATAAAAACCTAGAATTTGTTCTTAAATCATGTCCATTATGTTTTCTTTATGACACACTCAATCGACTGCTTGATTGGCCGGAGTTAATCACACGTATAAGTATCAATAATTCGGGGAGTGACGGCGTACTCGTCACACGTCAATGTTGCAATCAATGTCAATGTAGTTGGCACATGCCTCGGCACTCCACAATTTTTTCCAAAAATACATTTTTCTATTTCTCTAAAGTTGATATTCAACTGCAATAAGTAACTTTAAAAAACATTTGTAAATACTATAAAATAACAAAGGCAAAGAACATGCAATTAATCTCTTATCATTATTATTTTTTAATTCCTTTTTCTTAAATCTTAATTCTTTATTGGACACAAAATTTTACATTGATACAATTATTTATTTGACAATTCATAATTTCATTCCAAAAAGTTTAAGTAATACTGTATCTAAAAGATACAGTAACAGTACAGTAACAGTACCTTAATATTTTCTAATTAGTGCGTTCGTATGTTGTGTAATAATGAACCCACTTACAAAGGGAAACAAATATAAGAATTCTTACTCATAGAATACTGTAAAACGCTTATTTTGTGACATATTTTGCTAGTACTTTGCCAGCGACATCGTTTGCGAGAAAGACTTCATAAAAACTTGAACACCTCTTAAACCATATTTTGAGGGTAGTTTCGAAAAAATATAGCCTTTATTACTCATTTTGATTAGAATTTGTGCGATGTTTCAATTTTTAACCGACTTCAAAAAGGAGGAGGTTATATGTTCGGTTGAATGTATGTTTTTTTTTTTATGTATGTTCACCGATTTCTCGGTCAATTGTGGACCGATTTTGAAATTTTTTTTTTTGTTTGAAAGGTTATGCTTCCGAGTTGGTCCCATAGAAATATTGTTATGATCTGATCATGAACTTCGATGATGATGGAACAGAACTCCTCATAGAATCACAGCAGAACCGTCGTAACAAGTAAAATTGCTTTGTAATTAATGTAATCTAACTGTGTTTGGGATTATTAGAATTGTCATGAGATGCACTCTGGCTATAAGGTATTTAAGTTTGGCCGAGGGGTACTTTTTAGTGGTGGTACCATAACTAAAAAGTGTAAAATAAAAAACTTTTTACATAAAAAATACAACCGACTTCAAAGTAAAAAAACACACTGAAAAGTGCAAAATAACTTTAATTTCGGAAGTCGGTGTTATTTTAACGAAGAGACAAAACTATTATAGAAACACCGACTTCCGAAATTAAAGTTATTTTGCACTTTTCAGTGTTTTTTTTTACTTTGAAGTCGGTTGTATTTTTTTTGTAAAAAGTTTTTTATATTAACCCAAGAAATAAGATTACCCATATAACCTTTATCACCCCTAAATTATTTTATAGGGGTAGTTTTGAAAAACGAATAAGGAAAACTTTTTTTATTTACTTGGGTTACTATGCTAAGATTCAGGATTATGGGCACAAGGAATAACATTTTTCATAAAAAGAAGTTTCCCCCCTTTTACCCCCTTCCAAGTTGAATTTTCAAAAACCCCTACTTAGTTCTCTCCTATATCATAAAAGAAAGAGTTGTGCAAAATTTCACTTTCCTAGTCCCAGTAGTTTCATCTGTGTGTTGATATATGTCAGTCAGTCAATTTCTCCTTTTGTGATTCGATTTCCACATAGTTCTCGCTCAAGAACGAAGAGCATTTCTTAAGATATTACGATAATTTTACTAAAAAAAACTACGAATATCTTAAAACATTCATAAAAGAAGCTCGTAGCTAAAATAGTTAAATACCTAATTTCATAAAGCATAATAAATTTGTACAAGCATTGCCGGGCGGCCACTACTCATAGCCAGTGGGACCATTGACCTGAATTCACACTGAAGAAAATGGTAGCAAATACCATTACCATTTCCCATGTGTAATTCATGTTTTTCCAAATACATTGAGTGGTGTACCTTCGTATAATATACGAGTAAATAATGTATTATGTGGGAAAGTATTAGAATGGTATGTCTTAGGAATTTATTTGTAATGGTTTATGTTTAATATATTATGTATTATATATGATAAGTAACATATAATATTATAAGATTATAAGGGACATATAAGTAATATATTATTATCAAGTTACAAATTATAGAATAAAAATTGGAAAGACATTAAGTTTTCATTCATCATTTTTGGTATTACGAAACACATCCAAATTTATCCCAAATTTCCAAGAGTTAGTAGTGCTATCGCTACAAGCGAGATGTCAGTGTCAGTGTGTGCGTGATGTCATTACTTCAGTCGCGTTTTAAATTGTATTGTAATATTTGTGACACTAACATTCTGAATTCTTTTTATTAAACTTCAAATGCTTATAACTGTTTTTTTTTAGGGTGGGTAATCATCCAATGATTTCTGCCGCACTTGGGCGGAGCGGGAAGACTTTACCTGACTAAAACCCACTCCTATGTTCCTTCTTTGCCTTGCGTTCCAGGGCCCCAGGTATTCCTTTCAGTAGCGAACCCATGGCCCCAGTAGGATTCGACCCTGCTGGGCCCTACGGTTTTGCTGAAATCTCCTTGAGGCGCGCATGGAACACTACGCGCCGTCGACGACTTGGGCTCGGTCCGAACGGTTACCGGACGGCGAGCTACCCATTGCTCGCCGACCGCAAGCCCAAGCCCACGGTGGCTGGAAATCTGGGTCGGGATCCCGGCGGCTGGGGCGTGAGGGCATTCCCTCGTGCGTGCGGCCGCCTCCTTCTTTAGCATTACTGTTTCGCAGAAGGAGGCGACTGCTTGCCATTCCTCCTCGCCTGTACCAGGGGGAGAGGTCGTTGCCGACGATGGCCCCCACGAGGACACGGCGGTGCTCCGCCCAAGCGGGGCACACCTCTACCGTATGCTCCACCGTGTCCTTCGGGTGGTCCACCCAATGGTGACGCCCAGGCTTTTCTTCTGCCTGAATCCGATGCAGGAACCTCCCGAACTTGCCATGTCCGGTGAGGACCTGCGTATCGTGGAAGATGAGGACGCCGTGACGTCTTTACCACCATAATTATGGCGAGCCCAGCGCTGGGTTGCGACAATTGCTGTCGCCATTCCATAATGAGATCCCGCCGGAACTCTGTCCGCCATACCGCGACTTGTCGTGGCAGCGGAATTTCGCCCCAGCGTTGCATTGCCTTGGAGTAGCATTGGGGGTGGACTCCGGTATCGCTGGGTGCTGACCTACCTCCGTCAAGTAATCGAGGCCTATTTTGGTCCAGTCATGTCCCTTCGTCCTTAGTGACAACTATCGTAATCATTATGGATTGTCGTGACAGGACTCCCACGTCCCTTCCACCGTCAAAAAAACCAGGTATTTCGCTGGTGGGATCTTTGGCGAGGTTGAACCAGCGGTTAAATTGTTACCGTTGTTGATCGCCCTTGTGAAACATCGGGTACGACTACGTGCTGCGCGGTGTGGTCTGTTACGCAGACTACGCGACGAAACCATAAGATGGGAAAGGATAGATAGAAGAATATCGTGACTGACAGCATTAAAGGCAGTTGAGAAACCAATTAAAACCAAAACAGGAGAAGTTGTTATTTCAATTTAGCATACCAACTTACCTAAACAGTTGTAGAATGAAAAATTTCGCCATCTAACACGCACTTGTGCATAAAATTACATATTTCTTTATTGTCAAAAACATAATTGCATAACGGTTGTAAACCTGTAGCGAACAATATTGTTGCAGTAATTTTTCTTTATCATTACAAGTACGTCGATGATATCTTTTAAAATATGCAATACAAAAGTGGGGCAGCGCTGTATGAATAAGTTAGTGGAGCTATTCTGTGAGATAACGTGTAGAATATATTCGATATAATATTTATTGGAGCTGAATATTTAAACGTTTTATTGAATTTTAAACACCTTTTAATGAACACGACTTGAGTGCAAAGGATAGGTGAGCTATGAAAATGTTTACAAATCATTCTTTGTTAACGCCTTCGTCAACATGAAAATCTAAAGTTTTCCTATACGATCGTTCCGGAGCGAGAGGGAATGAGATGCAGTCGCGTTCTGCGAAGCAGTAATGCTACCGAAGGAGATGGCCGTAACTGTGAGGAAAAGGACATCCTCACGTCCCAGCCACCGCAACCCGACGTACGGCCAGTATCCACCCTTACGTTGTAGAAACTTCAACGGTCCGGACTAAGCGTTTCGCTTCGTCGTTTATACCGCGTACATCGAAGGACTGGAACAATTTGCCTGCTGCGGTCTTCCCGTCCAACTATAATTTAGGTGTCTTCAAGGCTAGAGTGAATAGGCTCTTAATAAACTAGTGCGCCTCACCATCAATGATTGCATCGCTGCTTACCTCAGGTGGGATCGCAGTCAAGCACTGGTTTATATGAATTAAAAAAAAAAAAAACAGGAGACGTCAAGATTGACAGAGCGGTCCCCGGCCACCGTAGGCACGGTCTTGCGGACGACAAGTAATGGGTAGCTCGTCTTCCGGCCGTCCGGCCATCCAGTAAGAACCGAGCTCGAGTCGTCGATGGGGCGCAGTATTTCACGCGCGCTTCAAAGAGATGTCAGCAAAACCGTAGGGGCCCAGTAGGGCCGATGCCCTTTAAGGCCGCGGAAATTTCTGAAAAGGATACACAAAGGGCAACGGAAGGACTCAGGTGGGTATTAGTTATAAAAGTCTGACGCACTCTCACTCCAAACTGATTGGGAAAAGACATTGGATGATTTCCTATCTCAAAACTAAAAACGTTATACCTACTTACTACCTTTTAAAAAGTATTATTTGTCCTTATTCAAGTCATATTCTACCCAGGTGAAGTTAGGGCGTCATTGATTTCCAAATATCCAAACATAGGTACTGACTTCCAAATTTACAATGGCAACAGGATTATATGAAAACTGTATCTCTATTTACTTCTATCCGATGGATGTGAGACGGACAGGACCGTTCATTATGGTGACACTTGGGGAAAGCCTATGTCCAACAGTGGACGTGTTTCGGCTGAAATGATGACGACGATGATGATTTACTTGTGTCAAAATACTTAGTGGAGTAAAAACCAGCACTGTTCTATTTCACATCATCATCTTTCTGGCCTCATCCCATGTTACTTAGGGTCTTTTTCTTCTATTCTGTCCTATTAACCGTCATACTACTTAACTACTTATTTCCTTTTCACTACTCACACAATCCATCCATCCTTTATTTGGTCTCCATTCATCTGCTTGAATTTCTACTTTAGTTTTATCCCTCCTTTTCACATGACCATACCAAGACATACATTCTCTTTCAACATTTCAGCCACTGCCCACCGCCACTTTTGAACTTCCCCTAATTACTCATTTCTGACTTTATCCATTGTCATAAAACCACACATACATCTCAACAGTCTCATCTCCGCTACATGCAGTGATTTTTTATCCATCTTTTTCACAGTCCAACATTCTTATTCATACAGCATTAGATAAAGGATATCACTATACCATTTCACAGATTCTGATAATTTCAAAGCTGTCACAGCTTAGGCCGTCCTAGGACCTACTTACTCTCCATCACCGTTCTCACGGATCACAACTGTATTGGTATCGTCTTACTAGTGAAATACAATTGAATAACTTTAGTTTACACTTGATATTGTCATCGGAGTTTTAGTGAAATCCAAATTATCTGACTTTTTGCAATATGTGATTGAAATAATCATTCTATTTTATTAAATTTGAGGATTGGGCTCAAACGTTATTATAAGATTTTGTTTTGTGTTATATCTAACACAAAAAAAAAAACTAATCAAAAACTCTAGCACCGAGATTTGTCAAGAATCAAGAATCAAAGTATTTATTTCAAATACACCATTTACAGGCATTTTTGAATTGTCCAGAACTCAGTCAGAAAAGTAATACTAATTGCACATTCCAAAGCGTAGATCTTGTCGTGTGATTTTATAGAAATTTGCATATTCCCTCCTGAATCGAAGTTAGTAATATCGAAGCTCCATGACATTACCCTAACTGGAGTTGATTACGTTTGCGAAAATTTTAAAAGCATACGCATGTCATGGATTTAGTTAGAATCAACGATGGACGGCAGGTGGCAATTTTTTAGTAAAATGGAACAGGTTGTCGGGGTTTGCTACGGTATTTTTCGAAACAATTGCCGTGGCCCTGTAACGCAAATAAATATAATTAAAATGCTTTATTTCAGACCGTAGTCCATATTATGTTAGTAACCTCACACCTTTAAAACTATGACAGTAAGTGTTACAATAGGAGAGAGATCTTAATTTAAATATCTTTGGCGCACACCTGATACATCGGGTACATGTACCCAGTGTGCCAAAGTGGCGCAACAGAGCTGATCACTAAACCCACCACCCTCAAAATGCTGTTGCTGCTCCCACTCACTCTTCGCATCATGGATACTTCCCGCTTTCGTATGATGGCATTAACCTTTAACAATATTTATAGATATTATGTAAGGGCAGTGTAGACCAGTCAATAAAAAATCAATAAAAAGTGAGTCGTAATAGGAAGTAATCTAAAAATTCGCGGAGTCTACAGTGTTCTTACAAAATAAATCTTACAAGTTAAAAAATAAATAATTACAAACACCAATAAGTAAGATTTTAAAAAATAAATTAGTAACGAATTTAAGATGGTTGAGGTCTAAATAATATAAAAAATATTGCAAAATCAATGAGTTAGAAAAAAAAAGTATATTACAACAAAGATGGAGCAGTTAAAAGACACAATATTGATGAGTAGGCCACATGTGCAGAAGTAGTCATTGCCAAACAAGCGTGTCTTCGACATAGTCTTTAACCTTTCTTTGTTTTTTTTTTGTTTAACCGCTTTTTTGGTTGGGAGACGCTTAATATGAGTTTAGAACTTTCTCTCGCTAAGTTCAGTTACCGCCTTTAGCAGCTTGTTATAAAAGCGTATGCGTTTACTAAGAATAACTTGCTGGTCTTAGCTAATCTCCATTTGGGTAATACAATTTCGTGTTTATTACGCGTATTTTTGTTATGAAAATCGCTTCTAATTTTAAAAATTCCTAAGTTTTTACGAACATACAAAATACTTTCTAAGATATAAAGAGAAGGCAGAGTTAGTATATCGATTTCTTAGAACTTATTTCTGAGGGCCATTTTATAGATAGCCCGGATTGCTCTCTTTTTCAATATGAAAATTGAGTCTACATCAGCTGCAGATCCCCAAAGTAAGATGCCATTGGACATAATACCGTGGAAATAAGCATAGTAAACTAACCTGGCTGTGCTACCCTACTGCATATGCGGCTGAGCTTAATCTACCTGAAAGAGTTCTAATATTTGCGTCCCTCTGCAGTTTAGAATCAATAGTTATTCCTAAGAACACTGTTTGAGTAATATCATCAAGTTTTTTACCGTCAAGGATTAGACTGACGCCAACTTGAGGGACATTCGGTAGTGATAAGAGATTATTAGCTGCGAACCATTTCGAAAGAACAGCCACACTTTCTTTGACATGCAAGACATCCGCATCTATTCTAAAGGGCCAAGAATTGAACCCTGAGGCACGCTCATCTTTACTAAAGACCCCGAGTTCATCGCCCCATTAATGGTTACTTTTTTGCTGCCTGTAAGACAAATAGGCAAAAACAAGATCAGCAGCTCGTCCACGAATTCCGTAATGATGTGATTTACAGATCAGAGTATTAACAACATCCTGAAGGCATTTTTTTATACTGAACTTTAAGGGCGTTAAAGTGCAACTAAAGGCACACGGGTGGGTTTTAGGAGTTACTCGTATTTGATGATATCCCACGTAAAAAGAGGGTATCGGTGGTTAGTCAACGTGCGATGAAATGAAGCAATATATGATTTTTGAAGTTAACATTTTTAGTTCAGTCTAATAGCCTTTTACAGTGCTGTTTTACGTTCTGAAATAATCTTAAAAAACGAATATCAAAAAAAAATAATGAACTAAACTGAAGATTTTTCGAATCTTAGGATTATTTTCACAAGTGTCATAAAATTTATATCGAAGTCACAAGAACAAGAAATTATTTATTTATAAGTGATAGAATTCGTTGCTTGCAGATCGGAGAACTCGCTTATTATTAAGTATAAGGTATTAATTGGCCTGTTACGCCCGTTGCAAAGAAGCAACTATTTTGACGATGCAGTGACGACCTATTGCCACAGATATGTCAAACAGTAGAGATATGGTAAGGGGGCGTCGTGCTTGCGAATGCATCACAAGCATCGGATATGTGCTTGATGTCATTTTCGGCCATTAGTCAAATATCAACTAGCGACGTCTTCTTTGCTTATGATTTTTTACAAATTACTTCCTGATACCAAAAAACGCGATGATGTGTCAAATCAATTATTTGAATTGAGAACAAATATCATTGCTTGCTTAGTACAGATCGAGCAATTAATCAGCTGACCTAGTTACGCAAAGGATGAGTATTTAACAGATACTTTCACTTACACGATAGTTTCGTGATGCGGTTGCTGCCGGCTTTTGTTTGTTAGAGATGTGAAGTGATGTTTGTGGTTATCAATATTTTGCACGATCCTGCCTAGTACGATATAAAAGATAATGTTCATGATTAATTCTTACAAATATATTAATATATTATTTATTATAGAACAGTTCCCCCACGCGTTTGTATTTCGGTCTATTCGCGATAAACTCAAAAGCTACTGAACGGATTTTCATGTGGTTGAGATTAATTTTCATGAGAAGAAAAAATGAGCTATAATTATTCTTTTTCTTTGTTTGTTCTTCCTCCACATTATTTTTTGTAGGTATTTTATCTTAGTAAATATCTCAAATATTTGACATCCTGGGCTTTTTATAATGTTTTTCCCAAAGTCAGTAGGCTAATAATAATAAACTCATGTTTCTTTTTAACAACAAAAATCTTGTAAACTAATATTATTGAAACACACATTTGGGAACTTCAGGAACCGGGCATTATTTATATTTTATTTAAATTTTTAGCTACCCGAAGAAAGATATATTTTTTTTAAACTTAATAAAAACACTAAAACAGTACAAAATAACTTTAATTTCGGAAGCCGGTGTTTCTATAATAGTTTTGTCTCTTCGCTAAATAACATTGTAAAAAAAATATTTTTATATTTTTTAAGTGTACATTTTTTTACACTTTTTAGTTGTGTTAGCACAACTAAAAAGTACTCCTCAGCTAATTATTATCAGATTAGCTTGATGATATCTTATAGCCAGAGTGCATCTCATAACAATTGTAGCAGCTTCATCATCAGATCAGTTCAATATATCTTCTCTCCCCCTTCTTTCAGTCAGACATCGACTACGCGTATAAACAAAGCCATTTAACTTGTTAAACAGAATCCTATGAGAAGTTCCCTTCCATATATTCGAAGTTCCTAATCAGATCATAACAATATTTCTATGGGACCAACTCGAAAAAACTTTCAATAAAAAAAAAATCAAAATCGGTCCACAACTGACAGCCAAACATAGAACCTCCTTCTTTTTGAAATCGGTTAAAAAGTGAATGCATGAGACAGGAAGAGGTCCAAACTGGTTTCCAACAAAAAATAGTACAATACGCTCTTCTCACTTTGAACCCAATTGCTTCCAAGCAATGAAGAAAGTTCGACGGCTCTTAGAATGGGCGGTTCCAACATTGAAGTTGCGGACGATTTTGACAAATTACGTTTTAAGTTTTAAATAAATATTTACATTTTACTGGTCAGTAAATTGAATATCCGTTAAAACCATGAAGTTTTACTTGTGTTTTCCTATACACTACAGTTCCTTCCAAGCGTGTTCCATATAAATGAAGTTAGTTAATAATTTGATATTAACTAAATAAAAACTTTATACAATTTTGAAAAAAATCAATCCATAATTAATGTTCGTGGTTTGTTAGATTTCCACGAAAGAATATAGTTTTGAAGTACACTGAAAGAGAGTAAACTAGTAAACAGTACTTTTAGAAAGTACTGTTTACTAGAACTATGAAAGTCTTTGGATCGTGTCTACAAAATCGAATGAACTTTGATATTAACAGTTAATATTCCAATTGATGTCAAAGAGAATAGATGAGGCAAGCATGTTCAATCGTCGAATCCATCATCGCTAACCGCCGAGTGAGATGTGGTCAAGTCTGTCAATATTTAAAAAAAAAAACTTCAATCTTTACTTTGCTATGCTCCTAGCAGTCATGTAGCTAAATTATGAAAAACGGGAAAATATTTCCATTTTCTCTTAAACTTCTTTAAAAATAGCACAACGCCGTTAAAAAAAAATAGTCCTGATGTTTAATCATTTCGGATCCCAATGAAAAAATATACGTCTCTAATGAATACAGCTGAACTATCCATTATGCCTTTCAATAAATAATAAAAGAGAATATTGCAGTTGCCTAAATATGAAATCGCAGTAAGTCCGAAATAAATTTCTAAAACCATTTTCCTTTAAGATAGACTAATAAATTCTTCTGGCCCAAATTTATTAAAACAGCTTTCGACCATTACGTGTTTTTTTTAAATATAAACACTATATTATAGGCACTTATTAAACTATAAGTACACATTGAACTGAGTAACACACATTGCAAATGTGATAATGATACGTCTAATACATTTTTTTTAAAGAGAATAAATTCACAAAAAAAAGGACACAAGGCCCATAACGAGCGGAGTAAATTAATTTGCAAAATACTTTTATTTACAAACCTACACTAATGAGTCACATTATAACTATGCTAGTTTACAACGTCGTCGTTACACGTTGGATGTTGATTTATCATGTACTAGCTTCTGCCCGCGGCTTCACTCGCGTGAATGTAGGTTTCTCCATACAAACTTTGGACCCCCGCTTCATCCCCTTAGTGTGTGAATTTTGGAAAATCCTTTCTTAGTACTCGCCTACGTCTTAAAAAATCCTTGTGCAAAATATCACGCTGCTAATCCTAGTAGTTTCGGCTGTGCGTTGATATATCAGTCAGTCAGTTTCCCCTTTCATATATACAGATTAACTCGCACCTGTTTGTTGAGCATTTACCTACAAACGTCGGTGTGATAGCCAGCCGATTTAAAACCATCGTCACACGCGATATTTTTCTCTAGAATACTGAATTGGAACATTTTTGCTAGGCATTAATTTAATTAGAGTAAATAGCTAATGGTTTACGAACAAATTATTGAATAAAGATGATCTTTTTCTTGGTAGTTTTTTTATGTCGTTTTAGTTGGTTAGTAGTCAAATGTGGCCTTGTCTCTAATGAACGCATTTAATTACACAATATAAATTGACACCCTACTAGAAACATATAATTTTTGCACTTAGTTCCTCCAGATCCTACAATAATAATTATTACCTATCCAACATAAACATTATTTGTGAATAACACAACAATAAACCATCACAATAATCTTAGTAATTTTATATTCGCGTTAAATTATTTATTAATAGATGGCGTGGCGATGGTAAAGAACAACATTGTACGAGGCAGTGGAGCGGACGGCACAGTAACTTACGAACTCACATGCACGTTACATTCATGTATAATATATTAATTCACGCTCTACGCCCTGCACTACTTGTACCTACGTAGCTTCTTTCTGATACACCTGGCACAAACATGAATGTGATTATTTATAAACTGTATCTGTCTAAAGCGTCTTGAGTTCAGAAGTTTATGGGAGCGCAGGATCAAGTCCTTCGTGACTAATGTTAGGTAGGTTTATTTTTAATTAGCCAAGGAACGAAGCAGTAATATCTTGATGTTCCAAGATTTTCTTGAAAGAGAGCTAGACATGTTTTCACTAGAACTCAGTTTATTATAAAAATATATAACAGGTATAAAACCCGTGTTCCATCACTACATATCCCAGAGAATTCCCACATGTGCAACCAGATTATAGGTACCACTCTAAAATTCAAAACAAACATATTTAATTGACTCCTCCTAAACCATCAAGGGGTTTCTCCATCGACAGCACGTTATATTTTTCTATTTTATTAGCAAATTGTAATGTGCAAAGAACCACGTAAGATACCGCAATATACTCGTATTAACGCACTTGTTTTTTTCAGGACCATATTTGTGTTGCTGTATCCCACAGAAAACATGCATATGTTTTCTGTGGGATGCAAAAGTTGTACTCAAAAGTGCACGTAAAAGCTGGTTGTGAAACAAATATATGAGTTTATACATCCCAGTATTATATAAAAAACTTTTAACAAATAAGAATAAACGACTTCACTTAAAAAAAAAACACTAAAGGATTAAAATAACTCTAATTTCGGAAGTCGGTTGTAGGATGTGGACTGTATAGTTCAATAAAACACGTCGATTTAATCACTTAGTATACGATCAGATTTTGTACATAGTCTGCTCACTAACGAGTCTTATTTATCACGTAAACACACAATGAGAATCAACAATAATCAGGTCACAGTTTATAGAGTCACAATATACACAAAGGAATAGTCCACATATATGTGGATAGTACCTTATAGCCAAAGTGCATCTCATGACAATTTTAATAATCCCAAACACTGCTAGGATACATTGATTAATTACAGAGCCTCCGGTGCCCTTCTTCCGGCTCAATCATCATCATCAGATCACTTCGATGATACTATTTTGAACATAACTAATCAGAACCATTTATTTATTTGTATTGTCATAGTCGCTTAACTATTTTCATTGTGATATCTATGTGAGTATGAAGTTCCGTTGGCCATTTCTGGTCTTCTTCATCAGTTCCACTCCTCCAAATGTTACATTTTGACTGTTAATGCTTAAGTTCTTGACGAAAATACCAAAATCACTATATGGTTGCCTAAATATTTTAGGAATTCCCTCGATTCCTCGTGGATCCCATCATCAGAACTGGATTTTGAAAAAATGGGACGAATCTGGAAGCATAACCTTTAAGGGGGAAAAAAATTGCATATCGGTCCGTAAACGACGGAGTTCTGAGGTAACAAACATAAAAATAAATAAAAAAAACAACCAAATTGATATCTAACCTCCACCTTTTATTGAAGTCGGTTAAAAAGTAGGCTAGCGTATACCAGCGAAAGGGAATTCTCAGGATAAAAATTATCCTATGTACCTACTATTCCAAGATATGGTCTACACGTGTGCCAAATTTCAATCAAATCTGCTCAACCGTTTGAGCGTGAAAAAGTAACATACACAAACATATAGGTATACAAACTTTCGCATACTGGGTGAATTTTTATACAAGTACAAATTCTGTTTTATAGCTACCCCTATTCTTTTTTTTTAATATTGCGATTTGCGAACTGTATGTAATTGAAAAAAACTTTCTTTTGCAGGTAAGTCAGATCGCGTGCTCGGTTCCTGCGACGTAAGTACGATTTTAATTTGTGTTACACTGGTTAGTTAGTTTGGTATATTGTCACGTGCTAAGGAAACCAGTGTGATTCTAGTTATTGTAAATTATTATATCGTAATACGACCCGCATATATTATCATTTATGTTCGCGAAAAAGCCAAATAAAAGGGTGGATTATGTCATAAGAAAAGACATTTTTTCGGGAATAGCGTTCATGGAATCGTTTCTCTAACAAAATTAGTAAGTTAAAAACTAAAATCCCCAAAAAACATAATATAAATCGAAGCTGACAACAGATTGGTTAATCAAATAAAGTGGAAGGCAAACTAGACACTCCGCACTGTCGATAATAATCCGACGGAACCACGTGAATCTGACAAAAATCACAGACATGCTTGCTGTACGTCAGATTAGCTGCCGCAGGCGCAGCGCTCGGCCACACCGGTCACCGTACGTCATTTGCCTTACACACAGGCGCCACTAATTACAAGACACTGGAACCTTTCGAAAACACGCACACCAAGCCCAGCTCCGCCTTTGAAGGTTCCGAAAGGTTCAAACTATCAACCTTGATCCCAGCTAACCAGATAAAGCTTAACCGGAATCACAATTTTTGCGTTTCGTTTGAACCTCTAATAACTTTATTTTCTTCTGTACTTCATTCGCTCAGAATACCGCCAATTTGTATTCGGAGGCAACTGAAAACGTTCATGTGTAATCATAAGCTCGTACTGATTCAGGGGTGTAAATAAAACAAAAGCGCGTCGAACGCTACGTTATCTCTATTCCCCATCGCGAGTCCTCGCAAAAATCTCAAGCTGCGTCTT
Organism: Mythimna impura; assembly: GCA_905147345.3. Taxonomy (NCBI): domain Eukaryota; kingdom Metazoa; phylum Arthropoda; class Insecta; order Lepidoptera; family Noctuidae; genus Mythimna; species Mythimna impura. The sequence goes on from LR990339.1 coordinate 33,358,598, forward strand.
CTCCCCACCCCCCCTGCCCCGCTCCGTCGGTACACCCCGGAACCCCCGCGACTCGTCTATTTTCTAATTGAGTGGTCCGAACGCATCCCCCAATTAGCCCACCACGTGTGAAGTAACTGAAGCAGGGCCGAACAGATAAAAACTCACTCCTTCACTGAAACGATCGATCGTGGACACAAAAAGAACAATATAAAGTGCATCGCCTTTTTTCGAAGTCGAGCGGCGCGAGAGTGGGAGGGGTGAGGGAGGCCCCACTCTCCCCCTCCGAGTCGAGTGCTTAACGCGCCTGGAAAGTGCTTTTCGGGTGGCCGGATGACAGAAAGGCGTCAACGGTGACTACAGTATCTAGGAATTAGCTTTGAGAGTCTTTCTTGACGACTGGAGGGGTGCTGCAAACAGGTCATCTATATTTATAATTATCCCTGTTTGTACACCGCACCAAGACGCGAAACGCTTTTTCGTTCTTGTCTTCGTTATGTTCCTGATTTTCCCTTTTTTCGAAATTTTCCTTCTATCCAATATGTATTGTGGGAAAATGGCATATAAAACATTTAAAATGTAAGCTGATAGAACAATATTCATGAATAGGTGCATTAAAATGGTCAAGTCAGTCTTTCGAACTTAAGTGCAGGTTTGAACATAAATATTAAATTATAACGGGTTAGTTTTATTCATACTCCGTAGGTTCCGCACTGCTGGTAAAGTTGCATATTTTGCGTTAATAAACTAATAATCTGAAAAGCTATAAAGCCATTGAAATGTTAGACATCGCTACCCTCAAAAATCAGCTGCAAATTAGAAAAACCGTTGGAACAAAAATAGAAAAAAAAATGAAAACAGTGTTTAGCATATCCGTGCGAGCATGGGGGGACTAGTAGGGAGAACAGCCTGTTCTGATTTGAGCATTGTTTGCTTAGATGCATGATACATCAAAATGTAAAATAAGTCTCCAAAATGTTGATACTCTACTGATATAAAGTTCAATGACAACAAAACTAAGGTACAGACAATAGCTTTGCAAAGGGGTCCGGCTAGCCTTACACGGAACCCTAAAACGACTATTATCTCGAGTCATTAAAGCATTGTATATTCACAATTCACAATCGATGAACCTAATAATTAGCTGGTGTGTTACTTGGCTTTAGAATCGTAAAGTGAATTATTGTTTGTTTTACCGACAGGTGAAAACTGCCTGAACAGGGTTTTGAGTCTCTTCAGTAACACCTTGTAATTACTGTCGAAGAACTATTATAACAACTCTATTTCTGTTTACTGTGACATTATTTTGTTTAATAAGCATTAAAATTTGCTGGTGTCGTTGTATTTGATTACTTAAAAATTTGTGTAGTGATTATAAATTATAAAATGCCTTCCTACCTTCTGCAGTATTTTGGTTAGATTAGAAGCTGATCCCAAAACATTTAGATAGTTAGGCAATAGTGTAGTTTTAATGATGTTTGTCAACAGTGCTCATAACACAAAGATGTTGATGTAAATTTTACGTCAGGGTCAAAATTTCGCATGCATCTAGATTTTTTTGTCGTTTTTGATTTCACGGAAGCGTAAACTGAAAAGTACCTATGCATAAGAATATTTATTTTATATCTCTCAGTAAAAATATAATGCAATGTCAGTCCTCTGCTGTTTTGTATTGTAAGACCGCAAAGGGTTGATCTTTTTTTTTTAAAAATTTCCCCCTTTTTCTGTCACGTATCGTTATTAAATCAAAGCGTGTCCAGAACATGTCAGTCCACCGTGTTGGCACTATTCGCGCCTTCATCGGCTTCATGACATTGACGATAGGGACACAGAAAAAAGCGAAATGAACACGAGACGCAAGTTAATATTTAAAAAAAAATATATAATATTGTTTTTGAGTTGGTTTTAAAATAAATAATCTAGAAGAATTGGATTTGGTGGTAAATTAATTATTGGTATTTATTTATTTAACTATTCATGTAAACACATTAAATAAAAGAGAAGAAGAAGGAAACTGAAATATAGGTACAAAGATGGTGACGGGGCCGAACGGTTCTGGAGAGGCGAACGCGTACTGGAAGACGCAGCGTTGGTGGGCCTCCCACAAGAATAAAATAGAATAGAATAGAATAGAATAGAATAGAATAGAATAGAATAGAATAGAATAGAAGAATTCATTGGTTAATAAAACAGGTTACATGTCACTTATAAATCAGAATTTCACAAGTGCATTCGGTGTATTTTATTTGGTGCAGTATGCGGGAGGGGATCTTTTGCATCCTATTGTGTACCTAATTCTTTTCACACACGGTTGAATTATATAAAGCAAGTGTGAGAAGTTTTGGATTTAAGATCCCATCAGGTACTAGGCCTGAAATTACTTATAAACTAGGAGTGACTCTGCAAGTCATAGCCTATGCTGACGGGGGAGAGCCATTCTTTTGTGGAGCGGTTTGCTTCTCTCGGATTTGTTTATATAAACTATGTCGCCTATTCTATTTGAGAAAAGAAAGGGGTCAAATTGTCCATATTTTACGTAAGTAGAACCGGGATCTTCTAAGCCGCAGATCGTCAGTGAAGTTAGCTTTTCTATCATTTATCGCGATGGAGGTCGTCAGCTCTGAGATGCCAGGGGTCTTGTCCAAGCATTTCCCAGAGGATTTTAGTATCAGTGCGACGTGGGAAACCACCTGCAGCTTTCAGTGCCATTCTGTATTGTCTTTCTAGTTTCGTTAGATTGCTCTTGCTGTATCTCGGTAGAAGTTGGATGACTCCATAATCGAATACTGGCAAGAGGCATGTCTGTATGATGAGCAATTTTGTTTCATTATTTACTTTGGATCGGTACCCTATGATGGAGTTTAGGGCGCCTTTTACTCGTTTTAGCTTTTCAACTCTTTCTTTGGTGTGTTTGTTCATTGATAATCTTTTATCAAATACGACACCGAGGTATTTTACATGGTTCTTGTATTCAATCCGTTCATTTTTTAATTGAATGTAGTTTCTGTATCCGCTGTTTATGTTCCCCGCCTAGGTCTTTTGTGTGAAAACATGATACACTCCGTTTTATCCACGTTATATTGGAGGCCCCATCTCTTGTAATAAATGATAATTTCCTCCGCAGCCCACTCTGCACCCCTTGTGGCATCATCTGGCTTCTCCGCTGCATTAAGAATACATAGGTCATCAGCATATTGAGAGAGCAGCTGACCAGCAATTCGTGGTTTTGGTATATCGGCAACATATAAATTGAAAATAATGGGTCCTAGAATTGAGCCCTGTGGGACGCCGTGTGGTACATCTTTTTCTGTTCCTGTTGTTGTTCTAAATCTGCCTTTGGTGGTTCTATTTGATAGGTAATTTTCTATTATCTTTATAATGTTATTACGAGCTCCTGCTTCATACATTTTCTTTATAAGACCTTTATGAATTATGGAGTTAAATGCCTTGCTGAGGTCAGTTGATATCATGGCCACACTGTGTCCTTTCTCCAGAGCATCGGTGATGTATTTCCCAGTCCTCAATATTTGTGTTCCTGTGCCTCTTTGACGAACGAATCCGTGTTGATGTTCGGGAATTAGTTCGTTGATTTCCGTGTTTACTCTCGAGAGAATAATGCGTTCGGCCCATTTGGCCATGATATTAAGAAGGCTTATGGGCCTGTATGACTTAAGTTGTGTGTAGTCTTTTCCTGGTTTATGCAAGAAAATGCAGATGCTTTCTTTCCATCTTTTACGGAAGTATCCCGTGTTAATAATATAATCCATAATTCGCTTGAATATGGCTATCATTGTGTCGCCTCCCAATTTTAGAACATCTGCTTTTATTCCGTCAGGTCCAGGTGCTTTCTGATTTTTAAACTTTCGAAGGGCTGCTTTTAACTCTACATGTGATGTCGCTTCTAGTGGATGAAATGGTATTTTTTTCGGTATTTTCGTCTTCATGACAGATATCAGATATTTGAATGATTGCGGTGTTTACTAGACTATCGATAATCTCCAATTCTGTATTGCAGTTTTCTATACGGGGGAGCCTTTGAGGTGGTCTTTTCATGGCTCTTTGTATATCCCATATTTTTCTTCTGTTGTCTATCTTATTTTCTAAAACTTTATTCCAAGTTTCTTCTCTATTTTCTGCAATTTTCCTAGCTAGAGAACGTTTTAATCTGTTATATTTCCTCTTTAGTTCGTTGTATCTGTTTGTGAATCTTAGAGTCCAAACTATGTTTTTCGCCAGGTTTCTCCTTTCGATCAACTTTTGAATGGATTCGGGAAGTTTTTCTTTGAAGTTGGTTTGTTTGAGTGGTGCGAATTTATCCAGCGTTTGTATTAAAGCTGTTTCCAAATTTATGATAAATTCTTCACAGTCTGCGTCTGTTTCTATTTTAACTTGTGGGTCTATTTTTGTTGCTAGAAATTGTTCAAACTCGTCTCGTTTTTTCTGGTTTGATTTAATATCTTTCAGGTTACGACTGAGTGGTATCTCGTAATCGTTTTCCAAGTTGATTGTAGTTAACCAAGGCTTGTGGTCAGAGGCTTTGTTGCCCATGCTAGTGGGTCTTGACGGCTGACCAGAATGTATGATTCTGCAGTCTCCGTTGTTATGTATTTCTCGTAATAGAACTCCAAGACCTCCATCATTTGGGTGGCCGAGTAGTTTCATCCTAAGGTTCATGTCTCCTATGATTATAGCACCTTCTTCTCTTAGCAACGAATCATTCGATGAATTCGAATCATCGAATGATTCGTTTTGAATTTTCGCTCCCACAAGGCGGAGGTCCAGATCTTCAGACCTAGGGAGGGTCGCAGAATCCGACACTTGTAGCAGGCCTGTGTCCAACAGTGGAAGTCTTTGAACTAAAATGGTGATGATGATTTGAGAGAAATATCCTGTACTTAATACAATTCCAGAAGTGATAATTTTGCTGCGCTAATCGCTCCATACGTAACTACTGACCGGCAGCTGCTTTAAAAAAAAAAACTAGTTCGCGAGCATATTCGTAAGAAGTTGACAGTAGTATCATCACAACGTTAATATTTCTCTGTTTGTCGATTTGGACCATGTTTTGTTTTTTTGTTTTTGAGTATATATATTTAGTTCATTTAATTATGTATATATTATATTTACCTATATTGTGTTGTATCTATGATTCATTTGTATATCTTTTTAATATTAACCTCTCTTTTTCTTTCTTTTGTCGCACCTACCACTATTCTTCTATGCATCACCCAAAGGTTGACTGGTACAAAATGCCTAAGGCATTAAGTCCGCCTCTGTACCTTTTGTGCATGAAGTATTAAATAAATAAATAATAAACACCACACTGTGTCTTGGTAACGAACAAGTAACATCCCATAAGTCGTGTTGCCGAGTCAAGGTTGTGTCGGAAACCGGTGCACCGCGAAGGCACGGCCCGGTAGTCCCAGTACCGGCTTAATCTGGCCCGTACGGAATTGACCGGACTGGCGGCCAAAGTGGCCCTCTGGCTACAGTTGGGTTACGCAAATTTCGTCATCTTAGTTTAAGATGTGCCGAAGGTAGTTTTTCTTTGTTATGTTTCTTATAAATACCTACAATAAAGTATATAATAAATAAATAAGGTCGATACTGGCTTTGAAATTTATCTTATAGTTACTGTTATTGTTAATAAAGCTTTTATTCATAATGTATGTATGTTGTGGTCGGATCTTAGAATTGATCACTTCGTGATGTGACCGGCCATTTCAAGAAATGGTGCTATTTCAGCTAAACGCATGATTATTTCATGATATGATCAGCCATCCTACCGTTGAATAGTTACGTTTTCCATCGGTGGTATCCACTATTCCTCAAAGTATTCCTGTTTTCTACTACGAAATATGCTTTTGTTCCATCAAAAATTCTAATTGTGCACTAAATTATGCTCTTCTGGGTGGTTTAAAAAAACAATAACCATGAAGGAGATGGCGAGGTCTGTGTTCGCTCACTTCAGAACCTAAGCTATCCGAGTCAGAGAGCCTGAAATCCCTTAATAGAGTACAATAAGTTTTTTTAGCGAAGAATAAGATTTTTGATGCACAGTTGAAAATATCGCAATATAAACAATTGGCTTTTTATTGAATGCTGAGTTAAAAAAAAAACATGAAGTGATAAATTCTAAATTCTGCCCACGCAACCGTTACTGACAGACTGATCTATAAACGCACAGCTCAAATCGCTGAAATTTGGCACGCAGATATTTATTATAACTTAGGTCAGAGGGTCATGGCCATCCGAATGCTGCGGGGATACCGCACGGTTTCCCGCGAAGCGGCGAGCCTCCTTGCTGGCCTGCCATCATGGGATCTGAACGCAACAGTCCTTGCACGCATGCACGATTTGCGCGTGGAGATGCAACCATTGTTTTGAAGACCGGGTGTCACCATTGTTGGAAGAATAAAGAAAATTATTATTATAATTATTATTATTATTGTATGGGCCGCCGGGAGGATACCGTGGAGTATACGGTAGAGGTGTGCCCCGCTTGAGCAGAGCACTGCCGTGTCCTCGAGGGGGCGATCGGCGGCAACGATCTCTAGCGCAGGGCCTTGGTACAGGCAATGGTCCGGAGTGAATGGCTCTCACACCCCAGCCGCCGAGATCCCAATCCCGATTTCTAACCACAGAAGGCGCGGGCTTGCGGACAGCGAGCAATGGGTAGCTGGCCGTCCGACCGTCCGGTAACCGTCCGGACCGAGCCCAAGTCGTCGACGGCGCGTAGTGTTCCGCGCGCCTCAAGGAGATGTCAGAAAAACCGTAGGGGCCCAGCAGGGTCGAAGCCTACTGAGGCCATGGGTTCGCACCTGTAAGTAAAAACCGGGGCCCTGGAATGCAAGGCAACGAAGGAACTAGAAGTGGGTTTTAGTCAGTAAAAGTCTGACACTCTCCACCGCACACGCTCCACCTAAGCCCAAGAGAAGTCATTGGATGATTTCCCTCCTAAAAAAAAAGTCATGCGCTAAGAAAAGATTTTTCAAAATTCAATTAAAAGTAATATCATAATTATTATATTATATTATATATGAGTCAACAGTGTTAAAAATAATGAATCAGCTTCCTACATTTGACTTTCAATATAAAAATCCATAAGACATGCGTAAAAATAGGTAGGCACGCGAAAAATAATGAAAACATTTTCCGATTCTCGACCGAAATGTCTTTTCTACTTTAGAGAGCGAATCCTGCAAGGAACCAACGTCCATCAAAGATTATTATTTCACTTGCGCTTCGGAAGGAATTTTTCTTACATATTTTGTGAACTTTTCCAAAAAAAACCATTTTCAAACCTATCTAGCATTGGGCACGCCACAATTATGGCGGTAAGTCCCCTCTTTGAGGAGTGGCTGGAAAGACCACATGGCGTCCTTACCTACCGCATGACGCAGGTCCTCACCGGACATGGTTAGTTCGGGAGGTTCCTGCACCGAATTCGTGCGGAAGAAACGCCTGGGTGCCGCCATTGTGTGGACCGTCCGGAGGACACGGTGGAACATACGGTAGAGGTGTGCCCCGCCTGGGCAGAGCAACGCCGTGTCCTCGTGGGGGCGATCGGCGGCAGTGATCTCTCGCGCTGGGCATTGGTACAGGCCATGGTCCGGAGTGAGAAGGAGTGGCAGGCGGTCGCCTCCTTCTGCGAAGCAGTAATGCTAGCAAAGGAGGCGGCCGATCGCGTGAGGCAACGGTCCTCACGCCCTAACCGCCGCCGGGATTCCGATCCTGATTTCCGGCCACCGTAGGCGCGGGCTTGCGGACGGCGAGTAATGGGTGGCTCGCCGTCCGACCTTCCGGTAACTGTCCGGACCGAGCCCAAGTCGTCGACGTCGTGTATTCTTCCACGCGCGCCTCAGGGAGATGTCAGCAAATCGTACTCGGGCCCAGCAGGGCCGAAGCCTACTGGGACCACGGGTAGTGTCAAAGTGAAGTTCGGGGCCCCGGGATGAAGGCAAAGAAGGAACAGGAGTGGGTTTTTAGTCAGTAAAAGTCTGACACTATCTCTCGCTCCGCCCAAGAGCGAGATTTGTCATTAGATGATTTTCCCACCTAAAAAAAAAAAAACCTATCTAGCATGCCAAAAGCGCAGATGGCGATCGCTTTTGGCATGTTGCTAAATTTATTTTCCTTTTCGTTGGCCTAATCCGGAACAGCACACTGACTATTGTTTTCGATGAATATTCACCAGTCTCCTTGCGAACTCTGGTGCAAATACAGGTAACAACGCCACTGTAGGTACAAAAGTGAACAAGTAGGGGAAGGCTATATACAAAACACAATTTAAAAAAATATATATATCACTCAATGTAATCACAGAACGCATCAATATTTTCCCAACAATCATCGACATAAAGGGTTGAGACAACTCGGCTAATTCTCTATTCACAACATTCGAATGAAAGATGCTAATACCTGGTTCTGTGATGCTAAAAACTTGTTCATAAAAAAAGTGTGTTGTGAAACAGTTTTTATCTTACAATATGACTATGGTCTAGTTACAAACTACTGAACGTCACTTTTAAAGAGGCATTTTAAAATACCGGAGACTGTATTTTTTCCATCTCTTCTGAGCAACAATAGAACAAACGCCAAAAAATCTGTGTCATTTGTGTCATTCATCTTAAATATTCACCACGGCACACGTTAGCGACCACTAAATTCTCAAGTAAATGACGCATGCATGAATCGCTCGCACTGCTATAGAAAGACAGCTGACGATTTTTAATTTAATGAAAAAATATCGTAGGCGTCCTCGCGGTCATGATATATTAATCCTCGTTTACACGTTACTCAGGTAAATTCCTTAAGCCCGCCGTTATTTTTTTCACTTCAACTTGCCTTTTTTCAATTTTATCGGTTACGGTTAAACGTCCTGTCATCGGACATGATGTAGATTGTTAACTAGCGTATCGTAATTGTCATAACAATTCTGTTAAAGCTATACAGCTTTTATTGAAAGTAAGGTTACATTTGACAAATTAATAAAAGTAGATACGTTGGTATCTTTCGCGTGGATCGATTTCTATTGATGCATTAAAGATATTGTCGCGTGTTAGAAAACTTGTTTTAATTGACAATAGATCTATTTATAGTTATCTGAGTTGTTCATCTTGCTATTGACTAAATTCTAGAAAAGTAATTAAGACTATCCGACAATCACACCTAATTACAGAAAGCATGTTCAGTTTTTCAAACGCGTCGCAATTAATATCGCCATGTCTGTCATAGTCGTAAGTCTACACGCATCCTTACAGCAGGTCCGAGCAAGGAGGTGGATGTCGGCCATTCAGTCGTTCGTCTATCTGTACACTTCCTTGCATTTACTATTACAAATGGATGGACACCTTTTTGCTAGTCGGCACTAAAAATAAGGATTGGAAACTTTTTATTTACGGTTTTGTAAAAATACAAAAGTGTTTTAATATTTTTTATTAACACTACAGTGAATGCCAGATAGTTTTAATGACTTAGAGATTCCGTAACCCGAAACGAAATCCAACGGTTACGTCGAATTAGAAAGCAAAAGAATTATCAAGTTCTTGGTGTCATACCTAAATTAAAAATTCTCGTTTATAGTTACGAATTGTTCACTTTGTGCGAATGGCAATTAATATGAAGTCAAAGTGCGTTTCAAAAATTGAATTCAATGATACAACAATTTCGTAAATCCTATATTCCAATCAATATGAGATCACAGCGTTTTCCAACTTTGTATTTTAATTCAAAAACTTTTAATAAAAAATGTTTTTAACCGACTTCAAAATGGAGGAGGTTCTGTGTCCGGCTGAATGTATATTTTTTTTATGTATGTTCACCGATTTCTCGGACAATTTTGGACCTACTTTGATTTTTGATTTTTGCATGAATGGTTAGGCTTCCAAGTTGGTCCCATAAAAATATTGTTATGATCTGATCATGAAATTCGAAGATATGGAACAGAACTCCTCATAGGATCACAGCAGAACTGTCGTAACATCTAAAATTGCTTTATTTATACGTGTAGTCGATGACTGACTGAAAGGGGAATATATCGAACTGATCTGATGATGAAGCCTGAAGTTAGGCACCGGAACTCTGTAATACATTAATTTAATCTAACCGTGTTTGGCATTATTAGAATTTTCATAAGATGCACTCTGGCTATAAGGTATTTAAGTATGACTGAGGGGTACTTTTAAAAAGTGTAAAATAAAAACTTTTTACAAAAAAAAATACAACCGACATCAATCTAAAAAAAAAACACTGAAAAGTGCAAAATAACTTTAATTTCGGAAGTCGGTGTTAAATTACGAAAAAGTTGGTTGTATTTTTTTTGTACAATTTTTTTATTACATAACATTAAAGTTTAAAAAGCTATAATAAATGTTTTTTTCCGACTTCAACATGGACGTGACCGCGGGCACAGCTTGTATGTACTTAAACAAATTGACAGATGTTTTCCCGAATAGCAACCAGTTGCTAAATACGGATGCGACTGGTATAATGTCATATTTAATTCAGGTCTTTAAGTGTTTATTCATTGCTAGTTAATTTTAACTATGCTTTTTAATTAATAACTTTTAAGAGTGGGGTTCTTGATAAACTGACGTTCTATAAGTGATATCGATTGGTATTACCGCCATTTCCGAGCTATAATGCGCTAAACGAACAAAATCATATTTTGAATTAGGTACTCATAAAAAATCAGCCCTAAATTACATAGAAATCGAGGTAACTTGACAATGTTTTTTTTTTGTCTCGGTATCTATAGATAAAAAAATATATCGATGGCGATTTAGGACCGCGGCATCCAATATCGAAAACGCGTCTAATGATGACAACGGCACTCTAGCTTATGGACGGCAACATAATATATAGGATCCATAATCATTTGATAGCACAAGTTCATCCTATGGGTACTTTTCATACTTATTGGTAATCAATACCGATAAATTGGTACGTTGTCAATGTCAGAAAAGCCTTCCTGATCAGCTCTATTACATCACAACTTCACAAGTATGCTTATCAATAAATATCATCTATGATCAAAATTACTCGCCTCATTCTCCTGCCTCATTACTGCTACAAAACTTATCCCACGGAAAAAACAGGTTACCTATGAATTTAACATTTGTAAAAAGTACATAATTTTATACTTATATGTCATACTCCTGCCCGTTGAAACTATTTCTTTAACAAGCGTCAATAAGGTATAAAAATGCTATGAAAAAATATCAAATGACGTATAATTGATGGCCTTTATAGTGTTTTCAAAGACGTGTTCACTAATTAATTGAGCATTAACACAGTTGATAGTTATTATACTAAGTGAAATTCCAACAAATGCCCCTTCCAACTTGCTCTGTGCAAATAAAAAAAATATTTATGTTTGTAAAATGTTGACATTTAAAAAAATACAATATCAATTTTTATAAAAATGCCACGTTCTATACAAAGTACAGTCGCGGGGAAAAAAGCAGAGAACCTAATAACTTTATACACATCCACCTGCACCAGCCGACGACGATCGAACGGCCAAACGACTTATTATACACAATTAATACATATTATAACTTATTGCTCTTCGAACATTTTGCATATTAAGAATCGTTTTGAGTTTTAAAGGCAGCTAATGTATCGCTACAAACTGTTATCTGATAGACGAGGTAATTGCTTTGTAAAATATTATTAGCGTCTGTTATCGCCGTGTATAATTATGTGACACCTTGTTGTTATGTACAATTTTATGTTGTTTTTTGAATTCTATCATAATTGCTTCACCAAACATTGCAGTAATAACAGCTTATCAATGTCGCTGTGAAAAGCAAAGACCTTTCGTGATGAAATTAAATTATCAATAAGTAGTATTTGTAATTACTAGTTGCTGATACGTGAAACAGAGTTTCAATACGAGTTGGTTAAAACAGAAATTCCTTTCCCACATTAAATTAACACATGTAGGCATCGTTTTGAATTACATGGACGCGATTAATATTCTTAAATTGTCGAAAACACGGCTCTTCACATTTACAATCTGTTGTTTAGTGGGGTGTGAGTATTTATTTGTCATGGAGCTCGGAACTCGGAAGGGTGGTATCATTGATAAGCGAGGAATCGCTGTCGCCACCTCTCTCCACTCCGTCTCAAGGTGAACGACCGCAGTAAGTTAGCCGCCCGCCCGACCACGTGACCCGCCCAGCACTTGAGCTAGGTCAGGGTCGGCCGCGACATCTGTGCCGTCTTACGCTGACCCCCCGCGTCCTGCACGACGCGCGCGCACGTGGTTCTACGCTCGGTGGACGCACGTCGCCTTACCGCGCCGTCGACCCGCCCGATTTTTCCGTTCGGATAGTTTCTGATACGTCTGATGCACGTCTGTTGACCCTCGCTGCTCGCTTGGCTAGGTCAAGGATGAGCACATTAAATGAGTGCGTGTCAGGATCCGTAATGCGATTATGTATGAAAGGATATTTTTTTGCGCGATTTGAAGTTTCTAGCTTCTAGCGTATCGCTAAGTTGATAAAATGATTGCATTCCAGTCTCTGTATTTTTTTTAAATTATATTCTGCATTTACAGGATATGTTTTGAAGTCCAATCCTTCCCTACTCGATATCACCTTTGGTACAACTCCTTACGCTATCATTCACCATCGCTGTGATCAGAAGGAGACGTACCTACTATCTACCAAATGTTTTCGTCAATTCCCATAGTTATATTGTTTAGACACAAGAATATTTGATGTCCATCTTTAGCCTGGGACACCATAGACGATCCCCTAGGCAATCCCCTTTAAGTAGTCTCTCTGGATCTATAAGTCGTGGCGGTAAAACATAAAAGTAAAGAAATGAAATAAAAGAAAGCACAAATGAAAACTTATTATTAACATAAAAAGACAGGCTAAACCTACAAAATTGAAGACTGTGAATCTTTAAAATCCTTTGATTTCTTTGCAATTTATAATAAAGAAAGTATATTTAAAATATGGTGTTTCCAAGACATACATATTTTAAATTCACTTTTTATTTCAATGACAGAATCGCGAGGGAAATAGATGGTAATGTGATTTTGTGCGACTGTACGAAAGTAAAGTTGCCAGTGACGGCCGCACTCTTCTTTTATTTATTGAAACAGAATAGACAAAAATTTAAATTGAGTAAAGGATTACTTGTAGTCTGTAATTTTCTTGTAGGAACTGTTTTTTGATATTCTGTTTTACAGGACTGTAACTAGCAGGTATAGTCGCCTTGTTTTACGTTTACTGTTTTGTTATTTTTTACAGCAGAACCCTGGTTATTAAATCTTGTATAGACATTTATAGATCTGGCTTCACATTTTTCGATGCGATTGTTATACAGATGAAACTAGAAAACTTGCTACAAAATTATAAAAGTTTTCACGTTAAAAAGTTTCAACGAAGATATTTGATACAACATTCTAGCCGATAACCACTGCATCCTGCGCCAGATCAATTGTCTTGTACTTTTGGCAAGATGTCCAAAAGTACAAGACAAGATAAAGTTGCAACAGGTCAAACAGTTACTTTTGTATTTGGGCACGCAACTTTGATCTAGAGAGGCATTAATAGGAAGACTAGATACCGACGACACAGCCCGTCGACGTACGAAATGACGTAACGAAAAAACGCTTTCAAAACTATACTTTTTTTAATGTCTTATTATGTAAAGATGAAACTAAGATTGTATGCAAACGAGCGTTAAAATTGTGCGTCATGTTTTTGATTGCACTTTGAACATTGCATCTAATTCGATCGACCATATTAATGGTATCTAAAATTAATTTAGCTACCCTATTGGTTACGTAAGTCTTATAGAAACACCGAACATGCAGTCCTGCGTTCAAAAATGAGGTTAGAGTTAACTCTAATGACGTCATCAGGGTAGAAACTACGCTCGCATTTTTGAACGCGAACGTAGAGTTCAACTGTCAATGCCAAGCAACTGTCATTCCTGCCGCTTACACCAACCTTTCCTGCTCGGAGTTAGAGTTAGTTGATTTAACACTAGGGTAGCTACTCGAGTTATAAAAGAATGACCCTGGGTTGCAACTCGAAGCATTTTTGAACGCTTAGAGAAACGACTCTACCCTACTCTGGTTATTTTTGAACGCAGAGCAGAGGACGCTGTTAATGCCACCATGTCTTAATCTATATCTACATAATTTGAAGGAGACGTTACGTTACTTTATATTCAACACATTTCCATTACACAAACATAATAAAAGATTTTTTCTCAGAAATCACCTAAATAAAACAGAAATAGCTGTACGGATCACGTGCACGATTTGTATAATATTATGATTTTATTATTAATTTAAATATCCCGTATGAACGTTCTGTGCCGGGGCAATTTCATTATTATTTCAATCAACTGAATGTAAATTTATTCAACAATCTCACGAGGTAATTGCGATGTGTCGTTCTCTTTCGCTCTTGATGCTAGCCCGCTCGCACGCGCGGGATTGCCCGCGTCTCGCACATTCTTATGCGTTCAATCAAACCTAAGTAGTGGTACACAGTCGCGGGTCCTACATCTCGCCGGGTCGCATTGTTCGTTCCTTTTGTTTTGTTATGAAAATTAGACGTCGTCGTCCGCAGTATGTTCTTGTGGCAAATGTAACACGAGCCCACAGTGTAGCGCGTTGCACGGTCAGTCCAACCGATGTTACGTAAAACAAGCCCGCCCGACGGATACGCTTGTTGAACCTCATTTGCATCTAACGTATGAAATGGGCTAACTGCAGATGCTCTTTTATTCTTTGGCCTCGTTCAGGTGTATGGTCTAATAGAAGTTCTGCAACTGATGACATTCGACATGTTCCAAGTTATCACTAGTTTTTATAGACGCTTATTTCAACCTTCGACTAACATGTTAAGTTCATAAAAATCCTATAGACACACTTCAGCAAGCATCGGTATTATACGCATAGGTGAAGGACCGAACAAATCTATACGAACATGAAATATTCGTAGGCTGTCCGACATCCTCAAAATCGTTCGTTTCCCGGCCTTCTTTTTGATCCTTTTTGTTAATCGATTCAATATTTTCCATGTTATAGGTGTGTTTATGTCGTATTGTACTTGGAAGGCGGCTTTTTGCTTTATTTGTTCAATGGAAAATTCTACATGCAATTGGAATCGTAGACCAGTTGCGCCAGACGTGAGGGTTTTTTTTACTTTTTTTCTTTTTTTTATGATTTAGGGCGAAAGTTTGGCGGCTCTTTCGTATTGTGGCTACGTGAAACACTGTGTATAAAAGGAACAGAGAGAATTGAATCTAATGTAGGCGAAAAATATTTAGTTCAAACAATTTTGTGTGTACATTTTTCGTCCCAGGTCTACTGGGACGAAAGTCTTTTGTAATAAGCAGTGTTTTTGTGCTCTTATTTTATATATTTGTAATATTCTTGTAATTTTACTTTGTTTGTGCATGGATAAATAAACAATAAATATGTAGCGACATCTATGATGGCACATAGGAATCAAAAATAAAGAAAAAGTTCACCATGCAATTAAAACATATACAACATCGCGAAATCAACCATTGGTCAGTGGCCCGGACCAGACACAGCATCCATTTGGTCGGAGGATCGTCCCTTTGCAATGGAGGTTTGTGGGACCTAAAACCCAGTTCCGCATACATCTAAAATTACATTTTAACATTTATATGAATTCTAATCGCAAAGAATCGTAATCTTCACTGATCTCTAACAAAGCAGTTTCGCGATATCATATTAAAATGCGTAGGTAATCATTTTATAATAAGTGATAATACATCTATGATACAATTAACCATCCGTTAAAATACCCAGCAACTAAGCGTAGTATAATCTAATGTAGAAATTAAACTGTAATGCACCCGTAATATTAATTTAGAGTTACCTGAATGTCCAGCATTTCATGGGACGTCAGAACAGATTAAGTTTTTGCGAGGTAATATGATATAATTTTGTTGGTAACTCTGATTTTGTATGCGTGAAACACCTATGTATGAGATTGCGTTACTAGTTAATTAGAAATATTCTTTTTGCAGTAATTAGTAGTGTAACGTCGCTTGAAATTTTACTTTTATTACGCTGCGTACATCTTATATAAATTGGCATCAGAGCTAAATACAGATGCCTTAGTAACAGCATATCATGGTATAGTACCATCGTTATTGCGGTACGGTATTATTTATTGGGGGAATTTCATAGACAAAGTAATTGTATTTAAGGCCCAAAAGAGATGCATTCGGGCTATGTTCAATTTGAAGTCGACCGACAACTGTATGCCATTCTTTAAAAAACCGGGCCAGAACGAGTCGGACTCGCGCACTGAGGGTTCCGTACAAACTTACCTATGAAAACAGTTCAATTCCCGAATTGAGTTACGGAGATTTTTCCGAATCGTAAAAAAAGATTTTTTGTCACGTAACTACAAATTTACAGTTTTCAATTTTTTTCCTATACTTGTGCTATGGTACTTTGCTTCATGCCAAATTTTAGGATTCTAGATCAACGGGAAGTACCTACCCTATGAATTTTGATTTCCTTAAGAGTGTCAAAATATACGTTTTTTGCGACATAAACGGCTGTATCTTTTTTTCCGTTAACTCAGAAGTTTAATTTTTTCACAGCTGCAAGGGACCGCAGACCTGAGTATATGGTTTTAATTTCAACTCGATACCTTCACGCGTTCCCGAGATAAAGGGTCTTGACAGAAGACAGACAGACAGACGGACGGACAATATAGTGATCCATTAAAATAATCTAGACTAAAATCATTCCATATAATATGGGTCCCGACTGTTACAGTTTTGTTTTAATTAAATTGGTTTCTACGCTACTGGATTGAACTTGTCTTTTTTCTTTTCAGTTTTTATTTAATTTTACTTTTTTCGTAGTCGGGTTTTTTTATGTTTTTTTTTTTTATGATTATAATTATGATGAAAAAGCTGACCCGGCGAACTTCGTAACGCCTAACATTCAATGAATGTAGTTTAAACTCGTATATCTTTTGCTTTAGTCAACCGATTGCAATGAAACAAAGCCTAAGTAATATATCAACAATTTTAATGTATAAAAAAACTTAAAAAAATACAACCGACTTCAATGAAAAAAAAAAACACTGAAAAGTGCAAAATAACTTTAATTTCGGTAATCGGTGTTTCTATAATAGTTTTATCTCTTCGTTATTTAACACCGACTTCCGAAATTAAAGTTATTTTTCACTTTTCAGTGTTTTTTTTTTTACATTGAAGTCGGTTCTATTTTTCTTGTAAGAAGTTATTAATTTTACAATTTTTAGTTATGGTACCACCACTAAAAATGGTAACAACACTAAAAAGCTTGACTGAGGGGTACCCCTCAGTCAAGCTTAAATAGCTCATAGCCAGAGTGCATCTCATGACAATTCTAAGAATCCCAAACACGGTTAGATTACATTAATTTATTACACTGTTCTGGTGCCTAACTTCAGGCTTCATCATAAGAGCAGTTCGATATCTTCCTTCTTTCAGTCAGGCATCGACAACGCGTATAAACAAAGCAATTTTACTTGTTACGACGGTTTTTCTGCGATCCTATGAGGAGTTCTGTTCCATATCTTCGAAGTTCATGATCACCAATATTTCTATGGAATCAACTCGGAACCTTTCAATAAAAAAAAAAAATTTAAAATCGGTCCACAATTGACCGAGAAATCGGTGAACAGCAATAAAAAAAAAATACAAATATCAGCCGAACATAGAACCTCCTCCTTTTTGAAATCGGTTAAAAGTTATCTACATCGATTTCGTACATTTTACGTGATGCGTGCACAACATAAAACTTCTACAGATTTACTAGATGTATGATTAATAATATTGTTAATACTAACTATTATGCATATTAATGACTATTTGACATTTTTTTATATTTTGTTCTGACATTTTTTTTCTTTTATTAATTTGTTTCACTGATTAATCAACTTTGAAGTGCCTTTTGTAATTTGGCTTTTGTAAATTATTGTAAACTTCATAAATTTGTACGCCTGTACGGACAAGACATTAATTTTGTAACATTCTGCATGCTAAAACTGTATGTATACCCATGTTTTGACAAATAAAATTATCTTTATCTTTATGGCTCCATCGAATGATCGTTCGATGATTTTGCCAATGTATAAGTCAAAATTTAACTTATTTTTCTCTTTCCTTTTAAGGGATTTTTATGATGGTGGGAAACCATAACTTCTTCCACCCTGAGTGGAGCAAAAAGCAATGTCAGAGTATTTTACTGACTAAAACCCACAACTTAAGAAACCCGGTTTTTTAAGTTCCTTATTCAATCCAGGGCCGCGGTGGCTCTCTCAAAAAATCCTGCAGCCCATTAATTTTCCTGTTCTTATGACCGACCAAACTCTATATTTTTTTATTATTTTATAACGTTTAGACCTTTTTCTAGGCAAAGGCATCTTTCTTTTATTTTAAATAATACAATGATACTAACTGGTCACCAAAACAGCTTACAAAATGTTAGTTTAGCTGCTAAACGTTACCTAGCCAAAGCATCCCCGCTTTGCATTGAAGGTACCCAGTTCATGCAATTAGGTACTAGCTTACCCTCACTCACCACAGCGGGTCTTAACGCCTCCCAAAACTAATTAGCGATTAGGATTAATTTATTGACATAATAATTATTGAAACGTCCGCTGTGGATACTAGACTGTTGGAACTGAATCTTAAGTCGACAGTGACGTAACGGTCATAAGTTTTTTTTAAGAGTAGGTACATAATTGGCCTGGCCTGAACATTTGACTGGCCTATTGGTCTAGTGGTTAGTGGCCCTGACTGAACTTGGTTATGGAAGAGAGTCAAAACACGTGAAGTGTTTTGACTAACTTCCATAACCAAGTTTCAGAGAGAACGATAATAAATTAGCCAATTTTCATTCACTCGGCGCAGTTCGGGACAGAATCTCGATAGACTGACAGGCGATCCAAGCTTAAAATTTCGGTAATTGGTTGTCGGGGAACGTTTTATCTTGTTAATGTGGACAGACGGCACAAATCGGCTGGTAAAAATCAGAGTTCCTCATGAAATTTCGATTTTCGGTTACGCACTTTTGTGACTCTGAAATGTGGTAGCTTTTAAATTAGTATATGTTTATAAAAGTTTAATTTATAATATTATTTAGGTATTACATATATGAAACTATTAAACTTCTTCTTTTCGTGTCGATGTACTCTAACTAAATTTTATCTGACCAGTATTTGGAAACCTCTACTGCTCTGTTATTGTTATTAACTATTAAACATGAAATTGAGAAAAAATAAATATGCGTGTCACGCATTTCTCCTCCCCGCACCCCGTGAAATGTCGGTAAAGTCCCCTCTTTGAGGAGTGGCTGGAAAGACCACATGGCGTCCTTACCTACCGCATGACGCAGGTTCTCACCGGACATGGTAAGTTCGGGAGGTTCCTGCACCGAATTCGTGCGGAAGAAACGCCTGGGTGCCGCCATTGTGTGGACCGTCCGGAGGACACGGTGGAGCATACGGTAGAGGTGTGCCCCGCCTGGGCAGAGCGACGCCGTGTCCTCGTGGGGGCGATCGGCGGCAGTGATCTCTCGCGCCGGGCATTGGCAGGCCAGGGTCCGGAGTGAGGAGGAGTGGCAGGCGGTCGCATCCGTCTGCGAAGCAGTAATGCTAGCAAAGGAGGCGGCCGATCGCGTGAGGCAACGGTCCTCACGCCCTAACCGCGCCGCCGGGATTCCGATCCCGATTTCCGGTCACCGCAGGCGCGAGCTTGCAGACGGCGAGTAATGGGTGGCTCGCCGTCCGACCGTCCGGTAACTGTCCGGAACGACCCCAAGTCGTCGACGGCGCGTATTGTTCCACGCGCTCCTCAGGGAGATGTCAGCGAATCGTAGGGGCCGAAGCCTACTGAAATTATAATTATTTACTTTGCCGTGATTAGCTTGTCATTATTCAAAATACCCGGGCCTATTGAAAAACGTCACAATTTATTACCTACTCCATAACAGAGTTAAGTATAGAATCGGTGTGCAATTTCGATCTAGAATCACGACTCTTGATATTTTAAATTGAGACCATATTTATTCTGCAGGAGTTCTATCTATTATTCATTTTATTTTGGTTGAGTGAAAAAATAAAAATGCCCTTCAAAGTCATACGACATTGTAGAAAGACGCAGTAAGATTTGTGAAGTTACATAATGTAAATAGTAAAAACGAAATCAGATGACAAAGCAACAAAACAATAATCTGAAAATAGAAATATATATATTTTTTAATATATATTTATTTCACAAAATGAGGTACAGTCTAAAAAGTTACAATATATATGACCAATTTACAAAGTACAAGAAGAGTGTCCTGGCGTCCTAGCTAGATTACACAGTAACCTGTAATTAAGGTTCGCCAGAAAAATGAATGAAGCCAGCAAATACCGTAAAAAGATATATTCCGGCAATCCTCTCAAAGCCAAAGTAAACAAATCGTTGTCATCATTGAATTGCGAAGTCTGAGGTCAATATTTCTATCCAATAACTCTAGACGTTATTTACAAAATGTTGTCTACACAATTCACAGTAAGTTAAATTCTGACAAAGACAAACAAAACATTGAAAACCTTTCAAGACTTAGCACAAGCGGCGGTGCTTTGCTCTATTTTTATTTGTCCAAAAATGTTACAATTGAATGCAATTCAGTATGGAATATTGAAACCTCAGTGGGCGATGCGGGTATTCCTCATGGCTCGTACGAACCGCGTACGTGCAGTGTGCGTGCGCCCGGCCGCCGGGGGATGGGTGCTCGCCTCCACCCTCCCACTCTCCTCTCCACCTTTCCTAAACCTACCCGCAAATACTACGAGTACGTACACGTTTGCTTGGCCACATTTCATGCTTAGTGTGTACAAATAATGTTTGGTAGTGTAACCAACTGTGTAAGGGAATACCAATATAAGCAGAGCTGCGGAACCACGAGAATCAAACGAATCTCCTATGATTCACATTTTGATGAAGGCTAGCACATTGCTGGACACGATCGGTTTCATTTGATATGCAATTAAAATGCATGAATTCGCTTGAGAACAGGCGTAGGTATTGTGGAGGCTGCCGGAACATTGTGATGCCGACGTCGCTGAGCGTCTGGTAAGAACTTCCGAATTGAGGGCAAACGCCTATGTGGTGTAGACGGTAAGGCTGGGAGAATGAACGGAAAAAAGGCAAGACATTTTAATGTTTTAATGTAAATATGTTCAATTACTTTAGAAAAATGATATACTTAAAGAAAAAGTAACTTTGTTATAAAATAAATGTAAGTACGTCTACTGCAACCAACGTACCTAGTCAACGAAAAATAAAGAGTCAAGTGAAATGACATAAATATTAGATGCAGTCCTGTTAACTGATTTATTACAAAAGTAGAAGATAATCAGTCAAATGGGACCTATTTGGTGAGACACACATTGTGTCAGTGTTTTTTTTTTCTTTTTTTATCTTAAGTTGTCTTAAATTTTGTTTTTACAGTGTGTGTATCCATGCGTGCCAAATAAAATATTTTTCTTTCTTCTTTCTAAATAAACATTTCATTTTTCAGGATCCCGATGCATGTTTAGGCAAAAACTCACGGAGACATGATTTCGGAGTTCTAATTTGGAGATTCTACTGAATATATAAAAAAATATAATTAGCTCTCAAATATCCTATACTTCAATAATAATAGAATATATTTTCGTTATATGCCTTTTATGTATAGAAAAAAAAAATACGTAATTCAATTATCGACTGAAATGGCTTCGAAACAAGCCCCAATATTTCGACGTATCGTAACGTTTTAAATCTTTTGAACGCGTAAAATTAGGGTTAAAGGTTCATTTGTGTTGGAAGGCCCCCTACAAGGGGACCGATGACCCGGTGAAGGTTGCGGGAATCCGGTGGATGCGAGACGCACAGGACCGTTCATTGTGGCGTGGAGACGCACAGGACCGTACATTTGGAGGCCTATGTCCAGCAGTGGACGTCTATCGGCTGAAATGTTCATCATCGGATGTTCATTTGAAGCTACGAGTTTTGGTACATTCATGGTTTGAAAATATCCACAATAAAACCTTTTCAAATAAATGATAATAATAATATATAGATATAGCGACCCCACGGACCCGATCTCCCGGGAGAATTCTTGTTCTTCATCTCCGGCTTGCCTTTATTGGCCGGCCGTAGTGAACACTGACGAGGAACAGAGCTCCCACTTCTCTCGTGCCTTTATCGGCTGGCTTGAGTGGAGATTTACAAGAGCAAACGTGCTCGGTAAGGTACTGGTAGCCGTGGTATACCTCTCCACTCCTCAAGCACTTCAGGATATGTTACCCTCTTGTTGCTACGTCACTTCGTGCTAGCGACCGTTTTTGGGGAACCATTTGTTGAGTGTGCAAGTAACCCCCTTCCTTTTTATCAATGGAAAGTAAAAACATTGTTTAGGCAGGGACCACTTAACATAGTTCCTGGTAACCAATCCTTTTAAGAATCCTAAAAACATGGCCCTATTGTTTTTGTTTTCCATATGTTTCAATAGTTTCCCACCAACCGGGGGTTGTCCTTGGATGCACGTAAAGGGATAATCGCCGGTTGATACCACGATTCATTAAAAGCGTCAAAGGAGTCTCTGCGAGTTGGTTTCGACTCCTCGTAAGCCTTCCAAACGTCCAGGACCCCAGGGTTCTGAAATATAATAACACACACAATACATGTTTATATATATATAGAAAATATGTTGAAGTTTAAGACGCAAGATTTTAGCAAAATATTTGTAAGCGCCCGATCACTTTATGAGAAGTAAGTTCTTTTTTATAATACACTAGCTTTTTCCCACGATTTCGTTCGCGTGAATGTCGGTGACTGTGGACGCGAATTCGTTGTCGAAGCCAGATAAAAAGTAGCAGAAGTAGCAGTATCCTTTCTTAGTGACGAAACATAATCCTTACCAAACTTCATCAAAATCGGTTTAGTAGTTTAACAATGAAAGCGTAACAAACAAAGTTACTTTCACATTTAAATATTAGTATGGAATTGAAGATTGCTTAATGTCTACTTATCGCTAATACAATAAAACTTTTCTTTATCACATTGTAGTTGCAGAATTCGAATGCTGTGAAATTATTAGGTAGGTATGATCAAGACTCGAGTTCCAATATTTTGTATTTACTAATCCGCTCGGTTTCCTGGAGCTTAAAATTGAATGCCTTGGGCTCCGTAGATCTATCTCGGGAACGTTTGACTAGCGGCATCACAGTCAATAGTGATGAACACTGATCACATATGGCTAGGTATGGGCTCATTTTTCGGATGTTGAACACTTATGCCCTAATGTTTGTCGCGGCATATAGCTTTGCGAAGCGGTTTTGGACGGTAAAGCTATTTCGGATATTCGAATTGAGGTCAAACTGCAGGACTGCAGCTTGTAATATTGATGAAAATTGATGTTATGTAAAACTAATTTTTGCAATAGGTATCTCGGAAAGATTTTCGTGAAAATATTTTCAGAGCTGTTGTTTTTTTTAAATTTTTGTTTCGTTTGTAAGGATTTCGAAGTAGCAGTTTTTAAGTCGTTCTAACATGATTTATTTTAAAATCTTGAGCGTAATAAAATACTCCATATAGAGGTATTCTTAATTCGCTTCAAAAAGAACTCATCTCAAAAACTAAAGGATTTTACTCAAAAAATATTTATTTTATGCAGAAAAGATAAAAACATTATATAATAAAAAAAAGGACGACAGGGTTTGCATAGTGGTTGAGGGTGTGGCTGCTACGATGCGTATCGTGGGTTCGCTTCCCGCACGGAACAAATATTTTGTATGGCCTACAGAGGTCTGAGTATGTGAATTTACATGTTTGTGAACGTACCTACGATACCGAAGTAAATCCAAGTGTAGGGCAAGTCTTTTTTTAATATTCTTTTAGAAAACGTACCTATATATACTATACCTATATATATACGAGTATGTTACCGCTAGTGTGCATAAATCAGTTAGAGTGCAGATTAACTAGACAATCTGTAGATTTCCTAGGTAATCTGCAGACACACAGGTTCTTTGTTTAAATTAAACATTTAAATTCATTGTAATTATTTAATTTCGTCGTTTACATCCGCGTACATCGAAGGACTGGAACAATTTGCCTGCTGCGGTCTTCCTATCCAACTATAGTGAATAGGCCTATTCAAGGCTAGAGTGAATAGGCTCTTAATAAACTAGTGCGCCTCACCATCAATGATTGCGTCACTGCTTACCATCAGGTGGGATCGCAGTCAAGCACTGGTTTATATCAATAAAAAAAAATAATCTAATAATAACAAAATTATTATTAGAAATATATATTAATATTTTTTTTATAACCACCTTCGCGGAGCGGGGCTCCATCGAGCTAAAAGGGGAGAAAAGTGTTTCGCTCACTGTCTTTCGCAATTTAACCATGCAATATCTGTTAGTATGGATATTAACTAGGTAAAGTAGAGATATCTGCTACTTTAAGTCAAATTTCACACTTTAACGAATTGCGCCCGGTAATTTTCAGATTACCTAGTTAATGTGCATATTAACGTATTCTGTATTCTAATGGTAACATATACACATATCAAACATACGTTCCTGACGAAGTGTTTTAAAATATGGCGTCACTAAATTTCTCCACATCACTGTCGACTGGAAGTGTTCCCAAAAGACTCGGCATTGCTACATTGTATGGTAATGCTTAATCTCTGACTGAGGTGAAAACAAGCCCTTGTGTTACGAAAAGTGTTAACTCAAAAACAAAGGTATAATATATCCCTATTGCACCCCTTAAAAACTTTGACCACTACCTGTATGCTAAATTTTAAAAAATATAAAAGAAGAAAACAATCTGTGACAGCCAAACAAACAAAACCGCTTCCCCAAATCTGGCACACCACACTAGAAACGTGTAAACTTTTCTATTTCATGTCTCCACATTTATTTTGGTGAGCTCTTTGAACGGGCCTTAATCCCGTGAGAAAAAGAGGGGAAAGAGAGCAGTGCGAAAAGACTGCCTGCACAGTTTTTGTGAAGGCTATCCCAGTCTGAGGCGAGAAATATGGAATATGGACCATTTAGTTTATTGGTCCTCGGGAAGAAGTTCGCCTCCTCTACGCGAGTGTCGTGCGATCGATGGTCCTTTATGGGGCACCTGTGTGGTCAAATAGACTCTCAGGTGTCCGACGCTGCAGGACTAAAATTATTAGTTTGCAGCGGAAAATGGCCGTCTGCATCGCACGTCGGAAAATGGCCGTCCGCATCGCACATGGATGCCGAACGGTATCTTTCGAGGCGGCAACTCTCCTGGCACGCTTTCCGCCACTGGACATCCTGGCGGATATGGACGCGAGAGTCTACAATCGGATTCGTGACACGCCCGAGAGGTGGCGCGAGCGGCTACAGCAGCCGCAATCCTCGTGCAAGCGCGTTGCCAAAGCCATTCTGCCGCACTTCGAAGCCTGGCTGACAAGAAAAGAGCGCATTTCCTACAGACTCACTCAGGTGCTGACCGGGCACGGTTGCTTCGGTGAGTACCTGAACAGAATTGGGCGAGAGGCCACGGCAAATTGCCACCATTGCGGCGGCAATTTGGATTCAGCACAGCACACGCTGGAAGAGAGTACAGCATGGGCCACTGAGCGAAGAGTCCTGGTCGCCAGGATCGGGCGAGATCCGTCTCTGCCAGCAGTAGTGAGGGCTATGCTGGCGGAGTCAGAAAACTGGAGGGAAGTTGCTTCCTTCTGTGAGACCGTGACGTTCCTGAAGGAAGCCGCCGAGCGAGATCGTGAAAGGGCCGCCTCCCACTCGGAGAAGAAGGCGTCGGAAAGACAACCGCCCCGGTGCCTAACACGCCGAAACCCCGCTTGCACCATCTAATTCAAGTGGGACTTTGGAACCACGGGCGCTCAGAGTGGGGACTCTGCTCGGCCATCGAGTGATTCCAGAGAAGACGGTGGTACAGTGATCACGTACAGTGAGGCTCAGGGGAGACCGTTATACAGTCTCTTCAGGGATGAGCTATAACAGGCGTTGCACAGAGGGGGTTCCGGAATGGTCTTTTGAGGGGTAACGGGGCCCCTTCTACGTGTTGATGGTGATCACCGGGGTAGTTTTAGTAAGGTAAAAATCCCACACTCCCCGGACATAATCCGCAAAGTCCGGACGCCTTTTGAAGGTTTCCCCTCGAAAACAAAAAAAAGGACACACGAGAAAGGCCGGCCCTTGACCTCTCTACGACCTTGATCCATTTCGCGCGGATGTAGGGAAAAACGAACGGGAAGAGCCCACGAGTACAGAAACACGGTGGAATGTTGTATTAGTGAGAGTAGCTTATTATTTATAATTGAGGTACATTTCTTTTGGAGTTTTCTGCTTTTTGAGTGATGCCAAAGACGTTATTGGCAAGTTTTTTGTTGAAAGTTACTACTACTACTTCTTCATAATATATTCTCTACTTACTTTAATGAGAAAGCGAGGCACCGTGATCGTTGGAAGGAATGGAGGGAGGCCTTTGCCGAGCAGTGGGAAAAAAGGGGCTAGCTATAATAAATAATAATAATAACTTTAATCAAAAGTAACAATGAACCGCTAAATCAAGCGGTATAGAATTATTCGATATTATAGAAATATTTATAAAAAAAACCTTATCCAACTTAACTGTTATGGAAGCAATGACGAGGGTGATAATGGCGCAATAGTGTTCTTTATTATCACTATCCAACTCATTATCAACGACATCATCACTAACCCTCATTTATAATATCTCGGGCGGCTGCGTGAACCCATGGCAACATAATTACGGACGGGTAAATCTTATCCATATCTTCCCGAAGTATAATCCGTCGCCCGCTCTCAGTTCATAGGTAAATGATCGATAATGTACTTATGTATAATGTTATCTGACATTGGAATCTAATGAATGATTCTTAAGATGATCTTTATAAAAGTAACATGGACTGAACACTTTTTCGCTTATTAGAAAATACTTTTTAAAATACGTTGTATTTCGCAATGGGTTGCTAGAGACACGGTTAGTTTTATTTGATTTAAAGTTGTTAAAAATCGCATTAGGATGACATCTGACATATTTTTATTCACACTTAGTTTTCATATTTTGTAACAGTATCTTGTGCTAAAATAGAAAAGTCATGTACGTACTAGCAACGTCAGAACATACTTGTAATCAATCATTTGTATAATTTCAACACGACCTCGACTAAGGCTGCACTGTTTTACCGCTAGTTTGTCGGCCCCTAAAGACAGAATAAATCAAGGTCCACTAAATCGTACACATTACTATAGCTATGCTGGGCCAGCTAGGACGTGGCAGTCGACAGCGAACAGAATTCCCAAGCGCACGGATAATTCAGCAAAAGGCAGAATCCACAATCTGCCCGTGACGTTCACGCATAAACACTACAGCTCCCCAGGGCTGTCTGCACAAAGTCGACTGATTCGCAATGCAAAACGCATCGGCCGCCCACCTATCTAATATTGCCCGATGTATTTTGAATAATTGCTGGGCAGCGGCCGCTGATTGCGTCCACAAAGAGACAAGGGTAGAAAATGTCTTGCAATACAGTGCTCCTATGTTTGTGACCCGGCAGAGGTCGGTTGGCGCAGGCAGGTAAGGCGATATTCGGTGAACTAAACGAACGACATTGTCAATTCAATAACTTCGGCTTACTAAAGTGTATGTCGCGGTCAACTAAATGAATAGCATTGTCGGTAGTACGGATTCAAAGATTCAAAGCATTTTATTTCAAATAAACCAATTTACAGGCACTTTTGAAATATTAAGAAGTCAGTCAGAAAATTATGCTAATTACACATACCAAGATCTCTATGGAGAAGAATGTACAAGAAACTCCATGGAAACTCTTTTCAATCATGTTATGTATTACAGTGTTTGTTTAAGTTTAAAGATTTATGGAATAGGCACATAAACGCTACTTTGATTTGGGATTACGAAAAAACTCTTAGTTTTGATTGGTTTAGTTAGATACTTTGTCATTTTTAAATTCCTGTAATTCAGACCTACATATTTCAAAAATCAAATAAAAAGTTTTAATTATTACTTATAAATTTGTGGTGCTAATAAAAAATCTCAAAAATGAATAAGAAGACTTTTGGTTTTTGAACTGACAGAAAACAACTTTTAACAAACATTTTTTAAATGCATGTTTATATAAAACCAATGTAGAAAAAGTAAATTATTAGGGACGTGAAATAACACCTTTAATCCTTTACAGTTTGCTAATACCCTTAGATACTTAGTAGGGAGAAAAAAGAAACATGATTATAATCACTGTATACATTATTAATAAATTGAAAACCTTTGATTTTTTTTTCAAAGAAAGAAAATGACCGATTTGTTACATTTTTTGCGATGAGATTACATACTAGTTTTGCGTAAACTAGTAAAGACAGATAAGATTTTTTAAATAAAATACCAAATCTTACGTGTTTATAAAGTACCTTCAGGTATTTATCCATTTTGTACTTTTGACAATCAAGAGTCCAAGATCTCAAAATTGGTTTTGTCCCATCTCGGCACCTATGAATTGCAGGATTCCAAGATGGGAATTTTTCGTGGGCACGATAATTAAATTCATGAGTGCTGAGATGAGAAGGTGAAGATTGGAACTAAACCTCAAAATTAAAGTCATAGTCAAAATTTCTTACAAATCACAAATTTAGAACACAGTTGCATTTGCGGGGGACCGTTTTCTAAACCTGAATTCTCATTCCAATTAGAAACCATTCAATAGGTCATCATTAACTGATGCGGACTTAGCCCTTAGACTTGATAAGGCTGTATTAAAGTGGAACATATCCTTCACAAATGGACCAAACCATACCAAAATATTCGTTTTCACAACAAAATACTTAAATTAATACGTACCTGAAAATTGAACGTTGGAAGTCTTTCCTCTATATTTAAGTCATTTTCTCTACAGTTCTAGCTACCACTATAGTGACATTAGACCATGTTTTTTTTTCCGTTGTCATGGTGACTGCAGAGGAAGTTTCTTTCAAAAGAACTTTGAATATTGGCTTTTATAGCCCCGTTGTTTATTAATTGAGAGGTCGCCTTGTGTAATAATTAGGTAACCTACGTCCTGTTTAGGCTCGTTAGGTTGCCATTTTCCCCGCTTTGCCTTCCTTTGGCAATACAGACAGTGTTTTGGCTCTCACATAACCGAATGTAACCTTAAAACTTGGTGTTCATTTACAGAAAAATGAAAACGTGGCACTGTAAACTAGGTTCTAGCCTACATGTCGTATTTCTAGTCGTTTTAACATACATTTTTGTCAAGTCTTCTTACACCTTAGACTTTTATTTTGTAATTGATATAAAAAGACCCAATGTGTCAATTCAGAATTCGAATTCTTATTAAACAAACATATAGAGAAAAATAAAATCATTATTAAATATTTTGATACAAAACCTAACAAATACACAAACACACCGTAAAACCAGTTAGAAGTTATTTTTTTTATTGGGTTTGTATCTTTTTTTTTTATTATTCTTGATAGGTTCGCGCTTGAATCTTATTATAACTTAATAATATGACATTTTTGCACACCTAATTGTGTCGAATATGACGGAGACAGGCAAAACTATCGGCTAATAATCGTAACTACTCACATTCTTATGATAAGAAGCCATCTGCAAAAAAAAATACATATATTTATAGGCCTCATAACGAAACGTCATCATCCAACTTCTTTTCCATGTAACAATATACATTTAAAAAAAATATGAAAACTAAACAAGGCTGTAGTGGCATAACATTGTGTAACACAAAGCTCCCGGTGGTGTAACGAACTAAGACAAATTGTCTTATTGCATGTAATAGAGAGCTTTCAACGAAACAACCAAGCGTAAACTACCTACTTACACATTATTTTATTATACACTCTGCTTTTCCGTCCGGTTGGCAATACCGTCATTCAATAAATGGACGTTGTTCTAGACCCTTTGTTAGGCTAGACCTGTTAGGCCTATTTTGTTTATGTCACGCACTAGACTGAAACGGAATGCGGACTGATAAAAGAAAATCTATGGGTAGATATTCATAGGACGCGACAAAAAGCTTTCCATAAAATAGGCCGCCTACCGGAAGGCGTTTAAGTTGAATATGAATACGTAGAAAACCTATTCATTAAAAAAATAATTGTTATGTAACCACTTTATTGTTTGTTGTGGTCACACTTGGCGGAGGCCTATGTCTAGTAGTAAACACTTTATTTGAAGGTACGATAGGAGTAGTGGTTGAGGGAATAGCTGCTGAGCTGCGTGTCGTGCGTTCAATTCCCGCGCTGAACAAATATCTGTATGGCTTACAGATAGCTGTTTCAGGTCTTGGTGTCTTGTGTATGTGAGTTTACATATTTGTGATTGCGCCCACGTACAGGGGTAATTGCTAGTGTGGGGCAACTTCTTTTTGAAACTAAAATAAATAAATATGCAAACATTGAATACTAACTGTGGGAACAAAATCAAAATTGATTGAATAGCAAAGTAGTTATAACATGTTTTAATAAATATTTCTGTCCCTCTCGCAAAAGCGCGGTTTTCTATGGCGGCCATATGGGCGTGATGGTCTTTGACGTATGAATCCATGTTGGACTTCTATAGGTATCGAATTGTCGGTGTTATAACTTTGTTGTTGAAGATATTTAAAAAAATTATCATATGAAAGAATTTTTTAAATATCTTAGTTTACTAGCGGCAATAAGTATTTTATTTAGCACATACAAATGCATACTCTATTAGTAAGTGTTCATACAACCGCTCTTACGCGATTATGACTTTATTATACATTTTTCATTAGATATTTTGGAAACAGTATCTTGTAGATATTATCTAGGCTTCTATCGAAATCAATTTATAAATTTGTGTAAAACTAATCCAGTAAAGACCTCTGAAAATCTGCTATTTTGCATGAACTTTGACACTTCATAATTTATTCAAAAGTTAAAGTAGTCAAAAAAGTATAACAATAGAATCCTTGCAAATTTAAACAAGATTCTGAATGAACGCAAATTTTTTTCAAAAACTTTCAAGTGGAGGCAAGTCACGGGTAAAAACTAGGTTAAGAGTTTAATTAGATTCGCAACGTTACGATTTTCGAAGGTAGAAATAGAATATTTCTCTTTTTTTTTTGTAAATTAGTTGGACGCTTGGAAAAATATTCCTAGAGTTTCAGGCATGGTGGAAATATCGCAATATTATCGTGGTTACTTCAAACCTGGCGATAGCACCGGTGTTACGAAGCTCTGTCAAATTAGGCTCACAGTGTACAAATTCCGGTTATACGAAGTGCTGTCGAATCGTGCTCATTGTATAGAACACTGCGTTGATTTGAGTCCAAATCGATGGAAAAATATTATATAACTCGAAAATTGTAACCTCGATATTTTTTATGTTTTTGAATGATTTAAAAAGAATTGCATTACTACTTACCATCAGGTGGGATCGCAGTCAAGCACTAGTTTATATCAATTAAAAAAAAAAAGAATATTTTGATATACGATAGAGAATTTACGTACTTCCGAAGATCACCTTTTACAAATACTTTAACCCTTTTTTAGGGTTCCGTATCTCAAAAGGAAAAAACGGAACCCTTATAGGATCACTTTGTTGTCCGTCTGACTGTCTATTTGTCTGTCAAGACTTTTTATCTCGGAAACGCGTAGAGGTATCGAGTTGAAATTAAAACCATATACTCAGGTCTGTGGTCCCTTCAAGCTGTGAAAAAACAAACTTTTAAGTTAACGAGAAAAAGGATACGGCCAGTTATGCCGCAAAACCGTATATTTCGACACTCAATAGAATCAAAATTCATAGGGTACTTTCCATTGACCCAGAATCCTGAAATTTGGCACAAAGCAAGGTCTTATAGCACAGATATAGGAACAAATCTGAAAACAGTAAATTTGTTGTTACGTCACAAAAAAAAACTTGATGTACCATTCGAGAATATTGAATTATTTACAGTAGGTAAGTTTGTACGGATCCTTCATTGCACGAGTCCTACTCGCACTTGCCCAGTTTTTTTAAATCCGTTAAATCTACGTTGAACTTTATTGCTGTTTCCACATTACTCTGGGCTGAAGCCAGTGTCAAGTAAGTGTGTAATTGTAATTATGTCCTAATTGGCGATGGGCCCACCCCCTACTTCGCCATCGGCCTCCATCCGCCGCCGCTGTCGGCAAACTACGGCACTACGACTATAGGTATTCGGTACATCTCTATTGTATCTATGAAGAGTTTTACGCATAACTGAAAAATGAGAATTTGGTGAAAAGAGTACTTAAGAATCGCTTAAGATGCACAGTTTTATGATAGACCTTGACAAAAGTCTTAGTTTTTAGTGTCGATAAAGCATCAATGACTATTTATAACAATTTTGAACAGCATGTAACTCAAAAGTTCTGTAACTCAAATCAAAGAGAAAAATTAATTCGCGAAAATGAAATTACAATATCGAATAAATTATGCATGAATAAAATGTGTGAGCGCCCTCATTTATTCATGTTTTAATTAACGATTCTATAATTTTTACCCGTATGTTAATCTAAATAATGAATCTTGTTAAACTCCCTGTCATCGCTGACAATTTAATTGACAAAATGTATCTATTTGAATTTGAAATATCAAAACGAAACACAGATCGAAATTCCGTAAGCTGTTTTCTTTAAACCTTTTAGTAGTGACCCGAATTTTTGACGTTCTGCCAAAAGGAAGAAGAAAAACCGAACATGTGATGCGAATCTCCTATAGAGACTAGAATGATTTTTAATTAAAAGACTATCGGGACCGCCTTGCATCGCCGAGATCGAATATCATATTTTCGGAAAACAACACAAGATTAAAAGTTAGCTAGATCACGTATATCGAGGAGACTGTGGACAGTAAATAGGAATGCAAAAGTTGACCAACTGCTGAATTAAAAATTACTTAGCTGTTTTCAATCAGTATAATCGCGGGGGTTGAACGAGGGGGGATGCATGCTTGTGGCGTTTCGAGCGCAAATTCTAAACATAATAATAACATTAACAAATCATTAGCAATGACTTCTAATCTAGGTAGGTATAGGCATAGAATCGGCTCGGCCTGCATTGGGGAGCGGTGGGTGGTGAGGCACTAGGCTCCGGGAGAGGGGGGCACAGACCGCCGTTAGATCGATTCCTACAGTGGATATTATTCTGTGGTAATTAGAATTCGCGCTTCGAGGTACAACTTGTTATGGTGCAATGGCGTATAGATACGAACCAGTAGTTGTGCATAGTTCTGTGATGTTGTGCTGCGTTCAAACTGACTCTAATTAATGATAGAACGTTTGTGGGAATGTCTATTTCTTTGCGATGCGAGCGAGTTCAATGCACTGTTATGGCTTTTATAGATGCAACAATAAAAATTTGTTGACTTTATTTTAACAAATCGAAACACATTTAATTAAGAATGCGGGTATAATTTGACATCACTTAAAAATAACGGTCTTTTCGTCCAAAATTCGAAAAATATGAAGCCATAACAAAAATTTTCTGTAGCCCCTAAAGATAAATTTAGAGGTGAGACTGAAAAGCAAACCCTAATTACAGTCTGAACTAAAAAAAAAGCCCCTCAGTCAGGCTTTCAGCTCAAAAAATGGGTAGCGCTATACATATAAGCCTCCTTTTTTCTTCCGTAAAAATCCCTTTTTCGATCGCTTATCAAATTTGCTAAGGCTTTCGGAATTTTTGTATCGTAAACTTTTAGTCTCGTATGTGGACGCTAGTTTTTACTTAATGGACTTTGAAAAAATAGGAGTTATTTTTTGAAAGAGCCTATGGATACGTCTTCAGGATGGTTACAGTTTTTTCAACTATATAAATTATCACAGTTTTTTCAAAGAGCAAATTTATTATGTTTTTTAAATTCCCTCCAAAGGAAAGACGTAAACTATCAGAAAATTGTTACAAATTGAATCACAGTCAGAAATTAAAACCACCATAACGCCTCCCAAAATAATCAGCGACCAATTCAACACCAGCAGCAAATTAGATTCCTGAAATCGGAGCCCTTTTAGCTGCCATTCCACACTGGCATGATTCTCGCACGGTGTGCGTCCGACACATTCTATTTCTCCTTTGGTGTATTCCAGCGGCCTATTTGACTTTGCAAAAAGGGTGAACAATAAAACCAGGAGAGGTAGGTAACCCTTTTCGTTCGACTTTACACACGCCGCTTTGTTCGTCGTAACACACGATAGTAGCAAAGAAAAGTGTACTTGTATTGGCGAATAGTGACAAAGTTCATTAAGGCGCGAGGCGTGTTGGAGTGGCGGCGGGTTCGATCGACCGGCAAGCCTGCACGGCTCCACTAGTGGGCTCATGGGCTGCCGTCCTAATATTTTCGATATAACGGTACGACGCACGCAGTTCTGAGACTGACGAGCTTGCGTTACGTTTTTTACTGTTTTGAAAACGACGAGCAAAGTTTGAAGAAAAATGTTTGTTGTAAGTATGGATATAAATTCACTTCTTAGATAAATAATTTAGTAAACGAGAAATATGAATAAAGATGATCTACATAAGTGTAATCTAACTTGAAACGCCAAGACTTTCAAGCTCAAACCTGGAGTAGGTTTGAGCTTGAAAGTCTTGGCGTTGTATTTCACGAACAAATAGAATATATAAAACTCATTGATAATACCGACATGACTAGTTATGAATTGCTTGTACCTATAACCGAGAAATGTGAAGTCTAGGAATTCGTTAATCATTCACGAGATTGAGAATCATCTTAAACCAAATAATCATCTACTGAGGAGATGATTATTTGGTTTAAGATGAATCTCATCTCGGTCGGACGTTACCGTGGAATATATTTTTTAATATTCAAGTGGCCACAAGTTATTCCAAACTCAAAGTATATAATATACCCATTTCAATTAAACGACACAGGCATTTCTGAATAGTCAAGAAGTCGGTCAGTCAAAAAGATGAAGCACATCCAAAAGGGTAGATCTCTATGGAAAATAACATGCAAGATTACTCCACGTACACTCTTTTTGATCATGTTACGAGTTACAAAAATAAAAATCCTGGTTACATTATTCTTGTTGTTTATATATGTGAGAACAACGTAAATAAAAAAAAAAAAAAATTTAAAATAAACCCCAAAAACATCCAGTGGTAATTAAGACCAGTCTTGACTACTTGACTTAAGTTCTGCATTTGACACTATAGAACACGAATTACTTCTTAAAAAAATTATGTATTATGGAATTAGAGGTAAGGCCTTGAAACTATTCTCATCATATCTGAAAAACAGAAAAATGTACGTAGAAATTGTCAAAATACAAAATGGCTACAAAAAGGTTTACAAATCACGGACAGTAAACATGACTACGGGTGTTCCGCAAGGATCGATATTAGGACCAATTTTATTTATATTATTTATTAATGACTTAATTAATTACATGAATACTATTTTCCCTGACATTGATATAATAATTTTTGCAGATGACACAAATGCCATAATAGCGGCTAATGACATGAATACATTAACAAAAATGGTCAATGACGTATTACAAGCATTTCACGTGTGGTTTACTATGAACAATTTATTAATTAATACTGCAAAGACCAAAGTATTATTATTTAGAACCACAGCCCGAAATAAGGACAATTTAGATGTTGTTTTAAATGATGATAAAATCACGTGAAGGAAGTTACATTTTTAGGAATCCATATAGACGAACTGCTAAATTGGAAAACTGAACTAAATGTGATAAACGCATCTATATGTTCCGCATGTTACGCGTTAAGAGCTCTAAGAACAGAAATTGGTATTAAAAATAGTATATTTTGCGTTGGTAGAATAAAAAATTAGATATAGCATAATGTTTTGGGGAAATAGTTATGCTTATAACATCAAAAGAGCTTTTGTATTACAAAAACGAGCAATTCGCACTTTAGTTCGTGTTCCGCAAAGAGAGAGTTGCCGTGAATACTTCACTGAACTATATATACTTACAGTACCGAGCATTTATGTATTCGTGCTTCTAAGTAACATGGCCAAATATATACACGAATATGAGACTGCAGACGAACGAGAGATTATAGAAAGCACGCGTAGACTTTACAAAATACAGCCTAATTTAAATATTGTGAAGCACTGTCCCAGATATCAATCAGTTGTATTATTTAATAAATTGCCTTTAGATTTAAAGATTTATATTGAACAAGTGTCTATATACTATTAATGATCTTTGAGGTAAATACAATGTTATACTAATTTTATGTTGTTGTATTGTTGTAATATTTAACATATTTGTAATTTCAGATACAATTTATTGTTAATGAATAAATGACTATGACTATGACTAACATTCAGTTCAACCATTTTTAAGAGAACTGTTTGTTCCAATACACGCGCCTACCTCGGCGAGACGTTTGATTGAGGCATTGAGCATGGTATTCTCTCAACTGCCATGCTCGTTCCTGTCAAGCAAGTAACCAATACCTAATAACATAAATGGCTCCATGGTTCCCATCTGGGATCTTATGCACCGTAACCACTACCGAAACTATCGGATATCCGAAATAAAACAATATCCGTAACAGAAACCGATATAAAGTTTCGGATAAAGGCCTCTGAAAGTTTCGGATCTGGCCTGAAGTCTAAATGATAAGTTTGTTTTGCCCGACCAAAGAAATGACAATCTAGACTAGAAATAAAAATCAAATTTGTTATTTGTATTTTACTTTTATAATTTTGAAATTCTATTACGTAACCAAAACTATCCGAAACTAGCGAATAATTCGCGATCAATTCGGTGGTACGTTTTTTAGGGTTCCAGGTACGGAACTCTAAAAAACGTACCACGTTAAAAGGAAAAACGGAACCCTTATAGGATCACTTTGTTGTCCGTCTGTCTGTCGGTTTGTCTGTCTGTCTGTCTGTCAAGACCCTTTATCTCGGAAACGCGTGGAGGTATCGAGTTGAAATTAAAACCATTTACTCAGGTCTGCAGTCCCTTGAAGCTGTGAAAAAATCAGACTTCTAAGTTAACGAAACAAAGAAGATACGGCCATTTATGTCGCAAAAAACGTGTATTTTGACACTCAAGGGAATCAAAATTCATAGGGTACTTCCCGTTGACCCAGAATCCTGAAATTTCGCATAAAGCAAGGTCTTATAGCACAGATGTAGGAATAAATCTGAAAATAGTAAATTTGTTGTTACGTCACAAAAAAAAACTTTTTTTGCTATTCGGAAAAATCTTTCGAGACTCCATTCGGGAATTGAACTATTTACAGTAAGTTTGTACGGAACCCTCAGTGCGCGAGTCCGACTCGCACTTGCCCATTTTTTTTTTTTATGTTTGTTACCTCAGAATTTGAAAGAGGAACATGCTTCCACAATAAATGGTTCTGAATAGTTACGTTGAAAATGGTATTATCAAACTGATCTGATGATGATGTTGGAGCCGGAAGGTAGGCACCGGAACTCCGTAATTAATCAATGTGTCCAAGCCGTGTTTGGGCTTATTAGAATTGTCATGAGATGCACTTAGTCTTTAAGGTGCTATCGAACTGATATGACGATGGAGCCGGAAGGTGGAGGTACACGGGAGCGTCTACATCGATTGACGTTTATGTATAAGCATAAGCATATAGCATAATCAGCCTTTTAATGTTCCCACTGCTGGGACCCTTATCTCTCTAGGAGAGGGAATGGGCCGTAATCCACCACGCGGGCCCAGTGCGGATTGGTGAATGTCACATGTCTTCGAATTTTTGGTTCTAAGACATGCCGGTTTCCTAACGATGTTTTCCTTCACCGTTTTGAGAGCAGTGGTGATGAAATAAATTACACAAAGTAATGCGCCTGGCTGGGTTTGAACCCGCGATCTACAACTCGTCAAGTCGGGGCCGTTCCCACTCGGCTGCCACTGCTCTCAATGTTGATGTCGATGTCGTAGTGATTAAATTGCTTTCTACACACTACTGGACTAAAGTTGTTTTTTTTTTCAGTTTTTATTAAAAGCTATATTATACGCAGACGGGTTTTTTTATTTGTTTTATTCCAACTTTTGAACATAATTACCTATATTCTAAAACAAGTTAGTGCAATACTTCGAAAAATATGTGGTGTGGTTGGCCATAAAAGGCACAAATCACATTCTTTTTCTTTCAAAGTATTGCACCAATTTAATTCTCATGCAATTTTTATTAGTAATAGTGCATATAAAGTAGCATAATATATATTATTTTCGTGATTGAAGTTTCAGAGAACTCGAAATAAAAAAATATGATTAACTTATTTACTAATATTTTTATATAAAAAATATGTAACCTGAATCCTCGCATTGGCTTCATTCCTTTAGCTTAATTAATTTTTGAGATATATTACTTTGAATAAAAGTTATGCGTTAAGTTATTTTTTCCCATATTTCAAGATAAAAGCGAAAGCTGATGGAAAAAATTACATAAATTGTGTTTACTCATCAAATCGATATTAAAACTTAAGTTTCGATACAGGTTTCTATTTGGGGGCCGACTCGTCATGCTTATCCGGCTAAACCCTTTGCAAAAGTATTTAAAAATATACAAAATACATTTTTCAAAGGATTGATAAAAATAATAATTACTTCCTACTACTAGAGACCTCGCCCGCGTGGTTGTTGAAAATTTACCCAAGGGAACACACTCCCGGGATTTAATTAGGTATCCTATATGCTGTTCCAGGACATGATCAACCTGTGGGCCAAATTTTATCCAAATCCCTTCAGCAACAACAAACACACACACACACAGTTCCTTTGGGATAATATTATCTACTATATCGCGGCCGCTAGTATTAATATATATATATTATGTAATTATTATTTCCTTTACATAGTATAAAACAAATTCGCTTCCCGCGTCTATATTTTTATCTACTAACTCGTCTTAAACCACGCAACCGATTTTGAAGCGGGTTTTTTATAGAACTTTTAACTCTCAAAACATGCAAAATTCAACTATAAAAATAATCAACAGTAGTGCTTAATAAAAGTAAAAGTTTTCAATCAGTCTTTTCAAAAAACATACAAAATCGTCAATATTGTAAAAATCGTTATAAAATTGATATGATAATTAACTTTAAACGTAGTTTCAACATAAACTCAAATTTAAGAAGTTTTTATGTAGACCGTAAAAATTGAATACAACAGAAAAAATAAATGTAATCATATTTATCGCATTCGGGTGCCTCCGATATGGGGCTCTCGGGGATCGGGGCCCTCAGGGAATAACCCGTTTGTAAAAAAATACCTTTAATTATAATAAACATTTAAAAAGAATATCTTAGGTACTCCTAAACCTAAGATATTCTTTTTAAATGTTTATTTAGCTTTAGATTTACCTACAATAACTTAAAAAAAAGAAAACGTTTTTCCCAATAAAAACCTAAAATAAATGTCTAAACTTTACACTGCATTCAATTTTAAATGAAAATATTAAAATAATA
Source organism: Mythimna impura (assembly GCA_905147345.3). Taxonomy (NCBI): domain Eukaryota; kingdom Metazoa; phylum Arthropoda; class Insecta; order Lepidoptera; family Noctuidae; genus Mythimna; species Mythimna impura. The sequence continues at coordinate 33,398,132 of LR990339.1, forward strand.
GAATAGAATAATTCAATCGATAATGTTATTCCAATAACAAAAATGAGGACCAAAAATGCATGAGTACTTTTGTTTATATCCCGGAATTCTCCTTTCATAATCAACAATCTAGAAAAAATATACAAAACCAAAACAAATTAATAACTTAACCTTATATCTAGTAGTCTTGTAAAAAATATTTACATAGATGAAAAAGTTCTAGTTGTATTCTTAACCAGACATATCTTTCGTATCCAAAAATCAAGTGACCTAAAAAACAATCCCATTCTTTTTTCTATAAAATTCAAAACCTATTAAAAAAACCTACCTACCTAACCTACCTACCTATTAAAATTTATCTTATCTTATCTTATCTTATCTTATCTTATCTTATCTTATCTTATCTTATCTTATCTTATCTTATCTTATCTTATCTTATCTTATCTTATCTTATCTTATCTTATCTTATCTTATCTTATTCTAAATTTGCTTAATTCTTTACAAAAGTATATATTTTGTTTAACCAGACCACAAGTAATAAAATCAATTTTTCATGCGATGTTTTTCGATATCACATGAGCTACGTCTTAGCGAATAGAAGCGCGGAGGCCATAAAAGCAGTTTTATTCAAAAACTTTCGAAGAGTTAAGAATAAACTGCCTACACCTAGCGTGACCAAGCTTCACATGATGGAGTACGTCTCTCAAGAGCGAGCTTAAGCCTTTACAAATGATACACTACTTTCATTGAGTCAGTTTTCTTTCAAAACATCCCTTAATGGAATCACCTCTACTAAAAACTGTGTGTATTTTCTTTGAATTAAATTAACGTGCTACAAAACGCATGCTTCATAAAACGTCAAAGAAATAACTCGTACGCCAGTTAATTTCTTTCCCTGAACCTTTTAGTTGTTATTTTTATCCCATTTCCAAGTACCTCAACCCATTTTTTTTTCATATATTGTTGGTCCAGCAGGATTTTTCAGTTTTAATGAAAAGCACAAATAGGGATTAATAGGGACAAGTAGCTGCTGCCGGGAACTTTTGGAAAATCCTCTCTTCATGGTCCCAGTAGTTTCGTATGTGCGTTGATGTGACAGTCAGTTTCTCCTTTTATGTAACGGGAGGCGCAAAAGTAATGTCATAATGTGAATATGCCTTAATTTTTGCAGATGGCGCCAAATTTCACTGTGCTTTAACATTAGTATTGTAGAAATACAGAGAATTAGTTGTCCACAAGCCACATACCGATACGCACATCAAAAACGTTGAATTATTGTGACTGCTAAATTGCTAACAAAACTAACAACGTTATAACAGCATTACTTTGCTGGATTATGGTCTATTTATGGCAAAATAACCCCATGGATTTTGCCATAAATAAACCATACGTACCATGACGTACAAAGTCTATTCGAAGTTATCTCATCTCTGTTGGTGGAAGAGCCCACGCTCCATATATTTTTGCCCATGGTTCTTTTCAATCTGTTGTTTTAAGCTGTTGATCCCCGCATTAACGCCGGCGTTCACGCGCCATTGTCTTACTATTGTGTCTCTAATTACGCACTCAAAAGGTTAAGATTTAAACTGGCCGTCCAGATAGCCAAATCTATCGGTGCTAGATTTCTTCCTTTTGGGCTTTTTGAAAACTCCCGTTTACTACAACAAACTACGAACCTTGTAAGTCTTGAAATTGATGAATTTGGAGCCAGATGTTTTGCGAGCAACAATTTAAACTGCCGTAAAACGAGAATTGTGCATCAACTTGGGAGGTGGCCATTTGCGCGCTATAATTTTTTCCAATTAATATCATCAATTTCACACTTTCAAGTAAACTTTTCATTAAAACAAAATCTTTTTTTTTATTTCTAACTAAATGGAAGTCAATTCGAATTATAAAATTACTTTTGCGCCACCCTGTATACAGATGCATGAAACAAATGTTTGTTATCTAACCAGTTTATCAATAAATATACAAAAATTGAATACTTATTAACAGCGAAAATAATATAAAAATTGGTAGAAAAACAAACTAGATATAACAATTTTAAATAAATCATGTTTTTGTCTCTCGTCAAAACGCCGTTTTCTATGGTGGCCTTATGGGCGTGCAGACATCAAAGACCACGTCGGACTTCTCTTTCTTATTAGCAGCTTTGAAGTTTTATAAGATCGCTATTGATGAGATATTAAAAAAAAAAAAACATATTTGTTTAATAGAGATAAAAAATATTTAATTAAGGAAATTAAAAAAATGCGTACAGTTTCCCTATTGTGACGAAAGCCAGTTTCACAGCTCGTGTCAGGTCCATGTTGGTATTGAAAGTATTCGTCTTAGTGCCATGGCTTAACCCAGAAGTGCTTGAGTGTACAACACTAACACACGTCGTAGGGACAAACTAAAACATGTTATTTTGCTCGAATAGTTACTTAAGTCGCCACCAAAGCAGACTGTGTCAAAGGACTTTCGAAACTGTAGGTAAACTAAAAACAACTTTGTACCTTTAAATTTTTATTCTGTATTCTTGTACCTATTTTAGTTTTCATTTCTATACTGCTCGCAAATTCGCTACCCAATCAAAGCGATTTCTGTTATCGAAACGTTTCCTGCGCCATAGCTTAACACAAACCATAACACGATATCATAGAGTGCTTTCCCTCCACTCGAACTTGTCTCAAGGTTGTGCCAAACTTCCCCTGTAGGTATAAGTGTCGGAACCGCGCTAAAATGTCGACACCCCATTAAAGTCGACCACGACACCCACTCGGTCAAATGCGCGTAGCTTTATCATATTGTCACCTTGCCGACTATAATTAAACTAATAAGGAAAGTTGAAACTGTGACTGCAGAGCATTTTGTAACACAATGCAATTATAAAACGAATCAATATTTGGCCCACGAAAATACTTACATGGGAATAACCCTGTAAATGCGATACCCCACAAAATCAATAATCATAAACATCCAAACATATTAAAAACAATATCGCGTAACATAACACCCCTCAAGTCATAATAACCCTCAAACACTGTTACCGAAAAAACCAACACGAAGCGTAAAGCGCAACCCAACAAATCTAGTCGCCAATCGATTCTGTGAGCAATTTAAAATCCACTTAAAGACAACCGCAGACTGCTAATCGAAAACTTCGTCGGCTCCAGTGGGAACCTCTAATTGCTTGTATTAAAATAACTGACTTATGTCAAACATATCTGGGGCGCGGCGAACGTCGCTGCCTGGCACAAAGCTTCACATGTTAATAATCATTATGATCGCATCAAGTGTACGATAGCCCGGTCTTTCACTCACCCCCGGTGCGCTGCGAATAGTGTTGTAATTGTAGCTAAGCAAGAATATCGATGATTTGAAAATCGTGTTGCGAGCGAGCGATTGGCGGCGGTGTTATTGGTGTGCAACTATGGAAACGCACGGTACAATGCAAGAATTTTAAAACTTATAATTTTAACGCGATCAATCCTAAATATAACAGAACAACATTTAAAAAAGAAAGAAACAAAAGCACTGGAATATTACAAATCAAAAACTGATTGTAAAAAATACCCGCTAAGCTATCCTAAAGAAAAGATCTTTCAGATCTAGGCAACCCACTTACCTATCACTGAACCTAAAAATACTGCCAAAATCACACAAGCTACCGATCAGGCAGATCTCAAAATGGTCATATAACACATATTCATATAAAACGAAAATGACGAACTAGGCCTGTTTCGCATTTCCTTAGACTGCACTAGTCAGGCCCCTTGGTCCGGGAGGGGGTGAGCCAATGTTTAGCAGTTACCGCCACATTACCGCTGTTTTGTGAGCTAACCGACATGCGCTCTGTAACGTGTCAATAAAACAACCAACCTGCGATTGTACGGATACCGGTGGTTACTAGTTTCAGACTGTATCCTTTACATGGTTTTCTGGTTTTCATAGAATTCATGGTTATTATTATTTTAAACAACTAAGACTCATAAAGAAAGAGAAAGGCTAGACGTTTGCCCAGCCGTGGGACACAAACTAAGCAACGAAAAAAGTAATAGAGAAGTGTGGAAGAAAACGATACATCGTGGAGACCTTAAATAAATTTGAAAAACGATAATGATGTTGAGTGGTAGAGACATTTTCCGAAGTATCTAAATCAACAAAAAATCAACGTATTTTTTTACTATAAGATAGTGTAAATCTTATTCTAAATCCCCTCTCAATGTACCTATCCTATATGTATTAACTGTAGCGTGTACCATTCCCCTCGAGTGCCGATTGTACACACGGGTGTACGAAATTTATTCGGCCGAAAATTTTGATCTGTATATCAACGTTTTTCCTGAAAAAACCTGTTTTTTTTTTAGTGATTTTACGTAAAATCGCGCAATTACGTAATAATGCCCCCCGTCGCGCGAGAGGTTAACATACCTATAACAGATTGTTACTTGAATGCTTCATTTACACCATTCTATTAGTCTATTCGAGAGAATGTTGAAAAATAGACTGTGTTTGTGACTTTGTGACACTGCACTGACATCTACATATTCTAAATACATGTTTGGGCCCACCATGATCTGATTCTAAATTGCTGAACATCATTGTGAAGTGTCCAAGTCAACTGAATATTGTACTAAATCAGAAGCTAGATTTCACATTTTAATGTGATATATTCTATGGCCCAAGTCTGTTTCCAAGTATACCTACTATGTGAAATATGAGGTAGTTGATTCAATTCCAAATGATGAACGGATTGGAATTCTTCTCCTTTAATCAGTACCGTATTGTTTGCAAGAGCTTTGGATTGCCTAAAAATCCTTATTTTACCAACTCACGGATTTTTTCCGATTTACTGAAAAAACATTAGAAACGCCCATTCTTAATGGATCCCTGCACCTTTTTTCTAAAGAAACTATCTTGCGCATACTGCTTTCGGCATTACCAATTTAGAGGTATAGGCTAGGTCGCTAAATCTTGGATCTTCTTGAATTTTATTAAAACTTCGCCCTGTTTACCGTGTACATAAGTAATAATAAAAAGGGGATCTTAAGAGTGTCCTTTTTCACTCGCCTATCGTCAACATTAAGCATGGTTTAAAAGCTTGTTGCTTAGATAAAGCAACAAGCTTTACGCATTCCAACGCGATGTTTGATGAAAAGGCAATGCAAAAACGCCTGAAAACTCTGTTGGCATTTGGTAATTCCGTGATTTACTCGAATATTTCACAAAACTTGTTCCAGGGAATACGTGTTTTTTTTTTACTATTAATAGTTTTCAGAAAAATGGTCATCATTCAGAATCTTGATTAAATGTGCAAGGCTTTCTATTGATGTACTTTTTATATATTTTTAATATATGAGTACATTATGGAGGTCCAAAGTTCACGTTTAATAGCAGATTTTCAGAGGTCTTTACTAGATTAGTTTTACACAAATTTATGTTTTGATTTCTATAGAAGCCTAGATAATATCCATAAGATAGCTGTGTATCCAAAATATCTAGATAAAGATGTGTAATAACATCATAATCACTTAAGAGCGGTTGTATGAAAATGTACCTCAAAAAGGACGCTCTTAACAGTTAACCTTTGGGTTAAAAAAGACACTATTGGAATGAAAACATTGTTTTTTTTCGATACCTCAAAAGGAAAAAACGGAACCCTTATAGGATCACTTTGTTGTCCGTCTATCTGTCTGTCTGTCAAGACCCTTTATCTCGGGAACGCGTGGAGGTATCGAGATGAAATTAAAACAATATACTCAGGTTTGCGGTCCCTTTAATCTGTGAAAAATCAAATTTATTTGTTGATAAAATAAAAAGATACGGCCGTTTATGTCGCAAAAAACGCATATTTCTACACTCAATGGAATCAAAATTATTCCCTTTGATCTAGAATCTTGAAATTTGGCATGAAGCAAGGTCTTATAGCACAAGTATAGGAAAAAATATGAAAACTGTAAATTTGTGGTAACGTCACAAAAAAAAAAACTCTTTTTTTCGATTCGGAAAAATCTTCGTAACTCAATTCGGGAATTGAACTGTTTTCATAGGTAAGTTTGAACGGAACCCTCAGTGCGCGAGTCTGACTCGCTCTTGCCCAGTTTTGTTTTAATATGTAAAATAGAAAAGAAGAAATGCATATAAAACAATTCATAAAAATAACAGCAATTTACATGTAAAAAGGTATTTTAAGCTGTTGATCCCCGCACGAACGCCGGCTCTCGGGCGCCATTGTCTTACTATTGTGTCTCTAATTACACTACTCAACGAGTTAAATACAAAAGCTACCAAACTGATTCATTTAAACATTCGAATCAGGCATTAAAAGGTGAATATTAAAAAGCCTAATTTAATTAATGAGTAAACAGTGTATAATATGGTGGATGGTCAGCGGAGGTTGCGAGCGCTCGCCAACATATCGACACCTTTTAAAATGGAAAACGGCGTAATTTCCGCTCCGACTCGATACTCACATCTCGATTATTTCCCAACCGATTATCCGAGTCGATGCCGAATAAAACTCGATTTGGCGATATTTTGTTACTAAGTTATTGGAACCGTGATTCATGGGCAGATTCGATTCTTTATTGGCATTATTGATTGAATAGTTTAAATAAGAGTTTTAAGTGTTTTGTTTTTGTGGTAGATATTGTCATTTTAAGAAATAAGAAAAAGAAGTAAAAGCAAAATGAAACTGAGGCGTGATTCGTAAACAAGACTTTCTAAATTACAACCAGCACGCACAGACTACAGAAAAATCCGTGTATGTATTAAGGATCTAAACTATATAATAAATTACCAAAAGAACCGCAAAGAATCAAATCCAACAATAATTTGAAAAATTTAGCATAGCATAATAGCATAGCATAATCAGCCTTCTAATGTTCCCACTGCTGGGACTCAGGCCTCCTCTCTCTAGTAGAGGGAATGGGCCGTAATCCACCACGCGGGCCCAGTGCGGGTTGGTAAAACTCACATTCCCTTGTGTCACGCCATATCCAGTTACGCTCGTCTGTCTGCTTATCTGTGTCTATACGAAAACTAGATTACTATCTTGACTCTTGACAGTTGTACCCGTGTAGGTATCGAAAAAACTTTCGTTTACATTTTTAATCTACCCTCAAAAAATATTATAATTGATGACTAATTTTTGTAATACGTCAAACCAATTTTTGATAATATGTCTAGTTTATTTATTATTCTTATGCAAGTTACTAATGTATTCATATGAGAATAAAGTTATATCAAACCCGCTGAAAATAAATACATAAAGTTTTATTGGAGAAAATATAATAAAGGTAAGGTAAATATTTAATATGTATGTGTGTCTTTGTTTATTTTGTAAATAAATTATTTTCGGGTAAAACTGCAGTGGTTATTAATAAATAACTGTGGTCATTAATTAGTTAACCTTAAATTACTGTTAAAGTTAAGTTAAGTATCTATTAAGTTTTTGTTTACTTTTATATTTACACCAAGTGCAACCCCATTTTGTGTCCAGGCAATTTCTATCCATTCTGGGTTGCCTGGAAGAAATCGCCGAGTGCGATAAGGCCGCCAATTGTATGTTTTTTTGTATTAAAATATCAGTTTCTAAATTTGTAATCTTGGTATGCAATAAAGTATATATAAATAAATAAATAAATAAAGTTGTGCAAATTAAGCTTATTAATTGACAACAAAATGAGGATCTACTGTAAATTTAAAAGCCTTTTTGAGGATAACATTTGCAGTTTGCGTTCAAATTTCGGTAAATAATAAATTATACAATGTAACCCGCCAGTCTACATCTTGACCAAACCACAAAATATTAGGTGTCTATCTGGCAGAATCTTGATGCTCCGAAATTTATTTGCCATTTACACTTAGCATAATCTTCTTTAATCGATAAGTTATAATAATTATTTAACGTTTCTTGTTTGGCTGAATGTTTATGTTTCCGAATGGCATACTTTTAAGATGGCAGAATTTCATTTGGCATAATTACCTTTGCCATAGTTAAAACTTCGCATAATTTCCTTTAGCTTAACGTTTATTTAGAGTGATGATTAATTATTTGGTTTTATATTTGAAAATTTAAGGTAGCACCGGTGCAGAAAAGTTGAAAGAAAGTCGGATGCCATGGTACGGTCATATCCTTAGATGAAATGATGAACGCCCAGTCAAAAAGGCCCTAAGTATCCCCGACCGACCACGAGGAAGAGGACGACCACCCGCCACCTGGTGGTCAAATATGTAAAAAGAAATCCAGCAAGCGAGTCTGAGTGCACAGACAAGGCAGAACACAGCTCTCTGGCGCAAACGTACAAGGAGACCCGACCGCAGCTAAACTGGAAAGAGGGTTGGACAAAGAAGAAGAGAGGAAATGTATGCCTAAAGATGATTCTGACTAACAAAATTATGAGTTTTGAATGTATGTTATATGAGTGAAATTTATGCTATCCGCTGTTATGCAAAGCCATATTATGGCATAAAAAGTTCTGCTATAAAAGGTAGACCCAAAATATTAGATCAGGATAAAAAAGAATATTCTATCAAAAACCTAAATTTGGAAATCGAAATCCAAGTAATTCTACTATAGTTATACCATCCAAGTTCAGATAGGCGAAAGTTCACGATGACTCTTAAGCCCGTCAAAACCATAACTCCTTCATAATTAATTCGTATCCTATACAAATATTCAGCTCTGTCACTATTGCAAATGTCGTATATTGATTCATGACTAACATTCTGAAGGCATATATAATATATTGTTCATTGCATTCTAATACGTAGTGGTAGCTCAAACAGAAGTTCAGTTAGGTAACCTTCTAACTAGGTCATAATTTTTATAGTTTATTGCGTGTCTGTATACATTTATCATGGATTAAATCCGAATTTAAAAATACTATAACCACAGTAATATTTTGAAAAATGGCGCCTAGCTACAGTACCTCATTGTTGGTAGAACTAGGTACAACTTTAAAAGATAGACAAATACTCGTAATAGCCTTATTAGCACCAGAAATAGAATTTTAGAAAAAAATTAACCAAGACAGAATCAAACATTTTTGAGAATTAACCATTTAGCTGATCTATCATAGCGGAAACATAACAAGAAAAAATGTTAGTAATTGTAGGTACATCAGCCTTATTTCTCCTTTACAAACATGTGAAACTGATAAGTAGGAAAACAAATGCCACACACCAGTTCACTCACTGTTCCAACTTCACTGTTCACATCGAGATGTGCATTGTTTGTGCAACAAAGAGCATGTATTTAATTATTTTACCTCACAATACTTTGTATGCTAATGGAGTGCGTTAGATTAATATTTATATCGAGGGCCTTTCTGCCTATGACGGCCTTTCATATAGAGTAGGACAATATGAGAGGGAGCGACGGAAAACTAATTGCGAACTGGGATATGAGAGAGGGAAGAAAGCTGCGGTTTGGAATAGTTAAATTGACTTTTATTAAAAAATATTAAGCTCTTATCTTTAAGTAGATAATAATTATACACAGAAAAACTTATATTACGATATTAGAATGTTAGGAACTGTGGTGTTATCGGATATACCATCTAATGTTTATAACAGGTGATACTTTTAATCATCGTATCTGACTAAAAAATTAACATAGACAATTTTAGACAGACGGGAGCACTCCCCGATACTTGTGTCTATATAGTCATCTCGATGGTCTCATAATTCGTCCCGTTCACAGATCGTTTCAAATAGTAACATCTATCTATATTATTCTATATATAAAAGGAGAACTCACTGACTGAAACTAGGAACGTGAAATTTTGCACAAGGTACAAGAAAGGGAAAAGGGGGGAATTTCGTTTTTATGCAAAATCTCATTCCATGTACCAATATACTTGAAAGTTTGCAAAAAAAGTAGTTTCGGAACTACCCCCAATAGAACAATTTAAAATTTGTATGAAGGATTCTTATTTCTTGGGTTAATAAACTTGAAACTAGGCATAAATTCTAATTAAAATTAATCTTCCTTTTTTAAATTTAAATTAAAACTTCCTGAGTGAATGGTCTCTTCGAGTTGTTGTCGATGGATGCTCATCAGAGCCCATGACGACTAATGCCGGAGTTCCTCAGGGGTGTGTTCTCTCTGCAACTCTCTTCCTGCTGCATATCAACGATCTACTGATGCCCGGTATCTATGGGTAAGCAGATGATAGCACAGTTGTAGAGAGATACCGGCCAGGTGCTCGAGCTAGTAAGGAGCTAATCCGGTCCGAAAGAGAGGCTATGGTAGAGCGTACGAATGTCTCACTTCAGGCAGTCTCCAAGAGGGGTGAAGAAAAACTGGTGGGATTCAACGCCACCAAAACACAAGCGTGTCTGTTCACCGCTAAAAGGAGCCCGTTCACCTTGGCTCCTGCTTTTCAGAATGTATCCCTGGAGTACACCGACCGCCTTCAGCTCTTGGGAGTTGAAATTTCCTCAGACCTTAACTTTGGGCGGTTCATTGAGTCCAAAGCCAAGGTAGCTGCTAGGAAACTCGGCGTACTTGCAAAGGTCCGGCGGAGGAATTGCATGACTTGATTCCACCATCTCATTTCTACCATCGGACAAGCCGACGAACGGCGAGTATCCACTCTACTACGGTCCGGACCAAGCGTTTCGCCTCGTCGTTTATACCGCGTACATCAAGGGACTGGAATAATTTGCCTGCTGCGGTTTTCCCGTCCGATTATAATTTGGGTCTCTTCAAGGCTAGAGTAAATAGGCTCTCAATAAATTAGTGCGCCTCACCATCAACGATTGCATTACTACTTACCATCAGGTGGGATCGCAGTCAAGCACTAGTTAAACCAATTTAAAAAAAAAAAAATTCATCCTGAAAATCTTGTTTCATACTTTTTCAGCGTCGTCTTTTTTTGTCGTAGTCGGGTTATAGTTTTTTATCAGAATCAGAATCAGAATCAGAATTATTTATTTGCGAGCAATGTAGGTACAATTATAAGATGGTACAGAGTTGGGTGTTTCCGTTACATTCTGCCTTACGGCATGCAAAATCATTATTTTGGAAGTTACAATACATTCAATATAATCGACTTATTACTACCTTGTTGTCAAAATTCGTATACATATGTCAATTGTCAAATAAATAGTCAGTTTTTAATCAATAAGTTTAACTAGAATTTATAATAAATTATTATCATTCAAAATGTCAAAAAATAAGTAAATTAAAGTACAACTATAAATCTTTATCATTCAAGAAGTCATTAACAGAATAGTAACATTTTTACTTTTTTTTATTTAAACAATTTTGGTGCCCGAGGGGTTAAATAAATAACTGTGCTTCTATACTATTTATTTTGGTTACAAGTGAAGCCGTTTCAAATGATACCAAACACGACGTATTTATCCTTTTTTTAAACACAAAACTTTTTTTCAACTAGATGGCGCCACATTGAATTTTGATGATATTTTTTTATAAGTACCAGTGAAGCCCTTTCAAATGATACCAAACACGGCGTATTTATCCCCATTTTTATTTTTTAACACATACTTTTGTCCGCTAGAGGGCGCCATATCGATTTTTGTGACACGTCACGTAGCTTATGTTCAGCGGGTAATTAAGACGTCTAACGATACCTCATATGTCAAGTTCCGATAAGTAGATTAGGAGCTATGAGGGAACAGATGAACATACTCACATACATACATACATACATACATACATAGCCTGTCAAAATCACCCTCCTTTGGCTTTGCCGTAGTCGGGTAAAAAGTAAAACTATTTTTGCCATCGACCCGCAAAAGAGATGACTTTATATGATACTCTTCAATAGACATGTCCGCTCCGTATGTACCTACCATTTTCTACACCAAGTTCTGAACACCCTTAATATCCTATGACCTTATGAGAGCCTCTTCAGGTCGAGGCTATTGGAAAAGTTTAACTATTGACTGTGACAATTAACGCCATCTTTAGATTCTTTGCTAAATTCAGCACAAGCTATTATTCTGTCATCTACGTAGCCTTTTCCTTACTATGGCGGGTTTGACTTCCATTCTAACTGGATGTAGTTAATTTTGACTGGCCTGACAAATTGTTTCTCCTTCAAGTGACTTGAGCTCGGTCTTGGTTAAAGGACATCATAGACAACCTGCTCAACAAGGAGTTTTACAGAAAAACCATCTAATGGATGAGCAGTATTACATAACTAGCTATTGCCAGCAGCTTCGCTTACTTGAAAGTTGAAACTTGTCCCATAGGATCCTAAAAAGTCCCATTTTCTATTCCAGGCCTGTTGGTCTAGTGGTTAGTGGCCCTGACTGCTATGCCGGAGATCGTGGGTTCGATTCCCACCCAGGAATGTTTGTGTGATGAGCACGATCATTTGTTCTGTGTCTGGGTGTAATTTATCTATAATATGTATGTATTTAGAAATCTATAAGTATGTTTATCAGTTGTCTAGTACTCATAACACGAGTTAAAATGAAAACCAGTGCTTACCTAGCAGTAGCGATGTTACTCAGGGTGCCATATGAACTAAGCGGCTGAAGTACTTATCATGAAATTATACAATCGCGTCTTATCGCTTTCTTGATCTTCTTGCTTTAGTTTTACCTACCTTTAATCATAAACATAATTTAATTACCCTAAAGAAATTTTAATATGCGCATTAAAATAAGAATAGGTTAGCATACTTACTAATTTGTTAACGAAAATTTCTTCTACATATAAAATATTTTTGCGATTCCGACTCGCTCTTGATCATTTTTTATTTTTTATCATTGTTACGAAAAGCTCTAGTTTGTTTTTAATGTTTTTAGATTTAGTGAACACAGAAGCTTTGTATGAAATTTTATAAATCATGTTTCGTTTAATTTATATTTCGATACAAAAAGAAAGCTGTAACTTCGTACTTTCATTAAGGGATTTACGGAACAAAATAAAACTGAAAAAATCGAGTTCTGCATCACCGGGAGGCATCCCGCACCCATGCATAGATATACTTTTTCATTGGGCACTGGGTGCAGGATATTAATGAATTTCCTCGCCAGCGCGGCAGGTGATCAGTTTGGTAATGCGATTAGTTGTCTCCTCCGGTGCGCCCGTGGGCATTGTTTATTGAAGCGCGACATACCTACCGCATAATATATCGCAGCACTCATTACGAACGGTAACAATCGGAATAATTAGTAATGTGGGTACGTAAGGTGAGGTACCCAGCTAGATAATTGTAAAGCCATTGTTGCTCTGCTGCTGTTAATAATTACGCATGCAGTTTATTCATTTATAAGACCACCTTCAGAATTTGTTTTGTATTGCTGAACATTCAAAATGCAAGCTTCATACTACAACAGAAAGTTCAAACAAAATTATTAAAAGCTTTCGACATTCGTTTGGCACTTATTGGCAATGAAACTGGGATCACTTGATTGATTTGTACATTGTACTCTCGCTGTCATCCGTCAACAGTAATTGCCTCTAATGGGAACAGTAATACATGCATCAGGACAACGACTCGACCATGTCATACTATTTCAACATTTACTTTTAAACATATAGGTGTACTAGCTTCTACCAGCGGCTTCGCTCGCGGGAAAGTAGAAAATGATCCCAAGGGAACATACTCCCGGGCTAAATAGTACTGCAGTATATAGCCTACCCGTGTGCCAAATGATCCCAAGGGAAAATACTCCCGGGCTAAATACTATCCTACGTACTGCAGTATATAGCCTACCCGTGTGCCAAATGATCCCAAGGGAAAATACTCCCGGGCTAAATACTATCCTACGTACTGCAGTATATAGCCTACCCGTGCGCCAAATGATCCCAAGGGAAAATACTCCCGGGCTAAATACTATCCTACGTACTGCAGTATATACCCTACCCGTGTGCCAAATTTAATTTAAATCCGTTCAGACATTCGCACTTAGAGGACAAACACACATAAATATGTTTTGGAAATTTCGCCTTTATAATAGGTAGGTTGATCTTCCTTGGTGCGAGGTGAATATGTAAAATATTTGTGGGAATATGTGTCACTGTACTTACAAAGAATCATAGTGTGGGGCACACTTGGATTTCCAAAAAAAGCAATAAAGTCGAAGAGTTAATTCATACGCTACCGGCCATAAGGAAGCTAACAGAGCCTGACCGAAAAATATATCAAATTCGAGGTCGATTCCTACACTACATCGCGGTAGGGTTTCAGGCGTTATGTCGCATTGTTAGCTGGTAAGTGACCAATTAAACCACTGCTGTATGTACGTATGTATATGTGCATTTTCGTATACGGTTTTTATAGCCCTCCCATGAAGCTAACCCAACCGTATGAAGATATAAATCAACTTCATATTGTGATTTAGCAAGACTGCAAGTCGCGTTACTGCAGTACACTGTATTTACATAAGAACAATATTTTTGTGTGTATATTTATAGTGGCAGTAATTCAATATTTTCGTACCAATACGGCTAATAGGCCGGCTCGTATTGCCTCGGGTATTAATTCATAAGTCATAACCTCCTTTGGTTTTTGTATTTATTATGTTTCCTGTGCGCTTGTTTTGCAAAGTTACTTAAAAATAGTTCTCGTTGAACGAACGAGGTAAAGGTCACAATATCGAACTGGGAACTGTGATATCTAGATCTGATTGTAAGAGTTTTGTTAGTTTCCAACTTCGCTAGAAATCTAACTATATCCCGTAACTTAACAGTTACTCTGAAAAAGTAAGTCCTTATTTGTTAATTGTTCATGAATATTGATGTCCCAAGACTCCTATAGCTATAGCTTCTGTAAAGCATATCAGTGAGTTAAGACACATACCTACCTATATACTACATACCTACATGCCTATATCCGTTAATTTTTTCCAATAATAAAATTAATGGCTGGCTCGGGCCACCTGTATTCAGTACAATTTAATTATACGTCATTGTATTTTGTAATAATTATGAACGGAACATAATTGAGATGTACACTACTAACTTGTAATTGCTTTATTTATTTTAATTGTCCTTACCTTAGTTTTTAAATTCGGAAGGGGAAGAATGAATAACGTTTTTATTTTTTGGAAATAAAAAGTTTTGACCGTTATTTACTGCTTTGGGGTTGTTTTAATAAGTTGTCATCGCGTGAGGTTGTGTCTAAGGCTGAGCGCACACTTGAGACAAGACAGTCTTTAGACCGACTTGTCTAACATAGACAAGTATATCTCAAAACTAAAACGAAACTGTTTTGTCTACGACACGGCGCACACCTTATACGAAACTGTTTTGTCTAGGAATGAAAATCTACCATTGAGGTTTCGATACTTTTACTCGATACGGTATCGGTCATCACGTATCGATACTTACTAGTATCAATTGAAAAGTATCGACATACAGAACATTCAAGTACTAAACATAGAATTCGAGTATTGGACTCAAACCGCGGAATTAAGCTGTTGATCCCCCCGCATTAACGCCGGCGTTCACGCGCCATTGTCTTACTATTGTGTCTCTAATTACGCACTCAAAAGGTTAAGTCAAGATTCGAATACACAAACCGACTCGAGTCAACTCGATCCACCAAAACAGTGACTCGGCACATCACTAAGTATAAGTACTTCCATATATCGATATTTTCACCCGATATATTTTGATCCAAAAATTTTATCGACACAAAATATTCAATATCGAAAATAGCATCAAAAACTATTATTTTTTTTCAAAATTTATTTATTAGCAATATATTTAACGGAATTCAAAGAAAAAAATAACTGTATTGTCTATGACTAGTCTGTTTTTAATTTCGTTACCTACCGGGAGAAATGCTAGTTTGACTGAAATAATAAATTAGTCTTCAAAATATTAGAATATTGTAATTTAGTTTAAGATTCTCGTAAATTAAAATAATGTACATTTTGCATAAAAATTACTATTACCTATTATTGAGCTAGACTAAACTAAATAAATTGTCTATTATTTTAAACCGGAAATCTCGGAAAGTTTGACCGAAATATCGATATCTTTTCCCAGATATACCGAGGCCGATTAATATTTTTATAAATACCGATAAATATAAAAATCGTCATTTTTCATTACTGCAGACACACTACTAGAGAGGAGGTTCATCGCTAGACTGTTTTGTCTTCGATGTGCGCGCCTGCATACATACAAAAGGGAAGCTGACTGTCGTTAGACAGTCTTGTCGCTGTGCAGTTTTTGTTGTTGTTAGACAATTTTGTCTATAGATGAGACGTCTTGTCTCAAGTGTGCGCGTCTTCATATGTTTTGTAAAGCAATAGTCTATCTTAAGACTGTCTTGTCTCAAGTTTGCGGTCAGCCTAACAAGGATGTCAGAGTATTGCTAGCAGGTGCGTAAAGCCAGAACAAATTTGTTGCGTTGTATGATACGCAACAACTTGGTTCGCACGTGTGTACCACTAACGAGCATCGAACACTCTGTTCGTCAAACATGTTTGCGGCGATCCTATTAGTATGTTCTGTATCGACGGTGTTCTTCATGAATCAATGCGAACAACAAAAAACTTATCGCTACTTCACAATCGACCACTTCCAACGATGCTGCCATGGCTATTAAGAGAGTTCACGACTGTTGTGCGCGAACTCGATTCGAACTATGTTCGCGTTCGTGTTCCATACAAACAAACCAAGTGTTCAAGTTTGATGTTTGTGTTCGCTATGTTCGTGTTCGTACGTACGTGCGTACACGGCTTAAAGCGTTGGGTATTGCCGTCGAGCGACTTCTGCCGGAGTTACCTCTGTGCTGCCTAGTGGCATCGCATTTCGTTTGACTTCTACTATAAAGTGACGTAATAAGCCGATGACGGCTGACAATCTTTCTATACTTCCCCATCATATTGATAAAGCAATTATATATTTTATTTTGACTTATAAAAACAGCCTGTTATCGTCGTTTTGCTGGGCATATGAAAACAAATGAGATGGTCAGTGGATAACCACCCCAGCTTGTTAGTAATGATACGGTTAATTCCAGGTTCCTCTTGATGTTTTTAATAGCTCTAGTATTAAATTGTGATTGGGCAAATGTTTGACTGAAAGCCGCTCCAAAACCAGTCCGGAAGTTTTAGAGGAAAAGCGAATTTATTTTGTTGTTAGTATTGCATAAAAACTTTTTACAAAAAAATAAAATAAAAAAATAACCGACTTCACTAAAAAAACACTAAAAGGATCAAAATGACTTTAATTTGTTGTGTTAAATACAAACAATACCGAGAAACACCGAATTCCGAAATTAAAGTTATTTTGATCCTTTTAGTGTTTTTTTTGTGAAGTCGGTTATTTTTTTTTTTTTGTAAAATGTTTTTTTATTTCACACTTTTTAGTTGCGATACACTATAACCAGAGTGCCTATTTCTCATGACAGTTCGAATTAACCCAAACACTGCTAGGTGACATTGTTTTATTATGAAGTTCCTGTATCTACCTTTCACCTTCCGGCTCCATCATCAAATCAGTTCGATAGTACCTTATAGCCAATATGCATCTCATGACAATTCTAATAAGCCCAATCACGAACCGCTTAACTATCTTCATTTTTTTTTATTCTCGATTTTCATTGTGATATCTATGTGAGTATGAAGTTCCGTTGACCATTTCTGATCTTCGTCATCAAATGTTACTTTTTTACTGTAAAGCCTAAGTTCTCGATGAAAATACCAAAATCACCATATGGTTGCCTATAATATTAGAGAAGTTCCCTCGATTCCTCATGGATCCCATCATCAAAACTGGATTCTGAATAAAATAGGACCAATCGGAAAGCATATCCTCTAAGAGTAAAAAAAATAATTTTCAAATCGGTTCATAAACGAGGGAGTTCTGAGGTAACACACATAAAAAAAAAACATACAACCGAATTGATAACCTCCTCCTTTTTTTGAAGTCGGTTAAAAATAACTTCCCTTGATACATGAAGTTTTTCAACCTGAAGCATTTTGCTGGTTCCTAAAGCTCCAGTTTTGGGGAAATAAATGATTATGTTCATTGCGGAAAAATTGCATTTTGTTTCCGTCATGTTTTTAACGACACTCGGTATGTTTTAAAATCTAGCAATAATTATATTAAAACCGTAGGTATACAAATCCGACTTCACAAAGGAAATTATATAATTTAATGATCTCAGACGTCAAAAACACGAAGAAAAATGTTCCAAGTGCCCTCGAAACATAACAATACGCTCTCAATTATATTGTGCCAAATTTAATATTCATAATAAATCGCGTATAGTTTCTATATTTGTACCAACATGCCCACGACATGCGACCTCCGCGTCTCAAATATAAATAACTGCTGTGTGTGTGTGTGTGCGAGATTTGTGTGTGTTTACAGCACACGAATTACATTTCACAAGCAAGCGAAACAATACGAGCTGTTTGTACTCGCAACTCAGTGAGCCCCGAGCGATCCCAAGCGATGTTCTGTTTTGGAGTCAATAAACAGAAGCCCATCAATCCGATCTAGAAGCGTACACTTGTGGCGCAAAAATATTCTGTATCGCGAGACCCTTTTTTAAAACACATGAAAGCGCCTTTCAAATGTCACATGAAGCTACAGCATCTCGACGCTCCCCTGAACTTATTAACCATGAAAATTCCATTTACATCTGAAACGCTGAAATATATTTCCAATTCATCAAAACAGAACTCTTCATGCATAAGAAATATAGGGACTATCAAAACATGTTTTCAAGAAATCCGTTATGCGCATGTGTGATGTTTGTATTACAATTTTAAATGAAACCAATAAATCTCAATAAGTAATGTACGGCACTGCGACATGCAACTTTCATTCAATATCAAATAACTTGGTGTTCAATAAATCGCGTGGCGTAGCTTCTAGTGTACCGCGGAATTAAACATTAAATGCATGAAATATGCTCTGATTTGAAACAATGGTAAAATATACATATAATAACATCAATGAATAACAATGGAGTATAAATTATCATTTAAACTGTTGTATATTTTATAAAATATAGCCCTTGTGTTTTGTTTAAACAAATATACAGACATACTATAATTTGTTCGAGTGTATGTTAATCGCGAAAAGTAGAGGTACTACATATTATAGAGGTCTGTTGATATCTGTTCGAAGGGGTCAGGGTCAAGGCCCTAGCGTGCCTTCACGCTTGGCGAAGTAGGCACTAGTCATGATCGATTATCCTCTTAAAAGCTAGGTCCATCTTTTCTCCGGCAAGTGTTATAGAAGTGGATTAAAGCATTATACCAAAAGCCTCTTGTGCACTTTTCCTACGCCTAGCAATGTCCCCTTTGAAGTTGGACCGTGCACAGGCGGTAGTGGCTTAGAAGATTTGAAGGGGATGTCAACGAGTTGATACTGATGACACTAATGACAGTTTTTATGTGTAACTTTCTGATAATCCGACGGATTTTAATAGGTAAATACGACTTTGCTAATGCTTCGGACAGAAAGGTAGCAGTGTTAAATTTACTCATTTAAAATTAAAGGAATTTCCTTCTTTGGCAGAGAAAAATACAGAACTTAGTATCCATTGCCTTTGAGTTAATAAACTTCTACCCGATGACTCTAGCTGTGCACTTGCTTCACTTTAACACTTATATATGAATAACTAAAGTTGAATTTGCTAGAAAGTGCGAACCCAGGTGCCAATTTCGAAAGCACATATGTCAGTGCCCTTTTCACTGCTGCATGAGTACTTAACAACAATAAACATTAACATAATTGTAATGAATTTTCCGATATCTTGTGGCAAATAAAATCATTTGACGTCAACATCCAGTGCCGACAGCGATCAGGTCCCGAAAAGGTCATAAAACCGTCAATTGTCAGGGCCGGCATGGCAGTGGCGTGAGCAGCAGTGGGCGGTGCTCGGGGCCCCGGGCCGGCGTGGCGGCGGCCCGGCGGCCCGACCACGGCGCGACCACACGACTACCGTGGCCCGGCCGCACGACTCACTTGTAAGATGATTTTTTCGTGATCCGACGTTCATTGTTCAGTAGCTGTTACGATTCGATTGAAATTGTTTACAGCGCCCACTGCGGTGGCCCGATATACTCATCCTTGTATAGCTACTAAACTTTGTGTCGTGATTTTTATAGTCACACGTTTTTTGGGTCTCGTGAGGCGTGAATATGTGGATGTTGTACGAGTCATGTCGCGTTGTTCGCTGTGCGGATTCGTGAGCTGGCTCTGTGATTTAACACCGTGATTAGAATACGTGTTGAAAACCGGTAAATGCTCGATAAAGTTAATGTACCTACTTCATATTTGGCATCCACAACTTTTCAACAGCAAACAATACACACATTTGCAAATAAATTACCATGCAGGAAAACGGGCAGATCGAAATGGTAAATAGCGATATGTAACAAACAAGCAAAGTGGTTGATGCAACGACAAATACTTACTCTTATAATAGACGTGCATTCTATTCAAAAGGTATTTCAAAGAATTTTCCACAATACACCGAGACCACTAAGTTATAAGAAAACGCCAATCGTAATGGCCCTCATACGTTATGGAAAATAGAGTACAATGGCAACAATTTGTATTTCACGAACGGAAACAATGTACAAGATATCTTCAGGTGGGTACAATCGCTCGCTAAAGTCCCCGAGCTTAGCGCTCACAAATTAATTATCACTTTTAAACTCGCACTTGAAATGATTCTGTAGCGAAAGTAATATTCACAGCGAAAGATTCTAATTGAATCTGTCGGTTGCTCTTTAGTTTCTATTATTGATTGTGAAGTTTCTTATGCTGAAAACGATTTTAGGTAATGACAACAAACTTTTTCACTCTTATCTTCGGTTTGACGGTTCGATTTATTTAAAAAGACCTGTTAACTAAGCTTAAGTAGTTATTAATTTAATCTTAATAAAATAGAGTTATTAATTAAATTATATCTTAGAAAGTATTTTGTATGTTCGTAAAAACATATCACTCTTCAAAATTAGAAGCGATTTTCATAACATAAATACGCGTAGTAATCACGAAATTGTATTACCCAAATGGAGATTAGCTAAGACCAGCAAGTCATTTTTAGTAAACAGCATACGCTTTTATAACAAGCTGCCAAAGGCGGTGACTGAACTTAGCGAGGGAAACTTCAAAACCCATATTAAGCGCGTCCTAACTAAAAAAGCGTATTACAAGGTTAAAGACTATGTCGAAGATACGCTTGTTTGGCAATGGCTGCTTCTGCACATGTGGCCCACTGGAAACTCATAATATTGTATAAATGTATCTATTAAGTTCTCCACATTTGTTGTAATATATACTTTTTTTTTCTCTTTTTCTTCTAACACATTGCTTTTGCAATATTTTTTATATTATTAGACGCCAACCACCATAAATTCGTTAGTAATTTATTTTGTTAACATGTCATTTATTGATAATTGTAATTATTTATTTTTCTTGCTTTTTTTATATAGCCTCTTTTTTTTATAATGTGAATGTGAGAACACTGTAGACTCCACGAATTCTTAGGTTACTTCCTATTACGACTCACTTTTTTTTTTAATATGATTATTTTTATTGTGCTTTTGGGTACAATATTGACTGGTCTACACTATTCTTACATAATATCTATTAATACTGTAATATGACAATATTGTAAACAACCACTTTTTTTAAAAGAGTAACCATGGAGTTTCTTGCCGGTTCTTCTCCATAGAAAACGACCAATTTGGAACCGTGCACTAGCTTCTGACGTTTTATAAGTGCCCATGTAGGCCTATGTGAAATAAAAACTTTTGACTTTGACTTTGAATTGCTTACTTATTGCTACGAACACGTGCTGTTATCGCGACATTTGAAGGTAACAAAAAACGATATTAAAAAATACATACGTTCATGTTTAATATTATACTCATCATAATCAACAATAAAGAAATGTAGACAAAAATTAATTTCATCCGAAATGTTCTGTATTTAGTCGTACACGCAATTGTCCACAACTAATTTTTTATTTCACACGATTCACAGAATTCTCGAAGCGATCACAAAAACGTTCGTGCCAATTAATTTCGCACAGCCGTCGCATTTTCACTTGAATTACAAATGCAATTCATAATACGTTAAAAATAACAACCAGAAAGAACTGGGTAAAAGTGTTGAACGACAAAAAAGTCTTTATTAGCACCATTACAATTTTTACAAGGCTTTTATTGCACTTTAGTAGGCGAGTGTACGTGCCTTCAGCGGGCCTCTCGGCCTACACTTAATGCAGTTATGCAAAACACTGCAAATATCTCGTTTGCCTCCATCAACTTACCCGGGCTGCCCTGTTTTTTTCGCGTTTTTTACATTACCTACGCAAATTACATTTTCATTATCGTGAGGGTGCATGAAATTCTTCAATTTAGTACTCTTACACTCTTTCAAATCTATCGTCTCGTTATCAAGCAAATTTTTTGTGCTTTTAATATAATGATTAAGAGGATTTCAGTTTTTATTACCAGGTTTGTTTCTTATTTAATTTTATGAAGATATCTTCTATCTTCTTTACTTATTAGCTAAGTTATTCGAAAAGATTGCGCTTTTAATGAACTAACATGACGAATTAAAGTAACATGTGACATTATTCTTTGAGTTACAAAATTATATAATATTCAACAGTTCTTTATTAAAGTACAGACTACACCGTCACTGAACTGGACCATCGAAACTTATAACAAAAGCGACCAGCATCATACATCGCTGAACCACTAGTACAGAAACACTCGGTTTCTTATACATAAAAGTAATTTTCGATCCGCCACTTATGCAAACATGCCATTGTTTCATATCTGGCAATATTTTCTACTATTTCGGACCGTTCCGCCGGCAATTTCCCGGTCGGGTGAGCTCGTTGAGACCCGACCCGGAAGACTGTGCCTCGCATCACCCGTGCTCTCATTTGAATAACATTAGTACTACAAACAATTGGAAACGCACTACTTGGAAAAACGTTATCATTTAGCTCTATCTTAAACCTAATTGACTATGAACCGTTGAAGAATTTCAATTTTTTTTTTCTGACTTTGAAATAAAATTTATTCTACTTCAAAATAATTCAGTATTGCAAGTAGTGAAAATGAAATTATACTCTATTTTTTGAAAAAGGTGAAATTTGCAATAATTTTCCCGTAAAATGTAAATCTCAATTATGAATAAATATAGTCCACTCTTTGATTTGTGATTCATGGAAGGCGTAACAGGAGAGTAGCAATACAATTGGTATTGAATCCTCCAATGTTGTGTCACTGGCATTAAAACTTTCAAAGTCGCCTCCACGGACCACGTCTTTATTTATTTGAAGTTGCAAGTAATGGACAAACACAAGTGATCGTGTACCTACTCATCTTAATATGTTCAATGAAATTCTATATATTCACAGTTTATGGTTTTCCGGCAAGTAAAACAGTCCACAGAAATGTGTTATCTAGCAAACTCACTAAACAAAAAGAATAAGCGAATGGCCTTCTAATACCTGGGAACTTCAAAATTATTTATTTTTGTAGCCACAAATCATTGAAATGGCGTCTGGCTACAGCTAGATAAGATTAAATAAGGAATAACTTACAATTGTCATCATATAGGGTTTTTTTTTTTTTTTTCGGTGCGAAAATCATCTTATGACATCCCCCGCCCTTGGGCGGGGCGGGAGATAGTGTCAGACTTTTACTGACTAAAAACCCACTCCCGTTCCCTCGTTGCCTTTCGTACCAGGGCCGAGTCTTCCTTTCAGAATCAGACCCTTGGCCCCAGTAGGCTTCGACCCTGCTAGGCCCCTACAGTTGCTGACATCTCCTTGAGGCGCGCGTGGAACAGCACGCGCCGTCGACGACTTGGGCTCGGTCCGGACGGTTACCGGACGGTCGGACGGCGAGCCACCCATTGCTCGCCGTCCGCAAGCCTGCGCCTACGATGGCCGGAAATCGGGATCGGAATCCCGGCGGCGATTGGGGCGTGAGGACCGTTGCCTCACGCGATCGGCCGCCTCCTTTGCTAGCATTACTGCTTCGCAGAAGGAGGCGACCGCCTGCCACTCCTCCTCGCTTCGGACCATGGCCTGTACCAAGGCCCGGCGCTAGAGATCGCCGCCGCCGATCGCCCCCACGAGGACACGGCGTTGCTCTGCCCAAGCGGGACACACCTCCACCGTGTCCTCCGGGTGGTCCGCACAAGGGTGACACCCGGGCGTTTCTTCCGCACGAATCCGGTGCAGGAACCTCCCGAACTTACCACGTCCGGTGAGGACCTGCGTCATGCGGTAGGTAAGGACGCCGTGTTGCCTTTCCAGCCACTCCTCAAAGAGGGAAATTACCGCCATAATTATGGCGTGCCCAGCACTGGGTTGCGATAGTCGCTGTCGCCATTCCACCATGAGACCCCGCCGGAGCTCTGTCCGCCATGCCGCAACTTGTCGTGGCAGCGGAGTTTCGCCCCGACGTTGCATCTCCACGCGCAGATCGTGCATGCGTGCAAGGCCTGTTGCCACCAGATCCCATGGTGGCTGGCCAGCAAGGAGGCTCGCCGCTTCGCGGGAAACCGTGCGGTATCCCCACACCATCCGTATGGCCATGACCCTCTGGCACGCGTTCAGCTGGGCATATCATATAGGGTTCATATAGGGTTACCTGGGTTGTAAAACCTATATATTCATTAAATATTTATTCTGGGTTCTAACGTCCATGTCCTAGCCAGTATGATCGTATCGGTCCCCAATATAATTGTGATTGCTGAATTGATTGAAAATATCGGAATTTCTTTAGAATTTTTCGCGCCTCAAGCGCGAAGGGTTGGTAAATGTATTCATTGTTGCAAGTTTTTAGCGAATGTTGAACGAAGCTATGCGACTCGGATTTTCATTAATCGCATGTGGCTATTTTAGAAATCTTTGGATTATTGTCATCTTTGTATAAGAATTTTGAGTCAAGCTAAGAAATCTTAGATCAGACTGAAGTTTAGCCCATGATAGTGACAATGTCTTGCACCCAATCTTATAAAGCGTTGCTTTTCACTCAAGGTTATAATTTCCTTAACACGACGCCCTGATTGCCGGCCGATCCTGTGGGGGGGGGGGCTTCTTACGGCTATAAATACAGCTAACAACAATACCTCGTTCAGCGTACGGAATTTCGCGTCGCTACCGGATCCATTGAAACGCACATTTTTATTACTTATTTAGTTATTGCTTGATTATTGTACGAACAAACAAATAAAGACATGTTCTTTTATTAATGTGCGGTCGAGATGTGGTCGATTGTGGTCATTTTGTGAGCTTGACTTGGCTTTGTTGGGTTTTATGGACGGTTCCACTGTATTGATTGTTGAGATTGGCTTGATTTCTTCTTATTTCAAGGCAAATAAGAATTGATGTTCTTCCAAAACTCTTCAATCTTGTTCACAGTCAAAGAGTCTCTGCAGTTTCTACAAAGGTTTCATTCATATCACACTAATATTATAAAGGCGAGACTTTATATAAGCCTAGTTTAGGCACCAGTCATTGTAGGAATGCTTACTGTATCTACTTTTACCCTAGAAACTGTAATTATTATGTATTTCGGCGAGAAAATAAATCTTATTATTGTTATTATTATATGTGTATTTGTCCATCACACTCAAACGGCCGAATACATTTCGCACACGGGTAGACCATATCCTGGAATAGAAGACACTTTTTATCACTGGAATATATTCTTTTTGGGTAATTTTATTTTCAGAAGCAAAAATAAAATTTATAATTTTTTATTTAAATTGTGCTTGCTTACAGCGACTACTGCTTACTACAATTTCACACCATTAGTAAACCTCAAAAACATCGAAGAATTTTAAAACGGCGGATCAGAATCGCCTCTCAGGAAAACTCGAATGTAAATCAAAAAGTAAATAACAAATACAATGTTGGACCTATTCTAAATTTATAAAAAAAAAATCGTTTCTCGAAAAAAATCTGCAGGGATAGTTTCTAATAGTCCTTTGTTTCCCACTGGTGAAAGGCTTAGGATTCTAAAGGAGTTATTTCACAGTAAGACATTGCTCTGAAATAAACTAAATCATACTTCATACAGAAATAGTTTTCAGGAATTTTCAAAACCACAATCGATGAAGAAAATTAATAACGCATAAAATCGATGAAAGTGTGAACCATAATCGAAAGATTGAGATAGCTGTCGTCCGGCGGCTAGCGCCGGCGCCGCATGTGTGCCTTATACTAATAATATCTACATTTTATCCAGTATAAGGCTAACATAGTGCTGACACCCTGGTTAACTGCGCAGCATTGCGCTGACATACCGGCTAACAGTGGCTTCAAAGATCGGCCCAATAGGTTTCACTAATCTGGTAGGTCTTCTAAATTGCTATGGTATTAACCAGTTGGAGGTTTTTTTGATTACTTTATTTGAGAAGTGAAAAAGTCACTGGTGAAGGGAGTGGCAAAAGAATAAATAGATGTTGCACCAACCCACCAACCTCAAAGTATATGCAGTAGAGCACATAAAAAAGATTTGAGCAGAGAAAATTGTTTATTTCGGAAGTGAATTAGATTTTCTAACAAAAGCAACCTACCAAATAACATAACATTGTTCTTCATAAACAAGCTACATCCGCACAAAGCATACAATAACAAACAACAGTCAATTACGGAACTAAACCACGAAAATCTTTAGAGACCTAGGACTGTTCTCAATTCAATTACCTACTAAAAAACATTTCTCTTTTAATAATTTTCATCAAGGTGAGCGAAAATTGAAAAAAATAAAGGCAGACATTAAAAATCCTCATTGTACTACAAAAGATTGTCAGCATCAAAAGCGGGCAAAAACTGAGGTTGAGACATAAATTAAAATTGCGATACAGCGCGCTTTGCAACGTGATATGTAGTATTTAGTGAAAGTAAAACATATGCTTGTGGGTGTAGGTGTAGGGGTGACAGGCTTTTTTTCGGAAGTGAAGACTGAGAAACATAATTCAGGTAAAGAAGCTGGTTGTCTAAGTCGTGTTTTTCAGGACGAAGCTTTTTAAAGTCTCGTCAGTATCGTAAGAAGCTTCTGCGAACAACAGTCGTTTGCTAAATGGAAATATCTTAAAATTTAAGATGACACTGTACATGTGTCTAAAACTAACTAAGTAGGTATATCGAATCAGCTATGAGCTTAGTCCGTTCTTGATCTTGAATTGGTATAATACGCCCTTCATTTCATTGGTTTTTCGTCAGTGTTCACATAGTGACTGAAAGTTTTTTTTTTACTTACACTTAATCCTACTTACACTTAAACCCGTCCTACCGCTTTTTGGCTGGCAATTTCCGCTATTCATTTCACACCATAATATGTTATAAAATACCTAAATCTTTATGAAATTTCACTTTATTATTCGATAAAACGTAATTTGATATAAGTGAGCAATTGTCATTGTAGTTTCTCGTCTCCAAAACTACCCCAGCTTCGGTTTGGCGAATATTCCAAATCGACTGCTACGACAAAGTTGGCCCATTTGCATTAATTTTAATTTATTTCTATCTAAACTATCAATTTTGTAAAAGATACAATCACAGGCACCGGCAAATAACTAATAAAACCCAAAGAGATTAAACCGATCTATCACATGCCTGACGTCAACTGTAATGCTTAAATTGCACATGATATTGACTTGAATGGGTTCATGATCCTTTCTGGAAATTTGGATGTTAACTTTGAATATTTTAATCATACTACTATTAAACCTTCTTCATTGAATTTCGTATAAAATGCAAAATATGTGGAGTGTCATCCCTGTTGTAGTCCTACTCGAGGCGCGAGGCGCCGGCAGCTGGCGTGCGGCGGGAACCTCACAAATATATAACAATAGTGGAGATGAGAGTGAGTCGCTAGATCAAAGCCCAGCCACGCCGCCGACGCGCTTTGTTTACGCCAACGCCGGCGAACCATCGACTAATCAACCAACTGATTAATTTAATTAAACATTACGAGAAAGTTCTGTTTATTTTACGTTTCCTCGGGCCCACATGCGAGTTCAAAGGAATTACGGCGGGAATGTAAACACGGGGATATTGTTGGGACGCGCGGCGAGACGTATGGTGCGTGCCGACGCCTCCGCGACACGGCCACTCCGCGGAGGTTTAATAGGAACTGTCTCCACGGCTGCTCCTTCCTCAAAATGTTTCACCTCACCACTTCTTTAAACAAATTAAGTGTTTCTTCTTCTCCGAGTCATTCAGGTAGGTAGTCTCCATGGTAGGTACAAAAAGGTCTAGATTTTATTCGGATAAAGAATACAGTGCAAACACATGTTTTCCCCCGACACTCATGGGGATTTAGTAGACTATTTCTTCAAATTTTTTCACCATTTCACTTCTGAACTCGTACATTAATACCTACACATTGAGATTATCATTTCACGTTCTGAATTCGGTTTGTGTTTCTTTGCAAACCTGCCAAAGTGACATTTTAAAATGGACGACACTAAAACGTTCCTCATTTTATTTTATAGTTCAGCGTGCTCTTACTGGTACGTAAATTATTATTATTATTACGTCGGCTGTAATAATATTAATTAATATTAATACTAAAGAAGGTCGGACGTTAAATAAATCGAAATTTCATTCGTCGACGGCCAAGCTCGACAACTAATGGCACAAATTGAACGATAACGCAATTACTAATCGTCTGTTAAGACGGGCCTGAGTTTCCGCGCCCTGTTTATAATTAATTTACTACATTAGTACAGCGTGTGCTCGTCTGTGTGTCTATTGTTTTGTTTTAATAATGTAAGCGAAACTGGCGCCTCGCGTTCCTCGTGTTATGATAAAATCATCTTATTTTATTTCTGTTTTCCTTAAGCAAATGGAGTGTAATGTGAAATCATTACTACTCGAATGCTCTCCCCTCCATGATTTGTAAATGAATATCCAACGAGAACATTGTCTCGTGTTTATAATGCGAACCCAAAGCGTTCTGTTAGTTGATATCAAAACGAAACTAATAAATTGTTTACGTGAATACGAGGACTTGAAGTGTGATGCATAAGGTCCCTCAGAAAGCAACAGGAAGAAGAAGAGGATAAAATAACAGTAGAAAACAAAATGAACAGAGTATTAACGCGCAAAAGTTTAAGCGGCAACTAATTAAAAACAAAACGAAAGAGGGCTCGACGTGCGGGTAACTAGCTTTCCGAATTATAAAACTCGTTTGTTTTTTTGCGCGCGTTTTCGCTTTCGTCCGGTTAATTAGGGTTAAGGAGGAGACTCGTGTGTCTCACTGGGTGGTTTGTTTTCACGGTCGCCTCGTGTTATAGAAATAATCCAAGATGTAATGCGTGCGGAATACTTATGTTACTGTCGGCTTATGAACGCCTGGTACATATTGAGTGCTGTCGGTGATTAGGTATTTATTTATTATTAGGCAATATCAACAATAAGTACGCTATTACATTATAATTTGTACTTTACGCCGTGAAACTTGAACACGCCATATTTTCGATGAAATCAAGAGTAGCATCAAATAATTAAAATGCATTGCTGTGCGATACTTCTAGAATGGAACTGTACGTATCCAGTCCTGGCAAGTTCTAGAAAAGTCCACCATAAAGTGCCTACCACTATTATTATTAAATAGGGTTAACAGGTAGTTGATAAGAGAATTGGTACCTTCCTTGCTTATTAATAGAGTCGAAATTCGCGTGTAGGGAGGGAGGTACATGTTTGCAATAAAAGTGATTTATGACCCGCGACGCGACTGTATTGTTCTAGAATGGCCTTGAAACGTCGGTATCTAGAATTTTCCGGGTTTCGCATATAAATACGAGCTCCCGACCGGAAGTGAGTCAGTTTGTTTGCGACTGCGAAACGAGCGATACCTAAGTGTGTGAAATATTACCGAACGACCTAAGCGATACAGAAACGGACTCTAGAACTCGTATTGATTGGTTATTTGTTGATTGGACAAATTTGTAATTGTTTATGGTGAGTAAAGTTCACT
Source organism: Mythimna impura (assembly GCA_905147345.3). Taxonomy (NCBI): domain Eukaryota; kingdom Metazoa; phylum Arthropoda; class Insecta; order Lepidoptera; family Noctuidae; genus Mythimna; species Mythimna impura. The sequence goes on from LR990339.1 coordinate 33,428,036, forward strand.
GCTAGTAAACTGTCATTTAATTACTCACGATCGTAACAGTACATTAGTAACTTACGTCTAAGCGCCTCATTACTTACAGAAAAGCACATCCTGCACTACATTATGCGCTGATAACAACATGACAACATACATAGTTTGGAAAAAAGAAAGTATAAATTACTTAAATAACTTACTGAATAGATGAAATTAAATATACTTAATATATCTAATGATTAAAATTATATTAAATTCGGGCGCAGGTTTGACGACTTCCAGCCTCCTGAACAAGCCGAATTCCGAAAAGGCTGTAGCACCGTAGCTCGTAGACCACATACATATGCTCCGGCAGGTTATACAGAAGACCGAGGATAATAACCTGCCTCTCTGCTTAGCTTTTGTGGACTACAAGTGTATGTCTGTAAGAGTGGGTCTTATAATTAACATTTTTTTATTTGATATAAACCAGTGCTTGAATGCGATCCCACCTGATGGTAAGCAGTGATGCAATCATTGATGGTGAGGCGCACTAGTTTATTAAGAGCCTATTCACTCTAGCCTTGAAGACACCTAAATTATAGTTGAACGGGAAGACCGCAGCAGGCAAATTGTTCCAGTCCTTCGATGTACGCGGTATAAACGACGAAGCGAAACGCTTAGTCCGGACCGTTGAAGTTTCAACAACGTAAGGGTGGATACTCACCGTACGTCGGGTTGTCCGATGGTAGAAAGGAGATGGCGGAATCAAGTCATGCAATTCCCGCGCACACTCTCCAAAATGCAACCTGTAAAATACCGATAGGCTGGCTACCCTGCGCCTGTGCTCGAGGCTTTGTAGATTGTACTTAACCAAATCTGGATCCCCAATTAGCCTCTTCGCACGCCTTTTCACTGAGTCCAAAGCTGCTAGATGGCATTTTGCAGCACCAGCCCATATGTGACTGCAGTACTCCACACACGATCGGACCTGTGCTTTGTATAACATTAGAAGCTATTCCGGTGTGAAGTTCCGTCGGACCTTTGCAAGAACGCCTAGTTTTCTAGCAGCTACCTTGGCTTTGGACTCAATGAACCGCCCAAAATTGAGGTCTGAGGAAATTTCAACTCCCAAGTGCTGAAGGCGGTCGGTGCACTCCAGGGATACATTCCGAAAAGCAGGAGCCAAGGTGAACGGGCTCCTTTTGGCGGTGAACAGACACGCTTGTGTTTTGGCGGCGTTGAATTCTACTAGATTGGTTTCGCCCCACTTGAAGACTGCCTGAAGTGAGACATTCGTACGTTCTACCATAGCCTCTCGTTCGGACCAGATTAGTTCCTTACTAGCCCGGAGCACCTGGAAGATATCTCTCTACAACTGTCCTATCATCTGCATACCTATACATACCGGGCATCAGCAGATCGTTAATATGCAGCAGGAAAAGAATTGCAGAGAGAACTGACCCCTGCGGAACTCCGGCATTAGTGGTCATGGGCTCTGATGAGCGTCCATCGACAACAACTCGGAGAGACCGTTCACTCAGGAAGTCTTTTACCCAGTTAATCAGACCAGGGGAAATGCCGTACGCTGGAAGCTTACTCAGAAGAATGGCGTGCCATACCCTTTCGAAGGCCTTCGAGACGTCTAAGGAGACAGCAATCGCTTCTCCATTCTTCTCGAGGGCCTCGCCCCACATGTGAGTGGTATACACTAGTAGGTCCCCAGTAGACCGATTGTGGCGAAACCCGTACTGTCGGTCACTGAGGAGATCGTTACCTTCCAGGTATGCCATGAGGCGCGAGTTCAATACACGCTCCATAATCTTGCAGAGTATGGAGGTTATTGAAATCGGCCGATAGTTGGCAGGATCGGGAAAGACAATGGTCTTTCTATTGTGTCTCTAATTACGGGACTCAAAAGGTTAAATTCGATTATAAAGACTGAAATTAAATTTGATTATAATAAGTTATATTAAATTCAATTTTATGTGAATACTGGTCTGCTGAAGGTCAGGTTAACATTGCATGTTGAAGTACAACACAGTACGATCTACACTCAATGGAATTTAGCCCCTTCATAAGATAAATTAGACCAGATACTTAAAATAATAAATGCTCTATCAATAATTCACGTTTCCAAATGATGTTTTTAAAAAGTAGGTATAGCGAGCGAAAAGGCGTCGTATTTGATGGTAATTGCCGTCGCTCATCGCGTGAATTGCCTGAAACTTTTTAATTTTCCCGAGTTTGAGGTGATACAATTACATTTGCCAATGTAAAGTTACCCTGTGACTGATTGATTTATAACTAATTTCAATCGATATTGACATTTTATTGCGTTAATAAAAAATATGAGAAAAAAAAAGAGTGTGTGTACTTATGTACACGCGTTAGAAGTTATACTTCTTTGGCGTATGGAAAAAAATAACTAAAATGCAGTAGTGATTAACGATAAATATTAAAATTAATCAAAAAGATTTTATGTAAATAAAAAACACGTGTTCTAAATATAAAAATACTAGAATATACAACTTGAACATAGTTATCAATTTTCATGCATGCCACCTAGAACTAACTTCACGATGTAGAATTTAGGTATCGGTGTGCGCGCGCATCGTAAAAGTTCTCTCTCATCATTTTTCTCTATCGCGCCAAAAGAAGTATAACTTCAAAAATGTGTTTCAATTTTATGGTGGCGATATAAAGTCTATGTGAAATTCATGGCCCAAATCAAATCGAAGCATTGTGTAATTGGCAATGATGCACTCGTTGAGTCGAGGCTTCAAAGTCTTGAGCATCGACGCTGAGTTGCTAGCCTGTCGGTTTTCTACCGGTTGCATTTCGGGGAGTGTGCGTCGGAATTGCATAACCTAATTCCGCCTAGCCCGTTCCATGCGTACGGCAATGCGCCAGTGGTACATGCTGGACATCCCACCTATACGCACGAAATGTTTTGGGAACACATTCATTGTACGTACAGCTAAGGAGTGGAATTCCTTGCCAGAATCTGTGTTTCCTGATGGCTACAACCCGGGAGTCTTTAAGTCGAGAGTGAATAGGTTATTTCTAGGTAAGCGCGCTCCATCGTCGACCGCATCGTCGCTTTCCATCTGGTGAGATAGTGGTCAAGCGCGAACCTATCAAGAATAAAAAAAAAAATCACGGCGTGATGAGACTGTCATACGCATTATGGTTAATATCGACCATAATTATAAGAAGTCAAAATGAAAAACTGAGGTCTGTGGAATTACGAATCGCATGGTGGAAATTACTACGAATACGATAGAGGTCTGACTAAATGTTTTTAAACCATTCTCCCTCCGTTTTTCTACAATGGGAAATTATCAAATGACTTCTCCCACTCAGAGTAGAGCAAGTGTCAGATATTTACTGCCTAAAACCTACTAGTGTTCATTCAGTTGCTTTTTGCGATCCAAGGCCACGGTAACTCTTTTAACTTACTTCCCTCGCTAGAGATAGCTACCACCGATCGGCTTTACGAAGATACGGCGGTGTTCCATTCAAGCTGGGCAGACCTCCACCGTATGCTCCACTGTGTTCTCCGGGCTATCTGGTAACACTCGGGCGTTTCTTCCTGCCAAACTCAAAATAGGTACCTGCCGAAACACATGTCCGGTCAGGACACCGTGGCACCTCTCTAACCACTCCTCAAAGAGGAGACTTATGGCCACGACTGTGGCGTGCACAACCATTCTCCCTCGTAACCTCCCATTTAACAATATTTATTCTCCAATATAATAATCCCATTACTTAATTCAAGAAGGAAGTCAAGTCTGACGGTCGTCCTGAATAATACAACGAGCTTGTATTTTCTGTGCTATGGTATGGTGCGGGGCACCAGGAACTCATGTAAATTAAAAGTAAATGTTCCTCAAAGTTGTCAGGACCAATATCATTCAGGGCGCTCTCTAACGGAGCATGGTTTAATTGCAAACGATAGACAGAGCAGACAGCATAAGGTATTTTCAAAGCCTGTTTTACAATGTCCAAATACTTATTTATGACATATTAAACCTTGCGTAATGATCTGCTAAAAGGTGGGGAAGTTAAACATAAATATCAGTGCTTATAGAAACGTTTAAGTGAATGTTTTCAAGTACTGGTCTTCTTGTTATCAAGAGATTCTGTGTAGCACAACCTTGTTCGTTTGTAGGGAACCCAGTACTCTATTGAAAATATTTTTTTAAAAAGGAAAAAAAAATGTGACAGACAATCATGCAATTTTCTTCTATTTATTTCTTGATGTTAATTCTTACACTCCTGATTTGGAATGCCTGACCACTTTCTTTTTCTTTTTTTTTTGTGTGGCCTCTCGCAGGTCAACCTAGAAGGTTGTCGGTTGCTTAACCGGACTTACCTGTGGTGGCCTCAATTCGAGAATCAAATCCTCCAGCCAGGGCTTACTTAACTAACTTATGCCTGATCACAGAAAATGCCCCTTTTTATAGGCAATTCTGACCACTCAGGGCCCTTCAGTTTTGCACACGGCACTAATGCTCCACCTCTTGATCCATTAGAGCGTAGGTGGCCTTTGTATCAGAAACTTAACATTGCTGTTTTTCTGCGGTAAAACACCCCTTACAATATTTTCTTATATCTTTCTTCAATCTTTGGACGAACTTATTTTAATTATTTACATAGAAATCAGTCTTAAAATCCTTAATTTACACCTTAAAATAATTGAAATACTGAAAACGGCTCTCGTTAAGGTTAAGTTTTCCTAGTACTGTAACTTCCATAACTAATATGGTACAACTGGTACAAGTGGCGCCTCTGGTGGCTGGAATGCACAACACTTAACGTCGAATCTTAGAAAAAAATACCACTATGAATCACAGATTAAACAAACTAATTAGAAATTAAAACAGTTAAATAATTAATTACATATCGTCTCTAACAATAGGTTAAACAGAGGATGAAAAATTATATTTAAAACGTAAAAATATCGACATTTTTACGTATTAATAAGAGGCCTTTAAGTATTACACTAAATTGTATTTTCATCGCTTAAGTATCATCACCGCCTGAAAACTGAAAAAAAATCACAGCGCTTTCACACATTACAGCCACATCCGAACTTTATAAGCACAAATGAACGTCGTATTTAAAAGATATATTTGGCAGCCCTACCCGCCGAGGGGGTGGCGGGGACAACGGGGGAAAATTAACATGTTTGTCTTGCTTACATCGTCGCCAACACTGAAACTACGCCTAAGTCAAATAAATTTCCTCCCGTTTAACATAAGCATATATACTAATGTTTTAAACAAACAGCAGTGGAACGACGTTTGTTTCCAGTAATTAATGCTGGGAATTAAAAGATTTCGTGTGTATTAGTATTACAATTTTGAGTTTGTTTTTGTATGTTGGGTACTTTCTAATATGTCATCATATTTTGTGATTCCCTCGAGAATTGCAGAGGTGTACCTACAGTGTTCTCCATCTTACCCCATAAGTGCATATCTCATATCTGGTCATCTTATTTTCGGGTCGATGGAAAACTTCTTAAATTGTTTGGGCCCAGTAGGTAGCTACGTTCACTGCAGCATCGGTGACACTCATTAAGTCCTTAAGTCCAAAGTGCAAGTGTATGGGTACGTGGGACTCTCCAACGTGTGGCTCGAGATCTGAACAGGGGTACCGCGGACACATTGGGTATCCGACGAGTCTATAAATATGTGGTAATACATGCAATAGTGGTTGAGCTCATCGAAATCATCTTCAATCTACAGCTGGACATAGGTCTTCGTAACCAATAGCAAGCCATTCATCTTAATTCTTGGCAACACTCATAAAGCTGGCCAGCCACCAAGCCCTCAGGCTAGCTGATGCGACCTCCATCCTAGCCTGAAGGCTTCCCTACTTACGTTCGCAGATTCATCGTCTTCATTGAAATACCGTTCCGTCAGTTTCTGAAGAAACATCTCGGCTATCTATCATTCGAATGCTTTGCTGTATTAATATGTTAATTAAAATTAATTATGCTCAAACTTTTTAAGACCTTTCCTTAGTTATGAATGGAGAGGAAGAAAGAGAATAGAGAAGATAAAGAGCTTTTAAGAAAGAAAAAAAAAACAATTTATCTTTAGGGTGCAAGAAAGTCTATTAAGAACTCAGTAAACTTATGTGGGCTGTATTCCTCGCTATATTTGTCACTTTCTATGTATTTATGAACACATTACTTGCTCACATCTGCGTATACACAGCCTATAAAATATCATCCCACTTTCCTTTTAAATTTTTATTTAACTTGTTCCCTTTGTCTATTTATTTAGTAGGATAAAGGTATAATTATATTACCTACATACAAACCGTTACTGATCCTTTGAAGGATTCATTAGAAAACCAAAGACAGACAGCAACTGTTTGTCAGTGGTCCTTTTTAGTGCAGATGTTACTGCCGTGAGGCAATCACTTGAACTTTATCATTTCTTATGATTTTATTTCTGTGTGTTTTTGTCTTTCTCTTATTCTGCTTTTAGCAGCGGCTTTTCCCAAGTGATAGTCAAATATTTTAGATCCAAGGAACATACCTACTGTGTCCTACGTCAGATGCACGTCTAAAAGTGTGCCAAAATTCGTCAAAATCCGCAGCTGTTGAGGCGTGAAACATTAAGGCTATGAACTCACGAAGCGGTTTTCACTCGCGTCCGAGGCGGTTGCGGGCCCACAGCTTCTGTAGAGTGCAGATATACATAAATATTTAAGAAAATAAAGCACATTTCACGACGCGTTTTACGCCCGCGGTGTGTGCTGTAGTTAACGGCTCCCGCTGCATCGGCGGGCAACTAGTAGAATCGCAGTGGCCGTTGTGAGTAGGTACAGAAACCCGATACGAAATCCGAGAATCAATGGATGCACCCAGAACTTTTTAAACCTTCTTCATTTAATTCTTCTGTGAAGTATAACGCACCAGCTCGTTTCTGGTGTGTGTCCATGAGAGTCTGGAGCTCAATCGATAATTAATCGCCCGTCTTGCGATTATCAGCCGCCAAGTTTTCGAACGATAATCGCAACCTCGACGGCTATGTAACTGCACAAAACTCCCGGTCTCGTGAGTTTAGAAATACAACAGCGGTTTCCTCCACCGCGGTGGGTGCGGGTGAAAATCGCTTCGTGATTTCTTAGCTTAACGACTTTCGCATTTATATAATTAATAGATATTTTCTACGTTTCCGTTCTAAAAGTTGCTGACAAAGGAATATAATATTCATTATTTACATACCTAAAGAAATTACAGCTATTGTATTGCTGAAGCTTACAATTTTCAACCGACCATTTATTCTTAGTTATTATTAACACTACTTACTCGGGAAATATAGTTTATAGTGTAGAATCAGTTACAGTTGGCCTGAAATTATTATGAAGACACTTATAGTTTCATTTTTATTGTTAATTCATTTATTTCAGATATTGCCTATATGTAAACAAAATTAAAATCAAATCAAATAAGTAAAACGTTTCAAAAATATTTAAAATTAAAATTACATTCACAATAAGATACAATTAAATTAAATACCCAATGTCATAGATACAATTAAATATAAATGAAATACACATTAAAACACCAAAAGTATTGTATCGATTTAAGGTGAAAGCGCCAGGGAGCCTGCGAAATTCATATTTTCTTAAGATTTTTAAACGACTTTTGCATGAAATAGCTTCTGTAATTGTTAGATGAACTGAGAGGGTTATATTATATTATTATTTATTATATAATTCCGGCAATATATATCATTTTCGGCCGGTAATCATGTTTTAATCAACATCAACTTGACACTGATTTGCAAAATGCAAAAAAACTTAAAAAAAAAAATGATTTTCGCCGCTACCCTGGCGCTTTCACCACATCTTTCGCTTTCACGATCACAATGCACCCACGATACAGGATTAATACCTAGTGTGGGATTACGCCCTTTAAAGAAATAATTAAATATTGCAGCATTTCCTTTTTGCCATTTGGTTACAAAACCCTGAAAATTCGGTTAAAATTCGACTAGTATATACCACGTTATCGGGTATACATTATTGGGTTGCGGAAATCAGGTGGATGAGAGACGCACAGAACCGTTCATTGCGGCGACACTTGGGGGAAGCCTATGTCCAACAGTGGACGTCTTTTGGTTGAAATGATGATATATACCACGTTGTTTATTTAGTTATTTGTTATTTAGATCAAGCTTATTTGTCATTCAGTTACTTTTGTTATGTAACATTAAGCATAGTACATAGTACGTACACATAGTATTCCTTAAACACATGGGATTTCGTCGTTAAAAAACTGGGTTTTGGTATTATTTTTCGTGACACATGTATCAGTTTTATGTAGATATTCTTTTTTATAATTACGTTTACTACAATGCGATTCAAATAAGAATAAAAACATCAATGACTTCTTTTTGTCAAATGTTACGGTTTGTAGAGAAAATTTATTTGCATATCAATATCAGTTTTTTTTTACTTTGTTTACCCGAATCTTATTTAAACCTACGTGAAGAAAAAACGTGTTTAATCTAAATTAGCTAAAATATTATTTAAGCCAAAATTTGTTTTTTTTAAAGCTATTTTCTTTCTTATTTTTATTGTTGGTAACGATTCGCTTTCTTCTTCCATTTGCCACTACTGAGTAGTGTTGCAACAAAACTCTGCTTCCGGTTCTGCAGAAGTTCCGCAAGTTTTTTCACTTACGTTTCCGTTTCTGGTTCCGCAAATTTTATAACAGAACACTTAACAGAAAAATACAACGAGGAGCGCGGGGGTAGGGGGCCCGTAGATGACTGGAGACGACTGAAAAGACGTGGAGGGAAGGGGGGTGGTACACAAACGTGTCGCAGCGACTTTCTTTGTTTAATATAATATATTATATTTTTTTGGTTCCTTCTGTGCATCTCCGCGTCTCGTGACGTTTATCGTAAGCGCGTAAATTTTCTGTTGTTCCTCTTCCGCTAAGATTTACTTTTGACATCCGTTTCTGCTTCCGTTAAGACACTTCCGTTGCATCATTACTACTCAGACACTTCACACAGTGATGCAAAGATGAGCGGAATTGAAGAAATAGATTCAGATTACACTTTTCGTTCATGATTCGTAAATAAATTTAATTAAAAAAAATATCTTGTTTTGCTCACCCTACCTAACTGATACGATTTGACAGCTATGACGTCACAACATGACATTAAGTCGTTCCTAATCTTATTTGAACTGCATAGTAGGTAATAACCCCGAATATAAATTCACTCGAACAATAATTTTTATGCATAGCTAACATTTTTCCAGCTTTAAAATTGTCATTACAACCGAAGAGAGGAAACGAATTTCGGGACAGAATTTTAAGTCTCTCTAAAAGTTAACTTAGAGTAGGTAAAGGACTTTTTCTGGCACCTACTTATTTTGTGCAAAGCGCAGAAAAGAAATCCTTACTTTTTCCTGTACCTGTATTGTGCGTGGAAGCTCTATTACCTATGCTAAATTATATTGTCGTTTAATATTATGAACATTTACGTCTATTATTCGTCGTATTACGTCTACTAGTGGTAGACGTAGTTTCGTACTACACGATCAATAGCAATGCCATTCACTATGACAATACGAACAACATTCAATGTTCAGACTAATTTTTTAAACAAATGAAGTAGGTACTAAGGAATAAGAGAGAATTAAGTTTTTTTCAAAATCCTTTTGTTTCTAGGTAATCGAAATTGTGTTGCATAAATCTGAAATACCTACTTATTTAGTATGATAACAAAATATAGTATGCGAACAAAGATTGTGTAGCAATAAATTAAATATTCTGTTCACTTAATATTAACCTCTATCGTAATAATATCTATAAATAGCGGAAAATTGTATATTTTGCCCGTAAACAACAATAATTTCACGACAATGGTTTATTCCGGTCTTTATAACCCAAGTCGTTATAACAATACTAAAACCTAATGATCTCTTCTAATATCAACTTTAACATCATGTGAACTAAAGTTAATTTCAGAATTACAAACGTTACTGAAAATGTCTGATGATTATTTCAATGACAGTGCAAATTAGACCATGACTGGTTATACTAAGGTTCTTAGTTGCAAAATGCTTTGCGTAAAGCGATTTATAGGGTGCGACGATTTTATCAGGACTTGGATTTTTAGGGTTTCATACCCAAAGGATAAAACGGGACCCTATTACTAAGACTCCGCTATCCGTCTGTCTGTCTGTCTGTCTGTCTGTCCGTCTGTCACCAGGCTGTATCTCATGAACCATGATAGCCAGACAATTGAAATTTTCACAGATGATGTATTTCTGTTGCCTCAATAACGACATATACTTACTAAGTAAGTATATGTCGTTAAGTGGGCCTCCCATACAACAAAGATACAATTCTTGTGTTAAAGAATTTGAAAAAAGCGAAAGCTGTTCTAAATTAAAAACTTACCATTAACTATTATGAGTTTCAAAGAATACCTGTCCGGATTACAAATTAGTCACATTTGCATTGACTCCTTTTACAAGAATTACTGAATTTAAAAGTGTCTGGTAATGAGCATCAAAGGTTATTAAAGTTAATAAAAACAACTTCCGCTAGGTATCCAAAATTTCTATTTCCAAAGCAATTTAAATCAAAACACCCCAATAAACAAAGCTACCCTTAGTTAACACACTAAACTTAACTTAAAAAGTTTTAACCGCAAAAAAAAAGCAATGGCGGTCTAAAACAATGGCGCGGACCGCGTATGTGTAGGTAACAGAGAGGTAAAGTGCCTATCAAGCTTCAGACGCTGTAAACATATAAAATGAAGGCGCTTATTGTTCCTTCACCAACAATAAGAGAAGCATTTTTCCACAATCGAGTGAGGCCATTTCGAGTGAGAGGAGTGGAAATAATAACCACTGGATACCGCATCGACGCACGTTTAAACAATCAAACGTGGAACAAAAAGACACTAATGCGGAAATGGATAATGCAGGAGCGACGTCAGGCGGGGCGCCACTGTCGCAGATGAGGCGAGCCTTAATTGTGATGTGTTGCGCACCCTTTAAACTATTATAGGGTGCTGGGGATGTGTGTTAAATAGTCGTTATCTTTTTCTGATTTATGTTTAACTTTATGTGGAAATACATTAATGATGGTAATAATTCTTAGGGCAATTGGGAGGACATTGACACGTCTGAGAGAACCTAACCAAGGTTGCGTACAATCAGTACAATAAATAAAAGTTAGAGTCGACTTCACTCGACTCAATTTCGAGTATCAACATAAATCGTAGGTAATTTTTCAGCCGTACCTTCCGCTGCCGTCTATCAAAGTGACCCCACACTGTGCTCTATGAAGAGGATGTGTGATTAGTTTTATCCTTCGCCCCTGCTAGCGTCACCCCTCCTCCCACCTCCTCTTTCACGCGTCCTTCCCCCGCCATTCTTCGCCAACTGTATCTCGGAACAAATGAATCACCCTGTATTAACGGGGAAATAGCATAAGCGTTATTATAGCAAATTGAAAGGAACTCGCAGGACGAGGACGGTTAACAATATGGAATAAAATAAACGAGGGACTAGTGAGTTTTATATAATGATGATACTTTGGATAGACACCATCAAAATAGTTGGTACTTGCAATTAATATTAGGTACTATTGGCAAGACTAGGTCAGTTTATGATATCATCTTAACATTAAGCTGCCCTAGCATAGACTAAATTTAAAGCCTTTTCTAAGCTTTTCCGAAGTGAGAACCTTAACTCGGAGACGTTATTTCTAGTGACCAGCCACGCAGTAATAAAAGCGCGTGATTCGTGCACTGCTATGAACCATAGACAAAATCTTTTCGTGTTGTCTATTTCCAGGTCTGCATGTTCGTCCACCGGCCAGCGATAGGCAGGGCGGCAAGGCACGGCGACTACCTTGATTATAAAACAGTGAAATTAAATTTCGCGTAAATCGTTCGCTAGGGCTCCGTCGGGCTGACGCGGACTTATTACGCGTATACATACGTAGACAGTAATTGCGCGGCACCGCGGAAGTTTATTATTGCGTTTCGTACGCAAAGTTTCGATTAGAGGCGCGCCACGCCGCGCAGCCGCCGGAATAACATAAATAATGACCGACTAATGCGCTGGATTGCACTCATTTGCTATCTAGGAAGTTATTCGCGCAGATGGTGCTAGATTTTTGTTTTACGCAAAATATGCTAAGCTAATTTAATTGAAAGTTTTCATTTCCACTATCTTACTAAAAAACTAAAACTAAGTCGCCAATGACAGCTGTCAATTTGACGTAACGCTTAGGGTGATCCCAGTACAAAATTAAAACAATCGCTCTATAGGTCGTTACATTTTCTTTCCGGTTATGAATTTTAGGTCGAAAATTCTAGCAGACTGGATCATGTTATGTACCTGTAAACGCAACCAATATAAATGGCTTCAGATATAGTAGGGTCATATCAAAGCAACGAGCGACAATTGATAGCAAGTGATCGAGTTTACTAGCGACATCAATGGATGGCACCCATAAGCCGCTGCATTTCAGTTACAAGCGACGAATAGGTATGTACGAACTTGCATAAATATAATAGGTCTGTATTAATTTGAGGTGTTCGTGTAAATGATCACTCTCTGTCTGCACAGTCTAAACTTGCAAATATATGGAACGTTGTTTCTAGTACCTGCTCCGCTGAAGATGCCATTCTGTTGTTTGCTACTTCATCCTCCTAATGTTGTGTTTGTTACTGAAGCGTCGCATCTGAATTGAATAAATGTATCTATTACACTGGTACTCTCTTGTTTCAAACCCTCACTGTAGAAAGTCGTGTCACTTTCTTTTTATATTCTTTCTGGATCACTATTAACCAATCAGTACCTACCTACATCATCATTATCATCAGACTACAGCAGTTCATGCTAGAATTTGCCCTCTATAATCCCCAATCGGTCGACATATAATGAAAATTTAAAGTTTTCGATTTTTTCTTATACCTACTTGTGCTATGAGACCTCGCTTCATGCCAAATTTCAGGATTCTAGGTCAACGGGAAGTACCTACCCTATGATTTTTTATTCCCTTGAGATTGTTGAAATACACGTTTTTTGCGACATAAACGGCCGTATATTTTTTTTCGTTAACTCAGTTTTGATTTTTTCATTTTTTTTCAGGGACCGTAAACTTGAGTATATGGTTTTAATTTCAAGACAGACAGACGGACAACAAAGACAAGTTCCGTTTTTTCCTTTTGAGGTATAAGCTATATATAACATTAGAAACTTCGTTCTTACTGGGTGTCCCACGGCTTGTTTTTGCAATTAGATTATGAATTGGTTAGGCATGTGAACTATACTTTATGTAATCAATTCTAATTGTAAATGTCAGTTTTGTTTCTTTGTGAGGTAATCTGCATTATTTGTATTGATAGGGTACGAGTGTCACTATTATCGAAAAATGATGATTCACTTGAACTCAAAGAAATCATCTTCCTGCCCCTGTCCCGTCTTGTTTGGGGTCAGCGCAACACGTCTTTTTCTTCCATACTATCCTGAACTCAAATAAATTTAAGTTTAATATTTCAACTGCAGACCGAGTACACGCTTGGTAAAAGCTTCACTTTTTTATCTCTTGCCGATTGAATTTACTCCGACAAACAATCTTTTGTTAATATGGATAGGTATTTTGAATTTTTACACATAAATAGGTATCTATTAGTCATTTTTAGCATATTTTTGTTCTATTTTCTTGAATAACCAAATATATTAGGACTTGGCTACGCCCATGAAAAGGAGTATAGGCGCATATAACAAATTCCTAGACGCGAGAGATCTTGCAAATTATGTGTTAAGCTTGTAACAAGCTTTAAGGATGCTCGGAGGGTGCCGATTACGGCGCTTACCCTCGTCAAACAGCTGCTTACATCGATGACGTGGCTCGGCTCAACAAGTTAGAGATACATGTCCCTCCCACCCGGCACGTCGTTACACCTCTGTCACGCGTGGCACGGCCATTTCAACGTACATTGATGCTGTCTTAGCGATGTCTCACGTCCACAGACAGACTTCTTACATGATGGAAGGAAGGACTCTTATCTCTATTTATAACATAAATGTAACAGATTGTTATTTAGTTGACCGAGTGTACCTAATTTAATAATATGATCCAGACGGTCGCGTTCCGCCGCACCTCTCTCCCCCTGCACTCGCCTGCACCTACATAAATCTATTTTATCGTACACTGGCAATAAATTTTATTTCGGGATCTTTAATTCTTTGTTATTGAATTGGATTTTAGTGTTTTATTCGGGTAAACAAACAATACATCGGAACGTTTCAACCGGTACTTAGGGCACGTGTGCGTTTCGTAAACACGACTAGCGGCGCGCGCGTCGTCGCCCGGCTAACTTAATAAAAGATTTTATTTGTAGATTGAACTGCGTTCCGTTATTGCCGCCGTAAAATGGCCGGCTTTTGTCTGCGTTCACAATTAAAACTTCGATAATGTTTAGTTGTAGCGCGGGGCACAAAGAAATGCCGCTCTTTGCTTCAACAATTACAAGGTGGACGTAAATAAACGTGCGCATGAGCGGCGCGGCGCGGCGGCGAAGCATGCGCGGGAGGCGGGCGTTCGACGCGTGATCTACAGTAGCGATCGATAAAATGTGCAATCGTAAACTTCCTGTACGAGATGGGAAATTGTAAATTAACTGACGAATTGTTCTTTTTCATCTGACCGTTATTATTATTGTAGGGTAATGAAGCTGACTTGTTAAACCTTTGTTGTAATTGTGTCTGCTCAAGATTTAGAACGCTGTTTTATATACTTTACTGCCTATGTGCGGTGTCCATTACTTTGTTAATGAAAGGAAATAAAACTCGATTTTGTTTCTGATGTTTGTGCCGTTAATTGGTAAGTGTGAGTTTTCCTCACGTTGTATTGTTTTCATTTCAAATAAACGTTATCCGTTCGGTTGATTTTTTCTACCCGTAGTTATGAGCCAAAGCGTAAACAACTACAGAAAAATGTTTTTTTTTGCGTGTGACATCTCTTGCCACATGATGTCCTTTAAACGTAGCAGCATTTTTTCAGCTAAAATGTGACACGACGTATTAAAAAAAGCTCTGTGGTTTTACATTCGCCGCGAAACGGGTGATGGTTTATCATAGGGGCTGTATGTTTGGTGGTCCTATCACATCTACGTTAATTTAACAACCAACATGATGAATGGTTGTTGAATCAATCAATAGATTACTTTGTTATCATTAGTTCTATTCCTTCAGTTTAGTTCCTTTTGCCTGTGTAACCTTAGATCGTTTCTGGTCTGTTTGCTAAAATTATTACATTATCGAAGTATTTTCTATGATTCCTAACGGCTTTTTCTTTGTTCGCAGGCCAAAATGATTGAGAACTCCCAGGCCTGGCTAGGAGCCTCCACATCGGCAGCAATTGCAGGTTTGTAGTTTATTTTCAATTCAAGAATATAAAACGAGAGCTGCCTATAAATAATAATGATAAGAGATTGGCTTTTTGAAAACACAAAAAAAAACCGTATCTGTGCGTCGCTGTACGGTCTGTACAACTTTTTTACAATTCCAATTTGAAAAGTGATATCCATAGATTTTTTGTAGCATTTCCAGCTTTCTTAGAAAACCTTTTATACTGGATTGGTTGTACGTACTTATAGTCCATCAAATCTAAGAACTACCGTTTAACGTTTCATACTTTTCAAGCCGAAAGTAGAAGTAGGTACCTAATTGAAATTGCGTGAGTTACGCTTATAAGAAGTTGTTCTTATAAGCGTAACTCACGCAATTTCAATTACTTTTCCGTAAAAGAATGGAATTATCAATCTTTTTTTATTTTGTCACAAGATGACCATACCATTCTTGTTTATAAAATAAAATAAAAATCTTTCAAACGAAGCGAAATTACCAAAATAGACACGAGATAGCTTTTTTCGAACATATTAATAACGAACGGTTTTCAATCCACGCGTCTTTTATTTAGTATTTAATATCACTTCTGTATAAACTACGAAACTCAAAATCAATATTATACAATGTCGGTTAGGGGCCATACATCTATTACGTAAGGACGAGTTTTACTAGTTTTTGACCCCCTCTCCCGCGTAAATAAGAAAAAATATGAATAGGGCGACCCCTCCCCCCCTTTTTAATATTTATTACGTAAGAATCTGAAGAAAAAAATAAAATAAACGCTTGGTTGATTTTGATGTTTCTTTTTAAAAGTAACAACTTTTAGGAACGTGTGAATTTTTAGAAAAATCTGTCGTTTACGCAAACAAGTAAAATCTAATTAACAAGCGGGGAAGCGCAGTGCGGGTGGCGCCGGTATGTTGCCATGGTTACGCATCCGAGGGCATAGGCGCTTTTACAAATCTTAACTTTGGGTATTTTTGTGATCGTAAGAACTATCAAGAATCCCACCCCCTTGTACGAAAAAAATAAGACATGGTTGACCCTCCTCCCCCCCCCCCCTAAATCATCTTACGTAATAAATGAATGGCCCCTTAGTTTAAGATAGAGTTGAAAAGCCAGAAATATTTTGTCTCTTATAAAAATCTGACATTTACCTACACACGTTAGTAACTTAGAAGGTTTATCCTAAGATTTACTAGTAAAATCTAAATTATACCAATAAACGGTCTTGTACAGTAATATAAAATATATAAATTTGTAAAACTGTAATCGATTAGTAAATACTAAGAAATGGAATCATTATCTCATAAGAATCGGATATTGTAGTAAGCTATTTCTTTGACCCCATCCCTATTCATCAATCTGTTGACTTGTTAAAGGGAACCTTTTAGATTTGATAGACTTAAGGACAAATATTGTATCAAACAATATGATTGGTTGTTGGTGGCTTTTTTGATCAACCGATCATATTTCGCTACAGCTTACATAAGTTTTAAGAATTCTAAGAGATTACTTTCAGCTTTAATTTAGTAAAAAAGTTGTACTCGTATCGATCAATCCGTCAATAGTAGGTATATGAAACCTCTTCAAGCAGTGATAAAAATGTATTTTTAATTTTAGTTCAAAATCCGTTTTTTTCTGATGCAGTAGAAAAAATGTTCATATGACGAATTAAATTGAAAACAGAAACATAGCATTCGTGCGTGACTACAATAATAGAAATCCCGATGACTGAATGGTTTCTATCGTCATTTTATAATACAATAATAAATAGCAAAACATAGTCAGTCACTGTATTTTATTGCAAATACTTCTCATTGAAAGTAACTTCTTATTCTTAGCTGTCATTATAACGTGAGAAAATAATATAGAAACACTATTATATTATCTCAATACAACATTGTTAAGGTTGCGATGGCCGTGCGTAGCGTTAGTGAAAATTTATAGTTTAATAAGTAAAAACTGGCATTGCAGTAAGTAATGTAAGAGGTCTTACATTGTGAACAGAAAACTTATAATACTTGTTTTCCCAAGTGCAAGTTGCAGTTATGTTGTATATAATTATGGTGCACCTTTAAACTTATCAGTAGTAATTGATGCATTTATTTTATATTATGTATCTCTTAATAATAGGCAATATTAAATTGAACAGACAATAACACAACGAACCGCTCCAACTATTCAGAGAGACTTAGAATATTCCTTCGTACCACACACCTATATGTTCTACCGCCTATTTTATTCATAGGCATAACACAATCCTTGATGCTAATATTCGACGCACGCCTTTTATCCTGAAAATCTAGCACAAACCGAAGCCGATCTAATCTGACCAATCTGCGAAAGTATTTTCAATCTGCAGAAACGACCATTTTATATTTACTGTTTATAAAGTAATAATGATGTTTTATAGGATATTAGGTCAATAAGTATTTTATTGTTCATAAAATAATAGAAAAATGGACTCGAGAAGAAAGATTGAAAAAATTTCAATTATTGGGTCACTTGAACGTAAAAAAACTCATAGAATGAAACTACTGCATCATAATTAAAACGGATTTGTATTGAATGTTTTATTGCCCGCCCTGTCAGATTACCACGGTCATAGCACAAGGAAGCTGAAGTCGCCGACTTGGACGCAGAGCCAGCTGCAGGAAGCCATCCAAGCCGTCGTCACCCAACGAATGAGGTTCACACAAGCCGCCACACATTATGGCATACCAAAAGGAACACTGTACGATAATATACTAGGGAAATCCAAACGAATGGCCGTCTTAGACGAAGCTAGTTTGTTAGCCAGCGAAGAAAGAGCTGTGTTAGACTTCTGCTGCGAAACCAACGTCTCTCCTTACAACAGGCGAACTAAAAAGTCCTTAAAAGAAATTCTGCCTTACGTCGAAAAATTGCGAAGGATAAGAGACCCAGGGTTCTCGTTCATAGGTCTAACAGGGTTCAGATGGTGGTGGGCCTTTTGTAAAAAGCACTCTATAGTGTCCCTATACTATGAAGGGTCGCTTAAGAATAAAAATCCAAAAGTTAAGACTGAGTTTAATCCAGACGATGAATCGTGATGTACTGTTGTTAGCAACATGGTCGTTGACTGTCGGCAACATGTGGCGCCATCTATTTTTCTATAGAGATAATAGTATTTGCTGCTCAACCCTGAAAAGTTCGTGTTCGAATAAGTAAGTAGGTGTAGCTTAATTAGATAAATGAAATAATTTTTAATGACAAGTGCCTTTGATAACAACATTAGCATTTCCAATAAACATGAATTCGTTTCTGTACAGCATTTGGTAGCAGTAAAGTGGCGGTAATGTGAAAACATTATCTAAAATATATATAATCATTGGCGTGTCCCTTCCCCGGGCTATACAGAGTCGTCGCCACTTTCATGCTGTAACATGAAATATAATTTTCACATAAATAAAGTGTAGTTAAGTACACTTACCTTCTGTCACATATTATTCGTACAAAATTAAGTCATTTAAGTCCGTTGTTTTAAATGATTGTCGATTAATAGCTAATGTGATTCTCAATTCATTATTAATTTTGATTAAGAAACCATTTTTATTCCGTAAAACGACAGGTGTGCTTGGTAGTCACTCGTATTAAAATTTCAACAAGCATAATTGCAGGGACATATTTTTCTTTTTCTCGATGGCATTTTATTATCTTATTTATTACTTCGCCAAAATTGAGTTGTAATTATCTTGTCTATAAACAATAATACCAATTTTTATAAGGACATGGTATAACACTGGTACACTTTAACCGGTTACAATAAAGCAGTACCTACCCTAGGTATTTGGCACCAAAACGCATTTTGGCACAATTTATTGAGATATAAAAGTTGATTTGAATGCAATGACCAGTAACAGGTTGACCGGCCATCTTCCCTACGTCATACAGTCATCTGCATTTAAATAAAGGGCTCTAAACAACTTCCGATTAATGATAGTGTTACTCATCTTTGAAAAATATCAGTCACTTGATAAGTTAATGTGTAGAGCTTTTTATGCAGTGCAGATGTCTCACATATACATAGTAGGTACCTACTCATTATTACTATGCCATACAGTAAAAGCAGGTCTTATAAATAAGTATTAGCGTTTACAAGCCATGTAACGTTTTTGGCGATGTTTACAAGGAGAACAAACCTTTCATCAATATTAATATTAAAATATATATTATATTTTAACGCTGAACTACATTTTCATTTTTTCAAGTTATACACAAAAGGTTTGTTAAATGGTTTATCGACAAGAAAAAGTTCGATGACAAAAAATGTCTAAGGACACAATTAAATGTTGTTCATGTACTTATAAATAAATAAATAATGTTTATCGGGCCTACTAGAAGTCACTCGTTTGTGTGACGACACTCCCTTATTTACAAACTAAACTTAGCTGTAATGATACTGTTTATTACATTGCCATGTTAAGACTTGTATTGTACTTAATTAAGCATAATTTAAGGTTATTTTTAAGCAAAATCACCTTTTTGTAAGTTTTTTGTAGAACTTTTTTTTTAATTGCTAAGGTATAAATTTACGAATAGAAATTTACCGTAATGGTGCGCAAATTAACCGTAATTTTGAAATGTTTCACATTCCACCTACCTTATGATTTTGAATTTCGGAAAAAATGGAATTATTTTGAATGTATATTTTTATAGAATAATGTTAATTAATAGAACCCTTAATTATTATTTAGACTTCTATCTTCATAAAGTCCTCCATGGTATAATAGAAGTTAGATCTAATAATGTGATCGAAAGTTTACTTTTGTGATAGTACCTACTATATTATTTTATAAGTGTACCTAGAGCTTAAATCAAATGAGGTCATTTTATACTTTACGTGATAAATAGATGGTTATTTCAGATATTCTTATTACATTAAAAAAAAAAACAATTTTGTCCTTTAAAAATAATATAGAATTAGTAGAATGTCTACACGAAAGACCTCGTGGTTAAAGTAATATCAGCCGCACGGATCTTCTAGATTAAGCAACGCTTGCCGAGGTCAGCATGCGGATGGGTGGCCGTCTTATGATATTAACATACTGAGATTCCTCCATACCTCGGAATGCACGTTAAGCCGTTGGTCAAGTTGTCATTTGTTGATTTCTGACAGTCGTTACTGATAGGCAAAGCCAGAAAATCTGTGGTACTGGAGGTCAGATAACTCTCAATATGAAATACTGGTATCTTGCTGCATTTGGTTAGGCTGGAAGTCAACCCCCAAAATAGTGTTGGGAAAAGGCTAGACAGACAGACCGAATATCTTTACACGAATACAAAGTACTTAAGTTTACAAGCCGTCTTTGAACTTCGTAAATCATAAAAGTCGTCGACTCTCATAATAAATTGATGACTAGTTTCAAACAGATATATAAATAGGTGGGTATTAAAACATAATACAAGGGTATAACAGGCATCACCTGTAACTCAACGTGTATCAGAATACTTTATAAACACATGAATAATTAAGACGTTTTGACATTTACCCAAGACCTTAAATGGTATGTCAACGTTGAGACATGGTGTGTAATTTTCCATTAAAAATTATGGTTATAACTAAGATCGAGGTAATATATTTTAAGCCTCAATTTCAAGACATCAATCAAAAGATACTGTCTGCGCTCGGAGAGTTTAATATAATTTAACAATTGTTGGTCAGTGTATCAGTATTTATGTAATATACCTACCTACATGAAATATTTATAAATATCAATTTAATTGCTGTTGGTATTAAGAGACACAGACAATTAATTTAAATTGTTATTTGGTTTAATTTGTCCCTCAGCCCATCTTGTGTGGTCATCTCAATGCCAAGAAATAGCATATTCGCTGCTAGACTGTAGATATTAATCCTTACCAGAATCTTAGAAGCACGTGTAGTTTAAAGTGAACGTGCAGGCATTCACTCATGTTCAGTCTGTCTGTACCTACATACAGTTAAGAATAGTTAAATAGCTTTGTTCCTTTTCCTTGGTTCAGACGACTTAAATGCACTGGTCCATCTGCATAAAAGGTTTAGCCCACAACAATGTTGAAGTGGCCATTTGGGCGAAAAGACATATTAAGTAATTAATCTCAGAACAACATACATTGAATAGAAATTATCCTTAAATATTATAAACAAAGTCGCCGACCGCGTCTGTCTGTCTGTATGAACAACTACAAGACAGATTTTCATGCAATCCACCAATAGACAAAGTGATTCTTGAGAAGTGTTTATGTGTATAATACATGTACATCGTATTAGAGAAAAACCGAGAATATCAAACATTTCTAACACCCGTGCGAAGCTGGGAAGCGTGGAAGCTGGTCGCTAGTAGTAGGTACCTAAAACTTTACATTTGAACCATTGCACAAAAACTTTAATAAAATAAGTACAGCATTTTTTGCTGAAATTAACTGTGCCCGCGACACTCACGAGTGTATGACTGTGTTTTTAGTACCTTACACTTACGTAATATTTAAAAAAAAGTTAGGTATCTAACTAATAAAAAAATAAATAAAACCAAAGCAATGTTTTGAAATATTATAATTTCCTGCATTTTGTTTAGTCCTTGAGCTCCCTTGTAACGAGCAATGGGAAATTTCACACCATGTCCTTATTATTCAAAAATTTGCTCAATAAAATACTTTAATATTAATGAGGGGAATCTTATCGCGATACTCATAATAAAGTTATATGTTTAATTAATAGTAATGCTAAAATTATATCTGACGTCCTGTTATCAGTTGGCTGTTGTGAGCCATCAAGTAATTTTTAAGATTTGCGTAGATAGCACGAAACCATATAGTGTTTCATGTCTTTAATGTAAATAGCAATAATAAATACACAACCGGCCAATAAAACTGGAAACGTGATATTTTAATTATTTCAAAAAATAATTCAGATTCTTTTGACGCGTTATTAAATATGCTATGTTTATTATTTCCATCCAAGGCTTTGTAGTTATACGATAAAAAAAATTGCTACTTCTTCGCTAAAACTTTATTTAGTACTCTATTAAAATAGTTGAAATGTAAAGCCGGGCGGCTACACTCGTGTTTTCGCTCGTCACTGCACAAAGTTTATGGTAAGAGCTCCTTAGTTAGCGGAAATATAATTGTCGATAAACATTTTAAAAATAATTATCTCTGCTAAAAAGGCGATTCAATACATAACATAAATATATTTGCGATATTTTATTATTTTTCTCATTAATTGGCCTTAAATACTTTAAAATAAGTAGATAAAGCATCGGAAAAAAATAGTAAATTGACAAACGAAAATACAAATGTTTGTAACTAACCTTCGAGTTATGCCAATTTTTTCGATGATTGAAATAGACAAATATGAATATATTTGAGGTAGTATCACTATCATAAAAACAAAATAGCTAATTAAAACTTGAGATTTTAAAAAACCAGCTTTCACCATGCTTTACCTGGCGGCACGACGCTAACAATGGCAGACTTATAGCAATATAACTAGTTTTGTACTCATTGTCGGGCCGCGGGCAAAACGTCCTGCAGACCGAAAAGATGGTCGCAGGTTCGCAACATTTGTGCATCCTTCATAATTACAGAATGCCAGTCCTGACAGGAAACAGAAGAATGTTTTTACTGCATAAATATTTTTCAATGAAATACACAATTATGTTTTATCGCTAAATATAAATTAAACGCACGCTCGCATTCTCACTTTTTCTTGCATTGTTACACACAACCTCACCTGCACGCCTGCGTCTGCGCAGCTCTAGTATGTTTTTACTATACACTTCACAAGTAAATACTTACATTTTATATATCACAAGTAGTTCTTCACTTTCTTACCAAACCTATTCTCACGAAAGTCTTATTATGGTATAAATAGTATTGACGGTAGTAAACTGCTTGGTGTGGTCTACAGTCGGAACTAGTCTGTTTTCAAATAAAACTAATTTGTTCATTGCTTAAAGGTACTTTACAGGTTGTTATAGTACTGAAAAGATATACTCAATAGGTACTTAAAAAAATATTAAAATTTACTGTTCACTTAAACACTTAGAAATAATATCATAAACGGATGAAATACTTAGTTTCTAAAATAAAAACGTAAGTATTCCGTAGAATATATTGTAAAGTGAAAACTAAACTGTTTTATGAAAATAGTTGATTACTTTTGAGGACTGTATATTGTCAATTTGTAGTGTTTTACCTTTAATTTGTTCGCTACACTCAATATTTTGAAAGTTTACACTTGGATGAATGCTCATAGAGGATTCCGCATTCTATGACTTTAGGAATATTAGGATCAAACAATAAAACGCCAACATAACTATATGTAATAGATTTTTTGCCATCCAGAGTAGTTCTAGCTCAAGGAAATAATTTTAGTTATTATCTGAGTTAAACTAATTTTAAATAGGTGGTCTAATACACTAATACAGTGTTTCCTACACTTTTTCTGACCGGGGACCACTTTGGTTTCTTTGTGGTAAGAAGTTCTTCTAATCTTTTAACTACAAACTTAACTAAGTTAATAAAAAAAGAACCTTATATAACAAAACTTGTAGCATACCGATTCTTTCAAGTCAAAAGTAACAAGCACTGTCATAGAAAACTCAACACTTCTGATAGAAAGATAAATTCTGTTCGCATCGATGTTACCTACTTTTAAGTCGGAAAGTTGTAAATGTTTAGACCAGATTTTAACTCTATCAAGTGTTTAAATACGTGGAACACTAAGAAAGTTTTGAGAAACTACAAAACTAACTTCTATGAATAAAATATTTTTATAAAATCTTTTCAAAGAACTTTCCACCAGCCTCTATACAAAGTTTCATGCGTCTGAACCAATTTTCGAAACATTTTTTCCAGTCCGCCGTAGACACCTCTTCCACGGCCCTACTCGAACGCTGCTGGCGCGTCTTCCGGCGATGAAAACTGTATCCCTTTCAGCTGATTTTTTAATGGAAGGAATTGAAATCAGATACCCCGTCAAAGTGAAGAAACTAGCGATCAAAATTTTCCCTGCGCGTTTCGATCGCTTCACTTTCACAGGCGTTGGTTCGTTTTGAAACAGCCAAAATGTCGACTGACGCTTTGTTTCTGGGTCGTATTGATAAATTCAGGATTCGTCACCTATCACAATGTCGTAAACGCGCCGAGAAGACGGGCCTGCTTCAAATTTTTTAATGATATCACGGCACCACCACTCCACACGGGCCTGCTTCTGAGCTTCGGTGAGGTTGTGCGGCACCCAGCGGCAAACTATCCTCCTCACGCGAAGGTAATCTTGTGAAGGCATCCCGAAGCAATCTGCAGTGTATGCTGAATATCTTCGTATGTAATTCGCCTGTTTTCTTGAATTAAATTTTTACTGCCAGCACACTTTCTTCCGTGACAGCCGTCGTAGGACGACTACTCCTTTGTTCATCCCTCAAAGTAAGGCGACCGCACTTGAACGCGCTATATCAGCGGTAGATGGTTGCTTTTACCTTCAAAAGCAAGTTCCTTCATCCATAAAAGCAATTTGAAGTCGATTAAATGACTCATCAAGTTTTAGGCCACATTAAAAATCGTAGAAAATCATCGCACGAAAATGTTCTCGATGCAGATCCATTTTTAAATGAGACACGATAATTTGATTTGGCTCTGGAAAAAATGTGGAGAAAAATTCAAAACTTTGGTTATTTTAAAGTAAAAATACCATTGGTCGACAATGGTATTTTTACTTTAAAATAACCAAAGTTTTCAAAATAATTACAAGTGGCCAGTAAGGCACTGGCTAGAAACAATAATGATATTTTTTCTTCCTAGTTTTTAGTTAATCTTCATAAAATGGCCTGATTATACTCATACATTTTTTTAACATGCTGCCTGTTTATTTTTAAATTTGATGTATGTCAATAAGTACGTTTTTTTATCTGTTGATCAGTGTTATATTAGTCGCCCTTTTTCGCCATAATTATATTATGTTGTACAGGACTATTTTACTTCCTAATTTCCAAAAGCTTTGGCGGTTATTTATAGAACCTTCACAAAAAATATAACACTGAGCATAAAATTAGCATAATTAAGATAAAAGACTGTAAAAATATTTAAGCATAAAAGTCGTATATGTAAATAAGGAGGTAAAACGAAAACACCTAAGTGGATTTACCAATATAATCAATATTAAATTTATATGCGAAGATAATGCCATCTCTCGTCCTAATTCAACAAGACTGTATTTTATACACACATAAAATCTTTGTTTTTACTATTTTGGTAGTTTTATTTCTTTTCCGCTAATTTTTGTTTGTTTTTCTTGTAGTAACAGGTTCCCTATGGAGGTCAGTATGGTAGTGTCTTTTATTTAATTTTTTCAACACTTTTGGGCTCTAACCCCTACTTCAGGAGGTTTCTTTTAATGGCCCGGAAAAGGTATTTGTTTTTAAGTGTGCCTTTTTTCGTGTATTTGGAGAGTAAAGTATTTTTTTTATTAATTTTATGTTTGAAATTTGAACAGGCGTTAAGAGCGTTAACTCCCAATTACGCGCTATTTGGCAAAAGCCATGATTTTCAAACCCATTTATTTCCATTAATGATTTATTGTACAAACATGTAATTTACCAAACATTAAAATTTGAATTAAAATAGCTCTATCAATTTTAAACAAATGTTTTAAAAAGACCATAAATCTCGGCGCACGAGCGTCTCAAATTCAGTCGCCCAATATTCATCATCGCACAGGCGCGCCGAGATTTGTGGTATTTATTAAAAATGGATAAAGCTATTTTAATTCATATTTCAAATTGTATATTTTAAAGTAAATGTTCTTCTATCAAAATAAATTATTATTTTAATGATAAAAGGAATTTTAATCAGTGCAAATGATAATTTTATTTACCCATAATTTCTTAATAGAATAAAAAATTAAAATATTATATTATTTTTATTTTTATTAGGTGAGATATCGGAAGAAAAACAAAACAATATATTAAAAAACAACTTAAGTTCATTCCCATGGAAAAAAGATTCTACTATGCGGCCATTTTAAATTCAATGTAAAAATTTTATAATTGGATTTACTTAGATTTCTTTTTTTAATATATTTAATAATAACAAAACAGGTCTAAAATTGTGCAATTTATTAAATATAATAACAGTTTATTGATAGTTACTTATATAACAAATGCCAAATCATACCGTTTTCATATTTAACCGTTCACGAATTCTCCCTTCAATTCATTGATGGATATAAACGGGTTAGAAAATCATAGCTTTTGAGCCAAAAAGCGCTTCAGCGATTGATTTTCAACAATCAATCGCATCACTTAATTATTATTTAATTTGTGCAATGCCGATAATTTAATTACACAAACCGTTGGTAATTCAAGTACGAATTTGAAATTCGAAGTGCACTTAATATTTACGTAAACGGACAGTGTCATCCTGATAATGCACTCGGTAGAGACAGCACAGATGCAGCTATTACACCGTAAATAAAAATAGTTTTTACATAAACTGTCGTGCATATTTCATGTTTTTTTTTTATTATTGATAGGCTCGCGTTTGACCACCATCTCACCTGATGGTAAGCGATGATGTGGCCGACGATGGAGCACGCTTGCCTAAAAGTAACCTATTCACTCTTGACTTAAAAACCCCTAGGTTGTAGCTATCAGGGAACACAGACTCCGGCAGGGAATTCCACTCCTTAGCTGTACGCATTATGAATGTGTTCCCAAAACGCTTTGTACGTATGGGTGGGATGTCCACCATGTACCGATGGCGCAACGCCGTACGTCTAGTGGTCCGATGATGGAACGGACTTGGTGGAATTAAATTGTGCAATTCCAACGCACACTCCCCGAAGTGTAATCGATAGAAAACCGACAGGCCAGCAACTCGGCGTCGATGCTCAAGGCTTTGGAGTTTTGATTCGACAAGTGCATCATCACCGATGATCCTCTTGGCTCGCTTCTCAATCGTGTCTACCTTAAAACACTTTGAAATGGTTCAATTTAAGTAGGTGTTACTTAAAAATAAATACTCAATAGGGAATGATCGGGGAAGTCAATAAACTATCTTTAGTTAAAGAAAGTTTAAGTTTACTGTATCCTTACTTGGTAAGCAGATGTCGGCTTAGGGGCCCTCTGTCGCGAAAACTAAACGAATTTACAATTTTATTTCAAATATCTCTAAAAAGTAGCTCTAAAAGGCAGGTATGCTTTCATACTTAACGTCAATACAATTAATTGCTAAAGAATGTCATAAATATCAAAATAATTGAAAATAATATAACTCAAAAATAAAAACGATATATAAAAGTATGTACCAGAGGTCGGAATTAGGTAGAGTTATTCATGTACTTAGACTGATTTCATACAGCGAAAGAATAAAGTGGATATGCCTGAAATCCCGAGATTAATTTTAAAGAGCAGAATTTTTTTATCACACTATCAGAAATATAGCCCAAAAAAATTCTTCCTCTATTCCTTCCCTAATGAGAGGAGGAGGAAGTGTATAAAGTTAACTTCACCTCAGTTGACGTAGAGATCTTTTTTTAATGAAAAATACTAATAAAAATTGTATGTTAATTATCTTTATTTTATTTTTCTTATCTATCTCTGAGGTTTTTATTATTATTTATTTGTAGTATTATCGGCCACATGGGATTTTTCATTAGAAATCCTGGGAAGATCCATATTAGTATCAACATTTCGAAGCACGCACATAAATAACTCTACCTAATTCCGAACTCTGGTAATAACTAATGACAAACTGTAAGTAATTACAGAACCCTCAACCAGTTTCCATTTGACCAAGTTAATTATTTCAAAAGTACCCCTCAATAACTAACCGCGTAATAAGATTAAAAACACAACATGAACTTTTTAATTTCGCATAGATAACAAAAGTAAAATGCAATTTATAATGATTAAAGCTGATTAGTCAATAGCGAGACGAGTCATTTAATCGACTTCAAGAATGAAGTCGATACACTCAATATCGTGAATGGGACTGGACTCATGCATAATACACTGCTGAAATTATCACAATCGATAAAGTTCTCGAATTGAGATATAGAACAGTATAAAGTGCTCATACATGTAAGATGAATACCGCTTCTTTAATCTGATAAGCTCGTTGCGTTTGACGGCAACTCTGTTAATATATTTTTTAACTTGAAATTTGACAAAATATATTCCATCTTATGATTATTTGAACATGAATGCAATTTTTAAGCCTTTTGCCTTATCAATAACAAGACATGTTCTCCCCTTGCATTTATGATTCATATCAGAAATTATTGCAATTTAATTTTTAAATCAAATTCCCATCCCTAAAACTATAACCAGAATCAAAAATTAACACGAATTTTTATTACCTCTACAGATAGCTACCAATACCAACTTCAGTCGATGTGGCAGAAGTGCTGGAACACGCAGACACTGGTGCATAACCTGAGATTCCGCGAGCGTGGGCCGCTCAAGTCCTGGCGGCCAGAGACCATGGCTGAAGCCATCTTCTCCGTGCTCAAAGAAGGACTCTCCTTGTCACAGGCAGCCCGGAAATACGATATTCCATACCCGACTTTCGTGCTCTACGCTAACCGTGTCCACAACATGCTGGGCCCCAGTGCTGACGGCGGCGCAGGTATGTCCACTCATTGTTCTATTTCAAAGCTCGGATTACTGGTGAAAGCCCCTTGTAGTCTGCATCATTTAATATAAGTCTCTCCCTTTTAATGTTGACCATTACTTTAATTAGAAATTTTTCACCGACGACACGACTTTTTTTACCTATACTGCAAGCCGCGTCCGCCAGTCTGATCCTGGCTTAATGACGAGTGCAGATGTGCGCCGCGCGCAATTCTGTAGCAGCAGAACATCTCCGCTTGTCAAGAATGTTGTCACAGGTTACTTATCATTTTATGTAATTCAATATCCATTATGTTTGAGTTTCATTCCTAACCTAAGTAGCTTCAAGAACAAATGGGCATTCGATAAATAATTTGATTACTTAAACTTCTTGTTATATTAAATAGATAAGTCTACAATGATACTTAGTCAAATAGAAATTGTCAAGTTGCAATCATTATTCATCCTCATTTCTCGGGTATTTACCTAGAAAAATTGAGCTTGAATACAGAATACAACATTAATTCCATCTCATAAGCTGTTGAATAAAATAACAGAAAGCAAGTGGTCTTTCAACTTTAATGAGCAAAAACGACGCTTAGTCTGTCAACGTCTATTATCGTTCAATTTAAACAGATATAACTTAGAACATTTTATATAGAAAAATTGTAAGTAACCTGTGATACGACATTCTGTAAAAGCCTTTTAAATGATAATACTCTTATAATAGGTATTGAATAATGTACGATGTACATGTATAATTATAAGGTGTGTGCGAAATATAATAAAAATTATGTTTTAGCGTTGCGAACTTATCTGCTATGCGAGTGCAATAGTCGTATCCCGTATTATTTGTGACTGTGTGAAACATTATGAATATGTATACGTATTTAATATCTATAGTAGGCTGATTCTAAAATGAATGTTAGCCTTTTATGGATATGATATACCAGGTAGAGGTACGACACAAGAAAACGTTTTAAAGTTTGATTCATTGACAAAGTGCTATCGTTTAATATGAGATTGTTTGTAATTGAAATGTTAAATTGATTTAAGTATAAAGTTTCCTTGGGGCTATTAATCGAGGTCATGGGTTAGATATAACACACTGTTTCGCGGTACTAATGGGAAATGTAACGTCTCTCTTACATTAAACCTGCGTACCTTCACCTACTTACTGTTACGAAATAAACAACAAACCAGTGCAAGCAGCACTTTCCTGTGACTGCTACTGAACTGGAACTTGACCCTTAAGTTTATCATCTAACATCGCCAAATTTGTTGGTAACAAGTGCAATGACTGGACTGCGATGGCTTCTGAGAGAACAAGCTGTTCTTCTTTCTTTTTCCTTCTTCGCTAAGTCCAGATGTAAACAGCAAAAACGTGCATCAGCGCGCGTTAGAAATAAATAGAAGGGTTCAGATAACGAGCGTTTACGCGCGTTGAACACTTGTCATGGTTGTCGAAATTAATCCTCAAATGTAGGTAATTAATGGTAATAATCGTCCGTTGAGGAGCGTTAACGCGCAGCCACGACGTGTTACTTTCTCAGCGCGTCAACGCGCGCTCTTGTTGACAGTTGCATGTTCGATATAAGGATGTCACTAAGCTTGCGCTTCTAAGGCGCGTCTCAGTTTTTGGACATCTGATCTTAAGCCTATTTAGTTAAGTTCGAATAATGCATACTTTTTTGTGCAGGGTTATAGAAATAATAATAATTTTCTTTCTTTTTACTCTGCGGCACATCTAAAGAGCTCACAATCGCAAGTAAGTTAGATGTCATGTATACTTAATTAAAATTAAATGTTTCAATGTGTCAGTTTGTTATATTACCTTTCATTTGGCGTAGTTTTCTTGTGTCGTGTTGGCAGCTTCCTGGCAGAAAAGTGTAATGAATGCACACAAATTTGTGTTACATAAACAGCGCTTATGTATTGCAATCCTATAGACTGTTCGAAATAATAAGACCCTCCCTACCTGGATCCTAATACAAATCTAATTTATTTATTTGATATTTCGAATAAGCTATAACAATAAAATAAATAACGCCATAATTCCCTGCGTGTTCACGTTTTACTATTATGCGAATTTCCAGATTTAAGACCAAAGGGAAGGGGGCGGCCACAAAGGATCTTACTGGGCGTTTGGCCCGACGAGCACATCCGCGGCGTAATCCGTGCGGTAGTGTTCAGAGACACCCACGCGCCGTGCGCGCCGCAGCCCACCAACCTTAAAGAGATCGAACTGCCGGGCTACCCTGCCATCGCACCGGTCAGTATCACACCTGCGCGAGCCGCCACCACTTCATCTCACTGTGTGTGCCGGCTTTACTTCGCAGTTTTACGTCAACGCACCTCACATTCTCTCGATCATACCGTACAATAAACGTGACATGACGTAAAGCTGCGATAAAAAATACTTTACTGTTGTTCTAAACGAATCTATATTTTATTAGATATTGTTCTATTATTATTCTCATCTCATCTCGTTGACCCCTTGTTTCCGCAGCCATGCGAATATGCCATTGCGATCGTCAATTATAATAATTGTCTCGGCGGTTGCCATGGTTATATTTGGTTACTTTACATACTTTTTTAACGTTTTAGATTCACGTGTTAAATCGTTATTATTTTAGACTCAACGATCGTTACGAGATATAGACTTTGAGCGCTGAATGTCGTTATGTCGTATGTTTTTTATTGGCCATGCGATTAGTGATGTGTTGAGCAAGCATTGTACGAGGGTATCGCGTGTTTCAGGACGGTGTGGCCGTTCAGAACGCGTACATCGGCGCGTGCGGCAACGGGCGCGAGGGCCGCATGTCGCCCAACGCCGCCGCCGCCGCAGCTGTGGCCGCGGTGGCACACGGTCTGCGCCGCCAGATGTGCAACATGGTGGCGGGCCAGCGCCCCCCCGACCACCCGCCGCACCTGGGCCCGCCCATGCAGGCCTCGCCGCAACTCACGTCGCCGCTGTCCACCGGCTTGGAGTCGCCGCTGTGCTCGCCCCCGCCGCCTGGCCACGCGCTGGAGCCCGCCAAGCACCCGGACCCGTTCCGCCCCTTCGCCTCGCCGTCTGAGAGCCGCTACGGCGACCGCGACACTTCCTCCGACATCACGCTGATGGGACCGCCGAAGAACGGACAGCAAGGCCACGGCCGGAAGGGCTCCGGCCAGGGCTCGTCGCCCTCCGAACTGGACGCGTCGGACGGGCGCGCGGACATCTGAAGCGAGGCCGCGGGCATGGCGCCGGTGATGCCGCCCATGGGGCTGCCGCCGCCGCCGATACCGATGCCCGCTTACAAATACTTCGTGCCGAACGGAAACAGCTCCACCTATTATTAAAGCCTGTCGACGCGAGGTTCCCACCGCCCACAGAGCGCAGTCACTGCGCGCACTCGCGCGGGTGTGCACAGTACCGTGGTCACTTGGCTCTGTGAACCTCTCGCCTGATGCATTGTGTCTCTCTTTCAAATGAAAAGCCGTTAAAGTCGACGTCATTATTTTTTATCACCGCAGTACAGTCAGCATCATTAACAGTGGCAAGTTTGAATTTATTGCATTTACACTAAAGCTGTTGTGATGCTGACTGTGGAATTGAGTTAATAAATCATTTGAGCTGTAAAAAAAATTCAGAAACAGTGACAAACTTTTCCAATAAGCTTTTTACTTCCATGCAAAACTAGATGAGTAAAACTGTAATGTATTTTATCGAGAAGTTTATTTTTATGTTTGTTGTGGGACAGTCGAAGCTGCGGTGAATATTAGCAAACAAAATATTGACGGCGTTATAGATCACGACACGACGTCGTCATAGTTTCTCTGCCGTCAGGCGTTTCGAAGCGACCAGCCGCGAGATGCCAAAACTGTTGCGATTCCATGGATATATTATGGGATTGCAAGCAAAGAATAATATAATTGTGTGATGTGTGTGTCGGTATAAGCAGACATTGAGGTTCGTAGCCCGTTACACATTCCATGAAGTGGAGCTGTTCCCGCTCGGAGAGTCAGAGACGAAACGATCACGTGACGGGCCCGCGACGGTCAACTGGTTATAATCAATTTAAATCAATATTTCAAATCGGCATTAATTTACGATCATATTTAATAAATTATTGTGGACTCGCTGTGCAATACAATGCTTTGTTATTAGTTGACTTTTGTAACATTATGGATTTATTATAATTTTTATGATTATGTATTGTGTTCCATTGATATATTTTAAGTTTTCTTTAATATTGTTTGATGGACACGGGCGACGCGGCGGCCGGGCACGCAGTGCCGCGCCAGCTCGCGCTTGCCCGACACTATTATTCTAATCATAAGTAGAACTTCGAAATACGTGTAAGCTTAACTAATACATCACAATCTAGATCCATCTGTGAAAGTAGGGATTATCAAAATTTAAAAAGTATATTATATATACGTATATATATATTCGGCCCGATTCAAAAGACTGTTCGGTATACCTATTCATTATAGTTCAGCAAACATATTTAAGAAATGAAAAAAAAAAGTGGATTAGTGTTAGATGTAATCGTTTAAAGTTTCGATCCTATCGTTCCATGTGAGGTCGATGTCAATTTCTCTCGTAGCGTTCTATTGGGTATTGTGTGTTGTCGCTTGCGGCTCCTTGTTCACTGTTCGTGCAGCGATTCACATACATGTAGAATTAGTGATCGCCAAATGTAATTTAGATGTATCGATAGTCAGTAGTGATTGTTCCAAATGTTAGGCTAAATTAGACGTTTGCGACGGTGCCCACTTCTACTTGTTAACACCCCCGTTTATTTTTCCCACATTTAAACCAACGTAATAAAAGATCAGAATAATTTTCCTTTTTGATAAACCTCCGAAGTTTAACTTCGAAAATGTATTACTTATTCGTCAATCAGTCAAAATACAGTCAGAATCATCATTCTGACGGCATTTTTTAGTGTGGCAGCACTAACTATCTATAGAGTGCTTGATCTAAAATATTTTAGAATCAATTCAACTCTACAATTATTATTGTTGTACCCACAGGCGTTTAAAACGCCTTTAAATGTGGTTACATTTTGATACTACAATATTTTAGTTCTCTACTTTTACTCAGTCATTTAAGACCTACTTATTTTACAAAATTGATATTTAAAAGTTCTGTATGACGGGATTGGCTAAGTTTAAATAACAAGACTTTAATGCCGAAAACATCTTGGCACAAAAGAAGAAAAAATTCAAATTACTAACCATGTAGAGAACATTTAACACGATAATATAGCAACAAGTTACATGAAACATGTTTCTCGCAACATAAGCTCACTTGTTTTCCTAAAAGTGTTGCCACACTAATCAATCATAAAATCACTTGAACTTTTTCTTAATAAAGTATTTTAATAAAATTAAGAAACGATTTAGTTACATTATTGAGATTGTTTATGAAGCTTATCAATAAAAATAGTATTACTTTATTAAGATTACGAATAATTATTATTTTATTTAATGAAGCTTACGGATAGAGATGATATTAGTTTGTTCAGTTTTATGGCAGTTATGTTCCTGCTTTTTAAATATAAGTCGTGGGTTCGAAACCTACCAAGTACCAATTTGACTGACGGTGAAGGAAAACATCGTGAGGAAACCTGGACACAAACAGTCTAAAATCGCTTAAATGCAAGAAGCGAGTGGTGATCAGAGATTGTTCCTATCTGTACAGACAGCTAAAGCCTTTCTTATAGTGCAAAGTGAGCTGAGCTTTTTATTTATTGCAAAGTCAAAGTAGAAATAAAAATGTTCACTTTTCAATCCTGGCATTGGTTCCCATTGTCTCGTCAATAGTCCGAAGCTTCAAGCAAACTAAGTGACTCGTTAACTCCCAGAAGCGGGGCCCGCCGCGTTAGATTTAGATGCACAGAAATCGCCAAGTACTGAATGTTCATCATTCATCTGTCTGCTATACTTACTACCTACGCATACTTAGAGTTATACATTTCAATTAACTTAGATTAGCTATGTACTACCCGTAGCGATCTGACCAGTGTTGCTCGACGCTACCGCCACTCGGGCGTCTCGACGTCGGACTTTAAGGTGTATATGTACAAATTTGTTTTACCAACAACTACTTCTACTTTACCTGGACGCATAGTTTCGTTTCTAGTTTGGATAAAAAAATTACTAGTGTTACCTTCTTGCCGCAGGGGTATCCACGATTTAGGTATTGTTGGCGGAAATTGTTGGCGTTCACGTATTCACTTGTCGCGTTGTAGGGAGGCCGGGAGGGCGCGCGCGCAGTGCGCGTCGTGTTGCGCGCGCGCCGCGCCCGGCGAGGACTCGTCGCTAAACATGGTGACCATGTTTTATAATTAGTCTCCAAGTGGCCTTGATACTTCACTATTATTTGGTATTTGGAATATCCGGTTCGGTTAAAGTTTGGAACTAGAATATAAAAAAGACCAAATTATTAAATTTGAGGAAAAAATTATTACATCTGCAATTCAGATTAATGTTGAAACTATTTGGCTGTCCTTTTGGAAATAAATTTAATCTAGGTAAAAAAAATTATATACTGAGCCTATAACGTTTCGGACGAATTGCGTAGATTTTGGTAAATTTTACTACGCATATTTTCTATTGTGTAAGTCTAGGCTAATGTGTTCAAAAAATAAATTTAAATTTAAATTTTTTGAAAAGTAGAAAGTGCCTTCCAAATTTTTGACCACAGTAAGTGTTGGGTGAGCGGCGATGAGGAGTCGGGGGCGGCGGGCAGCAGCCGGGCGGCAACCGGTCAGCTCCGGTCAGCACCGGTCAGCACCGGTCAGCACCGGTCAGCACCGGTCAGCAGCCGGACCCTCCCGGGCTGCACCGCTGCTGCCCGCCGCTTATACGTGCTTAACTATAAAAAGTTAGAATAAATAAAAATTCAAAATTATTATATAAAAAAGATAAATACATATGACTATTATATAGAAAAAAATATACATAAAATTATATATTTGGCCGATGTGGTAATACCCTGACAGGCAAGTTAGCTGACTATTCGGTGTCCAAATTGATCCTATTTCTTTATAAACGACGACTAAAATCCATAGAGTAAACAATGCAGACATGCACGTGCCATTTGTTTTGAACTGAATCACTTATGGTTCATATTATTTTGTATCACAATGTGGATTTTGTAGTTATAATTAATCATTAATTTATTGTATTGGAAAAAGTATACATTTGGATTACATACATAAGTACCTATGTGTTATTTTCGTGATAGATAAGTAAAAAACTTGTAGTAATATAATATACACCTACAGAGGCGGTTATGGTTGATTTGTAATTTATATGAATAGGTGTTAATTTATGATTTTTTTATATTAGTTAATCTAATCGTTTCTGGCGACCATTACAATGTGTTATACTGCATGACAAATCTTAACTTTTTGTGATATATATAATTTTAAAGGACGATATAGTATACCGATATACTTGCTCTTTTAAATTATTATTTCAAGTATTTATTTTTTTAAGCGCAACTGCCGCCGTTGGGCTCAAATTATTGACGTTAACATTAGTAGCATGTCCATTGTAACCAAAAATATTTTACTATAACTATTCCAGTGTTAAATGTGCGACTGTTTAGTTATTAAGAGCGTTGTCGTAAGGTATCTCAATGTACTGATACCTACGTGTATCTCGATGTACTGATACCTGCGTGTATCTCGATCTACTGATACCTGCGTGTATCTCGATGTACTGATACCTACTTGTATCTCCCTTGCTTTTTGACTATTACAAACATAATGACTAGCATATCATTATTTGCATTACTACAGTTCGCCATCACTTGGTTTCTGTCACCCCAGTAATGCTGGTACTTAGATACTAGTGATGTAACGATTATTCGCATTCGCATCTGCGAATATTCGCACATTTCTTGACATTCGCATTCGCATTTGTATTCACAAGAAACATGCAAATGTCTGGCGAATGTTTTTGACAAACAAAAAGAAAATAATATATTGATTGAATGGATATACAACTGATATGATTTATAATTTTATATTTACTTTAAAATCTTTCTATTAAATGTGAAATGCAAGTTGCATTTCACATTTTCAGTGTCACAAATTGAAACGAAAGAACATGTTAGAGAAACTGGAAGTCATAGTCATGTTTTTATATCACTTAAATTTAACAAATACAATAATACTAACTAACTTCAAATCATAACAAATCTTTTCGAATTAACCTAATGTGATTAGCTTCGTTCAACCAGTCTGTAATTGCTCTACTATGTTCGGTTTTAAACTTAGCTGACACAAAATGTCAAACCTGTGTGGCACTTTATTTGAAAGTCAACATTCACACTCGTATTCGCGAATATTGAATTTGAATATTCGCATTCGTATTCGCGAGTATGAGAAATCTAACATTCGTTACATCACTAGTACCTACATACAATCTTATGTTTCTCGTCAGTTTTATGACTCTTGTGTTAATAGTGTCTTATTTATTTACTGTTTATTCTCTTATAACTATGATTATCTAGGTACTGATTACAGCATCTATAGTTTTATTCGTTCAATGAAACCACCAAAATTTCAAATGATTGCGCACCCTGTTTATTGGGATGACAAAAGCCGATCAAACAAAAATAATATACCTACCTACCTAACTGTATTTTAGCTTAATTACTATATTTTAATTAAATGAAACGTTAACTTGGTTAATTTGCGATAAAGCTGTTGTTATTATACTTGACGTGTTCTTGATACAATAAATGTATTATTTTAAACGCTGCGTGCGCAAGCACAGACATTTTGTTCTATTCCGTTATTGTTGTTGAGATAATTTCGTCACATGTTCGCTATCTACTCTGTGCCCCTGGTTATGGTGTAACCTTGTTTGTATGTAGGTAAACACGTATAATTATAATAACATTAAGTAATGTTTAGGCTGCTGCCACGACACAATATAACCATAGATCTCGGTAGTATAACCGCTTCAGACCCACGTTCATTTTCTGTTTACTATTAAGTTTTTTGAGCAACTGGCTGAATACCTATAACCGCGATTATGGTTTTATTAACTTTACTTCTGGTTACCCAATTTATTAATACAGTTATTTTTATAATCAATTTATATATTGTTATAGTCAGACGATATGTAAATGACTGTATTATACTTGCTTGTAAAGTGCAGTATTTTGTTGAAACAACAAGTCTTTTCTTGAAGAAAATAACGGGGTTGAAAAGCGAGAATTCTACAGAAAGTGGCGCAGCAATATCGATACATTCAGTGTTTATCTTAAGTACAATTTGTGAAAATTGGTGTAATCTTTTAATGAAACCTGTTTACAGATATTCAACTGTTCGTGTAGTTAATCCGAGTGAACACATGTCTTTAGTAGCCGTTAATCAGAATAAATTATATGTAGCATAACTGTCTCAATTAAATTCATTAATTTAAGTTTGTTATTGTCACAGTGTACCGTTGTCTGAATAAATAATATAACATGAAAATAGAGCAAATTTGTTGTTTCATTTCTTGGTCAGTTTTTGTTGGATTCACCTTGTTTGGTGGCGTTATTTCTACAGTAGGTTCTATTTATTTTGACCCATCTCCCAAATATGCAACTTTTATATTAAACATATCAATCAACATATGTAACAAAGGTTTCCCGAAACTGATGCGGGCTAACTAATATTTAGAATTATGACGATATTGTGATATTGAAAGATCACATGACTTAGGTTTTTATAGCTAACGAACTGGCTTGTAAAATATACTTTTAAGGATTTTGCAGTTCTAGAATAGGTTTAAAAATTGAGTAGAACAAAGAAATGTCTAGTTTTGGCAGTTTGGACATAACCATTGTAGCGCAATGAGCTCTATCGAATCCTGAAGAATAGTATAAGTAAAAAGTGATAGCCTCCCAAGAGTTTTATTCAAGTAGATGATCCCCTACCGAAGTTCTACTGTCGCAGAGAGGCGACAATATCATACCGACACAGATAAACATACAGGGTAACAGGCCTGCGTGCGTGCCACAGTCTACCGACTGTGGCACGCACATGCAAAAATAAAACACACATTTAAAATTACATAAATTAGACAACGCAAGTTTAACTTGCATTGTATAGTTTACATCGCCGCTTTATAAACTAACCAGATCGGCAAATATGATCAAATAAGCACCAAATTTTAAATGCATGTCTTAGTTTTGCAAGTGGGGCACGTCGTTACCGACTGGGGGCATGTCCTATGCCTGGTCTAAGATAACCAGTGCCGGATTAGCCTCATGGCAAGAGTAGCAAATACTACGGGCCCCGCGCATTGGGGGCCCCGTTTGCACGTACAAAAAGAGGTCAGGATACCTATACCTACCATATGAAATCTAAACGATTCTGGATTATCCATAACACAATGTAAGCAACTGCCTATAGGGCTATCACTACCTAAGAGCCCTGCGGCCTCTGAGTAAAATAATTTGAAAGAGTTTTCATTCGTTTGCATTTTACAAAGATTTGTTGGGCTCTTTGGTAGAATTAAGTCATAAAACCTGTGGAGCTATAAAATAAAGAAAGGTGGACGAACTTGAGGGCACGATTGGCACAGTCGTTGAGCGATTGGCTGCTGCGTTGAGGGTTCGTAGGTTCGATTCCCGCACGAAACAAATATTTGTTCGGGTGTCTTGTGTATGTGACAGGATCCTAGTGCGGTATAAAGTTTAAAAAAAAAAGAACCTGATTGCAATTTTTTTTTTCTACTGCCTCAAATCATGACTGTCTCGCGGTCAGTTACTGTTGAGCTTGAGCCTTGGGTTCGATCCCAGGTCGAGGAAAGTTGTTAGGTTTTTTGAAAGGAATTTCACAGAAGGCAACGCAGCAGCCAACCTATTAAAGGTAAGGCCATGGTAGAGCCTTAGCAAACATGTTATTAAAATTCTGCAGAATAAGCCAATTATCGCCACCTACCGTCATATTGACGTCTTCCATGAGTACAAAAATACGAAATGAGTTAGGTTGATGTCAATTTATGTCCTGGGTATAGGTACATAACAGTCATGCCAAATCGACTGGCGACAAAATAATTTTTAATTAGGGCTGAAAAACGACCAGTTTGGGTAGATCAGTCCGTAGGTTCCAAACCTATGTAAGGTATCGACTTCGCCGGGCCTGGGACTTACAGTTAAGCGCCGTTGATCCTGACTGTTAGTTGTAGATTTTAGACCGGCGTTACCCATAGTCAGAAGCCCAAAATTATGGAGACCATGTAGGTAGTCAGTCACTCCATACAAAATTATGGGGACCAGGTAGGTAGTCAGTCACTCCATACAAAATTATGGGGACCAGGTAGGTAGACAGTCACTCCATACAAAATTATGGAGACCAGGTAGGTAGTCAGTCACTCCATACAAAATTATGGGGACCAGGTAGGTAGTCAGTCACTCCATACAAAATTATGGGGACCAGGTAGGTAGACATTCACTCCATACAAAATTATGGAGACCAGGTAGGCAGTCAGTCACTCCATACAAAATTATGGAGACCAGGTAGGTAGTCAGTCACTCCATACAAAATTATGGGGACCAGGTAGGTAGACAGTCACTCCATACAAAATTATGGAGACCAGGTAGGTAGTCAGTCACTCCATACAAAATTATGGGGACCAGGTAGGTAGTCAGTCACTCCATACAAAATTATGGAGACCAGGTAGGCAGTCAGTCACTCCATACAAAATTATGGAGACCAGGTAGGTAGTCAGTCACTCCATACAAAATTATGGGGACCAGGTAGGTAGACAGTCACTCCATACAAAATTATGGGGACCAGGTAGGTAGACAGTCACTCCATACAAAATTATGGAGACCAGGTAGGTAGTCAGTCACTCCATACAAAATTATGGAGACCAGGTAGGTAGTCAGTCACTCCATACAAAATTATGGGGACCAGGTAGGTAGACAGTCACTCCATACAAAATTATGGAGACCAGGTAGGTAGACAGTCACTCCATACAAAATTATGGAGACCAGGTAGGCAGTCAGTCACTCCATACAAAATTATGGAGACCAGGTAGGTAGTCAGTCACTCCATACAAAATTATGGGGACCAGGTAGGTAGTCAGTCACTCCATACAAAATTATGGGGACCAGATAGGTAGTCAGTCACTCCATACAAAATTATGGGGACCAGGTAGGTAGACAGTCACTCCATACAAAATTATGGAGACCAGGTAGGTAGTCAGTCACTCCATACAAAATTATGGGGACCAGGTAGGTAGACAGTCACTCCATACAAAATTATGGAGACCAGGTAGGCAGTCAGTCACTCCATACAAAATTATGGAGACCAGGTAGGTAGTCAGTCACTCCATACAAAATTATGGGGACCAGGTAGGTAGACAGTCACTCCATACAAAATTATAGAGACCAGGTAGGCAGTCAGTCACTCCATACAAAATTATGGAGACCAGGTAGGCAGTCAGTCACTCCATACAAAATTATGGAGACCAGGTAGGTAGGTAGTCAGTCACTCCATACAAAATTATGGAGACCAGGTAGGTAGTCAGTCAATCCATACAAAATTATGGAGACCAGGTAGGTAGGTAGTCAGTCACTCCATACAAAATTATGGAGACCAGGTAGGCAGTCAGTCACTCCATACAAAATTATGGAGACAAGGTAGGTAGTCAGTCGCTCCATACAAAATTATGGAGACCAGGTAGGTAGTCAGTCAATCCATACAAAATTATGGAGACCAGGTAGGTAGGTAGTCAGTCACTCCATACAAAATACTAGAACTCAGATGTACCTATTCGGTTAGATCTTCGGTTAACCTCTCTGGGATCTGAATTGAAAAATGTTTCAGTTTTAGTCTTAGGACATATTTTTGTAATTTGCATAATCTGTTTTCTATTGCTTATGTATGATTTAATTAGATCAAGAATATTATCACTTATTCCGTATGCTTCATGTTTTTTAATCAAAATACTATAATCCACATGGTCGAAAGCTTGACTCATGTCCATGTACAGGGCTGACACTGGTGTTTTATTGTCCATATTATTCAATATCTTTTTAGTAAAATCATGCACAGCCAAATTTATAGTAATATTTTTATGAAAGCCTTTCTGTTCAATTGTAAATAAGTTCTTTCTTTCAAAATATTTGTAAATATCCTTGTAAATAAACTTCTCAATAATTTTAGAAAAAATAGATATCCACCACTCACTGTCACTGGTCTGTAGCAACCTAAATTATCTTTTTCGCCTTTTTTGAAAAAAGGCCTCACAATAGATATTTTTAAACAAGCTTGGATACATTCCATGTTCAATGCAAAGGTTTATTATGTGGCTAAGTATAGGTGAAATTATAATGGAAACATTTTGTACTACCTATATTGGTACTTACACGTTACACCATCATGGCCTGTGCTTTTAGTGTTTTAATAATTTCACTATATCTGGTGGTGTAGCAGGTGGCCTAAATATTGAATTTGGATTACTAAAAGTTATAGTTGTTTTATTAATTTTCTTATTTACGAATGGCTGAACTAAATCGATATTAAAATCGTTAAAAGCTTGAGCTATTTCTTGAGGTTGAGTTATAATTTTTCTACCTAATTTTATTTTAGAAATACACTAAAAGATAGACTTTTAAAGCAATCCGCAAAGTGCATCTCATGACAATTCTAATAAGCCCAAACACGGCTAGGTTAATTTGATTAATTACGGAGTTCCAGTGCCTACCTTCCGGCTCCAACATCATCAGATCACTTCGATATACCTTTTTCAATATAACTATTCAGAACCATTTATTTATTTGATCTTCATTGTGATATCTATGTGAGGGTGAAGTTCCGTTGGCCATTTTTGGTTTTCTTCATCAGTTCCACTTCATCAAATGTTACTTTTTGACTGTAAATGCTTAAGTTCTCGATGAAAATACCAAAATCATCCCAAACAGAACATCATGGTCATCATCAGAACTGGATTTTGAAAAATGGGACCAATCTGAAAGCATATCCTTTTAGGAAAAAAAAAATGCATATCAGCCCATAAACAACGGAGTTCTGAGGCAACAAACATAAAAAAAAATGATAAAAAAATACAACAGAATTGAGACCCTCCTTTTTTTGAAGTCGGTTAAAAAGGAGAAACTGACTGACTCACATATCAACGCACAGCCGGAACTACTGGGACTAAAAGTGTCAAATTTTGCAAAAGGTTTCCTTTTATGACGTAGGTCAGCACTGAGAGAGGATTTTCCAAAATTCGCAGGAATGGAACGGGGGTCCAAAGTTTGTGTGGAGAAAGCTACTTTCACGCGGGTGGAGCCGCTGGCAGAAGCTAGTCTTTGATAAATTATTCTGTCGTGAGAACCGTAGAACTTGAAACATGGTCTTTGGCGATTTCTACGCCAATGTCGGACCAAGACAAGAACGAGATGACGAAGCAGTTTTAGGTTGGCATGGAGCAGGTATTCTTGCTAATGAACGAATTACTCGGGCCTCGGCTAGTGTGGGTCCGGGGATTTTTTAATTTTTATAGTTGCTGTTAATTACGTAGTGCTTTTATTTCACATACATTTTACATGAATTACGGGGCCGAATTATGTAGTACCTAAGTACGAACGAAACTCACCCTATTCAAACTTCCTCCTCAAGCTCCTAGACGTCGCCGTCGCTCCTTGCGGTTACTAACAAAGGGTTGCTCACAAAACCTAAAACCCTTAAATTCCTGGCCTGTTCGTCTAGTGGTTAGTGGCCCTGACTGCTATGCCGCAGGTCGTGGGTTCGATTCCCACCCAATACAAATGTTAGTGTGATGAACACGATCATTTATTCTGAGTCTGGGTGTCATTTATCTATAATATACTTATATGTATTTAGAAATATTTAGGTATGTTTATCAGTTGTCTAG
Organism: Mythimna impura; assembly: GCA_905147345.3. Classification (NCBI taxonomy): domain Eukaryota; kingdom Metazoa; phylum Arthropoda; class Insecta; order Lepidoptera; family Noctuidae; genus Mythimna; species Mythimna impura. Next base: position 33,471,913 of record LR990339.1, read on the forward strand.
TACTCATAGCACAAGCTCTGCTTACTTTGGGACTAGACAGCGTTGTGTGATAGTTGTGGAATATTATTATTTTCATGCATTTATTTATCTCTGATTCGGATTCTGAGATCCTGAACCTTTGGAAGGCGTACGAGGGGCCGAAGCCAACTCGCAGATGCCTTTTAGACGATGTCATGGAACGTGATAGATACCCAACCGATGATTATCCCTGCACGCGCTATACTAGTGCATCCATGACATCCCTCAGTTATTATTATTATTCCTCGATTTCTAAATTCACACAAAACTACAAATCCTTAACTATTAAGTTTTTTTTTTAGTGTCGAAGGCAACCTGGATGTCCGTCTAGGGATGGGCGAAAGGGTTTGTCAGAACAATTGAAGCTACCCCGGTGTTCCCTGACACTTGCGTTGAGCGCTCGTGGGTACAGCACATTCAAAACAACAGCAGCAGGAGTTACAACATCTCCCGCCCTTGGACGAGGTGCGAGGGCGTGTCAGACTTTTACTGACTAAAACCCACTCCTGTTTCTTCTTTGCCTTCGTTCCAGAGCCCCGGGTTCTCTTTCGCATCACCCATGGCCCCAGTAGGCTTCGACCCTGCTGGGCCCCTACAGTTGCTGACATCTCCTTGAGGCGCGCGTGGAACACTAAGCACCGTCGACGACTTGGGCTCGGTCCGGACGGTTACCGGACAGTCGGACGGTGAGTTACCCATTGCTCGACGTCCGCAAGCCCGGGCCTACGTTGGCCGGAAATCGGGATCGGGATCCCGGCAGCAGGGGCGTGAGGGACGTTGCCTCTCGCGTGCGGCCGCGCCCTTTCATCATCATCATTTCAGCCGATAGACGTCCACTGCTGGACATAGGCCTCCCCCAAATGTGAACAGAGAGTAAAGTCCCGCAAACCTCCGTTGAAAAGGGAGGATCCTCCGACCAGACGGCTGTTATGTCTGGTGGGCAACTGCCCGTTAGATGATTTCGGGCTGTCGTATATATTCTAATTGTGCGGAGAACTTTGATTGCGCAATGCAGGGTTAGTTCTTATGTGACGCCATAGATGTCGCTACAGTCGTATGATCGAGGCCTACCTGCTCATCATTGACCCCGGTCACCGGTTCCGCAGGGATCGATACTAGGACAGCCCTTGTGGAACATCGGGTACGACTACGTGCTGCGCGGCGACCTCTCTCACTGAGTCAGCGTGGTCTGTTACACAGACGACACGCTGGCCCTGGCGCAGGGAGAGTCGTACCTGGTTGTGGTCGAACTAGCGACACGTGGGGTTGCGACAGTCGTGGAGAGGACTCGAGGTGGCATTGCACAAGTCCGAGGCCATGTGTTTTCATTGCCCTCGAAACGCACCACCATCGGGTTCCCAAATAACGGTAGGAGGGGTTCACATCGGCGTCGAGTGGACAAAGAAGTACCTGGGACTCGTCATCGACAGCTGGTAGGATTTCGAGGACCAGTTTCGACGTCTGGCTCCCAAACTAGATCGGACTACATGGGGCTGACCTCAAGAGGCTTCTGCCCGACCTAGGTGGTCCAAACACCTCCATCCGTCCTCTCCGTCCTCTACGCGGCGGAGCACCGGTATGGACGCCGTCGCTGTGAAAGCGACTGGCGGCCAAGCTGAACACATGCCAGAGGGTCATGATGGCCATCCGGATGGTTGGGATACTGCACGGTTTCCCAAGAAGCGGCAAGCCTCCTTACTGGCCTACCATTATAGGATCTGGAGGCATAAATTCTCACGCGCATGCACGATTTGCGCATAGAGATGCAACGCCAGGGCGAAATTCCGTTGCCGTGACAAGTCGCCGCATGGCGGAGTTCCGGCTGGATCTCATGGTGGAATGGCGACAGCGACTGTCTCAACCCAGTGTTGGGTACGCCATAATTATGGCGGTAAGTTCCCTCTTTGAGGAGTGGCTAGAAAGACGTCACGGCGTCCTCACCTTCCGCATGACGCATGTCCTTACCGGACATGGTAAGTTCGGGAGGTTCCTGCACCTAATTCGTGCGGAAGAATCCTGGGTGTCACCATTGCCCACGCAATGGTGACACCCAGGATTCTTCCGCCCGGAGGACACGGTGGAGGTGTGCCCCGCTTGGGCAGAGCACCGCCGTTTTCTCGTGGGGGCGATTGCGGCAACGACTTCTCGCGCCGGGCCCTGGTAGAGGCCATGGTCCGGAGCGAGGAGGAATGGCAGGCGGTCGCCTCCTTCTGCGAAGCAGCAATGCTAGCGAAGGAGACGGCCGCACGCGCAAAGGAACGGCCCTCACGCCCCAGCCGCCGGGATCCCCCGACCCCGATTTCCAGCCACCTAGGGGCGCAAACACGCCCTTAGGTGGCCGGTCCGGTCGTCCGGTAACCGTCCGGACCGAGCTCAAGTCGTCGACAGCGCGTAGTGTTCCACGCGAGCCTCAAGATGCAAGCAGCACCGTAGGAGCCCAGCAGGGTCAAACCTACTGGGGCCATGATTTCGCTTCTGAAAGGAAAACCAGGGGCCTTGGAACGCAAGGCAATTAACGAAGGAAAATAGGAGTGGATTTGTCACTAAAAGCCTGACTCGCCCTCCCACTCCACCCTAGAGACTCCGCCACTGGGCCCGGGAGAACTCATTAAATGAAATAAAAATTGTCACGCCGCCCGCCGACGCCGGGTTGTTTTAGCCGGCGCGCCGCCGCCGACGAAATTGTAGTCAGCGCACATGTCTACGTCGTCTGAATCCAACAAAAAATTCAATCCCGCACATGTGCAAGACCCCGCACGAGTAATCCCGCATTTCTAAAATAAAAATTCCGGCCAAAAAGGTGCGGGATCCCACGTTTGCGGGATTGGATTCCCTAAGTCACATTAGCGCTTCGTAGAAGGAGGCGGCCACCTTCCATTCCCTCTCGCTCCGGACCATGGCCTGAACTAGGGTCCGGTTCGGTTGTTTGTATATTACTACTTCAAACAAAAAATTAGTTATAAAAACCTAATCGCGCAATTCCCGCGGAAACTGCGGGATTGATGACTTCAATCCCGCAGGCTTGCGGGATCGCGATTTTGATGCGCGGATACCCTTGGGCGGAGCACCACCGTGTCCTCATGGAGGCGATCGGTGGCAACGACCTCTCGCGCCGGGCCCTGGTACAGGCCATGGTCTGGATCGAGTGGCAAATTGTTAAATAGATTAATTCCTTATTAACACCAACATTTTTTGTCGGCCGGTACTGTTCTGTACCTACGTAATGTTCAGGAATATTAGAGGATTGTGTCATACCCTCCATTGCCATAGTGCAGCCTCCACCCGTTCTATTTCCCCCTTTCCCCCAACTAGGACGGTAATGAAGTAAAAAACCAGGTGTGTACCAAGTGAATAAATATTTATTGCCGAGCAAGTCGGAGGCAAAAAAATAATTTGTTTGTTGTCATGGGTTTTTTAAGGTGGGACATCATCCAAATGACTTCTCGCGCTCTGGGTGGAGCGGTCATGGGTTACTGTCGTCTATAATCACTTTTGCAGGGGCAGGTACTTCCACGAAGCTTGCAGTTGAAGTCCCGACCACCCCTAAAGCCGGAGGTGGAAGTTGGCTGATGCTCAGGAAGGCGAAAAAATGCTGGTACGGCGCGGACATAGTCTCGCTCGACTCAGCAGTGGCGGATCTCAGGGCCCTAGGCCTGCGACTCCCCTAGCGGATCGGCTCGCAGCCCGCGCAACCACACGCGGAAGAATGAATTCCCGCTCCAATAAATCCAGTAGTACCTGGAATCCACCGTTCCAGCATATTAATCCAGCAATAACTTCTGTGCCGGGGTTACCACCGACGACAACAAGAAAGTACCTATCTAATCGTAGTAGTATTGTCGTGGTGGCACCTACCAGAACGGAGTTTACATTATAAGCAGCTTAGCAATAATAGAAAACAATAAGATTAAAAAAATTAATAAAAAAAAAACAGGAAGTTTCGGTTTAAGCTGTTGATCCCCGCACGAACGCCGGCTTTCGGGCGCCATTGTCTTACTATTGTGTCTCTAATTACACTACTCAACGAGTTAAATTTCAAATTGTATGATACATGAAGGTAGGAGAAAATAAAGTGGATGGTTTGTGTGCTATTTAAAGGGATGACCAGATGGTTGCAAACTAGCGTTCCAAGGTCACCTTACCTTGGTTTATGTGTTTGGTTTGGGTTGCGGCTACATGGATGTAAAACACGCGCCAACATGTTCGGCGGTTGGGAAAACGCGCCTCCCAACCAAGGACGTTGAAGGTCATGGATTACAACTGCTGTCTACACGGATTGAAACTAGCAAGGTCACCTTGGTTGGGACGTTGGTTTGCAACCATCTGGTCACACCTTAAAACTTACCCTAGTTCGGTATACCACAACGCTTATTTAATATTTTTTAAGTAAAATACGTTGCTAACGTTCCGTGTTCGAGAATGCTATGCGTTTGGCGTGACGTTAAAGCGATTAAGTCTAGAAGCGACTGAACGCCGCGCGCCGCTGTGCAGACGCAATGCCCTTTTTATCAACTCGGTCTCCCCGAACACTTCACTCCACACCGCAGGCATTCGAATAACTTTTCGTTTCATGCTTCACTCCGCACAATAGACATTCGAGTAACGTTTCGTTACATTACTCACCTTATTTTATTTTAATAATAAAATCCGCATCCTAAACTTGTTACAGTACCTTTTACTCATTCTTTCATTTCACTCATACGTCATCACACTCGTCATCAAATAAACTTTACATCTCATAATATTAAAAAATGCGACGTCCCAACATACAAAAAAAAATCATATGTCTAGATTTCGCCAAATAACTTTTGTAACACATATTAAAGTCGTTAGTAGTGTTGGGAAATGTTACGAAAACAGAATTTATTATATATTATATGAATTGTCGACACCTCGACGGTGCTTTATGTCAAAATTGAATGAGGACAAACGTACACCCCAATGCGAGCCTTCCCGTAGGGTTATTAAGTGAAAGAAACCATTATAATGCACTATGATCCGAGTACACCGTGAAAGTTTTCCCATTTTCCAAATAGCACCGCCAATGCTCTAGTGCCACGAGAACTGCCTGCGTCTCCCGCTCCGTGATACTGTAATTTTTTTCTGTCGCCGTTAATGATTTACTCATGTACGCTATGGGATGCTCTTTACCGTTTATAGATTGAGTGAGCATGCCACCTACTCCATAGTTACTGGCATCTGTATAAGAAACAAAAAGAAGATCAAGGGGAAGGTGGGCTTTGATGACAGCATGGACATTGTGAATGGTTTCGTGGTGGGTGTGTACCCAATACTGACTAAAAAAAAAAAACAAATAAAACTATCTATTAATTACGCACCTCAAAATTTCACAAAAAAAAAAACAAACGAAAAACAAACAAAATAAAACTTGAAAACAATTGGATTTATTAATTAATAATTATACATTAAAAGCAAAAGGAATTGAAGAAATAAAATGAAAATAATAACATCACGCATTGCCGCCTAGTACCACAATTGTTGAGCTGTCTTGCTTGTTCGAGCGGGCACGCAGCGAGCCACATGAACCGACGATCCGCAACTTTACCTACGTAATCATTATTTTCAAGCTACACAATAAAATCCTCAAAAATTAACATTATTATTTTTAGACTCGCATGATTTTTCAAGTCTCAAAGAATATACAGCTAAGGATACAAGTACCGTTTCGAATCGCCCGCTATGCGCGCTTGCTACAAAAAAGAAAACTAAATCAGTTGTGTGATCAAAACTGCCCCATTTAATTCTCATCTTCCCAATTATCCAGAAATACACAATAGATTACACGGCGTATACTCGCCCGTTTATTTGACAGAAGTCCATCGTGAAGTATATTGTAAAATAAATAGATTCGAAAGAAAATGCCGTAGTTGCATCGGGGCTAGAAATATAAACTATGATAAACTTGAGCAATGGGTAGGAAATGAACAAGCGTATGCAGCACTAAATGAATCGCATCACTAGCTTCACATAGCGCATGCGGACTGCGTGAGGCGCATCACTAGCGTCACGTAACATCTCAGACACAGGGTACACACTATCTTATGGAACAGTCTACGCACTCGCGCGACGATCAACAAAGCGAGAAGTTGCGGGATACACGAAATAATTAATTTCTAACCCCGGCTATGGAAACATTTTGGTTTTACAAAATAGTTAATGTAATAATTACATTTACAACTAAAGAGACCTACGATAAGCCGTAACTAATCAAAATTACATTTCATTACTGTCGCGACGGTTTCGCGTCTGATCTTAAAAACTAATAACAAAGAAAGAAACCGAATGTTTTACAAAGGGGGGAAAGTGTAGACAACAAAGACATACAGCTGAGTGTGATGGTCGGTAGTACAGGTGTAACTACAATTTAATACTTTAAATATTACACTATAACTATGCTTCAGTCTTCGTTTAATTATTTAATATTACAGCCATTTATGAAGAGTAGCGGCTACATAAACGCGACCTTCAATGACCACATTATTATTTGTATATATATACAACAAATAAATACATGCACAGCGAATGTATTATAGCCACCCGCTGCGTCATGTGACGTCAAAATCGCAAAGTTCAATTGCATACGCGCATACTAACACCATCGAGAATTATGATTAAATTGTTTATATCTTAATTCGGTATCATTACAAGTCTGAAATGTTTATTAATGTTTATAATATTAGACATATCTTTATCTTAAGTGACTATTAAAGAAGTTAAGCGATAAAATTGCTGGCCATTAAATTGAGATATTTGGGGACGACACAGTATTCATTGTCATTGTTAATAATCGGGGACAATACGATAACAATAAAGACGTTACAAAACATATTTAACGGCTTAAAGGCAGACCGATTTAGGTACTGTCTTACGTCCAGAAAATAAAATATAAAAACACAAGTTCAAATAATGAAATATATTAATAATGATAAATCAGACATTACAATAAATTAAATAATATTCATTATTATAAACAAAAAAGAAGCACATAAATTCATTATCGTCATTAACAAAATTAATTATGGGAAATTAAGACACCCTTCAACTACTAATATTATACTGTGTCGATGACCATCATGGGGAAGCATCTTAAAAGTAAAAATAAAATAAAAAAATAAACTTAACATCTAATTCCGATTTTCATCTCTTTGGAACACAGAGTAAAAAATAAAGGAATTTGGCAATGCGACATGGTTGTATAGCCACCATTTTTATCTACTGAACATTTTAACAACTACAACTATAGTAATGGTATTGAATTGATTATTATTTGAGTACATCATGGATACTTGAGTTACGCAAAACTATAGTAAGAAATTTCTGTCCATTTGCACGTTTCACAATATAACAGTCCGGTGGGTACAAATGATCCCCTAGCACATCGACGGTACTCATTCACACTTCCGTGGCGATCCGTGCAAACTTATTGACGCAGATATGCGGGCAGACGTTTCCCGACAACCGACTGAACCTCACCTCTCGCAAACAAAGTGCTGCTCGGTCCTAGCTACACGTAATCCGACAAGGCCGCGACTACATCTTCGTTACGCTATAATTTTGTTATGATATGCACCACTATGTAGTAACGAGATCTCCAAGTACCGGTCTTCAATATGAGATTCTAAGGTGCTTTACGCTCCTAAATGAGTGATTTCACCTCCTTTATTTGACATTCCAAAACGTTTTAATGGCAAGTGACGTATGTCAGCGTATTGTTATGTCAAATGAAGGGTACCGATAAGAGTGAGCAGCAATTGATTTTAAAACCATCCTGCTGAATTACATATTACTAAATAACAACAACGGGTAATATAACCTGTTAAAAACATGAAAATTTTAGTAATTCTATAGACAATGATGCTATTGGCTGCTATGAGTGCGTCAAATAGCAAAATACTGGATTGAAATACAGCGTTTTTTTTTCAGATCATATAAATCTACTAGTTAGTTACTGTTATTGGTTTAATATTACGCTGGAACATTGTAGTAGCACCCTTTGAGTGGAAAATTTAGGCCGCTCTAAGATTATAAAAGTTAAGTGACGCTAACGCTATTTAGAACTTCTTTAGCAGATTAGAGCTTTGTTTATATCGTGTTCGAATAAACGTCTGAATACAAGGACGGCAGCAGCAGGCGAGAGGACCGATACAGACACAATGTAGGCACTTAACAATGCCAGGGCGCATAGAGGTTTGCGTAGCGACGCAAGAGGCGTCGGTTCAGTCGCTGCTATTCATCGCATCTACGGCAAGCGCCGGGGACGTCAAAGTCGAGCACGAGGAGCTTGGTTTCCTCGGTGCCGTTGCGAGATCCAACAGCGCAGATGAGCTTGGTGGCAGAGGCGCGGATGCGCCACACCACGCCGCCGGAGCCGCCCGAGCCCAGCTCCACCAGGTTGCGGATGAACTCTCCCGTGTGCACGTCCCACAGCTTCACAGTGCCGTCGTCCGAAGAAGTGATCACAAACCGATTGCTAGACTGCAGGCAGGTCACCGCTGACTGATGCTTGTTGGGTCCTGGAAGCGAAAATGACCACCAGTCTTTAGTTGTCCCTGCGGTCTGGGACCGCAAGCTTCATTTTCAGAAATTGTCTGCGGCTCAAGGGAGCGTCGGTCCTGCTGGGTCGATGCTCCCAGGATGTCCATTCCCTCACACGTGCGGCCGTCGTCTTCGCTAGCATTAGTGCTTCGCAGAAGCAGGCGACCGTCTTTCCTTCTCTCTAGCTCCGCACCATGGCTTGAACCAGGGCCCGGTTTTTTGTACATTACTAAGTAGTAATGTACAAAAAACTAACAACTATTTAAAAATTCCCAATCCTGCGAATCCGCGGAATTGATGACTTCAATCCCGCAAGCTTGCCGGATCGCGATTTTGATGCGGGATTGGATTCCCTAGTCCGTACTATGGATCGAAGAGAGGAATATAGGTAAATGTAAACTTGAAATTTTGCAAACACCGTGGCAACCCAGGCCAATGATAAGCGTGGTTTGCTGCTATTTTCGGGGGTCCCAAGGCCTTATTTAGGATTAAAGAAATTGTTCCTAATAATTGGGTCTATTTTTACCAAGTTGGTGGGTGTTTCAACCGATGGAAGGAGCAAAGTCTTCATGTAATATTTTCGTCCAAAGCAACAGAATCTAAGTATTTTTCTAAATTAATAATTAATGATTTATCATTTGTTTGTATTTTTTTGCACAATCAATGTTGGAACGGGTTCATCAAAAATTGGTGGTATTGAGTTACATTTTGCTGTCGTCTGTTTGTCAAGTAGTTTGGGAGAGGTCAATTTCGCATTTCTAGCCTAAAGGTAAATTTCTAGTAATTAATTTTATCCTTCAAAAAGAAATTAAATATTTTTAAACTATGTTTACCTCCTAGGGTTCCGTCATCTAAAAACCAAACACTGAATTTAGAGTTCAGCTGCTGATTTATTACCAAACTGAAAATGACTGGCCCGTCGCCCTGTTGACAACCGATAACCGATACCAAAAGAATTTTCTTACAAAGTAGTTTAAAAGGAAAGAAAACTTTAAATTTTAACTGTAAATTTGACTGAATAATCATTGGTTATTCAGTCAAATTTACGGTTTTCTCATTTATTTAATAACAATATTTCATTCAGTTTTATTATGTATATGGTGTAACATATTCATTTCAGAACGTCACATGTTTGACATATTGATCGGTGTTGTTCCTTGAAAAATTTACTGATAGTGCAACCTCAGTTTCGAGATAGTTTACGGTAATTTTTCGTAAGATTGAAAATCGATTTAAATTATGGAAATATTGCCCTGCAACCGATGCTGGGACTGCCTCCACTGCATCTAATAGTGCAGGAGGAGGCAACTCAGCGCATCGAGCACCCTGAGTAAAGATTCCAGAATCAAACACATATGCATAATGGAAGACGCTATTAAACGACAGCCCATGATGGAAGCGCCTAGCGACAAAGCTCCAATGGCGTATAATTTCCAAAAGCATTTCAATATTCAACTAACAGAGGAAGAGCACGACTACTCAGGCCCAGCAGAACTGAGGGTCTACACGGATGGATCAAAGATAGATACTCGGATTTTTCTTTAATGCTTATAATTTACATTTGGGAAAAGTCCAAATTAGGACGTATTATGGATACGTAGATCGATCGTAGTACGTGTAGATTCGACGGATCTACTTTATACGATATTCAAATACTAAAATTCCTAATCTATCTATCTATCTATGTCACCGTAAAAACCGTTAGATTATAATCAATTCCGCGAGATAGAATGATTGTGAACCGTAACTTACTGCTTACGATTTAACGCATTATTTTTCTTTAGATTATAATCTATCGAAGTGAAACTGGTAAATTGTGAAATGGCATAGAACGGAACGAATATCGCGCGCTGATTGGTTGAACGTCATGCGCCCTGCGCCGCCATATTTGTTTTGTCGTCGAATGTAAACAAACAGTGATTTAGTGATTGTAAGTCGATTTCGTGTTGATAATAACTTACAGCTTTAGAATTAGTTATATGAAATTGTTTTGGAAGTAAAATCAATCGGTGATTAACCAAAGAAGTGCAGTTTGAATGATAAATAAGTTAGTGCCAGTCACCAAACATAGTCGGCACAGGACAGCCTACTGTAAGACCAACCAATAAGGGACAGCCTTCAGACAATTGACAATTTAGCGAGCGACCAATTGTGATTTAACAGTTTCACTTCGATAGATCATAATCTACTGAGATATAATGCGTTTAGTTGTAAGCAGTATGTAACAGTTCACAATGTTTCGGTAGTTTACAATCTCGTTACATAGATTATAATGTAACTGTATTTACAATTTTACGGTGACAATATAAAGAAAAGAAAGAAAGAAAAATATTTTATTTGGCACACATAGATACACACAATGTAGAAACAATATGTAGACAATTAGATTAAAGAAAGAATACTAACATTGTGAGTCTCGAAATATATTTATAAGGAGAAACTAACTGACTTATTAATGCACAGCCAAAACTACTGGGTCTAGGAACGTGAAATTTGGCACAAGGCTTCCCTTCATGATGTAGGTGAGCACTAAGAAGAGGTTTTTGAAAATTCAACTTTTAAGGGGATGAAATTCGAAATTCGTTTGTATGCAAATTTTTATTCTTTGGTCCCATAATCTTGAAACTGAGCGTAATCAGTAAGCCAAGTAATTAAAAAAGGTTTCCATTATTCATTTTTAAAACCAAAACTGGGGTAGTTTGTGTGTATAACGACTGTATAACGATTTAAGGGCTGTTAAAGGTTTTATACTAGAAACTTGGCTCAAATTTTAATCAGAATGAATAAAAAAACCTAACTATAACATTATAAACTTGATTGGACAGTTTTTATGGAGAGGCCGATTTCTTTATTCGTTTCCTGATAAAAAATCTTGTGGAAAGTTGTTCAGTTTCGTCTACTGAGCAAGCCCTTAAAGTTTGCGGAAAGCAGTCCCTTACAATCTGTATAATTATACAACCTAGTAACCACATGGTGTATATTTGGTATTATAATTGTCTTGCTTAATTTATATTTTAATTTCTGTTACGATAATCTGGAACAATGTCTAAGAGTGTATTTGTCTTGAATTGGGCGTTGATAGCTGTGCTACAGTACTTTACTTTTGTCGCTATCTTCGTTTTTCCTATATAATGTAAACTAAAGTTGTTTTAAATAAACATTATTATTATTATTGCCAAAACTGTCACTGCAAATTAGCAGTCATTGTAATAAATAAAATAAGTTTAATAAAACAGAACTCACCTGATAGAGTATGAAGGCAGTGGCCGGTAGTTATGTCCCAAACCTTGACAGTAGAATCAGCATTGCCTGAGACCAGTATATTAGAATGCAGCTCCATTCCGGACGTGAGTGACTGGTGCCCGGTAAGAGTGTGCTTCAATTGCCCAGACTCTACGTCCCACACGCGAATGGAAGTGTCCAAAGAACCGCTCACAACGTGGATGCCATCAAACTGAAAAGTTGAGTCAGAACATTACATTACTATCAGCTAAACCACTGATTGAGTTGATAAAACAGTGAATCTATCTATTACAATTCGTTTTCGCAATTAATCCATAATGGATCATTGTGATTTCAATGTTCAAAACAGTGAATAAATAACAATAAGGATTGTATAAGGATATATTAAGGACTAGCTTCTGCCACCGGCATCGCCTGCATGAAAATAGGTTTCTCCATATAAAATTTAGATCCCCATTTCATCCTTTAGGGGGTGAATTTCGGAAAATCCTCTCTTAGTGCGCGCCTATGTCATAAAAGGAAACCTTGTGCAAAATTTTACGCTTCTAGGCCCTATAGATTAGGCTGTACGTTGATATGTCAGTCAGTCAGTTTCTCCTTATAAATACACCACAAATTTTTAATTAGTACAAATATTTAAAGGGCTTAAAAGGTCTTGTTATTATTTAAGTAAAATTCAATAAATAATATTCATAAACAGCAAAGTTTAGCGTTTGTTTATATCCCGAAATGTCACTCGATTTATGGAAATATTGTAAAGGCTATTGATTATGAATGAATGAATGGCGATGAAAATGGAAATAAACACTCCGCGTAGTATTATCTAGTAGCAATTGTTATGAATGATTCAATTATGACCAATTTTTGTGTATAATTTTGGGATTTAGTTTTTTTTTACTTTTGACTACATAAATATGATCAGTACCGGGTAAGGAGAGAGCCCCATTTTTCTGTACTATATATAAAATAGAGGTGTACAGAACCAATTTTTATTGAGTTCTTTAAAAAAAAAAAATGTTTAATTGATTTGTCGCCACACAATAATTTCGAATTAGTTACGACCACTGCTGTGAGCCATAAACACAAAAATAAATATTAAAATGACTCCTTAAAGCTTGATATAAGGAGGTGACAACAGTCAAATTTAGTTTGAATATCTTTTCAATAACTAACTATAACAAATACATTAAATTAGTTGTCAAACTATTATTGTTTGTTTCAATTAGTTTCGAGCACGTCTGTGAGCCATAAACACCTCCGTGTGTCAATAAAAAATAAGAAAATAAATATAATAATGGCTCTTTGTTCAATACGTTGGTGTGGTAACATCACTGAAAAGTTGGCATGATATTTCATGGGTAAGTTAAAAGTTACGTAATCATAATTACATTAATTTTCTGATATTATTTAACAGAGTTCATCTTATACTGGTCAAAACTGAAGGTCTGAGTGATGTTTTGTTTGCATCTCTTTCTTCTGAAGGTAATTTTTTCACTTTCTCAATTATTTTGTTAAACATAACTAATGATGTACTTTTTTTTCGGTTACGGCTATTGTATCGTAAACACGTATGTCAAAGTCCTCCGTGAATATTTTCGAAAAAGTAGTGTAAAAACCGGTTAATTGCGTAGTGTAGACGCATTCCATAATAATAAATCACTGACAATAAAATTAGTGAAAGTGATCAAATGCAAAAACAGTTCGTCTTGTCTAAAAGTTGCAAATCGGTTATAATCTGTCAAAGTTAATTGCAATCATCACTCCCAACCTAATCGTAATCATCTACCAAATATCACTGACAGCGAAGTTTTAGGTGACAGCTATGGTTACACATAGCAAGAAAAAAATTACCACTTAAATGGAAAAAAGTATGGGACTATTATTATCCAAAATAGACTAAAAGCTTGAACAACAAACTATGCTCATAACAACATCAGGAACAAGAAATGTTATGGAAGCTTTGGATGAGAAACTGAAAGCGATCATGGAAGAACTCAACTTAAAAATAAAGTACAATGTTAGGGAAAAAATTATATGCCATAGAAAAAGAGAAGCGAGGAAACAATTTAATTTTCTTCGGAGTTCAGGAATTAGCTAACACAGAAGCTGAACTGGTAGACCACATTAAAGAAGCTATAATAGCATCAAAAACACATCTAGACAGCCGTGAAATTACTAACGTAATCAGAATTGGACAACGATCCGACAACAAATTTTTGTTTTTCATTTAATTTTGCATGTATATGGAAGAAACATCTGATCTTAAAAAATAAAATCAGTCTACCCCCCGGCATCACTGTTAAAGAAGACTACCCGAAAGACGTGCTAGTGTTACGTAAACAGTTACGGCCACAAGTAGAAGAAGAAAGAAAGAAGGGAAACATGGCCTATCTGAAATATGACAAATTAATAGTAAGGAAAACCAAAGGTAAAGTTTGTGACAAAAGAAAAAGGGAAGACTCAAACTCACCCAACGGATCAACACAGAAAAAAGTCAACTCGCAAAGCAATATTATTTCACAACCTACCAAAGCGACAACAAAAGAAATTGTAAAACCCAGCATACTCAACTATGTTGAACGAGCAAGATCAGCTTCAGTAGTCTCACTAGTTGAGGGTCCAAAATACTTGTAACTGCCGTTATTTCCCCAAATCAACTTTAAAAGAGCAAGGTCTACACCTACAATGTACAATGACAATGTAGCCATTGTCTACAGAATGCCTACATTGAAATACTCAAGAACATCTACAATATAAGCAAGAGCCACATAAAACTCGAATAGAAAGGGGACCTTTTTCCCGTTAACAGAGGTGTAAGACAAGATGATCCTCTGTCCCACAAACTATTCACAGCTGGGCTGGAAAACATTTTTAGAAGACTTAAGTGGGATGAATATGGTCTCAACATCAATGGCAGCCTCTTGAACCATCTGAGGTTTGCTGACGACCTCATTTTGCTGGAAAAGACCCAGGCAAACTGCAAGCAATGGTACAAACGCTAGCTAACGAAAGCAAGGAAGTAGGTCTAAAGGTGAACGACATCAAGACAAAATTGATGACTAATTCTACAGAGGTTGCCATAAAATTGGATGGACAAACACTTGAATATGTGCAAGAGTATGTATACTTGGGTCAAATAATTGCCCCTAATGATCAAACATCTAAGGAAATTAACAAAAGAATAGCCTGTGGTTGGAAATCATACTGGTCTCTAAAAGAAATAATGAAAAGTAAAGAGCTCAGCATTGCTATCAAGAAAAAAACTTTTAACACCTGCATACTTCCTTGTATTATATATGGCTGTGAGACATGGTCTCTTAACCAAGAGCTTCGCGAGAAACTTGCAAAATGCCAACGAGCAATGGAGAGAAGTATGCTAGGAATAAAACTCAGGGATAGAATTAGTAATGCAGAAATAAGGAAGAGAACTAAAGTTTCAGGCATCCTGACCAAAATTGACTATCTGAAATGGGGCTGGACAGGTCACATGATTCGCTGCACGGCCAATAAATGGAGAAACCAAGTGACCCTATGGTACCCAAGAGATGACGTCAGAAAACAGGGTCGCCCAACGAGAAGATGGGAAGACGACATCCGCCTGACCTTGGGTCCATATTGGATAAGGGTAGCAAGGGACAGAGTCTAATGGAAGCAGTTGGAGGAGGCCTATGTCAAAAGGCACACCGAACTGAGGGACATATAACCAGTATTACAGCCACACAAAGAAAAATGTGTCACCCCAAAGTTTGGAAATAAATGGTTATTTTATTATTTATCAGTATATCTCGGAATACTGAGATCCCGGACCTTTGGAAGGCGTACGAGGAGCCGAGACCAACTCGCAGAGGCTCTATAGTTACTTTTAATGGAATGTGATACCAAACGACGATTATCCCTGTACACGCTATGCTAGTGCACCCAAGGATAACCCCCAGTTGGTGAAAAACTATTGCGATATATGGAAAACAAAGACTGAGGCTATGGTTTTTGTAATATCAAGTGGACTGGTTACCAGGAACTATGTTAAGACTATGGCCCCTGCCTGAACAATGTTATTAATATCCATCGATAAAAAGGCACGCACAAGGGTGGAAGGCAGGCATGCACTGGCACCTATTGTGGGGGGCAGATGTGGACTGCTGGAAGCTCGCGGACAACTCACTCAGGGGTACTATATCAGCTCGGTAACCTTGGTGCTTTAAAGCATCCCCGATGTTGAGGGCTCGATGGTGGGTGAGGAGCCGGGCTGATGTAACAACAAAACAAGAAAGGTATGGATTTAAAAGGAACACACAACAAAAAAGGTGACAAGACCGTAAAGGGCATGTCACAAATGGCCATGGACCTGACTACAGGGACTAAGCCTAACGCACTAGCAGGTAAGGGGGCCGCTGCCTCCAAGCAGGATGTACCCGTATCGGGCTGCGACTCCTGGACCACCGTGACCCGCAAGGGCTGCATGGGACGGGGGAAAACCGGTATGGGGGTTCCGCAGGGAGGGAGTGGCGCCCAAGGGCACTCCGGGACAAGGGCACCGCTGCCTCCGACGGAACCTTCCGCCTCCTGCCTTCCGCCTCGGACGGAACCTGCACAGGGAACGTCCAGTGGAGGGACGGGTGTGGGGGACCTTGCGACGCAGGCACCGGGGCCGCACTACCGGCGCTTGAGCGGCAGCGCTAAGCGCAGGTTGAAGAACCTGCAGCGACAGGCTGCAACGACAGGGGGAAACACAGCACCTATCAAAAGGATACGGGAGGTGAGCGACGAGGCCAAGGAACCGGGCAATGACACAAAAAAGGTCAAAACCCAGGGATCCTACAAGGACGCTCTCATGGGGACGAAGATGGCGATTGTGCACTCGTCCCACCCTGACCAAGCGCTGGAGGCAGGAACCCTGGGTCCGATTCAGGAGTTTCTGTGGAAGTTGCCGATGAAGACCCCGGATCCACTGCCCCGCGTGAACGTCGGGAACATGGTCGGAGGGGCGCTGCACGTTAGCTGCGAGGGACCCGACGCGGTTAAGTGGCTCCGCGCCGTTGACGGCCGGGAGGTCAATGGCATCAAGCTGCGGGTGCTAGAGGCAAAAGACCTCCCGAAGCCAAGATGGCGTGGAAGTCGAAGACCTTCAAGGGCGCTGACCTCGCGAACACCTTGAAGTTGCTTCAGCGCTTCAACCCAGCACTGCACACAGATGGGTGGAAAGTGCTGAAGGTCGACGTGGAGCCAACCACGACGCGCCGGATTGTCCTTATGGACAAAGTATCCGCGGACGCCATCAGGGAGGCTGGCTATACACTCCACTCAGGACTGGGGCCTAGCCAGTTCAAACTGTTGAAGGACGCGAATAGGAGAAGGGAGGACCAGGCCAAAGAACAGGCTAAGGAACCCCCAGCGACCTCGGCCGAACCAGACGCCCCCAGTGGGGGAGATGAAGGAGGCCTGCGCCGAGGGAGGGGTCCTGAGCTCGGAGGAGGATGCCTTCCACGCTGAAGAGCGGACCAGCGACGGTGTAGACCACTATGAGGACTACCATCCAGCGATGGAACTGGACCGCGCGTCGTCACCATCGACGTGCGCGGGGGACCTAGCGGGACTGGCAGTCCTCAAACTGGATCCCAAATGCCCGGACTCACACGAAGACGGGGAGGCGGGGGTGAATCGGCAGTAAAGAGGAATAAGAAAATGGCTGCAATAAGGTTTGTACAGATTAATCTGCAACATAATAAGGCTGCGACTGCCCTTCTGGCGCGCGAGCTAAACAAGACATAGCTCTAATACAAGAACCTTATACATACAAGGGGGAGATTAGAGGCCTGGGCAGGACTGAGGGTATTGTATACTACCAACGTCATGACCTAAACGCAAGGGCGTGCATCTATGTCAGAAATGCCTAGACGCGATTCCTCTGCACAATTTCTGTTACAGGGACCTGAATACCATCAAGGTCCCTCTAAGAGAGGAGGAGGGGGCGGGGCGCTGATACTAGCCTCCGCATACATGCCTTATGAAGCCGAGGACCCCATCTCAACGAACTTGAGGGAACTCGTGGAACACTGCAGCCGGGAGGTGCAGCCTAGACCTGATCATAGGCTGCGACGCCAGCGCACACCACGTCACTTGGGGGAGCACCGGTAACAATAGAAGAGATGAAAACTACTGGATTTCCTGGTAAGCTCACCTTTACAAATTATATGGCAACAGGCCCACGTTCGTCAATGTTAGACGAGCGGAGGTGATTGACCTAACAGTAGCTACTAATAGGGCTAGTAACCGCATAAGCGAATGGCACGTACCAAACGAGATCTCACTCTCAGACCATAGATATATATACTTTAAGTACAGTACCCGATGGAAAAAGGAACTGGTAGCAAGGAGGTTCCTCCTTGCTACCAGTTCCTTTTTCCATCCTTTTCATCATTCCTTTTTCCAAGAAACACCGATTGGAACTCCAACACGAGAGACTTGAAAGTGGAACTTGGGGACCCTAAAGGAAAGCTGATTTCAGCGATTGACGTAGAATTTGAGGCGGGGCGCTTGGACAAGAAATTGCCCCGAAAAGGTAGTACAAGCAAGAAAGGAACCTTGGTGGAACTCTGACCTAGCTAGGCTACGGAGGGAAACTAGGGCCGCTTTCAATCGTGCTAAGGCTCTCAAAATTTTTTAGATTTTGATTTCCTAACACTGTGTCAGGGATCATACAGGCGAGATTAAACATGGTTGAAAGGTGGTGTAAACTCAACCACTTATCCATCAACCCAAGCAAAACGGTGATCATCCCGTTCACCAGAAGGAGGGACCTAACAGCAATGGGTACCATAAAGCTCTACGACACCGTACTAGAGTGGTCCACAGAAGTAAAATATCTAGGAGTAATCCTGGACAGCAAACTCACGTGCGAAGCGACAGCAAACAAGACTCAAAGAGTATTTGGCATGTGTCGCTCTGCCTATGGGAAAACACGGGGCCTTAGACCCCAGGTTATCAAATGGATCTACACCATGATGGCGAAACCGCTAATCACATACGGGAGCATCGTATGGTGGACCAGAACCAAGCTGGCAACTTGCAGACAGGCCCTAAGCAAAGTACAGCGGACTGCCTGCATGGCCATTACAGGAGCATTTAGAACCACGCCAATTGCGGCGATGGAAACGCTGCTCAATCTCACCCCTTTACACATTGAAGTGGAACTAGAGGCGAGGAGGGCCATTCATAGGCTCAAAAGTATGGGACACTGGACAAACTCCGGATGTAAAACAAACCATACAAACACAAGACCAAACAGGGAACTTGACTGGATGATGGACATGGGATGTGACAAAATACAAACCATTCACAATCTCAAAAAGGAGTTTAAGATCTACATTCCGAGTAGGGAGGAATGGAAAGGTGGGATAAAACCCCACAAAGGGAACAACCAAGTATGGTACACGGATGGCTCTAAAATGAACACCGGTGCAGGAGCGGGGGTACACAGCGACAACTGCAATCTCAGCCTAAGCATGGGCAAACTGTCGACGGTCTTCCAAGCAGAGACCTATGCTATAATCGCATGCGCGCAGGAAATACTAGACAGAGGCACCGAAGGGGACACTGTCTACATTTTAAGCGACAGCCAAGCAACACTTAAGGCACTCAAGTCCAATAGAGTGGATTCTGGGCTGGTATTAAACTGTACTAAAATACTAAATCGGATAGGAAGGCGCAACAAGGTCAGATTGATCTGGGTGCCAGGTCATACAGGAGTAGAAGGCAACGAAAGAGCCGACACTCTGGCAAAGAAAGGATCCGAGACACCCCTATACGGACCGGAACTCTTCATAAGACTCTCACCATGGGTTATCAACCAAGCATTGAAAAGGGCTGCGTTGGAAATACACAGCACACACTGGCGCAACACAACAGGCCAGAAACATGCAAAGCTATTTCTCAATGACATAGATAAGGCCTGGACCCAAAAACTATGGAGGTACAGCAGATCACAGCTCTGAACAATCACAGGAGTCTTCACGGGGCACTATGCCACCAACAAATAGCTCCACAACATGGGACTAGCAAGCGACCCGACTTGCAGGATCTATGAAGATGCAGAGAAGAATATGCTGCACTTGCTGTGCGACTGTGCAGCACTAGGCTCCAAAAGACTAGAGTATCTGGGCCAACCATTTCCAAGACCAGAGGACTACAGGCTTAGCCCCATCAAGGCCATACTGGGACTGATGAAGAAGATGCACGGAGGGCTAGGGGTTGATTAGAAGGGAGGGGAATAGCACAAAAGATCCAGAAGGGTCGAAGTGCTCTGGCCCTAGCCAACCCCACAACAAGATAAGATAAGACCACTTGAGATAAGAATGGAGAATCCATTTAAATAGTCCAAATTTAAAACATGCATTAAACGCACACTATGTAGACAAGCATATCATAAATTTCAGACTCCGGCAGGGAATTCCACTCCTTAGCTGTATGCACAAGGTGGAATGTCCACTATGTACCGGTGGCGCATCACCGTACGCCTGGTGGTCCGATGATTGATGAAGGCTATGCAATTTCGACGCACACTCTCCGAAATGCAACCGGTAGAAAACCGACAGGCTAGCAACTTGGCGTCGATGCTCAAGAGTTTGAAGCCTCGACTCGATGAGTGCATAATTGCCAACAATCCTCTTGTCTCGCCTCTCAATTGACTTAGGTAAGTGTCTCAAGCTGGTATCTGGCAAATTCGTCCCAAAGATGAGAGCAGTACTCCATACACGATCGAACTTGCGCTCGATAAAGTTTAAGCAGCTGTTGCGGTTAGGGATTGCAATCCGGATTCTTCGAAATTCGAAAATAATTGATAAATTCGGTTTTTCTTGACATTTTGAAATCCGGTTTTTGGACTCAAATTCGGTTTTTTTCGGATTTCAGTCAAAACTGAGTTTAACAAATGATATTTGCAGTTATCCACAAATTTCCATTAAAAGTAGTCCAAAAGATATTGAATTGGTAGGATTAGGTGTAGTGTAGTGTATTTGCGCGAATTTGGCTCGCCGCAAAGATGACACTATTCTAACGGCCGACATAGCTTTTCAATTTTTGATAAAATCATTAGACAGTCAAGACACGATATCTGCAAAGCAACGGGCAAATTCATTGAAAAGGAGAATTAAAGAGAGACGGCTCTATACTGTTGTCGGAGCCTTACAATATTTACACAACCCTAATGATTTTTTTAAATTAGGTTATGTTGTTCTTAATTATCTAAAGTTTATGTTAATGTAAATGATTACGTGAATTTATAACGGGAAAAATTACTGATGCCTAAAAGTTTTGTGGTAGTTGATTTTATTCTGTTGTGCTGTGAATTGAGCTAATAAATACATATTTTAAATTATTTATGCTATTTATTTCAGTTATATCAAATCAATTTAAAAACTCAAAAGTTCGAAAAATCCGCATTTATTTAAAGTTAATTGAACGACAATAAGAAGATTTAGATGAGTTGGCATCACATCTAAGTCTAATATAAAATAATGATTGTATTATTCCGTAGAAACAAGTTTAATAAGATTTTAAGTTTATTATCACTTATTTTCAAACCTAATGTTACTTTAAAATATCACCAATTTTGTTTATTTACGAGACTCGACCACTCGATGGTAGAAGTCGGTTCATAGTGCTAATGATTATACTGTTTACCCTACAAAACAACAAGTGAAAGAGTAATCGACGGAAGGCTCGGGGAGAGAGAGGATTCCCGCGCTACAAGTATAGTAATATGGTTGTATAACACGATAAATTTTAATCAGAACTTATAGTTCTGATTAAAATTTATCGGGACCGAAATCGGAATCGGAGGTGCAAAATCAGTCGTAAGTTCCGAACTTTCGGAATTGGAATTGAACCTCCGTAACATCTCTGGTCCAACCAACGGTAAAAGTCTTTCGTCAAGATTATTATGATGATAATAGTATTTTTTTACCTGCAGGCTGTATACTCGATTAGTATGTCCAGCGAGCGTGTGCAGACAGTCCCCGGTCTCAGGGTTCCACACCTTGACGAAGTAGTCGTAGGCCCCAGACACGACCAGCTTCCCGTCGTACTGCACGCAGCGCACGGCGGCTAAGTGGCCCATTAGCACGCGCAAGCAGCGACCTTCGGGAATGGACCACACCCGTAGGGTGGCGTCGCGGGAACCAGATATCACCCTGCAAAGATAGACACGAGGAATACAATCTCCTGTGGCCTGGTATTTTTCGAGTCATGGAATTAAACAGACGAATCTGTCAGACCAAGCGCCATGAAAAAGCAACAAAACAAAAAAAAAAAACTTCGCAGTAGTATAATGGTCGCGTTAGCAATTTAGCTGTTCATACACTTCAAATAATATGCTTCAGCAGACTATGCTTTGGCCATTTTAATACGTGGTATTTTTTTTATTTTTGTTATTACAATTTCCTGTTTTGTTAGTGTATGCGTGTAAGTTTTGTCTACAATTAGAACAGTACAGAAAATCATTAATGCTTAACGCAATGCAAATATACAAAAAATGTATTTATCTAGATAATTATAATGTGTAGTAAAACTTCGCTAGCACACTTATTTTGTTATCAATCGCAGCTGATAGATTAACGCTCGCTTGTGTGATATTTCGATAGACGTAACATTTATTTTTTTTGTTGTAACGATTCATTACAAATAACAACGGTCGCGATGTTGTATAACATTACAACACATTTGCTTACTGTTTATGATTTTCATTATAATGTCGCCAGCTGTTTTTAATTTGATTTATTGATACAATTGTTGTCTTTTTTTAGTTTTACGCTCAGCAGTTGTATTTTTTTTTCGTAGATGACTTGATTGCTCAAACAACATAATATGATGGCTAATCAGAAGCACCCACAGCACTATGTATGTTACCCAAACTACGCTATCAGCAATGAGTTTAAAAATACAAAATATTCAAATGCAAACATTGCATGATCCATCATAAATTGGAAAATTAGTTATTTTTAGTAAATTATAATACATTTGTGATGTTGTACAACATCCACACAAAACCACTATTTTTCTTATATTATTTGTATTCGCTTAGCTATCGTACAATGTTAGCGACAATGGATCAGGTAAGAGGCCTGCAGATGAGGAATTCTCTAAACAAACGTAAAACTAAATAATTCAGAGCGACTAGCCAGCTCGCGAGGTCACCAATTTTGATAAAGCGAATAAAGCCCAATATTCATAGTCAATAAAACATAAATCATCTTGTGCCAGCAAAACTTGCTAAAGCATAAAGTATGCAAGTAAGTAGTAGTACTTGTTGTATGTATCATACTTTAACAAGCATCACGCACATATCGTGCTATCGGGGCAACAGCTAGAGAGGCTGGCTTTTCACTGCTGTTTGTACACCCTATTGTCTAGTTTTAGTCTACCTGTTCTGGTACAGATGCATACAACGCACGGTGGAAGTATGTCCGGCGAGGACCTTCAAGCACTGGCCAGTCCGGGCGTTCCAGACGCGAAGTGTGCGGTCTGTGGAACCGCTAATCACCAAGTCGTTTATCATTTGCGAAGACCACACGCCTCCGGAATGTCCCACCAAAGTACGCAGACACTGGCGAATAAGATTTATTAAGTTTGCTGTGGTATCTCACGCATCTTAGAGGAATATAATTACTTCATGCATCTAGATAAAATATTTTGTCAAATTTTAACCTCCACGCGTTCTTGAAAAAAAGGGCACAGACAACAAACAAAAGAAAGGGATAGACAAACGATCCTGCAGTGGTTCCTTTTGAGGCACGAAACTCTAGAAATATTGGACAGATCACATTAATGAGTCTTCAAGATATGTACCTATAAAATTCATTCTGACAATTGATGATTTAGCACAACAATAAAATTCAATTGATGTTACCTTCAGACTGTATTATCAATCGGTACAATTGACGGACCAAACAGGCAACAACTGCCTCTTTAACAGAAGAGAGAACAGATAATGTATGTAAAGTTATACTTTACTCGGCTCACCTTGCCGGTGACTGCTGACCAGACTTTGAGGGTAGTATCATCGCTGCCGCTGAGGATGCGGTTTCCGTAGAACTGCAGGCAGGTAATGACGTGGTCGTCATGTCCCCTCATGATTATGGGCGAAACTACCGGCTTGTGCAGCCAGTTGTTCTCGATGAGGTACTGGCGCATGTAGGCAGCCTTCCATGGGCTGGCGCAACGAGGGAGTGAACGAGGCATCTTTTTCAGAGTAGTGATCCCGATGCGACGGCATTGCTCTTTCCACAACAGGTTGTCTTCGGCGAGGAACCTATAAGTTAAGTGTGTGAGTTACAACAGTACCTGGCTGTGAATCTTGATTATTTCTATTGATCGGCCAGTTCTAATTGTCTTCCAATTATAGTAATAGACTGTCATCAAAAGCACAACTTTGCATGTGTTTTGTATTTATGACTCAAAACATGAAATGAATTTAATATTTTCGAGTCGTAAATGAATTTAATAAAATAAAAAACTTATTTACAGATTTTTGGTGGATTCAATAGAGAAATAAAGACACTATTAGAAACAGTCCCGACAGATTGACAAAAATGCTCATTTTTATGTTATCACTAGGTCATGTCACCCAAGGCTTGTAGTAGCATCACTCTGATATTATTTGTTTACGTATATAAGATATCTAGCAGTCGTGCGAAGCTGCCACCCGCCCCAGCTTTGCACGAGGCGGGCGCTATACTCTATTCGCGATAGCATTAGACAGAAGTTAAAAAAGGTTGTTTTACGGTACACTTTGTAATAAAAGTACATTAAATGTATATTAAGCTTTATTACAGTTAAGATTGATGCTGAATTTATTATAATCAACTTATATACCAACTGTTATACTTAAATGAATTCATTTGAACTATCCATCTTCTGAATTTATGAGGCTTTTAATTAAATAAATTATTTAGTTCTTACTTATACTACTTACTAGTGCCCATGTTAAAAATCTAAAAGTAGCAGGGGTTGTCAGTACCTGGAACGTTTTTCATTATACTATAATATACTCTATTTGTATGAATGTTAAATGATTATCTTGTTGCCTTGTATTGTGTACAATTCATATGTTTTATAAGGAGGAAACTTGTTGATACACCATTTAAAAAAAAATGTAAACTTGTTTGAAATAAAGTTATGTAAGTGTTTAGTACTTACCTTACAATAATCAAATTTATCTAAGTAGGTTATGTTAAAATTTTATATTGAAACTATTATTAAATTTATTAAAATTGTTTGAATTTATTTCGAAAAATAAATGTTGTGCACACCTGCTTCTATGAACCTCTTTTGTCTAATGTTATCGTGAATGGAGTATAATACGTATCTATCATACATCTAAAGTAATCTAAACATATGATAATATGAATCACTCTGTCAATTGGTGTGAACAACATGAAAATTCGTTTAGTAGTTTTTTAAGTTTGCCGCGTTTATACAGACAGACGCATTAGGGGAATTTGTGTTATTGTATGTAAGATACGTATAACTTGTGACGGTTGACAAGGAAAAATAGAAAGATAAAACGTGCTGTGTAGGTGTACATATCTATATATATAAAAGGAGAAACTGACTGACTGACATATCAACGCACAGCCGAAACTACTGGGACTAGGATCATGAAAATTTGCACAAGGTTTCTTTTTATGACGTAGGTGAGCACTAAGAAGCGGTTTTTGGAAAATCAACCTTTAAAGGGGTGAGACGAGAGTCTTAAGTTTGTATGGAGAAACCTATTTTCACGCGGGCAAAGCCGCGGGCAGAAGCTAGTATATATATATATGATACTAAACAAAAGTGACTTACTTCCAATAACGACAAGTTTGGGCAGCCCTGAGCAGGTCCTTGGGCTGAAGGTAACCAAGCACAGTGAGCGCCAGTTCCTTAGGCAGCAGCGAGATGAAGTCTCGTTGAAACAGCGGTTCGATGGCCTTCATCATATGCCGCACCTGACTAGGGTCGCAGCAGTTAATGAGCTCGTCGATAGCCTGGATCTTCTCCACGTTA
The DNA here is from genome assembly GCA_905147345.3 of Mythimna impura. Classification (NCBI taxonomy): domain Eukaryota; kingdom Metazoa; phylum Arthropoda; class Insecta; order Lepidoptera; family Noctuidae; genus Mythimna; species Mythimna impura. The sequence goes on from LR990339.1 coordinate 33,497,770, forward strand.
GACCAGTTGTTGAACCTAGAAAATGTGGAATGTTATTAATTGAAATATTTTTTATTTCGTTGTTTTCGTACTGAAGATCCACAATCGTGCGGGGGAGGCCTTAACTCATAAATAAATTAATGAAAAGGAGAAAAACAAAACTAACCGAGATTTTGATAGGAATTTGTTTATTCGACAATAATCGTTTTTTTAGAAAAATATCTCATTACGTGCTCACGTACGCTTTATGACAGAAACTAAGTCAATGGTCAGCTAATATCATTCGTTAGCTGTCGGGAAGTACGTAAAGTAATCATCATCATGTCCACACGATGTAGTATATGTAGTATATACTGGTAATTAGTGACCGATACTTAAACACATGATTGTACTCATGATTACAAACAACTTACCCAAAGAAAATTTTTATTATACTAATTAGTTTAATCACAATAACAAAAGAGCTGTTTGAAACTTTGAATTTCGCGCGCGGGCCTTCACCCGATCAGCTGTTAGTGGCGCGGCGTCCGCGCCCACGTTATCGATGACGTAAGCAAGTTTCGGTACCTACATGTATCGGTAAAATAATATCCAAATACTAGTTAAACTAACTAGGAATCGTGAGCTTTTAAATTACTAATGTAAGCCACGAAACTTTAAGATACAACGTATGTCCGCATAACTAGAAAATATCTAGGAACGCACGCGCCCATAAAAAGTAGGCACGATCTATGTAGGTACATTGCTTTAGTCATCGATAACGCGGGCGCGGGCGCCGCGCCGCTAACAGCTGATCGGGTGAAGGCGCGCGCGCGATATTCAGTTTCAAACAGATGTTTTGTTATAGTGATTAAACCAATTACTATAAAAAAAAAGTTTCTTTGGGAAAGTTGTTTGTAATCATGAGTACAATCATGTGTTTCACAGGGTCATTTCAGTATCGGTCACTAATTACCAGTCACCCTATATAATTATGAGATAAGCTTCTTGTACCCTAAGTGCCTATTGTGTATGACATTTCAGAACTTGCAGATTCAATATTTTCGTGTGATACGAACCGCGAACAGGCAACAGGCATGTATTACAGCAAACTTTGACACGCCCCGACTACGGACGCGTGCAAATTATATCATAGATACCTAATCATACAAACCTTCCTGGTTTATCCTTTTTTCTATTAGTGAAATGGTTTAGAAGAGAAAGCAAAGAAACAGACAGATCATTTTTTTTAAGAGTTTAAGAAGAATGTCTTCTGCCTACGTTTTGGAAAACAAAAAAATATTTCGGCGGTCCATTTTTGGTACAAACCTGCTAAGCCATGGCTTGATCTCCGGCGGTCCTGGTTCGACCTCAGTGCTGGCCATGGTGCAACTGGGAGTAGGCGATGGCCACCCATCAGATCCCAAGGAGGATGACGAGGAACCTTCCCCACAGAATTTCTTGCTCGACTGCTGCGGGGGCGGGTCGTGACGACGCTTTCTCTGAGGATTTTAAATACGAAAATGAGATAAAACTCAAAATGTCAGAGGCCATTCTCGTAGTTAGAAAGCTCGCATTCAAATCTGTCTCAATCTGACAAAGACACCTCGTGTGTCACCCACCATATGGAATTGAGACCTGAATTTAAACGTTTTTTGACTACAAGAATTGACCTGAAGGATAATGATAAACTACAAAACACTACAGCATCCTAATACAAAAGAGCTACGTTAATTTCATCCCCTCTATTATAATGAGACTAATTTCGTGCATAATGCTGCAAAAAAGGCCGATTATTTAATTTAGAAATGATTATTTGTGTGCTGTTATTCAAAATTTAGTATATACAGTGTGTGTGATATGTTCAAAGTTGCTTTATTCATTATTGCTATTCATAATCAAAGTAAACTTTAGTACAAAAAACCGATATTTCACATTTTCAAATAGAAGGGGCTTTTGTTCGTAATTATTGATCTAGGATATTCGTGTTCGAAGTTTGATGCTTTTAAACAATGGGAACCGAGTTCTATTCCGAAAACAGTTTTCGTGGGTATATAGTAAAATTGTTCACCTTGTAGACCTATCTCAAAAACTCACCCTGTGGACAATCATTATTTTGATTGAATCTAGCTGTGTTTACCCAAATAGCTAGTATTCTGATATTTGTGTACGAATATTTTTAACGGACGTTAAGGCAGGGTTCTTGTTGATTCAACTCCACAGTACGTACTACTTGCGTCACAAAATGAACTGAATATATGTAAGTGTGAATGCACGACCGCACGCGCGGACGAACCTCTGAATATGACTTAAATTAACAATTCGATTAAAACGTGGTATATCCGCGTGTTGATATCTTCGACCTCACACGTACCTACAACTCACGTTTGCTGGACTATACAGATTTATGTGAGAATTGACTACGATCATTATGACACTTTTGTATGAGCATATAGCATTTTCTCGACATCACACCGCACACAAGCGAACCACACCACTTAAGATACAAACCACTGTTAACACATTTATTTAATATTACTTGGAAAATGAGAAACTGCTCTTAGTAAAATATGTTTTCTAGTGAAACCAAAAATAATCACGTTGCAGGAAATTGACTATCATTACAGATTTAAGTGTTACACTTTTTAAATCTGTCATGATAGTCAATTTTTTTGCTGTGTATCATCTTTACTGTTTCAAGTAACACTGCTGGTATCTCCATGTAGGTAAGCAATTTGAAACAGTAGCCACCAGATCGCCTATAGCTGTGAGAATTACAGAACAAAAATAGTGTTGACCCGTTACTACATGTCAAGATGTCGACACTATTTTCACTGAAGCCATAAACTGAGATAACCTTTACTCTTTCCAAATAAAAAACTAAAATAAATTAATAAGTCTTGGAATAGATATTTAGGCCAAAACATAAAGCATCACTCTGTCTTTGTTATCTTCAAATGATTGACAGAAACAGAACGTTTTAAATACTCTTGACTCGACGCTGAGCATTGAAAATCGCGCTCTTTGTTTAAGAAATTTGTTTAGAAGTCGCTTAACGTTATCGACCTCATCTAGTTTAAATTGACCTGTAAAAGTGTTATTTATAACCTACTTGCAAAATAAAATAATTTATCGTTAGTGAAAATGTACGAGTATGTATGTCTCCGAACAATTAAGTCCCCCTCCCAATTAACCCCTTTCTTTTACTTTATATATTAATATATATATGTAGGTATATATTATTTTAAATTTATATGTGTTTATTTTACTTATATATATTTGAACCCTTGTTTTCTTAACCTTTTGACGTGCGTAATTAGAGACACAATAGTAAGACAATGGCTTGCGGGCGCCGGCTACCGCCTGAGCGTTAATGAATTAATCACCTGCCATGTTTTCTCTTTACTACCCTTGGTTGACAAGTTCGAGTAGAGAATGCCTAAGGTGTTAAGTCTGCCTGTGTACCTTTGTGTCGCATGCAGTTTAATAAATAAATTACTGGCATATTTTTCGGTTCTTGCAACACAGACAAAGAAATTAATTTTAAGGATGTTGCTTTCCCACACTAATAATACAAGTCCCGTACAGCATCCATTTTCAATTACTAAACAGTATCTTGCTACGTCAATCTTATAAAAATCTGAGCAGAGATATTAGGACAACACTTTTGATGGATGTTTTTATGTATTTTGCTTGAGATGAATAATACATGATCGAGAGCGGCTTTCTGAATATGTTCACAACTGCGCTGCGGTGTCCGACAATTTACACTTTACACTAGGGCTGTTACGGATATTCGCATCAATTCTGACATCTGAATCCGTATCCACATCAAATTAATGCGGATATTTAAAGGATGCGAATTTAAATATCTCGCAGAAGGGAGTACATCCTATAATATGGTTCATGGAGCGCTTGTTTCAGAAATAATGTTTAAAATATTGAAAAAAAAAAAACAAATATGTACAAAAAAGGTGAAAAACTCTCTTTTTGGGTAATAATTGCTTTGAATTCTTACCCAAAAAGAGAGTTCACATTACTGGTATCACAGAGTATTTCGTTTATTAATTTCCTGTTATAAATATAAACTGGACACGTATAGAGATTCGAAGTTATGATGACTGATCAATAAAACTTTAAGTTGCAAATCCCGAGAAATGCAACGACGTGGATTTTAATAATACTTGCATGCATTGAATAAAAATTGTCAAGTGTAAGGTCAAAATGTATTGTGAGATTTAGCTTAACTTGAGTATTTTGACTAGTTCCGCTTACATTGGTGTAAAAGTTTTTATTTAAATTATTTTTCAGAGAATTACAGCATTACACTGTTTATCTATATAAATTTATAATTCTTCAGTACGAGTGTTTATCACCTAACTCCTAAAGGCCTGACAGATTTTGACGAAATATTGTGTGTATATTTGAGTGGGTCCCTGGATGGTTTGAAAATACAATTGGACCCGGTAGGTGGCGCTGCAATCGGGTTCTTAATTTGTTTTCTGACAAAATGCCAACTTTCGGGCAGCACAACGTCTGCCGGGACCGCTGGTCTAATATATAAACATCTCGTGTCAAGATGTTTTTGGTCGCAATCCTCCGAAACGGCTCGACAGATTTTAACGAATATTCTGAGAATAGGCCGTAATTTTTCACCCTCCCACCCCCAACCCTCATTTAATCACGATTTTAGTACTAGTAGTCTTCATACATTTAAGAAATAAAACGAATAAATATTACCATTTACGTAAAATAAAGCATACTGTTAGAATATAAATGATTGTTTAAAATACCTAAACCTAAATATATGTAACGGTGGTCGAAATTTTTATCAACAAGAAATTTGAAGTATCATTCCAGAATAATATACAATGGTTCCTTTATGATAATCTGTTTGAATGAGATCTTAGAAGACCTGAAAATAAGCCGCTTATTGCCCCGTTATAAGTTTTTCATATTAATAGTGTAAATAAAATATTTATGGAAAGATACATCAAAAAATTGCAAACAGTTCACAGATATCGACAGTAAGGAGATACATATTGCAGTTAAATAATTTAAGCCTTACCCAATTTCTTTCCCTTTCCGGTTCCGGCTCTGGATCATCACTAGAGTCTTCCTGAAATACGAATTTTTTATACATTTAATTCTGTAAATTGAATATACTAATCAACAGTTTGAATTAATAGTGTTAGCCAGTAACACAAGCACACAACCTATGTTGAAACACAAACCTACATAAACTAACGGAAAAAGACGTGACCAACTATACAAAGATTTCTTTTTCTAAAGAAAATGTCGGGTTTCACTGTGACCTTTACTTGTTGGTTATGAATAGGTGTACAAAGAATTGCGAAGGTTAACGTTGAATCCTTACCCGAAGCTGGGGTAAGCCGCAAGGGTTGACACAAAGAAAGCTCGTGGACTTGCCTTGTTGCCGTCCCACAAAATTAGTGGAATTTATAATACCATCAAGCTAAACGATTGCGAATAGATATCTCGCAACGCTGCGAACATGTCGCAAACATGTATGAAATCGAATGCAGCACATACGAGATTACATCAATAAATACTAAAGAATTGAAAAGAGTTTAATTTATAGTATTTAGTACTTTCTTTCCTAAACAAGAAACTATAACATATTAATAGTATTATACACCTACCACCGTTGAAAATTTGTTTGAACTTTCAACAAAGGCTTATTAGGTACTGTTGACGCCAGGCCCGCATGGCGTCCGCACGTCAATAAATAAAAATGGTGTCTACATTTTTACATATATATTATACTTTGAGATGTTCAGACTAACTCATGTCGTCAATGCGATCAAAGCAATTGAACAAATATTCACGTATGAAATCGAATGCAGCACATACGAGATTACATCAATAAATACTAAAGAATTGAAAAGAGTTTAATTTATAGTATTTAGTACTTTCTTTCCTAAACAAGAAACTATAACATATTAATAGTATTATACACCTACCACCGTTGAAAATTTGTTTGAACTTTCAACAAAGGCTTATTAGGTACTGTTGACGCCAGGCCCGCATGGCGTCCGCACGTCAATAAATAAAAATGGTGTCTACATTTTTACATATATATTATACTTTGAGATGTTCAGACTAACTCATGTCGTCAATGCGATCAAAGCAATTGAACAAATATTCACTCCATCAGTTTTTATCTTTTCCAAAATGTTACCAACTGAAGACAAGATCTTAGATAAGTATGAAATAAGATGAAAAAGTCTCACATCATGGGATGATAAGCACGTGCACCAGGTATCTTCCACGATATCATCATCTGAGCAACTGTCTTCAGCATCCGGACAGTATGTGAAGCTCTGCAACAAACAAACATTACTACCGATAAAAAGCCGAAAACCAAAAAAAAGGCTTTGGTTTTCGGCTTTATCTGCACGGAATTAGTACTTCCTGCAGTATTAGCTTGTTATTCTGATAAATAATTACTGTAAAATTGTCAAAGACATCACAAACTTTCACGTCATTTATAAATTGATAGGATATAATTTAAAACTCACAACTTTTAACTACTAATTGTTAACTAGCTGACCCGGCTGAACTTTATACCGCCTAACATTCAATTGCGTGTGGTGTGATATTTTACTTCTTGAAATTCATTTAAATTCTTAAATATCTTTCGATATTGCCAATCGATTACGATGAAACAAATTCAATAATATATCAAGTTACACACAACTTTAATGTATAAAAGTTATCTACATCGATTTCGCACATTTTACGTAATGCGCGCACAACTAAGACTTTTCTACAGTTTTTTATACAGGAAAAGTTTTTAACTTGTGCGTAAATTTGTTCATAATCAACTATATCATTAAGTGCCATTACATTTCAGTAATTAATTATACAAAATATCAGGTTAAACTAATCTGAATTTAGCTCTTGCCGCCTTGATCATGCTAGTGTAATAATAACATATCTACCTACTAAAAAAAGTAGTCGTTTGGTGAAATGAAAATATGGTAATTAAAACAGTGGTATAATGAATGTTCGGAAACATAATACTTCGAACAAATGTTATTTCGGCTAAGTGTAACATCGGTGAAAAGTTTTTCAACCAAATGAAACGTCGGAGTAACAAAAAAATTCGAATTAATAAAAGGTCAACTGATAGAGTGGCAGACGTGACTTCGATAAGATAAAAAAAAACGAAAGTAAAATAGTTGAAAAGTTTTAAGTGAAATGAAATTCGGTCAAATATTTTTCGAACTTATATACGTAAACTTTTTTGAACGCAGGGCACTACTCTACCTACGACCGCGACGCAGCTGATCGGCACTCGATGTGCGCGGCGGCGTGGCCATAAAATAAATTTCTAAGTAAATAAGTCTCGTAAGCGATAACTTTATTTTTTTTATATCAAAATAAAAAAATATGTGTTTATTAAAATGTATTCAAGTTTGTCGTGTCAAAATTTGCGCACTGGTTAAAAACTTTTCCTGTATGTATATTAGGGTGGGTCCCTAATGTATGGAGATTTTTTTATTTTATAATAATAGTAATATTATATTGTCCTATGTCTAAACAAACAAAATCGAGAAACGCAAGATAAGAATCTAAAAACAAAATCATAGGTAATACTTAACCGCACTGAAAACCTAGTTCTAGCCAATGGTAAATAGCATACAGTTAAGTTTAACCAGCGATGTGCAGTTTAACTAGTTCTAGCCGCTATGATGAAGGCTACACCTAGTTCTAACCGAAGATAAGTAGGATACATCTAAGTTTAACCGCACGTGGCCGGCTGCATCTAGTTGTAGCCGGCTAAAACTAGGTGTAGCCGCACTTCGGCTATTAGCCGTAACATATACTTAGATATAAGATTATTTTATGACAAGCATAAACTAGCATTTGCCGGCGAATTCATCCGTGTGAATGTCGGGTAATTGCGAACGTGAAGTCGAAGTCGAAGCCAGATAAAAAGTAGCATATGTACTTCGTTGGGTTCAAGCTTACTCCGTACCAAATTACATCAAAATCGTTTCAATAGTTTAACTGTGAAAGTGTAACGGACTTGAGTTATTATCACATTTATAATATTATAGATACATCTATATGTAATAGCAGAAGTTTTACTTTTATACTAACCACATTCTTACGTGTAGAGCTTCCCGGCTCATTCTTCCCACTGTCATCAAGACCAAGCAACTTGTCTGCATTGGAGGTGGACGGCACAGTGAATCCCTTGGTGCTGTCTGAACTAGAGCTTCCTATACTCGAAGCGTTGGAGCTCGTCCTGCCTGACGGACCACTCGCATCCATATCACAACCCTCATCATTGTTGCAGTCCAATTTATCTCCCTTATACAACTTGCCCTTAGGAAAGTCTTTCTTCTCTTCTGTATTGCTATTCAACAGCTTCTGCATGAAATCCTCCTTTTGCTCATTCACCACATACTTCTTAGAATGTATCATGTTCTTTATAGTTGTGTTAGAATCATCTCCATCCTTGCTGCAACCAGGGAGGCTGTAATCTTGTGTTATTAAATTGGAGAGATTTGATATAGCCTCCGAGCTGGATGCCAGGCTCGAATTGGCACTGGACAGATTCCCAGAATAGTGTGCAGGCGCCGCTATCTTGCTATCAACGATCATTCCCGAACAGTGTTTCAGGATTCTGTTCTCTTCGTCGAAATCTTCCCGTTCAATGTCGTCGATCTGCTGCCTCCCGTTGTTCTGTGGGCTCCCTGGATTCTCAATTTCAGGATCATTTTCAGTCTTAATCTCTTGTGTAATTTCGTAGGGGTTTGGCCCATCATAAATCGCACACCCGCTACGTGAACATTCTGGATCCATGCTCGTGGGTGGTTCTTCCTGTAATTACATTATCCTATTAGAATATTGCAAGTAGGTATGCAACTGCCTAACAGATAATACAAACAATTTTCGAACCTTACATTGTCTTGGAAGGGATGTTGCGTAAGACCAACAATAATATAATAAAAAAATGTACTCACAATTCTTTTATAAATTCTAGTTATTCGGTGTGCATGAGCAGGATTTCTGCAAAATAAACTAAAGGTCAGTACTGCCCCAGAGATTACATATATTAAAGTACTAGTATAGGGTTTACCTAGCATTCATATTAATCTCAAAATGGACCCATTTGGTCCAAACTAATTTGCTGGCACGCTGCATTTTAAAAATGAGTTTTGATCACTTTCCACTCTTAAGTATGAGCTATCATTCTTCAAACTGCTATGAAAATGAGTATTTTGAGCTAAAATGATGAAATATGGGTGCCCTAGTGTACAACACTGATGATTTTAACACACAAGTGCTAAAGTCAAACACCAAAATTGAAAATTGAGAAATTGTGGGTGATGATTACTATAATCTATATATATAAAAGGAGAAACTGACTGACTGACATATCAATGCACAGCCGAAACTACTGGGACTAGGAACATGAAATTTTGTACAAAGCTTCCTATTATGACGTAGGCGAGCACTAAGTGAGGGTTTCCCAAAATTCAGCTCCTAACGGAATGAAACGGGGGTCCAAACTTTGTATGGAGAAACCTACATACATGCGGGCAAAGCCGTTGGCAGAAGCTAGTCTTATATAAGAGCTGAAATTGCAAGGCATAGTCAAGAGTTACATGGAGTTATGATGAGACTTTTATATCCAATGACTGTTCTAATAGACGATTTTTGTTTTACTGTTCTAAAGGATCATAAAATAATAGCGCTAACATGAATCTTGATTAAGCATGAAAGTCTAGATTTACATGAGAATCAATCTTTATTGTTTAGATGATAATACGAAACTCAATATATAGTTGAAAAAAATTATAAGCAAGACCACAGGCCCACAGGGAGACTTAATAGAGTTGGGTATCAAGACAACAGATGACTTGATGAAACCCACTGAGACAAAACCATCCAAATTATAGCAAACAACATATAGGAAAACATCAAGTGATGACAAATCACAATTTATCAAAAAGAACCAATAATACTGGTAAACCTACCTTCTTTAATGTTGCTTTGACTCAAAATTAAACCTATAAAAATAAACAACACTCAGAGTGTTGCAAACACACAGAGTATAGATTACAAAACCAAGCTGTTGTAATCATGGTAGCAAAAAATTATAGTGGTTACTTGCCATGGTGAGCGTCCTAAGCAAATAATTCAAAGCAACAAAAAAAAATGGCTTGAAATAAATGAAATAAAATATCTAACAAAAATTATTGCAAAGCTTGTGAATTCATTTGATTCATGACTCAACTACTTACCAAAATTGAATAATAAACAAGTACTGCAAAGACCTAAATATTGTTTTTAAAATTAAACTTATAACTTATTGTTGGTCTTCCAACCCGCACTGGGCCCGCGTGGTGGATTACGGCCCATTCCCTCCCCTAGAGAGGAGGCCTGAGTCCCAACAGTGGGAACATTATAAGGCCGACTATGCTATGCTATGCTATGCTAAATATAATACCTGCAGTAATTATAACCTATGATGACACATGATAATTATGTTGTACCATATAAATTGCAATTAATTCATTAAACCCACCAGTGTTCCCTCTCTCATTGTCATTCTATTGTGTCTCTAATTATGGTATTCAAAAGGTTAAGAACTACAATAATTTGTTGTGGCTAAACTACTTAGTGTGGTGTTTTAATGAAATAATACAAAATGCCCAAAAAATGTGTAACAAAATGAATGGGCCATTCAATAGATTTGTTTCAGGTGAGGCTTAAATGTTTGTGAATAGTAATGCTGGTCAGAATTTATTTGTTGATGTTTTAGCAAAAATTAAATATGAATGAGTAATAATCTGAATCAACAAATTTTTAATTTTTGCCCTATAATTTATATTGAATTTAAATTTATATTTCATAATTATTTTCTATTACGTATAGTTCTGTAAAGCTTAGCTAATTGATAAATAAAAACAAAAAGAACATGAAAAGTCAAAAATAAAAGGCAAAATATTTTTTAAATCAACAAACACAAAATTAAAATGGGGGCAAAACAGTAAAAATAAAAACAATACATAGTCAACACAAATAAAAAGCAATTAATCACCTCCTTTGTCCAATTGCATTATTATTTCAATGTATATCGATTTAAAAAAAAACAATTCCTTATATTTTAATCATCTTTTTAAAATCTGTGAGTAACAAGGTGTGCACTTTAGGTAAAGGTATATTGAGGAATAAGAGGTTACACTACATGCAACAGAAACCAAATTCTTATTTATATTAATCAATCAATCAATCAAATAACCTTTAACAGTTTACTTTAATAATTAAGAATATTCTGAAGTATTCATGAAATATTAAACAGAGAGCCACATCAAAAACCTTGAAAGAGCATCATGATAAATGTATACAACAATCAACTTTATGGCAATCAATATCCACTGGGCAGGGCACACAGCAGGGCTACTCCTACATATGCTAATATACTACAATATTAATGTGCAAAATTTATTGATTTGTAAAATTTACTGAGAGCACATTGCAATGATGAGACATGGAGGAGTAACAAGGAACAACAAGTTCACAAGGCCATTGTATTGAATTGTTTCTTTGGCTCAACAACTGTAATGTAATGCAATGTCATAATCAAGGCCATTACAATCATATGTTAAAATAATGTAAGCAGCAAATCACACAATAAAATACACACAACATTAACGGCGATACAAAGACACGACTCTATGCACGGCCGCGAAATGCGATCGAAACACTGAACACGGGCCCCTGGTCAAAGCTACTACGTGCTGTCTGAACAGGAAGTAGGTATACCACATGGATATCATTTCCCATAAAAAAAGCCGACACAGCAGAGACTACGACCGTGAGAACCATTTTTTATCACTGAAAACGCAGGATCCACTTGCATCCGTTTCAACAAAAAAATATATGGGTAAAATTTCTCACAATTGATGGCGAAATTGACTACCCTTTGCATAAATACAGTCCAGACTGAAGCGATCAATTCAATATTGACCTATAAGTACAACACCTAGTGGGATGCGCAGAAACGCATCGCAAGTTGTATAGCATTGCCTGGAATTTTGAAAGGCGTGAATACGTAAAAAGTGGCATGGGGAACCTATTACGTGCCTTACGTCTACGATAAAACAGTTTAAAATTCGTTACATACCTGTATGGGGGCCTGCAGAGTTAGTTATTTCATTAGCATTATGTTTGTTATAGTAACATAATTATTAAGATAATGACTGAATTAAAAAATTATCCAATGTGCAACAATCTCTATCATTGGCTTTTTTTGACTTCAAACACCGTGGTCGGCCATCGACCATAGTCAATAGAGTCAGTCAAACTAGAGGAAAGCAGAGTTCAGTTGTCTTTTTTTTTTATTTGGCAACACAATTTGAACAGCCCAATAATTCAATACTAGACATATGGACTTATTATGTACTGTGTAATGAAAGTGAGAATTAAGAGTTATAAGGCGGAAACAGACTATTGAAACGCGACGCGTCACCACATGTCGACACCCGATGTGCACCGTGCACATTAACAACACGCGATACCACTACACACAAGCATTTTTCAATTATAGTTGTCTGACAGTCGTGTTTTATGGATTTAATAAAAAACGAGTCAGATGAAGAATTTATAAAAAAAAAATTGATATCAATATATTATGTGTCTACTTAAAAACACACAACGTCGACTTGAAGATGATTTGTGAACGTACCTGAACGCATCCATTTTATCCGGATTATGTTGGTACTTTACCTTGCTCGTCACTGCCAAGGGGCCAATAAACGCGAAGAATTTTTTCGTTATGTTGGCAGCCCTCCATAGGTGTCATAGCGTTTGTGATTTCGTAAAAGAAAACTGTTAAAAACTTTTCACAAGTGAATTAAATCCTTTTTAACCCTAGAAAGATAACCATATTTTATAGTACTGAAAAGATAAACATGCGCCTGAGAGGCGCCGCACAATATTAAAAACTATTTATTTACAAATTGAAATAATTATTCTTATACTGTAATTTCAATGAAGTATTACATTAATAAGAAGTTAATTAAACACAAATATATATTACTATTTTAATAATTAAGTAAATTATGTAGGGTTTTATAAAATCTTAACAAAAAATAGAAGTATTTATTTTTAAGTAGATTTTTTTAAAAATAAATAACATTTATAGTTTTTTTTTCTTACTAACTAATGAATTACTATATGTTCAATCTCAAGTTACAAGTAATACTGAAAAAAATTATAGTTATAGACAATTGTTGCCAACATCTTTTTTATGTTCACCACACACTGTCTTTTTACATTTTGTACATCTCATCTTAGACATTCTTTTCTTTTTATTTGAATGTAAGCTACACTAACGCCGAGCTTTAGCCAGAGGTTCCTCTTCAGCTTCTTGAGAAGCCTTTTGACTAATTTGTGGCAGAATATTCTCAATATTTTCTCTCAAACGCTTTGATAAAATAGGGATTTCCAATATAAATCTCATCCACGGTGTAGACAGTTCAGTACTTAGTTTTTTCATATATTCTCTTCGGTTTAGTGGTTTCTCTTGTTTTGAAAAAACATTGTGTGTGTAAATTATAATAATAATTATAAAACATTGTCATTGACCATCTGTTACTCTTTATAGAACAAAGCATCTAAGAACGCATCTGGTCAAATTGGACGACACCGCCTTTTGTCTTGTGTAGACCATAATAATCTCAGGTTCACCAGTTGTAGGATTTATAACAGCGCCTTCATCGCATGGGGACAACATATATACCATCTTCGATATCATTGCCATCATCTGGGCTTTCATCATCTTGACTCAAAAAGGAAATTATTGTGAGTACATGGCATTAAGGGTACTGGAATAATAACCATGTACTATAAGTGATAAAATAAAGTATTTATTTTCGTTTTAATTTGCACTAAAAACACAAAATATCATTTCTATAGGAAATACACCAAATTGTGACAGACACACTCTTTCTTCTTTTCTGTCTAACATAAATTCAAACATTCGTCAATCTCTCAGACTGCCAGTACTCACGATACGATTACAACCTCTTCTGACACTCCTCCTTAATCGCATTCGTCACTCTTTCATTCTCTTCAGCTACCCTCACTCGTACAACCAAACCCTCACACCTTTTATACCCTCAATGGTGTTTTGCATCATATGACACCCATCTCTCTAGAACAAAATTCAAATTTGTTTTTCAGCAACCTTTTTGTTAAAATATCTGCTGTCATTTTGTTTGTCTCAAGGTACTTGAGTTGAATCTCCGAGTCACTAATCAAAGTGTCCCGGACAAAATGATATCTCACATCGATATGTTTCGTCTGGTGATGATGCACTGGGTTAAGCGCAATAGCCATAGCTGATTGACTATCTGTGTACATACACAGCTTCGTATTATGTATACCTATAAGTTCTTTCAAGAATCTTTTTAGGTACACAGCTTCTTTGGTAGCTTCAGAGAGGCTTACATACTCTGCCTCTGCAGTTGATAAAGCCACTGTCTTTTGTTTCATGCTTTGCCAGGAAATAGCAGCTCCACTTAACTTGAACACATATCCAGAAAAAGATTTCCGGTCAACGATGTTCCCACCATGATCAGCATCAGCAAAACCTTCGATCTCACATGCTTTGCCTTTAACATATTTCAGTCCTAAATTTGCTGTTTTTTTCAGGTACCTAAGAATTCGTTTTGCTGCTATCCAGTGAGCTTCCTCGTAGCAGTTGTTAAATTGACTCATGAAATTCACTGCTTGAGCTATGTCTGGTCTTGTACAGACTGCTATATACATGAGTGATCCTATAAGTTCTCTGTAGGGGATCTTCTCATTTAGTTTGTGTTCTCCATCTGCCTTCTGGAGTCTCAGTCCAGGTTCCATTGGAGTGGAAGCCGGTTTACAGTTCTCCATTCCAAACGTCTTGAGAATCTTCCTGATATATTCCTCTTGGTCAATCTTGATCCATCCGTTCTCTTGAGTCACTTTAATACCCAATACTAGTTCGGCCTTTCCTAGATCCTTCATCTCAAACTTAGACATCAGGTCTCTCTTAACCGTCTTCACTTCTTGTAAATCATTCCAAAATAAAAGTATATCGTCAACGTAAATTGCAAGTATTATTATTTTCTTGCCTCTCTCACGTAAATATACACATGGTTCATTTAGTGATTGTTTAAATTTCAAATCCATTAACTCCTTATGCAATCGTTGGTTCCAGGAACGTGGTGCCTGTTTCAATCCATATATGGAACGCTTCAAGAGGCAAATGTGGTCTTCCTTCTCTTTCTCTTCAAATCCAGGTGGTTGTCTCATGTACACCTTTTCAGTTAGGTGACCATTCAAGAACGCTGTCTTTACGTCCATGTGATCGCACTTGAGTCCCTTTTGTACCGCTAATGCCATTAACATCCTTAGGGTACTATGTCGCACTACAGGTGAAAACGTTTCACTGTAGTCGATACCTCTACGTTGACTGAAGCCTCGTGCCACCAGACGAGCCTTGTATCTGGCCTTATTTCCCGCCTCCTTTTTGATTCTAAGTAACCATTTAGAATCAACAAGGTTATTTGTCTGATTGTGGTCTCGCTTCACAAGAATCCAAGTCTTGTTTTTCTTTAAAGCATCAAGCTCCTCCTGAATTGCTGCTTTCCATTGTTCAGCATCTGGTCTTGCTAGTGCTTCTTCTAGTGTAAGTGGATCATTTAGTTCAGCTTGATAAGTGACGTAATCTGGAAACTGTACCGGATTTCTATCTCTCAAAGGATACCTTCTCTCTTTTACACTTTCATTTCCAGGTTCTTGTTCTTGATTATGCTGCTCCTCTTCACCTTCAAATGAAGTCAATTGTTCGTCATTATCAGCATCTGCAGTATCAGGTGGTGTCTCATAAGAATCATTCTGTTCATCGTCAGTTTGATAATTATCTCTCTCTTCATCATCACTGCTATCAGGACCAACTTCACTATTTTCATCTGAATCCTTAAACTTCAGATTCACAAACTCTTTCGGACTTTCAGTTTTCTTGTACATCTGATGTTCAAAAAATTTTACATCTCTTGCTATGTATACATTATTCTTCTCTGGGTCGAACAGTCTATATCCTTTCGTCGTCTCACTATAACCAACAAAGATGGTTTCCTTCGCTTTTGGTTCCCATTTTGTCCTTTTTTCATCTGGAACATGCACGAAAGCTCTGCATCCAAATATTTTAAGTCCTTGGAGGTCAACTTTTGATCCAGTCCATGCTTCTTCCGGTGTCATGTCCTTGACTTTGTTAGTAGGAGATCTGTTCTTCAAGTATACAGCTGTATTTACCGCTTCTGCCCAGAATCGAGGGTCTAAGCCAGCCTCTTGTAACATACATCTGGCTCTTTCTGTTATTGTGCGGTTAGCACGCTCAGCAACCCCATTCTGCTCCGGTGTATACGTACACTGATGAATTATCCCGTTTCGTTCCAGAAAACTGGTAACATTTTTATTTTTAAATTCACTACCGTTATCAGTTCGTAGGACCTTAAGTTTTTTGCTCGTTTGATTTTCTGCTAAAACTTTAAATTCCTTTATTTTCTCAAAAACTTCACTTTTGCATTTAAGAAAATATATAAAAGTTTTGCGCGAAAAATCGTCAATAAACGTCAAAATATATTTAAATTTACCAAAGCTCTCGTTCATTGGACCACACACATCAGAGTGTACCAATTGAAGTATTTCAGTAGCTCTCGTCGCGCCTTCTTTTGGGAATGGTTTACGCGATTGTTTTCCCAATAGACAAGCCTCACAGTTGAATACAGCAGATTTAGAAGAAAAACTTACCCCATTAGCAAGTTTGTTTTTTAAAAGTTTCAGGTTTCGAATGCCAAGATGCGCTAACCGTTTGTGCCACAGCTCCACATCGCTGCATGGTTCTGTAGACGCTACAGTAGCAACCTGTGGAGTTGTCATAAGCTTATAGATACCTTTATCTATCTTACCTTCCACGCAAGCATTCCCTTTAATCTCACATTCATTTTCATTGTAAATTGAACAACCTTCACTCGTAAAAACAACTATTTTATTTTTCTTCGTAATCATACTCACGCTCAAAAGATTTGAATGTAATTCAGGTACAAACATGACATCATCTACAGTTATGTTTAGTTGCTCACTCTCAACCCTGCCAAAACCTTTACCATAGACCTTACCTCCATTCGCACAACATACCTCAATGTCATGATGCTTTACAAAGTCTTGTAACAAATGTCTACTACTACTCATATGTGAAGAAGCGCCCGAGTCCAAAATCCATTGCTCTTCCTTCGCAATAGGTGATGTCATAGATAACGCTGTAGCAATATGTGCCCGTTCCTTTTTGTTACTGTCCTTTTTGTTTCTTGGATTATCAGGACAATCTATCATCTTGTGTGCACCTTCACAAATAAAGCATTTCAACTGCTTATTAGCCTTCGCATAATTCTTCTTAAAAAACTTTTTCTTAGCCGTCAGCGCAGTGACTGGTTCAGAATTAGCGCTGCTCTCTTTGTAGTCACTCATTTGCAAGAGTTTTGTTTTAATGTAGTCGGTTGTCAAGGTAATGCTGGTATTTTCTAATGCTAATCTCATAGGAGTGTATTCTTCAGGTAATCCTGCTAGCATCATTGCAGCCAACAGTTCATCATCAATTGGTTTGCCAAGCTCTCCTAGTTGCTGAACAACATTCAATAGTTCTGTTACATACGCTCCAATACTGTTAAATTGATTTAGCTTTAGACTCACTAGTTTTGTAAGCAGTCGGCATCGATTGTTTAGGCCTTTGTCCTCAAAAGCGTCGCGCAGAGCCTCCCATGCCTGCTTCGCAGTTTTACAGGACCTCACATAGACCTTGCAGTCCTTGTTCACCATAAGACATATTTTGCTGAATGCCTTTTGATCTCTTCTTTGACCTGCCTCATCGGTCACTGGCGGTGTTTCCTCTACATACTTCCAAAGATCATCATGCATGAGATGACACTGGATATCAAACTTCCAACTTCCATAATTACGCATACCTTCTAATTTTTCTGCGTACACTGGTGATAGCCCTCCGCTACCAGAAGCTGAAGTCTCCATGTTTTTCTTTTTATTTTTGAAAAAAAAAAAATCAAAAGAATACTTTTTCTCACATTGTATCACTTTTTATGTAAAAATCGTGCTGATATCCCATAACCTGTGAGTACATGGCATTAAGGGTACTGGAATAATAACCATGTACTATAAGTGATAAAATAAAGTATTTATTTTCGTTTTAATTTGCACTAAAAACACAAAATATCATTTCTATAGGAAATACACCAAATTGTGACAGACACACTCTTTCTTCTTTTCTGTCTAACATAAATTCAAACATTCGTCAATCTCTCAGACTGCCAGTACTCACGATACGATTACAACCTCTTCTGACAATTATTTCTCTTTCTTCCAACACTCTTCTGCTCGCCATTATGTAAATATGTTCCTAATAACAATTAAAACTAATTAGTAAAAATAACCTAACTGTATATTTACTTTATTTACGTAGAAATATATAAAAAATACCGAAAACTAAATCACATAGAAATGCATAAAAGTTCACAGAAGATAAACATGCGCCTCTCGAGCGCAACACGTCGTCATAGCAACGAAAGTATGGTACTTACCGAACAGCAGCGGTCGTCCCTCGGCAGTGTTGACCAACGACTGAGTTGGCTAAAAAAAACAAGCTTGTAAACGCGTTGGATGACAAAAGACAGCGATATATCCATTTCGCGGGCGCCTTCGAGGCGCACGTTATCTTTCTAGGGTTAATAGTGCTACTGTGCATAAAATAAGATGAGTGATAAAGAGGAAAGCGTTGCGCTGAGCTCTCGCGGAGAGAAGCGAAGCAGTGACTCTTCCTCTACTAAAAACTCGGAGTCGGAGTCGGAGTCGGAGTCCTACCGTCCTCCTAACAAAAGGGTAAGGCGGCGGCGGCGTCAGACTTCTGATCCAAGAATCGACGCCCTTATTGACCAGGTTAGTAAAATTTCTAATTACCTACAATACTGTGTTCCTTTCATGGGACATAACATACCGGCATCGTCCCATGAGACACCGTCTCACTCCACGGCGGAGTTTTTAATAAATCCCTGTACGGAACAGGGCAAATTAGACCTGGGCGATCATCAGACCGTAACGGATTCGTCAAAATTTGTCCAAAGCGCCCCTCGAGACCGGGTGGACGCTCTTGTAAAACTTCAGCACTTCGAATCCGATCAGTGGAAGGAAGTGAAATGTTCAAAGGTATTGCAATCTTTGTTAGCCAAGCCTGGTTTCACCGAGTTAAAGGTGAATGACGAACTGTGCCACCTCAACAAAGGCAAAGACTATCTCCTAACCACAGAAAGAGTGTTGGCAGGCTTAACCAATGGTCTTTTAGAACATAAAGAGATTGTTAAGGACAATCTTCAGGAATTGATAAATTGGGCCAATAACTCACCAAGCGAGTTAACACCAGCTAATTTATTTAATAAAATCCTAACTCTATTTGGTCCAGAGTCTAAGAATTTTAAAAAAACTGACCAAATACTACAGGTAGTATGTGGAAAACGAGCAGAGTGTATTGAAGTGAGGCGAGACCGTCTTATATCTGAAATACCTAATAAAAACCTGCAAGCTACCCTAAAGCAGGTACCCCCAAGTGCTGATCACCTTTTTGATTCTACTAAATTAACACCACTAATAACATCTTTGGGAGGAACCAATAACTGGCTAAACATGCCATCGTACCTTAAGGAAACCAAACCACTTAAAAAACGTTTAAACGAGCGTGACCCAATCCCTTCTACCTCCACTCAACCAACTTATGGGAATCGCAGCTCATCCTCCCGAAACTCAAAAAACAGGAATTTTCAGAACTTCAAGAAGGACAACAAACCCAAATTCAATAAGAATAATTCCTTTCGTCCCAAAGAAAAAAAATGACCATCACAGGATGTTCAAGGGGGGTCAGCTCAGGCATTTTCTGCCCAAATGGGAGGCTCTAGGAGCAAATTCTTTTATCAAGAAAATAGTTTTGGGGGCTCGGATTCCCTTCATAAACAAGCCCCCTTTGACTTATCCTTCACAGGATTTCCTAAAAGCATACACTACCAAAGTTACTCCAGAAATGACACAAATTATAAAAGTCTTGAAGGAACAGCAAGTGTTAGAAAGCCCGCTAAAAGCCAGCCCAAGTTTTCTGTCAAAAATGTTTTTAGTTCCCAAGAGCTGCGGTGGCCTCCGACCAGTTTTCGACTTAAGGGGGCTGAACAGGTTTGTTCACACCAAGCATTTTCGACTTATATCCCATGCCTCAGTACCAGAGTTCCTGCAAACCCAAGACTGGATGGTCAAGATAGACATATCAAATGCTTATTTCCATGTACCAATTGCAGAGTCCCACCGTTGCTACCTAAGAATGTTTTACCAGGGAGAATTACTACAGATGTCGTCCCTACCTTTTGGCCTGGCGTCTGCTCCTCGAACATTTGCGGCTCTAACGAATTGGATTGCAGAGGTCCTTCGAGCCAAAGGATACAGAGTCCTAGTATATTTAGACGATTTTCTATGCGTTCACCAGGACCAAACCAAATTAATAACACAGACTGCAGAAGTTGTGAAACTCTTAGAATCACTAGGATGGCAAATCAATTACCCAAAATCAATATTAAAACCAGTTCAACAGCTGGAATACCTAGGCATAACTTGGAACACCAAAGTACCTAAATCAGGTCTCACTTTCTCAGGAAAAAGTAAGAAAAATAAAAAGCTCACTTTCAGGAGTGTTAAACAGGCGAAAATGCACACTGAAGCAATCAGAAAAGTTGCTAGGCCAATTAAATTTCGCAAATTTTGTAATTCCAAAAGGCCGGATACACTGTCGATATTTTCAAATATTCCTGAAACGGTTCAAACGAAATTACAAGATTTGTCGCCATCTCCCACCACTGGTGATCAACGATCTCAGATGGTGGAGTCAGGCAATACAGTCCAAAGCTGTCCTACACCAACAACCATATACTCACTTCCTAACAACCGACGCAGCGGATGCGGGTTGGGGAGCACAGTTGAACGAAACTCTAATGTCGGGAACTTGGACGAAAGAGCAGATGAAATGGCACTCGAATTGGAAAGAGCTGTTCGCAGTATATGTGTCGATTCGGAATCGTTCACAGGAACTGCAGAATGCTCACATACTAGTCCAATCAGACAATCGGACCTGTCATACATAAGGAACGAGGGGGGAACTCATTCCATGAATCTACTCAACCTTACACGCAAGTTGTTGAGGCTGACAGACAGAAGGAACATATTCCTCTCAGCCCATTACCTTCCGGGAAGGTACAACTGCACAGCCGATCGTCTCTCAAGAGGACAACGGCTTTCCGAATGGCACCTGTTACCCACTGCAACAAACCGATTATTTCATCGTTGGGGCACTCCAGACGTCGACCTGTTCGCGTCTGCAGAATCAACCGTGGTCAACAGCTACGTCTCATTAGACTGCAGAGATCGGTTGGCGCTATTCTCAAATGCCTTCAGCCAGGAGTGGAACATTCGCCTAGGATGGATATTTCCACCTCCCAATTTAATTCCTCGAGTTCTAGCACACCTAAACCGAGCCAAGGGACTTTATATTATAATAGCTCCACTTTGGGAAAAAACCTTTTGGTTAGCGGATCTAATGTCACGAGCACTAGAACCGCCAGTCATAATAGAGAATCTCTCGGAGAGTCTAGTAGACATGGCAACAGGTTTACCTCCAGCCCATGTCGACCAACTAATTCTTCAGGCCTGGTTAGTTGGAGGTGGGGAGAACAAATCAATGGCTGGTCAGACATTGAAAAACAATTGTTAAATACTAGTTGGAGACAGTCAACAATGGACACATATTACCCAGCCATCAGGAGATGGTGCAAATGGTGTGATGAGAATGGGTACAATAGTGAAAAACCTCACATTAAACAGATAGCTAGATTCCTTGCCTTCCTTCACTTACAAGAAAAACTGGCCTACAGTACTATTCTAGTCCACAAATCTGCAATATTTTCTTTCTGTAAAATTCAAAATGAACAAGATCAAGCTCTTATGAAATTAGTACTTAAAGCTATAGCTATAGCACAGCCAACAAAGTTGAAACCTCCAATATGGGATGCACAAATAGTTTTCGACTGGCTAACTAAACCCACAGAAAGTGACACACTTTTTGAAGCCTCTCGACGAACGGCAGCAATTCTTTTGTTAGCATCCGGCAGACGTGTTCATGATTTGACACTACTCAGGATATCAGAACCCCACATAAATATTTTAGAGGATAGAATACTTCTCTGGCCAGTATTTGGCTCTAAGACAGACTCGGGTGGACATAGGCAGTCAGGATGGCTTTTATTAAAACACCCAAATCAACAGGTGTGCCCTGTTAGGTCGATCAATCACCTAATTGCTCTTTCAGAAGAAAGGAGACACCAAGAAGAGGGTTTGGACCACTTATTTATTACAATAATTGGTAAACCACATCCTGCATCCCGAACAGTAATTGGTGGTTGGATTAAAACTGTTTTAAAGGATGCTGGTGTGGCAGCTGCCCCAGGATCCTTCAGATCCGCAGTAGCTTCAGCTAGCTGGGCAGACAACCATCCAATAGATGAAATACTGAATCGGGGAAACTGGAAAAGTGAACATACTTTCACAAAATATTATTGTAAAGAAGTTCAAAGACACCATGGATCTCAATTACTTTTTATTCATTTTAAACCTAATTAAAGGCATTGCCTAGAAGTCAATTTATGTGTTGAAATTTTTATTAGATCATATAATTATCAAAAGAAGGTCACATTCATATGTTATTTTGATAGATTATTTTGAATATAAATTAGTTATAATAAGTTACTGTAGTTAAGTACAAGACTGATTAAACAAAGTTCCTTGAATTATCTTATAAGAAGTTGAAGTTTATGTTTTCTTAAGTTTTCTTTTCTAATAAACATTATTTCTTTCACATAGCGTTTGTGTTTCGTCACCAGCAGATACCAAACAAGTCTTCAAGTCGACGTTGTGTGTTTTTAAGTAGACACATAATATAATATTTTGAATAAAACAAAATTGTTATTATGTGTTGAAAGAAAAACACACAACGTCGAAGGAATAATATCTTCCTGGTGAAGACTCTATGACACCTATGGAGGGCTGCCAACATAACGAAAAAATTCTTCGCGTTTATTGGCCCCTTGGCGGTGACGAGCAAGGTAAAGTACCAACATAATCCGGATAAAATGGATGCGTTCAGGTACGTTCACAAATCATCTTCAAGTCGACGTTGTGTGTTTTTCTTTCAACACATAATAACAATTTTGTTTTATTCAAAATATTATATTCTGCAAAAATTCTCGACCGATTGACATGTGGCGTCGGGTATTGTCTGGAAACACACTGCGTGCGCCGCGTCGGCGCACTACCACCCACCCACTACCACCAACACGTCGATCTGGATAGTTTGGACCGGGTGGCG
This sequence comes from Mythimna impura, assembly GCA_905147345.3. Taxonomy (NCBI): domain Eukaryota; kingdom Metazoa; phylum Arthropoda; class Insecta; order Lepidoptera; family Noctuidae; genus Mythimna; species Mythimna impura. The sequence goes on from LR990339.1 coordinate 33,521,270, forward strand.
CGTGCGCACATCGCGTCGCGTCGCATGTTCCTAATGTGATTCTGATCATAGATAAAAAAAAGTAAAAAACTAAAACCGACTACGACAAAAAAAAAGACGCTGAAAAAGTATGAAACAAGATTTTCAAGATGCTGAAATAAACAAAGTAACTGGAAAAACAAGAATAGAACAAAAAGAAAAGCCGTAGTCACACGCTATTAAAGTGTTTCGATTATTACCTACCTATAACGTGTGACTACGGCTTTTCTTTTTGATTCTTGTTTTTCCAGTTACTTTGTTTATTTCAGCATCTTGAAAATGTTGTTTCATACTTTTTCAGCGTCTTTTTTTTTGTCGTAGTCGGTTTTAGTTTTTTACTTTTTTTTTGAAAGATTTTGGTGTTAAATCACTGTGCTTCTATACTATTTATTTTGGTATGAACAAGTGAAGTCCTTTCAAATGATACCAAAACGACGTATTTATCTTATTTTTTTTAACACAATACTTTTTGTCCACTAGAAAGCGCCACATTGAATTTTGATGATATTTTTTTTTATGTACCAGTGATGCCCTTTCAAATGATATGAAACACGGTGTATTTATAATTTTTTTTAAACATGACTTTTTGTCCGCTAGAGGGCGTCACTTTAAATTTGAGCAATATTTTGGAAACGTACAAGGGAAGCCCTTTCAAATAATACCAAACACGGCGTATCTCATATTTATCTCTTTTTTATTTTTAACTCATTACTTTTTGTCCGCTAGAGGGCGCCATATCGATTTTTGTGACACGTCACGTAGCCTATGTTTAGCGGACAATTAAAACGGTTCTAACGATACTTCATACGTCGAGTTCCGATAAGTAGATTAGGAGCTATGAGGGAACAGATGAACATACTCACATACATACCTACATAGCCTGTCAAAATCATAACCCTCCGTAGTCGGGTAAAAATAGTGGATTTGATATAACTCAACACGCGTCGTGTTGCGTCGGGTCGCGTCGCGTTTTAATAAACTGCACGGAGTACCTTTTTATTGATAATACAGAGGCTCAACTCAGCCGTCTTAGAAGGAAACTGATTTGTGGCGCCATCTATATTTGAAAACCTACAACTTTCCTGCTATATATAAATATATCTAATCTATGTCTTAGACATAGCTCAGTCGAACTACAGATTCCTTTCCACCACACAATGGGCTCAATGCTACGCACTGAATTTCATATAAATTGTCTGGTCCTAAAGTTCTCTTTAGCTTTGTAACAAGCCAAGACAAGGGAGAAGGGAAGGAGTTATTTTTTTTATTCTTGATGGGTTCGCGCTTGACCGCTATCTCACCTGATGGAAAGCGAAGATGCGGTCGACGATGGAGCGCGCGATATTGGTACTCTGGTCACATACTGTGGCCACTACGTTGAAGCCAGTTTCTTGAAGATTTAGAATTATGCATTTAATTTGCACAGCTAGCTCTGGGCCTTTAGTGGCAGACTGTGCAAATGTATAAGCAACAGGTGGTTTATACTTTCTCATCAGTCCTCTGATCATGAAAACTTGTGCGTGATCTGCTAATTCGCATTTTGTCTCGCGTCCATTATTAATGAAACCAATTACCAAATCTTTTCTTTCATTTTACATTCGCTTTCAGCGACATTTCATCGAATAATAGAACGCAGAGTTTCTCCACTGGCTTCATTTTATTCGCTCTTTGTTTCAATTGAGCAAATACATTATTTTTGATACCTGGCTTTATGTTGGCCTGGTTCAACAATTTTGTTATTATGTTCGAAGAAGGCAAAACAAATATTATTCTCAGAAATCGATATCCTTTGGGACTTTGTATGAACAAAGCCAAAGCTTAAATTTTTTTCTTCTGTAGAAAAGCTTCTACCTTTTGCTTTCTTTTTGTGTTCTCTGAATTGTAATCGAATTAAAACTTTAGCAGCACTTGGCAAATTGTAATAAACGATATATACCCAAAGTCTAATAAACGATGCTGATGAAAATCAAAAGAACAAACCCTCCCCTAAGAAGCTCGTTCAGCAAATCTTTCACCCAGCCCTTTTTAACAAACAAAGATCAAATTCATAAGTGAATTGACACCTAATCAACAGGGTCCTTCCAAGAATACGATCTTATATACCTATGAAATAGACTCTGATGAGGCTCCAGAACCAGTGCAAACACAGCAATTAACTGATAAAACTCAACCTCCACCATGGCAAAGAGTTCCTACATCAAAGAAAAGAAAAATATGTGATCAGTCACCTCCACTACTTCAATCCAAAAATCAATTCTCAACCCTGCCTGTTGACCAGATAAAAGACTTAGACACTGGACCAAAACCGCCAAATAAGCCTCCTCCTATTGTTCTGTATGGAATTGAGGACCTTAATGAACTAACCAAACTAATTGAGGCTGTCATTAGTCCTGAAGAGTTTAGATACAAAATAATAAATAAAAATCTACTTCGCGTAATAGTTAATACTACTGATATTTTACAAGCAAGTCATAGACCTGATACGGAAGAAAGGGTTAATTGGACATACTTTCTCCCGTAAAGATACAAAATGCTATAAAATAAAAATTTCATAATAATCTTCGCAGACGCGATTCTCTTAGGGAACTATTTAAGGAAATGAACATCCTGACGGTCCCTTGTCAATACATTTATGAAAACATTATATATGTTCGGAAAAATATTCATCTTTTTACTAAGATAAGTGACAGGCACAATTTTAATATTAGGAACAGGAACAAATTAGATCAACCTCGGTTCAGATTGGCTAAAGTACATAGTTTTTTCATGGGGTACTGTGTAAAATTTTATAATAAAATACCAGTTGAGATTCTACAACTAAATGAGTCCAAATTTAAAGCATGCATTAAACGCACACTATGTAGACAAGCGTATTATAAACTGGAAGATTATATCCTTGATAAAAACGCTTGGCTAAATGCCGGTCCTGCTCCGCAGCCACAGCCACTTTTACCTTCAAATTAGTTTTTTTTTTTTATAATTTTGGAAGAGATACTGTTCCCCTTTTTGTATTGTTGTTTTCGAAATGTTTTTTTATTTTATTTTATTTGTTAATTTCAATAGAGCTTTTGATAATTTATTACCTTTTGTATTTGGAAACAATAGCATTGTATAATGTAGAAGCACTTTGTTTTTCAAGTTTTGTGAATGTGAAGTACCATGGAGCATTTTTAGTTTTGGCGATGCTTTACAGCAAGTCCAAAACTGGTTTACTGTTAATAATTTAGTGTTAAATGGAAAAAAACTAAGTGCATAAGATTTGCGTTACCGAATGTTAAAAGTAATTACTCCGACATAGTATTGAACAAGGAGAAACTTGAATTCGTCGAGAATACGGTTTTCCTAGGGATCACGCTTGACTCGAGGCTACAATGGGGTCCTCATTTAACATCTCTGGCAGGTCGGCTTAGTTCAGCAGCATATGCTGTCAGAAAAATCCGTCAATTTACTGATGTGGATGCTGCGCGACTAGTTTATTTTAGTTACTTTCATAGTATCATGTCTTACGGTATTTTGCTATGGGGACGGGCTGCAGATATAGAGTCTATTTTTATTCTGCAGAAAAGAGCTATCAGAGCCATATATAATCTTCGCAGACGCGATTCTTTTAGGGAACTATTTAAGGAAATAAACATCCTGACGGTCCCTTGTCAATACATTTATGAAAACATTATGTATGTTCGGAAAAATATTCATCTTTTTACTAAGATAAGTGACAGGCACAATTTTAATACTAGGAACAGGAACAAATTAGATCAACCTCGGTTCAGATTGGCTAAAGTACATAGTTCTTTCATGGGGTACTGTGTAAAATTTTATAATAAAATACCAGTTGAGATTCTACAACTAAATAAGTCCAAATTTAAAGCATGCATTAAACGCACACTATGTAGACAAGCGTATTATAAACTGGAAGATTATATCCTTGATAAAAGCGCTTGGCTAAATGCCGGTCCTGCTCCGCAGCCACAGCCACTTTTACCTTCAAATTAGTTTTTTTTATAATTTTGGAAGAGATACTGTTCCCCTTTTTGTATTGTTGTTTTAGAAATGTTTTTTTTTTTTATTATTATTTCAATAGAGCTTATGATAATTTATTATCTTTTGTATTTGGAAACAGTAGCATTGTATAATGTAGAAGCACTTTGTTTTTCAAGTTTTGTGAATGTGAAGTACCATGGAGCATTTTTATTAGGTTACAACTTGTTTGACATTACGAGCATGGCAGTTGAGAGTTTGTCATGCTCACTCAAATGTCTCGCTGATGGTGGCACGTGTTATTGGGTCATTCAGTTCCCTTAAAAACGGTTGAGCTGAGTGGGGCTGATGCATGCGTCATGCTCGTGAACGGGTGCCGTCAGTTGAGACTGGTCATCTCTTAGCTGCCAGTGACTTAATTCAATTTCTATTTTTTTTTTAATTAGTCTTTTTTAAGTATATTTTTTTATTTTAATTATTATTACTTATCTACATTGTGCTCACATATTAGAAGCGACAAGAAATATGTAACCAAGATTTATGTAACTCATAACATGATTTAAAAGAGTGTCCATGGAGTTTCTTGCACGTTCTTCTCCATAGAGATCTACGCTTTGGAACGTGCAATTTAGCTTCACTTGTTTTTTTTTTGACTGACTGACATTTTGACAATTCAAAAGTGCCTGTAATTGGTCTATTTGAAATAAACGTTTCTGATTTCTGATTTCTGATATTAGGTTACAACTTGTTTGTCATTAAGAGCATGGCAGTTGAGAGTTTGTCATGCTCACTCAAATGTCTCGCTGATGGTGGCACGTGTTATTGGGTCATTCGGTTCCCTTCAAAATGGTTGAACTGAGTGGGGCTGATGCACGCGTTATGCTCGTGAACGGGTGCCGTCAGTTGAGACTGGTCATCTCTTAGCTGCCAGTGACTTAATTCAATTTCTATTTTTTTTAAATTAGTTTTTTATTTTATTTTATTTTTTTAATTATTATTACTTATCTACATTGTGCTCACATATTAGAAGCGACAAGAAATATGTAACCAAGATTTATGTAACTCATAATATGATTTAAAAGAGTGTCCATAGAGTTTCTTGCACGTTCTTCTCCATAGAGATCTACGCTTTGGAACGTGCAATTTAGCTTCACTTGTATTTTTTTTTTTGACTGACCGATATTTTGACAATTCAAAAGTACCAGTAATTGGTCTATTTGAAATAAACGTTTCTGATTTCTGAATTAAAGACCTCCATCATACTACTAAACATATTGCCATCACACAGGAACTAGAGAAATCTGGTAACAAGGTTAGAGGAGAAATAATTAACCATCGCTATGGACCAGACAAGAGACCTACTTCCACATTTTTTGTTAACTTGGAACCAGGTCCAAATAACAAATTAGTTAAAAACATTGAGTATATCCATCACCAACGCATCAAAATTGAAGAACCACGTAAACCCAAGACTATTGTGCAATGCCAAAGATGCCAACAATATGGTCACAGCAAAAACAACTGCATGCGGCCGTAAAGGTGCGTCAAATGTGGGGATGGCCATAAAACATCAGAATGTCCCAAAAAATACAGAAATTCGCCTGCTAAATGTGCCCTTCGCTCCTGTGATCACTCCGCCAACTACAAAGTTTGTCAAGTATATCAAGAAATACTATCCAGAAAAATGAAGCCAAGAAAGATTACCTACAGTCAACAATTCAAATACTTCTACAGAGTTAACCTCTACTAAAACCAGTTTAGAAGGACCAACGCAAACTCAACGAAACTCTTATCGCAGATCAGAACATACATACTCAGACGTCGCCGCTGGACGTACTAGAAATCCACAACCTCCTAAAATGGAAAATGCAGGTAGACTCAATTGTAACACGTGTGAGAAGGTTAATATACATTTTCAAAAAGCTAAGATCGGTTGCGGATTTCGATTGCCTGATTGCAGTCTATTTTGCGCTGGCTCAATCAGTTCTTGGATATTGCATTACCTCATGGGGAGGAGCGTTAAAAACAACCATGTTGCGATTGGAAAGGGCACAGAGAGCAGTGTTAAAGGTTATCGCAAATAGGCCCATTAGATTCCCAACCCAAGACCTCTTTCAACTCTGCAAAGTCCTTACTGTTAGACAGCTCTTCATACTGCAAACAGTTGTCAGAAGACATGGACAGCTGTACTACGATCCCAAATGTGCCACTGTATTGCGTCGCGCGGATAGAATCTGTGCTACAAAACGCTGCAGAACTGTAGCTGTGAGTTACAGTTTTAGACACATTAGCTCTAGGCTCTACAATAGAATAAATAAGGAAATAAATATATACCCAATAACGAGGAATGTTCTTAAAAAGAAATTAACCGATTGGCTAAGATCAAAAACTTATGATGAAAGTGAAAAACTTATAGAAATGTAACATCACAAGGTCATACTACATACACTCTCCTTACATACACCCTTACACACCCCTCCACTCCACATCCTCACTACATACACACTACACACCACGCACTATTTTAAGTTAGGATAAGTAAATATTGTAATGTTTAAGATATGAAACTACTCCTGTTCTTATGTTTCTGGAGGTGGGCGTTGATAGCTGCGCCTCAGTTTCAAACTATTGCAGCTATCATCGTACATAAATAAGTTGTTACATTTATTTCTAGTGTCAAATAAAGATTATTATTATTTCCTTTATTTACTTTATATACATATTTTGTACATTTTTAAATATTTCTTAAAACATAAATAAAAAAAAACATTTAAAAATATAAAAAATAGTACCCCACCGGTATCGGGAACAGGGTCCAAGCTACCGGCGGTCAGGGCTCCAGAGAAAGGAACCTCCTAACGATACGAGCCGTGTCCAGGAGTACCGCTTTCTGAATCAAGGCCTTGATCCAGCCGCCTAACGCGAGCCTCCTAAGGTGTTGGTCGAGGCTCTTGGCTATTAAGCCATTGGCTGACACGACTATCGGTACAATGATCGCTGAGTCCACATCCCACATGTCGACAACCTCGCGAGCCAAGTCAATATACTTGATTTGTTTATCTTTCTCGGCTTTCACGAGGTTCTCGTCATGCGGAACGGATATGTCAACGATCATTGCACGCCTCTCGCTTCGGTCGCTTATTATTATTATTATTATTATTATTATTAATCTTCCTACAGTAGACACCAGCATGGCAATTCTACTAACTTTTAGGAACTTTCGCAGTTTATGCTCAAAAATTAATATCGGGTAAATTTCACCAAACCTAGAATAAGACTTTAATCCGTGGAATAAAATTGATGTCTGATAGTTTCAGTACATAAAAAATAACAAAATAACTAAGTAACTCGTAAAAGTTTGGAGAAATTTGCCCAAAGAACGATGGATGGTCAATTTGGACCAGAAAAAAAAAGTGTTGTTACCGAAATGAGACTGTCATCATAACATTATTATCGATGTAATTATCGGATGACATCAGTTTATTTTTAAAAGCAGGAGGAAAGTAGATATTCATTTTTTTTTTATAATTATTTTTGTTTATTAGAACGCTTGATAATATCTTATTTATGAATGCATTAGTAACGTTAGAGAAGTCCAAACTTTTTCTAAAGTCGATATCGATTTAATTTCTAAATCGAATTTAAATCCAAGGTTATGTCAACTGTTTATTACTTTGTTATTTACTTAATTTAAGATAAGCCACTAACTAAATTTTTGGTTTTTTATTATTTAATTGAATTAAGTCATGAATTTAAAAAAAAATTAGCATAATAAAATTGAAAGTGCCGTAAATCGATCGAATATGGAGCCACCCTATTTTTGACAAACAAGATTGTTTATATTTACTATTTATGTAACATTTTAGGCTTGGGTACTAAGTCCTATAAGCCATGTCTTCGCTTGAACAGTTAATTTGAATATACATGTAAACATTCTGAGGAATCAATTTTTGAATAAATATAACAGCCTCCGAGTGAAATTTCGTAACTTCACTCAAAGATATGCCGCTAAAAATTATTATTGACATCTTTTTGAAATGCTACAGATTACTAATGAACCACATAACCGTATTTTTTTTTTTAAATTATTTACTAGTTTCTCCGTTCTTTTAAAAATATATTGAATGCCGTACTTAGTAATGTTCATTCAGGCATATCAAACGATATATGTTTCATCAAGTTACGTTTTACTAATTTTATATGGTCCAAGCATGTTAGGAGAATGACCATTGTTCTTTACATTGACATGTTTTTGATGTTGATTGTTGCTGAGATGACATTATGAAAGAATGAAGGAAGGCCTTTGCTTAGCACTGGGACAATACGGACTAGCTTTATAATAATAATTTATGTGAAGTAAAAAATAATAGTTGAAGTGACCTTCAGATCAAAGACCACTAATGACAATAGTTAGTTTCATCCATAATTTCACATAATCACATGCTAATAAAAGTACATTACCGGGTCTCTATTTCCTGGAGTTTGTTCACTTGCAATATTTTTTATTGATTTTGAACTAAACTTTTCAGTCACTTAATTATAACCTAAGAATAGAGTGAAGTAAGTTTGAAAATCAGCGAAACAAGAAGTAATAATTTTATGTATTACATTATATTTATCAGCTTTTTGCTAAAATGTTATTGCACTCTAAATATCATCTTCAGTAAATAGGAAAAGATAGGCGAACTGCAGTGCAAATAAGACTTTTTTCACTGTTTTTGTCTTTTTGACAAACAAAAAGATTCACGAGTCTTTAGTTTAAAAAAAAAAAATGGCTGCCAGCCTACGTCAAGTACAAAAAACTACTACCAGACGAAAATAAAATATTTACTATACGTTTGAGAATATAATTTGTATTTAATTTAATGCCAATAGGATGAATTTAATTGCTAAAAACAATTTTTATTATTCAATAAATAAATTACGCTTATTTAGCATTTGCTTAAAAAGTGTGGTAGTTTAGTTATTTTTGTTAATGGTAACATTTGACATTCACTTGATGGAGTTAACTGATACAAGAATATAGTGGTCGCTTGGTCAGTGAAGCTGTAGTAAGCCATTTTTATTCGTTTAACGTCAGCTAGCGACCTCTGTATATGATAACCAGAAGTACTTGATTTAAATAATACGTCAAAAATAAAACATTAAAAGAAAGAGCTGTTAGTTTATTACAGGACTCTTAAATTTGGTATCATTATTTTTCCCTAGTTGCATGGTCAAATGTTCTAAGATTATACTGCCTGAATAATCTGTTTCCGCCTCAAAGGGCCATGTTTACGCCATTCGATATTCAGACAGTCTGACTTGCGTAGTGTAATAAGGGTAAGAGTTTTTGGCGGGATTTCTTCGGGTGAAGTTCAGTGTCTGTTTTAATTAGTATTCGCAAATTGATTCCTAGTGGATAATGAGATATAAAATTGGTGTAGTTTTATATCTCAAGTGTCGGTGCAACTGGAATAATATGTGGAATCATTCAAATAGGCGCAATCTCGGTAAAATGGAGCTGAGAATTTTATTGTAGTTTTAGCTAACTCAGCGAAGTTTGCTGAGAAGGCTGAATCGATACATTTGCTGTCAAATACTTCAAAAAACATTAGAATGTGTTACACCTGCATTCTAATGAAAACAAAAAGAAACAACTATTACGGTAGACTTATTACGCAAGAAAACATAGACGAAAGACTAGGCGATATGGTCGAACGACTATAGCCTTCCCTAAGGGGTAAACAGAAAAATAAAGTAAGAAGGGTAAGGCTAAGGAGTTTTTAGCGGGATTTCTTCGAGTGAAGTTCTGTGGCTGTTTTAATTATTCGCAAATTGATTCCTAGTGGATATTGTGATGTAAATAGGTGTAGTTTTGTATCTCAAGTGTCTGCGCAACTGGAATAATATTTGGAATCAGCTATAAAATAGTACTCTGTGCATTGAAATAGGGACGATCTCGATAAAAAGGAACTGAGAGTTTTATTGTAGTTTTAACTACCTCAGCGAAGTTTGCTGAGAAGGCTGAATCGATACATTTGTTACCAAATACTTCAAAAACATTAGAATGTGTTACACCCGCATTCAAATGTAAAACAAAAAGAAACAACTATGATATTCGAATACGGAAGACTTATTACGCAAGAAAACATGGACGAACTAGGTGATATGGTCGAACAACTATAGCCTTCCCTAAGGGGTAAACAGAAAAAAAAGTAATAAAAGGCCTATTACACTACGCTTTAATCAGCACACGATATTCCGACTGTCTAAATATCGCGTAGTGTAATAAGGGTAAGACTGTGTTACTCTGAATTCCGAAGGCAAAATCGGGCTCGACGAGGCTTACTGTCGTACGATACGAGTAGAAATAAGAGTAAGTAGTTGTGTAATAAGAGTAAAGGGCCTATTACACTTCTCGATATTCAGACAGTCTTAGTCGATGTTGCGTAGTGTAATAAGGCCCGTGCCTCACTGGGACGCCATGGCGGCGCTGCCAGTTCGCGCAACCAAGAACATGCGTGCAGTTCTATGGCGTGTACCTCATTTTTTTGGCGTCTTGACCTGGCTACGCCGCCATGGCGTCCCAGTGAGGCACAGCTCTAAGGGTTAGACCGGTCTTACTCGGAACAAAAAATAAGATAGTCTGAATATCATGTGCTGCTGACGCTATACGTAGTGTAATAGGGCCTTATCGCGTAGTGTAATAGGCGTAGGCGCTTATGGGCCTATTACACTACTCTATATTCAGTCTTAGTCGATGTCGCGTAGTGTAATAAGAGTTAGACTGGTCTTACTCGGAAGGAACAAAAAAAGACAGTCTGACGGAATATCGTGTGCTGAATATCGTGTAGTGTAATAGGCCCTTTAGGTGTCAGGAACAAAGAGTATGTAAAGCTAGGAGGAGAATGTGTTATACGTACCCTCTGTGGTTCAGAGTATGTAAAGTAAGAGGCGGGACTCCCATAGAAAAAACCGATGTATGAAACACACGGTCTCGATCAATACCAACCTAACAGAATTACAGAACTATGGCCGTAGACAGAGAACAGAGGAGGAACCTTTATTATCTGTCTACGACTATGGCGGAGTACATACTGCCAACATAATGGTGTGCGTACGCGCAGCGGAATGTTGTTGAATTTAAAGATTTTAATTATGCAGATATTTAGTGTATGACGTCGTATAATTGTGTATGGTAAAAAAAAATTTGTGCACGCAACCATTGTGGAGAAATTCACCAAAAACTGATTCCGCTGGGCGAACGTTGTCCTGGCGGAACTTTTTTTAATCCATAGACTTTAGAAGAAAAGAGATGTGTCCAAAAATTAGTGTGTATTTGTGTGTAATTGTGTATGTATGAATAAAACTAGTGCATGCATAAACTTCGGAGAAATTCAAGTTTCCGCTACGCGAACGTTTGGCCATTAGCCAGTTTTCATATAAAGCGCTTACATAGAGAACTGTAGATTTTTACATACGTTGTTTTGAATTTGTTTATATTTGTTTAAAAAACAGATTTAGAAAAAATCGTAGGGCTTAAAAGATAAAAATATAAACGTAAAATACGCTTATTAGGTCTTAGTTCTTAAAGTATGCACTTTGGGGTCTAGATTTTCACGTTTATACAAACCTTGTAAGTGTCTGCAACATGTTGCCAAGTATCAATGATGTTCCGTTAGTAACTAAAGAGTTATAGGACAAATTTACCATGACCAGATCACTGTTTACAAAGCAGTCAAATATCACGACGTTCTGATGGAATTGCATGGTAATATGTATGTCAATAATTAGTGTATTCATTCAACTATTCTTATGCAAAATTTCATGTCATTAAATTCAGTAATTAAAGAAAAACAATTATAATACTGACGAAGCATCGAAAACCTACATAACCCGACCAAGTTCGGATGGCTACCAAAAAGCGGCCGTGCCATATATATCTAAGAAACGTTCTTAACCTTCCAATATAGTATTTATTAATATGGTACAGTTGCGTACACAAGCGTTAGGAAAAAATAAAACAATTGCATTTCTTGAATGAAAAATATTTTTTTAATAATAACGCCACTATCTACGATAAAAACAAATGTTCAATTAACAAGTACTTCTCTATTTAAATATCCGCGTACAAAAATATTTTTAATTACATATAATACTTAATTATGTAATTATATTAACGTTAACAAACGCTTGCAATGACAGCAATAGACTTAAATGTGTTTTAACTAAAATAGATTATGAACTAGCTTTTGCCCGCGACTTCGTTCGCGTGGATGACGAAACTTAGGGTAAGTATAATATTTAGCGCAGCGCGTTGTCTATTTTTTCACACAAGAATATTTTTGATCAATTCATAACTACAATACTTAGACTATTTAACTAAAGGATTAAGCGTACCGAACTTCGAACAAAAAAATTCTGCATATTTTGGTGGGGTGCGGGGGAACACGCTCACATACATAAGAAAAAAAAATCGATTCAAGAAGTAGTTTTTTTTAAGTTATTAGATTGTTTGATCCACTAAAGTTGCAAAGGGGAACGCTCGTGCATGCCTAGTCTATTGGTTAAATAGTGTAATAAGCTACAATATGATAAATATTTACCTAAACAGTAGTACATACTTACATGTGGTAAATATTTAATTTCCCTAAGGGGTCTATAGTTAGAATCCTGATCCGTGAAATCTTCAATAGAAATTAGCTGTATGAATTTTATTTGTCTTAAATAATATATTTAGATTATATCTCAAGTCTCAAGCGCATACTTAAATAAAGTACCTACGTAAATAGTACCTACTTTCTGTCATAGTCAAATACATTTAAAAAAGTAGGTGTACAAAAATAAATGACCTATAAATTATATCGAAACAACAATTGTGTTATCACCTATACCAATTCAATACCGGTATTATACTGTAAATTTTGGGATGTTACCTAAATATATTGCACGGCCGCTTTTTTGTAGCCATCCGAACTTGGTCGGGTTATGTAGGTTTTCGATGCTTCGTCAGTATTATAATTGTTTTTCTTTAATTACTGAATTTAATGACATGAAATTTTGCATAAGAATAGTTGAATGAATACACTAATTATTGACATACATATTACCATGCAATTCCTTCAGAACGTCGTGATATTTGACTGCTTTGTAAACAGTGATCTGTTCATGGTAAATTTGTCCTATATCTCTTTAGTTACTAACGGAACATCATTGATACTTGGCAACATGTTGCAGACACTTACAAGGTTTGTATAAACGTGAAAATCTAGACCCCAAAGTGCATACTTTAAGAACTAAGATCTAATAAGCGTATTTTACGTTTATATTTTTATCTTTTAAGCCCTACGATTTTTTCTAAATCTGTTTTTTAAACAAATATAAACAAATTCAAAACAACGTATGTAAAAATCTAAAGTTCTCTATGTAAGCGCTTTATATGAAAACTAGCTAATGGCCAAACGTTCGCGTAGCGGAAACTTGAATTTCTCCGAAGTTTATGCATGCACTAGTTTTATTCATACATACACAATTACACACAAATACACACTAATTTTTGGACACATCTCTTTTCTTCTAAAGTCTATGGATTAAAAAAAGTTCCGCCAGGACAACGTTCGCCCAGCGGAATCAGTTTTTGGTGAATTTCTCCACAATGGTTGCGTGCACAAATTTTTTTTTACCATACACAATTATACGACGTCATACACTAAATATCTGCATAATTAAAATCTTTAAATTCAACAACATTCCGCTGCGCGTACGCACACAACATAATGACATTACTAGTGGTGTACTGGGTTGCGCAAAAACTTATCGATATCGGCAATTTTTCTTAGCAGGGATTTCTTATTTTCAGGAAATAAAAAATAAAAATTCGAAACTCAGATTGTTTTAATACATATTTATTCAACGAATCATGCTATTTATTTATTTGGTAAGTATAGGAAAACAAACGGTTACAAAAAATGGCAATAAACAATAACTTGAGTCAACAACAAGTTTTCTAGTGACTAACATATTTAACTCATCTCAAAACTACTGAACTGATTTTAATGCAACTTGCACTGATGATTGCACTTTTCAAGACAGGTGATGTTATATTATCTATCTTATGAACTTTCTGTTGGTGGTTTTTTACAATAGTTCGACTTGATTTCAGTTTCTTAATAAACTTTCGCTTCCGACGTATCCATTGGGACAGCTTGTCTCTTGACGGTTTCTTGGTGTCATCAATGGTGCTGAAATATATAAAAAAAACAGTGTTAAAAATCAAATTATTAAGTAGTTACAATCTTAAATAAAATACATATACTCACTAGGACCACAAAATCTTTTTTTTTTTAAGCGGAATGCAGATTAGGGACTGATGTCGATGTAGAGGGTACTGTAGCAACGGGTTAAAATGTTATGATGATTATGAACATTATTCAAGGACTGTATCTTATAAAAAAAAAAAACTTATATTAGCTATCTACCAAGGAATGCCTCACCGAAATCGTTTCAATCCGGAGATTAGTCTGCACAGACAGACAATTTTACTATAAGTACTATATACACATATACATACAATCAGTAAAAGCTGTTATTTTGACATAACAGACATTTTACATATATATAAATATTTATAACATTTTTCAAATAGTATTTTTATATTGTACTGACCTGGACTACATGAGCTCTTTATTAAATTTACTGGTCCAAAACCATCTAGTTTTTATGTTGAAAGTTCTACAAAAATGAAAAGTAATTATTTTAAATTTATTTGTGCTATTAAGACCATTTGGTAAAAAAATATAAATTAATATACAACAACGCTTACTTGGTTTACATTAATTCTGGTGGTAATTATGTTCCTTTTGTATAATTTAAGATAATCCTGTAAACATAAATTATATCATTACAACAGAGAGATTATTATGAAATCAGAATGTGCTTTACGCGTCTTACCACTATATAGAGCTGCACATTATCAGTTCTTCTGACTGGTAATGGTTGACTGCTAGCAATATAATGTAGTGAAAATTCAACAAAAATCTTATCAGATAATGGTGTATGTGAGATTTTCAGACTCGGAATAGCTTGTTTTCTTCAGTTGAGTTTTTTCTTCTTGAAATCTGTTCTTTGGAAATGGTTTGCTCAAAAATATTTCAATAGATGCAACTTTTCAATTGGTACATCTTCTTTCCATGTCACTTTAACCCATTGTTTACACCTAAAAAGTGAGTGTTGAATTATTTTTACACACTGGCGACATTTTTTCCAATTAATATATTTTAAGCATTCTGTCGACCTACTGTAACATTACATGCAAGGAAACTTATTATGACAAAACATACTAATTGAGAAAACATTGATTTCACTTCCTTATATCAATATCATCATCAGCTTATAAATGTCTTGCTGAACATTGACTCTCGAAACATCGATGTCGGTAAATACTGGTTAACTGCCCAACACTATGTTACGTTTTATATAAGTCTCTTTTTCTGAATAAAATGCACTAAACTTTCAAAATTTGTACTTGAATTGAGTTCCTTAGAGAAATAAATAACTAATTATGCTTACCGGTCTTCATCTGATGGGAATTTTGCCATAAAAACACGTTTTTTATCATCAACCCTTTCTTCTATCACAATGTTCATAAACCACCAATTTCACACTTTGTTTATCTCATATTGATCTATAGAAATACTCAAAGACACATGGAGAACCAATTTCTTCCAACAAAATGATTATACTTTAAAACAATAAATAGACGGAAATCTATCATATGAAAACTATTCTATTCTATTTTTTTATTGATGGCAAATAGAGCCGATGTCGACTATTCTGCCAATGTCAAAAGTAAATTGGATAAGCAAGTATGTATATCATTAACACAGGGAATTGGTATGTTAGAAACGTAGTAACTATCGGTGTATAAATCTTCGACTGATACAATTGGACTTCATGTGTTAGTACTGGACTGAAACAAACAAAAAATAAAATTAAGTACATAAATATTAAAATTGTTAGAACATTAAATAGGAATATACACGTAACCACAATTACATACAGGTAAAGGCTCATAATTTGATGTTATTGTGACGGATGAAGCTCATCAGCCCCACAACTAGATCTGGAGAGGGATAATTATGTATGGAGGGCGGGGACATTAATTGGGAGAGGAATTTTGAATTTCGGGAGACGGCTATATAGATCTAAAGATGGAACGTTGTTTGAGCATTCAAAAAATATATGATCCAATGTACCTTCTTCCAAACCACACTCGCATAAGGAAGAGTCACGAACTCGGATTTTTTCTAAGAAGACAGGAGTACAGCAGAACCCCAAAGAGTATGTAAACCCTATGAAAACTATAACATACCAATACCATACTTGCAAACGTTAAAGGGCCTATTACACTACGCGATATTCAGCACACGATATTCAGACAGTCTTATTTTTTGTTCCGAGTAAGACCGGTCTAACTCTTATTACACTTAGGCCCTTACACCATTCGATATTCAGACAGTTTTAGTCTATGATTCGACATATCGCGTAGTGTAATAAGAGTTAGACCGGTCGCGTAGTGTAATAGGCCCTTTAGTCTGAGTTAATGTCAGTCAAAATCCTTAATATTCTGTGGTCAAAATGGCGGTCGCGTAATCCAACCACTGCACTGACCTCTATATAATACGCTGGACTGGCTACCGCTATCAATTTATTGTGCCTATTTGAAAATCGCCATTTTGGCGCTGACGGCAGCAGTGAGGGGGAATGGAACTAATACTAGTGATGCGCAACAAATGGTTTGTTATCGATAAAAACTTCTCTGATATCGACCACAATGATAGAAATATTACCAACGCTTTTTTTGTTACAATTTTCTATAAATTGGTTTAGGTAATTATTAACATGTAATATTCCTGTTGTCTCTTATACGTAATATGTTTTTAAAACGCGGAATACGTTTTATAACATAAAATACGTTAAGATTTACTAAAATTATAGATAATTAATTTAAAACAAGTAATAAAGGCATATATTTTGTTAAATGTAACTAAAACACAGATAAAAAGATATGTCTACACTAGTTGAGTGCCTAACTAAACCAATGACCTATAGACAGTCATAATAAACAAATATTTTACATATAAAACATAATTTGAAATAGCAGTATATAGTACTGTTTATGGACTGTAATTCATAATAAGTTGACCTCTTCCTTGTTCTCCTTAAACGGATAAAAGTTAACTATCGGATCAATAAATAATAAAATTCTGTAAAATAGTAAATTATGTAGCTCTAATTATCTTATCGTGCACTCTTTATAGGAAGGGTTATCTTATTACTAGTCAGATACCGCATGTCGCCATGTGGTACGAGACACAATAACTTTTTATTAGGTCTGTAATTACGGTAATTTACTTGTAACAACTTAATTACCGCAGGGGTGGGGGGGGGGGCAGGGAAATAAAAAAGCATTCTCAAATCACATATTTTATTAAATTAAAACTTACTGTCGAGCCCATATTATTTGCCGAGTCAAAAAATGTCTAACCTTCTCTCCAGTTATTAATAAAGAATATTTTTTTGTTTCTGCGAACAAACGGATGTCTATATATTTAGTTATTATTTCTTTTAAAAGAATATTTAAATGACTGTGAAAATTGTCTGAGACATAACTATCTCTAAAATGATCGTCTAGCTCAGGAAACAGTTCATTTGTTTTTGTTAAGAGGTTCCTCATTACCTTTGCAGTTAGTACTGCAGGAAAATTCAACTCTATAGGTGGTTTATTCTTATTATATTTACATGCTTGTCGGAATAATGATTCCACCATAAAACAAATATTGACTACACTCACAGAGGGCACAGTTAAACCACCTCTCTGCTTTTGGATAATAAGTGCTACCCCATTTCTCCTATTTGACATTGCATCTTGTGGTACAGCTTCACAGGCCATAAAACATTCGTGTGCGTACGCGCAGCGGAATGTTGTTGAATTTAAAGATTTTAATTATGCAGATATTTAGTGTATGACGTCGTATAATTGTGTATGGTAAAAAAAAATTTGTGCACGCAACCATTGTGGAGAAATTCACCAAAAACTGATTCCGCTGGGCGAACGTTGTCCTGGCGGAACTTTTTTTAATCCATAGACTTTAGAAGAAAAGAGATGTGTCCAAAAATTAGTGTGTATTTGTGTGTAATTGTGTATGTATGAATAAAACTAGTGCATGCATAAACTTCGGAGAAATTCAAGTTTCCGCTACGCGAACGTTTGGCCATTAGCTAGTTTTCATATAAAGCGCTTACATAGAGAGCTGTAGATTTTTACATACGTTGTTTTGAATTTGTTTATATTTGTTTAAAAAACAGATTTAGAAAAAATCGTAGGGCTTCACTACATAGTATAAAACAAAGTTACTTTTCGTGTCTGTCTGTCCCTATGTATGCTTAGATCTTTAATACTACGCAACGGATTCTGATGCAGTTTTTTTTAATAGATAGAATGATTTAAGAGGAAGGTTTATTAAGTATAATACATGCACATTATAGTAGAGAAACACTGATGATTTTAGAGGTTTCTAATGTGATGTCGTAAATAAACACATTTTTTTTTCGCTTACATTGCAAACGCTGGCTGAACCCTAAGAGATAGATTAAAATAATGTACTACAGTATTGTAAACCTTAAAAAGATGTACAAAAAAGTCCGCGATGGTATATGTCTATCTTTTAGGTATAACCCACAATAACCATTTTTTATCCTTTACTTTTTACGAGAAATAATAGCTTATTTACGAAGCGATTTTAAGCAATACAGCATTAATCTTTATCCAATTAAGTACCTTAAATACATTGTGCATTTAATATAGATCAATATGGTCCTTTACAGCGTCTAATTTAAGTGAATATTTTCGAAGATATTAAAGATTTAAAATGCAGGGACATAGCGGTTGCGGTAAATAACTTGATTCTTTTAAAGATTGATACTCGGTTACTTCCAGATTGGTCCCGTTTTTTTCAAATCCAGTTCTGATAATGGAATCCATGAGGAATCGAGGGAACTCCTCAAATATTCTAGGCACTATATAGTGATTTTTATATTTTAATCGAGAACATAAGTATTTACAGTCAAAAAGTAACATTTGATGAAGTGGAACTGATGAAGAAGACCAGGAATGGCCAACGGAACTTCATACTCACATAGATATTACAATGAAGACAGTTAAGCAACTATGACAATACAAATAAATAAATGGTTATGAATAGTTATTTTGAAAATGGTATTGTAGCGACATCTATGGCGTCACATAAGAACTAATCCTGCATCACACAATCAAAGTTCTCCGCTCGATTAGACCATATAGAACAGCCCGAAATCATCTATCGGGCAGATGCCCACCAGATATAACACCCGTCTGGTCGGAGGATCCTCCCTTTTCAACGGAGGTTTGCAGGACTTTACACTCTGTTCCGCCTACCTCCAAACTGGTGACCCTCGACAAAGAACGTCAGCGCAGCCTTTGTGCATCCACTACTTCGTGACGTCATCATCACTTCCTCAAGCTTTCGCGCAGCGAGCCATACAGCCAGCACCCACGGCTATAAAGGGTGTCCTGACCACCAGCTTGCATATCTGTTCATTGTCATCACCCTCAGCCTCATCAGCGACCTTGGCGAAGCACACTTCACCTTCGGCCAGTCACATGAAGAGCCACGAAGAACCTCTCCAGGTCGACGCAAGCAGTCAAGCCACTACGTCGCACAGCACCGCTCCGACTCACTAGAGCCAGCGGCACTACTCCGAGTCACTGGAGCCTGCAGCATCATCCCGACTCACTGGGAAACCACCAGCCCGACTCACTGGGGCATCATCCCGACTCACTGGGGCATCATCCCGACTCACTGGGACATCATCACCCCGACTCACTGGGGCATCATCCCGACTCACTGGGATAGCACCACCCCGACTCACTGGGGCATCACCGCAGTTCCGACCCACTGGAACCAACCTGCCACTGGCCTGATACGCATCAAGAAGCATCAAGAACCATGCGATCTCCGATCTCTGGAGGGGAGAAATGTAGCGACATCTATGGCGTCACATAAGAACTAATCCTGCATCGCGCAATCAAAGTTCTCCGCGCGATTGGAACATATCTGAACAGCCCGAAATCATCTATCGGGCAGTAGCCCACCAAACATAACACCCGTCTGACCGGAGGATCCTCCCTTTTCAAAGGCGGTTTTCGGGACCTTACTCTCTGTTCCGCCTACCTCCAAAGTATCATCGAAGTGACCTGATGATGATGATGGAGCCGGAAGATAGGCACCGAAACTCTAATTAATCAATGTATCCTAGCCGTGTTTGGGCTTATTAGAATTGTCATGAGATGCACTTTGGCTATAAGGTACTATCGAACTGATCTGATGATGGAGGAAGGTGGAACGTAGACTCAGGAACTTCATAATAAAACAATGTAACTTAGCCGTGTTTGGGTTAATTGAAATTGAATTCTAATACCATCCAATTTACCGTTCCAATATAAACGCCTACAATTTCCGCTAAAGATATCTTTTGCAATAACCATCAATAAATCGCAGGGTCAAACTTTCAACGTTGCAGGCTTAGATTTGAGCGTTGAATGTTTTTCACATGGCCAATTATATGTCACTCTTTCAAGAGTAACCTCAAAAGAAAACATGTTTGTATTAACTAATGACAAAAAATCTATGAACGTTGTGTATAAAGACATTCTGTAGTATATTTAATACTAGCGACTTGCCCTGGTGCAATGCTGGACAAAACCGCATCAAAATCCGTTGCGTAGTTTTAAAGATCTAAGCGTGCATAGGGACAGACAGCGGGAAGCGACTTTGTTTTATACTATAAAGTGATCAGCATTGCACCCGTGCGAAGCCGGGACGGGTTGCTAGTAAAAGATAAAAATATAAACGTAAAATACGCTTATTAGGTCTTAGTTCTTAAAGTATGCACTTTGGGGTCTAGATTTTCACGTTTATACAAACCTTGTAAGTGTCTGCAACATGTTGCCAAGTATCAATGATGTTCCGTTAGTAACTAAAGAGTTATAGGACAAATTTACCATGAACAGATCACTGTTTACAAAGCAGTCAAATATCACGACGTTCTGAAGGAATTGCATGGTAATATGTATGTCAATAATTAGTGTATTCATTCAACTATTCTTATGCAAAATTTCATGTCATTAAATTCAGTAATTAAAGAAAAACAATTATAATACTGACGAAGCATCGAAAACCTACATAACCCGACCAAGTTCGGATGGCTACAAAAAAGCGGCCGTGCAATATATTTAGGTAACATCCCAAAATTTACAGTATAATACCGGTATTGAATTGGTATAGGTGATAACACAATTGTTGTTTCGATATAATTTATAGGTCATTTATTTTTGTACACCTACTGTTTTAAATGTATTTGACTATGACAGAAAGTAGGTACTATTTACGTAGGTACTTTATTTAAGTATGCGCTTGAGACTTGAGATATAATCTAAATATATTATTTAAGACAAATAAAATTCATACAGCTAATTTCTATTGAAGATTTCACGGATCAGGATTCTAACTATAGACCCCTTAGGGAAATTAAATATTTACCACATGTAAGTATGTACTACTGTTTAGGTAAATATTTAAATAGAGAAGTACTTGTTAATTGAAGATTTGTTTTTATCGTAGATAGTGGCGTTATTATTAAAAAAATATTTTTCATTCAAGAATTGCAATTGTTTTATTTTTCCTAACGCTTGTGTACGCAACTGTACCATATTAATAAATACTATATTGGAAGGTTAAGAACGTTTCTTAGATATATGGCACGGCCGCTTTTTGGTAGCCATCCGAACTTGGTCGGGTTATGTAGGTTTTCGATGCTTCGTCAGTATTATAATTGTTTTTCTTTAATTACTGAATTTAATGACATGAAATTTTGCATAAGAATAGTTGAATGAATACACTAATTATTGACATACATATTACCATGCAATTCCTTCAGAACGTCGTGATATTTGACTGCTTTGTAAACAGTGATCTGTTCATGGTAAATTTGTCCTATAACTCTTTAGTTACTAACGGAACATCATTGATACTTGGCAACATGTTGCAGACACTTACAAGGTTTGTATAAACGTGAAAATCTAGACCCCAAAGTGCATACTTTAAGAACTAAGACCTAATAAGCGTATTTTACGTTTATATTTTTATCTTTTAAGCCCTACGATTTTTTCTAAATCTGTTTTTTAAACAAATATAAACAAATTCAAAACAACGTATGTAAAAATCTACAGTTCTCTATGTAAGCGCTTTATATGAAAACTGGCTAATGGCCAAACGTTCGCGTAGCGGAAACTTGAATTTCTCCGAAGTTTATGCATGCACTAGTTTTATTCATACATACACAATTACACACAAATACACACTAATTTTTGGACACATCTCTTTTCTTCTAAAGTCTATGGATTAAAAAAAGTTCCGCCAGGACAACGTTCGCCCAGCGGAATCAGTTTTTGGTGAATTTCTCCACAATGGTTGCGTGCACAAATTTTTTTTTACCATACACAATTATACGACGTCATACACTAAATATCTGCATAATTAAAATCTTTAAATTCAACAACATTCCGCTGCGCGTACGCACACTAAACATTCATCACATTTAATTTTTTTTCGAATCCATCGTATTACAAAACCTGCAATATAACCAATGCATTGTTTGGAAGTCTCATTAATATTAGAGTCGGGTATTGCCCAAAATATATGTAAAAATTCACCTAACTCGGTTTGTAACGAGGATGGGTCATCGTCGTCAAGGCGGTATTTCTTCGTAGTACGCATATTTTCAGCATTCGTAAAATCGTCAACATTAAATTTATTTATTTTAGCACGCTTTGCACTAGAATTAGTTAATATGGATACATTATTGTCCTGAACGTTGCCGGTAGAAGTTTTTATTTCGTGATGGATTAATAACTGTTTATATGCATTGACAAATTGTGCAGCTGTTGGGTTTGGGCACCAACCCCCACGGCTACGAATGGCACAAAAAAACAATTCTAGATGATCCTGGCTCATCTTATATGTTAGAAGATACTTTAATTCAGGTCTGTCTGACTTCACATAAATATCAAATATATTCATAACAGAAATTACTGCGTTGTAGAATCCTAAAAAACCCGCCTTACGGCGTGATTTTACTGCCAAGGTATTATCCATCAGTTTGATTTGACTCAGATACCTAATTTCGTCAAGAACTTTTGTCCGCCACCTGTTTTCATTACTTACTCGTAAAGGACTTTTAAATCCTCGACCCCAAGGATTCCGTACATTTAAAAAATCAAAGATTCTATCCACGGCTCTTATGAACCTGACCGTAGCTGCGGAACCACTAAACTCAGGGAGATTTAAAATTTTATCACAAAACTCAATCGAGTCTGCTACACTGCTACTGAGAGTTTGAGCCGCAAGGTAAACTTTCATAATCATTTTTTTATAATTTATATGCAAGTTTTTCAATTTGTTTCCTAATCTTAGGCCTTCACTTTCTTGCAATTTTGCCAAATTCTCGACATATACCCATTTAATTAAATCACCTCTGTCATCTTTTAAAACTTTTAGATCACCCAAACAATTTCTTATGTTTTTTAACATATGACATGGGTCAAAAATAACATGCACTTTGTGTTCTTTATCTACGGGATGACAAAAATATGGTTTTGCTGCTGTTCCTATTTGAAGCTCTGCCCCTAATTTAGCTACTGCAGAAAAATGTTCAGGTGGTCCATCTAAAGTTAAGGAGCATATCTCCACAGATACGTCATGCAACCGAATTAAGGCCTGTTTAATTAGAGCACTTTTGGTTTCTGAAGTCAAACTATTAATAAAAAAATAAGCTATGGGCAATTTCCAATAACTATTTAAAGGCACGACCATAAATACCAACGCATCTTTACATTCAGGCAAATCGTTGCTCTCAGAATCTATACCCAAATCGATATGGCCACGAGTCACTCCGTCACGACTGCGAGTGCAACTCTTTTTTAAGCTCATTTCGTCAATTATTAATGCACATATAAGTTTTTCCCCTTTTTGTTTTGCTAGTTCACTTTTAAGTCGCAATGCATTCAAACTTTCAACAGAGAAACCTGGATTGGCATCAATTGAACTATACCATGAGCGTATAACACGAGGATGCGGCAAAGCCAAATTAAATTTATTACGCACATATGCATATGCCTTTGGCGAATAAAAATGTAGAGTAATGGCAAATGATCTCAATTCTGGAGCATACTTAGCATGTTTTAAATTTTTGGTCATTCTTTTAAAAAGTTGTGGTTTAAAATCGTCGTACTGATTTAACATATATACACAATCATCACATACCAGTTTTCTTTTTTTTAAATCAGCAATTACAGATCTTAAAGTAGACACGGTAATTTTCATACGTTTCACATTTTGAGACAATACTTTAATTCGGGCTTGTGACATTTTCAAGGCTCTTTTGACCCTTTCCAATTTAATTTTGGAAGATTTTGGGGTGTTCTCATAGCGGTGATCTAATTTTACACTAGAACAGATTTCCGCTAAAGTTCTAGATGTCTTTGGTGTACTACAGTTGCTTGTGTTGTAACTTGTGCTTGGAACTGTAACAAGAAATAATATTTCATTACTTATTCAAAGAAAGATGATTAGATAGTGAAAATACCATTGAAAATAATTTGGAAAGGTATGTCATCATCATCATTTTAACCGAAAGACGTCCACTGTTGGACACATTGCGTCGCCACATCGCATGCTAGTAATTCTCACCAGGTCATCAATCCAATTCTACGTTTTCCGATACGCAAAGAACATGCGATATGAACAACAAAATAAAACATTGTTTAGTATTAGTATTTACCCACTGTTAGTCGCCAAATTAGTACATCAGTAAACCATGTTCAGTATTTTAGAAATTTTGTTTTATTTTTAAATAACTTACCTGCAAGGGCTTCACATATGGCAACATTTCTTTTGGATTAACTTCCATATATTTGCAATCATAATTTGGTAACCCGACTTGCACCGGTACTAAAGGTGAATTTTTATCCAAGTTCATTTCAATTTCGCTCTGGCATTGGTATCCCGTTGGTTGGTCAGCGTCTTTAAACATCTCAGTTTGTAACAAGGACGAATCAGTTTCTGAGAAAAACATAAGTTTTATTTTATTTAGATAATCAATAATATTTCTTAGATACCGACAAAGTATTTATATAGGTATTATGAATGTACACTCACCAAGAAATATTGTGGGGATACTGCATTTTTTCAATGTAGTCCGTGACTGATGTTTTATGAAACATCCATCCGTGAAGTGTTTAGAACAGAGATAATGATACATTGTTGGAGTCCAGTTGACAACCTTCATATTTTTTAACCAAAGTTTGACAGTGTAATCGGAGGGGAACCTGTAATTAAAAGAAAATTATAGTAGGTATGGGTAAAAAATTATAAATAATATATAATCTATAATTTTATACAACACATGAGAATTATGAATCATAGGTGTTAAATTATTTGTTATTGACTCTAATAATAATAAACCTTGAAGTGTTTTGCTATTATTAGAGATCATAATAATTTGCGTATTATTATTTTAACAATGATGATAAACATTACTGTTTAGTATCTTAATATTCGAAAGTATCGATATGAATATTGACATCCCTAACAAAAGTTATTGTTTATAAAAATGTTCGTAAAATCCCGTAAACTCGAACAGTTTACGTTTATTATTGTAAAAATACACTGCTTTAAGTGGTTTTCTAATAAGTATTTATGTTTTAGATACACTTACTTGTGAAAAGTGACACCACTGCCTTTTTCGTATCGTGTTTTACAATACACGCACGATTTCATGTTGGACGAACAATACAAGCTATGTTATAAACCACTATTCAATGTACTCTGTGGTGAACCACTGACATAGAACCAACCAGAACCAACCATTGAGATATATTTCTAAGGTCAACTCAGACCAACAAAAAAAGAAAGACGGAGCACCACGAACTTTAAAAGTAATGCCACACAAACCAAGCCGGTCCAAATAAATACACACGCTCACGCACACTCCTACACTACAACCAAGCTAGTCACTCTTACTACAGCACGAGTCGTTGTTTAATGTCTAGTTAACATCAATTAAAAAAATAGTATTATGCCTTCGTGTGTAGTGAAAAGTTGTAAAAACAACACTATATTAAATAAAAAATCTCACGGAATTACTTTTCATTTGTAAGTTCTTGATATAACATCGTTTCTTTATTATTTAAACTATGACTTTAAGGTTATTTTATTCAATAAACGTCAAACGTCAAAAAACGTCAAACGTCAACAAACGAAAACAATGACATTAGTGACAATGTTTGAGGGTTGCCGTAATATGATTTATAATTTTCCCGATTTGATTAAATAAATAGTTCTTACTCTGAGCTATATTTTTATCTTTTTATAAATATTTAATATTTAAGGTTTCCAACTGATAATGAACAAAAAAAAATGGTTGGTAGCTATAAGAAATAGTCGGAATGATCCAGACTGGCTGCCATCAAAATCCAGCGTCGTTTGTTACGAACATTTTGATAACAACGACCTCTACATTACTAATCGTGGACTTCGCCGTGTGATCAAAAGCGGATATCCTAAAAAGGTTTAAAGAAAGAAATTTTATCAAAACACTGACTGACTAATTATAATACTACTGTCCAAAATTTTATTTCTATGTTATTTCCGTCGTCCAATGTCCTGTGTTCACAAAGTTTAACCTCTACGATTGTTCAAGTATGTATTAATTCTTCACTCTAATCTTCCTAAAAGGGTTTTAATCAAAAGCTGCAGTTACTCGTATTTTTTGTTTTAAAGGGCGTACCAGACTTGTCTAATGTAACCATTGACGATAGTGCATTACCAAGTGCATTCTCTGTCTCTGTATTTTAAATACTGTAGACTTCGTGAACTCATAAATTACTTTCTATGTCGATCTACTTTTCATTATTATTATTTTTGTCGTGCTTTTGGGTACAATGTTGACTGGTCTACACTGTCTTCTCGTACCTAGTATTAAATTATATTTTTTTTTTTATGTGTAACCATGGAGTTTCTTACTGGTTCTTTTCCATAGGAAACAACCTATTAAATCCGTGCACTAGCTTCTGAAGTTTATAAGTTTCCATGTAGGCCTATGTGAAATAAAAATATTTTGTTTATCTGTATAGCGCTCTTTAATTTATAGTTTACTTTTTCAATTGTACGATACTATACCATACCATAATGTATAAATACCATACTCAACAATGTCTTCACTCTTGTAAATATTATTCTTCCTACACAATATTGTTACCCAAATTTTAGGGAAAAAATTTAACAAATGGCAACCCTTCTAATCACACATACATAAAAATGTGGCTTCACTCTTGAAGTTCGTGGTGCTCCGTCTTTCTTTTTTTGTTGGTCTGAGAAGGTCAATGGAACCAACGGGGTGAAAAACCAAAAGGTAAAGGTAAAAATAGATGTCGCTATCATCGCCTTCGCCTTTGCCACGGAATAAAGAAAAGTAGCCTTTGCCTTGTTTGTTGTGTTTGGTTGACGTTTCATGTGAAGTTATTTTCTGAGTTTTTGAATAATTTCATGTATAAAATGTATTCTCTTTTGACTATTCCGCAACTGAAAGAAGAGTTACGTAAGAGAAATGCATCAACAGCAGGGAAAAAAGCTGTTTTGATTGAGAGGTAAGCAATAAATAATTTTGAGGTTATATTGTTAATAATCCTTATTTTGTTCGAATCTAACTTTCAGGTTAGAAGCATATGACCGTAATTTTAATTTCAATGCCAACCCAGGGCTTGGGAAATCTCAAAGTGACCCACAGTATCAGTGCCCACCAACTTCATCTTTTAAAGATATAAAAGCCGATTCGCCGATTCCTGCTTTAAATAGACAAGAAATACAGTCTTACTTTGAAAGGTGAGATTATTAATAAAATCTATTTTAAGTTTCGATCTTTAAATTTAGATCCTATAACGCTTCACACACTATGTAAAGACCTTAGAATAATAACGTTATTCTAAGGTTTATATGATATAAAGCTAAACATCCTGGGATGTAATCTATTTTTTAGCATCCGTGTGTGAAGAACTAAATTTACCTTCTACTATGTTACATGACTTACCAAAGTGCCTACTATTCTATTTCTTTCAGATTTAATACTCAACCAAAAGGAAAAGCCATGTATGAAGCCAGGTGTTTATTGACTGCGCGGTACACCACTGTAGGAATAAACACCTACATACAGGGCCAATGTAAGGCCCAAATGAAAAAACTTGTATATGTTGTTAATGTCAAGTTAGACAATGAAGGCAAAATCGAACAATACCATTGTGAATGTGCGGCAGGCAGCGGTATTGAAGCACACTGCAAACATGTTTCAGTGCTACTATGTGCGGTAGAGAATATGGTTAGAACCAAAACTATTATCCTACATCAAGTTTGCACTCAAACGCTGATGAATTTTAAAAAACCAAGTAAGGTGTTTTATAAATCACCCATTCAAGCTCCAAATTCACCTTCATTAAGGAAAAAAGAAGTTGATGTGAACTTTGATCCATTACCAAAACAATATGAAATTAAAAATTACAATGATTATGTTCGCAATTTGGCCCTAAATTTTGGAGATGCAAAAATGACATTTTGCAAACATTTAGACCAGCCAATCCCTATGGCCTAGAGCACGATCACGATTATTCTAGTAAAGATTGTAAAGAAGCTGTTCTTGAAAGTTTATTGTTAAAAAATGTGACTAAAGAGCAAATTGATAATGTGGAGTCATAAATCGAGTGACTGGCATGAGTGGAGATCATATAGGGTCAAAACAAGTATGTTTTATGTTATTTGCCATGCCCGAACAGGGAAGAAACTATTGATTGACAAAATATTAAACCCAAAGAAAATTTTCTCTCGGTCTATAGTTGATGGGAAAACGAATGAGCCTATAGCTATCAAAAAATATGAAAATGAATTTAATTTAAATGTAGAAAAGTGTGGTCTCTTCATATGCTTAAACTACCCCTTCCTTGCAGCTTCTCCAAATGGACTCATTGGTGAAGACTGTTGTAGAGGTCAAGTGTCCCTATAGTGCAAGGTTCAAGCCTATAAATCCAGTTACTGTACCATATTTACAATTCAGTAATGGACAATTATCTTTGAAAAAAACCATCCTTATTATGCACAAATACAAGGACAATTATTGTGCACAGGGAGAAAATTTTGCAATTTAATTGTTTATATTTTTAAAGAAATTCAGGTTTGTTTCATAAATCGAGATGATATGTACATAGAGGAGATGGTACGTGAGTTACTTCATTTCTATGAGTGTGACGGCTAAACTTTCCTTTATGGACCGTCGATTTGGAAGTTAATTTTTTTACTGTAGATAGTACTCATAAATAGAAAGCTTTTTGCAAAATATTAAGTTAGTACCGTTTACGAGATATAATTTTCCAAAGTTCCATAAAAATTGTAAATTAATACGCCATTTAGGTTAGATAAATAATAATTGTCATTGTAGATGTCAAAGTTGACGTTTCACGTTTCGTTAAGCGTCCACGCTTGTTTGTGGTTTGTTTCATTCAATTTTGTCATATATTTTTTTAAATATAATTTAAATTTCACGTATTAAATTACGTATGTAATTAATGTGCACAAAAACCATGCAGTTACAAGCAATTACATTGACTATTTACATAAAAAATAACAAATATTTGTTTTCAATAAGTAACGGAACGGAACGGAACGTGAAGCGAGCGCATTTTGTTTGTTTTATATTCGTCATGACGTCATGTCAGTCATCGTCCGTTTGTTTTTGTTGCCCTTGCAAGTTGCGTTCGTATGACTGTGCTAGTGAATCATTTGGGTTAGGTTAGGTTAAAACTGTGACCATCAACGCGCGAAGGCGAGCGAGCGGAGCGAGCGTGCCGCGGCAGCGGCCGCCGAGCGCCAGATCCCCCTCTAATGTTAGTGAATCATTTGGGTTAGGTTAGGTTAGGTTAAAAATATCCCTTGTGTTTTATACTAACTGTAGTGTGCGTGTATGGTGTCTCGTGTATACAGGATGGTAAATAATATTCGGATGAGGAATTCACTTGGTTTATTTAGATCACTCAACAGTTCACATTTACACTTAGTTACAGGATACAATAGATTCGCGGTTCGGTGGCAACTGGCCTATGTGAGGCCTACGGTACGACTGCCTGGCAGGCGACGCCTCTACGATTCCATTGAATGTTGCTTACATGGCGCTTGATGACGTAGTGCGCCCGCTACATCCACTCACACCCTTATTGAAAAAATTTTTTTTACAAAAAAAATATCTATCCGAAAATACAAGTTTCACTACTTTTGATACATCATTCATGCTATTTAAACCGTGACTTATTCGTTACCAGACTACTCTAGTAAGGGGCAGACTATGCGTCAGCGCATTGTTGGCGTCATGTTACTTGTCGAGCGATGTGGTAAACAATGATATGGAAGTGACATTTTCTAACATAAATCATAATAATATACATTTCTTAGTCTCTAAGTTTGTTTGTATTTTTTTATTCCTTTCATAATCCTTTCATTCCCCACTGTAATAGTAGCTACCATGGGGTTCGCTCTGCCATTAAATAAAAGTTAACATCCTTTGGGATCTGCAACGTTCCCCATGGTAGCGCCGTGTAAATACACTCATTCTTCGCTACTCGCGTTCTTCCTTCTCACGCACTATGTTTTTATCTGATTGATACAAATTAGAAATACATTTGGTCACACTGCACACTATTTAATAATTATACAATTTTATATGGAACTAGCGACCCGCCCCGCACGGGTGCAATGCTGATCACTTCATAGTATAAAACAAAGTCACTCCCCGCTGTCTGTTCCTATGTACGCTTAGATCTTTAAAACTACGCAACGGACTTTGATGCGGTTTTGTCCAGCATTGCACCCGGGCGGGTCGCTAGTATTAAATATACCACAGAATGTCTTTATACACTACGTTCACAAATTTTTTGTCATTAGACAATACAAACATGTTTTCTTTTGAGGTTACTCTTGAAAGAGCGACATATAATTGGTCATGTCAGATTAGTTCGATAATACCTTATAGCCAAAGTGTATCTCATGACAATTGTAATAAGCCCAAACTCGGCTAGGACACATTGATTAATTACAGAGTTTCGGTGCCTATCTTCCGGCTCCATCATCATCATCAGGTCACTTTGATGATACCATTTTCAACATAACTATTCAGAATCATTTATTTATTTGTATTGTCCTAGTCGCTTAACTGTCTTCATTGTGATATCTATGTGAGTATAAAGTTCCGTTGGCCATTCCTGGTCTCTTCATCAGTTCCATTTCATCAAATGTTACTTTTTGACTGTAATTTATTTATTTATTTATTAAAACTTCATGCAACACAAAAGTACAAAGGCGGACTTAAAGCCGTAGGCATTCTCTACCAGTCAACCTAGGCTAATGGTGGTATGGTGGGGTAATTATGGTATGGTATGGTGGTTAATGCTTGCGTTATCGATGAAAATACCAAAATCACTGTTGCCTATAATATTTGAGGAGTTACCCCGATTTCTCATGGATCCCATCATCAGAACTGGATTTTGAAACAAAATGGGACCAATCTAGAAGCATATCCTTTAAGAAGAAAAAAAATTTTTGCATATCGGTCCATAAACGACGGAGTTCTGAGGCAACACGTATAAAAAAATAAAAAACGTACAACCGAATTGATAACCTCCTCCTTTTTTTGAAGTCGGTTAAAAACACTAAAACGATCAAAATAACTTTATTTTCGGAAGTCGGTGTTTTTTTTTTTTTTTATTATTATTATTGATAGGCTCGCGTTTGACCACCATCTCACCTGATGGTAAGCGATGATGTGGCCGACGATGGAGCACGCTTGCCTAGAAATAACCTATTCACTCTTGACTTAAAGACCCCTAGGTTGTAGCTATCAGGGAACACAGACTGGTATTGTTTGCTTGTTATTTAACACCGACTTCCGAAATTAAAGTTATTTTGATCGTTTTAGTGTTTTGTTTTTTTTTGTAGTGAAGTCGGTTATTTTTTTTTGTAAAAGTTTTTTTATTTCACACTTTTTAGTTGCGATGCACTTATAGCCAGATTACCTATTTCTCATGACAATCCGAATTAACCCAAACACTGCTAGGATACATTATTTTATTATGAAATACCCATCCACCTCCCGGCTCCATCATCAGGTCAGTTCGATGATACCATTTTCAACATAACTATTCAGAACCATTTATTTATTAGTATTGTCATAGTCGTTTAACTGTCTTCATTGTGATAACTATGCGAGTATGAAGTTCCGTTGGCCATTTCTGGTCTTCTTCATCAGTTCCACTTCATCGAATGTTACTTTTTGACTGTAAATAGTTTAGTTCTCGATTATAATACCAAAATCGAATCGAGTTCCCTCGATTCCTCATGGATTCCATTATCAGAACTGGGTTTGAAAAAAATGGGACCAATCAGGAAG
Organism: Mythimna impura; assembly: GCA_905147345.3. Lineage (NCBI taxonomy): Eukaryota > Metazoa > Arthropoda > Insecta > Lepidoptera > Noctuidae > Mythimna > Mythimna impura. The sequence continues at coordinate 33,553,883 of LR990339.1, forward strand.
TAACCGAGTAATATTTGCATCGACGCATCAATCTTTGAAAGAATCAAGTTATTTACCGCAACCGTTATGTCCGTGCTTTTTAAATCTGTAATATCTTCGAAAATATTCCCTTAAATTACACACTGTAAAGGCCCATATTGATATATATTAAATGCATAATGTATTTATGGTACTTAATTCGATAAAGATTGATGCTGTACTGCTTAAAATAGTTTCGTAAATAAGCCATTATTTCTCGTAAAAAGTGAAGGATAAAAAATGGTTAACCTATAAAATCATCAGTGTTCCTCTACTAAAATGTGCGTGTATTATACTTATAAACCTTCCTCTTGAATCACTCTATCTATTAAAACAAACTGCATCAAAATCCGTTTTGTAGTTTTAAAGATCTAAGCATACATAGGGACAGACAGACACGAAAAGCGACTTTGTTTTATACTATGTAGTGATACCTTTACGTTATGACGACGTTGGATATTGGAACTGCTGTGCAATTCCGATGTCCAATTACAATATTTGCTACAACTAATTACCGATTACAATGTATTTCGCAATTAATATTGACGCTCTGTTGCATGGTTTACATTATTTTGTTTGTGTGATGCATGGCGAAATCGATGACCATGTGCTTTATATTTCGAATCTTACGGGGCGTTTTACGACGCGCCCACTGTGTGTGGTGCGTGTATGAGCGTTTTCATTAGCGTTTTTCCTAATTAATATGCCCTTTTTGATTTTGCTTGGTGGTTCGTTTACCTTTTCTGACTCCAAACAACTGCTATTTTTAACTTCTGGTTCTGTGTTTTTGGGTGACTGTTCTGGTGTTTGATCGTTATGCGAGTTTAATAGGTAGGTACGCTGGTTTGAGTCGGTCTATGGAGATGTTGCTAACGTCACTTGGCAACTGTACCGTGAATATTGTATCGCTTCTGTTTATGACTGGGTACGGTCCGTCGTATGGTGGTTGCAGTGATTTCTTTCCCATGTCCCGCCTAATAAATACATGGCTGCATTTTTTTAGCTCTGGGTGTACAAAGATAGTTCTAGAGTCCCTATGCTGACTTGGTTTAGGCTTTAAGTTTCTAATGTTTTCCCTTAATTGTTTTACATATTCGGCTGCGTCGTAATTTTGTACGTTTGCGTTGTCGTAAAATTCTCCCGGTAACCTTAAGGTGGAGCCATATACCATTTGCGCCGCGCTAATGTTGGTGTAAAACGGTTGGTAGTTCTCCTACCCAGTTTTTGTTATTCAATCTAGCCCTGAGTGCTACTTTTAGTGACCTATGCATCCTCTCGACCGCTCCGTTCCCTTGCGGGTGGTAGGCGGTAGTGCGTATTTTCTCTACCGATAGTTTGAATAATTCGCTTTCGAATTGTCTGCCTTGATCGCTTGTTAGTCTTAAAGGGCAGCCGAAACGAGCAATCCAATTTTCGTATAGAACTTTGGCTACTGTACTTGCTGAGATGTCTGATACTGGTATTGCTTCTGGCCATGAAGTGGCTCTGTCTAACATCGTTATCAGATATCGATGGCCTTCCTGTGATGTAGGTGTGGTATACACATTAAATGTAGACCGACTGAGGTGTGGCGTCGTGGGCACTCTCGATCCGTTCCCGAGGACGAGTAGACGTCATTCTGAAGTTGCGCCTACTTACTGATAATTTGGTTGTTTTATTTATAAACCCATATCCCTAAATAGTGATTATAGTGAACACCACATTGGCGACGAGTGAAAACGCAGTAAGTACAATTATGACTCAAATTGTGTATTTGTTTTACTTACGGAAATTGGTCAACAACAATATTTAAATTTAATATACAAAGTTTTTTTTGAAACAAAAGATAAAAGTAGTGGCAGTGATCCTCACCAGTGGAATTCAATAATGTTCTATTTACGTTGGTATTTATCTACCTATGAGAGATACTTATAGTCAGCTGAGCTGAGGGATGCACTGCATTATATCAATTAGATATAAATCATCACATCACTTATACATACTTATTGTTGACCATATCCGTAGACAAATAAATATACTAATAAAAATATATAATTCGACCAAATTATAAAATGTTCCAACGAGAAATCGTTAATAAAAGTGCCAACGAGAAATCATTAAAAAGGCCAACGTGAAATCGTTAAAAAGTACCAACGAGAAATCGTTAAAAAAGTACCAACGAGAAATCGTTAAAAGTACCAACGAGAAATCGTTAAAAAAGTACCAACGAGAAATCGTTAAAAAAGTACCAACGAGCAATCGTTAAAAAAGTACCAACGAGAAATCGTTAAAAATGTACCAACGAGAAATCGTTAAAAAAAAAGTACCAACGGGTACATCGTTAATGTACCAGTTTTAACGCTAATTACCACTTCGATACTTCGGAGTTAAGCGATGCCTACTGTGAGGTATTACTATATTGTTAAAACTAAATAAGTGTCATGAAATCCTTAAAATGCTAATTAGATCAAATACATTTTTAACCGACTTCAAAAAGGAGGAGGTTATATGTTCGGTTGAATGTATGTTTTTTTTTTTTATGTATGTTCACCGATTTCTCGGTCAATTGTGGACCGATTAAAAAAAAAATTTTTTTGATTGAAAGGTTATGCTTCCGAGTTGGTCCCATAGAAATATTGTTATGATCTGATCATGAACTTCGAAGATGTGGAACAGAACTCCTCATAGGATCACAGCAGAACCGTCGTAAAAAGTAAAATTGCTTTGTTTATACGTGTAGTCGATGACTGACTGAAAGAAGAGGAGGAATATATCGAACTGATCTGATGATGAAGCCTGAAGTTAGGCACCGGAACTCTGTAATAAATTAATGTAATCTAACCGTGTTTGGGGTTATTAGAATTGTCATGAGATGCACTCTGGCTATAAGGTATTTAAGTTTAGCTGAGGGGTACTTTTTAGTGGTGGTACCATAACTAAAAAGTGCAAAATAAAAACTTTTTACAAAAAAAATACAACCGACTTCAATGTAAAAAAAAAACACTGAAAAGTGCAAAATAACTTTAATTTCGGAAGTCGGTGTTAAATAACGAAGAGACAAAACTATTATAGAAACACCGACTTCCGAAATTAAAGTTATTTTGCACTTTTCAGTGTTTTTTTTTACATTGAAGTCGGTTGTATTTTTTTTGTAAAAAGTTTTTATGTACTGGCTTTACTTATCAAACAAAGAATTCGTCACATCTAAAAGGCGTTATAACGCCCCGATGTGTTTGGATTTAATCTCTGTTTCAAAGGGCCGATTTGCTGAGTAGCGATTATGATTAAAGAACCTTTTTGTGACTTTTACACCTTATTTAAAATGTTATGGGAACAGTACCCATAGAGCTCTTAAAAATTGTCCTTAATTGCATGACAACAAAGTTGATTTTCTTTTCCCGGTTATTAGCCATTCTGGAATATTCGCTTGTCTACCTATACTTTTGACGCTATCCAAATAGTGCGTGACTTTATCGACAAAATCAATCGACATGTATTACGTTGCCTTTTTAACAGAAAAGTATTTAAAAATATGATACCTGACGTATTTTTGGTCGTCAAATTATTCAGGCGTAGAAAATGTCAAAAATAAAAAAGAATGATTTTGTAAAGAAACTAATAATATCTTCGTCACTTATTGTTGATTTTCGGAGGTACTAATTCGCGTACTAAATACTAGTTTTTTCAGAATGCTGAAATTCGTTATAGTTTTGGCGTACAAGCATGGTCCCGCCATTATAACGCGTTATAATGGCGGGGCCAACAAGATCGTGAAATTCCGTTTATGCCGTGTGAGGTACAAAAATTTCACGAAGGGTACAAAATAGTACCTACTAAAACGTACTAAATATACGTGGTAGAATCATTTGGATACAAGAGTTGGTCCCGCCATTATGACGTTTATTTTTACCTTGGGCCCTCAAGTCATTAATGTCATTTATAAAGAATTAGCAAAAACTGAATTTATCTGACGAAATACATACAAACGACTTTAATTTATTTTAATTAGATACCACTATGAATTATTAAAAAAGAAATAATGACCCAAAAGTTAATAGTTTAAAAGTAAATGAGAGTTGAATTTTACTGAAACGTCTGAACTGAGGGCCCAAGATTTTCGGCTTTATTGACTAGACTAAACCTCATAGATTGACGCAAAGTAGATCAAGATTTCTTACTATTTTTTAACTAAATGTTAACGTATCGTCCGTTCTTCTAGATGTTGTAATTTAAGAGAAAATTGATTTTCAACTTTGTATAGAAGAAAATGTTGTAGGGTGACCATAATGTTAATCGTGCCTATAGATGCATCAGGCGGTCGCCTCCTTCTGCGAAGCAGTAATGCTAGCAAAGGAGGCGGCCGATTGCGTGAAGCAACGGTCCTCACGTCCCAACCGCCGCCGGTAGGTGCATTTTGTGCAGCAGACACTAAAATTCATATATTTGCAGTAAAAAATATAATAGGGGAGAAGGGGGAAATTGGAGCCTACTAAGGAAAAAGTTCAATAAAAGTCAAATTTATGGATACTTAAGAACTTTTTATTAAAAAACTAAATCCTTACTCATTTGACTATCATTTAATAATAGCGTTAACGTTACATTATTAGGCGTTTAACCACAGATAAACTTTAAAGAAAAAAACAGAATCGCTCTCATTACCCGACTTTGCGGGAAATGAGAGCCTATAAATTCCCATATGTTTTTTTTTTTTTTTTTTTTTTTTAATTGATATAAACCAGCGCTTGACTGCGATCCCACCTGATGGTAAGCAGTGATGCAATCATTGATGGTGAGGCGCACTAGTTTATCAAGAGCCTATTCACTCTAGCCTTGAAGACACCTAAATTATAGTTGGACGGGAAGATCGTAGCAGGCAAATTGTTCCAGTCCTTCGATGTACGCGGTATAAACGACGAAGCGAAACGCTTAGTCCGGACCGTTGAAGTTTCAACAACGTAAGGGTGGATACTCGCCGTACGTCGGGTTGTCCGATGGTAGAAAGGAGATGGCGGAATCAAGTCATGCAATTCCCGCGCACACTCTCCAAAATGCAACCTGTAAAATACCGATAGGCTGGCTACCCTGCGCCTGTGCTCGAGGCTTTGTAGATTGGACTTAACCAAATCTGGATCCCCAATTAGCCTCTTCGCACGCCTTTCCACTGAGTCCAGAGCTGCTAGATGGCATTTTGCAGCACCAGCCCATATGTGACTGCAGTACTCCACACACGATCGGACCTGTGCTTTGTATAACATTAGAAGCTGTCCCGGTGTGAAGTACCGTCGGACCTTTGCAAGAACGCCTAGTTTTCTAGCAGCTACCTTGGCTTTGGACTCAATGAACCGCCCAAAATTGAGGTCTGAGGAAATTTCAACTCCCAAGAGCTGAAGGCGGTCGGTACACTCCAGGGATACATTCCGAAAAGCAGGAGCCAAGGTGAACGGGCTCCTTTTGGCGGTGAACAGACACGCTTGTGTTTTGGCGGCGTTGAATTCTACTAGATTGGTTTCGCCCCACTTGGAGACTGCCTGAAGTGAGACATTCGTGCGCTCTACCATAGCCTCTCGTTCGGACCGGATTAGTTCCTTACTAGCCCGAGCACCTGGAAGGTATCTCTCTACAACTGTGCTATCATCTGCATACCCATAGATACCGGGCATCAGCAGATCGTTAATATGCAGCAGGAAAAGAGTTGCAGAGAGAACTGACCCCTGAGGAACTCCGGCATTAGTGGTTATGGGCTCTGATGAGCAACCATCGACAACAACTCGGAGAGACCGTTCACTCAGGAAGTCTTTTACCCAGTTAATCAGACCAGGGGAAATACCGTACGCTGGAAGCTTACTCAGAAGGCTGGCATGCCATACCCTGTCGAAGGCCTTCGAGACGTCTAAGGAGACAGCAATCGCTTCTCCATTCTTCTCGAGGGCCTCGCCCCACATGTGAGTGGTATACACTAGTAGGTCCCCAGTAGACCGATTGTGGCGAAACCCGTACTGTCGGTCACTGAGGAGATCGTTACCTTCCAGGTATGCCAAGAGGCGCGAGTTCAATACACGCTCCATAATCTTGCAGAGTATGGAGGTTATTGAAATCGGCCGATAGTTAGCAGGATCGGCACGACTGCCCTTTTTGGGCACGGGTTGCACGTTGGCAAGCTTCCAGGACTTGGGCACTATACCAGTCCTAAATGAGAGGCGGTACAAGCGCGTCAATACAGGAGACAACTCGGGCGCACATGCCTTGAGAACTATTGCTGGTACACCATCTGGTCCACTAGCTTTATTCACGTCTAGGCGACACAGTGCTCTCAATACTTCTTTATTTCTTATGCGAACCTCAGGCATCGAGGTGTTGCAGTGAGGTAGAGTCGGTGGAGTAGCACTGCTAGTATCAAGACGAGAATTATGGGCGAAGAGAGATGCAAAGAGACCTGCTTTCTCTCTCGCCGAGTGAGCCAGTGTTCCATCAGGCTTAACCAGCGGAGGCAATGTGGGCCTACAGAAGTTCGCTTCGACCGATTTGGCAAGGGACCAGAACGCTCTGCTACCGGACGGCTGTGCAGAGAGCTTTGTGCCAATATGAGTAATGCGGTCGAACCGAGCCTTCTTTAGTGCCTTTTTGTAGGACTTGGCAGCATGGTTGAAAGCTCTCTTCTTTGAGCTCAGATCCGGAGCTTTGCGGTCACGAGCGTCAACCCAGGCGAGAAACGCCGAATGCTTACGCTCTTCAGCTTGAACGCAATCGGCGTTGAACCATGGGTGAGCTGAGCCTCCAACGGGTACGTCTCTATAAGGGATGAAAAACTCCATAGCTTGACGTATCACATCGGATATAGCATCCGCACAGCTCGACGGACTCTCAGAAGAGAAGCAGACCTGCTGCCAAGGATAAGATGCAAAGAAATGCCGCATCTCATCCCAATCTGCTGACTTGTAACGCCACATTCGCCGTTTACCGCGTGAGTCGCAGTCAGGTGGGGAGAAGGACGAAACAGACTTCACCAGACAGTGATCTGAAGTTCCAAGTGGTGAGGAAACTGTTACGATACATCTGTCCGGATCGGTGGTCAGCAGAAGGTCCAGACAATTGGCAGTATGACCATCTACATCAGGCACCCTAGTCGCTTGCTTGACCAGCTGGGAAAGGCCCATCGATATTGCAAAGTTTCGCGCTTCTCTCCCAGCGTGGTCGGTCCTCTGGTAAGGGAACAGCCAGTCTTGGTGGCAGGCGTTAAAGTCCCCCAGAGCGACGAGCTGCGCATCAGGGTGCCGTTGCAGAGCCTTATCGGCAGCCTCACTGAGGTGGTCGAACAACCGAGTCGTCTCCTGATCACCGCTGTGCGAACGGTAGACACAGGCATAAACAATTTTGTCCGTACCAGTGTCCACCAACAGCCACAGCGTAGATAAATTAGGGTCTTCAAGGTGACGGAGACGCTGGCAGCAGATGTCATTACGGACGTACACACAGACCCCGGCACGCTGCAGGAAATGATGCTCCAGTGAGTATCCCGGGTAGTTGAGGTACGCCGTATCTGACGGACATCTAATTTGGGTCTCCGTCAAGAAAAGCAAGTGTGGCTTGTCAGTCTCAAGATGGTGGTGGACCGCAACGAGATTGGAGTGCAGCCCTCTAATATTTGAGAACTGCACTTGAAATGAGAGGACGTGCATCCGCTGTTGACACAACTTGCCTTTCTTTTTACCTTTCATGGTTTTTGTGGAGTGAATAGGAGAGATGGAAGATGGCGGTTGAGCGAGGTGATGCGATGTTGAACCCAACAACACAACCAGAGTTGCTGTGCCAATGGAGGGTTGATCTGGAGACTGCGGGGACGCCCGAACCCCCCCAGGGATCGCCATCGGGTCCTCTCGCCCGGTCGCCAACCGGCACGATGGGGCCACCCTGGGATTTTTCGCAGTTGGCGGGGCAGCCTTTCGTGTGTGGCTGGCACACTACTTGGGCCCCCATCTACCTACGGTCGGCCAGCGGAGCACCGTGCTTCGGATCCCGCTACCCTCCACGATCAAACGTCCGACACAACAACAGCTGGCGCATCATACCCGGTATACGTCACAACACAACTGCTCAGACCCATCTTCCATCATACGGCTTCATCAGACATCACGCCGGAACACGACGGATCGCTTGGCGGCATGGCTTTGTCTGATGGGTGGTAACCTTTAAGCCGGCAGCCGATGCTATGGCCTACCACCGTCTTTACTGCTCGTTTAGCACTACCCAGGGGACACGTGTAGGGTGTTCATAACTAAGTAAATCCTACGGACGCAAGCAGTTCATCCCCCAAAATGGGATGTTGTTCATCCCCCATGTGTAATGGGAGCTACTTAATTATTAAATCAGCCTCAAAAATTTCGTTTTCAGTCTTAAATCTGACTTGATCATATAAATTATAATATAAATGTAACCTTATAACAATTATCTTTAAGGATCCAAGCAAAAAATGCAAATATAATCAACCGGGCTGTCAGAACCAGAACATTCTTTGTGTGCCCAATTACCGCAACCTCTGCAACGGTACCACATTTCGTTATCTTTTCCTGAGTCACAGCAAATAGCACACAATGTCTCTTCTTCTGAATATTCTGATTCATCATCACAAATATTCTCAAGGTTTTCTTCTTCAGACGTGTCAGTTTCATCCTCAAAAAGTTTCTTTTTTATTCTTTTAACTTTCTCGTTTTTGTTGGTTGCGTCCTTTCGTTTTTTTCCTTTTCCTGCGGTACATATTCTTTCTTTTTTGCTGGTTTCTCCTTTCTTCTTAGCAATGATTTTAGTTTTACATTTTTTCTCTAGACGTTTCTTCTCTTTCTCTTCAAATACTGTTTTCATTGGCGTGCTAGATAAAATTACTGAATGTTGTTTTCGCAAGGTCTTATTTTTAATCGACTTCAAAAAGGAGGAGGTTATATGTTCGGTTGAATGTATGTTTTTTATTTTTATTTTTTATGTATGTTCACCGATTTCTCGGTCAATTGTGGACCGATATTGAAAATTTTTTTTTTGATTGTAAGGTTATGCTTCCGAGTTGGTCCCATAGAAATATTGTTATGATCTGATCATGAACTTCGAAGATATGGAACAGAACTCCTCATAGGATCACAGCAGAAACGTCGTAACAAGTAAAATTGCTTTGTTTATACGTTTGATGACTGACTAAAAGTAGAGGGGAAATATATCGAACTGATCTGGATGATGAAGCCTGAAGTTAGGCACCGGAACTCTGAAATAAATTAATGTAATCTAACAGTGTTTGGGATTATTAGAATTGTCATGATATGCACTCTGGCTATAAGGTATTTAAGTTTGGCTGAGGGGTACTTTTTAGTGGTGGTACCATAACTAAAAAGCGTAAAAAAAAAACTTTTTACAAAAAAAATACAACCGACTTCAAAGTAAAAAAAAAACACTGAAAAGTGCAAAATAACTTTAATTTCGGAAGTCGGTGTTAAATAACGAAGAGACAAAACTATTAAAGAAACACCGACTTCCGAAATTAAAGTTATTTTGCACTTTACAGTGTTTTTTTTTTACTTTGAAGTCGGTTGTATTTTTTTTTGTAAAAAGTTTTTTTTGTTAGATATGTTAGGTAGTGGACTCACAACTGATAGAACTTTCGCAAAATCATTTGATATGGTTGGATCTGTACAGAGTGACTGTTCTTGAACGTCGTTTGTTGTGGACAAGGTCGTGGAAGTATTGGCAGGAGTTAGCTCGGGGGCAGTTTTATCATTCAACGAAAACGGGATTATAGAAGGGTTTGTGTTTGTTGAAAAGTTTGGTGTAGTATTTGCTATAGATGCCTCTTCTTGTAGCTCACTTAATATTGATGGACTTACAGCATGGTAAATATCAGGTAACTGCTCTTTTTCAACATTTTGCGTGTATTCGACCAGGACAGAGCTAGGCATTTCCAGCTCCTGTTGAATACCACGAGATGTAGATGGAAGTGGTTCATAGTTGCCAGTACCACGAGATGTAGATGAAAGCAGTTCGAAGTGGCCAATATCACGAGATGTACACGGAAGTGGGTCAGAGTTTCCAGTAACTAGCTGTTGAGAAGTGGGTCTTTGAAACTGAACAACAACATCTGAGCTTGCTTGCTCATTAACTTGGCTCTGATCTCCATCCACAGCAACAAAATCGTCTTCTGAAAAAATAGCAGGATTCATGGGATATATTCCTGTGGCTTTAAAGCCAGAGATCCCTTTGTCTAAGCTTGCTACTCTGGCATAAGCTTTGTTGAACAATCCTGCAATATCGTAGGGTGTAATTTTTACCATATTCCTGGATTTCATAAACATGTCGCATTCCTTGTTGTAGGCTCTTTTGAACGGCCCAAAAAAGGTTACATCCAGAGGCTGTAACCGATGTGATGAATGTGGTGGAATTGATAGCATTACAACATGGTTGGCTTTAGCCACTTCCCAAGCTTCCAAAGTACAATGACTGTTGTGATTGTCCATAATCAGTAGAACAGGTTGTTCAGCAGCGGGTTTTGAGTACTCAATAAAATGTCGCAGCCATTTAATGAATATGCTTTCGTTTGTCCAACCATTATGAGAACATGTGTAAACAGCTCCTGGAGGACCATCTTTTTCTAGTTGCGGTGAGTGACGCTGTCGAGGGAAAATAAATAGAGGCGGAATGAAGGACCCTGAAGCACTCATAGCACAGATAGCCGTGACGTTTTTACCTCTTTCCCAAGATGTGACTGTTCCTACACGTTTTTGTCCCTTAGGCGCTATAATTTTTTCGGTTTCCTGCACTGTCGTTACGCCAGTCTCGTTCATATTGTAAATATGAGACGGCGGGAAGTGGTATTTTGTCATGAAATTTTCCAGATTTTCAAAAAACCGATCCACTTCAGCTTTATTGAACCCAAGTATCCTATTAATGCTTGTCGCTTCTGGCTTTCTAATACTTAGATTAGGATGTCGTTGGAAAAAGCCATTTAGAAAGTCTCTGCCTGCAGACTTTTTGGTTTCATTAAATCGATCTGCAACTCCAATTTTTTCAGCCATGGCGTAACATACCTTACAAAACTGAGCCCTCGTCAGTCCATAAAATTTATTTGACATTTTTTGTAGATGATCAGCCAGAATGGCTTCTTGTTCCACAGTGAACACAGAGGGCCTTCCTAGTTTTGGAGGACATTTGTAGCTAGTATCGTTAAATTTATCTAACCTGAATCTCTTTTTTAAGGTGCTGTAGGGTATTCCAGTCTCTTTTGATACCTTGTATACTGATGTACCACCACGCCGAAGTTTTTCGACTGCGTTTTCTAAAGTTTCAACGGTCCAAGACGCTTTCGTAGTGGTGCGTTCCCTTTTGCTTGGCATTTTGAAATCTGAAAAAAAAAAACATTATTACTAAATCGTATGGGGCAATTGGAGCCACAAAGGGGTAATCAGAGCCTAATAAGCTCCGATTACCCGACTACCACCATGTTGAAATTAAATAAAACGATATACTGAATCTAACTTGTAACGAAATTATATGCAGAGATACTCAAAATTGATAACATTAGCTATAAAATAAAACAGGTTTGATTATAATAAACGTATAACTTTATACATACCTGGCCGATGAAATTTCGTATTTCTTATAAGGGCGGACCGAAAAATCAACAAGCGTCCGTCGTCACACAACACATGGCACTGGCGAGTCTAGCGCCGCAGAGAAACACGATCGTAGCGGGCCGAAGGCGTCCGAGTAACAAACGAGTGAATACGAGCTATAGGTTTGTCTCTAGTCACACCGCTCCCATTACCCTCTGGCTCCCATTACCCTCTGTACCCTATATCTACAATACTCTTGTTTGTTTATATTTTTTATGTTAGGTACTTTAAATATATTTATTTATTAATTTTTGTACACACATTTTATTGGAAGAAGATACAGTAATGTGCGCGTACATCGAATGACTGGAACTGCCTGCTGCAGTCTTCCCGTCCAACCATAATTTAGGTGTCTTCAAGGCTAGAGTGAATATCCTCCATCAGGTGAGTTAGCGGTTAAGCGCGAACCTATCAAGAATAAAAAAAAAAAAGAATAGGCTCGTAATAAACTAGTGCGCCTCACCATCAATGATTGCATCACTGCTTACCATCAGGTGGGATCGCAGTCAAGCACCGGTTTATATCAATAAAAAAAAAAATGTACAAAGGTACTGCTTATTACTAAAAGAAATTTCTTCCAGCAGACCTGCGAAAGAATATATAAAAAGAAATGTAGACAATGTGTGTAGAGATAAGAAGAGTTTGTGAAATCTTAAACTAATAAATACTTATATTCCTATATTTACCCTATACTATAAATAAACAATATAAGTTCCGATTAAAAATTAGAACCAAAATCTTAATCAGAAGTGCAAAATGAATTAGAAGTTCCGACCTTTCAGAATCGGAATCGGATCTCCATTACATGTCTGATTTATACTATGGACCTAGATGGCTAACGCATTTAAATAAAAAATTACATTTATAATAACTTCAATAATGTTTGCATAAAATGAAAGATAAATTAACCTACCAGTACCTACCTAATATGTTTTAAGTACTTAGTCATCGTATCTATGGACAAGAACTGGAGCAACATAATTGTCGCAATCCGTAAATCAATCAAATTAAATCAATAAATAAAACTCGATCGATATAAATATAAGAAAACTATTTACTTCATGCATAACTTAAAAATAGTCTGTAATAGTTTTTACGATATGTAAAAATACAATTTACTTATAATCTTTTTGTAACAACTATTCAAACAAACAGTTTGAATCTATAAATCAATTTATATTTAAGTAAAATTGAATTATCTGTTTTTAATATCAAAATAACATTTTATTACTAAATGGTCACCCTACAACATTTTCTTCTATACAAAGTTGAAAATCAATTTTCTCTTAAATTACAGCATCTAGAAGAACGGACGATACGTTAACATTTAGTTAAAAAATAGTAAGAAATCTTGATCTACTTTGCGTCAATCTATGAGGTTTAGTCTAGTCAATAAAGCCGAAAATATTGGGCCCTCAGTTCAGACGTTTCAGTAAAATTCAACTCTCATTTACTTTTAAACTATTAACTTTTGGGTCATTATTTCTTTTTTAATAATTCATAGTGGTATCTAATTAAAATAAATTAAAGTCGTTTGTATGTATTTCGTCAGATAAATTCAGTTTTTGCAAATTCTTTATAAATGACATTAATGAATTGAGGGCCCAAGGTAAAACGCTATAAATCTGTAATGCTATATTCTACAGATTTGAGAATTTCTTAAAATATTTTAGAAATTCTTTACTAAATTCCTAAATAATTATGGTTAACCCAGACATCGTACTTACCGAGATTTAGACTATGCCTCTTTATGCAAGCGTCTGGATTGTGGGTCCACGTTATTTAATCATAACAGTTTTATTTTACGTTTTAGAAATTTATGGCCCATTGCTTTAAGTTTTACTATTTTTTAACTAAATTCCCTGTTAATCTTGTTTCGTTTCATAAGGATTTAAAAAATGGGCCCTCAATCCAGATGCACACGGGCTTGCGGACGGCGACCAATGGGTGGCCCGCCGTCCGACCGTCCGGTAACCGTCCGGACCAAGCCCAAGTCGTCGACGGCGCGTACTGTTCCACGCGCGCCTCGAGGAGATGTCAGCAACTGTAGGGACCCAGCAGAGTCGAAGCCTACTGGGGCCAAAGGTAGTGTGAAAACGAAAGCCCTGGGACGAAGGCAACGAAGGAACAGGAGTGGATTTTTGGTCAGTAAAAGTCTGACACTATGTCCCGCTCCGCCCAAGAGCGCGATTTGTCACTAGATGATTTTCCCACCTAAAAAAAAAACAGCAGAGACTAAAATTCATATATTTTCAGTAAAAAATATAATATATATTATCTACAATACTCTTGTTTGTTTATATTTTTTATGTTAGGTACTTTAAATATATCTATTTATTAATTTTTGTACACACATTATATTGGAAGAAGGTACAGTAATGTGCGCGTACATCGAAGGACTGGAACAATCTGCCTGCTGCGGTCTTCCCGTCCAACTATAATTTAGGTGTCTTCAAGGCTAGAGTGAATAGGCTCTTAATAGACTAGTGCGCCTCACCATCAATGATTGCATCACTGCTTACCGCGGTGGGATCGCAGTCAAGCACTGGTTTATATCAAATAAAAAAAAAATGAAAACAAAATATACAAAGGTACTGCTTATTGCTAAAATAAATTTCTTCCAGCAGACCTGCGAAAGGATATATAAAAAAAAATGTAGACAATAGTGTGTAGAGATAAGAAGAGTTTGTGAAATCTTAAACTAATAAATACTTATATTACTATTTTTTATTATTGATAGGCTCGCGTTTGACCACTATCTCACCTGATGGTAAGCGATGATGTGGCCGACGATGGAGCACGCTTGCCTAGAAGTAACCTATTCACTCTTGACTTAAAGACCCCTAGATTGTAGCTATCAGGAAACACAGACTCCGGCAGGGAATTCCACTCCTTAGCTGTACGCATTATGAATGTGTTCCCAAAACGCTTTGTACGTATGGGTGGGATGTCCACCATGTACCGATGGCGCAATGCCGTACGTCTAGTGGTCCGATGATGAAACGGAATTGGTGGAATTAAATTGTGCAATTCCAACACACACTCCCCGAAGTGTAATCGATAGAAAACCGGCCGGCCAGCAACTTGGCGTCGATGCTCAAGGCTTTAGAGCTTTGATTCGACAAGTGCATCATCACCGATGATCCTCTTGGCTCGCTTCTCAATCGACTCCAGATCATCAAGCTGGTACCTATTTGATGAGAGCAGTATTCCATACACGATCGAACTTGCGCTTGATAAAGTTTGAGCAGCTGTTCCAGCGTGAAGTACTGTCTCACCTTAGCTATGATCCCCAATTTTTGGCAGCCTGTTGAGCTTTAGCCTCGATGTAAGAGCCGAAATTGGTAGGTAGGAAAAAAGTTGACGACTACTACTACTACTAGATATTTATTTACTATAAATAAACAAATAAAATATATATGTTAGTCCTTATGGTATTTAAACTAGGGATAAAGCGGAAGTGGCCATATCAGAAACGAATTCGGAAGCAGTTTTTTGATTTGATTATCGGAACCGGAACCGGAAACAGAACCGAAACCGGAATCGAAATCGGAGGCGGAGGCAGAAGCGTCAAATGAAAAATTACTACACCTGATCAAAAACTCGGTTAAGTAAGCATAAATGAAGCGCGAACTCACAACATGTCAACTACGAAACAAAATAACATGTGAAAGAGATGTGTGTGAGATGTGGATTCGAAATTGCTTTTTGACCAGCATATTGACACCATCACCAATAGAGCTTCTCGTAACCTTGGGTTCGTAATGCGTATTAGTAAGCCATTTAGTAATAGCCATACTCTAAAGATTATATACTTTGCTTACGTGCGAAGCATTTTGGAGTACTGTAGCCCAATATGGTCACCCCAATACGAGGTTTATAATAATAGAATAGAAAATCTACAAAAAAAGTTCGTAAAGTTCCTAAATTTCAAATCCCGTAGACGTCATGATTCCTATGCTCTAGACTGCAAACACTACGATATACTTCCCCTTGTGGATAGGCGTAAAATGTTAGACATGCTTTTTCTCTTTGATATCCTGCGAGGTCGCTTGGACCGCAGTGATCTGCTGTCATGTATAAATTTCTGTACCCCTAAAACACGTACCAGACATACCAAGTTATTCAGTATCCCTGGCTGCCGCACAAAATATGGGAGAAACGCTGTTATGACCCGACTGCCTCGCATATACTCCGAGTATTTTGAAAATGTCGATATATTTCTTTTATCCAAACAATCATACCGGAAACAAGTTAAGCAGATATTGTTTAGTAGACAAATTGTACCGTAACTCATTTCGCGCTAGCTAATGTAAATTGAATCGTACTGTTTAGATTTCACGATTTAATATTTTGTTCTTTACCTGATTATTTGTAAAAATATTCCTTATTGGTCTATTTTTACCCTTTCAATCTTTTTTTTATTCTTTCCTTACACCACTTTCTAGTTAACCTAGTTTTATAAATGCCGTGAAACTCTGTAATTGGTTTAAGTGATAATTGTCATCATTCCGCTATCAATGTGCAGCGTGTGTAGACCTCACTTTTACATGATCTTTCACGCAGCTACATTGGGCTGTTCATTGATAGTGGGGTGGGCCTTCTTAACCCATGTAACTTTACAAATAAACTGTTGAGTTTCCTAAAATAAATAAATAAATAAATAAATAAAGAGTAATCGACAGAAAGCACGGGGAGAGAGGTACTCCGCACGACTAGTATAAACTTTTTTGCACCTCCGATATAAGTTCCGATTAAAAATTAGAACCAAAATCTTAATCGGAAGTGCAAAATCAATTAGAAGTTCCGACCTTTCAGAATCGGAATCGGATCTCCATTACATGTCTGATTTATACTATGGACCTAGATGGCTAACGCATTTAAATAAAAAAGTACATTTATAATAACTTCAATAATGTTTGCATAAAATGAAAGATAAATTAACCTACCAGTACCTACCTAATATGTTTTAAGTACTTAGTCATCGTATCTATGGACAAGAACTGGAGCACCATAATTGTCGCAATCCGTAAATCAATCAAATTAAATCAATAAATAAAACTCGATCGATATAAATATAAGAAAACTATTTACTTCATACATAACTTAAAAATAGTCTGTAATAGTTTTTACGATATGTAAAAATACAATTTACTTATAATCTTTTTGTAACAACTATTCAAACAAACAGTTTGAATCTATAAATCAATTTATATTTTTGTTTCGTTTCATAAGGATTTAAAAAATGGGCCCTCAATCCAGATGCACACCTTTGTCGAAGGTCACCAGTCTCTATTTCTTATTCTGTGCCAGTGTGGACATATGCTCTCTGCTCCGCAAAGTCCCGCAAACCTCCGTTTGAAAAGGGAGGATCCTCCAACCAGACGGGTGTTATGTCTGGTGCGCTATTGCCCGATAGATGATTTCGGGCTGTTCTATATGTTCCAATCGCGCGGAGAACTTTGATTGCGCGATGCAGGATTATTTCTTATGTGACGCCATAGATGTCGCTACACGATCGAATTAGGTTACATCACTATTTGAGTAGCAACCTGCATTCGTGTCACTGATACGCCATTCAAATACCACCCATATTTTTTTCCGACTTACGAGTTGTCGGTCGCGGGTTCAAACCCAGCCAGGCACATTACTTTGTGTAATTTATTTCATCACCACTGCTCTCAAAACGGTGAAGGAAAACATCGTGAGGAAACCGGCATGTCTTAGAACCAAAAATTCGAAGACATGTGACATCCACCAACCCGCACTGGGCCCGCGTGGTGGATTACGGCCCATTCCCTCTCCTAGAGGAGGCCTGAGTCCCAGCAGTGGGAACATTATAAGGCCGACTATGCTATAATCGTATCTTCGGGTTTGCAGTAAGAGTAAATCGTAAATGTATGAGTTTGGCGACACCCGTTCAGGTACAAACATTTTCTCAAGCTACTTCCAGTGTTCTTTCTATTCTATTATAATCAACTTTTATACCAACTGTTATTCATTTGAACTATCCATCTTCTGATTTTATGAGGCTTTTAATTAAATTATTTATTTATTTCTTACTTAAACTATCTACTAATGGCCACGTTATAAACCTAAAAGGAGCAGAACAGGGGTTGTGAGTACCTGGAACGTTTTTCATTATAGGTACTATAATTATAATATTAGTTATTTCTATTTGTATGAATGTTAAATAATTATCTTATTGCCTTGTATTGTGTACAATTCATATGTTTTGTAAGGAGGAATCGTGTTGAAACGCCATTTTAAAAAATTGAAAAATTGTTTGAAGTAAAGTTAAGTTTATTTAAAAAAAAATACATTTACACATTTACACTATCTAACTGTTTATTACTTACCTTCAATAATCAAATTTATTTAAGTAGGTAATGTTAAAATTTTATATTGAAACCATTATGGAGAATGGAGACACCGTGAATGGAGTTTTAATTAAATAATAAAATAATTAAAATTAAAAGTAAAACGTCATAATATATAAAACAGTGCTTAGATTTCTTCATGCTTCGGTGGTCTATTTAAAGAAACTTTAATGTAGCGACATCTATTCAACTTTTAATGATTTATCAGAAGGTTTGTAAAACAAACAGCATATATAGCGCCATCTATCTACATTGTAACAATCTGGAGAAAGCACGGTTTTTATGACGTTTACTTTTTAGTTAGATGGCGGTGCTGTTTTTAGTTTCATAAAATGGAGATAAAGGAACAGAGTGTAAAGTCCCGCTAATATAACCTCCATTGAAAAGGGAGGATCCTCCGACGGGTGTTATGTCAGGTGGGCAACTGCCTTAAAGATGATTTCGGGCTGTTTACTCAAATCGCGCGGAGAACTAACTGCGCGATGCAGTATTTCGTATTTCTTGTAGTTTTTCTGTGGCGTCATAGATGTCGCTACAGAGGACAGAACTTTAAACTTTTTACAAATTATGTCCCAAAGGGGATTTTTTAAGGTGGGAAATCATCTAATGACTTTTCCCGCTCGGGGTGGAGCGGGAGGGCGTGTCAGACTTTTACCGACTAAAACCACACCTGTGTCCTTCAGTTGACCTTTGCGTTCTAAAGACTTCGGTGCCCTAGCGGGTATCGGCCATCCTGGGTCTTTAATGTTTCCTGACAACTCTTGGAGGAGCACGTGGATTACCGATGTCCCAAAGGGGTGGGGTACCTAGCTATCAAGAATTGAGGAATTACTTAGTGTGAATTAGGGCATTCAAACTCGGATAGTTATCAACTCCGGAGCTAGTTACGATGTTGAGCAATCAAATCCGGAACTCCGGAGTTGGCTCCGGAGTTGACAGCTTTTTTATAAATTAATAAAAAGGCCTTTCATTTATTTATTTATGTACACACAAACACTTAAATGAAAAGAACAAAAGCAGATAGAAGAGCACAAACGTACCTACTGCTTATTTCAAATGAAATTTCTTCCAGCAGACCTGCGACAGGAGAGTTGGATAAAAGATGTAGGCACAGTGTATACAAATAAGTTAGAAAATTAAAAATATAGGTACATATTATCTAAATTAAATCATATAATACATAATTATATATATCAATAACAGTATAAATAACACATAAATAGATACAATACATAAACTAAATTATAAAAATATATATCTATAAAATATAAATTTACGAGATAGTAGAGAGGTAATGTTCTTTGACTAGCTTCTTGAAGACAGATACACTTTTAGCGTCACGGATCTTAGCTGGAAGTGAGTTCCACAGCCGTACCGCATGAAAAGAGGAGTTGGA
The DNA here is from genome assembly GCA_905147345.3 of Mythimna impura. Lineage (NCBI taxonomy): Eukaryota > Metazoa > Arthropoda > Insecta > Lepidoptera > Noctuidae > Mythimna > Mythimna impura. The sequence continues at coordinate 33,573,301 of LR990339.1, forward strand.
ATAGAAATGGGTATTATGGGATGGGAAATTGAGATGGTATTTAAGGTGGGATCTGCATGGGGCATCGGCAGGGCGAGTGAACGAAAAACGATCACGCAAGTAGCCAGGGTATGCAGGGTTGAAAAGGATGTTGCACAAGAGACATAATACCCGAGTGTTCCTACGAAGACGGATAGGGAGCCACTTGAGATTCTTGCGGAATTGGGAGACATGGTCGTATTTTCTTAGGCCAAAAACAAAACGAATGCACAGGTTTTGCAAGCGTTCAAGCTTATTTAATAGCTCCTCAGTGGCATCCAGGTAGCAGGCATCCGCATAATCAATGATCGGCTGAATTAAACAAAAAACCATTAACTTTTAATGAATTTGAATCGATGCGTTTGGTAAAATGTTATACACATACACATTCACATTGATGGCACATATTGTTTTACCGTTTACGGGGGCGCGTCTACATAACAATAAAAAAACAGTGACGCAAGCCGAGCACTACCGAATAATACCAAAGTTTTGTGCTACGGACTTAAGAAGGAATCAAACAACGGGTTACGCTCAAGAATTAAGATGCGTTTTTCGTCGTTTTGTAAATAATTTTTACATGGTTTTTGAAAACCGGTTTCAACTCCGGTGTTCTATTTCAACTCCGGATTTGAAAAATGCTTAAAATCACTCCGAAACTCCGGAGTTACGAAACTCCGGAACTCCGGATTGAAAGCCCTAGTGTGAATGAAGTATTTGTTCTACTTCTATAAGCAGAAATGTGTCTGTTAGAATTCAGTGTTCCGCAAAGTGTATGCCGCGGCACATTGGTGTACCGTGGTGATTAGTTGGTGTGTGTCTCATCGCGTGCGGCCAATCTCCGCACCCCCTTTGGCTCCCCACAGTCCCCGCTAAATATTATAAATATTACTCTAGATAGGATGAATTATCTAGCGTAATATTTAAAACAAAGTATTATAGTAAAAGTATTATTCAATAGTAATTTATGAAACTGTTGCTTAAGGTTCGGTTTTATTAACCGACTTCAAAAAAAGGAGGAGGTTATCAATTCGGTTGTATTTTTTTTTTTATCATCATTATTTTTTTTATGTTTGTTACCGCAGAACTCCGTCGTTTATGGACCAATTTGTAATTTTTTTTCCCTTTATAGGATATGCTTCCAGATTGGTCCCATTTTTTTCAAAATCCAGTTCTGATGATGGAATCCATGAGGAATCGAGGGAACTCCTCAAAAATTATAGGCAACCCTATGGTAATTTTGGTATTTTCATCAAGAACTTAAGCATTTACAGTCAAAAAGTAACATTTGATGAAGTGGAACTGATGAAGAAGACCAGAAATGGTCAACGGAACTTCATACTCAAATAGATATCACAATGAAGATAGTTAAGCGACTATGACAATACAAATAAATGAATGATTCTGAATAGTTACGTTGAAAATAGTATCATCGAAGTGATCTGATGATGATGATGGAGCCGGAAGGTAGGCACTGGAACTGCGTAATTAATCAATGTAACCTAGCCGTGTTTGGACTTAATAGAATTGTCATGAGATGCACTTTGGCTGTAAGGTACTATCGAACTGATCTGATGATGGAGCCGGAAGGTAGGCACAGGAACTCCGTAATTAATCAATGTATCCTAGCCGTGTTTGGGCTTATTAGAATTGTCGTGAGATGCTCTTTGGCTATAAGGTAGGTACTATCGAACTGATCTAATGATGGAGCCGGAAGGAGGAAGGTAGACACAGGAACTTTATAATAAAACAATGTAACCTAGCAGTATTTGGGTTAATTGGAATTGTCATGAGAAATAGGCACTCTGTTTATAAGTGTATCGCAACTAAAATGTGTGAAATAAAAACTTTTTACAAAAAAAAAAAATAACCGACTTCACTAAGAAAAAAACACTAAAAGGATCAAAATAACTTTAATTTCGGAAGTCGGTGTTAAATAAGAAACAAATAATACCGAGAAACACCGACTTCCGAAATTAAAGTTATTTCGATCCTTTTAGTGTTTTTTTCTTAGTGAAGTCGGATTTTTTTTTTGTAAAAAGTTTTTTTAATATCACACGAATGTTTTAATACCTAATTATTTGCAGTTTCATACAATGTACTTACTTTATTAACTCTCCTACATAGAGATTTTTTAAATTATTTTCTGAATTTATACAAGTAATATAGGTATAATACAGACAACGCAAATCATAAACACATTAGAGTTTTGCGTCATCATATTTTTTTATATTTATGGTGTACCTCCAAAATTTTCCAATTTCCTAGGTGTAGGTATCTTGAATACAAAAAGTTTGCGGAACATTGTGCTAGTTAACCACTTCAGTGGAGTTGTCATAATTCCTATTTTCATTGTGTCTTCTACACAATAAATGTAAAATAATTGGAAACAAAACTTATTCTATTTTTTTAATGGCTCGTAAATCCTTCTAAACGTCAACGATACAGAAACAAAGAAAAAATAAATTGAGTTTGGATACCATTAAATAACTTCTCCCGCTCTTGGTGGAGCGAGTTCCTCCTTAGTTGCTGACATCTCTTTAACGTTCAAAAGCCTACTGTTGGAAGTAGAAACCGAGGATAAGTTCAGTGACCTTGATGATGGAATTGACTCGGACTTTTTTCCTGTAAGTGAATAATTTGAAGGCAACGAAGTTTCAGTAGTGTAGAAGTATTGCTGATGAAAACTAGCGATGAAACTAGCGGATTGTAGTGTTTGGGATTTTTAAATATATAGAATTTACGCACTGATTTTAAAATGAAATTTTTAATAAAGGGTTTAATTTGTTCATGCAGTCGTTTTAGGTTGGTTCAGAAAGCAGTGTTGTATGAAGTTTTAATTGCATTATTCTGAACAATTTGCAACTTGTTGTAGTTTTTGTCAGTCAGGCAACTCCAGACTGGCGCAGCATATGTCAAACATGGTCTAACGAGGGTGGTATACATATCTACGTAATTTAGTAGCAGCGCTCAACTTTGACTTTCTATTTCAAATAAAGCCTTCAGACCCTTTTCGCGAAGTGCGTCAGTGTTCTCATTCCAGGTCATTTTACTATCTAGAACTACACCCAGATATTTTACCGAACGACTCCATGGTATGGAAATTGTTTTAAAATTAATAAGCCTAGAAGGTAAACATCGTTTTCACGTGAAAAGAATGGCTTTTGTTTTACTTGAATTTAACTTTAGTTTCCATCTAGTGAAAAACGTGTCAAGAAGATTTAGTGCCAGTTGAAGCCGTTCAATTAGTAGGTCGATATCTTCAGAGGAAGTATACGACGCAGTCTCGTTAGCATATATATTGCGAGATGAGTTCTAGGTTGTTTCGGGATTTCGTTAAGGTACAAGATGAAGAGGAATGGTCCCAAATTTGAGCCTTGTGGTATACCAGCTGGCACGGTTTTGGCGTCGATACAGTGTTTGGCGATTGACTAGGTAGTTTTGAACAATCTTAACGAGTGAGAGAGGAACGTTATTGACAATTATAAGCTTGTGAAGCAGTCCTTCATGTCAGACTGACTGAATGTCAAATGCTTTTTCGACATCTAACATTACCATTCCTGTTGATTTGCCTTCATTCAGATTGTGTGCTATGTGTTCAGATACCCTAGCCAACTGTTGAATGGTGGAGTGTGTTTTACGAAACCTAAATTGCTCCGCTAGCAAGAACATTTCAGTGGCTTTTAGAAGACGGGTAAGTATGAGGGCCTCAAATAACTTACCTAGGCATGGGAGTAAGCTTATGGGACGATAGTTTGTTGGGATGCTTCCATCCTTACCAGGTTTTTTAAGCGCAATAATTTTGGCAGTTTTCCAGCATGTTGGAAAGTAGCCTATTCTCAGACAACCATTAAATATTTGTGTAAGATAGACCACGGCCTTTTGAGATAGATTTTTAAGTAACTGGTTATTAAGGCCATCCAAACCAGGAGCCTTGCGATGTTTTAATTTGCGTATGTGTTTTAAATTGAAAATATGAAGATAAAATATTTTAAGTAAAAAGGTAGTGATAGTATATTTATTATATGCGCAGTGTTTACGAGTGTGTGTGTATGTGCGTTTGTGTGGTTCTAGTTCTAGTTACCTAAGAATGATTAGACTATATTAGTAAGCATATGCTCGGTATCATCATAGTTTAGCTTTAATAGTCATTTAGTTAGCTGTTTTTGCATTCATATTTTTTGAGATTATAGATGTTTAGCAGTTTGTGAGTTTTATTATAAAGATGCAAAGAGATTTAAAGAGATACAATAGAGCGGCTATCAGAACAAATGTCTAAGAAAAACTGTCATCCTATGTCTCAGTGACGCCATCTGGCATTGAATAGCAAACACGCGAATTAAATTTGACAAAATTTATAATTATTTAACTATCGCTCGGTAAGTGGCCAAGGGCCTTACCATGATAATGTTAAAATGTCAGTCGTACGAGAGAAAAAGAGTGATGGAGCTATACAACCTATATAGCTCCATCCCTTTAACAGTTCGGTATAGGTCGTAAAATGGATCACATTATGAGCTCGTGGTAGAGCCTCAGTGTGTGATAAAGGTAAGGTTAAGCTTTTCAGCAATAGATGGCGTTATTACAAAACCGGCAAATGTTCTAGAACTATTTCTCAAAATTATTGAATTTGAATTAATTACTTCGTAAATACCAAAAATATTTACGAAAATAAACCGAAGTTAGGTCCAGTCATTTTATCATAACAAGATTTGCAATAGCGTAATGCGCAGTTCCGATATTTTCTCAGAAAATGATTTTCTTTTAATGCATAGAGCGGATACAAACACGACTTGATGTGTAGGGGCGTCATACTAGACTGAGTGACTTATGACCACTAGGTAATAAGTATCGGAGCACGATTTTGTTCGCTATGTCCTGTCTATTGGTAGTATGTATTTAATGTCTTTGTAAAGATGACTACCCAAATGTCCAAAGAAACGTCTAGCAAAAGTCACTTTTAGATGAGGGTGAAGACGTTTTACTGGGTTATACCGCCTTTTTCCACTAAACAGCGACGGGTCATATAATAATAATAATATCCACAACTATCACACAACGCCGTCTAATCCCAAGCTAAGCAGAGCTTGTGTTATGGTTACTAGACAACTGATAAACATACTTAAATATTTCTAAATACATACATATATAGATAAAATACACCCAGACACAGAGCAAATGATCGTGCTCATCACACAAACATTTGTCCTGGGTGGGAATCGAACCCACGACCTCCGGCATAGCAGTCAGGGCCACTAACCACTAGACCAACAGGCCAGTCTTATTTTCTTAATTTAATTCAATAATTTTTATAATAGTTCCAGAACATTCGCTGATTCTGTGATAACGCTATCTAGTGCTGAAAAGCTTAACCTTACCTTTATCACATACTGAGGCTCTACCACGAGCTCATAACGTGATCCATTTTACGACCTAAACCGAAATAAATATAATAAATATATTAAGAGAGAGTGTTGTTTCAATATGGTGTGTAGTATGAATAGTTGTCGGACTGTGAGAACTTTGCTCTCTTTATAGAACTGTTCAGTGGGAAATCGATACGGATGAAAGGAAGCGACCTTCAGTGCTCGGCCACAGTGGCAGCGCGGTGCGGGTAGCGGAGCGGGAGCGAGAACGCGCGCGATTTGCGTGGCCACACTGGCAGCGCGGTGCGCCCTGTTGGCTTGATGTAGTAGGTTTGTTGAAAAAATATCGATATTTTTGCTTCGATGTATCAAAATTTTCAGTCTATACATTTTGATCCGATATATCGATACAAAATATTCAATATCGAAAATCGTATCAAAAACGATGTTTTTTTTCAAAATTGATTTATCAGCAGAATATTTAAATGAATTCAAAGCCGTAAAAGATAGGATCGAACGGAAAAAAACTGTATTTTCTATATTGTACTGTTATGTTTTTCTTTCATTATAATGCCTGAAAAAACTAATTGGTCTTCAAAATATTAGTATATAGTTATTTAGTTAGTTTTAACAAGATTACGTGTTGCGCCGTTCCCAAGTAATATAGGACAAGGGCAGGAAGAAGAAGAAGTTTTATACAGATTCTCATATATTAAAATAATATGAATTTTGTATAGAAATTACCTATTATTGACCTAGACTGAACTCAATGAATTATTATTTTAAGACCGAAAATCTCGGAAAGTTTGAACGATATATGTCTTTTCCTCGATAAATCCAGGCCGATATTAATATTTTTATAAATATCGATACATCAGATTATAAATAAATAAAATATATAATATATGATTCAGGTTATAAATAAGAAAGTCAAAGAGATCAATAGAGCGGCTATCAGGAGAAATGTCTTTAAGTGCTCTATAATGCTCTATGCATTAAAAGAAAATCATTTTCTGAGAAAATATGCCGAACTGCGCATTACGCTATTGCAAATCTTGTATGATAAAATGACTGGACCTAACCTCGGTTTATTTTCGTAAATATTTTTGGTATGTACGAAGTAATTAATTAAAATTCAATAATTTTGAGAAATAGTTTTAGAACATTTGCTGGTTTTGTGATGACGCCATCTATTGCTGAAAAGCTTAACCTTACCTTTATCACACACTGAGGCTCTACCACGAGCAGCTCATAATGTGATCCATTTTACGACCTAAACCGAACTGTTGAAGGGATGGAGCTATATAGTGTGTATAGCTCCATCACTCTTTTTCTCTCGTACGTCTGACATTTTAACATTATCATGGTAAGACCCCTGGCCACCTACCGAGCGATGGTTATATAATTATAAATTTTGACAAATTTAATTCGCGTGTTTGCTATTCAATGCCAGATGGCGTCACTGAGACATAGGATGACAGTTTTTCTTAGACATTTGTTCTGATAGCCGCTCTATTGTATCTCTTTAAATCTCTTTGCATCTTTATAATAAAACTCACAAACTGCTAAACATCTATAATCTCAAAAAATATGAATGCAAAAACAGCTAACTAAATGACTATTAAAGCTAAACTATGATGATACCGAGCATATGCTTACTAATATAGTCTAATCATTCTTAGGTAACTAGAACTAGAACCACACAAACGCACATACACACACACTCGTAAACACTGCGCATATAATAAATATACTATCACTACCTTTTTACTTAAAATATTTTATCTTCATATTTTCAATTTAAAACACATACGCAAATTAAAACATCGCAAGGCTCCTGGTTTGGATGGCCTTAATAACCAGTTACTTAAAAATCTATCTCAAAAGGCCGTGGTCTATCTTACACAAATATTTAATGGTTGTCTGAGAATAGGCTACTTTCCAACATGCTGGAAAACTGCCAAAATTATTGCGCTTAAAAAACCTGGTAAGGATGGAAGCATCCCAACAAACTATCGTCCCATAAGCTTACTCCCATGCCTAGGTAAGTTATTTGAGGCCCTCATACTTACCCGTCTTCTAAAAGCCACTGAAATGTTCTTGCTAGCGGAGCAATTTAGGTTTCGTAAAACACACTCCACCATTCAACAGTTGGCTAGGGTATCTGAACACATAGCACACAATCTGAATGAAGGCAAATCAACAGGAATGGTAATGTTAGATGTCGAAAAAGCATTTGACATTCAGTCAGTCTGACATGAAGGACTGCTTCACAAGCTTATAATTGTCAATAACGTTCCTCTCTCACTCGTTAAGATTGTTCAAAACTACCTAGTCAATCGCCAAACACTGTATCGACGCCAAAACCGTGCCAGCTGGTATACCACAAGGCTCAAATTTGGGACCATTCCTCTTCATCTTGTACCTTAACGAAATCCCGAAACAACCTAGAACTCATCTCGCAATATATATGCTAACGAGACTGCGTCGTATACTTCCTCTGAAGATATCGACCTACTAATAGCAAATTCAAAGCCAGATGGCGTCACTAAGACATAGGATGACAGTTTTTCTTAAGACATTTGTTCTGATAGCCGCTCTATTGTATCTCTTTAAATCTCTTTGTTATTATATATTTAATGTCTTTGCATTTTAACATATTATGGTAAGGCCCCTGGCCACCTACCGAGCGATAGTTAAATAATTATAAATTTTGACAAATTTAATTCGCGTGTTTGCTATTCAAGGCCAGATGGCGTCACTGAGGCATAGGATGACAGTTTCTCTAAGACATTTTTTCTGATAGCTGCTCTATTGTATCTCTTTATATCTCTATTGGCGGATACAATTAGACGACTTGACGTGTAGGGGTGTCATACTAAGCAGAGCGATTTATTACCACTAGGTAACAAGTATCGGATTACGATTTTGTTCGCTATGTTCTGTCTATTGGTAGTATATATTTAATGTATTTGGACTAAGTAAATAATATATTTTTTATAAAAAATGTAACAAAGAGTGCTGCTAACAATATAATAATAGTAAATTGAACTAGAAACCTTTTAATGACGTAAGCGAGCACTAAGAAGGGGTTTAAGGTTTAGGGTAGGAGGCGCAGCTATCAGGTTCTCAAATTGAACCCGTTAGGATGCGCAGCTATCAGGTTCTCAAATTGAACCCGGTAGGAGGCGCAGCTATCAGGTTCTCAAATTGTACCCGGTAGGAGGCGCAGCTATCAGGTTCTCAAATTGAACCCGGTAGGAGGCGCAGCTATCAGGTTTTCAAATTGAACCCGTTAGGAGGCGCAGCTATCAGGTTCTCAAATTGAACCCGGTAGGAGGCGCAGCTATCAGATTCTCAAATTGAACCCGGTGGGAGGCTTTTTTGGGGGATGAACTGCTCGCGTCCGTAGGATCTACTTGTATTGACCACCCTACACGTGTCCCCTGGGTAGTGCCAAACGAGCAGTAAAATACGGTGGTAGGCCATAGCATCGGCTGCCGACTTAGGAGTTACCACCCACCAGACAAAGCCATGCGCCAAGCGACTTGTCGTGTTCCGGCGTGATGTCTGGTGAAGCCATATGGTGGAAGATGGATCTGAGCAGTTGTGTTGCAGCTGGCGCATCATACCCGGTACCATACCGGGTATGATGCGCCAGCTGTTGTTGTGTCGGACGTTTGATCGCGGAGGGTAGCGGGATCCGAAGCACGGTTATCCGCTGGCCGACCGCAGATAGTTGGGGGCCCAAGTAGTGTGCCAGTCACGCACAAAAGGCTGTCCGACCAATTGCGAAAAATCCCAAGGTGGCCCCATCGTGCCGTTTGGCGACCGGGCAAGAGGGCCCGATGGCGATCCCTGGGGTGGTTCGGGCTTCCCCGCAGTCTCCAGATCAGACCTCCATTGGCGCAGCAACTCTGGTCGCGTTGTTGGATTTACATCGCATCACCTCGCTCAACTGCCATCTTCCACCTACCCTATTCACTCGAAATTATAAAAAATAAAATGAAAGGTACTCGTAAAAAGAAAAGTAAGTGTGTACAGCGGATGCACGTCCTCTTACTCCAAGTGCACCTCTCTAACACTCGAGGACTGCACTCCAATCTTAATGCGGTCTACCACCACCTTGAGACTGACAAGCCCACTTACTTTTCCTGGCGGAGACGCAGATCAGATGTCCGTCAGATGCGGTGTGTCTTGACTACCCGGAATACTCATTGGAGCGCCATTTCCTGCAGCGTGCCGAGGTCTGTGTGTACGTCCGCAATGACATCTGCTGTCAGCGTCTCCGTCACCTTGAGGACCCTAATTTCTCAACGTTGTGGTTGTTGGTGGACACCGGTGTGGACAAAATTGTCTATACTTGTGTCTACCGATCACACAGCGGTGACCAGGAGACGACTCAACTGTTTGGCCACCTCAGTGAGGCCGCCGATAAGGCTCTGCATCGGCACCCTGATGCGCAGTTTGTCGCTCTGGGGGATTTTGACGCCGTTCACAAAGGCTGGCTTTTCCCGTACCAGAGGACCGACCACGCTGGGAGAGAAGCGCGAAACTTTGCAGTATCAATGGGCCTCTCCCAGTTGGTAAAGCAAGCTACAAGGGTGCCTGATGTAGTTGGTCATACTGCCCATTGTCTGGACCTTCTGCTGACCACCGATCCGGACAGATGTATCGTAACAGTTTCCTCACCACTTGGACCTTCAGATCACTGTCTGGTGAAGTCTGTATCGTCCTTCTCCCCACCTGACTGCGACTCACGCGGTGAACGGCGAATGTGGCGTTACAAGTCAGCAGATTGGGATGAGATGTGGCACTTCTTTGCATCTTATCCTTGGCAGCAGGTCTGCTTCTCTTCTAAATCCGTCAAGCTGTGCAGATGTATATCCAATGTGATACGTCAAGCTATGGAGTATTTCATCCTTTATCGCGACGTACCCATCGGTGGCTCAGGTCACCCATAGTTCAACGCCGATTGCGTTCAAGCTGAACAACGTAAGCATTCGGCGTTTCTCGCCTGGGTTGACGCTCGTGATCACAAAGCTCCGGATCTGAGTTCAAAGAAGAGAGCTTTCAACCATGCCAAGTCCTACAAAAAGGCACTAAGGAAGGCTCGCTTCGACCGCATTACCCATATTGGTACAAAGCTCTCTGCGCAGCCGTCCGGTAGCAGAGCATTCTGGGCCCTTGCCAAGTCGGTCGGAGCGAACTTCTGTCGGCCCTCATTGCCTCTTCTGGTTAAACCTGATGGAACAGTGGCTCATACGGCGAGAGAGAAAGCGGGTCTCTTTGCATCTCTCTTCGCCCATAATTCTCGTCTTGACACTGGTAGTGCTACTCCACCGACTCTGCCTCACTACGATACTTCGATGCCCGAGGTCCGCATAAGGAACAAAGAGGTTCTGAAAACACTGTGTCGTCTTGACGTAAATATAGCTAGTGGACCAGATGGTATACCAGCGATTGTTCTCAAGGCTTGTTCACCCGAGTTGTCTCCTGTATTGACGCGTTTGTATCGCCTCTTATTTGGGACTGGTATAGTGCCCAAGTCCTGGAAGCTTGCCAACGTGCAACCCGTGCCCAAAAAGGGCAGTCGTACCGATCCTACCAACTATCGGCCGATTTCAGTAACCTCCATACTCTGCAAGATTATGGAGCGTGTATTGAACTCGTGCCTCTTGGCATACCTGGAAGGTAACTATCTCCTCAATGACCGACAGTACGGGTTTCGCCGCAATCGATCTACTGGGGACCTTCTAGTTTATGCCACCCACTTGTGGGGCGAGACCCTCGAGAGGAATGGGGAAGCGATTGCTGTTTCCTTAGACGTCTCGAAGGCCTTCGACAGGGTATGGCACGCTAGTCTTTTGAGTAAGCTTTCAGCGTACGGCTTTTCCCCTGGTCTGATTAACTGGGTAAAAGACTTCCTGAGTGAATGTTCTCTCCAAGTTGCTATCGATGGATGCTTATCAGAGCCCATGACGACTAATGCCGGAGTTCCTCAGGGGTCTGTTCTCTCTGCAACTCTCTTCCTGTTGCATATCAACGATCTGCTGATGCCCGGTATCGATGGATATGTAGATGATAGTACAGTTGTAGAGAGATACCTGCCAGGTGCTCGAGCTAGTAAGGAGCTAATCCGGTCCGAAAGAGAGGCTATGGTAGAGCGTACGAATGTCTCACTTCAGGCAGTCTCCAAGTGGGGTGAAGCCAATCTGGTGGGATTCAACGCCGCCAAAACACAAGCGTGTCTGTTCACCGCTAAAAGGAGCACGTTCACCTTAGCTCCTGCTTTTCAGAATGTATCCCTGGATTACACCGACCGCCTTCAGCTCTTGGGAGTTGAAATTTCCTCAGACCTTAACTTTGGGTGGTTCATTGAGTCCAAAGCCAAGGTAGCTGCTAGGAAACTCGGCGTACTTGCAAAGGTCCGGCGGTACTTCACACCAGGACAGTAGTAGTAGTAGTATTGTTATACAAAGCACAGGTCCGTTCGTGTGTGGAGTACTGCAGCCACATATGGGTTGGTGCTGCAAAATGCCACCTGGAAGCTTTGAACTCGGTGGAAAGGCGTGCAAAGAGGCTAATTGGTGATCCAGATCTGGTTAATTCCAATCTACAAAGTCTTGAGCACAGGCGTAGGGTAGCCAGCCTTTCGGTGTTTTACAAGATGCATTTTGGAGAGTGTGCGCAGGAATTGCATGACTTGATTCCACCATCTCATTTCTACCATCGGACAAGCCGACGAACGGCGAGTATCCACCCTTACGTTGTTGAAACCTCTACGGTCCGGACCAAGCGTTTCGCCTCATCGTTTATACCGCTTACATCGAGGGACTGGAATAATTTGCCTGCTGCGGTTTTCCCGTCCGATTATGATTTGGGTCTCTTCAAGGCTAGAGTGAATAGGCTCTCAATAAATTAGTGCACCTCACTATCAACGATTGCATTACTACTGGCCATCAGGTGGGATCGCAGTTAAGCACTAGTTTATATCAATTTAAAAAAAAGGCGCAGCTATCAGGTTCTCAAATTGAACCCGGTAGGAGGCGCAGCTATCAGGTTCTCAAATTGAACCCGGTAGGAGCGCAGCTATCAGGTCCTTAAATTGAACCCGGTAGGAGGCGTAGCTATTAGGTTCTTAAATTGAACTCGGTAGGAGGCGCAGCTATCAGGTTCTCAAATTGAACCCGGTAGGAGGCGTAGCTATTAGGTTCTTAAATTGAACTCGGTAGGAGGCGCAGCTATCAGGTTCTCAAATTGAACCCGGTAGGAAGCGCAGCTATCAAGTTCTCAAATTGAACCCGGTAGGAAGCGCAGCTATCAGTTTCTCAAATTGAACCCATTAGTAGGCTCAGCTATCAAGTTCTCAAATTGAACCTGGTGGGAGGGGCAGCTATCAGGTTCTCAAATTGAACCCGGTAGGAGGCGCAGCTAATCAGGTTCTCAAATTGAACCCGGTAGGAGTAGCAGCTATTAGGTTCTCATATTGAACCCGTTAGGAGGCGCAGCTATCAGGGTCTCAAATTGAACCCGGTAGGAGGCGCAGCTATCAGGTTCTTAAATTGAACCCGGTAGGAGGCGTAGCTATTAGGTTCTTAAATTGAACCCGGTAGGAGGCGCAGCTATCAGGTTCTCAAATTGAACCCGGTAGGAGGCGCAGCTATCAAGTTCTCAAATTTAACCCGGTAGAAAGCGCAGCTATCAGTTTCTCAAATTGAACCCGTTAGGAGGCGCAGCTATTAGGTTCACAAATTGAACCTGGTGGGAGGGGCAGCTATCAGGTTCTCAAATTGAACCCGGTAAGAGGCGCAGCTAATCAGGTTCTCAAATCGAACCCGATAGGAGTAGCAGCTATTAGGTTCTCATATTGAACCCGTTAGGAGGCGCAGCTATCAGGGTCTCAAATTGAACCCGGTAGGAGGCGCAGCTATCAGGTTCTTAAATTGAACCCGGTAGGAGGCGTAGCTATCAGGTTCTAAAATTGAAACCATTAAGAAGCGCAGCTATCAGGTTCTCAAATCGAACCCGGTAGGAAGCGCAGCTATCAGGTTCTAAAATTGAAACCATTAAGAAGGGCAGCTATCAGGTTCTCAAATTGAACACGGTAGGAAGCGCAGCTATCAGGTTCTCAAATTGAACCCGGTAGGAGGCGCAGCTATCAGGTTCTCAAATTGTACCCGGTAGGAGACTCAGCTATTAGGTTCTTAAATTGAACCCGGTAGGAGGCGCAGCTATCAGGTTCTCAAATAGAACCCGGTAGGAGGCGCAGCTATCAGGTTCTCAAATTGAACCCGGTGGGAGGTGCAGCTAACAGGTTCCCAAATTGAACCCGGTAGGAGGCGCAGCTATCAGGTTCTCAAATTTAACCCGGTAGGAGGCGCAGCTATCAGGTTCTCAAATTGAACCCGGTAGGAGGCGCAGCTATCAGGTTCTCAAATTGAACCCGGTAGGAGGCGCAGCCATCAGGTTCTCAAATTGAACCCGGTGGGAGGCGCAGCTATCAGGTTCTCAAATTGAACCCGGTAGGAGGCGCAGCTATTAGGTTCTCAAATTGATCCCGTTAGGAGGCGCAGCTATCAGGTTCTCAAATTGAACCCGGTAGGAGGCGCAGCTATCAGGTTCTTAAATTGAACCCGGTAGGAGGCGTAGCTATTAGGTTCTTAAATTGAACCCGGTAGGAGGCGCAGCTATCAGGTTCTCAAATTGAACCCGGTAGGAGGCGCAGCTATTAGGTTCTCAAATTGAACCCGTTAGGAGGCGCAGCTATCAGGTTCTCAAATTGAGCCCGGTAGGAGGCGCAGCTATCAGGTTCTTAAATTGAACCCGGTAGGAGGCGTAGCTATTAGGTTCTCAAATTGAACCCGTTAGGAGGCGCAGCTATCAGGTTCTCAAATTGAACCCGGTAGGAGGCGCAGCTATCAGGTTCTTAAATTGAACCCGGTAGGAGGCGTAGCTATTAGGTTCTTAAATTGAACCCGGTAGGAGGCGCAGCTCAAGTTTTCAATTTTATTTTCTGATGAAAAGCCAGTTATTATTTATTATATTAAGTATTATTAACAGAGTCCAGAAAAAGTGTTTTATTTCAATTCTTGTAAATATTAACATAAAAAATAACATATAAAGTTGTATTCTTCAAATAAGCCGCCAAAACGCCATATTTGACAATCCGCGTCAAATTTGTTTCGTAAACGTCACACGCCAGTAAATAAACATTGCAGTGAACTTTGTTGACTTAGTGTTTTGCTGTTTGTGTTCATTTTAACGGTGATTTCCTCCAAAAATGAGTAACAAATGGTGTGTAGTGCCAGCGTGTACAAATACGTCGATAAAAATGCTGGAAATTATATTATGTGTTCCGAAAATGTCAAAATGCGCAAAAAGTGTTTGCAACTGGCTCTCAAGTTAACACGTGAGTTGATAAGGGATACTTACATTGCTGTCTTCATATTTCTAAGCTCGGCGGCATAAAAATCGGGGTTATTCTTAAAGAAATCGCCGACCATAAGAGCATCAACTTTAGGAAGGTTCCCGTTATCTGCTTTAACGTGGTTGCTCTCCATTTTATAATATTATATACATAGATATCCGATTATATATTTAATATCCAAATATTACCGTAGGTAATAATGTAACAAATCGTAAATTAATCAGCAAAATATCACTCATAGACAATTAATAGAGCAACGTTAAAATTGTATCATAGGCACTCAAAAGAATAATAGTTAATGACAGACATATTTACAGACTTGTGACGTTTAAATAGATTCAACTTACTTTTTACACACTGCTAGATGCAATGTACACCTCTCATAAATGTTGATTTATTAGTTCTAACATACCCTATGTCCTACATAAAGAGATTTATATATATTTAATGTCTTTGGTCCTACATAATCTGTGTTACACTGTATTTTTATTTTTTAGATTATCTCTTCTTTCAAGAAGATGAAAGAGACTGGTCTCCACAACACAGGGAATCCTAGTGTGGAGACCAGTGAAGTATTCGATGTAAAAGTGTATTTTTTCCTGAACAATAAACCATTATTATTATTCAGCCAATAGCGATCGTTTTCAAGAACATGGCGCTAGGCAAAATAAAATAAAGTTTATTTCGTATTTTTTGTATAAGTAGTCCATTATTTTTAAGATATATTGGTACAAATCTCTTTATAACCCATAATCTATACGGATGGCAAAAAATATGAACTTATTTTTCATACTGTCAAATAGCCTATTACAAGTTATTGCGGGTGGATGGATGGACGTGATTAGCTTTGTTCTTCAATAACTTGTTACGGGAAGAAGCCATACCTGATGATTGGTGCAACAGTTCTTTGGTGCCCATCTTTAAAAACAAAGATGATGTTCTTGAGTGTAACAATTATAGAGGAATAAAGCTAGTGTCACATACTATGAAAGCCTGGGAGGAAGTTATTGAGAGGCGGTTGAGAGAAGAGAGTGAAATTTCACAAAACCAATTCGGTTTTATGCCTGGTCGCGGTGCAACGGAAGCCATTTTCGCTATACGCCACCTGTGCGAGAAATACAGAGGTGCGCATAAAAATTTGCACATGGTATTCATTGACCTCGAAAAGGCATACGACCGGGTGCCTCGTGAAGTTCTGTGGTGGGCCCTTAAGGAGAAAGGTGTGCCTGGTAAGTAGATATGTGCAGTTGATTTGTTTGGCTCTCAGCCCTTACCTCGTCCTGATGATAACGGATGCTCTGACGTCGACATTCAGGAAGAGACTCCCTGGTTTATGCTGTTTGCCGAAGACATTGTGCTGGTTTGTTGACAGTGGTCTAGAGGTCCAGAACAGATTGGAGGTGTAGTGGCACCGACTGGAGAGAAAATATGAAATATGAGGTGGGCCTGAAATAGAGTAGAACCAAAACAGAGTACTTGTTCTGCGATTTCGGCGGTCTCTCCAATCCAGTGCCTTTAACTATCGCCGAAACGCCCATACCGATCTGCTCCGACTTTCGGTATCTCGGGTCGCTCGTCCAAAGGGATGGTGAGGTAGACCGAGATGTAATACATCGGATCAACGCAGGATGGATGAAATGGCGACAGGTCACGGGAACAACTTGTGACCCACGGATGCCCCTCAAGTTGACGGGTAAAATTTACAAGTCCGTGATAAGACCTGTCATACTGTATGGATCAGAATGTTGGGCTGTGAAAGAGATGGATGAAAAAAGATTGTATGTAGTGGAGATGAGAATGTTGAGATGTGACGAGAATGGATAAAGTGAGAAATGAGTATATTAGAGGAAGTTTGAAAGTAGCGCCAGTGACTGAAAATTTGAAAGGCAATCGTTTGTCTTGGTATGGTCATGTGAAGAGGAGGGATGAAACGCATGTTACTAAAAAAGTTCTGAGTAAACATGTAGATGGATGGAGAGGGAAAGGGAGGCCAAAGAAAAGATGGATGGATTGTGTGATATGAAAGAGTGATAGTGTGAAGATGACAGGACAGAATTGAAGAAAAAAACGTGTTGCGCCGACCCCAAGTAATATGGGATAAGGGCAGGAAGAAGAAGCGCGGGAATTACATGACTTGATTCCACCATACCTTTCTACCATTGAACCACCCGACGTACGGCGAGTGTCCACCCCTTACACTTCTTTTTGTCATTTTGTACACGGCACCGTTCTTATTGTCGACACCATCACCGCAGGGTGGGCTGAAAACCAGCGCTGTGAGCTCATCGCATTATGCGTGAGGCCGCAGCTTTAGGGTGACAAATATATAAAATTTGCATGCCGCACGGTAGAATGTATTGGATCCTTCTCTTACTTAACACCATATTTTTGTACCTGCATTCATAGCAAATAAATTATTTCATTTCATTTCATTTCATTTCATTTCAAATAAACATCGAGCTATGCTGCGCTGTACTGCGCTGTGCTATGTTTGGTCAACTCGCTCGTCTAATATTTTAATGAGGATACAAACAAACCATGCTGTCACGGTAATATTATCTATACAGTATTCCAACTTCATACAAACGGACGAAACGCGAGCTATACCTACGCACCTCGATCTCGGGGTGCGCTCGGGATGCAGACAGTCGCGTCTGTGCCGCGCGATTTTTTCAAAAAAATAAGTTCAAGTACATATTTATATATTAAATAATTATGACGAGTAGGATATATTGTGCTGTTTTTGGTTGCATGAATTCTTCATTTAAAACCAAACATATAAATTCTAAATTAGCTGCAGGTATCTATACCAAAGTAAAAGATATTCCTTTTTCTCCACCTTGTCCATGTTTCCCAAATTTTAATATTAAGCTTTAGAATGCGGATTTTTAAAATTTAATAATAAAGCATTTCGTAGGTACGTCTCAGTCGAGGCGCAAATATTTTTCGGTGGCAAATATTGAACACTTCCTATTCAATTCACAAAGTATTTTATTTGTTTATATAAAAAAGTATATTTACAATCACAAAACTAAATGGAAACACAAAGTAGGCAAATGTAATTAAAATGCTGGAGGCGGGCAGCCATAGTGCGGGCAGCCCTATCGCATGTTTACGTACCGCGCGGCTGTAGGCATTTATTTCAAAGATACGGCCGAGTTACAATACTGTATAGATAATATTACCGTGATGCTGTGCTGCGCTGTGTGAGGCTACGCTCTGTTTAAAAACGCAGCAGTCTCGAGCGAGGCGCGCGACATTGATTTTATGATTCAGTATAATATGAATGAAACAAGAAACTCTTTATATCGTTTTAATTTACATCAATTTATAAAATTACCGAATAAACTATATAATACACAGTGGCGGATCCTCGGTCGCATTCAATAAGGTCCTAAGACCCGTTTGAAGAATCAGAAACCATCAGTCGCTTTGGTTATTACGGATCCGCGCCTGATAAATACAAGTCCATATAAGGTGGTATTAGATGGTGACTATGGACACAACAATCCTGTAGTTTGACTAGAGACGTTCGTCCTGTTTATTTGTACCTACTTATCTTAAAACTTTAACATAAACTGACTTTCATATAATTCTAATAATAACTATTGAACTATTTTGACTAAGAAACCATAAGAAATGACTAGATTTGCCTGTAGGTAGATAGTATTCTGTAGGTAATAGGCCGTAACTACTGTAAACATGTACATTCATTATACAACATCTATAATTGCACCTTAGAAGGGGTGTTTAAAGAGATTATACTACAATTAGTAACACATCGATAAACATTTAAATACAGTAGATTGTTTAGACACATAAAGGCTCCCCGACAGACAGGCGCGACGTGACAACGGTTTAATAAAATAAAAGTTCTATCTGTATATAAATTTTGATCAATTCTATGTATATAAGAGTAGTGGTTAGCCAGTGGCCTTGACTTACGAGTTGAAGGTCGCGGGTTCAAGCCCAGCCAGGCGCATTATTTTGTGTTATTTATTTTATCGCCGCTGCACGGTGACGGAAACATCGTGATGAAACGGGCATGTCCTAGAACCAAAAATTCGAAGACGTGTGACATCCACCAATCCGTACTAGGCCCGTGTGTGATTGCGGCCTATTCCCTTCCCTTCTAGAGGGAAGGCCGGAGTCCCAGCAGTGGGAACAATATAAGGCTTATATGCTTATATGCTACGTAAATACGCTGTCACCTGATCACGTTGCATTCGTCTGCGGGAGTAACAAGGGAAGAAAACATTGTAACATTCATGACTATTGATATTTAAGTATCGGGCTGATTTCTGAATATTCAAAATCTTTCAAGTTCATAAAATATACATTGTTTAGACACCCACTACTTACACCTACATTTATTTTGATGTACAACAGTATGTTCATTTTTAAGCCTAACTACAGTCCTTATATTGACTTTACTGTATCTCCAAAACAATCTTCTACACAATAATATTTTCAAATCTTGGCCTAGTAGGTACAGGGTGATAACCTAATTCTCTTATATTTTATTATTCTCTGTACAATATAATACAATATATAAAATCTATTTTAGAATTACAAATGCAACTAATAAAACTGTAATCGACATGATATTTTGATAAATATTTGAAGAAATAAGACATTACGATATTATTTTTAAATGACATTAAGATTTACGAAAAACTGTGTTATTGATAAATACTTACAGCGGGATAAACTAACGCCCCATAGATAGGTAGAAGCTACCATATTTGTGTTACAAGTTTTCCTAAGTCCCTTAGAAAAACTTGTAACACAAATATGGTTCTTACAACTTACTGATTTATTTGATTTTCTTATGAAAACTGAAAACTATGCTACAAATTTTGTAGATCTCTCTGATAAATATTTAAACACTAAGTTTAAAACATAAAATAATAGATATCAATTCCATATGATAGCATAATAAGTAAAAATTCTAAATACTGGAAGACCCTGACAACCATTAGAAGACACCTCTGTGAACCATAATAATTGTTTTGGAATTCTGAATTTATTCTTACTATATATACAACATTATTTTTAGTCTAAGCGAAACCTGAATATAGTTTGTTAAGAAACAGTAACTGAATCGATTCCAATAATTTTTACATGTTATATTTTTTTCTCAAAAATATTTAAAAAAGGTCACAAGTTGGACACCACTGGCCAGCCGTGACCTGTGTTGCACTTAGTGTACAACACAGGTCACGGCTGTTCATAGCGGGCATTAGGCGCCAGCGCACAGCTGGGTGCGGGAGCAAAACAACCCCTCAGTCGCCTGGATGGCCCGATGACCATGTGTTTATGCGAACAACCAGGTAACATAACACGCTTATAACTTTGCGATTTTTCATGATACAGTTGTGACATTTTGTACATACTCGTAGATTCTTTACATAAAAATACTAGACACGTGTTTCGGGTTTTGCATAAACTAAAACTAATGTTGTATCTAAAAGGATAAACTGACTGACTGACTGACATGTCAACGGACAGCCAAAAGATGATCTTTTAAGATGCCCGCACTGATACGCGCGCGCGCGCGTGCGCGCTGGTGCGTGCGCGCTGGTTGATGAGTGATGCGAGCACTGGTTTTCCAAAATTCACCTTCTAAGGGGATGAAACGGGGGTACAAAGTTTGTACGGAGAAACCTACTTTCACGCGGGCGAAGCCGCTGGCAGAAGCTAGTTCAATATATAGTTTATCATAAGAAATTTGTTAAATAAAGAGTGTAACGAATGGCGGATAAAAATACTAAATAATCCCCTTTTGAATGCAATTTAACATTGCTAGGGGGTGGTACTTATCTTCATGTGGCGTTTGTTTATTCCCTTTGAGTTATGGTAGCCTTGAATAAGTGCAGGTATATTAAACTACTGGGCACAGCAGCTTCGGGAAAATATAATTTTTCACTGATTCTGACAAAAAGTCCTGCAGCTACACACGCAATTAATGTTCTAAAATTTACTACTGAATATTTATTGTAAAACTGTAAACACACAATCTTTTTACCTAATATGGTTCAACGGAGTATCAGTCAGGTTCAACGCGGAAGTTTGAAAAGTGTCTGTGTGCGGCAGGTTGCGAATAGTAGCAATCTCGGTGCGTTTAATGGGGAGTGTGGTCGGGCGCAGACGCTGGCCGAACAGAAGAGCCAGGCCGGCGCCAGCATCGCGACCCACGCTGAATCAATGGTCGGTACTGAAGTACGAGTTTTGCATGAGGTATAACTTATCTATGGGGTTCACGACGGAGCCAGTACCCAGATTCAATGGCTCGTGTGCAGAGTGTCCAGGGTGCTGGTGAGGATGGTGCTGCACCTCCAAATTCTGCAAGCTCATCGTATCAGATGCTCCCTCATCCAACTGGTCGAAGTTACTTCCGTCTAGGGATATGTCTGAACTGCAGAAACTGTCACCCGAATGCGCTGGGTAATCTGCAAAAGAACAAGTTTATTTATTTTTAAAGCGTTAAATTACTAGCCCTTCCACTGAAATGGTGCATGAATGGAAATTGAAAATACTGGCCTACTAAATACCGAATAAAGAGTAATTTCATAAAGTGAAAGCATAGCATTGTAAGTTCCCGTTCATTCTGTATACCTATTGTCTAGAAAGTGTTTGACGTTCAGCGTCGGAAATTATTGTAATCAAATGGTCCAAGTTTATTTACGTTTGTAAAACTTCTCGGTATAACCACTGTTTTTGTAAGTGAATAAAGGAAATGATTTTGTCAAGGTTATGTTTTATAGTTGAAATGAAAAACGCAAGGTCATACCATCAGGTGAGTATGGTAGGTTGGGGTTCAGCGGCTGACTCGAGGCGGAGTAGGCTCCGTCCAGTCCCAGATAGTTCCCGTGCTCGCTGGAGGGGGACTCCTGTTTGATGCTCTTTTCATCTTTGTCCTTCTCCTTGTCATTGTTCTTCTCTCCCTCCTGCTTTGCTTTCCTCTGGATTTTCTTCATCTTTGCCCTCTGATTCTGGAACCATACCTGCACCACTCGGACACTGAGTCCAGTATCCTTTGCTAATGCTTCTCGGACTTTCCTGCATGGCTTGGGACTGACTTCGAAGGAAGCTTTGAACTGCCTGCGCTGGGCTGATGTTAGTATTGTGCGCGGACGCTTAGGGCCTCGTCGACCGTCTCGCGGGCGCTCAGAGTCATCTAATATCATGTCATCTTCAGCGTGTTGCATTAGATACATTTCTTTCTCAAAATCCTGTCGGCAGAAGATCTGTCCCGCTCGGATAACGTATTGTTCTCCTTTCTGGAGCGGCTGGCAGCACATGACGCACACGAAGCACTGAATGTGGAACACGTACTGCTGAGCGCGCATGACCATCTCCTGCGGCAGGAGGCGGTCGCCGCACCGGGTGCACTTGACCCCGAACAATCTATAGGACAAGAAATTATTATTGAAATAACAAGAGGAAGATCCAGTCGCATAGCAGATCGCATGGCATTACGCTAGCATTTCGCAAAGGGGTATTCGCTGTAGCACAAATGTGGTATCCTATCAATGAGTTACCCTAACGATGATTAGAACAGCAACTGGAAATCAATAGATGATTTTGAGTTGCCTTCAAAGAGGAAAAGGTTCAAAAAACCTTCGAGAGCAAAATTACATTTTGCTGTCAAGGGTTTTATCGTGAGAGTTACCTATCGTAATCCGGCTTGCAGTAGAGCTTAGCGTTCCTGGTGTAGCAGGTGTGCGCCAGCGGGCAGCCGCAGACGCAGCAGCTGAGGCAGTGTTCATGCCAGGAGAGCTCACCCACGCGCATCAGGTAGCGGTCCAGGATCTTCTGGCCGCAGCCCTCGCAGATTTCCACGATCTTCTCCCGCTTGATACTGGTGCTGAGCTCTGTGGTAACACCGCTATGGTTAGCAGCATGTGGTAGGTCCAATAATATAAACGTACGAAGTCTAGTCTGAAGCCCATATTTCAAGTCAGCATTAAAACACCTCCACTTGAGTCAGTCGCCATGACAATGGAAAAAACTTTAGATTAATGTCAATAAATAACAAGCTATATCTATAATTTTTTATTGATTCGAAGTGGAGTCGACTTGGAACATAGGAGAGTGAGTTTGATCGGAGAATCATAATACAATTTTACCTTTAGGAAAGTTGAATTTTGTGTATGATTCTATTTCAGAACCAACTATTTTTCATCACAACATATTTCATTAAAAGTTTGAAACAGTTCGCCACAAACTGCCATAGAAGTTCAATATAGACATTGCAGACGCTAGTTTAAAAATAGATACTAGCTTCTAGTTTCATTTCATTGAAATATGAATATTTTTGTTTGAAAGCAAAATTGGACGCAAACAGGAATAGGAATGTAAAATACTTACCGGACAACACAAATATCTAGTTTTTAATCAACGCTAGCATAAGGTGATGACAAATAGTGCCTAGTGAATGTAAGGTTTATACAGAGCGTTTAGAGGGTAGTCCAAACTAGATTGTTGTCTTTTATAAGTTAATAGCACTCTGCAAGCGACTCCGGTTAGAGAGTAGTGCAATCTAGATTGTTGTCTTTTATAAGTTACTAGCACTCTGCAAGCGACTACGATTAGAGAGTAGTGCAATCTAGATTGTTGTCTTTTAT
This sequence comes from Mythimna impura, assembly GCA_905147345.3. Lineage (NCBI taxonomy): Eukaryota > Metazoa > Arthropoda > Insecta > Lepidoptera > Noctuidae > Mythimna > Mythimna impura. The sequence continues at coordinate 33,596,745 of LR990339.1, forward strand.
AAGTTACTAGCACTCTGCAAGCGACTCCGGTTAGAGAGTAGTGCAATCTAGATTGTTGTCTTTTATAAGTTAATAGCACTCTGCAAGCGACTCCGGTTAGAGAGTAGTGCAATCTAGATTGTTGTCTTTTATAAGTTACTAGCACTCTGCAAGCGACTACGATTAGAGAGTAGTGCAATCTAGATTGTTGTCTTTTATAAGTTACTAGCACTCTGCAAGCGACTCCGGTTAGAGAGTAGTGCAATCTAGATTGTTGTCTTTTATAAGTTACTAGCACTCTGCAAGCGACTACGATTAGAGAGTAGTGCAATCTAGATTGTTGTCTTTTATAAGTTACTAGCACTCTGCAAGCGACTTCGCTTAGAGAGTAGTGCAATCTTGATTGTTGTCTTTTATAAGTTACTAGCATTCTGCAAGCGACTTCGCTTAGAGAGTAGTGCAATCTAGATTGTTGTCTTTTATAAGTTACTAGCACTCTGCAAGCGACTTCGCTTAGAGAGTAATGCAATCTAGATTGTTGTCTTTTATAAGTTACCAGCACTCTGCAAGCGACTTCGGTTAGAGAGTAGTGCAATCTTGATTGTTGTCTTTTATAAGTTACTAGCACTCTGCAAGCGACTCCGGTTAGAGAGTAGTGCAATCTAGATTGTTGTCTTTTATAAGTTATTAGCACTCTGCCAGCGACTTCGTTTGCAAAGTAGTGCAATCTAGATTGTTGTCTTTTATAAGTTACTAGCACTTTGCAAGTGACTTTGGTTAGAGAGTAGTGCAATCTAGATAGTTGTATTTTATAAGTTATTAGCACTCTACCAGCGACTTCGGTTAGAGAGTAGTGCAATATAGATTGTTGTCTTTTATAAGTGCACTCTGCAAGCGATTTTGGTTAGAGAGTAGAGCAATCTAGATTGTTGTCTTTTATAAGTTATTAGCACTCTACCAGCGACTTCGGTTAGAGAGTAGTGCAATCTAGATTGTTGTCTTTTATAAGTTTTTAACACTCTGCAAGCGACTTCGGTTAGAGAGTAGTGCAATATAGATTGTTTTCTTTTATAAGTGCACTCTGCAAGCGATTTTGGTTAGAGAGTAGAGCAATCTAGATTGTTGTCTTTTATAAGTTATTAGCACTCTACCAGCGACTTCGGTTAGAGAGTAGTGCAATCTAGATTGTTGTCTTTTATAAGTTTTTAACACTCTGCAAGCGACTTCGGTTAGAGAGTAGTGAAATATAGATTGTTGTCTTTTAAAAGTGCACTCTGCAAGCGATTTTGGTTAGAGAGTAGAGCAATCTAGATTGTTGTCTTTTATAAGTTATTAGCACTCTGCCAGTGACTTCGTTTAGAGAGTAGTGCAATCTAGATTGTTGTCTTTTATAAGTTACTAGCACTCTGACAGCGACTTCGTTAGCGAGAATGTTTTCACAAAAACTATAACACTCCTAAAATCGCATTTTGAGGGTAGTTTTGAGAAACTAATAATTACAGTCTACATTATTCTTTATGGTTAAAATCTGTGCCATGTTTCAAGTTTATTAACCCAAGGAATAAGATTCTTCCATACAACCTTTAACACCACCTAAATCATTTTATAGGGGTAGTTTTGAAATGAAAACCTTTTTTAATTACTTGGGATAATATTTATGCTAAGTTTCAAGTATATCGGCCCAAGAAATATAAACGAATTTCCCTCTTTACACCCTTTTAAAAATCCTAGTAGTTTTGGCTGTACGTTGATATGTCATTCAGTCAATTTGTCTTTTTATATATATAATATATGAAAATGGGTGATGTGTAGGTACCCAATTAATGATACAGTCTTGTCAGTCGATCTAATTTGACTTCATTTAATTTAACTTAATTTAATGAATTGATTTTTTTCTATTTGCAATTGATTATTAATAATTCCTTATTCTGTATTTTATTGCCTTGTATTTATTTTTATCTGTACCTTTTTATTGATTATTGCATGACTGTATAATGTAGAACAATTAATTTAAAATATAATTATTATTAATTTACCAAACTCTGTAAGTGCTGTGCACACCTTTAAGTGAAGAATTCGTTGGGTTAATTGTATATTAATAAGACTTTTTTTTTGTAAATGTATCGGCGAACTATTCGTTGGAGTGCCGTAATAAATAAATAAATAATAGTCGTTATCTTCCATCTATTATTTGTCAATATATAGAGTCACTTAGTGACACTTTACATTATTCTACGTATGGTTCCCAATATACCCTCTATTTACTGTTTACAGTTTGGTGAACTAATTCAACAGCAAGAGAAACGGTTGAGTTTCGTAGTTCAAAGTCATCAGCGGTGGTAAACATTCAGTGACAATGTTGCTGCGCTCGGATTGAGCGGAACTGCTCATCCGAATTGCGGTACGTAATGTGTAGTGTTACGTATCGTGCCACAACACTAGAGTTGCTGTAAATTGAAACATCACTAAAGTTGAAACTTGATTTTTTTCGAGTGAAGTTTAATGGCTGTTTTAATTATTCACAAATTAATCCCTAGTAGATTGCCTGTTGCGGTTGCTTCCTGTCTGATTATAATTAATTTAGGTGTCTTCAAAGTTAGAATGAATAGTCTCCAGTGCGCCTCACCATCAACGATTGCGTCACTGCTTACCATCAGGTTGGATCGCAGTTAAGCAATAATTTATATTATTAAAAAAAAATATATATTGTGATGTAAAATTTGTATAGTTTTGTATCTATCTTAAATGTCTACATTAATATAATATAATTATAATAAACAGTCTCTGCAAAAAGGAGATGAGAATTTTATTTTAGTATTGACTACCTTAGTGAAGTTTGCCGAGAAAGAGTTGAGAATTTTACTGTAGTATTGACTACCATAGTGAAGTTTGCCGAGAAGGAGTTGAGAATTTTACTGTAGTATTGACTAAAATAGTGAAGTGTGCCGTGAAGGAGTTGAAAATTTTACTGTAGTATTGATTACCATAGTGAAGTATGCCGAGAAGGAGTTAAGAATTTTACTGTAGTATTGACTATCATAGTGAAGTATGCCGAGAAGGAGTTGAGAATTTTACTGTAGTATTGACTACCATAGTGAAGTACTTATGCTGAGAAGGATTTGAGAATTTTATTGTAGTATTGACTACAATAGTGAAGTATGCCGAGGAGTTGAGAATTTTACTGTAGTATTAACTACCATAGTGAAGTATGCCCAGAAGGAGTTGAGAATTTGATTGTAGTATTGACTACCATAGTTAAGTATGCCGAGAAGGAGTTGAGAATTTTATTGTAGTATTGACTACCTTAGTGCAATTTGCCAAGAAGGCCGACGCGGTACATTTGCTGCCGAATACTGCAAAGTCATTAGAATGCGTTACATCCGCATTAACTTCAAAGTAACTGCTCAAAACGAAGACAGGGCTTGGTACACAAGCATGTCATAAAGACAAATAAAGAAACCCATTAGATTCCCAACACAAGACCTCTTTCAACTCTGCAAAGTCCTTACTGTTAGACAGCTCTTCATACTGCAAACAGTTGTCAGAAGACAAAGACAGCTATACTACGATCCAAAGTGTGCCTCTGTATTGCGTCGCGCGGATAGAATTTGTGGTACAAAACGCTGCAGAACTGTAGCTGTGAGTTACAGTTTGAGACACATTAGCTCTAGGCTCTATAATAGTATAAATAAGGAAATAAATATTTACCGTCTAACTAGAAATATTCTTAAAAAGAAATTAACCGATTGGCTAACATCAAAACTTATGATGAAGGTGAAAAACTTATCAAAATATAACATCACAAAGTCATACTACATACACTCTCCTTAAATTAACCCTTACACACCCCTTACTACATACATACTACTCACCACGCACTACTTTAGGTTAGGATAAGTAAATATTGTAATGTGTAGCAACTACACCTGTTCTTATGTTTCTGGCGGTGGGCGTTGATAGCTGCGCCTGAGTTTCAAACTATTGCAGCTATCATCGTACATAAATAATTTCTAGTTTTAATTTCTAGTTTCGTACTTAAATAATTTCTAGTTTCAAATAAAGATTTATTATTATTATTAAGTAACATTGTATCGGAAACAGATGTTATCGAAATGCTAAAATGTTTGAAGGTTGACTTCGTGATAATTCGGTTACGTATATCTGTACGTTTTCGACTTTTGTGACAATCGTTATCACTGATAAAATATCAATTTGAATAGAGACCGTTGTCGTTTTTTGACATGGAAAGTTTATTCAAGCTTTATTGATTTCTCTGAGTGTACAAGCTGTTTTGAAAACTTTCCTGACGTCAATGAATCGAGAGGTGCAAAGTGAAAATGGTATTGGCCATTTTGCGATTTTTTGTTAATTACATAGGTAAAGTTTTTAAGGTGGGAATCATCCACACAAGTGTAAGACTTGTGGATGTGTGTGTAGTAGGTTTTAGTCATAGGAGTACCTATGGTCCTTCTTTGCCTTTGTTCCAGGACCCCGGGATTCTCTTTCGCACAACCCATGGTCCCAGTAGCTAAAGTTTTCTGGTTTAATTGGACATCTTAGGTATATATTCATCTCGTTTTTAAACTAAACTAAATTGAAATTACGGCCTCCGCACGGCAGAATGACACGTACGAGGTTTATTAGATCACGTTCCGTACTGCAATTATCAGACAATTGTAAATATATTTTTTTATTTGCTCCCGCCGAGCTTGCCTTCCTATATTCCTTTGAAGTATGATTTACTTTCTTAGTTATAGTAAAAAATTAACCGGTGGAGGGTAAACAAATATATGTACTCTTTATTATAGTATATAGTAAACGAGATAGCGACCTTCTTCAAAATTATAAAGTAGTGAAAACGATCTGCTAAAACCTTACATGCACTCTGATTATATTAATTTGAAGGTTATCAAGACATAGCCAAACCCTACACTATATGGTTTTTTTGTGTAAATGTGATCAAACTAAAAATATTACACAAAATAGTTTAAGCTGTTGATCCCCGCATTCACGCGCCATTGTCTTACTATTGTGTCTCTAATTACGCACTCAAAAGGTTAATTTTCAATACAAAACTACTGCATCACAATTCACACAACACAGAAATATTACATGGAAATAAAAACAATTTACATTTAAACAGTGAATCAAGTAAAGTAATTTATTGGTGGTCATAGATTTCGTAAACTGTATGCATTCAGAATACTTCGCAGGAATTCGCAACATGCAACACTTATAGAATAATATGGAGGGAAACTGTTGTAGGGGTAGGAGAATTTTGAACTCTATTGCTTTATTGCTTTTGTTTTATTTACTTTATTTTAGATATATTTTTAAATTAATAAAGAGCACTATTTCTTAAATCCGGTTAATAGCTCTATTTCACAATTGAGAGATAAAAATAATACTTGATGATTTTAGGACTTAGATTGAGTCTGTACAAACTAGATAATTGCTCATAACTCTCAGAGTTAATGAAGATTAAAGATTCAACCGTTCACCCTCAGGAGAACTATTGATTAAATCGCGAACACAGCTAGTATGCACCACCCATCGAGTGTAGGTTACATACATATATACGTATAGCTACTGTCGAAAGCTTGAGTAAAATAAGGCGCCTTACCGCGCTCTAAGATTGTGGAGAAGACACGCCCCGCGGGAGGCGTGCCTTGGGGTCACGCCGATAAAACCAGCCAACAAAATGTCGGCAAAAAACAATAGTCATTTTAACGACTAATCGTTGTACCAAATTAGTAATTAAATCACTGCCAAATAACTATACGACAAAATTCAATTCATAGCAAAATTCGCAGATAAAAACCAGCTGATTCGAATTCAATTCATGAAAACTGTTTCAAAAAACGTTCGTATTTCCCACGATCCAGTATAATTTTACATGGCTTAAAAATGCAAAAAAATATGTAATCGTTTCAAAGGATTAAAATGCAACCGTTGCCGTGGCCAACAAATGAATCTCTGAACAAAATATAAAAAAAAGCTTGGTATTTCAAAAAACGCAACCTACGAGTGACATTACTTAAGCTTATATTTCGTCCCCTTCTTTAGTTCGTAGATGAAAGAGACCAGCGCATTGTATAACTATAGATATGCCTGGCTATGCTCGAGTTGCGGCTTCAGCCACCCTGGGCTGAAGCCGCGGGACAAATACCTTCGCTATTGGTACGTTCGCATCTACTCCATCTACCTACAACGTTGTGGTATTAGATAATGGGTGGATAATGACTGGCCTGTTGGTCTAGTGGTTAGTGGACCTGACTGCAATGCCGGAGGTCGTGGGTTCGATTCCCACCCAGGACAAATGTTTGTGTGATGAGCACGATCATTTGTTCTGTGTCTGGGTGTAATTTATCTATAATATGTATGTATTTAGAAATATATATGTATGTTTATCAGTTGTCTAGTACTCATAACACAAGCTCTGCTTAGCTTGAGACTAGACGGCGTTGTGTGATAGTTGTGGAATATTATTATTATTATTATTAATGGGCAATCATTGTTTATGTTGAAAAATATTCATACAGAGGAATAAAAATGTTTGAATATGGTGCTGGACGGATTTAAAGACGCATTACGGTTAAATGGCACCTTGCCCGGTTATTATTTATTTTATCGTAGGTCTTTTTTTAGTCTACCCGTTTAGCTGAAATATTTATTATTATTTAACTATCTATGTACTGTGATATCGAAAGAAGATCGCATGAGGTAAGTTAACGAACTGGCATGTAAAATATACTTCTAAGGATTTTGTTGTTCTAGAATAGGTTTAAAAATTGAATAGAACAAAGAAATGTCTAGTTTTTTTCAGTCCGGACGCAACCGTTGTAGTGCGATGTGATAATATTGAAATCCAGTAAAAGTATTCAATCAAGATAAAAGTTTTATTGCAAGAAGTAATAAAGATCCCGATACCGTCGCAGAGTGCGACAAGTGGCGGAGGCGCCCACATCTTACTGGATTAAAACTAAAGTGAAAATTTAGTAAATTACACACCAAAAAGGGCAAATATGGCACAAGCAATTCTTTTTTCGGGCATAGGATCGAATGTTACATTCGACGATTTTCTAATACAATTTCGCCGTATCGCGGCAATAAATAAATGGCCAGAAAATGATTGAGCTCTGATTATGGGGGCATACTTAGAGGGTTCGGCCCTAGCTTATTTCAAATTTACCTATAATGAGGAGATGTCTTTCAAAAACCTATGTGACCACATAAAAAATGAATTCCCGTGTGGAACAAATTATGTTGAAAAGTTTTACAATGCCCGACAAAACGATAAAGAGGACATTGTGGCCTTTTTTTATAGGCTGGCGGAATACAGCCAACAAGCTGGAATAAAAGAAGATAACATTTTTATTAAGATATTCTTAAAAGGGATCACCTTACTTAATAAATTAAAATTAGCGACACGTGTTTATTCCTCAGTGCTCGGCCACAGTGGAAGCCCGGGTGCGGGGCGGGCGCGGCGCGGCAATCTCAAACACAAGAACTTCCTTTGAGTGTCCACAGTGGGCACGCGGGCGCGGGAAGCGGCGCGGACTGCGACACGCGGAATGCGCGCGGGCATCTCACGCCATAGTGAGTTCATACAAGTGGCCACAGGGAGTGCGCGGGCGGAAAGCGGTAAACTAGTTCGAGTCATGCTAGAAGTAATATTTATCGATGTATCGATATTTATAAAAATATTAGATAATATCGGCCTGGATTTATCGAGGAAAAGATTTAAATCGGTCAAACTTTCCGAGATTTTCGGTCTTAAAATAATAATTCATTTAGTTCTGTCTAGGTCAATAATAGGTATAATACATAGTAATTTTTATACAAAATTCACATTATTTTAATATATGAGAATCTGTATAAAACTTCTTCTTCTTCCTGCCCTTGTCCTATATCACTTGGGATCGGCGCAACATAAATATAATCTTATTCAAACTAACTAAATAACAATATACTAATATTTTGAAGACCAATTAGTTTTTTCAGGCATTATATTGAAAGTAAAACATAACAGTACAATATAGACAATACAGATTTTTTCCGTTCGTTCCTATCTTTTACAGCTGTAAATTCATTTAAATATTCTGCTGATAAATAAATTTTGAAAAAAAAAACATCGTTTTTGATACGATTTTAGATATTGAATATTTTGTATCGATATAGGTAACGATGTTAATTGCAGCCTCCACGTGTTAATTTTGATCTCCCTACAGCAAATCAAAGGTTCCAGTCAACACCGAGACCATCCGGCTCAGCGACGCCAGCTACCACGCCAAGAAGCGCAGGCGATGCAGAAACATTCCACACGCCTAGATACAATTTACGACCTAGGCATTATCGTAATAACAGAAATAATCGGTCTCCTATTGCCCCCAGCCGTGAAAGCCCATCGTTGCCCAACCGCCCAAACGAGCAAAGGCACAGCCATTAGAGGAACGATCGGAGTTGCAAGCTGTGTCCGTGAGGGAGCAACTCCGGACAGAAAATACAAAAAAAAAACATGTAATATAAATCCTTATATTAATATTTTCATAGCGGAGCAGGCCTATAGTGCGCTGATAGACACCGGAGCATCTATTTCGTGTATATCAGAGCAAGTAGCATCGATCTTCGAGTTGAAAAGTACCAGTGACGGGACGAATCATTTTGTAAAATCGATATCGGGATCACAACTAAAAGTCGTTGGGAAAGTGAAGATCAGTTTTAAGGTAGATTCACGCGTTTTTGTTAACGAATTTGTGATAATTAAGGACATTAACCAAGAAGTAGTCCTGGGTCAAGATTTTTGTATAAATATGAAGCAGTTATAAATTTTGCAAATAGTTGTATTAGTTTAAATGGGTCGTTTCATATAAAATTTTGTGAATCTTGTGATCGAAATGTCGCGTCGATGTCACACCCTATAGTACATCATGACCATTATGACAAAACAAATAAAAATAATGTCATAAATGGAAATGGAGAGGAAAGAAGGTTAAGTTACATTTCTAAGAATGATTATCTTTATTTTTCGAAACTAGTGACAGAACATGACGAGGATTTTATCTCAAATGTATCTAAAAAATGTAATGATATAAATGAACTTAATATAAACTTGGATTTGAGTGTTGATAAAAAAAATAAACTTAGAGACCTCCTTTCCTCATATCGAGAGAATTTTGCTTTTACGGCCTCTGAGTTAGGTAGATGTAGCTTAGATGAAATAACTATTAGAACGGTAGATGATATTCCTGTAACCCACCCTATAGGGCTTCTCCAAAGCAGCTTGATATAATAAACTCACAGGTTGAAGAAATGTTGAATAATGGAGTTATCCGTGAATCTAAGAGCGCGTATGCTTCCCCAGTAGTGTTGGTACAAAAGCCTGATAATACATGGAGATTTTGCGTAGACTATCGAAAATTAAACAAAAAAGTAATTACTGATAGCTATCCTTTGCTAACTAAAGAAGATATTACGATATATTTAACAGGTGCGCGTTACTTCGCAGATTTAGATTTAAATTCTAGCTATTGGCAACATCATTTATGCGAGAAAGATAAGCATAAAACGGCATTTATTACGTCTTCAGGATTATATGAATTTAATGTATTACCCTTTGGGCTCAAGACGAGTCAAGCTGTTTTTCAGAGGACCATGGATAATGTATTAGCTAGTATTAAATATAAAAAAGCTATATGCTATGTAGATAATATTTTAGTTTGGGGTAATAATTTCACGACTACAGAGCAGTGGTGGCCCAGTGGTAACGGCCCCGACTTACGACAGAGCAGTGGTGGCCCAGTGGTAACGGCCCAGACTTACGAGTTGTAGGTCGCGGGTTCATACCCAGCCAGGCGCATTACTTTGTGTAATTTATTTCATCACCACTGCTCTCAAAACGGTGAAGGAAAACATCGTGAGGAAACCGGCATGTCCGAGAACCAAAAATTCGAAGACATGTGACATCCACCAACCCGCACTGGGCCCGCGTGGTGGATTACAGCCCATTCCCCCTCCTAGAGAGGAGGCCTGAGTCCCAACAGTGGGAACATTATAAGGCCGATTATGCTATGCTATGTTAATAATTTCACAGAATTTATAAATTCATTACAAGATGTCATGAAGCGATTAAAGAAAGCTAAACTTACATTGAAGCCAAATAAATGCAGTTTCGGCTATAATACAATTTCGGTACTAGGACACGAAATTTCGGGAGATGGTGTCAGACCAGACAATAAAAAATTACAATAGTTAAAAACATTGAAAACTCCGACGAATGTGAAACAAGTAAAATCTATATTGGGTTTGTTTTCTTATTATCGTAAGTTCATTAATAATTTTGCAGAAATAGTATTGCCCTTAACAAAATTATTAAGGAAAGGTGTCGCGTTCAAATGGACAGCCAAGCAGGAAGAAGCGTTAAGCAGGAGGAGCATAATAAAAATGATGGAGTCCCCACCTATTTTGCATTTTTATTCTACTAACCCAAAAATAATTACACGTTTATATGTAGACGCATCTGGTGAAGCGGTAGGTTGCTGTTTAATGCAAGGTGAAGAATTGATGTATCCCGTTTCGTACGCGTCGAGGAAGCTGAGCGATGGAGAGAAGAAATGTTCCACTACGGAGAAGGAGTGTCTCGCGTTGGTGTGGGCTCTGAATTATTTCAAACATTTTCTTTGGGGTCTGAAGTTCCAGGTCATGACGGATCACAAGGCGCTTTGCTGGCTGAGGAAGAGAAAAGATATGAATGGTCGTTTAGCTAGGTGGTCGCTGTGCATCCAGGCTTATGATTTTGATATTGTTCATGGTGCAGGGAGAGATAATGTCATTGCTGATTTTTTGAGTAGGAATCCATTATGCCAGGGAGATGAGGAGCAGAGGAGTATAGCAGAGTAGCAGGAGGATGGCATGCAGCTGTATAGAATAGAAGTTGTAAAGATGCGTGAGGAGCAAGAGAGAGATGATTTTTGTAAACTATGATTGGATAGGATTGCTGCTAATAGGGGTAATGATATTAAGGGTTTTGGTGTTAAGGAGAATGTGCTGTGTAAGAAAGCCAGGAGATTGACTGGTGTTTGTGAACTAGTAGTGATTCCAAAAGGGCTTCTGTATGAGATTTTGAAAGAATTGCATGATTGATGATCCATGGTCAGGAGGTAATTTAGGATTAGCCAAAACATTAGCTAAGTTTAGAGCAAAGTATTTTATCAGGGACGCGGAGAAAGAAATAGAGCGTTATGTGAAGAGTAAAGTTGTATGTTGTATCAGGAACGTGAGAAGTGTAATCGGTTAGCCCAATTGCAGCCTGTCGTGGTGAATGGTTTGATGAAAAAAGTAGGCATCGATATCTTAGGTCCCTTTAGAAAATCATTGAATGGTAATAGATATATTATTGTTAGTTTGGAATATGCTACGAAGTATGCAGTCTGCAAAGCGGTTCCCAGAGGGACAGCCCAGAGGATCAGCGATTTCTTGATAGAGGATATTTTTTGTCGATTTGGTGGTGTCAAGGAAGTTGTGTTTGATAGGGGGTCAGTTTTCACTTCTCGTTTAGTCAAGGAAACAGTAAGTTATTTCGGAGCAAAATCCCGCTTCACCACAGCGTTCTATCCACAATCGAACGGTTTGACAGAGAAATTTGAAACCATTGAGAACCATTTGCCAAATGCTATCAATGTACGTTAGTTCAGATCAGCGTAATTGGTGTAGTTATGTGCCACTCGTGTGTTATGCATATAATTCTAGTAAACAAGCAAGCACTAGAGTTTCGCCGCACATGTTGTTATATGCTAGGGAACCATCATTTCAAACAGATATGACAATAAATGTTGGAAATCAAAATCAATTAGATTATATAGGACGTCATAATCTGAAAAGTCATCTGTCACGATGTGCCATAGAATATTAAAAAAGCACAAGTCAGACAGAAAGCAAGGTATGACAAGAAGGCCAAAATAATAAGGTTTCTACCCAATCAGTTGGTTATGGTCTACACTCCTAGATGAGCATCACATAAGATTTCAAAATTATGTAGATTTTATAAAGGGCCTTATCAGATAGTTAGAAGAATGTCAGATGTGAATTATGTAATTAAAAAACTAAATAATAGGCGATTTAGGGATATAGTACATGTAAATAGATTAAAACCATTTATTTCATGTCAGAATGTAAATAAGTCAAGGCTCAAAAAGCCTAGTAGCCAATTTGTATAAAAAATATATGTCTATAGAATATGTCATTGTCAAATTTGCTAATGTCAGATTGTATATCGCAGTGTTATCATAACACATTAAATTGTTTTAATGAAAAATGTTTTAATTAGGTATTTTGTTTCATGAACGTTGTATAAATGCTGCCGGGCGAGCATGCCCAGCGAGCACGGCCAGGTGTATAAGCAGCCGGGCGCCTTCGGAGGACAGAGTCAGAAAATCCAAATATAAAAGTGTTTACGTAGGCTAACTTAGGCTAGATTTTACTCCAGAAATAATATATTAGTGTTATTAGTGAGAGGAAGATTCCCTCCGGTCCTCCCTGCTGTGCTATGAGAGGATAGCTCATTATTGAGCTATCCTGATTATTCAGTTTGAGCTAATATCAACTTTGCAAATGAGGCATAGCCTTCGCAAAGAGAGTCTAGTTGACTCTAATGATTTAGCCGTGATAAGTTATTTAATTAATTTTTATTGCTTATAGACTCTGGAGTAAATTCTAATAATGAGATCCTATAGGTGGTCCAATACAATTATGGCTCTTTGTCCTCTGGCCCGATAAGCGTCTGTTGGAACTAAAGTCATGACGGTATTGAATCTTAGAGTGTAATCCCGGTCTGGGTGGTTGTCATTTGGCATCCTAGGTTAGCAAAGGCGGTGCGCTGTGGCTTTTTGCTTGGTTTTGCTGCAGTGGGGTTTAAGTCAAACCAACGGTAATTATTGAGTGTGGATTGACACACAGTAATCATATAAGAATTTAATAATAATTATTTGTCGTTGACGTTGACTTAAGCTCGCTTTATAAAGACGTACGCCGTTATTAATATTTTTCCAAGCAAGGTCTGTGTTAGGTAATAGGTAAGTCATGCTTAATCCTTCGAAAGTTTTCTTTAGAATATAAATGTTTGTTGCCTCCACATTTCTATTCATTGGGGCGTAGCTCATGTGATATCGAAAGGAGATCGCATAAGGTAAGTTAACGAACTGGCATGTAAAATATACTTTTAAGGATTTTGTTGTTCTAGAATAGGTTTAAAAATTGAATAGAACAAAGAAATGTTTAGTTTTTTCAGTCCGGACGCAACCGTTGTAGTGCGATGTGATAATATTGAAATCCAGTAAAAGTATTCAATCAAGATAAAAGTTTTATTGCAAGAAGTAATAAAGATCCCGATACTGTCGCAGAGTGCGACAGTACACACATAAAATAAAAGGAAGGAAACAGAAAAATAGATGCAAACGTGATGCTTCATCATCATCATTTTAGCCGAAGGACGTCCACTGTTGGACATAGGCCACCCCCAAGCGTCGCTACAATGACCGATCCTGTGCGTCTTGCATCTACCGCATTCCCGCGACTCTCACCAGGTCTTCCGTCCACCTTGTAAGAGGCCTTCCAACGCTGCGTTTTCCGGTGCGCGGTCGCCACTCTAGAACCTTTCGGCCCCATCGACCATCCGTTCTACGAGCAATGTGCCCTGCCCACTGCCACTTTAGTTTGGCGATTCTTCGGGCTATGTCGGCGATCTTGGTTCTCCAAAGGATATCTTCATTCCTGATGCGACCACATAAGGAAACTCCGAGCATAGCCCTTTCCATTGCCTTTTGGATGTCTGTAAGCCTTCTGATGTGGCCCATTGTAAGCGACCATGTTTCAGTGTCATCACTGGCAACACGCACTGGTCATAGACTCGTCTTGAGGCACTGTGGTGGACGAGAAGATACCGCGTAGCTTTCCGAACGCTGCCCAGCCGAGTCGGATTCGACGATTGGCCTATTTCTCAAAGTTAGACCTACCCAACTGGATTGTCTGTCCCAGGTAAACGTAATCGTCTACAACTTTGAGTGTAGAGTCTCCGATCTTGATCGGAGTGGGTGCTACATGGTTATTTATCATGAGTTTGGTTTTGTTCATGTTCATTTTAAGACCTACTCTTTCTGAAGCTCTACGAAGGTCATCGAGCATTGTGCTGAGCTCCTCCGTAGTCTCAGCTATGACTACTATATCGTCGGCAAACCGAAGGTGAGTGATGTACTCGCCATAGACATTAATGCCTAGTCCACTCCAGTCCAGAACCTTGAAGACATCCTCCATTGCAGCCGTAAACAGTTACGGAGAAATGACGTCTCCCTGCCTCACACTCCGCTGCAGAAGGATAGGTTTCGAGGTCTGGTCCTGAAGTCGGACTGACATTGTGGCGTTCTAGTACAAACACTTCAGCACTTCGATGACCGATAGTCAATCTGGCACCATTGGAGAGATTGCAATACAGCCCAAGTCTCGATCGAATCAAAAGCTTTCTCGTAGTCCACGAACGCTAAGCATAGAGGCAGGTTGTACTCCTTGGTCTTCTGTATAACCTGCCGGAGCATATGTATGTGGTCTACGGGACTGAAGCCTTTTCGGAATCCGGCTTGTTCGGTTGGCTGGAAGTCGTCAAACCTGCGCGCGAGACGATTCGTGATGACTCTGGAAAACAGCTTGTAGACGTGACTCAGAAGCGAGATGGGCCTGGTGATGCTTATTTATATAGAAATCTCTTCCAGCAATAATAATAATATTCTTATTTATTTGGTAACTTTTGTGTTCTTTCTTTTTAATATTTGATAAAAAATACACTAAAAAAGCTTAATATTAATTCCGTATTTTGTCTTACGTTAAATATCTGTACAAGACTCGTCATCGATTATCCCGCTACAGAGTAAAACAAATTTAGTAACGCATAGTATCTAAGTCTACAAAGTCTGGTCAGTGAGATTCATTTCTGTCACGTTACGTCAAGCGTATTTGTAATTGCCGTCATTTGTTTTTTAGAAAAACCATGTGAAAAGTAACTAGCCTGACTTGATAGCAAAGGCACAAAAAGAAGAAAATTCGACATACATTTTCACTGTTTTTCATACAACCGCTCTCACGCGATTATGACGATAATATACATTTTTCATTAGATATTTTGGAAACATAGTATCTTGTGGATATTATATAAGCTTCTATTGAAATCAATTTATAAATTATTGTAAAACTAATCCAGTAACCTCTGAAAATCTGCTATTTTATATGAACTTTGACACTTCATAATAAACTCAAAAATTAAAAAAAGTAAAAAAAAATATAACAATAGAAGCCTTGCATCAAGATTCTGAATGACAAAATTTTTTTTCAAAAACTTTTAAGGGTTTAAAAAAAAACATGTATTTTCTGAAACAAGTTTTGTGAAATATTCGAGTAAATCACGGAATTACCGAATGCTAACAGAGTTTTCAGGCGTTATCTCTCTTTTTTAGCATGATTTGATTGCGTTAGATGAAGTAACAAGCTGTGAAACTATGCTCGATGTTGACGATAGGCGAGTGGAAAAGGAGCCTCTTAAAAGGAGCCAGATCGTCAACTTGTTGGGTCCATCTACTATGTTAGTAAAGCTATTTCACGCAGATAGGTGCGACTGCGCAACAATGGAACAGTGCGTTTCCAATGAAATTGTTTTTCGATTCCTTGGGGGAGGCCTATGTCCAACAGTGGACGTCTTTCGGCTCAAATGATGATGATAATGATTATTCGTAAAACCATTTCCATAAAAAGGGTACATGTCTACAGTAGTCTTAACTCTGTGTTGTGTCATGTTACAGTATTGTTAAGCTTGCAATGTTTGTTTGTTTAGGTGAAGTCTTGCAAATCAATTTTAAAATAGTTTCCCCTAACCGAAATTTTGCAGATATGTTCAGTTTGGATGACAATGCATGCTTACAAGTTATTTTTTTACACACCCATGATATGGATATCAATTAAAAGAGTTTTTTGAGAAGAATATGTAAGAAAAACATAGACTGAACATAATTATGAAGTGGAATCCCCTGCAAGAAGCTAAGTTTCCTGTTAAGTTTAACCTGACAAACGTATTTTATCTTCGATCAAATAATTAAATATATATAATTAAAATAATTAAATAAAGACTGTAAACCCCTAATAAAAAAAATGTTACTGATGTTTGAATCTCTTTTTAGGGTTCCGTACCTTAAAAAGAAAAAACGGAACCCTTTATAAGATCACTTTGTTGTCTGTCTGTAAGTCTGTCTGTCGGTCTGGCTGTCTGTCTAAATGTCAAGACCCTTTATCTCGGGAACGCGTGGAGGTATCGAGCTTAAAATTAAAACCGTATACTCAAGTCTGCGGTCCCTTGAAGCTGTGAAAAAATCAAACTTCTAAGTTAACGAATAAAAAAGATACGGCCGTTTATTACTCATATACACCTATTTCAATACTCTCAAAGGAATCAAAATTCATAGGGTACTTCTCGTTGAGCCAGAATCCTGAAATTTGGCATCAAGCAAGGTCTTATAGCACAGATATAGGAATAAATTTGAAAACAGTAAATTTGTTGTTACCTACGTCACAAAAAATACTTTATTGTAATTCGGTAAAATCTTCGAGACTCCATTCGGGAATTGTAGTTTGTACGGAACCCTCAGTGCGCGAGTCCGATTCGCACTTGCCCAGTTTTTTATATATATATTGATAGATCATTATCGACTTGATCGTTTGTATTTATTTAAAACTCAGCGGTATTAAGTTTTACAACATAAGAGCATTATTAAAAAAAATCGACATGAGGAATACTTTCGAGCTTTAGAGTTCTGTAGCGTTAAAGCCCAAAAATAATGCGATTAGAGCTGAGTTGTCGGGCGATAAATGTCTATAGTTTGCTACCTGCTCATATATGTTCAATAACTCCGAGCGAGACAGAATATAACAATAATTACGACACAGTTCTAAACGAGAGTACTTCAGTAAAATTATCAGTTGCCAGCTTAAACTATTACTGTTCACCCAACAAAGAGAATCGCGCTATTGATTCGCGTAGACATCTACGGGCGCTACGAAAGCGCTACGGCGTAACCTCGTAGCAGTGCCTACGCCCAAATGAATCATCGGAATGCCTCGGCCGAACACAAAAGAAATGCGACTACGCTTAAATCGGATAATTTATCACTCGTCAGAAAAACCTTTCTAGTTTTACTTTTATAAGATCTGAAACATATTTTAAACGTATTAAGTTTCATTCAAGATTTTAATAGAAGACATAATTTTGGTATAATTTGATGTTCTTGTCATTGGAAATCGTAGGGACTATTTTGTCTGTGATATTTTCTTGTTGATGAATAATTGTTTTATGCTAGGAAATAGTTTACCGTACCAAAAGAGGAAAATAATTGTATCATTTGCAACAGTAATTTCGCAAAGCATTGAAATTATATTTTATTTTCATCCTCAATTTTGAAGCATCCGCTATAAGTTAGTTACGTATGCTTTTAAAGTAAAATATATTCCGCAAATACATAACTATGATATATATTGTTTTTTTTTTCTTTTTATATAAATAATGTATACTTATATTAAAGTATTTCATTTGATTGTTTATTCCATTTCCAACACTTATAAGGTTGTCATTTATTAAAGGGAGGATCTCGATTGTGTGCAATAAATAATAACTATACAAGTACCTATAACAATACAAGTAGTGAGGCCTTTTTGAAACCGCTTTTGGTCTGTTATAATTACTGTACTGAACATCACTAAAGTTAAGGGCTGCCTAGTAAGTCACCAATATATCTATATCTAAACTAATATTATAAAGATTTGATTTTTAGTTTGTTTGTTTGTGTGTTACGATTTAACTAAAAATCTACTGGACCGATTTTCAAAATTGTTTCACCAGTAGAAAGCTACTTTATCACTGAGTAACATAGGCCTATATTTTCTATTAGCACGCGGCCGTAGCTGCTGGCAAAAGCTAGTTATATATATACATATATACCTCAATGCGTTATGGGATAAAGATATACTGGTAAATTATATGTGTTTATAAAGGAAGTAAATGAAATAATGATGTTGCACAACTTTCACAGAACGTCACCGATTCCCAAACTAAACAAAGCTTATGCTATGAGTACTCGACAACTGGTCACTAAACGACTACTTATATATTTTTAAAAACATAAATATTAAAGATACATTACTGTGCTGCTTTGACCGGAATGCGGTGTTACTCGACAAAATTGATAGACTCCTCAATAACTGCATCCGGTTCATATATAATTTGAGAAAATACGACCATATTTCGAGCTACAGATCTGAGCTCAAATGGATGCCCATTCGCCAGAGAAGGAGTCTTCGCGCTCTGACTACTCTTTACTCTCTGCTCAACTCTCCCACCCCTCCTTCTTATCTTATATCACACTTTAAATATCTATGTTCTTCTCACGCTAAGAATCTGCGTTCTTCTAATAATCTTCTACTGCTTTGTCCTTCTCATACTTCTGACTTTGTTCATTCTTCCTTTCATATACAGTCCATACTTCTGTGGAATGCGCTTCCTCTCGAGATCAGGACGGCGACCAGTCTATATGCATTTAAGCGGATGTTGCGAAAGTACTTTCTGCACAAATAGTAAAGTCGTCTCAATAACCCCTTTCTTTTACTTTATATAAATATATATGTATATATTATATTAAATTATATATGTATGTTTATTTTGTATATATATATACCTACATACTTTTGAACTGTTATTTTCTAAATATTCTTTTGTATTTTTATGCACCTGCCACATTTTCTCTTCACCACCCTAGGTTGACTGGTAGAGAATGCCTAAGGCATTAAGTCCGCCTTTGTACTTTTGTGTTGCATAAAGTTTTAATAAATAAATAAATAAATAAATAAATTACTCCCAGAGACAGAAATTTTAATGATCGTGCTCATCACACAACCTTTGTCTTGGGTGGAATTCGAACCCACAATTATACCAACGGTGGCAAGTTATACCAACGGTGGCAAATTGTTGGTTTCCGTAAACAGGCGCTATATATGCGTAAGTGCGCTGTCGATGTGACGAATATTGTTCATAGAAGTTGTGTCCATTTTAATTTATCAGTGTTATGAATTTTTATTGGCTTTTTAGGCATCCGTACCCAAAGGGCAAAACCGAAACCCTATTGCTAACACTCCGCTGTCCGTCTGTCTGTCTCATGAACCGTGATAGCTAGACAGTTAAAAATTTCACAGATGATGTATTTCTGTTGCCGTTTTAACAACAAACTAAACAGAATAAAATAAATATTTAAGGGGGCTCTCTCTCATGCAATAAACTTGATTTTTTTGCCGTTTTTTGCTACGGACGGTACGGAACTCGCACTTGGCCGGTTTTTTGATCAGGTGTTTATATACATTTACTTCTTATTTTTATGATGAAATATTGCAAGGGGACTTCGTAATAATTTTAAAGTGAAGTTGCCAACTGCATGATTATAAATTAATTACCAACAGTAGTTGAAAACGATTTTCGTATCTCTCTGTTTTCTTTGATGCTATTTAAAATGGAGGACTGAAGTTCCTCGTTCATCTTTTACAAGGTAAATTCCCGGAAACAATGAAAGCACATAATTACTACGCTTTTCTTTAATTAGTTGCCCTTTTTACATTTGACGAGAAAGATTCGCTTCTCTTTGGTTTAAATTTTAAGCTTTAAATTTTAAACACAGGAACACAGCAGGGTTTTCATGTATTTTCCATAAAATTCCATATTTCGGAAAATCGTTTGTATTAGATTCGTCCTTGTTCAACCAGTTTCTTGAAGTATTTTGTTGTTCCTTTTGCTTTAGAATAAAGAGTTATACATATATTCAGATTCACGGCTTAATGTGAAATGTAATTTTATTTCAGACTTTTGAAGTTAAATTAGTACTATGTATGATTGTGTGAGTTTTAACTTTTTTTTTCTTGTTTGCAACATACCTTATGTTGGTGCGTAATAATTACAAAGTAATACTCAACGGTATTCGATAACGGGAAGGTCCCGCAGGTAAATGTTTGAATCTGTTTCTTACTAGCGTCTGCCAGCGGCTTCAATAACTGGAAGGTCCCACAGGTAAATGTTTGAATCTGTTTCTTACTAGCGTCTGCCAGCGGCTTCAATAACTGGAAGGTCCCGCAGGTAAATGTTTGAATCTATTTCTTACTAGCGTCTGCCAGCGGCTTCAATAACTGGAAGGTCCCGCAGGTAAAAGTTTGAATCTATTTCTTACTAGCGTCAGCCAGCGGCTTCAATAACTGGAAGGTCCCGCAGGTAAAAGTTTGAATCTATTTCTTACTAGCGTCTGCCAGCGGCTTCAATAACTGGAAGGTCCCGCAGGTAAAAGTTTGAATCTATTTCTTACTAGCGTCTGCCAGCGGCTTCAATAACTGGAAGGTCCCGCAGGTAAATGTTTGAATCTATTTCTTACTAGCGTCTGCCAGCGGCTTCAATAACTGGAAGGTCCCGCAGGTAAATGTTTGAATCTATTTCTTACTAGCGTCTGCCAGCGGCTTCAATAACTGGAAGGTCCCGCAGGTAAAAGTTTGAATCTATTTCTTACTAGCGTCTGCCAGCGGCTTCAATAACTGGAAGGTCCCGCAGGTAAAAGTTTGAATCTATTTCTTACTAGCGTCTGCCAGCGGCTTCAATAACTGGAAGGTCCCGCAGGTAAATGTTTGAATCTATTTCTTACTAGCGTCTGCCAGCGGCTTCAATAACTGGAAGGTCCCGCAGGTAAATGTTTGAATCTATTTCTTACTAGCGTCTGCCAGCGGCTTCAATAACTGGAAGGTCCCGCAGGTAAAAGTTTGAATCTATTTCTTACTAGCGTCTGCCAGCGGCTTCAATAACTGGAAGGTCCCGCAGGTAAAAGTTTGAATCTATTTCTTACTAGCGTCTGCCAGCGGCTTCAATAACTGGAAGGTCCCGCAGGTAAAAGTTTGAATCTATTTCTTACTAGCGTCTGCCAGCGGCTTCAATAACTGGAAGGTCCCGCAGGTAAATGTTTGAATCTATTTCTTACTAGCGTCTGCCAGCGGCTTCAATAACTGGAAGGTCCCGCAGGTAAAAGTTTGAATCTATTTCTTACTAGCGTCTGCCAGCGGCTTCAATAACTGGAAGGTCCCGCAGGTAAATGTTTGAATCTATTTCTTACTAGCGTCTGCCAGCGGCTTCAATAACTGGAAGGTCCCGCAGGTAAATGTTTGAATCTGTTTCTTACTAGCGTCTGCCAGCGGCTTCAATAACTGGAAGGTCCCATAGGTAAATGTTTGAATCTATTTCTTACTAGCGTCTGCCAGCGGCTTCAATAACTGGAAGGTCCCGCAGGTAAATGTTTGAATCTATTTCTTACTAGCGTCTGCCAGCGGCTTCAATAACTGGAAGGTCCCGCAGGTAAATGTTTGAATCTGTTTCTTACTAGCGTCTGCCAGCGGCTTCAATAACTGGAAGGTCCCGCAGGTAAATGTTTGAATCTGTTTCTTACTAGCGTCTGCCAGCGGCTTCAATAACTGGAAGGTCCCACAGGTAAATGTTTGAATCTGTTTCTTACTAGCGTCTGCCAGCGGCTTCAATAACTGGAAGGTCCCGCAGGTAAATGTTTGAATCTGTTTCTTACTAGCGTCTGCCAGCCATGGTGCGGGGATACCCTGGCCAGCCACCATGGGATCTGGAGGCAACAGGCCTTGCACGCATGCACGATCTGCGCGTGGAGATGCAACGCCGGGGCGAAACTCCGCTGCCACAACAAGTCGCGGCATGGCGAAAAGAGTTCCAGCGGGGTCTCATGGCGGAATGGCGACAGCAACTATCGCAAGCCAGTGCTGGGCACACCATAATTATGGCGGTAAGTCCCCTCTTTGAGGAGTGGCTGGATAGGCAACACGGCGTCCATACCTTCCACATGACGCAGGTCCTCACCGGACATGGTAAGTTTGGTAGGTTCCTGCACCGGATTCGTGCGGAGGAAACGCCCGGGTGTCACCATTGCGTGGACCGCCCGGAGGACACGGTGGAACACACGGTGGAGGTGTGCCCCGCTTGGGAAGAGCAACGCCGTGTCCTCGTGGAGGCGATCGGCGGCGGTGATCTCTCGCGCCGGGCCTTGGTACAAGCCATGGTCCGGAGCGAGGAGGAGTAGCAGGCGGTCGCCTCCTTCTGCGAAGCAGTATGCTAGCAAAGGAGGCGGCCGATCGCGTGAGGCTACGGTCCTCACGCCCCAACCACCGCCGGGATTCTGATCCCGATTTCCGGCCACCGTAGGCGCGGGCTTGCGGACGGCGAGCAATGGGTGGGTCGCCGTCCGACCGTCCGGTAACCGTCCGGACCGAGCCCAAGTCGTTGATGGCGCGTACTGTTTCACGCGTGCCTCAAGGAGATGTCAGCAACTGTAGGGGCCATCAGGGTCGAAGCCTACTGGGGCCAAGGGTCTGATTCTGAAAGGAAGACTCGGCCCTGGTACGAAAGGCAACGAAGGAACAGGAGTGGGTTTTTAGTCAGTAAAAGTCTGACACTATCTCCCGCTCCGCCCAAGAGCGGGGGATGTCATAAGATGATTTTCCCACCGAAAAAAAAAAACTAGCGTCTGCCAGCGGCTTCGATAACTGGAAGGTCCCACAGGTAAATGTTTGAATCTATCTGTACATATTAAGAGCGTTCACTCCAAATTACGCGCTATTTGGCCCAAAAACCATGATTTTCAAACTCATTTATATCTATTAATGATTTATTGTACAAACATGTGATTTACCAATAACATAAGGAAATATTCTTGTCTAAATAGTTAAGTAGGATTTTATCTAAATTATTAGCACGCTTGTGAACTATATTCACATATGTAAATAGAGTTTTTTTAATTTTACTTTCAGAGTCATTTTCGAAGCTTGATAACTTCTACATTTTTAATAGAATTAATAAACAAAAAATACTAAACAGTAACTAGAATCCTTAACAAAATAGTTATAGAAAAAAGAATTATAGACTTAGTTTACTAATTAAGAAAATTAAAATAAAAACATTGTCAAATTATTAAGAAATTATGGGTAAATAAAATGATCATTTGCACTGATTTAACTTAATTTTATCATTTTAATAATAGCTTATTCTAATAGAAGAACATTTTTTTCAAAACTTACTATATAGAATTGGAATTAAAATAGCTTTGCAATTTTTAATAAATATCACAAATCTCGGCGCGCGAGCGTGATGATGAATATCGTTGGGCGACTGAATTTGCGACGCTCGTGCGCCGATATTTATGGTCCTTTTAAAATATTTGTTAAAAATTGATAAAGCTATTATTCGAAATTGACTCTGAAAGTAAAATTAAAAACGCTCTATTTACATATGTGAATATAGTACTCTGTCAAGAAAGTACCGGGAAACGATCAATAATACACAAAATGTTTGTTATTCATCCAAATTTATTTTATCACCTTCAAAGTATGCTCCTTCAGAAACGATACACCTACGCCAACGAATAATCCAATCAACAAAACATTTTTTAAATGCTGTTTCCGGAATTGAGTTCAGTTCTCGCCGCGAATTCTCCTTTATGTCTTCTACCGATTGAAAACGGGTGCCACGAAGTGGTAATTTGAGTTTAGGAAAAAGAAAGAAGTCGGCTGGAGCCATATCTGGTGAATATGGTGGTTGATCGATGGTATTTGTTGAGTGTTTGGTCAAAAATTCGTTGACAATGATAGCCTTGTGCGAAGGCGCATTATGGTGGTGCAAAATCCAAGAATTTTCTTTCCACAAATCTGGCCTTTTTCGTCGAATTTGCTCTCTTAAATGCCGCTTAACGCTCAAATTATATTATTTATTTACCATTTGACCTTCCGGCAAGAATTCCGAGTGCACAACACCACGATAATCAAAGAAAACAGTCAACATGACTTTGACTTTTGATCGACTTTGGCGTGGTTTTTTCGGTTTAGTTGGAAGGCTCCACTCCGAAACTTGTTGACTAGTTTGCATGTCAAACTCGTAAACCCACGTCTCGTCACCGTCGGCCTATATATGTTACCGGTCAAACCCGATTTTAGAATGAACTAGTTTCGCCTAGGCCAATCCCACATAGTAGACCAAGAGCGAGTGAAGCGAGCTCGAAATTTTAGGGCACCCCGACACGGACAGGTTATTTTTTAGGGTTCCGTACCTCAAAAGTAAAAAAACGGAGCCCTTATAGGATCACTTTGTTGTTTGTCTGTCTGTCAAGACCCTTTATCTCGGGAACGCGTAAAGATATAGAGTTGAAATTAAAACCATATACTCAGGTTTGAGGTCCCTTGAAACTGTTCGATCGCGGTCCCACCTTCCACCTATGTTTTTTTTTTTAATGGAATTTTGGTACCACAAGGAAAAAGGCATTAAAGTGCAGTTACCAAAAAAACTGTATTTATTTATTTGTGGTCCCTAAATAAAACACAAAAAAAAAATTATAAGTGGAAGTTGGGAACGCGGTCCCGGCCCAAAGAGCCCCACGACCTGTAGGTAGGGACAGCGTCATCCACGGGTTATGGGGTACCTATAGGGTTGCCAACTTTTATTAGAAGAAATATCTAATTACAAAGGAGGTAAATAAAGAGTGAACCTCGTTTTAATGTTTTTTTGTACTGAAGTCAGTTATTTTTTTTTTGTAAAAAGTTTTTTATGCAGCACATAACATTTTTTCATTGTTTTTAATATATTTGTATGACTTCAAACATTCTAACTCTAAGTTTACATAGATCAGGAGCTCATTTTTAATAAGTTTCAATGAAGCCCTGTGCCTCCGTTCCCGCCACTTCACATTGATGACCGTAAAGACTCTCTCATTAAAGTCGAAACTCTTTTGATTATGATAATAGAAAACTCGCATCATATACGCGTGATTGGCACTAGTATAGTAAACATTGTTTAATAAAAGAGTATTTTAGCGTCCTCTATTAGTGTTATAGATTATAGAGTACGCCTATATGATATAGAGTACAATACTCTATTTTACTTTACGGTTGGCAACCCTAGGTAACAACCTATAACCTTCCCAAAGGTATTTTAATGTGTAAGATGGGATAAAGAGACCCACAAACTTTAAATTTGGAATTGGAAAATATGCTAGTCAAACACTTTTCAGACATAGAATAAAATTGTTTTTGTTGACTATCAGTGACTTTAAAAACAATTATTACTTTTATTAAAAAAACCGGGCAAGTGCGAGTCGGACTTGCGTACGGAGTGTTCCGTACAAACTTACCTATGAAAAAAGTTCAATTCACGAATTGAGTTACGAAGATTTTTCCGAATCGCAATAAAAGTTTTTTTTTTTGTGACGTGACTACAAACAGTTTTCAGATTTTTTCCTATACTTGTGCATAAGACCATGCTACATGCCAAATTTCAGGATTCTAGGTCAATGGGAAGTACCTATGAATTTTGATTGTTTCGAGGGTGTCAAAATATACGTTTTTTGTGACATAGACGGCCGTATTTTTTTTTTGTTAACTCAGAACTTTGATTTTTTCACAGCTTCAAGGGACTTGAGTACATGGTTTTAATTTCAACTCAATACCTTCAAGCGTTCTTGAGATAAAGGGTCTTGACTGACAGACTGACGGACGGACAACAAAGTGATCCTATAAGGGTTCCGTTTTTTTTCCTTTTGAAGTACGGAACCCTAATAAGTAAGATTGATTAACAAAAATAATAATGTTAAGTATAAGAAATCGTATAATTTTGTAAGTATTTAAGTTTGTTAAATGTTTAAATTCGTTTAGTTTTTTATAGCCTGTACTTTTGTTAATTTTTACACACATGAATGTTACTTATTGAAGGTAATATTGATTTAATTTTTGTTAGAATTTTTCCATAGTACTTAATTAGAATATTATCATCTATAGTTATAATAAATCTGTAGAAGTGAAAATTCTGTACATTGAAAATATCAAAAAAAAAGCAGGGGGTGTTACTAGACCGACACCGAACCCAAAAATGTGATTAAAAAAATTTTTGTTTGTCTGTCTGTCTGTCTGTCTGTCAAACAGACAGACAGACAGACAGACAGACAAACAAAAATTTTGTTCAGGCATCACGCAAAAACTACCGGTTTGATTACGATGAAACTTAGTATAATTATTCTTTAATATCCTGGGCACCACACTGGGTAGGTACTTTTTATTCCGGAAAAGTATATACAATAAAAAACAAACTTAATTTTGCGTTTCGATCCCTAGACCCGATTACTGTACCAACCACAAATAATAAGTTTGTCGTAGGTTACGTCACCCGCAATGGAGTTCACTAAGGGGTGTTGCACACGGCTAAGATACTATAATATTTTATCATAAGATACAATATCGCTCGCCATACAATTCAATGGACTATCACACACGACGAAGATAATAAATAATATTTCATATTTTCGTATCTTAAGATGAATTTGTATGGCGAGCGATATTGTATCTTAAGATAAAAATAAAAGGAGAAACTGACTGACTGACATATCAGCACACAGCCGAAACTACTGGCACTAGGAACGTGAAATTTTGTACTAGGTTTCCTTTTGTGACGTAGGCGAGCACTAAGAGAGGATTTTCAAAAATTTACCCCCCAAGGGGATGAAACGGGGATCCAAAGTTTTTACGGAGAAACCTATTTTCACGCGGGCGAAGCCGCGGGCAGAAGCTAGTTATGAATAATAGTGTGTATTATTAAATTTAAACCATTATGAATAATATTGTGTATTATTAAATTTAAACCATTATGAATAATATTGCGTATTATTAAATTTAAACCATTATGAATAATATTGCATATTAATAAATTTAAACCATTATGAATAATATTGTGTATTATTAAATTTAAACCATTTTATTAAATAATCATTTAGGAAGACCTTAACTTTTCTGGGTACAATTTACCAGAGTTGTGGTACCACAGCTCTGGTGGTAATTAACCAATTACTGAAGAATATGGTGTTGACTTTACGGTATAAGATAAACGAGAGCCTAAACTATGTGGTAAATAGTTTGTTTTAATTAATATAACAACGAGATATTTTGCTGAAACTGAAAAATGGTACAATATACCCGACATTCCCGTATACAACACAAATGGTTAAATATTCACTGTTCATTCTAAATGAACGCTCTGGATTGTATTCAACTTTTCGGGCATTGAATAATGTTGGATAGCTCGCATTTCTTGCAGTTTCATGCTGCAAATTCATTTATAAAATAATGGCGTAATTTAACCGTTAAACTGTGACCGTGGACCTTTGTTATTTGAATGCTTCAAAGGAAATTTCACTTTAACTAACTAATAACATGCAATTTAGGATTTCCCTAATTTAAAGCAAAGTCGAAGGTAAAACAAGTTTTGTGTTCGGTTAGAAAGTAATCTATACTAATATTATAAAGAGAAAAGATTTGTATTTTTTTTTGTTATTATTAAATTCAAATAATAATAATAATTTATTTAAAGACTACATAGGTCCAAATCAAACGGATCGATTAAAAAAAAAATCTTTTATCAGTGGAATGCTCCTTTATCATTGAGTGACATAAGCTATATATATATTTCTTCTTCTTCCACACAGGCGCAGCCGCTGGCGGAGGCTAGTATACAAATAATTTCATAGATTTCGTACCCGCACAACTTATCTATATATATAAAAGGAGAAACTGACTGACTGACATATCAATGCACAGCCAAAACTACTACAGAAGGCTTTTTTTTATGATGTATGAGGATTTTCCAAAATTGACCCCATAAAGGGATGAAACGGGGCTCCAAAGTTAGTATGGAGAAAAACCTACTTCCACGCGGGCTAAGCCGTTGGCAGAAGCTAGTGTACCGTAAAACGAGGTGAATAGAAATGCAGGGGTGAATAGAAACAAAACTTTGGTTTGGTTTTTCACTTTGATACCATATTTAATCGGCTTCTAACAAAGCATTGACTATTTAAAATATGATATAGTTAAATGCTGCAAAAAATATTAAAATATCGTGAAAATACCCTTAAAAGTTTTGTTTCTATTCACCCCTGAGTTTCTATTTACCCCATTTGACTGTATATAATTTTCGTACCAGTTTAATAATATCAAAAATACCTTTTTTTTCTGTTTGTGCCCACTTTAGTTTGCACGGCTGCTCATTGTGTTCAATTTTCACCCGTGTTCATTTTAACCGGTCAACGTACAGTACAAAAATTTGCCAGAAATGCCTCGATAATGATTATCGAGGAACGCTAAACGCTAACTTTTTTTCTTGTATCTCATGCGATTATTAATATTGAATCTCGGGTTTTATTTGCAATTGAACTTTAGGAAGCAAGGGTCTGCAAATTGATGCAATGTAATTCGTTAACCGATGAGGCAAAACTTGTTGCAACGGTTGTTATTGGTTTAGTGAGAATATTGATAGCAACGTTCTAGGAAACCATTACAATAGTGTCAACGGGTTTCCTTTTTGGTTTTGATGAATCGATCTTTTCGTTTATTTATAAGGTCGTGCTTTTATTTATTATCTACTAACTTAGGTATGTAGGTGTCTAAGATGTTTTATAATATATCCAAGTGTTTGTTTCTTTTATTTAACGTAATTAATTAAATAAAATTAATTAGTAATAATTAAAACAAAAATTAGAAATACGTGTTTCAAACTATGATTGTAGGAAAATATTTTCAGATACGGTAAATTTTTGCATTTAATATATATTTACCTAGAAAAAAAAATTCACTGCCGATTTTTATTTTTTTGATAAATATTTAAAACGGGGTAAATTGTAACTATCTACATAATATGTTGTAAATTATATTTAATGTAACATTGTTTGCGACAAGTCTAACATTTTAGATATTTTTTTACAATGCGATAAATGTTTTTTTTTATAAATTCTGGAAATGATAGGTAATGCGGTAGCGAATAATTATGTATAGCAGTAGGAAAATTTTAAGTAATACCTCCAAAAAAAGATGTAATCTCTAATATTATGGTGTGGAGATAATATACGTATGAAAATATTAATTTTACTTTTATTAAATGTATTATACTATTAAAAATTAACGCGCCGCGCCGCGAAAACGCATTTTGAAAGAAATTGTTCTGTGGAAAATAGATCTGAACGATTTCTTTAAATATTTACATCGTTTGAGTATTGTCGTGTTGCGCCTGCCTTAGCCATAATACTGCCACACAAAATAACTTCTTGTTTGACCAACTTGATGGAATATTGATAATAAAAAAAAACATGCCTTATAAATTATATCTAATAATTGAAAGATAAATAATATAAAAAAAAAATTCGGTTAATACTTATTTTTTCATTATAACACTCATTAATCTATTCGCCATTTCTATTTATGCAAATTTTAAAATTTAAATAGGTAAGGATAATATTAAATTGCAACAATAAAAATCACTGACCTACTAAAAAAGTTGTGTCACCAAAAGTTTTACGCGCTCGTCAAACTTGAATTTATCACTGTTTCCGACTGACCTGTTCTAGCGGTGCAGTTGAGGGGGGGCTGCATGCCCTCCGGCATCAATCCTCCGTTCATATTCGGGTAAAATTCTAACATTGTTCATTCAAGTCACTGTTCACTGTCGCAAGCGCAGAGATGCTGCCAGCGCGTCGGTCGGCAACTTAATGGTAACAGAGCCCGTCGTCGACACTCGTAGTGGCACCCGGAGGGGCCTGCCCGCCTGCTGTCCACCAATGCCGGGCCCCCTTTCTTCGAGCCCCGCCCATTCTACCCACGACACAACCTACCTATTATACAGATGACAGCGATGATATTTCGCCGCTTCGCTAAAACGGCAAAAATTTGGGTTTTTCGATAAAAAATATTCTGTGGATGGACGGCCGGTCACCTCAGTCATGATTAAAGTTTGAAAACAGAAATGATTTTTTGAATTTTAGTTACCCGTATCCCTAACTATACGTGTCTCATTTTAGCTTGATTTGTTCGACTCTTTCATTTTATAGGCGAGCGAGCGCTCGGATTTACACCTGTGCGAAGTGTACTGCCATCGAGTTCCTATCGTTATGTTGCTGGTATCCTGAACTTGCGCGGGCTTGGCGAAAAGTAGTAAAAAATAAAATATTGTTTACGTTTTTTTATTTAACTAAAATAAACTTTAATTTATTAATTTTTATTTTTAGTGACAGTAGTTTGATATTTGTGACAGGTATATTTGGTATTAAAGTTAAAAAAGTACTCCTAATTTTTTTTTTAGTAATTTTTAACACTCAATAAAAAATACTGCGTTCACGATACCGTCGCAATAAATAGCATGAGTCGAGTTCAGCGATGTATATAAATTTTCATAGTTGATCGCCGTTTACACTCGGAAATGAGAAAGGCTGCACCTCTCTAACAAGTTTCGTGATGTATTCGTTTAAGGTTTATTCAGAACAAAAATAAAGCTTTGTGTTTTAATGCATCTAATCACTGAATTAGGAAGCTAGGCTAAGCTCAGCTAGTACCTAATTCGACTGAAATAATCGAAAATAAGACTTGTTGTATTTTCTTACTGCACCACTCGCTCTAAAACGGCCGTATCTATAATGCTGCTAAAAATACATAAACCCAAAAATCTAATCTAATCTTTAAAAAATCTAAGTCCAAACACGTTCATTCATCCCTAAAACGCTGGTAGTATCCGCGATGACGTTATAAAAAGCATTAAAACATGTTATTGGTCGGCTAGCAGATACGAGAGTATCTCGGCAGGGGCTGCCGGGCTATTGTAGTTCAAGTGGGCCAATTCTCCCATTGAACCCATACTTGCACCATCCATCGTGTAAACATCAAAGATGTGGGTATAGTTTTTTTGACCTTTGGCGTGGATACGGTATGATACAACGGTTTTTTATTAAAGTTTGTAAGAATCAAATACTGACAAAGGTATCACGACAGTTGTTTGATTATCGTTATTTCTAATCATTTGTAATTTTGATATTCAAAATATTAATTTCGTAAGGTCAATGTAAGATTTCGGTTAAATAATATCTACCTGCTGAAAATCATTTTTTTTGAGTCGATCTTTTATTATAAGTGACCAAATATGGTCGTTACAAAAAATATTTTTTACCTTAGTCAAAAATTTAAAATAAGTTTCATAGATAAAACGTGTAGGCATCTGTGAGATGATAGACTCGCAGAAGAAGTTTACCGCATCCCAGGACTCTGCACTGACGACCATGAAACTAACCAACACATAACGAAAGGTCGATTCCGACTTCCGAAACGAAGGCACGGCGTCTCCCTTGCGATACACTCGGCTAGCGTATGCCACGCCTTGACCTACGGGCAGTAGACACAGTGATGCACCTGAGCATCCTGCGTACGCGACACAGGTACTTACCGAAGTAGCCGGCTCGTACCCCGAAAGCACATGCGTCACCTGAAATTTCGGGCAGCCGTATTTTTTCCCAAGGTTGAGCAACGGCCGGACTGCCACGATTGTAACGGGGTTGTAAGCCGAGGCAGTAGGATGCAAGAGCCTTACCCGCCATTCCGCCACCAAGATCTAATGGAACTCTAACCAGTGCAGCCTGCTCTTTCGCTGCACCAGTCTCTCACTCCGCGTTTTCGTTTCTTCGCGCCACTGGTTTAGTGACGTGAGTATTTGTACCTCCGGGCCGGTGATCCGGCCAGTACGGAAACCGTCTCGCAGGAGATCGTGCGATATCCTCTGATGACTCTGACGACGATCGCTCTCTGCGGTTGATCCAGTATTAGTAATGACCGGACGGTCCACCTATCTGGTCAACTGCTCACAGTGAGGTTTCATACAGGGCCATCGATCGTACGTGTCTAATGCTTGCTAAGTGGTGCTTGTAAATTGGAAAGCAGCATTGATAGCGGCCCCATCATACCCATCAACTTGGACACCAACCACGGGAAGTTTAGTTTTCAAAAGTCCTGGTGTAAGGCACAATATTTTTGGTACATGGTATCCCTGATGGGAGGAGACCTGAACGTAATTTGGCTATAACTAACTGGGCTGCTGGAGAGAGTTGTAATTAAGCTTTTTCGAGTAACATCTTTGGTCTTTCTTGCTACATTCAGGCTGGTCGGACGAGTTCGGGGTTTATAAAATTGAGCTAAGAGGGTTATTCCCCCTGAGGCGGTTACCAGCAGCAAAGAGGTAAAAGAGGGCTTTCTCCATGTGATCATGGTGATAATCGAGGTGGTTTGGGGTAAGAATCCCACTCTCACTGATGTTTTCCTTAAAAAAACCTTTTGTTGTTTACTACGAAAACAAAAAAAGTTACCTACTTACAGTGCAGTCTGCAGTCTCTTTTCAGTCTAAACAAAGCGAAGAGCGAAAGTCTTCAATCTGTATTTCTAAAATGCCACCTCTACCCCGTTATTCGCGTTCAGAATTCTCATACTAGAATTATTATTGTGTTTTCATTGCTCAAATTCAATGAATAGCGCTGCGTGTATTTTTTGCCTGCTATTGCGCCATTGTGCTCCGTTGGGTCACCACTTCAAGGCAAACGGTGTGGTGATCAAGAAAAATGGTGCGCGGTTGACGGGTTGGAAATAAAAAAGGGAAATATGGTTAAATCATCAAACACAAGTGATTTGCCAAAAGAAATCGTATTTGTATTGACAGTTTGAGAAACATTGCAAAAAACGTTGAATGGGTTGTCTTCGAGCGTTTTTTTGTGGTACAAATTAAATTCTAATTTGAGTACTCGATTCTTTTTTGGTTTTTAAGATGAGGGATATTTTGAGTAGTGTTTGCTTGTAAATACGGGGTTTACTCTGTTTTTATTTATGATTAGTTGACTCGGCGAACTTCGTACCGCCTAATAGTCAATGAACGAACGAACGAACCTTTTAGCTAAACTGTCAAAGGCTAACGCCATCTACTGGCATTACCAGAACCAGCATAATTCATTTGAAATGACAATTGAAATGACGTTGAATTCGGTTTTTTTTTCGTGAATTTTTCCATATTTTCTCACCGTTTAAACTATCACAAATATTTCAAGACCAAAATTAATCAAATCGGTCCCGCCGTTCCCAAGTTTTAGCGAGACTAACGAACAGCTATTCATTTTTATATAGCACATAATTGGAGCACATGTTTATTTGTGACTTGAGCCTTTTTATTTTACCCAATTCGGACAAACATCAGTATGTTTTATTATTTTAGCCAATATGTAGGTACATATTGGCTAAAATAATAATAAAAAAAATACTTTTAATAAAGATAAGTGATATAGATAAGATAACAGTAGTTTCATGCAAACTACTGTTGTTCAGTCATTTTGTCGTCAAATATAAATTGCATTCTAAGCGGGACCTTCAATGCACGATTTTTGTTGCAGTTCACTATAAAACGAGAATGCAGCGTGGAAAGCGTTAACAAGTCAAATGAAGAAGCACTATGGGGTAATGGGGTAGGTACAATGCGATCCGATCAATGAGTGAATCAAAATAAATGACAAGTTCACATCCCACGGTGTTTCGCTGGAAATTGTTAATATAGAAAGGTGCTTGATAGCGGGTATTCTCGCTGAAACATTTGACATAGCTCTGACACCACACGAGCACTACGACAGCGACACGAATCCCCCACCATTGACACTGCTCAGTATCAGTGCTGTTAGGGTTGTCAACCGAACTCTACAAAAGAGTATATTGTACACAATTTTGCGGAGAAGCAATAATGGCGCTAAAATTTTCTGGGTTATAAATTGTAAAAAAACGTGGTTTCATTGAAAGTGTTCGGTTGTTGTAGGTACAATTATTTTAAGACAGCGAAATGTTAGTTTAGCAAAAAGTTAAACAAGTAAAAGTAATGTTACCGATTCCGGTCCAGCACGATTTCATAATTCACTTTGTTATGTGTATATCAATCTTATAGTAATAAATGCAGAATACATAAAAAAATAGTAATAAATAATTATACTTAATGTAATTATTTACTCTTTTCTTGGTCGTTTGAAATGATCCAAATGATAAAAAAAAACAGCTATGGCAGCTTCTAGGGTAGTTACCGGTGCATCAAATAATTAGTATAAGTTAATGATTGCGCATAATTCTTTGATAAATTTCAATAATTGTTATTAAATTTAAGTTATTTCTTTGGGTAATTCCGTAAGACATTAAAAGTAGTTTAGTCGTGTATCCTATTAAAGCCAAGTCAGGTTTGAAACAGTTCTTAGTAACTGTTTTGACAAGCCTGTTAGTCTAGTGGTCAGTGGCCCTGACTGCTATGCCGGAGGTCGTGGGTTCGATTCCCACCCAGGACAAATGTTTGTGTGATGAGCACAATCATTTGTTCTGTGGCTGGGTGTAATTTATCTATTATATGTATGCATTTAGAAATATATAAGTATGTTTAACAGTCGTCTAGTACTCATATCACAAGTTCTGCTTAGTTTGAGACTAGATGACGTTTTGTGAATGTTGTGGAATATTATTATTATTTCCTTTATTCATAATAAACACATATAAGTAAATTTCAATTTTTTTTTAAACAAACATACAAAAAATAAACATTTAAAAACTATATTATATATTTATTATTATTACTGTTTCAAGTCTAAAACATCGTAAAATGATTGTTTTTTTTTAAAAAAAAACCTTGTTAGTTATACCTGTACTGACTCGGGGTCCAACCTAACCTGCCCCCCTAGCCAAGTCACAAACGATAAACGTAAACTCTCAGTAGTCTTTAATAGATTTTCAACTTTATGTTGTTGGATATAAAGTTGAAAATCTATTGAAGATTACATAGTGTTTTCGTTCGTTCCGGTCGCTAACGCTCAGTAGTCTTTAATAGATTTTCAACTTTATGCTCTTAGGTATAAAGTTGAAAATCTATTGGAGATTACTAAGCGTTCACGTTTATCGTTTGCAACTTGGCTAGGGGAGCTGACCGCTGGTTCACAGTAGGCTACCTACTCTTTTGTTTAAGAATTTACTTTTCAGTTCTTTCTTCTTAAATTATAGTATATTTATTTTAATACCTTTTTTTAATTAGCCACTCTAAATGACTGGTTTCAAATAAGAATCCAGCAAAATTAATGTGGTGTAACCTATCTTCAGCACCTACACCTGATATTTCTAAGCTAAGTCTTTTATTTTTACAAGAGACGAACGTATTGCCTTCAATACCGCACAAATCCAGAGTCCAGGCTGCCACTGATGGCAACCGCAGGCTTGCGGATGGTGAGCCATGAGTTGCTCGTCGTCTGATATCTAAGTATCAGGCTCCGGTGGTCAGAGCGTTGTGTTTCACGCGTGCCTAAAGAGATATTGTAAGATTGACGAGGCCAGGAAGGAACCATGTCTGCCAGGGTTCTCTCAAAGGGGAACTGGAGAAACAAAATGGGTTTAGGCAAAAGTGTTAGCGACCACTACACTAACGATCTAACTGCACCCCTAGCCAAGTTGATAATCTGCAATCGTTAACGCTAGTCGAAAACTAATCAAATGTATGGGAATGACATCATCTCAACGTTAAGTCACGTGGTCAGAACAAACGAATAGAAAATTCGTAGCCAAGTTCACATCGTTCAAAATTATAGAATGAAATGTTATCGTTTCTACAATGTTCAACGCTACATCCTTTGTTATTGTAGAACGAGCGGCCGACTTAGGCGCGTCAACATGGCTACCAACCTATCGTTTTCTACGAGTACAATTGCTGACACCGAGGCGCGTTACCGATTGGAGAACGGAATTCGACACGAAACGGTTGTAACTTGGCTAGGGGAGCTGGAATAAGAAAATTATGGTTTAGAATCGACTTTTATAGATTAGAAGCGTAGGTATATGTTTACCTAATGATAAACAATACGGAATATCTAGAAATGTAGTAGGTATTTTAAAGCGATTTGTTCGTTGAGTACTGAAAGGATGATATTAACCTCAGTTTAAAGTAAAGTTGGTATTCAAGCCTGCGTAGCGGGCCGGAAAACAAACTTCTGATAGTCTAACGACAGACACTGCATTTTCCGTTGTGTTTTCACCAACTAGATATTTAATGGCATCATTAAAAATAGTTAATTTAAAAAATAGTTAACTTAAAGTAGTTAATATAAAAAAATACCAGTTTCGGTCAAGTTCTGCGCGATAGTTGCATCTATAATACTAATATTATAAAGATTTGTATTTTTGTTTGTAATGAATGTGAACGCGATGGCGAGGGAACGAAGTGATCACATGATCACTTCGTTCCCTCGGGTTAGGTTAGAACAGTGACCAATAAAGCTAAAACTTAGCGAGGGAAAGTTTAAAACCCACATCAAGCGTGTCAATATCAAGAAAGTGTATTACAAGATTAAAGACTACATTGAAGACACGCTTGTTTGGCAATGACTGCTTATTTACAAGCCTACAGGGGCCATGGGTTGTGCAAAAGAGAACCCCGGGGCCCTGGAACGAAGGCAAAGAAGGAAAGGAGGCAAAAAGTTTGATACGCCCTTCCACCTAGAGCGGGAGAAGTCACTGGATGATTTTCCACCTAAAAAAAGCAGTGACTGCCCCATAAACCAGCGCCAGATCCCCTTCTAATATTAGTGAATAATTTAAATTAGGTTAAGTTAAAAGCCATTATGATTTATAAAAAGATTTTGTTCTTTTATATTAGAATAAATAAGTTTTATGTCTTTTGAGGGTATATCTAAAGTTAAAAATTAAGGTATTAGTTATTTGAAAATTATATCAATCGTTTATTATATTAACTGATCGTTAATCAAACGAACAACAGTCGAGGTAATGCAGTAGGTATGCATTCAAACTTCATAAAGTTTTACGATTTTGATTGGGGTAGTATTTAACTGTTCCTCAATTTATTTCTGTTATCAACAACATAATATTTTTCTGTTCCATCAAAATATACTAATTTTGCACTAAAATATGCTTTTCTGGTTGGATCAAAAAAAAAAAAAAATAACCACGAAGGCGATGGGTCTGTGTTCGTTCGCTTCGCTCGCTCACTAGACCCCGCCCTCTTCTTCCAACCTAACCTGTACGAGTCGAGGTGCCCCAAGTCTCTTAATAATTGTAAAAAGTCCATTAATCCTAAATTAATGATATGGCCAAACGTGGGTCTAAATATCATCAAACGTTGACGATTAAAGATTTGGCCAGTTTTAGTTGGCCATATCATGAAATGCAATCATTTCATGATATGGCCGATTACATCACAATGTGATCAATTCTAAGATTTGGCCACGACATGTCCATTACAGAATTTGAAAATAAAACCGATGTGCCTCAAATCGGTTTCATTGGAAAGGTAATATTGCGAAGTAACTTTTAGACCATTAAAACAATGCATTAAAAAGAAAATGTAATATTAAATTTTAAGCGTAGTAGCACACGCCCGGTATCCGCTAGTTTTATCTAAAACAGAATTTGAGTACATAACAAAAATCATCTATTGACGTTGTCGAAAACAACAGTTAAACGCCTGGGGTGCAGAGGAACAAAACTTTTGATCAGGATTTTTACTTTGATACCATATTTTTAGTTTCAATAAAGCATTGATATTCCTAATAATAAAGAGTACTCAAAACCTGCAAAAAATTCTAAGTAACGTGAAAAACATGATTAAAGTTTGACTCTATTCACACTGTTTGACGGTAATGAATGTGTTTTAAAAAGTTTTATATTCAAAAACAAGCAATAGAATAAGAATGATAGTCAAATTATAGGAATTGTCGTATTAATACGTAATTGGGGCGCTGGGTTTAACTGGGCAACTTATCTATGGGGCAACTCCAACCTTAAAGACATAATCAACGACAAAATTTTATTAGAGACTGTGTCTATCTGACAAACTCGTAATTTATAAATCTAGAACAACAGTTACATATTTCATATTAACCATTTTATAATTACAATATTCGTTGCTTTGTTCACATTATCCGAAACCACACAAACAGTGCCTTAGTCATTGCAGCCACGTCTAACTGTTTAAAAAGATGGGCCAAGTTTTTCGTTAAGTACTACTTAATTTGGTAATTGGTAGCTCTGTAGTCACCACCAAAACTAACATTTCTTTAAGGTCAATTAGGTTATTAATCAAATCACTATTACAAGTCTTCAAGAAATAATTGCTCATAAAAGGTATGATTATTATCATGTAGTAATCATTCAATCGGGACATAGTTATGTGTTGAACTGGATATTCCCGTTTCTGCCTAATATTTATTTGCCCAGGTCGGGTCGGGGTGTTCTCACGATCGCTCCAAACGCTTTTCAACCCGGACCCGACCGATCTGTAGCCCACCCCAGAGACTAAGTGGCGATCAATGAACGGGCGTAGGCGTGGAACGTTACTTATACATAAACGTACATGTATAGAACGTCTATAAACGTGTTGGATGCTTGGCTTGATTTTTACGTGTTACTCTGGTGTGAAATAATATGCTAAGCTAAGCTAGATTAAAATCTGCAGCCAATTTCATTCATTCAGTTAACAATATTATACAAGCGATGAAGCGAATTCTGTGTACAAGCAGGTATCAATCAAAGGGGGTAAACAGTAATTGGCTATAAAAAACCACACCGCTGTCAATGAAAAAAAAAAACTGGGCACGTGCGAGTCGGACTCGTGCACTGAGGGTTCCGTACAAACTTTATGACGTATTCAAAAAAACTACTTACTAGATCTCGTTCAAACCAATTTTCGGTGGAAGTTTGCATGGTAATGTACATCATATATTTTTTTAGTTTTATTATACCCCACACACACACATTTTACCACTTTGGCAGTGTCTCTCGCGAAAACTATTCAGTTTAGAAAAAAAAAGATATTAGAAACCTCAATAATTATAATTTTTGAAAACCTAAACATAGATACCCCACACGTATGGGTTTGATGAAAAAAATTTTTTAGAGTTTCAGTTCCCATACTTAGGAAACCCCCAAAATTTATGGTTTCTTTTCTATTTTTGTGTAAAAATCTTAATAAGAATCACAGAATACATCTACTGACCAAGTTTCAACAGTATAGTTCTTATAGTTTCTGAAAAAAAGTGGCTGTGACATACGGACGGACAGACATGACGAATCCATAAGGGTTCCGTTTTTTGCCATTTGGTTACGGAACCCTAAAAAGTGCTCTAAAGTTAGTGCCACGTTGAATAGCGATGCTGACTCTTTGGCTGCGAATAAAGTCAGTCTAATTACCTGAAGTCTGCATCCCCAAGGATGACCAGAAAACTCAGTATGAAGCTAGCCAGACCATGTGGTTCTTAGTACTTCCTAAATGTTTTAATCACTCTGAAAACTTGCATTTGTTGTTGTTATGAAATCACCCCTTGTAACATTCTACTACAGTAGGTCAAATGTCAGAAATCTATTGTCATTAGGTCTGTGTTAAGTAGCAACAGCAATATTGGTGCAGTTTTAGCATACCATGGTCCACATATCGTCATGGAAACTTTTTGTTTTACATGGGAAATCATTCAATAACATCTCCCGCCCTTTTCGTGTCAGACTTTTACTGACTAAAACCCACTCCTGTTCCTTCTTTGCCTACGTTCCAGGGCCCCGGGGTTCTCTTTCGCACAACCTATGGCCCTAAAAGGCTTCGATCCTGCTGGGCCCCTACGGTTTTGCTGACATCTCCTTGAGGCGCGCGTGGAACAGTACGCGCCGTCGACGACTTGGGCACGGTCCGGACGGTTACCGGATGGTCGGACGGCGAGCTACCCTATACCAAGGCCCAGCGCGAGAGATCGTTGCCCCTGATCGCCCCCACGAGGACACGGCGGCGGTGTTCTGCCCAAGCGGGGCACACCTCTACCGTATGCTTCCCCGTGTCCTACGGGCGGTCCACACAATGGTCACACCCGGGCGTTTCTTCCGCACGAACGGAGCAGGAACCTCCCGAACTTACCATGTCCGGTGAGGACCTGCGTCATGCGGAAGGTAAGGACGCCGTGTTATCTTTCCAGCCACTCCTCAAAGAAAGCACTTACTGCCAAAATTGTGGCGTGCCCAGCATTGGGTTGCGACAGTCGTTGTCGCCATTCCACCATGAGATCCCGCCGGAACTCTGTCCGCCATGGCGCGACTTGGCCTGGCAGCGAAGTTTCGCCCCGGCGTTGCATTTCCACGCGCTATTGATAGATAGATACCTACTGTAAACCAAAAACTAATCATGATTATTAACCTGCGAATTATTCGAAATATTTCTTTGAACTACATTTCGGAATGCGTGTGTAATGTCAGTAGGAAATAATGCTGGGCAATGGTTTCATAATTCTATGACTGAACATTGTGTTGTGCGATAGCGATGAGACCTTCGATTTTGTGAAATTGCAAATGAGTTATGTTGCAGACCGTATAAAAGATATTATATTAGTGAAAAGATCCGGTTTTACATTTTTATCTAGAAAAAAAAATTTTGCTCTTATTAGGAGTTACTCCTGTATCGTGGGTGCGTTCATAAACGTGTAAATTTACATACAAAAGCTACCCAGGCCCGGAACAACTACTTTTTCCGTCCGGAAATCGAACAAGCGACACAAAGCGCAGCAGTCAATTGCGCAAACACTGCACCAGCCCACCTGCGTCACATAAAAGAAATGCCAAATAAAATAACAAAAAGAAGAACTGCCGAGCTGCAGGAATGTTTGAAAGAGTTACCTTGGTCCTGGAACCCAAAGGACAACTGAACGATACAGGTGGGTTTTAGTCAGTTAAAGTCTGACACGCCCTCTTGCTCCACTCTAGAGCGAGAATCACTCATGAAATTTCGGACTTGCTGACAAAATATCTTGTAAATATATTATCGTAATTAGAAAATAAAATGTAATATGTAAAAATCTCGTATCATAGTGTTTGTTCTAACTCCTCCGAAAAGGAGTTAACCGAGTTTTTTGTGTATGTTGGGTAGGTCTGAAAATAGGTTATTTTTTACCTTCCTACTCCCACTACCCATTTTCTTCTTATTATGTGGCAAAACGATGTTTGCCAAGTCTGCTATTACTATGTGTTGTTGTGATTTGACACATTTGAATAGTTGTTAGACTCATTTCAAATTATTAGCGATAACTCTATATAGTCATGTGCAAATAGTAGGTAGTAGCTACTACCTAAAGAATAGAAATTTAAATAATATAAGCTGCGACGTCTTCTTCATCCACGTGTTTACTCCGTTTGTATGTGCACATAAAACTAGTAAAACTGTACAAGTGCCACTTCCACTACTCGTATAAACTAATCATTCTGAGCTGGCAATTCATTCATAGAGGATTTTGATGTTCATTTTACTTTCACTTAAAACGGCTAAACGCCAAAATTCGGAAGGACATCGTAAGCGACAGTTTGCGTTATTTAGCAGGAATGGATTTTCTCTTCCATTATTGGGTACTTAGGTATTTTTTTAAATTAATTACCTCAAAAAGTAACTTTATCCGAAATCGCTAATAGAAAGAATTGTTCAAATTCGTTCATAATCTACTCAGATTTATTATATGGGTAGATATTATGCGTCAACGTGAAACTGTAGACACATAATATCTTCTTCTATACATATAATGAATCTGTAGAAGTTTTTAGTTGTGCGCGCATCACGTAAAATGTACGAAATCGATGTAGATAACTTTTATACATTAAAATTGATATATATATTACATATGCTTTATTTTATTGCAATCGATTGACTATATCGAAAGATATACTACATTAATTGAATGTTAAGCGGTACGAAGTTTGGCGGGTCAGCTAGTAGGTAGAACATAATATCGAACCTTTTTCTATTTTTTTGGAATATAATTATGTGCGTTGCTTTGATATTGTATCTTCTATCGTTTACCTCTACACGTCTGCACCGAGTCCAGTATTTATATAGGTAATACAAAGCCTGAAGGGCATAGCTTAAAAACATAGGTAGTCGCTTATAAAAATATTTAGTAGAATCCCTTTACTTCAATAGCCATTATAAAATCTTTAAAACCTACGTTTTCATCTCTGTGAAAACCAAAAAGGAGCTGAGCAAAAGCCCCTATCTTAAAAACTACGCAGCACTGACGTTTTTGGATGCCAATAAAGTGGGGCCGAGTATTTAAAGCAGGTGGTATTTCATTCGTCTCCCCGTGGGAGGAGCGAGATCTTCAATAAAGGAGAGAACCACACGTGCCATCGATACGGAAAATTCCGGGTGTTTCTAACTTACACACTACTCTTAACCTTATAAACAAATAAACAAGGTTGAAGTTTAAGTGAAGATGCCAGAATCTCATGCGCAAAGGGACTCGCTTTCCCCTCTCG
The DNA here is from genome assembly GCA_905147345.3 of Mythimna impura. Classification (NCBI taxonomy): domain Eukaryota; kingdom Metazoa; phylum Arthropoda; class Insecta; order Lepidoptera; family Noctuidae; genus Mythimna; species Mythimna impura. Next base: position 33,639,024 of record LR990339.1, read on the forward strand.
TAAACACAGGGCTGTATTTTGTTGTAGATTATGAGTTTTGATGTGTGCAGATGCGACAACAGATTGTATGGACGGTTTCGTAATTATTAAGACGAGTTAAAAGATTTCACAACAAAAAGAACAGTAGTCTTTTTGACGGTTTTGATGTCCGAAAAGTTTATTCATTATCGAGCATCTAAGAAATGTTATATAGATTTTGATTCGGCATGTTTCAAAGATAAAGTTACCGACATAACCCGAAGAATCTCTAAACTTACGTGGCAGTGGACACGGCACATTGCACGCAGAACAGATGTCGAAGTCTATGTCTAAGTCGAAGAGGGCGAAAGGTTTTGGAGTGGCGGTAGCGTACTGGAAGACGCAGCGTTGGTAGGCCCCCCACAAGGTGGACCTAAGAGCGGTGAGGGTTGCGGGATAACTGCACCAACCCCGGACTGGTCGTTCCGGCGACACCTGAGGGAGGCCTATATCCAACGGTGGATATCTTTCGGATGAAATGATGAAACCAATTACTTTTTAGAACTTAGTTTTACCTATTTGTCTAAATTAGTTATTGAGTACTAAGCTTCATTAATAGACCTAACAACAAAATTTAAAGTACACAAGTCCAGTGGAAGTCCTCACAGAGACTGTTTCACCCTATCCAAAAAACTCTCAGTAGGTAAAAATTTTCCTACTCTTTGTCTTAAACGGCCGTAAGGATTTTTAACGGTTGGGCTTTGCGCCGGCTTGCCGACTTCAATATGACTTATTTTTAACCGACTTAAAAAAAAAGAGGAGGTTATCAAATCGGTTGTATTTTTATTTTATTTTTTATGTGTTACCTCACAACTCCGTCGTTTATGGACCGATTTGCAAAAATTTTTTTCCCCATAAAGGATATGCTTCCGACTTCAGAAATTAAAGTTATTATCAAGTCGTTTTTTTTTAAATATATTATATGTTGTGTACCACAGTGCATCGCTCCGATAGTGTGCGGAATAACTGCACCAACCCCTTAAAGTGCGGATACTGTACTATGTATCCGTGTACTTTAAGGTTCTATTAATTTTCAAAGTACCTAAGACATACAGTTTTGAACTGGTAGTCTATTGCGGGTAGAATCGGAAAACTGAAAAATCCTATAAGGCGTCGATTACACGGTCATGCAAGCGTCAATCAAAACCATCAATCATGAATGATGTTTGAATGACGGAATTTTATCGCCATACGTTTTTCGTCATGAAAACGTCAGTCATCGCATTACACGGTAGGTTTTTCGTCAGTCAAAATATCTGACTGTGGCAAAACTGACAGCAAAACCTATCGTGTAATGGACGCCTAAGAAACAACTTCAACTAATAGTAATCAGTAAATAAACATGTACAATTCAACGAGTAACATTAAGCTATTTGAGCCGACATTAGTCTTATAATACATATAAGACTAATGTCGGCTCAAATAACTGTGTCATCAACCACACAACACAAATTTTTCAAAAACTAACAAATCTGCCCCCCTAGCCAAGTCACAAACGATAAACGTAAACTCTCAGTAGTCTTTAATAGATTTTCAACTTTATGTTATTGGATATAAAGTTGAAAATCTATTGAAGATTACATAGTGTTTTCGTTCGTTCCGGTCGCTAACGCTCAGTAGTCTTTAATAGATTTTCAACTTTATGCTGTCTGGTATAAAGTTGAAAATCTATTGGAGATTACTAAGCGTTCACGTTTATCGTTTGCAACTTGGCTAGGGAGGCTGTTCCTGAGAAAAGATTAAACTGAAACATTTATTGCTTTCGGATAGCATAGCATAGCATAGTCGGCCTTATAATGTTCCCACTGTTGGGACTCAGGACTCCTCTCTAGGAGAGGGAATGGGCTGTAATCCACCACGCGGGCCCAGTGCGGGTTGGTGGATGTCACATGTCTTCGAATTTTTGGTTCTAGGACATGCCGGTTTCCTCACGATGTTTTCCTTCACCGTTTTTAGAGCAGTGGTGCTGAAATAAATTACACAAACTAATGCGCCTGGCTGGGTTTGAACTCGCGACCTACAACTCGTCGGGGCCGTTACCACTCGGCCACCACTGCTCTGTTTTGCTTTCGGATAAGTCCTGAAAAATACACGAATAACATAAACACATGGACTTCAAACTACTCGTTTCAAATAATTTTCTTTTTCGACAGACAAAGCATCTGACTGGCCTGTTGGTCTAGTGGTTAGTGGCCCTGACTGCTATGCCGGAGGTCGTGGGTTCGATTCGATGAGCACAATCATTTGTTCTGTGTCTGGGTGTAATTTATTTATTATTTATTTATTTATTACTTTATTGCACACCTTAACTTACTACAGGACAGACATTTATAAAAAATAAGTGTACAATAGGCGGTCTTATTGCACAGGGCAATTTCTACCAGACAACCTTTGGATGGACTGTAACGAAAGGAAAAGATTTGAGGCTGTCAGTGTTTATCTATAGTATGTATGTATTTAGAAATATTTAAGTATGTTTATCAGTTGTCTAGTACTCATAACACAAGCTCTGCTTAGCTTGGGACTAGAAGGCGGGGAACAAGGGGAGAACGACGCAAACCATCCAGTCGACCCAACTGTTAACCTCACCTGCCCGCGTCGGTGGTTAGAACGAATAGCCGACGACGGTTGCTCTAGTTCTCTAGTAGCTGCCGTGGTGCTCCCTGCTAGATAACGGACGAGGCTTGGCGACCGAGTCATGGCGGTATAACCAAACACCTTTCTGGGCAACCGGGTGGAAGAGGCTGCAGCGGCCTTGAGGTCTAAATAACCTCAAAAATGTCTGGTGCAGAAAGCAAGGGGAAACTACTGCACTACATTCCCATAGAAAGTCATCATGAAAGTTTCACAAGAGAAGAATAAGAGATCACCATCGCCGAGTCGCTCTTTTGTTACCGAAACCATTAAGGCATTGCGTTCTGGGTTATGAACCCGTGAGTGACCGAATATTGAGCATAAAATTAAAGGCGACGCCCATAAACCTAAAAATCATACAGGTTTATGCACCAACGAGCTCTTCTAGTAATGATATGTTAGAAGGTTTCTATTCAGATCTGGAAAAAACTATCTCAAAAATTCCAAACAGAGAAATGCTCATGTTAATTGGAGAGCTAAATGCCAAATTCGGTGCAAATGCTCAAACTCTTAGCCATGTCGTGGGTCCATACGAATTGGGCATGCGTAATGAGAGGGGGGAACGCCTAATACAATTTGCAGCTGAAAATAACTTGATGATCGCAAACTGTTTCTTCCAGCATCATCCTCGAAGATGGACATCACCTGACCGTAATTATAAAAATGAAATAGATTACATCCTCATCAGAGCAAGGTGGAAGACCTCTATTAAAAATGCCCATACTCTTCCCGGGGCTGACTGTGGATCAGATCACCAGCTGTTGATCTCAAGGATGCAGCTTAAACTTAAAACTGCTAGAAAAATAAATAAACAACGAAGGATTGAGGTGAAGGATACCACTAAGTCTATAGCGGTGCCTGAGAAAAATTTTGATCAATGGATTGATAGGTCGGCTGGACACAGTTTAGATCAGCTGTGGATCAGTTCAAAAATCCTTTTAGAAAACGCAGCTAAGGAGTGTAACACACCTTCAATACCTTTAAAGCGGCAACACTGGATGAGTGATGATACCCTGAGGCTGGTTGAGGAGAGACGAAGACTCGAAGCGATGGGTGCTAACATCAAAAAATTAAACAACCTCTCTGCTAAAATTCAGGCTGGATGCAGGCGAGATCTAAACAATAATCTGCGAAACATCTGTTCAGAAATTGAAGTCCATACAGACAAATACGAAACCAGAGACCTACATCAGAAGATCCGCTCACTAACAAGGACTCTTTCATCGAAAACCTAGAGTATAGAGAATCTTAATGGTGAGCTAATTACGGAAATAGATAAGATATCTAAAACATGGAGGGTTTACTGTATAGCATTGTTTGAAGATCCAAACTCACATGAATTTCCATCAACAGAACCAGGGAATGATTTAGAACCAGACATTCTTAAAGAAGAGGTACGTGCCGCTATCAAACACCTCAAAACTGGCAAAGCTACTGGTATAGATGTCATACCGATAGAAGTAATTAAAGCTGCGGGAGATCATGGTGTCCAAATATTTCACACCTTATGCAACAAAATCTGGCAAACCGGTACATGACCAAAAGAATGGGTCCATACAGTCTTCATTCCCCTTCATAAAAAAGGTTCCTCAAAAGTATGCAGTAATTATAGACTCATTGCTTTGATATCTCACGCAAGTAAAATACTGCTTTACATTCTAAATGAGCGCCTTAAGGCCTTCCTCTCGAAAGAAATTGCCCCTGAGCAGGCAGGTTTTGTTAAAGGTTAAGGCGAGCAAATTTTTACTGTTCGCCAGATCATCGAGAAAGCGCGAGAGTTCAACAAGCCTACGTACATTTGGTTTGTTGATTTCTCGAAAGCGTTCGACTCGGTGAAGTGGCCAGTCTTATGGAAATCCATGCTGGATGTGGGAACGCCGATAAATCTTCTCCACTTACTCAGGCGTCTATACGAGAGCGGATCAGCATCAGTTAGAACAGAGTAAACGCTTTTGAGTAAATTCCATCCAAGTGCAGGACTGCAAGTGTTCGCCAAGGTTGCATAGTTTCACCTCTACTATTCAACATCTATACAGAGATGAGAATTGCCTTGGAAGATTGGAAGGATGGGGTCGTAATTAGCGGTAGACCGATCTCCAAATTGCGATATGCGGATGATACGACCTTATTCGCAACAAGTGCTCGTCATATGGAAGATCTGCTGTATAAGATGGAAGCTACAAGTCATGAATTTGGATTGAAAATAAATTGCACAAAAACCAAAGTGATGGTTGTCGACCGCGCCAATAACAACTTACCAGGGATCACACACATGGGGAATTGCGAGGTTGTCCAATCATATATTTACCTTGGGGCGTTAATATCCAATGAAGGCGGGTGCATAGACGAAATCAAGCGGCGAATGGCGATCACTAGGTCTGCTATGGATAAAATGAAAAAGATCTGGGGTAATAGGAACATTACCAAGACCACGAAAACCAGGCTCGTTTATTGTCTAATATTCCCCATTTTCCTCTATGCGTCGGAGACATGGACTCTTCGTGAAACCGAGAAGAAGAAAGTTGACGCGTTGGAGATGTGATGCTGGAGACGGATGCTGGGAGTATCTTGGACAAAGTTTCGTACAAATGATTCCATATTAAAAGAACTTGGCATCAGACAGCGCCTATTATCCACAGTGCAGTCGCGCATTTTGAACTTCTTCGGCCATGTATCTCGACGTGGTAATGACTCCATAAAGCATCTAGTAGTGCAGGGCAAAGTTGAGGGCACCAGGCCACGTGGTAGATTTATTTATTTATTTAATACTTCATGCACATAAAGGTACAGAGGCGTACTTAATGCCTTAGGCATTTTCTACCAGTCAACCTTTGGGTGATGCAGAGAAGAATAGTGGTAGGTGCGACAAAAGAAATAAAAAGAGAGGTTGATATATATATATTGATATACATATGAATCATAGATACAACACAATAGATTAGATCACCAATGAGATGGACAGACCAGATCAAGGCCGCAACTAAGTGCTCGGTTTATGAATGCTTTCCGAGTAAGCTGCAGTCCGCGATGAATGGCGCCGTGTTACCAAGATGATCACTCATCGTGATTCACAGTGATGACCACTGCTTCTGCCCAACCTGGGAGGTCCAGACGCCTCCTGCCGGAGGCTCTACGCGGGAATCGTTCGGTCCATGGCCCTTTATGGCGCACCGGTATGGGCGCCAGCGCTGCGAAAGCGGCCGGCGGCCCGGCTGAACGCGTGCCAGAGGGCCATGGCCATACGGATGGTGCGAGGATACCGGACAATTTCCCGCGAAGCGGCGAGCCTCCTTGCTGGCCAGCCACCATGGGATCTGGAGGCAACAGTCCTTGCACACATGCACGATCTGCGCATGGAGATGCAACGCCGGGGCGAATCTCCGCTGCCGCGATAAGTCGCAGCATGGCGGACAGAGCTCCGGCGGGTTCTCATGGAGAAATGGCGACAGCGACTGTCGCAACCCAGTGCTGGGCACGCCACAATTATGGCGATAAGTCCCCTCTTTGAGGCGTGGTTGGAAAGACCTCACGGCGTCCTCACCTTCCGCATGACGCAGGTTCTCACCGAACACGGTAAGTTCGGGAAGTTCCTGCACCGGATTCGTGCGGAAGCGACGCCCGGGTGTCGCCACTGTGTGGACCGCCTGGAGGACACGGTGGAGCACACGGTGGAGGTGTGCCCCGCTTGGGCAGAGCAACGCCGTGTTCTCGTGGGGGCGATCGGCGGCGGCGATCTCTCGCGCCGGGCCTTGGTACAGGCCATGGTTCGGAGCGAGGAGGAATGGCGGCCTCCTTCTGCGAAGAAGTAATGCTAGCAAAAGAGGTGGCCGATCGCGTGAGGCAACGGTCCTCACGCCCAAACCGCCGCCGGGATTCCGATCCCGATTTCCGGCCACCGTAGGCGCGGGCTCGCCGTCCGACCGTCCGGTAACCGTCCGGACCGAGCCCAAGTCGTCGACGGCGCGTATTGTTCCACGCGCGCCTCATGGAGATGTCAGCAGATCGTAGGGGCCCAGCAGGGTCGAAGCCTACTGGGGCCGTGGGTAGTGTGAAAACGAAACCCGGGGCCCTGGGACGAAGGCAACGAAGGAACCACCCACATAAAAAAAAAAGTGATGATAGCAAGTCACTCTAGCAAGAGTGTACCGACTGCGAAGAAGAAGTACTCATAACACAAGCTCTGCTTAGCTTGGGACTAGACGGCGTTGTGTGAATATTATTATTATTTTATGTATCAGTATATCTCGGAACCCTGAGATCCCGGACCATTGGAAGGCGTACGAGGAGCCGAAACCAACTTGCAGAGGCCCTTTAGTCACTTTTAATGGATTGTGATACCAACCGACGATTATCCCTGTACGCCACAGATATAGATCTACAGTACGCGCTATACTAGTGCACCCAAGGATAAACCCCGGTTGGTGAAAAACTATTGCGATATATGGAAAACAAAGACAGGCTATGGTTTTTGGAATATTAAGTGGACTGGTTACCAGGAACTATGTTAAGACTGGTTAAGACTATGGCCCCTGCCTGAACAATGTTATAAATATCCATCGATAAAAAGGCAGGGGGGTGACTTGCACACTCAATAAATGGGTCCCCAATAACGGCCGCTAGCACGAAGTGACGTAACAACAAAGAGGCAACATATCCTGAGGTGCTTGAAGAGTGGAGAGGTATAACCACGGCTATCAGGACAATCCCGGAAGTATGGTCAAGATCCCTACCAGCACCTTACTGGATCATACATCCTTCTCCCGAGCACGTTTGCTCTTGCGAATCTCCACTCAAGCCAGCCAATAAAGACAAGAGAGAGGTGGGAGCTAGAATTCTCCCGGGAGATCGGGTCCGTGGGGTCGCTAATGCCCAACAGTTCGCCACAAAACTGCCCTGCGGAATGTATCTCTCTTAGTCTGGCCCCTCACCCTAGGTGTGTTAGGGCATAGTAAACTCTACCGATACAGACCTAGGGTTTTCTGAAGCACGCAAGCCCCACCACGACGTCAACGTAGAGATACGGCGAGGGGTATTATTAATATACATTTATTTATCTCAGCACCCTAAGGTCCTGGACCTTTGGAAGGCGTACGAGGAGCCGAAACCAACTCGCAGAGGCCCTTTTAGACGCTTTTAATGGAAAGTGGTACGAACCGGTGATTATCCCTGTACGCGCTATGCTAGTGCATCCAAGGACACCCCCCGGTTGGTGGGAAACTATTGCGACATATGGAAAACTAAGATATAAGGCTATGGTTTTTGGAGTCTTAAGTGGACTGGTTACCAGAAATATGTTAAGACTATGGCCCCTGCCTAAGCAATGTTTTTAAAAAAGGCAGGGGGTGACTTGCACACTCAATAAATGGGCCCCCATAAACGGTCGCTAGCACGAAGTGACGTAGCAACAAGAGGGCAACATATCCTGAGGTGCTTAAGGAGTGGAGAGGTATACCACGGCTATCAGGACAATCTCGGAAGTACGGTCAAGATCCCTACCAGCACCTTACTGGATTATACATCCTTCTCCCGAGCACGTTTGCTCTTGCGAATCTCCACTCAAGCCAGCCAATAAAGGCAAGAGAGAGGTGGGAGCTCTGTTCCTCGTCAGTGTTCACTACGGCCGGCCAATAAAGGCAAGCCGGAGATGAAGAACAAGAATTTTCCCGGGAGATCGGGTCCGTGGGGCCGCTAATGCCCAACAGTTCGCCACAAAACTGCCCTGCGGATTATTAATATTATTATTATCTCGAATTGAAAATCTGTTATTGAGCTAAGTTATAAAAGTGTTTCAAAATTCTCGATAAAAGCATCGTTTGCGAATGCCGTCAATGCGTCAAAGGCGATTAAGAGGTAGAAAGATAACGAAATATCGGCAACCTGACGATAACGATTAAAATGTACGTTTAATACGGAAAAAAGTTACATTCCGGTTCGGAAATCGGAGCTCGCAGCCGAAAATTCCGAAGCATTCTTAAATGATAGGCGGCTATTTCCATAAAGGGGATGAAAGTGACAAATAAAACAAGAAGAAGGAAGTGTGTTGTATCGCTATCAGTGAGTGGCGCCGGCCGCAATTTAGACGTGTTTACGTACGAATTTGATTTTCAATAAAAACAAATTTTGATTTTTTGAATGCTTGTAAAACACAGAAGCATTTTGACTTGCACAATGGATTTACACAGTTACGTCACCGACGTCAGTATTATATATTATTATGTAGTATTTAGTAATGTGGTGCTAGTAGAAAGTAAATAAAAATTACGTATTCAAAACTTTAACGGAAATTCTAGTCCGACTTTACGTAGGTAAGAGTATATTATATAGGTATACGTCATACACAGTTCGAGCGTTCTTAAAAGCTCTATGACATTTTGACCGTGATTTTTGCATTATATTTCAACTGTGGCGTTCTTTTTATGCACTGAAAGACTTCGACAAATTTGACTTATTGAATGATAGGGAAACGAATATATATAATTCCTACCGTCTCTGTACTTCTACGATAAATGTAAACTGTCTTCTAAACCAGTTCTGATCCTATATAGAAGCATCACAATTTTTTCTTAAAGCAGATCACCTGCACCTCACATTAACGTTCGCAACTGACGAGACCCTAGCAGGCGTTTTGCAATCTTCTCGGATTAATCAATTATGTACCTAGGTATATAATATTTGGAGGCAACAGTCCTTGCACTCATGCACGATTTGCGCGTGGAGATGCAACGCCGGGGCGAAACTCCGCTGCCGCGCCAAGTCGCGGCATGGCGGACAGAGTTCCGGCGGGATCTCATGGTGGAATGGCGACGGCGACTGTCGCAACCCAGTGCTGGGCACGCCACAATTATGGCGGTAAGTCCCCTCTTTGAGGAGTGGCTGGAGCGGCAACACGGCATCCTCACCTACCGCATGACGCAGGTCCTCACCGGACATGGCAAGTTCGGGAGGTTCCTGCATCGGATTCAGGCGGAAGCAACGCCCGGGTGTCATCATTGTGTGGACCACCCGGAGGACACGGTGGAGCATACGGTGGAGGCGTGCCCCGCTTGGGCGGAGCACCGCCGTGTCCTCGTGGAGGCAATTGGCGGCAGCGACCTTTCGCGTCGGGCCCTGGTTCAGGCTATGGTCCGGAGCGAGGAGGAGTGGCAGGCGGTCGCCTCCTTCTGCGAATCAGTAATGCTAGCGAAGGAGGAGGCTGCACGCGTGAGGGAACGAAGGTCCTCACGCCCTAGCCGTCGTAATTCCGACTCCGACTACCAGCCACGGTAGACGCGGGCTTGCGGACGTCGAGCACTGGGTAGCTCGCCGTCTGGCTGTTCGGTAATTAACCGGACCGAGCCCAGTCGTCAACAGCGCGTAGTGATACTCGCGCTCCTCAAAGAGATGTCAGCAAACCGTAGGGGCCCAGCGGGGCCGATGCCCGCTAGCTAGGACCGCGGAGAATTTCTGAAAGGGAAACCCGTAGTCCTAGTACGCAAAGGGTAATTGAAGGATACAGGTGTGGTTTTAGTCAGTAAAAGTCTGACACGCCCTCGCGCTCCACCCAGAGCGCGAGAAGTCATTTGGATGATTTCCCACCTTAAAAAAAAAAAAAAACCTAGGTATATAATAAGAGCTATGTAACAGTAACAATGTAACTGCTTAATAAAAAGATTATTTTTAGAATGATTATGTATCTATATATAAAGGGGTTTTTAAAGGGGAAACGATTCAGATATTGATTTATAAAATATTTGCGTTGCGACTTTGTTGACATCGTACACATTATGATACAAGTGTCTAATATTGGTGATTACCGCTGCGGCGGTATTTAGATCTGAGCCGAAGTCGAGAATCTTAAGAGAGCTGAGGACTGTAATCATCAACATTCACGTGTACCGTATATACGACGTTTTTCAACTCACTTGTGAAGAAAAAGTATTTAATAACTATTTATGCAACAGCAAAACTAGTAATTGTGACTTTTTTGTGATATGGCAGTAAAAAATTGAATCTGTCTTTTTATGCGCGCTCGTCTTAATTTTTTTTTGTTCACCCCATTTTTGCGAGCTTTAATAAATGTATTTTTTGAGTTACATTAGAAGGCGGGTGCAACACGTGGTCTAATGTTTTTGCAGTATTTGGTAGCAAATGAATTGAGCCAGCCTACTCGGCAAGCTTCATTGAGTTAGTCAATACTACAATAAAATTCTCATCTTCATTTTGCCACTGGGAATAAACTTGCGAATGATTAAAACAGCCACTAAATTTCACTCGAAAAAATTGTGCCAAAAACCGCGCGTGTCTTAAAATGGCGGCCATAGACTAACTAGACTGTTTTAATCATAATAAAAAGAATGCTACGCTACACGGATGTCGTTGTTGCCACTTCCTTCGCTTGCATTAATGCTTCGTAGGTGACTGTTTCCCAGTGGTAGACCTTTACCGTGTTATACCGTGTCCTCAGGGCGGACCATAAAAAGGTAAAACCCAAGCGTTTCTTTCGACCGGATCCGAAACGGGAACTTCTCGAAACTACCGTGTCCAATGAGAAGCTACATCAGACGGAAAGCCAAGACGCCACGGCACCTCTCCTCAAAGAGGGGCTAATCACCGTGATTCTGGCATGCCTAGCGCTGGATTGCGACAGTCACTGATGCCATGCCGCCAGGAGATCCCGCCCGAGTACTTTCTGTTAAGACGCCTCGCCATCAATCGATTGATATTTGAAGCAAGTTCACGTCGCGAAAATATAGAAAACATTCTACGGATACCTGTCTGCAGCAGTCTTTATATTTGTTTACTCTACAAAAATCTTTGAACTTATCCAACTAAACCTTCAACCTGTCGCTTAATACTACCTAGCTACATAAAAATATTTAATATCGCTTTATAAGCAAGCTTGTCGCGATACATTTGACAGATAATCAGCAGTACCAACCCCAAAATATCAATCGGAAAGCGATCACATGGCAGTGCCGAGGCGACGGGGCGGGCGTGCGCACGCACCCGGCACGTGCCGCGATTTAACTAAAAACTAGCTATCCGTTTAACCACCCTAATTTTAAACATAAGGGATATTACTTAATCGGTCTTGTTTTCATGTGAATAGAATACCTACAAAGGTAGGTACTTTGGAAAATTGAAACTAAAACATTTGGAAGTCAATGATTTTTCTTGCCAGGCCACTGAAGTTGGACGAAAGAAATGATTGCCTTTCAGTTGAACATAAGTCAAATCTTCTTTTGCCTTTTTATACTATTAACACTATTCGGAACCTAAATAGGAGCCTAAATAAAAGCGCGCTGCTCGAATATCAACGGCTGAACAACTGAGAGTTGAAATTCCAACACCGTCAACCTACGTTTATACCAATTTACCAGGGGTTTCTTGTAGCATTTCTTCTTCCGAATAAGTATCTTCGCCATCATTTCAATAGTCACCCTTTCAGTTGGAAACCCAACAGTGCAATAATATTTACGTATTCATCTGTAGGTATTATAAAATACTAGCCTGTGCCAGCGGCTTCGCTCGCGTAAAATTAGGTTTCTCTATACAAACTTTGGACCCCCGTTTCATCCCCTTAGGGGGTGAATTTTGGAAAATCCTCTCTTAATGCTCGCCTACGTCATAAAAGGAAACCTCGTGCCAAATTTCACGCTCCTATTCCCAGTACTTTCGGCTGTGCGTTGATATGTCAGTCAGTCAGTTTCTCCTTTTATATATATAGATAAAAGGCAAGGTCCTGACTCAGTCCCTAACTCGTTAACGCCTAACCCAAACCCTTGGACCTAAAACACTGAATTTTTGCACAGAAGTTCCTTTTAAGATGTATAACAAAGATTATGAAAGGAGTTTTCCAAAATTCACTCCCTGAGGGTATGAAACAGGGTTTCAAACTTTGTGTGGAGAAAGCTACTTTCACGAGGGCAAAGTCGCTGGCAGAAGTTAGTCTATTCATAAAGTTGGGATTGAGGAATGTCATCTGAGTTCAGCTACACTAGCTCATTCTCGAATTTTTTGTTGCATATTGATTTTGGTTTTTCATCCCACTTCTAAAAGTCAAAAGATTTGCAATTTCAAACAAGATTCAGCAAAGTTTATTGTCTGATTATGATGAAGTATGATAGGACTAATTAGTTTGCGTGGAAATTGTACGTCACACAGACGATGTTGTGTTTTATCTTGACACTATACTAACTTTGCTTTCTTTAAAACATTATGATGCATTGGATTTGCTTAACGGATTATGATAATTTTACACTTTAGGGGCTTGCCACGAAAGACGTCCACTGTTGAACAAAGGCCTCAAGCGTCGCCGTAACGAACGGTCCTGTGCGTATCGCGTCCATTGGATTCCCGCTACCCTCACCAGGTCGTCCACCTTGTGGGAGGTTTAAAACGCTGCGTCTTCCAGTACTCGGTCGCCGCTTCAGAACCTTTTGGCACTTCGATCATCTGCTCTGCGAGAAATCTGCTCTGCCCACTGCCACTTAAATTTGGCGGGACATAGCCTGCCTAATGGTAACCTTGGTAACTTTATACCAAATACAAATCAATATAATTGTCGACCGGTCTCGCAAAAATTTGAAAATAACTGCTTCTTGCTCATTACTATGGCGGTTAACCCCTCGAGCGCCGATTGTACATAAGTCTGTACAACTTGAATGACCTTGAAAAACGCTTAATTGTCGTTTTGTACACACGTTTGTACGATTTTTTTTTAGCCGAAAAAACCTATAGAAACAGTCGAAAAATACGAAATTTTTGAACGAAGTTCATCAGGACATCTCATCGTCATCATCATCATTTCAGCCGAAAGACGCACTGTTGGACATAGGCCTTTCCCAAGTGTCGCCACAACGAACGGTCCTGTGCGTCTCGCATCCATCGCATTCCCGCGATTTTCACCAGGTCATCGGTCCACCTTGTGGGAAGCCTTCCAACGCTGCATCTTCTGGTACGCGGTCGCCACTCTAGAACCTATCGGCCCCATCGACCATCAGTTCTACGAGCAATGTGCCCTGCCCACTGCCACTTAAGTTTGGCGATTCTTCGAGCTATGTTGGTAACCTTGATTCTCCTGCGGATATCTTCATTCCTGATGCGATCTCGCAAACTCCGAGAATAGCCCTTTCCATAGCGCCTTGGGTGCCTTCTGATGAGGCCCATTGCAAGCGACCACGTTTCAGTGCCATATGTTATCACTGGCCACACGCACTGGTCGTAGACTTTCGTCTTGAGACACGGTGATATGTTGGATGAGAAGGTACCGCGCAGCTTCCCGAACGCTGCCCAATCGAGTCGGATTCGACGATTGACCTCTTTCTCAAAGTTAGACCTACCTAACTGGATTGTCTGTCCCAGGTAAACGTAATCGTCTACAACTTCCGAGTGTAGAGTCTCCGATCTTGATCGGAGTGGGTGCTACATGGTTATTTACGACCACGACTTTGGTTTTGTCCATGTTCATTTTAAGACCCACTCTTTCGGAAGCTCCTCCGTAGTCTCAGCCATGACTACTATATCGTCGGGTAAAATTAAGGTGAGTGATGTACTCGCCATTGACATTAATGCCTAGCCCTTTCCAGTCCAGAACTTTGATGACATCCTCCATTGCAGATGTAAACAGTTTCGGGGAAATGATGTCTCCCTGCATAACACTCCGCTACAGAAGGATTGGTTTCGAGGTCCGATTCTGAAGTCAGACTGACATTGTGGCGTTCTCGTACAATCACTTCAGCACTTCGATGAACCGATAGTAAATCTGGCACCGTTGGAGAGACTGCCGTACAGCCCAAGTCTCGATCGAATCAAAAGCTTAATTCTCGTAGTCCACAAACAGCAGAGAGGCGATTATACTCCTCGGTCTTCTGTATAACCTGCCGGTGCGTATGTATGTGGTCTACGGTACTGAAGCCTTTTCAGAATCCAGCTTGTTCCGGAGGCTAGAAGTCGTCGAACATGCGACCGAGAGGATTTGTGATGACTCTGGAAAACAGCTTGTAGACATGCTTCAGAAGCGTGTTGGGCCTGTAATTCACAAGCAGGGCATTGTCGCCCTTCTTAAAGAAAAGTACCACCACACCTCTGCTCCATGCCTGTGTCGTTTTTTCCTCAAGTATGACGAAATCGAACAACTTCTGAAGGGAAAACCGATCCTGAAGGATCGGTTTTCCACCCGCCTTCAGGAGTTCGATGATCACCCGATGCATTGCGGTTTTTAAGCCACTTCAGAGCCATCCTAATCTCATACCGGCTGACGTCCGGGATATCTTCAGTATAGTGTCGGGTCAATCTAGCTCTTGGGTCGTTTGCAAGACATGTGACAAGTGTTGAATAAAAACGTACGTGATTAATAATAAATTAATTGACTCTATGGCCAAAAATTATGTAAACAAAAAGAGGGCTGTTTTAAATAATGATTATAATAATAAAGTTTATTTTCAGACCAGAGATCTATGGTTTTAGTAAAACATTAAATTGATACTTACTAACTAAAGACAAAAAGACATATAATAAAGCCTACATTACATACCTGTGTACCGCCATCCAGTGAGATACCATTAGGCTATCCACACTGCTGGCTACAGTAACCACGAGCATATTGGGGCTAAATGCAAATGCATCATGTTCACACAATGTACATACACAGTGCCAACAGAGCGGGAAAGCGTTTAACGTAAAATCAATATTGACATTTTAAAAGTTCGAAAGGTGAACAACAAACATTTGATCGGTCGCCACGACGACGTGCCGATTTTAACTTTTGGTCCTATACGCTGGTCGTAAATACGTGGCTATCACGTTGATATGACCGAAAATAGGCCCATTTTATACGAATCAGTGTCGTAATAGAGTTACACAGCAGTCGTATTAATCACTATTTGATCATGTAGTGGTCGTACAGATGTCATAAGGACCTCTTTCCGTCGAGTTATGGTGTTTATTAGCGCCATTTTGCGGCATTTTATCGAATAACTAAAGTTCATCATGACTTTTATAATAAGAAATTTTGATGTAAAGTTATGAGATAAATGTAGTGAATTGAAACTTAAAAACCAGACTAATAATCTTATACTGTGTAAGAATAATATATTTTTTTATCATTGAAAGAGGAGTACAGCCATTTTATTTATTCATTAGGTATTTTATTTATCGTCGAAACTCGTGTTTAAGTACATTAATCTATTGGGAAATTAATTTTATTGAGTAATATGCACTAGTTTTCTCAATATAATGAACGCGCCTTATAAATTCTTTAAATTAAGCAACATTTTAAAATTTATTTTAACGAAAGTGTTAAAAATTACCTTTGTACGACTTAGGGTTTAAGACACAACCGTAATACAATATCTAGACGACTTTTCGTTCCGTGCACTTTTTTTTTAAATCTATATTTGTAAATTATAAGTCATATTAACTAAATAATTAGGGTTCACTTATAGAAAATCTCATATGAAAAAACAATTTTTAAATATATAATTAAACTAGTGACTTATTTATTGTTGGTTTCAGCGGTAATAAAAAATGATATATGTATAATAAATATAATGGACATTGATAAGTTTTTAACATATTGATACAGTATGTATTTGAGATGGCTATTGATATCTTCTATATCTTCTGAGGCACGTTTATGTTCATGAAAGTTAGAGATCACTTTGAAGTGTGCCAGAGACGGATGACATTTTAGTAATGTTATTTTCAAAAATTAATTTTACATTTACATTATCACGAAGTATATCATTTTTATTAGTTTCGCTTGCGCTTTCATAATCGGAACTATCATTAAGATATAATTTATCAAATCTACCTTTATAACCCGACCCTACTTTTATAGAACCACTAGATCTACTTTTTGCGGTTCGAGCAACATCAAATCATTTAGACTTTGCTGCGAACTCAATTATTTTAAGTTTTAAACAAAATGTTGTGCGGAACCAATTCCAGTTTCATTACAATTGACTTGTTCTGGCTGTGGTTGTAATGTTGATATTTTTTATACACTAATAGGTCATCTGGTCATTGAATAGTAGTATAAAAGTGTTCATATTGACTGAAAATTGTATAAGAGTGCAATTTATCACTCTTACACGAGTATCACTTAAAAGCAGTTTTCGCGACTCTAATACGATTAATGACGGTATAAAAGTCGTCTACATGTTACTAAGACGACAGCATCGGTTATACAACTGAAAATTGTGTATCAGTCGTATAAAATAGTCGTATAGAAGTTTATACGATGTCCATATACGACTATAAGTTGTGTAAAGATAAGAGGCACTAAGTCATATTACACGATAAAAATACTTCAATACAATGTTTAAAGCACTTCGAGTCGCGTAACTCTTACTTATACGGCTAAAATGTTTGTTGATCGGTTCTGTGTTCAACGAAAACTAATACTTTTTGTGAAGTAAGTATCACTAAGTTCTCTTTTACAGAATCCTTTTGTTCGAGCATCCAGCTGCGATGTTTTTAATTTCGTTGCTTTATGACGTCATTGGCTGACCTCACGCTGTGCTCACCCCCTCAGATTACGAGCGTTAAGATTATGCGCACGGATCGCAAAAAAATGGGCACGTTCCTACGATCGTAGGGTTGTTCTCACATATAATATGGGACATGGAATAAAACAGTAAGTAAGCAAGTTATCACTTTCAATATTATAAATCTGTGTAGCATTTTTCCAACCATGTTACTATCCGTATCGACTGCCAAAGATCTACAATTGGTAGCCCGGATCGGTCGGGGAGTGAATAAATCTTTATTCTGCAAAAATACGCGATATATATTCAAAATTCATGACCCAAATCTCTCGAATAAATGGAATTGCAAACCTCATTTACAGCCGACAGAAGAGTTGGATGAGAGATGTAGACACAGATGTAGATGTATACAAATAAGTTAGAAAATTTAAAATATACAATACTATCTAAAATATATATAAATCATATAATACATATATATAATATATATATCAATAACAGTAAATGGAACACATAAATAGATACAATACATAAATTAAATTACAAAAATATATATCTATAAAATATAACTTTACGAGATGGTTGAGAGGTAATAATTAATATTTAATAATATTTATTTATTTTCTCCCATACTTAGTAAAATTTAGACAATTTATAAGAAACCGTTTACAGACGGGAGACAGGAGCCCATACTAGGTGAAACCTGTGCTACGAGTCTCCTGGTCCCCTAATCTCAAAAAACTACTACTACTAATGTTCTTTGACTAGCTTAAATGTTTCAAATTCAATAATCATTTAATATAATTAGCACAGTATGTTACATATAATATCTTTCAGTAGATGAAGGGATTTTGGTTTGTGTAATACTGTGAAGAAAAACAAATAATCTTGGACTAACATTTAGATACAAGTATGTATTTTAGTAAATATAAACTACTTACATATCTGAAACCAAAATAATATATTTTTACTAACCCAAACTTAGGGGAAGGTTACTATGAATGGACTACTTACTCACTTTACAACCTCGTTCCCTATAAAATATATGTGATAAAATGAAACCAAATTATTATTTCTGTTTCGTAGGACCTATATTTATAATATTCAAACACACACACGATTCAGGCTTTACTATACTTTTTGATAATAAATGAAGAAAACGAAATTGTTCACTGTTACCTTCTTTAAACCATGGACACCTTTATTGAACCCCTAGGTTACCATCAATGGACTTCGAGGACTTTGTTCTAGAGGTTCAATTCAAGGCAATTAATTTATTATAAATAATAAATAAATTTAAATAAATAAATTTTTATTCAATTAACGTTTACAAAAAATTAACATTAAGCCAACAGTAACAAGGTTTCCCATACAATTACAGTGCCTAAAAATATACTAAAACTAAAATATTATTAAAGGTGCAAATTATCGTGGTACGGAATAGCAATGTTTGATAGTGGACCGTCCGATCTAGGTTAATTTAAACCTGTGTTTCAGGCCATCACTTTACAGTCCAGTTCATTGCGACAGTAAAATTTTAAGTTACAGTAAAACTATTTTAATAAATTATATTCTATTATAATAAACAATTACGAAAATAAGCTTAACTATAGTACATTAATATCTAAAACTATGTCCATGAAATTATACAAAAATAAATACAAACGAGGAGATCAGATAACATTTTGCCAAAATTTCTAGAAGTTGTTCTGTGTCTGTGTAATTGAGTTTCTCTAAATATTCTGACAAATTCTTACTACATTTTTTATACCTTACAGTATAGAAACTTATTACTTTGTTAAGCCTATTATATAGAAATGGTCCTAAGAACACGTAAAAACGCTTAGTAAAGGCATGTCTGGTTTAAGGCTTTATGCAAACCAAGTCCTTCCTTCTCTTGTCAGAAGGTAGAGGGCAAAAGGAAGTGCCGCATGCTGGTGTAGTACTATGTTTAAATAAATAATTGCCGCACTGTTAGCACGTTGCATGCTATGTAGAGTTAGAGTTGCATGCTGGTGCGTAGGAAATCTAAAAGGGCGAAAGGTAGCAACCTTGAGAATTGCTCTTTGAGCACGCTCTAACGGGAGTAAAATTGTTTTGGCCGCACCACCCCAAGAAGTTATGCAATATGTAAGAATGGATTGTCACAAAGCTAAATAGACCTGTTTAATTAATTTGTAGTCGGCTATGTTACGTAAATTAAAAAAAAAACATATATTAATTTTCGCAATCTCGTACACATACATTATGGACAGTTATACACGTCTACCGCTAAACCCGCTGTAAATCTAGTAAACGACCCAAGAGCTAGATTGACTCAACACTATACCGAAGATATCCCGGACGTCAGCCTGTACGAGATTAGGATGGCTCTGAAGCAGCTGAAAAACAACAAGGCGTCGGGTGAGGACGGAATTACGGCCGAACTCCTGAAGGCGGGTGGAAAACCGGTCCTTAAGGCCCTTCAGAAGCTATTTGATTCCGTCATACTCAAGGGAAAAACGCCACAGGCGTGGAGCAGAGGCGTGGTGGTACTCTTCTTTAAGAAGGGCGATAATGCCCTGCTTAAGAATTATAGGCCCATCTCGCTTCTGAGCCATGTCTACAAGCTGTTTTCCAGAGTCATCACGAATCGTCTGGCGCGCAGGTTCGACGACTTCCAGCCTCACGAACAAGCCGGATTTCGAAAAGGCTTCAGCACCGTGGACCACATACATACGCTGCGGCAGGTTATACAGAAGACTGAGGAGTATAACCAGCCTCTCTGCTTAGCGTTTGTGGACTACGAGAAAGCCTTTGATTCGATTGAAACT
The DNA here is from genome assembly GCA_905147345.3 of Mythimna impura. Taxonomy (NCBI): domain Eukaryota; kingdom Metazoa; phylum Arthropoda; class Insecta; order Lepidoptera; family Noctuidae; genus Mythimna; species Mythimna impura. Next base: position 33,658,957 of record LR990339.1, read on the forward strand.
TGGGCTGTACTGCAGTCTCTCCAACGGTGCCAAATTGACTATCGGTATATCGAAGTGCTGAAGTGTTTGTACAAAAACGCCACTATGTCAGTCCGACTACAAGATCAGACCTCGAAACCTATCCTCTTGCAGCGGGGTGTGAGGCAGGGAGACGTTATTTCTCCGAAACTGTTCACGGCAGCAATGGAGGATGTCTTCAAGGTTTTGGAATGGAGAGGGCTAGGCATTAATGTCAATGGCGAGTACATCACTCACCTTCGGTTTGCCGACGACATAGTAGTTATGGCTGAGACTACGGAGGAGCTCAGTACAATGCTTGGTGACCTCAGTAGAGCTTCCGAAAGAGTGGGACTTAAAATGAACATGGACAAAACCAAAGTCATGGTAAACAGCCATGTAGCACCCACTCCTATCAAGGTCGGGGACTCTACACTCGAAGTTGTAGACGACTACGTTTACCTGGGACAGACGGTCCAGTTGGGAAGGTCTAACTTCGAGAAAGAGATCAATCGTCGAATCCGACTCGGCTGGGCAGCGTTCGGGAAGCTGCGCGGTGTCTTCTCGTCCAATATACCACAGTGTCTCAAGACGAAAGTCTATGACCAGTGCGTGTTGCCAGTGATGACATATGGCTCAGAAACGTGGTCGCTTACAATGGGCCTCATTAGAAGGCTTAAAGTCACCCAAAGGGCAATGGAGAGGGCTATGCTCGGAGTTTCCTTGCGTGATCGAATCAGGAATGAGGATATCCGCAAGAGAACCAAGGTTGCCGACATAGCAACCTATATTATAACTATATGTCAGCATACGTGCAGTTAATATGTGCGTGAATGTTTAGGTTATTAAGCGGTATGTTGGCATTTCTCATTGTAAATAAAATGTAATTTGTTTTATCTGCGTTTAATGTTAGGAGATTTTTCTGGAGCCACTTAGTAACAATGTCAAAACCATTTTGAGCGTCTTCATACACCTCAACTTTTGACTTACCTGAAAACAAAAACAATAGAGCGGTGTCATCCGCATATGACATTATAACACCATTTTGGAGCGACAGGCTGCATAGTTCATTTATGTAGATTAAAAATCATGAAAATGTTACCTTGCGGAATTCCAAACCAGCTATTTCTAAGATCAGAACTGAACATTATAAACTTCATACCGCCTAACAGTCAGTGAATCTTTTGATATAGTCAACCGATTGCGATGAAACAAAGCCTAAGTAATATATCAAGTTACACACAATTTTAATGTATAAAAGTTATATACGAGTACATCGAATTCGTACATTTTACGTGATACGCACACTACTAAAAACTTCTACGATCTAGATTTATTATATGTGTCGGCTCAGGATGCCGATCATCATCGAGAAACTCATTTTGTGGACGATGGCTACATGGGTAACGAGCAATAAACAAACTATTCCAGATCACACAACTGATTTATTATGATGCAAGCTTTAGGTATTCATTTCACACAATGAGCCGTGAGACAGTCCCTGAGACTAGACGTTGTTCGCACGGCTGCCGACAGAGGAAAGAGCACCGCACCTCTGCGGTCGGCACCTTTATCTGCTCGGTTCGTGCAATCGTCACCCCGAATTCTTTCAAAGTGACATGTGTTACTTTTCACCTAGCTCGTTCATTCGTTCTCAAGCTTCCGTACTTATTGACTTCACCGACACGGCCATCCTGCGGAACACACGCCCTGTGTGTTAGTCATCATTGCCACCTCAGCTGGAAGATGTACATTGACAAGACGTCCCAACAAGACATCCGTCGCTGTGTTCATCATCACCACCTCAGCCAGAAGACGTCCACTGACGAGACTATCTAACAAGACGTCCGTCTCTGTGACGGAAACAACAAATCAAGCACAGTACTTGTTCCACTCGGCCATTTCTGACCATCATGTCTACAAAACTTTCTCATGAGAATACTAATATTCTCTAAAGAGAACGTGGTTCCAAAAAAGAGACGAACACATGATCACGTACAAAAGTGGTAATCATAAGACCCAAATCGACTACTTTCTAGTTCGGCGCAACCACTTAAAGCACATCAAAGATTGCAAAGTACTGCCAGGAGAAGACCTAGTCTCACAACACAGACTTCTGGTTATGACATCAGTGGTTAAAATACTGTCAAATAAAATGGCATATGTTAGAGAGGAATGATTGTGCAAAGAAGTTCAGGGAGCGAGTGGTGGACAGAATGATAGAGATGGGAGATATGAATGATCGAAGTATAAATGAAAGCTGGAATGAGATGGCTGAGTGTATCAGGCATGCAGCGAAAGATATTTTGGGAGAGACGAGAGGAAAGGGCATAATAGATAGGGATACATGGTGGTGGTCGACAGAAGTTCAGAGTGTATTGAAAGAAAAAAAGAGAAAATTTAAGGAATGGCAGCGTGTAGAGCCTGGAAACGCTAGTTTAAAAGCTGAAAAAAAGAGTGAGTATGACGTTTTAAAGAAGAAAGCCAAGAAAGCCGTGGCAATAGCAAAATCAAAAGCCCAGGACAAACTATATGACGCACTGGACAGTCCTGCAGGCCAAAAAGAGCTATACCGGCTTACTAGAATAAGAGAGAGAAAGGCGAGGGATGTTTGTCATGTAAGATGTATAAGAGATGAAACTGGAATGGTTCTATCGGATGATGAAAAAATCAGAAAGAGGTGGAAGGAATATTTTGAAAGATTGATGAATGAAGAAAATAATTGGAGTGGGGTGTTAGAGAATAAACCAGTGAATGTGGGATTAGTGAGAATGGTTAGTATGGATGAAGTCAGAATAGCAGTAAATGGAATGAAGAATGGTAAAGCCATTGGTCCAGATGGAATACCAGTTGAAGTGTGGAAGTTATTGCGAGTGGATGGATGGACGTGGTTAGCTTTGTTCTTCAATAAGTTGTTGCTGGAAGAAGCCATACCTGATGAGTGGTGCAATAGCTCTTTGGTGCCGATTTTTAAAAACAAAGGTGATGTGCTTGAGTGCAACAATTATAGAGGAATAAAGCTAATGTCACATACTATGAAAGCCTGGGAGAAAGTTATTGAAAGGCGACTGAGAGAAGAGAGTGAAATTTCACAGAACCAATTCGGTTTTATGCCGGGTCGGGGTACAGCGGATGCCATTTTTGCTATACGCCAGCTGTGCGAGAAATACAGAGGTGCGCATAAAAACTTGCACATGGTATTCATTGACCTCGAAAAGGCATACGACCGGGTACCTCGTGAGGTTCTGTGGTGGGCCCTTAAGGAGAAAGGTGTGCCTGGGAAGTATGTGCAGTTGATCCGAGCGATGTACAGTCGATGCAGTACCCAAGTCCGGTCTACAGTGGGCACCACTGGCAGCTTCAATGTGGCTGTCGGCTTACATCAAGGGTCGTCTCTCAGCCCTTACCTCTTCCTGATGATAATGGATGCTCTGAAGTAGGACATTCAGAAAGAGGCTCCCTGGTGTATGCTGTTTGCCGATGACATTGTGTTGGTTGCCGAGAGTGGCCTAGAGGTCCAGAACAGATTGGAGGTGTGGTGGCACAGACTGGAGAGTGTTGGCCTGAAATTGAGTAGAACCAAAACGGAATACTTGTTCTGCGATTTCGGCGGTCTCTCCAATCCAGTGCCTTTATCTCTCGCTGGAACACCCATACCGATCTGCTCCGACTTTCGGTACCTCGGGTCACTCGTCCAAGGGGATGGTGAGGTAGACCGGGACGTAACACATCGGATCAACGCAGGATGGATGAAATGGCGACAGGTCACGGGAACAACTTGTGACCCACGGATGCCTCTCAAGTTGAAGGGTAAAATCTACAAGTCCGTGATAAGGCCTGTCATACTGTATGGATCAGAATGTTGGGCTGTGAAAAAGACGGATGAGAAAAGATTGCACGTAGCGGAGATGAGAATGTTAAGATGGATGTGTGGTGTGACGAGAATGGATAAAGTGAGAAATGAGTATATTAGGGGAAGTTTGAAAGTGGCGCAAGTGACTGAAAAGTTGAAAGGGAATCGTTTGTCTTGGTATGGTCATGTGAAGAGGAGGGATGAAACGCATGTTACTAAAAGAGTTATGAGTGTACATGTGGATGGATGGAGAGGGAGAGGGAGACCAAAGAAAAGATGGATGGATTGTGTGAAGAGTGATATGAAAGAAAAGGAAGTTAGTGATAGTATGACGAGTGACAGGGCAGAATGGAAGAAAAAAACATGTTGCGCCGACCCCAAATAACATGGGACAAGGGCAGGAAGATGATGACTAATATTCTCTAAAGTTCAATGTTACAACAAAACTTTACTCAATAAACCAAATAATAAAAAATTAGGTAATAAAAATCGTCATCCAGTCATGTACCAACGTTCCTTGTTCTCATCTTAAAGCCTTAGGAGCCTCTCACGAGTAAACCACTCCGACGCCACGGCACTCATTGCCGTGCCGCCACGGCACTCACTCCCACTTGTGCATCCACCATCGGTCAACACTGTGGATCACATCGGGTATCACTCACTCTCTCACATGTGCATCCACCACCGGTCTATATCGTAGATCACATTGGGTATCACTTACTGACTACCCACTATGACTTCAGTCAGAGCTAAACGCGCATCGTGCACCCACGGACTACTTGGACGACCAAAATAGACACCGATTTCTACCGGGCTACGGTTACAAATCAAAATTAAATCTGGTATAGTCCAGTCATCATGTAATCTCAATAATCTGTTTATCTCAATTACTTTATTGTACCTCAATTTCATCAGCTCTAATTTTCCTCCTCTATTACTGCAAACGGGCTCAGAGTTTCCTTGCGTGATCATATCAAAAATGAAGATATCCGCAGGAGAACCAAGGTTACCGTTATAGCTCGAAGAATCGCCAAACTTAAGTGGCAATGGTCAGGACACATTGCACGCAGAACAGATGGTCGATGGGGACGAAAGGTTCTGGAGTGGCGACCACGTACCGGACACAGCGTTGGAATGCCTCCCGCAAGGTAGATCGATGATCTGGTGAGGGTCGCGGGAATCCGATGGATGCGAGACGCTCAGGATCGGTCATTATGATGACGCTTGGGGGAGGCCTATATCCAACAGTGGACGTCTTTCGGCTGAAATGATGATGATGATGATGACAGCGTTGTTTTATCATAACATTATCCAGAAACATAGATAAAGTAACACCTTTTCCTTATAGGGGTAGGCAGAACCTTAGAACACCAACAAAACTGCGACCTCAACATGTCTGTTTCTGTTTATTAACGTTCATATATAAGTTTAATAATATATAATAATCATATTCCACAACTATCACACAACGCTGTCTAGTGCCAAGCTAAGCAGAGCTTGTGTTATGGGTACTAGACAACTGATAAACATACTTATATATTTCTAAATACATACATATATATATAAATTACACCCAGACACAGAACAAATGATCGTGCTCATCACACAAACATTTGTCCTGGGTGGGAATCGAACCCACTATCCAATAGACCAACAGGTCAGTTTATTTGATGTATGTCTTTTACGTGTATTGTATTATTGGTGAACCATATAAATAAAATAAAATAAATACATCTGGACATAAGAAATACATTTTGCATAACATATTTAATGGAGGTAATTTCCATTTTGACCTTTAACCGTTTTGTGTAAAAGTAAAACAAATGAATTAGATGCTTTCGGCATGAATCACAAGCACATAATTATTAGTTACGTTTGTGCATTTATACGAACTTGACGCGGACGAAGTCGCGGGCAACAGCTAGTCGACAATAATTTAGACGACGGTGATAGATCCTTCAAAGTTCGGCCAGTAGTTGAAAAAATTAGGCAAATCTGCCTGCAGATACACAAGGAACCAAATTTTAGTATAGACTAGATGATGATTCCCTATAAAGGGACCAAGGCGCGAAACAGTAGTCAATATTATATTCAAAATAAACCAAATAAGTGGGGTTTCAAAAACTTCGTTCTCACGGGAGCATCAGGCTTAATGTATGATTTTGTTTTACATGGAGGAGAGGATACATTTAGAAATTATACTTTCACACAGGATGAGATTTCTGTAGGTTTGGGAGGGCTAGTTGTTCTTGCTTTGTGGAGAACAATTCGCCAGAAACCTGCAAATGTATATTGTGATAACTTTTTCACTTCACCTGAGATCGTAATAGGGAATGCAAACCGGTAAACCCGAAAACCGAAAAACCGGTTTTTCGGCATATTTTTAATGATTTAAAATTCCGGGTTTTATTTTCAAGTATCCGGTTTTTTCGAGTTTTTTTATTACTTTCAAATGACACTATTTTTTTTAGCAAAAAATGTTTTATAACGCTGCTGAGGCTTGGTATCGTAGGTTTGTTTATCGTACCCATAGATAGCTACACCAAATGTACACTTTTTCTGTTCAAGATTATAAAAGATCCAGGCCGGCCGTGTGTTGTGAGAACACAACAGGCAATGAATGCTGTCAGGGCCAGAATTAAAATCCCATATGGACACAAGAAATCTTATTCGTAGATGAAATACCCACCCGCTAGATCGCTATCGCGGTTCTTACTCATCATATCATCATAAAAAAAAAAAAAAAAAAAAAAAAAAAAAAAAAAAAAAAATCACCTTAAACGAGTCGCTTATATAGGATAGAGTTAAAAGATAAAAATCTTTGCTTGTTCGTTACACTGATGGAAAACTCAGGGATATTCTTGCTGCCGATGAGAAAATTTTCACAATCAAGGAATATTACCATAAGCAAAATGATCGGGTGTATGCTCGTAGCTCCAAAGAGCACTCTTAACTGGATAGCAGAGTCCTGAATGGTTATCATGCGGCATCAGTAATGGAAGTATGTGTAAGGGTGTGACCAAGGATTTATTTCGTGAAAATGGGTGAAAACATCAGCTAAAGTGTATTAAGATATTATCCTAGATAGCATAGCAAAGCCTCTTAAAGCCTCCCTCTTATTGATAACATACTAGGGTCTTTTCAGCAAGACTTAGCACTCCGTCACAAGGCACGCACTATCCAGGCTTGCCTTGCAGCGAATGTTACGGACTTCATGAAGGCTGATAATTGACCCTCGGCTAGCTCAGACCTCAACCCCTGGACTACAAATTGTGGTCTGTATTAGAGGGCATGGGCTGCTCTAAACGTCACAATAATTAAGAATCCTTAAAAAATTATTTACGTTTAGCGGTGGACAACTTTCCAATGGTCACAGTGCGTAAACCGATAGTCGCGTAGCCTGAACGGTTTTCCTTCTGGTTTAGATTCTCTATGTATGACATCATTCTAAAACATTCGTTTTTATTTAGTTTTTTTTTTTAAATTCGTATCAGTTTATGGCCATATTAGGTATACAATTTCTATTGTATAGATAAGGTTCTAAATAATTATTAAAAATATGCAAGTAGTAGGTGGCCTGCATTTCATAAGCTATTTTAAATTTTCACTTAAAAATAATAATAAAAAACCAACTTTAAAACCGGTTATACCGAAAACCGGGTAAAAAATGGGATTTTATTTTGGCCGGTTTTGCATTCCCTTGGTTTGATTACAGATTTAAAGTGTTGTTATTATGTTGAGTTTTGTATTTTATATTCATGCGTGATATTTATAATGACTAAATTACGCTTAGTTGATAATTTTGGTACTCTTGATTTATATTGTACCTACTGAGTTTAAACACAAAACGCAAATATACCTTTTACCTAAATATATCTATGCATTTTCATTTAAATTTTGAATAAGTACATTTACATTTATTTTAAATAGATAAGTTTCTATTTAATTAAAGAGATGTAAGATGTAAGCGGCCTTAATTTAACAGTTTAAAAATATCATTTACACAAATAAAAAAAACTTATTTTCAAACCGGTTACCCGGTTAACCGGGGTTTTTTTAGGAAACCCGAAAAAAAAACGGTTTTAATTTTGACCGCTTTTGCAATCCCTAGATCGTATACTTACATGTTGGACTGAACCGGAATATTTTGCACTGGTACTATAAGAGAAAACCGGCTAAGAGGCTGTGAGAGTGTACTTCCTTCTTGTGTATGCGCAAGGAGTTTGTAACCAAAATAAACTTGTAGTGGTAAAGTGGTTAGACAACAAATGTGTTACCCTTATCAGTTCCTGTGTCGATGCTCACCCCGTGGATAAAATAAAAAGAACATAAAGCAGAGGTTGATGTCGACTGCCCTAAGATAGTCAAAAACTATAATAAAAATATGGGTGGGGTCGACTTGGCTGATATGCTAATATCCCTTTATAAGATTCCTAAAAACAGTCGTTAAAAGAGTTCAGGTTATATATATTTGAAAGTCTTGTGAAAAAAGGAAAACCAGTCAAAAAACGGAGTGATATTACGGGAGATATAAATGAAGACAGAAAAATTAAGAAACCTGTGGTAGCAAGACCGATTAAAGATATACGCTTGATCAAGTAGGTCATTTTCCCGATTCGTGTAGCTATGTTAGATGCCGTTACTGTAAGGATGGTAAAACAAACGTATGTATTACATGTAACCAAAGACTATGTTTTGTCGCAAGAAAAAGAATTTATTTTTTGAATTTTCATAAAAAAATAAACATAATTCATACTTAAAATATTTTTTACATTTATCTTTTTCATTAATTATTATACTTATTCCATTATTAAATTTATTTCAGTAAACTGGGCACTGTCCAGTATATTGCACATTCATTCCAGCCTGTTGATCGCTATGTTTGGTAATGTCCAGTATACTTCACATATAATTTTCAGAAAATTGAAAGACTCAGATTTTTATTTCTATTTTTTACTATGTCTATAAAGTGTTCGAAATTGACTCATGGTATCAAAAATCAAATTTTATTGTTATGATTTTTCTGCCAATTAAAGGGTTAATAATTTCGTCATCCTCGCCATTGTTCTTTAGGAACTCTTTGCGTAAAGGCCGAAATACACATGCCTGTAGCAGGGATAAAAGTATGCAAGTAACATGCATGCCATAGTGACATCCAACAATCAGAACTTGTTATGGCTAACCGGCATGCAAGCTACTTGCATACTTTTATGCCATGATGTATTTCAGCCTTTATGTTCTCCTCCAGTCTAAGAACAAAGAGATGAGGTCGGCGCCCTGCCTCACGAACACCAAATTATAATAAAACGCGTCATACATTTCTAAATGCTAACGTGAGCTAACGTCCCTTTTATGTTAAATGCACCATTTCTGTAGATGTGCAATGAAAGGGAGGAATGTATAGGAATTCAAAAGACTTGTACATTAAAATTTGTCTGTTCGTGTGGGCTAGATTCCTGTCGGAGATCACGCGTCACCAAGGCAATACCTAGAGTACAATCTCTACTAGTTCTACAATCTGGCTATGTACAGATAAACGCTTCAACAGAGAAAAAGAAAAACCACTAAAAATACTCAAAAAAAAAGAAAAACCAATCTTTATAACCATGTTTTTGGTTGTCTGTTCTGTCAAATTTTTCAAAGATCCATCATTAGAACTGAATTTTGTTAGAAATGGGACCAATCTGTGACCAAATCCTTTAAAAAAAATTATCAAAAAACAATTCAAAATCGGTTCATAATCCTAAGGAAAATATAAAGAGGGTGAAGATCGTATTTAACGCATCTATGCAGATCCTTGGCCCTTTTTAAAGTGTTTTGCCTAGAAGAGGCAAAAAACTGAAATTAAATATAAATCAAAGTAAAAACATCTTCTTTTAAAATTTTATAGGTATATCCAGTTACCAAAAAAAGAAAATAAGCTATGTTCTCATATTAGTAAGTGAAGTACTTCACAGATCTAGGGGTCATGGATGGTCAGAAATAAGGACGCCCGCCGCGCTCTGTGCCGCGTCCGCTTCTGACCATTTGGCTCTTCGAGTTTATGGTACATCTGGCTTGATTGACAGCCCTGAGTGGCTGAGAGGAGTGTCCCTCTTCTGTTTAACTATGTTATGCAAACATCAATGAAATGGAGAAAGAAACGCGGGTCAATTTTATGTTTTGCAAAGCTTTGTCTATAAAACGCATAATTTTGTTTGAAATTGTTTTAAAGTTGGTAATTTGATACCGATAGATTTGTTAGTCTTACGTGAAAGGAGTGTGTTTATTTATTTTCTTACTTTTTAGTGTTCGCCTTTGGTCTGCTAACCTTTTTGTACAAGTACAAGTGCAACCAGTTCTTCATTTTGGCCAAAAGACGTCCAATGCTGGACATAGGCCTCTTCCAAGTGTCGCCACAACGACCGGTCCTGTGCGTCTGCGATCTATCGGATCCCCGCGACCCCCTCTGGGTCGTTGGTTTACCTTGCTGACCAGTTACTAAACATAATGTGCTTTTGTGCTATTCTGTGAAATCCATTTCAGTTCACTAGTAAACAACACAGCAAGAGTACTTAGGTTTTAAACCAAGAACCTACAATTTTTACGATTAGATTACCGGAAAAAAGTACCTACATTAGTACCTTTTTTAGGTAGTCTAAAAACCTCTTCTGCTCGAGGTGGAGTGAGGGAGAGTGTCAGACTATCGCTGACTAAAACCCATCTGTGTTCCTTCAGTTGTCCTTTGCGTTCCAAGGCCACAGGGCCACGGTAACTCTTTAGTTGTCCTTTGCGTTCCAAGGCCACAGGGCCACGGTAACTCTTTAGTTGTCCTTTGCGTTCCGTAATTATCGACACAGCTTCTGTCCCCGCCCTTGAAAACAGGGTGGACGATGGCCCTCTTCAGAGAATCTGAAAAACTCCTAAATCGTTATTGGCGATACCAGAATATGGCGACATGCCTTAAGGAGTGAGGTAGATACTCCATCCCAGCCTACAGCGGAGTCATCACGCATCTGCAATATAATTTTATTTATGTCACATTCATCTACCTGTTGAATAACAAGTGAATTGACAGTCGGCTTCAGTGTTTTTTTTTTCGGTGGTAAAATCATCTTATGACATCCCTCGCTCTTGGGCGGGGCGGGAGATAGTGTCAGACTTTTACTGACTAAAAACCCACTCCTGTTCCTTCGTTGCCTTTCGTACCAGGGCCAAGTCTTCCTTTCAGAATCAGACCCTTGGCCCCAGTAGGCTTCGACCCTGCTGGGCCCCTACAGCTGCTGACATTTCCTTGAGGCGCGCGTGGAACAGCACGCGCCGTCGACGACTTGGGCTCGGTCCGGACGGTTACCGGACGGTCGGACGGCGAGCCCGCGCCTACGGTGACCGGAAATTGGGATCGGAATCCCGGCGGCGGTTGGGGCGTGAGGACCGCTGCCTCACGCGATCGGCCGCCTCCTTTGCAAGCATTACTGCTTCGCAGAAGGAGGCGACCGCCTGCCACTCCTCCTCGCTCCGGACAATGGCCTGTACCAAGGCCCGGCGCGAGAGATCGCCGCCGCCGATCGCCCCCACGAAGAAACGGCGTTGCTCTGCCCAAACGGGGCACACCTCCACCGTGTCCTCCGGGCGGTCCACACAATGGTGACACCTGGGAGTCGGCTTCAGTGTCCTGCTGTTACCAGTTTATATGGGCTCTTGGTTTAAGGGTGCTTTATTTGGATCGTTAATTATTTTTGCAGCCATGTTTTTGCCTATATTGCTAAAGAAAGAGCAGACATTGTTGAGGGAAGATACGGGACTGTCGGATATTTTGAGCAGTTCAATCGGACTAGGGCAAATTTTACCAGTATTAGTTATTTCCTTAATGGTTCTCCATAATGCTTTGGGATTATTCTTTGATTTTTCAAGTTCGCTATTCTCATGAGCCCTCTTAAGTTTACGCAATAACATATTGCAGAAATTTCAATATCGCGTATAGGTTACTTGTAGTATAAAATTGTGTGGTGATTTCTTTGATTTCACGTGCAGTTTATCTCTGTGCTTGATACATTTTAGAAGCCTGTTTTAAGATTCTTTGTTTTCTTGGTACTTCGATAAGTTTTGTATGTTTAGTTATTGCTGTTGTTATCTTTGTAATTAGTGTAGTCATAGCAGCATTCGCGTCTCTAATTTTGTAGATATTTGTAATATCAGAGTTTTCTAACTCTGTCTTAATCTTAATAGCTTCGTGATTTAATCGGGTTACAGTGAAACTTTTGTTCCGTGTCGGGTTTGTGTTTGCGATTGAAAGAATAATGGGTTTGTGATCAGTTCTAAGCGACTCCAATACTAACGTGGTAGCCATAGACTGTGTTTTAAAAAGATGTAATCTAGGCAGTTGTCAATTCTAGTTGGTAAGTGGTGAGTAGATATTCTAGTGCATGGTCATTTCTATTGCCTAGTTTTATGTCAATATTCAAATCACCCACAGTTGAGATTTTGGGGGATTTAATATTTCATCTTAGATATTATTCAAACTAGTCAGAAAGCTTTCGAAGTAGTTTTGGGTATTATTCGATGGAGAGCCATATATTGCTAGTACCGTAAGCTTATAATCAATTTGACATATAAGACTATTTGCAAAATTGATATCCACCAGACCAATTTTAGTGTAAATTATTACACTAATGAAATATATTCGTTTTGATTTGTAATGTTTTTTGTTGAGTGCGACTGGTACCCGTTTAAGACAGGGAGGTGGAAAGTGATTAACTTTACTCAGCCAACACTCAGTCAAGACAATTAGATCAAAATCAATATTAATTAAACACATCAATGCCAGGAGGTTATCAAAATTTTTGTTAACGCTACGAATATTTAAATATAAAAATAAGGATAAAAATAAGTAGCCTAAAGTTTCCAAGTAATGGCTGAGCGCAGGTTCAACTAGTCACTTGCTGATGAGGTCTTGAAGACCTTTCTCTGAATTTATTAACAGCTGCTTATCACCCATTTGCTTACGAAGAAAGACATTTTCATTGCTGACCTAACAGTATGTAAAACCATACTTCTTTGCAAATTCGCGCGCTAAGTAAAATAGTAACTTTAATAGTTTTTTGGAGACAGAAGACAGTTGTTCAGCAACATATACAGCCTGCCGTTTCCCTGGTATACCAATCAGCTCAGTATTTAATTTGTTTTCTTTTGTTTGTGTACTATTATAAGAACGGATGGCTGACAATACATTTCGCTTTGTTTGCACTGATGTGAACTCTGCAATGATTAGGCGTGTGGTAGGGGTCGCTATATCCTTGGATTTTTTTTCCCGGAAGGCGAAATACATCTCTAAGTTCAGTTTCGGATAAAGACATTCCAGCTAGTTTGCCTATACTGCAGACGGTTTTTATTAGGCTAGTTGTAGTCTCATCATCGATTTGTGGAACATTTCTTATTTCAATTCCCGACGACCGTGACTTGTACTGGAGATCAATAACCTTCTTCTCAAGTTCTTCTATGTAACCACGCTGTTCTTGCCGCTCTTTCTCAACACTTCAACCTCCTTCTTTAAATCTTCCGATTGTTGGTTCATGAAGGACATCGATCGCTCAATCTCTGCGTTGGTTTTGCAGATTTTTGCGTTAGACGCCTGAATTTTTATATTTTGAGCTTTGATCTCACTTATATCGATAACTTCATCATGTTCTGACGTTGTAAGTTATTATGTAGAGGACATCTTTTGTTTTGTTTGTACAGTTATAAATTTCTTATGATTGTGTATTTTTGAGGAAGATTGGAATTTCTTCTTTAGATGGTTTTGATCCTGATCTTCCACGGTGACCAGCCGGGATGGAAGATGAGGTTTAGTTTTTATTGTTGTTGTTTTTTGCATGTTACCTGTGTCTGAAGGGGGCGGTAGTTACTATGAGTTGTCAGTTTTGTTGCACGGAGAGCCGGGCGTGTTGTTTTGCTTTTTAACCAACTTCAAAAAAAAGGAGGAGGTTATCAATTCGGTTGTATTTTTTTTTTTATCAACATTTTTTTTTTTATGTTTGTTACCTCAGAACTCCGTCGTTTATGGACCGATTTGCAAATTTTTTTTTTCCCTTTATAGGATATGCTTCCAGATTGGTCCCATTTTTTTTTAAATCAAGTTCTTATGATGGGATCCATGAGGAATCGAGGGAACTCCTCAAAAATTATAGGCAACTCAATGGTAATTTTAGTATTTTCATCAAGAACTTAAGCATTTACAGTTAAAAAGTAACATTTGATGAAGTGGAACTGATGAAGAAGACCAGAAATGGTCAACGGAACTTCATACTCAAATAGATATCAAAATGAAGATATAGTTAAGCGACTATGACAATACAAATAAACGAATGATTCTGAATAGTTACGTTGAAAATGGTATCATCGAAGTGATCTGATGATGATGATGGAGCCGGAAGGTAGGCACTGGAACTCCGTAATTAATCAATGTAACCTAGCCGTGTTTGGACTTATTAGAATTGTCATGAGATGCACTTTGGCTATAAGGTACTATCGAACTGATCTGATGATGGAGCCGGAAGGTAGGCACAGGAACTCCGTAATTAATCAATGTATCCTAGCCGTGTTTGGGCTTATTAGAATTGTCGTGAGATGCTCTTTGGCTATAAGGTACTATCGAACTGATCTGATGATGGAGCCGGAAGGAGGAAGGTAGACACAGGAACTTAATAATAAAACAATGTAACCTAGCAGTATTTGGGTTAATTGGAATTGTCATGAGAAATAGGCACTCTGGTTATAAGTGTATCGCAACTAAAATGTGTGAAATAAAAACTTTTTAGAAAAAAAAAATAACCGACTTCACTAAAAAAAAACACTAAAAGGATCAAAATAACTTTAATTTCGGAAGTCGGTGTTAAATAAGAAACAAACAATACCGAGAAACACCGACTTCCGAAATTAAAGTTATTTTGATCCTGTGTTTTTTTTAGTGAAGTCGGTTATTTTTTTTTTTCTAAAAAGTTTTTATTATTTACTAAGAAGTTGAGCATGCTTGGCTTCACAATTCTTTTAGACGGTCTAGGAGTTCCACTTATTTGTGCCTGGTGTTTATTTTTCTAGTTAGCCTGTGCCTTTGTTCCGCCGTCTGTTGGTGTTTCAGGAGATAATGTCAACAATCTTTTATTGTTGCCTGTGGTTTTGTTTTTGACTTGTATAACAAGTTTATCATACTTAATACTTCCTATATTGCTTATTTCTCTTTCAAGTTTAGCCTGCACTTGTAGCTCTTTTCGTTTCTCCAGTATTTGATTTGGGTAGTATTCCGTTATATAATATGCGGTTTGTTTTAGAGCCTCTTTTCTCTGTTACCATATTTTTATTTTGGTGCCAAGTGTGGTAAATGTAGCAATTATTGGACGGGACTTTTATCCTTTTTTGCTGGTTCTCTTGACTTCTTGAATAACTCTGTGATCTAGGTCTAGAGAGAAATATTCCTTTACGAAGTTAATTATAATGTTTTTCAATATTTTGTATGATGATGAAAACTTATTGATACGCCATTATTAATTATTTGTGAAATTGTTTGAAATAAAGTTATGTTTATTTTTAAAAAATCCATTTAATTTAATCCTAAGTGTAACCATCTAATTGATTTGATGATGGAAGATAGGCACAGATAATCCGTAATAAAATAATGTATCCTAGTCGTGGCTTGGCTGGAATTGTCATGCAATGTAGGTACTCCCTGTATGTTGTTTTAATGAGGTACCTACCTTACTATAGAACTTGCACACTATTTAAGTTTGACTGAGGGATACTACAACCAAAAAGTGTAAAATAAAAACTTTTTACAAAAAAATATAACCACCTTCCGAAATTAAAGTTATTTTGTATTTTTTTGTGATTTCTACACTGAAAGCGGTTGAAAACATTTTTTACAAAACAAAAAAAAAATTTTTTTGTGATACTTTTTTTGGTATTGTAACCCCCCATCACATGCCTTGGTTTGTTAGTAAAAAGTTTATAATAGTAGCGCATAGACTAGAGTAGATTACGATGGGGCTGCTGGCATGGTTTTATTGACAAAATAAAGGAAAATAAAAAGAAATTGAAGCTATCATCACTGATCATTGTAAGCAGTTCGTCTAGGAAGATACTTAGGATTGCAAGTTTCTAAGAATAGCTCTGTCTAAGTTTTATTACTCCGAAAGGCGTTATTGAAGGGTAAACTGTGCTGATTGCCGAGGCACGAACGGGGTTCATGAGCTTCAATGTGTGAGATCTATCACACTGTTGCTTATTGTCAATTTGATGAATTAATGTGCGATAACTATCCGATTCCTATAGAACGTACCTAAACCGAGTACTCCCTCCATCTTACACTTATTTTGTGTTCCTGATCAAAAAACCACATGGAAGACTAGAACTGAGATCAATTTCAAATAGGAAAGTAGAACAAACCAGCTCTATTATTCATTTCTTAAAATCCTGTTCCTTTTCCAGTACAAAGCGCAGCCTCTCGGGGTTTTAATGGCCTCCTTCATATTGGTGCTAGAGGCTACACCCCGCTTTCGTTTGCCACCCAGTTGCCTCAGTAACCCGCTTGGCATGGCGAGGGAAATTGTAGTTATTACATGTCCTCTGCTCGAGAGGAGCTGAGAAAAAGTTAATAAAATCGTAGCTCGCTCGAGTGAGATATTCACTCGAGCGAGCTGCGGCTTTGCCCTGTTTAAAGCCGTTTTTATCTTATTTCCGTTTAACCATGACTCGTGTTTAATAATAATCGTCATTATATATTTGCAAACATGGATATTACATAGATGTCGTCATAAGGTTCTCCATACTCTGCCAACACAGGGGCATGCAAATCACCATAATTCAAATTGAAATAGGTATAATATAAATTTTACAATATCAGCAACTATTTAAAATTCTATTATTACCTAAATGTCGAAAATGACAAAATTATGTTGTAAAAAAAAGAAATGAAATGTCATCGATTAAAAACTTAAAGGAATCTTACTGACTGTGGTAATAGATGACAACAGATACAATACAAAGCATTTCAAGATGTTAAATAATTTTAAATATGAAAATTTAATTAAAGGACTTTGCCAATCTTTGTATGGAAGTTGGACCAAGTGCTGCCCAGAATGGACACATAGTTCATTTTGTTCCTCAGGCCAATACTAATTTATTAGTAAACCGAAGCGCTCTAAAATCTGTTTCAGGATCAAGAGAAAAAAAGTGTTTTGTTGTGAATTATTTATTTTCGGAAAGTAGTTTTAAATTTATTAGTATTATTTTAGTAATTGTTCTCAGTATAACTGATTACTGACTATTTATGAATTTTACTTATTGTGTATCAATAATAGTAGGTCTGAATGACCGAACGATACCTGCGTAGAGCCTCCGGTAGGAGGCGTCTCGTCCGCCTAAGTTGGGCAGGAGCCGCTTGAGGGCAGCCCCAGTCCGATCCTATTTGGGAGTCAGACGTCGAAAGTGCTCCTCGAAATCGTGGCGCGTTCCGAGGGCCGTGAAAGCACATGGCCTCGGACTTGTGCAATCCCACCTCGAGTCCCACTGCTGCATCCTCTCCACGACTGTCGTAACCCCGCATGTCGCTAGTTCGACCGCCGCCTGGTACAACTCTCCCTACGCCAGGACCAGCATGTCGTCTTCGTAACAGACCACGCTGACCCCGTCAGGGAGGTCGCCGCACAGCACGTAGTCGTAGCCGATTTTTCACAAGGGCAGCCCTAGTACCGGTCGCTACGGAACACCGCATGACATCTCTCGCCGTTTCCACTCCCCCTGGTGACCGGGATAGATAATGAACCTGTCCATCAGGTAGGCCTCGCTTCCGCTTCCCCGTGCTTCTCAATGCCCTTGCTCCATATACTACTCTACTACACTAGCTTTGTTCACGTCAAGGTTACTAGCAGGCCTATTGAAGGCCTTCTTCTTTTGACTAATGTCAAATGCTTTGCCCATTGCCCTAAGCTTAGCACGCCGCGTGTTTAAGCGCGTTAGCGTGATTACAATCGACACAAAATCATGGTCAAGCTTCTTCAGACATTGTTACGTCAGAGAATGGAATGTAGTACTTCACACTCTGTCGCAACACATTCATCATGGCATCTGCGCACGACGAAGCATCATACGAAGAAAAGCAAGTGAGCTACCAAGGATAACCTGCGAAGAAGGATCGCATGCCGTCTACTGATCTGTATCGGTAAACCCATCGTGTACAGATTTCACCAGACCAGCTGGGTGAGATTTAATGCTAGCGCTGCTAGCTTTCGCATCTCTCGTCAAGCATGATCTATGCACTGGTAAGGGAAAAGCCGCTCTAGCCACGGACATACGACGATAACCTAAATACTAATTACAAAACACTACCTCCATCACCCCTATCTAAATAGGGGTGATGGAGGATAAATTTTTAAATGTATGAAAAATTAGTGTATACGACCTCGCTAAAGCTTTCGACTCAATTTCGTGTTCTATATTACTGCACAAGCTTGAAAAACTTGGGATAAAAGGAGGGCAACTTCTTTTATACTCCGATTATTTTAGAGACCGTCAACAATATGTTAAAATAGGGCAGTATACAAGTTCTGAGATAGAAAACAGTTATATATTGCTATACACAGCACGTAAGTTACTAACAGTACGCCAACTATTTATATTGTACATCGCGTACTTTATCAGCACTCTGAGCTTCCTTTTGACCCAGTGCCGTCAACCAGGAGGAGGAAAGATTTGGTTTGCAGAAAACCACAGACATGCATTTGCTCTTAGATTGTATGTATTTTAGGAGCCTTTTTTGTACAACAAGCTCAATAAATTAATAGATATATATAGCATAAATTATATTAAATGTAGTACATTGTTATAGCAGTATCTATTGAATCTCAATTACACAGACAGATAAACTATTGGAAGTTTTAGTATGATTGTAAGGTTTAGTTCGTAAGTTGTTATTTCTGTTTACATGCCCTTATTCATTAGTCTTGTTAAGTGTTGACCCGAAACACAGGTTTTATAAACCTAGTTCGGGCAAGTCGCTACTTATACATAATTCTAGGTGTTAATTAGTTAATTTTCCTTAAGTCCTTAAAAATTGATAATTTAGTTATACTCGTAGTTATTCGTTGGGAATTAGTATATTTATATTTTGTTTAAGATTTACTTGTAGATATTATTACATGTAACAATATTGTATAAAGATTAAATAAAAATTATTATTATTATTTTAAGTTTCCCATTGTTAAACATGGTTTTAGTTACAATGTTTATGGTGGGTACGCATTAAAAATAGTGTCAATCACAACCGCAACACTAGTGTGTGTCTTTTGGATTTGTTTATCACTTTCTTTTTTCTTGTTTTAGTAATGAAAAACTGCGAGTGTGCAAAAAATGTAACAGAAATAACGAACTTCATCTACTTTATCAATAGAAACCTCAAAATATTACGTATTATATTTCCATTTCATTATAATATAAGGTAAATAGGTAACACCTGACAAAAATATTCTAGCAATGCTTCTCGTTCGGTTACGGTTTAAACACCTGGTTCTTTTTGCTATTGATTTCTCGTATTGTCCTCTAACATATAACCTGGGTTTTATTTCTGGCGAAAAAAAAAGTAAATCATGCCAATAGTTTGCATTGACTTGTAACTATCGCTTGCGAGGCCCCTTTGGGTGCGAGGCCGTGGGCGAGGCCCTTGCCTAGGCAATTTGTATAATTCAGGTGTTCTATACAAAACCTAAACAATGTGAATAATGTTGTCCATTACATACTTTACCTAGGTAATATTTGCAATTACAAGAAATTGTATAGAGTATCTGCTGGTCCACCGGCAATGTGTAAAATAAATAGATTTTGGTCTATATTTATCAATGTTAACTACCTATAAAATGATGGGTAAATAAAACATGTTTTATTACTTAAAATCAATGTTTGTAAAAGACGAGAGCAGTGCAAGGAATCGTAATTTTAGGGCACACCGACACGGACAGGTTAAGTTAGAAGCCAAATGAGAGTAAATATAAAGCAAAACAGTGAGTTTAGAAAAAACCCAGCAAATATAATGATAAAAAAAACAGAGTTTAAAATTTAAAATTCGCATTAACAAAGTAAAAAATTATTTCCACTTAGTCCATCAAGTCATTTCACCAATCGTTAACCGTGACCCTACTCACAGTTCAGCTGTGGTGATCTCAATAGTGACTAAAGTACTGGAGTTACTACTAAGAACTTACAGAATACGGGAACTTAGGCAAATAGCGTATTCTCTTCTATTTCTGTCTACAGTGAGACTGTGAACTGTCGTGTCACTAATACGTAGAATTTTCCAATAGTTCACATGTTTTCTTACCTTAACCTTACTGCCATCCTTTCTTCATGTATTTTTTTTTCTTATAATGGTATGCAGCCATTGCAAAATATTAACCAATTCAAATCATCAAATGCCACTGAAATCCTCCTGAGGATACAGAGTATTTTATTTTGCTCTCTACATTGTAATAAGATAATTATGCACCCAAGTTCTACAACATTTTCTTCGCAATAATAGCATTAGAAGTAGTTTTTCTACGTCGAAATCCCTGTTGCAACTGAATGAGGTTGCGGTCAACTGATCTCGACTGCTTTAAACAGTTGGTCCTAAAAAACAGTATATCATAGTATATCACAGTCTCTTGTTCTGGTTAAAAATCCTATGATTAACGCTCTACTTTTCCTCAAAATAACATTCAAACTTTATTCATTTAATTTCCGATTTATGTAGGTATATCAAAAATACTATAATTACAGTAAAACCAAAAAATAATAATAAAAACCTTATACTAATTGAAACAAATAAACAAACTAAAATATGGTGTCAAAAACTCCTCCACATCGCTATCGACTGGTAATGGGCCCAATGTGTGAAAATATACCAACTGCTCCATATTTAGTATTTATAATATTTAAATCCGCTTATTTCGTAGTTACAAACATATATTGAGGGCATTAGGCGGAATCTTTTTTAAAAAAAAAACAAATTTCTCTGGTATTCACTTCAATTCTTAGTAGGAAATGATATTTTTGTTGAATCTGTTTCCAGAGTAATGTCAACATATATTATTTAATGTCAATAAATTCCTAAAACCTAAAATCGATAGTATCGGCAGCCCTTAGTCGAGGTTGAGTTGAGTAGAGGTAATGACCAAAAACATAGGGTTTTAGCTTACGATGCCGTTCCACATTATCTATAATAAAATGCTTTGTCCTGAATGACTAACGGATCAACGCACAGCCTAAACCGCTAATCGTAAAGATCTGAAACTTGGAGGGTATATTCTTTGTATGACGTAGGCATCCGATAAGAAAGGATTTTTAGAAATTCTACCCCTAAGGGGGCGAATAAGGGGGGCCAAGTTTGTATGGGACAACGTGATTCCTTAGTCCAACCTACTTCAAATTTTACATGAACATTCTTTAACAGAATCAATGGAAGACGAGTTACGTATTTTATTGAAATGCATCCTCTAACGGGGTTAAAAAGGGGTAGAAAGTTATTTTAGGGGTGATCTGCTTCAAAGTTGATATCAATACTCTTTAGTGCTTTTGATTTAAATTACATTTTTAACCGACTTCAAAAAGGAGGAGGTTATATGTTCGGTTGAATGTATGTTTTTTATTTTTATTTTTTATGTATGTTCACCGATTTCTCGGTCAATTGTGGACCGATTTTGAAATATTTTTCTTTGATTGGAAGGTTATACTTCCGAGTTGGTCCCATAGAAATATTGTTATGATCTGATCATGAACTTCGAAGATATGGAACAGAACTCCTCATAGGATCACAGCAGAACCGTCGTAACAAATAAAATTGCTTTGTTTATACGTGTAGTCCATGACTGACTGAAAGTAGAGGGGGAATATATCGAACTGATCTGATGATGAAGCCTGAAGTTAGGCACCGGAACTCTGTAATAAATTAATGTAATCTAACCGTGTTTGGGATTGTTAGAATTGTCATGAGATGTACTCTGGCTATAAGGTATTTAAGCTTGGCTGAGGGGTACTTTTTAGTGGTGGTACCATAACTAAAAAGTGTAAAATAAAAAACTTTTTACAAAAAAAAAATACAACCGACTTCAAAGTAAAAAAAAACACTGAAAAGTGCAAAATAACTTTAATTTTGGAAGTCGGTGTTAAATAACGAAGAGACGAAACTATTATAGAAACACCGACTTCCGAAATTAAAGTTATTTTGCACTTTTCAGTGTTTTTTTTTACTTTGAAGTCGGTTGTATTTTTTTTTTTGTAAAAAGTTTTTTAATTTTGCAGACATGTTTGAAAACTTATGTCAAACAGATAATTTTGCTAAAACCCTTCTATACGCGGAATTGCTTTAATATTTTGTACGGAAAAAAAATAAACTTACTGTTTCTGCTTTTAAAAATGGGAGCAGAGTTGGTTAATATCAATGGGAAATGAATAAATCTACCAATAGTTAGGGATGGCCCATGCCTTTTCCGTACACTTTCTTATTTGTTGTACGGCACACAAGAACGCTCAATGGATATTCGTAAGGAAATTGTGTGGCATGTGACGCACAATTGGGATGAATTTACTGTAATGTCTCATGACCGTTATGGCAACAATCATCATAACAAAAGAAGAGTATATATTAGATATGTTACAACACCCTACATATGATGGTTTCTTCGAGTTAACTGCAGCTGATCAAATGTACCCATTTGTATTTGAAGTGAATCGAAATGGCAACCTGTATGTCAAATTTGGTACAAAAGACCAACCTATCAAAAGGTTACGTTTTTCTCAAGATCTTCCTAATGGTCACTTTGATGCCTACGCTGACACCGATAGTGATAATAACGCTGATGCATCTTCGTTTACATCTACACGAGGTCAGGGTAAATCATCCTTCGATGACTTGAAAATTGTCAGCAGTGTCCTCCAACCCATTTTTTAATTAGCTTGCATGAAACTTAGCTTGCTAGAGGACGACAAACATTGGGATTTTGCCCTAGAGGAAGCAGCCTTATGCGAGTCGCTATTTAAAATTCATGATTGCATAGAAAGAATCCAAAAAAGTTTTACACGCTATCTGAGGTACAAATCTAATAGCTGTCCTCAGGACGCTGATTACTCGCAAAGGCTAAGTCACATTAAAATGATAACTTTAAAACAGCGAAGGCAAACTAACGATCTGATTTTGCTTCACAAAATCATCAATGGATCTATACAAGTTCCGAATCTTCTCGACGAAATAAATATATCTGTTCCTCGCCACGCTTCACCCAGAACTGTACGCATCCTAGATGTGTTCACTCCATTCCCGGCAAGAACTAACCTCGGACATTTGGCACCAATGAATAGATTGATGAGGACGTATAATGATCTCCATTCACCTTGCAATGGCGTTGACATTTTTGCCGGCAAGCTTTTGGATTTTCGTAAGCAATTGCTATTGACCCACAGTGGTCACCATTAATATGTTGAGTACCACACTAGATTAATTTATTTTTATTTTTTGTTTCTTGTAGTTTCGTTTTTTTTTCTTTTTTGAGCCTATATAATAATATATAGGCTAGTAAGACTTGAAATTTATGTTAATGCTGTGCACACTTGTAAGTGACAAATTCACTCTAGATTTTAAGTTTGATTGTTGTAAGTATATAAAAATTTACTAGTGAATAAGTCGTTGGCGTAAATAAATAAATAAATAAATAAATAAATAAATAAATAAATAAATAAATAAATAAATAAATAAATAAATAAATAAATAAATAAATAAATAAATAAATAAATAAATAAATAAATAAATAAATAAATAAATAAATATATATATATATAAAAAAATAAAAAAAAAATAAACAAATTTAAAAAAAAAATAAAAAAAAATAATAATAAATAAATAAATAAATGATTGTTCTCGAGGAGAGTCTGTATTTATTCCTAGGATTCCCCTAACACCATCAAATTACCCCTTCGAATTCAAGAGAGCGCAGTTTCCCATCAAAGTCTGCTTCGCAATAACCATAAACAAAGCTCAAGGTCAAACTCTCAAGGTAACTGGAGTAGACTTGAGGTCTTGAGGAGAAAGCTGGTTCTCCCACGGCCAGTTGTATGTGGCATGCTCCAGAGTAAGCGCACAGAGTAGCCTGGTGATTCTAGCACCCGAAGGAAAAACAAAAAATATTGTTTACAAAGAAATACTGCGGTAGGTATAAGTATTATTTCGATTTCATAATAGATAGAAGAAAGAAGAAGAATAAGAAGAAGATAGAAGATTACAAAATAAATAACGTAAAAAAAAGCAATAAAAAATCCTATTGGAAATATTTTCGACATTTTAATTTTATTATTTTAAATATTATTTTATTTTTTTAACTACGCGGACGAAGTCGCGGGCAAAAGCTAGTATATATATATATACTAGCGACCCGCCCCGGCTTCGCACGGGTGCAATGCTGATCACTTCATAGTATATAAAACAAAGTCACTCCCCGCTGTCTGTTCCTATGTACGCTTAGATCTTTAAAACTACGCAACGGACTTTGATGCGGTTTTGTCCAGCATTGCACCCGGGCGGGTCGCTAGTATTAAATATACCACAGAATGTCTTTATACACTACGTTCACAAATTTTTTGTCATTAGACAATACAAACATGTTTTCTTTTGAGGTTACTCTTGAAAGAGCGACATATAATTGGTCATGTCAGATTAGTTCGATAATACCTTATAGCCAAAGTGTATCTCATGACAATTGTAATAAGCCCAAACTCGGCTAGGACACATTGATTAATTACAGAGTTTCGGTGCCTATCTTCCGGCTCCATCATCATCATCAGGTCACTTTGATGATACCATTTTCAACATAACTATTCAGAATCATTTATTTATTTGTATTGTCCTAGTCGCTTAACTGTCTTCATTGTGATATCTATGTGAGAATAAAGTTCCGTTGGCCATTCCTGGTCTTCTTCATCAGTTCCATTTCATCAA
Organism: Mythimna impura; assembly: GCA_905147345.3. Taxonomy (NCBI): domain Eukaryota; kingdom Metazoa; phylum Arthropoda; class Insecta; order Lepidoptera; family Noctuidae; genus Mythimna; species Mythimna impura. Next base: position 33,683,793 of record LR990339.1, read on the forward strand.
ATGTTACTTTTTGACTGTAATTTATTTATTTATTTATTAAAACTTCATGCAACACAAAAGTACAAAGGCGGACCAGTCAACCTAGGCTAATGGTGGTATGGTGGGGTAATTATGGTATGGTATAGTGGTTAATGCTTGCGTTATCGATGAAAATACCAAAATCACTGTTGCCTATAATATTTGAGGAGTTACCCCGATTTCTCATGGATCCCATCATCAGAACTGGATTTTGAAACAAAATGGGACCAATCTAGAAACATATCCTTTAAGAAGAAAAAAAATTTTTGCATATCGGTCCATAAACGACGGAGTTCTGAGGCAACACGTATAAAAAAATAAAAAAACGTACAACCGAATTGATAACCTCCTCCTTTTTTTGAAGTCGGTTAAAAACACTAAAACGATCAAAATAACTTTATTTTCGGAAGTCGGTGTTTCTGGTATTGTTTGCTTGTTATTTAACACCGACTTCCGAAATTAAAGTTATTTTGATCGTTTTAGTGTTGTTTTTTTTTTTAGTGAGTTCGGTTATTTTTTTTTGTAAAAGTTTTTTTATTTCACACTTTTTAGTTGCGATGCACTTATAGCCAGATTACCTATTTCTCATGACAATCCGAATTAACCCAAACACTGCTAGGATACATTATTTTATTATGAAATCCCCATCCACCTCCCGGCTCCATCATCAGGTCAGTTCGATGATACCATTTTCAACATAACTATTCAGAACCAATTATTTATTCGTATTGTCATAGTCGTTTAACTGTCTTCATTGTGATAACTATGCGAGTATGAAGTTCCGTTGGCCATTTCTGGTCTTCTTCATCAGTTCCACTTCATCAAATGTTACTTTTTGACTGTAAATGCTTTAGTTCTCGATTATAATACCAAAATCGAATCGAGTTCCCTCGATTCCTCATGGATTCCATTATCAGAACAGGGTTTGAAAAAAATGGGACCAATCAGGAAGTAACCGAGTAATATTTGCGTCGACGCATCAATCTTTGAAAGAATCAAGTTATTTACCGCAACCGTTATGTCGGAGCTTTTTAAATCTGTAATATCTTCGAAAATATTCCCTTAAATTACACACTGTAAAGGCCCATATTGATCTATATTAAATGCATAATGTATTTAAGCTGTTGATCCCCGCACGAACGCCGGCTCTCGGGCGCCATTGTCTTACTATTGTGTCTCTAATTACACTACTCAACGAGTTAAGGTACTTAATTCGATAAAGATTGATGCTGTATTGCTTAAAATAGTTTCGTAAATAAGCCATTATTTCTCGTAAAAAGTGAAGGATAAAAAATGGTTAACCTCTAAAATCATCAGTGTTCCTCTACTAAAATGTGCGTGTATTATACTTATAAACCTTCCTCTTGAATCACTCTATCTATTAAAACAAACTGCATCAAAATCCGTTTTGAAGTTTTAAAGATCTAAGCATACATAGGGACAGACAGACACGAAAAGCGACTTTGTTTTATACTATGTAGTGATACAAAATTTAACTAAGTCATCATTATTCTGAATTGTCAAACGTTGTTAGTAACTTGGAGCGGTGACATAGCAGGCCAGTTAGCGTACAAAGGTAATCTAATTAAGTTCTGGTATGATAATACAATGTGTTTTTTGCGGCTTGCTTTGTGCGTGGTTTTGCATCGGGGGCGGCGGGCGTGAAAACCGATTGTGAAATGTGTTCTGTATGGAAAGAATTAAATTTCAGTTCTTTATTTTTATTTTGACGCACTTACGCGTTAAAGGGGTCTTGCTCAGTGCTGTCAGAGGGATGATGGTTAACGCGAAGAACGCTAAAAGGTTTCTTAACAAGAGAAAATAGAAAATTGTCACAAAGGAATATACTCCGGGGATAAAAATTAAGTAAATCATATTCAAGGATATAGTCTACCTGTGTGCCCAATCATATTCAAGGACATAGACTATCCGTGTGCCAAATTTCATTCAAATCCGTTCAGCCGTTCGATCGTGAAGAAGTAACAAACATACTCACAAACATTCACATTGTATACTTTTACCTTTCGAATGATAAAAGTGTGATTTATTGCTGTAAAGGATAAACTTTGAATGTCATTTTATTTTTAACTTTTTACAAACTAGTATTAATTTCAGAGCAGTTTTCAATCGTTAGATTTCTTTCATTTTTCCCGCGATTTCGTTCGCATGACTTTCGTACTTTCTCTTACATAGGATACGGTGAATAAAAAACCTATACCGTTTTGTCCTGTAGGCAGATTTTTGACCAACCCAAATAATCATAACAATAGATATTACTTCTAATGGTTATCTCTTTCTGTAATTATTAATAGAAATAATAATATTATACCACGTTTAACTTAGTTGGCCCGTGCATTAAGGCTCATTCTAACAAAACTTAAATGATCTTAAACCTTATATATATATGGATATAGAAAATAAAATAAAAAATAATATTATTTATTGTTCAGGTAGATACTCATGAAAATGTGCTTTGATATCCCCCTTTAGAGGGTACTTTTCATGTTGTAGAATACCACAGCAAAAGCTTAGCTAAGCCTAAGCTAGGTCTGTACTAAAAAAAAACTGACTAAATATTTCCAAAAAGCAATACCCTCCACACGCACAAAACAAAAAATCAATTTTATGAGTCGGCTAATTTAGCAACATTTAATCTGCAACACAACTATCGATAGTGTACGAGATAGTGTAACAAATAAATAGGGACATCACAAGTGGAAACAGTTCCCATGCAAAGTTTCATTGTGATATATTTCGCAGTACAAATAATAGGACGGGTATGGTCAAAGATTAAAAGGTGCAGATATACCATTCTAATTTATGTGTTAATTTACAACGTCGCGTCGTTTACGTTTGTTTATGGGGTATGTTACAGGATTTTTTACGCTTGGATCGTCGACCCTGTGAAGCTCAGCTCAGTATCAGTCGAATATACCTCACATTCGTTGCACCAATGTTTAGGTATGTCCAGCAGTGTATTTTGGTCTGACATGGAGAATAATCAAAAGAACCTACGATTCAAATAATAATAATAATAATATAATCCAGTAAGGTGAGTGAGGAGTGAGGTTGAGTGTATAGTGTGTGTGTGTGTAGTTTGTGTAGTTAGAGAAGTAGATAATTAATTACGTGCAGTAGATAAAATTAACATATCATGATAAAGAATAGAATATGATTTATTTTATTTCGGACAGAAAAAGATTTGTATAGTGTTAGAGATTTAGTTAATAATTTATTATTTAGTGTTAGTACTAATTACCTTTTGCACAAGAAATTTTACACTTGGAGAGCTTTCACCGGAATATTTTTTTGATCTGAAGTTTCTAAAATAGGCACTTTTTATATTAAGGTAAAAGTTTAGTTTTCTCTTTTACATCGGCACTTGTAAAACGTTAGAAGCTTGTGTACAGTTCCATGGTCTTCCTATGGAGAAGAACCGAAAATATCACTTTAAAAGTCTTAATTAATCTGGTGAATCTTTTTACTCTGCGTACAGTACCCCTCTGCACCATCTAATCTGCACAGGTAACGTGGAGCGAGGGGCGCGCGCGCACGCCCCGGGCACGCGTGGGAACGTGCGGGCCCGCGCTATCAGCTATATTGGCACTTGTCTCGATAAAACGATCAACCATCACTCCTCGCTGGGGCCAGTGAATCGGACAGTTTGACTGGGTTTATTGGGGTCTTTAGTAGCGGGTAGACGTTGCATGTGAAATTATTTGAACTTTTTTTTTATTTACATGCGCCTATACTTAATTGATATTGATTTCGTCAGATGGTTAGCGATGGATATTTATTTAATAAATAATAAATATGCTTGTTTATTTTTGCTTTGAAGGTTAACGAGTCATAGGAAGAAGGGCAGATTTTTTTTGTATTTTTGTAGGCTCTCGATTGACCACTACCTAACCTGATGGAAAGTGACCACATCGATCAACGATAGAGCACGCTTGCCTTGAAGTATCTTGTTCCCAATAAATTGAAGATGATTTTAGACCATTAAAACAATGCATTAAAATTTTGTTCTTTTTTTCCAACAAATAAACAAAATGTATTTCTTTTTCGTATTAATTGTTTCGTAATAGTACACGCCGGGTATCCGCCTAGTTTTTCTAAAATTTTGATTCGAAAAACTGAATTTTTCTCGACTATTAATTCCAGTTCGTTTTACTGGACATTTCAGTCCAGTAAAACACATTTAGTGCAGAAAGTATTTATTCAACAGGAACTGCGATTATTTCAGTTGGTACCTTTCATGAAAAATAACTAAATTAGTAGTGGTTTTTCAAGTAGTTAAGATTCGTGTAGGTAGAAAAAGTACCTAAATGAAACACTTCAAAGTACCACACAAGCCTAACAATCTTGCAGTCAGAATGTAAGCCGAAATCATATTATTTCAAACGTTCGTGTTGCTAATTGCAATTTACGCTACAAAGAGATTTTAAATAAAACCCAAGAAGCGTAGGGCGTAAGCATTGACGAGTTCAAAGTTAAACCAGGAACGCGGTAAAGTAAACGTAGGTGGGTTAACATTTTTTCTCGGAACACCATTTGTTATAATAAACCTTGTCACTTTGTACGGTTTGGTGCTAGGAACTCCTACGCTGACCGTGTTAATCTCAGAGTTTCAGGTAAAGTAGTTTTCATGGCTGTTCTTACTATGAACAGCTTGAGACTTGGTTAAGTTTTGTTTGTTTATGCTTGCTTTTCGACAGTACCTACCGACCTCAACCGAGATGATTCTTGGGTACCTACACAAATTATATTTTGTCCGTGAGATTATCATAAAATATTTGATTCCTACGTACTTTCGCGTTATCAATAAAATTGATAAAGCTAAAAAGCAACAAATTTCGGGATTAGAGGCTTGTTACGTCACTTTTAGGCAAAAGTGTTACCTAACTTATTTTTATGTACGTGGGCCGCCACGGAAAATCTCAGAGCTTTGTTGTCATTTTGTGTTTACTTCACAAAAGAAAAAATACGGTTGGTCCATTTTTTAAGAAATCTATACACATTATTAGCACTGAAATAGTACATTTTGATACAAGTGCAGAAGTTTGTCAATGCGACCGAGGTGGAATTGGCACGAGCCGTAGGCGAGTGTGTTATGGAACCGAGGGCAGCAGTGACAAATTTGCACGTGTGTCAAACGACTTTTTTCAATACACTTACGAATAAATGAATAAACGGGGGTTGACCGGCGACTGGCGGGGGTCGACGCGCGCCCAGCCTGATGCGATAAATGTAATAGGTAATATTGTGGCGGGGGACAGCACGCGCTATTTCAGCACTAGAGCGGAAAGCAGTCTATTGCGTGCTTAAAAGCGGTGGGATAAGAGCGGGTTTTCGAGTAAGTGTATTAAAAATAAGTTTTGGCTGTTTATCTTTCTCAGGTAAGGATCCTATTTTAATTGATAAAACATTTAAGTAAATTAAAAAAATGTAAAATAGTAACAGAACTTCAATCCAGTCTATTTATTCAGTAGAACACAGTACCTTCATTCGGTTATGTTCTTGATGGCTAACCTAACCTTTTTTTTTTTCGGTGGGAAAATCATCCAATGACATCCCTCGCCCTTGGGCGGAACGAGAGGGTGTGTCAGACTTGTACTGACTAAAAACCCATTCGTGTTCCTTCGTTGCCTTTCATACCACGGCCGAGTCTTCCTTTCAGAAGCAGACCCTTGGCCCCAGTAGGCTTTGACCTGCTGGGCCCCTATGGTTTGCTGCCATCTCCTTGAGGCCGATTACCGGCGATCGGACGGCGAGCTACCCATTGCTCACCGTCTGCAAGCCCGCGCCTACGGTGGCCGGAAATCGGGATCCCGTCGGCTGGGGCATGAGTGCCACGCACTCGCGCGTGCACGTGCGGCCTCATCCTTTGCTAACATTACTGCTTCGCAGAAGGAGGCGTCCGCCTGCCACTCCTCCTCGCTTCGGACCATGGCCTGTATCAAGGCCTGGCGCGAGAGATCGTTGCCACCGATCTCCCCCACGAGGACACCGCGGTACTCTGCCCAAGCGGGGCACACCTCTACCGTTTGCTCCACCGTGTCCTCCGGGCGGTCCACACAGTGGTGACACCCGGGCGTTACATCCGCACGAATCCGGTGCAGGAACTTCCTCAACTGACCATGATCGGTAAGAACTTGCGTCATGCGGAAGGTAAGGACGCCGTGAGGTCTTTCCAGCCATAATTATGGCGTGCCTAAGCTAACCTAACCTAAGTAGGTAAATATTTTGGGAAGGGAGAAAGCGTTTGCCTATTTCTTGATACTGTTAGTTTTGAACCATACAACTTGAGGGCAATCACGTAAAACACGCTAGTTGAATTCGAACTAGTGTCCACCACTACATTATATGTTTACAAGGTACTACTTACAATAAACAAAGCCCCAGATCATGGAAAACATTCTAATATCCTCCGATAGCAGCCCTGTAGCGTATATACGTCGTTATCTGCGCTCAATCCGAACAATCCTGCTATTTGCTGGGGCTGATATACTGCATAAACATGACCTATTTGTACAGGTGCCCTTATCGGACTCATTGGCAAGACAATATTCGATGATAAGTGATATAATGTGGGGACTACTGGTGCTAACTTCTTAAGACAATGCAGTACGCAATTTCAGAAGCTATTTACAAAATTTAAATAAAGCGTAAAGAAGCAAAACGAAGCGTTCTAACTGAAGACAATTCTTTAGTACCTATTACTATAGAAATAACGTACCAAATAATCCTACAAACAAAAACAGATTCACACTGAAACGGGTCATTCGAAACTTATTGGGGCGTTATTTTGATTCGGCGTACAAACACAGTAAATCTTCAAGTCAGTATTTGCAAACCACTAAAATCTGAACGGAAAATGTTTTCCCATCAATTGACACAGTATTTATTGTAAGCAACAACGAGCAACATCCCACGGGCAATAAATGCGAGCAAACAAGGGCGGGCGCGTACTAGCGGACTTATCAATCGCTCCGTTTGACGTTTAGTGGCGCATGAGCGCCGGCCGGCTTAAGGGCGCGTGCACACGCCGGCAGCGCCACGCGGCTGAAGTCGTACGTTATGGAATATGGCCGAAGGGTGCCGGAGCTTAAGATGTCTGGTATGTAGTTAATATACTGAACCCCAGGTTAGAACTGTTTCATAACGCACCCAATGGATTACCTACTTAGTAATCATATGCCACGGCGACGCCTTATTTTCTTAATTTCATTTATCATAAATGAGAAAAATTACTAGCACCATCATAAACCCTGTAGACCAGAGAAAAACGTGACTTCTAAATACATTAAAACTGCCGATACCAACTTTGCCCCATCACCTTTGCATACCAGCACAGTTTTTTTTAATCAATTTAATCCAATTACGAGTCCCGTTATCGGACTGTAGTCTGTAAACGCTGCCTTACCCACTGGTGGTGACAATGAATATTGTCGTTAGTTCGTCAGGAATGAAATCAACCAGTTTTATTTAGGGCTCATCGGGGCCTGTTTAGCGAAGATTTTCCTAGGAAAAAAATTGTGTATCAAGTTAAATAATTTTTATTTGGAATATTTTTGTACTGTCTCGCTGTTTAACATTTAGTTTTTATATAAAACTGTAGTTGATTTTATGAGAAAATTTCTGAGAACTAAAATTAAGAGCGTGCGAAATCACTTTTGTGTTTAACTTTTGAAGTGCTATCTAAATTCAGTGTACAATGAGCATTATTTTTCTTATTATGTCGATGACTTGTTTTTCCCGACCCGGAGCCAGTATACAGAATGGAATCGACGAGTATAAAACATAGGAAATGAAAGCACTAACTAATTAGGTAGGTAAAATCATAGGACCTATAATATATCAGTGCAACAGTACCTTATGGAACTTCAGTTTCAATGCAATATCAACAAACAAGCTTTAAAAGGATATTGACAGGGTCTGGACCAAGTGCTGCCTAGGAGTGAAAGTAGCTCCACTGGTATCGTAGAATAGAATAGAATAGAAAAACTTTTATTCGGGACAGACACAGCACAACGGTTATAAACACAAACACAAAGTAAACAAGAACCAAGTACAAAATGCGTAGCATTAATTTACATAAAAAAAATTGTTCCCAGGAAAACCAAATAAAAACAAGTTTTGTTTTTAATAAATATTTTTCATTAAATTATGTTTCATGTTTCTAAACCGTTCGAGTTAGTGTTTAAGGATATTGAATAGTCTAATGTAGCCAAATAACCTTCAAGTTGACCTCAATCTAATCCTTGGCGGCAAAAAAACTTGATGTTATTGTTGTTAGTATTTTTAGATATAACTTTCGATTGAAAATAGCAGTGGGGCGATCATATTTGTACACTCTCAGATAGATTAAGCTCAGTTGCATAATATGCAGTAAGAAAAATAAGGGAATTGACAGACATAGCCATAGCTAGGTTAGTTTACTATGCCTATTTTCACAACATAATAGTTTAAGGCATATTGTTGTAGGAATCTGCAGCTGATGTAGAATCAATTTTCGTCATAAGAGAGCAAGCCGGACTATTAATTTACAAAACACATTTTGTACTAAGCAATAAAATAATTGATTTGACGCATCGCGTATTTTGGTATCAAGAAGTAATTTTTAATGAATTTACTAAGAAAATCCTTAATATTTTAGTACTTACGTGTAAAATGAGATACCATCTTTCGTGTAGTCAAAGAAGACGTCGCAAGTTGACATTTGAATAATGTGCTTCTATGTGAAGTACATTATCCGGCTTGATGCGTTCGCAAGGACCACGCCCCCTTACCATATCTCTACTGTTTGACATACCTGTGAGAGTAGCCATGGCGTTTGTTCTTCTCCATTGGAAACGACCAATTGGAACTGTGATGTTGATGTTTTATAAGTGCTTATGTAAACTCGAAATATCATTTTTTTATTATTATTACAGTTGCAATCACCGTAACTTGTATTACTGGTTATCAATTACAGGGATCACTGATTCATGGCACTTTACCTATTGTATCGATTAATTTTGTCACAAAGAATGTATGATTATGAAATGTTGATGAATGTACTTATTGATAAATTATATATTTACACAAAAAGTACAATTCATATATAGGGAAGTAATTAAGCTACTTTCCGAAAATTAATAATTCACAACAAAACACTTTTTTTTTCTTGACTCCTGTAACAGATTTTGGAGCGCTTCGGTTTACTTATTAGTATTGGCCTGAGGAACAAACTGCACTATATGTGTCCATTCTTGGTGCACTTGCACGTCCAACTTCCATATAAAGGTTGGTAATGTCCATTTCAGTGTAATTGATTACTGACTCTATATTATAGTCAGTAATCAATTACACTTTTCGAAAATAAATAATTCTCGACAAAACACTTTTTCCTCTTAATTCCTGAAACAGATGTTGAAGCGCTTAGGTTTACTAATTAGTATTGAACTGAAGAGCAAAATGTACTATGTGTACATTCTGGGCAGCACTTGGTCCAACTTCCATATAAAGATTGGCAATGTCCTTTTCAAACCAATTAGTGGAAATATTCTTGACTAAGGACAGCTAAGCAAGGTATTCCAACTAGCTACAATTTTCCTAGAAATAGTTATCTTAGGTTTACAATATTACTATTTTTACCCGACTGCAAGAAGGGTTATGTTTTTCGCGCGCATCTTGTATGTTTGTAATGTATGCAATATTCCTTATTCCCTCATATTATCTTCCAAACAGCTGAACGGTTTTCTATAATTAAGATATCGTTAGATTCGTCTTGATAACCCATGTGTTCTTAGATTGGTGACATTAAAAAATACATTAAAATAATCCAGACTAAAATCATTTCATCTAATGTGGGTCCCGACTGTTGCAGTCAATATGTTCCTATTACTGGATTGAACTTGTTTTTTTCTTTTAAGTTTTTATATAAAGTTATTTTGTACGCAGTCAAGTTTTTTATTTTATTAATTTATTTTTGTGTAGATATGCATAGAAGTGCAAGTCTTATGAAATAATTATCTTAGCTTGGCAATATTACTATTTTGTCAAACTCTTTGTTTAGAGGAATTTATATTGGATTGTCGGTTATTACATTTTCTAGATACCAATAATTAAGCAAAGCAACATGCTATTTTGGAGTTTCTAAAATACACTGAACTTATAACATATTATAATTATCCTAACAAAAAGTCAATGGAATTGAGACTGTTTATATTTTATATTTATAAAATCTATACACGATTCCACTGACTTTCGATGTTTGAAGGGTTTTGGATGAAATTTCGTACACGGGTAGACCATGTCCTAAGGTAGCATGTAGAATGGTTTCATATTTGTCTTCTTTATGAAGATTATCTTCATATAAAAGATAAATATGAACTCATCTTCTTGACTAGCTGCTGCCAGCGGCTTCGGTCGCGTGAAAGGAGAAAATTGTCCCTAGAGAGCATATTCTCTGGATAAAAAAATATATGATACTTCAGGACATGGTCTACCCGTGTACGAAATTTCATCCAAAACTGTTCAGCCGCTTGAGCGTAAATAAGTAACAACATACATACACACACAATCACAACTTTCGTCTTTATAATATTAAGTGTGATTAAAGCGTATTCAAACATTTTACCCCCTTTTTTAGTCCCTTGTGAACAATGTGATGAAGATCAAGAGTGTGTCGACTAGGGTGGTGTACTGTATACTCAGAATATCGCCAAGATATTCGCAGAGGTCATACAGGTTTACGGCCTTGACACACCCCGACGATGAAGTAGAGACCATGTATGGGGATGTACGAGCTCGTACCCAGAGCCATGGTTGGTTATATGACTCACTTCTCCGTGGTCATGGGGGACTTTAACGCCAAGCTGGGCAAACGAAATGGTGATGAGCTGCGAGTAAGGTAATTTGGATTTGAACGTCGGAACCACCGGGAACACCGGGGGATAGTTTTATGGAGAAGGACTCTACATGATGAACTCCTTCTTCAAAAGGCGTAAGCATAGGAAGTGGAATTGGCAAAGTCCTGATGGTGCAACCAGAAATGAGATTCATTTCATCCTGACGATGAACAACAAATTTTCAATGATGTCTCTGTGATCAACGCGGTGAAAACTGGAAGTGATCACCGCATGGTAAGAGGCACATTGAATATCAATATCAAACTTGAAAACTCTCGACCGATGAAGTCTACGCTCTGTCCAGCACAGATTCAGATTCAGATCCAAAACTCCGAAAGCTTTTAGCTCGAACTTCACAATCGTTTCGAGTGCCTAGGAAGCTCTGTGGACGAATATGACGATGGGTTTGTGGGAACTGTCCATACAGTCTGGTCTAAGTTTTTCAAGAGTCACCGTATAAATAAGAACAAGAGGCTCTCTGATCCAACTCTCCAGCTCATGAATTCTCCAGTCTTCAGACGATGCGTGCACATACGCATGTCAGCTCAATAGACGGATCTCGAAGCCTTTGAAACATGATCTTCGCCGCTTTCTTACCGAAACGATTAAGAACGCGATTTAGCGGAATAAGGGCTCCAAAGTTTTTGCTAGAGATCTGTCTACGGGCAGAGTCAGCTCACAAAACTGAAGACCGACGATGGCAGAGTCATATTATAGGCTCGCGCTTGTCTATCTCACTTGATGGTAAACGATGAGTGGGTTGACGATGGAACACGCTTGCCTAGAAGAAATCTATACAGTCTTGACTGCAAGACCTCTAGGTTGTAGCTATTAGGAAATATAGACTCCGAATGGAATTTTACTCATTAGGTGAAGACATAGTGAATGTGTTCACCATTTACCAGTGGCGCCTCACGTACTGGTCTGGATCATATTTTCACATAAATGGTAGTCAGAAGTCACTCATTGTAGAATACACGTTGTACACGTCAATCACTAAACCCGCTGCGAATCTAGCAAACGACCCAAGATCTAGATTAACTCGACACTATACCGAAGATATTCCGGACGTCAGCCTGTACGCGATTTTAGGATGACTTTGAAGCAGTTGAAAAACAACAAGGCGTCGGGTGAGGATAGAATTACGGTTGAACTCTCGAAGGCGGGTGGAAAAACGGTTCTTAAGGCCTTTCAGAAGCTATTTGATTTTGTCATACTCGAGGGAAAAACGCCATACTCATGGAGCAGAGGTATGGTGGTACTCTTCTTTTTCTTAAATAAGAGTGACAATGCCCTGCTTAAGAATTACCGGCCCATCTCACTTCTGAGCCTAGACATGGCTCAGAAGTGAGCTGTATTCCAGGTTTTCACGAACCGTCTTGCGCGGAGGTTCGGTGTCTTCCAGCCTCTCGAAAAAGCCGCATTCCAAAAAGGCTTTAAGCACAACGGACCATATACATACGCTGCGGCGGGTTATACAGATGAACGAGGAGTATAATCAGTTTCTCTGCTTAGCGTTTGTGAACTACGAGAAAGCCTTTGATTCGATCGAGACTTGGTCTGTACTGCAGTCTCTCCAACGGTGCCAGATTGACTATCGGTACATCGAAGTGCTGAAATGTTTGTACAAAAAACGCCACCATTTCAGTTCGACTTCAGGACCAGACCTCGAAACCGTAATTTCTCCGAAACTGTTCACGGCCGCAATGGAGGATATCTTCAAGGTTCTGGAATGGAGAGGGCTAGGCATTAATGTCAATGGCGAGTACATTACTCGCTTTCGATTTACCGACGACATAATAGTCATGACTGAGACTTCTGAGGAGCTCAGTACAATGCTTACGAAAATTGCAAATGTACACGGACAAAACCAAAGTCATGGTAAACGTCTATGTAGCACCCACTCCAAGCAAGTTCGGAAACTCTACACTTGAAGTTGTGGACGACTACGTTTACCTGGGACAGACGGTAGGCCTAACTTCCAGAAAGAGGTCAATCGTAGAATCCGACTCGCCTGGGCAGCGTCTGAGAAGCTGTGCAGTATCTTCTCATCCAACATACCACAGTGTCTCAAGACGAAAGTCTATGACCAGTGCGTGTTGCCAGTTGACATATGGCTCTGAAACGTGGTCGCTTACAGTAGGCCTCATCAGAAGGCTTAAAGTCATCCAAAGGGCAATGGAAAGGTCTATGCTCAGAGTTTCCTTTTGTAATCACATCAGAAATGAAGATATCCGCAGGAGAACCAAGGTTACCGACATAGCTCGAAGAATCGCCAAACTTAAGTGGCAGTGGGCAGGGCACATTGCTCGCAGCACAGATGGTCGATGTGGACGAAAAGTCCTAGAGTGGCGATCACGTACCGGAAGACGCAGCGTTAGAAGGCCTCCCATTAGGTTGACCGATGACCTGGTCAGGGTCGCGACAATCCGATGGAAGCGAGACGTACAGGACCGGTCGTTATGGCGACACTTGGGGGAGGCCTATATCGAACACGGACGTCTTTCGGCTGAAATGATGATGATGAAACATTTTATTAAATCATGTTTTTAAAATCTTATATTTTTTAAGTACTTCAAAGCTCAAGCAGGGTTTTACAAATCAAAGAAATTTCTCTCATAGACTGGCATTCTCTAAAAACTATTTTATAACAAGTCTATTGCTTTATTTCAAAAAATTTATGGGGACACTCAAATATGTACCCTAATCCCATTAACATAAAGTGGTAATTTCAGTGAAAGACGATTTTAATAAAAAAATATTTATAATTTAGCCCAGACTCAGTGGCGTGCGGCGTACCTTATACTTGTGGCAAGTAGAATAGAAGCGAAATTATATTCATTGGAAACTGGCTTTCTATTACTGTTTACTGTTCTATAAATGACACTACATTTAATATTCATATTCATACATATTCATTGAATTTTCTTAAATATCATTGTGAGTTGATCCACGAAGGATGATGTTAAAATCTATCTTAAATCTATAGATCAGGGTTGTTGTTGATGCAGGATTTTGTCACATCAGCGGATGCTGATGCTGATGCTGATTTTTTGTAATTTACATCAGCTGATGCTGATGCTGATTTTAAGTTTTTTTTTTTTAATACTTGGTTTCATAGTTTTTAGGTAAATATTATAGTAAAAGATATATTTTAATGATTCTGTCTGTAAAATATTTTCTTCATTTCTGTTTTTCAGTAATGCAAAATCTGTAAGCGGTTTACGTACCTAAACCGCTTACAGATTTTGCGCCATTAAATTAAGATCAATAGCCAACGAGAAAAATGACTGTGACAAACAGACTGATAGACGGGAGACGGAGACACAAACAAATACGTGTATCGAACCCTAAAAAACTACACCATGGTAAATAAATTTACTAAAAATTTTTTGTTTCTATGAAGGTTAAAATAATAAATAATTACAAAGAAATTTAGGCATTTACTTACTGTAAGTACATTCTTTAGTCGAATTTATTTCAGATTCGCTGCCTTAAAAACTTGTCCTACTCTTCGGGATGATCTCAAATGATTTTTTGTAACGTATTTGTACGTCCTTTGCGTGAATAATTCTTGCATATTATAAAGTTTGCGGTATCTTGATTCACTAATCTAAACTACTGCCAAATTCCGCTTTAAAATATGGGAGGCATTTTAAAAATAATAAACACGGACCAAAACAATGCGCTCTGCATACACTTTGCGTGCAATATTGACTAAATCACAGAGAATAATATTGACGATTTGTTTTGAAATGTACGTATTTTGATTGGACTAAACTCGGAAGCGACAACGGCACGTGCCATTAACTCCGCCCTCCGTCGGTCATGTCGCGACACGAACTTTGAACATCAGCATCTAACATCAGCAACAATCAATGCGGATGCTGATGCTGATGCTGATGCGGAAAATAATGCTGATGTTCCGCTGATGCTGATGCTGATGCTGATATTCGCAACAACCCTGCTATAGATATAATAAATCTGTAGAAGTTTTTAGTTGTGCGCGCATCACGTAAAATGTACGAAATCGATGTATTGATAACTATTATACATTAAAATTGTATGAACTTGATATATTACTTAGGCTTCGTTTCATCGCAATCGGTTAACTATATCGAAAGATTTACTACATTCATTGACAGTTAGGCGGTACGAAGTTTGCCGGGTCAGCTAGTGATAAAATAAAAAATTAACTTATTACTCGGACTATAGGAAGATATAAGAGTAATTAGTTGGTCGATAACACCCAGCTGCTCTTTTTGGGTTCCGTACCCAAAGGGTAAAATGGGACCCTATTAATAAGACTCCGCTATCCGTCCGTCTGTCTGTCCGTCAGTCACCAGGCTGTATCTCATGAACCGTGATAGACGGTTGAAATTTTCGTAGATGATGTATTTCAGTTGTCGCTATAACAACAAATACTAAAAAAAGTAAAAAACTAAAACCCGACTACGACAAAGAAAAGCCGTAGTCACACGTTATTAAAGTGTTTCGATTATTACCTACCTATAACGTGTGACAACGGCTTTTCTTTTTGTTCTATTCTTGTTTTTCCAGTTACCTTGTCTATTTCAGCATCTTGAAAATCTTGTTTCATACTTTTTCAGCGTAATTTTTTTTTGTCGTAGTCGGGTTTTAGTTTTTTACTTTTTTTTTTATTTAAAAGATTTTGGTGTTAAATCACTGTGCTTCTTTACTATTTATTTTGGTATGTACAAGTAAAGCCCTTTCAAAAACACGACATATTTATCGTATTTTTTTTAACACAATACTTTTTGTCTGCTAGAGGGCGCCACATTGAATTTTGATGATATTTTTTGATAAGTACCTACTAGCGAAGCCCTTTCAAATGATATCAAACACGGTATATTTATCTTAATTTTTTTTAAACATGACTTTTTGTCCGCTAGAGGGCGTCACTTTAAATTTGAGCAATATATTGGAAATGTACAAGTGAAGCCCTTTCAAATGATACCAAACACGGCGTATTTTACTCCATATTTATTTTTAACACATTACTTTTTGTCCGCTAGAGGGCGCCATATCAATTTTTATGACACGTCACGTAGCCTATGTTCAGCGGACAATTAAGACGGTTCTAACGATACCTCATACGTCAAGTTCCGATAAGTAGATTAGGAGCTATGAGGGAACAGATGAACATACTCACATACATACATAGCCTGTCAAAATCATAACCCTCCGTAGTCGGGTAAAAATTGAGAACTCCGAAATTTTAGGCTCTGGTTAGAAGAGTACATGCAGGCTTTACACTATTCATGCAAGGTGTTTGCCACCGCAGTACTATTCTTGCCGCTTATACGCCTTCACCACATATTATATACCTACTGCTTTTCTTTTAGTTCTATTCTTGTTTTTCCAGTTACCTTGTCTATTTCACCATCTTGAAAATCTTGTTTCATACTTTTTCAGCGTCATTTTTATTGTCGTAGTCGGGTTTTAGTTTTTTTTTTTTTTTTAGAAATCATGTTTCGTTTCATATGTAGGTACTTAGGTAACATTTGGGTTGAACTTTAAAATACAATTACTGAAATTAAAATAGTCACGCTCTTAAAAACTATCCAAAACTAAATTCCGGCTCTTTAACTAAAATGGATAAACAAAAACTGCGGCATCAAAACCAAAGTAGTAAAAAAAAACTGTGTATGTCACCGTAAAATTGTAAATACTGTTAGATTACAATTTATCTCAAGGGATTATAAACTATCGAAAACCTTAACAAACAGCACACGATTTAATGCATTATTTTTTGGTATATTGTAATAATATATCGAAGTTTAACTGATAAATCACAATCTATCGCGCGTTAAATTGTCAACTGTCCGAAGGCTGCCCCTGATTGGTCGGTCTTACAGTAGGCCGTTCAGTATCTATAGAATTAGGAATGAAACATAGGTGTCAGTCAAAGAAAAAAAATGCATTTCAAGAATTGTGACATCAACTATTATTTTTTTCTGTTTGCTTCTTAATGGTCGCAAAAAACAGAATTTTGTTAAATGATCCTGATAATGTAAAAACCATTTATACTCTTGATCTGAAGATGTTTGGAAATCAACAAAATCTACTTGTCAACTTCGATTGAAGTCGTCCGAAATCAACGATTTTACGGTAATTCTTTTTTTGGAAAGCTTTTCTTTGACAGACATGTTTTACACAAATTTAGGAATATTGAAACCGTAAATATTGGCACCACATCATTCATTCATTCATAGTCGGCCTTATAATGTTCCCACTGTTGGGACTCACGCCTCCTCTCTAGGAGAGGGAATGGGCCGTAATCCACCACGCGGGCCCAGTGCGGGTTGGTGGATGTCACATGTCTTTGAATTTTTGGTTCTAGGACATGCCGGTTTCCTCACGATGTTTTCCTTCAACGTTTTGAGAGCAGTGGTGATGAAATAAATTACAGAAAGTAATGCGCCTGGCTGGGTTTGAACCCGCAACCTACAACTCGTAAGTCGGTTCCGTTACCACTCGGCCACCACTGCTCCACCACATATTTATCTTTAAAGGCGTGAAGCCTGAAGGCGTCGAATACCTTTTGGTAATACTCTTCCGTTGGAATTATTTGTACAATAGGATCTGAGATATCCTTTCTTTTCATTATTAAAACTTTCTAGTTCTTTTCATTCATTACATCGTATTTTCTTGCATGACGGTAATGCTTGATTGTTTGTCACCTACCTTAATATTTAATTGTGCTGTACTCGTCTAACAATTTTATTACACTTTGTGTTCTTAGATTTGTCCATACTATTTTTTTACTATTTTCATTAACCACTGTGATAGTTTTGTAACTCTATGGTAAATTCATCATGTATTATTAATATAAATGGTATTGAACTATCAAATGAGATCGCGAAAACCTGTGAACCTAATTATGTTCACATGCATAAAAAAAAAAATATGAAAACGCGGAAAGTGTATGTAATTTAGGCTATGTTCGGTGACTAAAACTAACTTATTTATCAATCAAAATACACTTCTTAGGTTAATCACAGATTCAGTTTTACTTCCACAATATTTACATATAGCTAATTCTAAAGCTGTGAGTTATTGTCAACACGAAATCAATTTAAAGTCACCTAAACACTGTTTGTTTACATTCGACAACAAACGAATAAACTATCAAATATGGCATCGCGGGGCACATGACGTTCAACCAATCAAGGCGCGAGATGCGACCCGTTCTATTCCATTTGTTATAAGTTTGCGCCTTTTCCGGCAAATAAAATGTTTTTCTTTCTTTCTTTTCTTTATTTGACAATTTAACAGTTAAAGTTTGATATATTACAATTTATCAAAAAATAATACGTTAAATCGTGAGCTGTTTGATAAGATTCACAATCTTTCGATAGTTTACAACCTCTCGAGATAGATTGTAATCTAACGGTATTTACAATTTTATGGTGACATATACATCCGATTTGGCCTCCCTATACCTACTATCAAACAATATCAAAATATACGAAATTATATCAGACATAGAAATTTCTACCCGTACAGTTACATCCTGAACTAGCATAAATATATATTATATAACAGTAATTATATTAAGTAGCTAGCACTGCAATATATCAATCCATAGTGGGGTACGCACCGCAAATTAAATGGAAGCTATTAAAGAGCTCAGTATTGTCACCTAGGGCATGAATTATTTATAACTGAATTAAGCGAATGCCCGGTTGGTGGGAAAATGGCTAGCGACGACAAAGGGGAAGTAATGATTTTGTCACCGTCGTTCTTGGTAATCCTTTTGGCATTTAGAGA
This sequence comes from Mythimna impura, assembly GCA_905147345.3. NCBI lineage: Eukaryota > Metazoa > Arthropoda > Insecta > Lepidoptera > Noctuidae > Mythimna > Mythimna impura. The sequence continues at coordinate 33,702,497 of LR990339.1, forward strand.
AAGTGTGGAGGGGTTTAAACCAATGACTGAAGAGTGTACTGGATATTTGAGAGCTTAGTTGGAGAGAGAATGTATGATTTTTGTATTGAGTATGATGCTAAAAATGTTTTAGAAGTTTACAGTTGATAGACCAAGATCCCAGAAATGTCTGACATAACTTATTTTCACATGGATGAAACCTTAGGTTCTCAGTAGCGTCTCATGAGCTTTGAATATCTGTGTGTTTGTGGAGCTCCTCCTTGGAGCCCCTGGGCAGGTACCAGGTGAGAAAGGGAACTAAACTCTTTCTTTCTTTCTTTCTTTCTTTTAGACACTTTCCATGGACCAAAACTTCTGTCAGCTCAAAAAATTAAATTGAACTTTACCTATTTTGACATGTCTGATTTTTAAATATGTTATTGAGGTAACTATTACAAAGTTATATTTCAGTAGTCAGTAGTTAGACTGACCTGTTGGTCTAGTGGTTAGTGGCCCTGACTGCTATGCCGGAGGTCGTGGGTTCGATTCCCACCCAGGACAAATGTTTGTGTGATGAGCACGTTCATTTGTTCTGTGTCTGGGTGTAATTTATCTATATATGTATGTATTTAGTTTATCTATATATATGTATTTAGAAATACATAAGTATGTTTATCAGTTGTCTAGTTCCCATAACACAAGCTCTGCTTAGCTTGGGACTAGATGGCGTTGTGTGATAGTTGTGGAATATTATAATTATTATTATATACTTTTTGTGGAGCTTTAAAGCGTCTGACAGAAGTTTTGGCCCATGGAAAGTGTCTGACACTTATGATACTACTTTAGAATAATATTCTACAAAACATATATAAAAATCAGCCATAGAAAATTAAGTCAAGTAACTTATTAGTTTTAGTTCCCTTTCTCACCTGTTATCTGCTCAGGGACCCCAAGGGGGAGCTCCTCAAGTACACAGGTATTCAAAGCACGTCAGACGCTACTGAGAACCTAAGGTTTCATCCATGTGAAAATAAGTTATGTCTGACAGGTCTGGGATCTTATGAGATATAGCGACGCCCGGGGCGACTCCTGTCGCAACGGCTGGGGCGTGAGGATGTTTGTTTCCTCACGGTTGCAGCCATCTCCTTCGCTAACATTACTGCTTCGTAGAAGGCAACGAGGCCAATCCCATTCCCTCTCACTCCGGATCGTGGCTTGAACCAGGGCCCGTCGCGAGAGATCACCGCCGCCGATCGCCGCTACAAAGACACGGTGTCGCTCCGCCCAAGCAGGGCACACCTCCACCGAGTCATTTGGGCGATCCTCAAAATGGTGACACCCAAGCGTATCTTCCACTTGCGTCCAAAACAGGAACCTCCCGAGCTTGTCATGTTCGGGGAGAACTATTCCTTTTTAACCGGCTTACTGCTTCATGGGAGGCCGTGCGGTATCCCCGCACCATCCGGATGGTCATGACCCTCTGGGACGCGATCAGCTTGCGGGCTGGTTGTTTAGACAGACGCATCACGGAACATTGCTCCAAGGTGTAGCAGAATTGAGAATTTGATGTTAATTTCAGCTTTATCATCCGCGCGTTCCTAAGAAAAGGGGTATTTACCGATAGACAGACGGACAACCAACAAAGTGATCCGTACATAAGGGTTCCGTTTTTATTAACTGTGGTACGGAACCCTAAAAAGAAGAAATCATTACCTAAACAGTAGACTGTAACCTATATATAGGCTGATTGTGATAATTTGTAGCGAATACCGAGAAAAATTATTCTTACACTTTCTACTAAGACCACCCATAACCGTCAAGCGCAACAAAATTCCTCTACGATATATGTAGTTGTCCCATAAAATTAGACATAAAATAAGTGTATGTGTATACATAGAAGAGAACATTAACTCTCACAATGAGAATCGTTTAACCGATGGATCACCAACGGGTTTATCATTGTAAGAATCAAAGACGTGCAGGTATGACAGACAGACGATTCGACACACCTATTCTCATTATAATGAAATGACCTAACGGTTAGTCTAACGTTGTACAACCTGCGTATGCTCCGGTCCACATTAATACAGACATAACAGGAACATCGTCTGGGACCGTTCAAAGTTAAATCCTAGAAACTTACAGTAGGTGGTATCTATTTTTTGTTTCGTTAATTAAATTATTTTTACTTTATAATTTATCAATTTGTGTACACACACATATAAAATAGAAACAAGAAGAAGGAAATAGAAACAAGGGTTTTTTAGGTCAGAAATCATCCAACGGCTTCTCCTGCTCTAGGAGTGGCTTCTCCTGCGCGAGGGCTTGTCAAATATTTACTGACTAAAACCCACTCTTATGTTCCTTCTTTTGCCATGCGTTTCAGGACCCTGGGTTTTCCTTTCAGAAGCGAACCCAGGCCCCAGTAGGCTTCGCCCCTGCTGGGCCCCTACGGTTTTGCTGACATCTCTTTCACGCCCTTTTTCGCGTGGAACACTACGCGCCGTCGACGACTCGGGCTCAGTCCGGAAGGTTACCGGACGGCGAGGCACCCATTACTCGCCGTCCGCAAGTCCGCGTCTACTGTGGCTGGAAATCGGGGTTGGGATCTCGTCAGCTGGGGCGTGAGGAAGTCCGTTCCCTCATGCGTGCGGTCGCTTTCTTCGCCAGCAATACTGCTTCGCAAAAGGAGGCGATCGATTGCCATTGCTCCTCGCTCCAGACCATGGCTTCTAACAGGGCCTGACATGAGAGGTCGTTGCCGCCGATGCCCCCACGAGGACATGGCGGTGCTCCGCCCAAGCGGAGCACAACTCCACTTTATGCTCCACCGTATCCTCCAAACAATGGTAATACCCGGGCGTTTCCTCCGCACGAATCCGGTGAGGACCTGCGTCTGCGGAAGGTGAGGACGCCGTGAAGTCTTTTCAGCCATATGTTCATAGCCGTTTGTTCATATGTTATATGTATCATTTATCACCATTCACTAGTATAACTTTAAACACTATACTAACTCAAACCGTCTTATTATCGTATTGTTTTTTTGAGTAAAAGGTACACCTTTACTGAGCCTTTACTGTAACAAGGCTACAGCCTTGTTACAGTAAAGGCTCATTTAGACGGATTTTTAATTAATAATTTGTTAATTACTCTTATTACTGTGACTGATAAGTGTTACATGTTGGTTTGTTTATACATAAGTCGTGTCTGTTGTGTTGTTGTTGTGTACGTAATTGTGAGCTACAGTAAAAACTGGAACCACAAATGAAAAACTGTTTTTGACTACGATAGTGATAGTGATGAAATTCCTTATAAAGAGCATAAAACATTTAATTAAAATTGTTTGATTAAAAGCGCTTTGTAAAAGAACTACTGTTTTTTCTTCAAAACGTTTCTTGAACCTATAGTTATATGCAAAATCTTCGTTACTCAATTCAAACGAATTCCCATGATAACAATGTCTGTAAGATCACCGAGACATTTCCAAAATATTCAAATCTTCCAGATCGATGAAGTCAATCATATTGATATCCATTTTTAACGAATTTTATATGGATTAACACACAATCATAAGCAAAGCTAACCTTAAATATACATACTTATTAATTAGTATCGAAGTTGGTACCATAGTTAAACTAGGGGTTTTGGCGGTTTAACTTTACTACCATAGATAGTTCAGTAACTAGTGATAAACTTCATTTTTTATAACGTTTTATTTATTCATGGTCTTAAACCTAGTAATAATCCCGGAACTACACTACATTTAGATCGCGTTTTAGAATAAGGTGGAAAAGGTTTATTTCTCTATAGTCTTGGCACTAAGTTCGTGTTGTCTCGTCGCTGGATGGCCTTAACGTTCACAACCATGTCTTGTGTTTGTGAGCCTTTCCAAATTTTAGATAATGGTGGTGAAAAGTTTCATTTTCAGGTGACGATGAAGGTCGCCGTTTCTTATGTACCTGGGGGCTTTTACAGCATCCCTGAGTACTTAATTTTGGAATTATTGTATTATTTCACAGGTAACAATAAAAACAGGAGAAGGAGGAGTGGCAGGCGATCACCTCGTTCTGCGAAGCAGTAATGCTAGCAAAGGCGGCGGCGGCGGTGGAACGGCCCTCACGCCCCAGTCGCCGGGATCCCGATTTCCGGCCACCATAGGCGCGGGCTTGCGGACGGCGAGTAATGCGTACCTAGTGTTCCACGCGCGCCTCAAGGAGATGTCAGCAAAACCGTAGGGGCCCAGCAGGGTCAAAGCTTACTGGGTCCATGGGTTGTGCGAAAGTGAGCCCCGCGGCCCTGGAACGAAGACAAAGAAGAAACAGGAGTGGGTTTTAGTCAGTAAAAGTCTGACACGCCCTCGCGCTCCACCCAAGGGCGAGGACCTTTTTTCGAAATTAGGATATTGATTGGTTTCTTTGTGTTTTCTATTTTCTGTAATATCGCAGTACTTATAACCAAGCTAATAAAAAAATCGTTTTTTCATATTGACGACCCACATTTATTCTTTGAGGTAAATACTTATAAGTATTGACTTATCATTTTAAGGTTTTGTCCCATAGATAATTGAATGTGATGGGTGAGATGTACTACATATTACTTTATCTTGAGTTTAAAATCCACTAATCAGTATTTAAACTAAGCATATGAATATGGTTAACGAGTTTTATAAATATTGCTGATAATGCCTTTTGCAAAACCATTTAGGTACTAAAATTCTATGGAGTCCAAAAGGACGACTGTAAATTCAAGCATATATTTCAGCTAAACTACCAAATAAATAAATAATAAAAATATACTTTTCTAATCTTACAACAACCAGCCAACGAACAATTTGAATAAACCGGTATATAGTACCATTTTGCTACTCGCTACGTTGGCTACTCGGTGATTTAGGGTTGGACCCTCGAATACACACCTTGTTTCAAAAGCTACAAATAGTCATGCAATACACGGGTAGCATATCCGAAACCAATGCAAGATGATAAACAATTCACTAAAAAAAAACATAAAAAGGCTACTCAGAAAGGATTACACTTAAAAAAGAAGTCAAAAAGTAATTCGCTTTGTGTATTCCAGTTATGCCATTTAAAATTCTGCATTTTCCTGCTCTTTCGCAACTTAATGGAGTCCGAAGGAAAGCAAGTATTTAATACGTTATCGTTTCTTCTATGCGCAGAGAAGATTACCATTTTATTAATCCCCAGCGGTTAATTTTATTGAAATAAAATTAAATGAGATTCTCACCAAATGAATCTGCGAAGACGATTCAAATTCCTGATGATTAAACATGAAGTTTATAAAGTGGGTTCGGAAATAGGTCGGTATTTAGGTTTATTATGGCTTAATATCGAGCCTTTTCAGGAAGAACATCGCGTAAGCGACAATTTGAGTTTTTATGGAATAGGTTTTATTTTCCAATATTAAAAGTATTTATAAAAATACTAGCTGACTCGCAAATGTTTACCCGTCTCAGCTATGAACTGTCAAACGCGCGAAAATTAAACAGCCGTCGCTGTTATCTGATTTTTAAAAAATGATCTGTACAACTTTCTCAAGGTTTTTTTTTTCTTAAAAATCTTCTTCTGACAATAAAAAACACAACAAAAAAAGACTTTGCAAATAAATAAGATAAGCAAAATAAGTATCTTAACTTAGATCGCGAGGTTGTCGTCATGTGGGAAGTGGACAGAGCAATCATTGTGCTGATAGTCGTAACGGCCAATGGCTTAATGGCCAAGAGCCTCGAACAACATCTGAGGAGGCTCTCGTTAGGCAGCTGGATCAAGGGCCTGAACCAGAAAGCAGTACTCCTGGACACGGCGCGCATTGTTAGGAGAGTCCTCTCTCAGGACCTCTGACCACCTGTAGCTTGGACCCTGTTCCCGATGCCGGTGGGCTACTATTTTTTTTTTTTTTGTATAAAGATAGTTGCTCAGAAACGTGTAGTGATGACGCGCGAATTTTGTGTGTTTTTATAGGCGGTCACACTGCATACTTACGTCACTTACTCGGAAAAACTCTGGGATTATAATTAAGCTGGGAGTGTTTGCGGAGGATGACATTCAAAATATTAGCTGGCGCACCGTCAAGACACCAACGAGTGCATACTCGTAAAGGTCAACATTGACTGTGGCCAAACTGACAGCAAAACCATCGTGTAATGGACGCCTTACGCTGAGTTACTTATCTACACCTGATACGTAGGTAGGTATCAACAATATCCATAAAGTTAGCTCCATCCTGCTAATACATGCATTTTTGTATAGTTGGGACGTATTTTATAAAGGAGTGACCATTCAACAAAATAATATATTTTTTGTTTTATTGGAACATAACTTTACCTCTCGAGATCAAAAAGAAACGACGGAATCAGAATTGTCGCATTTTAGATATAGTTGAAAATTAAATCTTATGTTGAATCTGATCGACGTTTAATCTGAACATTTATGTTAGCTTCAATATCATTATGTGTCCAAACATGGATAGAATCGAAACCAAATATTGGGTTTGATCGATATCCGTGAGTTTGATGGTCTATAATGGAGTTGGAAACAGTGATTTTCAACAAATAAAGAGTTATTCGCAGTTAAACAGTATCAGGAAAATGTAAGCACAAATTCCCAATAAACGTTACCCTAAATATTATAACACAAGTAATTATGTTTCATTTGATTGACAGCTCAAAATAGATGAATATTTTCAAACGGGAGCTCTTATTTGTTTGTTAATTTTCTGCTCCCCTTATTTATTTACAACGTCTTACAAGTGACGAATGAATTGCAATCTCTTCATATCCACATTGAAGAAGAAGGCAGACTTTATGTTTTAATGATTATGGATAATTACACTAATATTATAAAAGCAAAAGTTTGCTTGTATGTTTACGCTCAAATGGCTGAACGAATTTGAATCTTCAGCACTCTTTTCTGCTATTCCAGAAATAGCAGAAAAGATACTTTTTGTCTCGGAAATATTTTTCCTTGGGAGAATTTTCTGCTTTCACGCGGGCGAAGCCGCTGGCAAAAGCTAGTTTTATATCTATATATATGGTGGTCAGTACTGGTCAATTTCGTTTTTTGTTTTCCTACACGGTACTAAAAACTCATTCCATTTATAATATACTAAAGAACATTATTCAAATCTAGTTTAAAACCGAGATTCAAAGTTTCAACCAAAAAAAAAGCATTTACTGAAATTTCATACACAATATACTTACAAAGATTATTTAGAAAGCAACCAAGGGAGGTGAAAGGATGCCATGGCAGGTGCACTCGTCTTGATGTACTATAAAAATTCAAATAATACATTTAATCTAAAACAAAACTGCTTGTATAAAAGTTACGCATGGAAGTGATCCACAGATGCAGACATTGTCAATAATCGGATTATTCTGCGCAGCGTGACTGTGACGCGACGCCGCGCGCCGTACCGACGTGACGACGAGGCGACGTGTCGCGTTGTCATCTGTCAGTCTGTGACTGCTGACAATGGGGTTCATCTGTGATTACAGACAGTGGGGTTCATATAAGTCATAGTTTTTTTCTTCTTAAAGGATATGCTTCTAGATTGGTCCCATTTTGTTTCAAAATCCAGTTCTGATGATGGGATCCATGAGAAATCGGGGTAACTCCTCAAATATTATAGGCAACCATACAGTGATTTTGGTATTCATCGATAACGCAAGCATTAACCACCATACCATACCATAATTACCCCACCATACCACCATTAGCCTAGGTTGACTGGTAGAGAATGCCTACGGCATTAAGTCCGCCTTTGTACTTTTGTGTTGCATGAAGTTTTAATAAACAAATAAATAAATTACAGTCAAAAAGTAACATTTGATGAAATGGAACTGATGAAGAAGACCAGGAATGGCCAACGGAACTTTATACTCGCATAGATATCACAATGAAGACAGTTAAGCGACTAGGACAATACAAATAAATAAATGATTCTGAATAGTTATGTTGAAAATGGTATCATCAAAGTGACCTGATGATGATGATGGAGCCGGAAGATAGGCACCGAAACTCTGTAATTAATCAATGTGTCCTAGCCGAGTTTGGGCTTATTACAATTGTCATGAGATACACTTTGGCTATAAGGTATTATCGAACTAATCTGACATGACCAATTATATGTCGTTCTTTCAAGAGTAACCTCAAAAGAAAACATGTTTGTATTGTCTAATGACAAAAAATTTGTGAACGTAGTGTATAAAGACATTCTGTGGTATATTTAGTACTAGCGACCCGCCCGGGTGCAATGCTGGACAAAACCGCATCAAAGTCCGTTGCGTAGTTTTAAAGATCTAAGCGTACATAGGAACAGACAGCGGGGAGTGACTTTGTTTTATACTATGAAGTGATCAGCATTGCACCCGTGCGAAGCCGGGGCGGGTCGCTAGTATTGTATAAAATTTCTATTAGCGCATGCATGCAGCTAGTAGCTAAGTAATGTAATAACAGTCGACGGATAGATATTCAAATTTAAGTAACGCTTACTGAGGATGATCCATGGATTAGATGGATGCCCAACTATATCCTCACACACCGAGACACCTCTGTGCATCGGATTGGTCCCTACAGCGATCTTGGACAGTGAAGACACATAGAAAATAGTGAATTTCTACGTTTTTGAAAAATATTCCAATCAATCGTTTTTATTAGTGAAAACTTAATGCCTTGCAAAATTATAAGGGTAAACTCAGGGGAATAAAATTTCCATAGTGAAAATTTACATACTACAGAACTTGGCACCCAATTATATTTCAATTCTTTTGACGGCGAAATCGACAACCACACCGTATCATAATATTGAACTTAGCTCCCATTTTCAATACATAATTTGGAATACCAACGATAATGTAATTTTAGTAATTTGTTGTTTACATGCTCAATAAAGGAAGCGTGAGTTACCTAGTTATTAACGCTCAAATTAATTTGCGTAGAACAACAACAAACTAATAAAATATAGAATCATACAACATGAGCCTAACATTACTCTAACATATAATGGACGTATATTTATGTTTGGGAACTATAATTATTAGGCAGGTTTTTAGTAATTACGTAAGTCTTCGTTTATGTCAAGAAATAAGTTCTAAAAATTAATGTGACTTCGGTCCCATGTCCTATCTCATGAAGAATGTACGATTAACCGGGATAAAGTTAAATGCTCCCACACAAAACAGCGATGCGATGCGATACGACGCCACATTACAGAAAACTGAGATGCGAATTGCTACGATGCGATTTTGTGCGATGCGAGTCAATTCGCAAGTTCTTGCGATGCTCGTAGATTTTTACAATTCGACAGTCGCATCGCAGTCTTGTGTTAGGGCCCCAAGACAGAGACATTGGGTGAAGCTGTGTTGTGTCCTGTGTCGAAATGTTGACCTAAGTATTTGTAAGCAAATTACATGTTACTTATAGCCAGAAGACTTTTTAATTACATGTTAATTTCATTATGTAAAAATTACTTTTATTCTGTCCGCTGGGTTTAAACTTAAAATGACGTCAATTCCTTCCCTGCTCTCGTCTTTTACACACATTGATTTTTAGTAATAGAACATGTCTATTTAATTACACATTGCCGGTGGGCCAGCAGGTACTCTATACAATCCCTTGGAATTGTATACATTAACTAGGTATTGTATGTTATTGGCCTTAATTATACAGATTGCCATGTATATAGAAGACTAACGGGGTTAGTTTTTATATAAGAGAGCGTTCATTTAGTGTTCCATTTTTTTTTTGCATATGGTTAATTGGCCTTTTTTTGCGAAATCATTAAATAGATCCCTCCCGCTATGAGTAGAAAAAGAGGGTGAGTCAGACTTTTATTGACTATAACCCAACTGTGTTCCTCCAGTGGTCCTTTGTGTTCCAGGGTCGCGGTCACTCTCTCGAACCTTCCCGCAGCCCCAGCAGGCATCGGCCCCGTCAATTTCACTGGCAGCTCTCTGAGGCGCTTGTGGGGCATAAACTTCAAACTGGTCTAGCGTAGTACGGATTGTCAACAGAATAACCGCCAAGCCAGTTACATCAGTACTGATTCATTGCTTACACTCGGTTATCATTTGTATAATCTGGGTGTTATAGATCAATAAAAAGAATTCCATAAAACAAAAATAGAAAAGTTTTCAATTATCTACTCTAAAAGAAAAGTTTATGTGACAGAGAAACAACAAAAAAACGTAAAATAAATGATCGAATCGAGTATCTTTGTCAATTTCCAACTACCCGGCTATGAATCAGAATACCTGCACTTGAAATGTACTCGAAGTACATTTTCCTCGAGTTAGGATCTCCACAGGGCTACAGGGGCGCGGAACCCACTGCGTCGCACTCTGCTAAGCCATTTTTATTTTCTTTATATTCTCTTTAGAAATGTGCGTTCAAGGAAAAACCATTTAATCGTCAACGTTCCATCACACTTGTTCACTACATTTAGTAAACCATTTGATTTTTGAAATATTTCGACATTGTAAGCCTTGTCCGGTTAATTCGTAGAGGTGAAATTAATGTTTGACTGGCCTGTTGGTCTAGTGGTTAGTGGCCCTGACTGCTATGCCGGAGGTCGTGGGTTCGATTCCCACCCAGGACAAATGTTTGTGTGATGAGCACGATCATTTGTTCTGTGTCTGGGTGTAATTTATCTATATATGTATGTATGTATTTAGAAATATATATAAGTATGTTTATCAGTTGTCTAGTACCCATAACACAAGCTCTGCTTAGCTTGGGACTAGACGGCGTTGTGTGATAGTTGTGAAAAAAGAAAAAGAAAAAAAAAAAAAAAAAATGTTGACAGCCGGAAACACGCTCGTGGTTGTTTTTGACCATTTAGTGTTTCATGGCTTTTGAATACATTCGCCTTTTCATTTGTGAATAGGGACGTAGTTTTCAAGTTTGTTTGATTGAAAGGTAGTTTTACCTGTTGTCCCTTTAGTTAGTTTTGTTAAGAGGCTCTTTATTTGAGTTAAAAAGGAAAGAATTTCACCACCAAAAAAAACTAAACATGACACATAATAAAAAAACACCAACAAACAAACACGATTATAACATAATTATAAAATTAAACTGCTCGATGTTGACGATAGGCACTCACCTATCGTCAACATCGAGCATGGTTTAAAAGCTTGTTACCTCATCTAACGCAATCCAACGCGATGTTTGACGAAGAAACAACGCGAAAAAAAAGAGAGATAACGCCTGAAAACTCTGCTAGCATTTGGTAATTCCGTGATTTACTCAAATATTTCACAAAACTTGTTCCAGGAAATATGTGTTTTATGTTCACCGATTTCTCGGTCAATTGTCGACCGATATGGATTATTATTTTTTTATTGAAAGGTTATGCTTTCCGAGTTGGTCCCATAGAAATATTGTTATTATCTGATCATGAACTTCGAAGATATGGAACAGAACTCCTACTACTACTCTAACTATCACAGCAGACCATCGTAATAAGTAAAATTGCTTTGTTTATACGTGTAGTCGATGACTGACTGAAAGAAGAGGGGGAATATATCGAACTGATCTGATGATGAAGCCTGAAGTCAGGCACCGGAACTCCATAATAAATAAATGTAATCTGACTGTGTTTGGTATTATTAGAATTGTCATGAGATGCACTCTGGCTATAAAGTATTTAATTTTGGCTGATGGGTACTTTTTAGTGGTGGTACCATAACTAAAAAGTGTCAATTAAAAAACTTTTACAAAACAAACACTCCAATACAAAAAAACACTGAAAAAGTGCAAAATAACTTAAATTTCGGAAGTCGGTGTAAATAACGAAGAGACAAAACTATTATAGAAGGCCTTCGCCCAGCAGTAGAACATAATAGGCTAACTACTACTACATACTATCATTCATTGTTTTATTTATAAAAGTTTAGTAGTAAAATAAAGTTGCTTAGAAGAATAATAATAATACTCGGTTCTTAACTGAGAAAAAGGACCAAATATGTATTTTTTTTAAGGTTATCTTTTTGTCGAATTCTATCAAGATATTAGCACCCATCCACAAAATCATCGCTCTACAATTACTAGCAAATGTGACACAATATAATTAATAGCTGGCAACCCTATCGTGAAGCGTGCGCAAGTGTTCGGGACGTGCGGCTGCATGCGCGGGCGCTCATCAATTACATCGAACAAATTAGCGTCATGCGTCGTGCCAGCCCTAGCCGAATGACATTAGGTGACACAGTTTTAGTCTGAGGCAATTTTTTTGTCGTGACCATAGGAAATTGCTTAAAATTGTCTGACTTGACTGTTTTCGATTTTTGCTGTCTGTACGTTCGATTTTTTGGGTTAAAATTATATTATTATCAACAGCATCCTTCGGCTAGGACTTATTCTAAGTTACTTACCTGCAAGTGAAATAATAATGCTTAGAGGGATGTGTGGAGTTACGCGGATGGATAGAATATATAAAAAACTTTTCACAAAAAAAATACAACTTTAATGTAAAAATCCACTAAAAAATGCAAAATAACTTTAATTTCTGAAAAAAGTCATTTTCGATTTTTGCTATGACTGTACGTTCGATTTTGAGGGTTAAAATTATATTATTATCATCAGCATCTTTCGGCTAGGACTTATTCTAAGTTACTTTGGCAATTACCTGCAAGTGAAATAATAATGCTTAGAGGGATGTGTGGAGTTACGCGGATGGATAGAATAATAATATATAAAACTCTTTTTACAAAAAAAAAAAACAATTTTAATGTAAAAAAAAAAACAAAAAAATGCAAAATAACTTTAATTTCGGAAGACGGTGTTTCTGTAATAGTTTTGTCTCTTCGTTATTTAACACCGACTTCTGAAATTAAAGATATTTTGCACTTTTTAGTGTGTTTTTTACATTGAAGTCGGTTGTCATTTTTTTTATTTTTGTAAAGTTTTTTAATTTTACACTTTTTAGTTATGGTACCACCACTAAAAAGTACTCCTTAACCAAACTTAAATACGTTATAGCCAGAGTGCATCACAACAACACACAACACAAACACACAATTTCTAATAATCCTAAACACGGTTATATTACATTAATATATTGCAGAGTTCCGGTGTTTACCTTCCGGCTTCATCATCAGATCAGTTCGATATATCCCCCTTTTTTTTTGCTTTGTTTATACGTGTAGCCGATCTACAAGTATAAAAAAAAGCAATTTTACTTGTTACGTCCTGTGAGGAGTTCTGTTCCACATCTTCGAAGTTCATGATCAAATCATAACAATATTTCTATGGGACCAACTTGGAAGTTGGTACAGAACACACATAAAAAATTTTCCCTGATAACGCTTTTCTATTGAAGCAATTTCTTGGTGAAAGCGCTCACCGTGCTCATCACTCACTGCACCTAGATTTTCTTTAAAAAAATCTTGTTGCGAGTGCAGAAAGTGCATCTATAATAACTTATTGCAACCCAATTCTTTAAAAGCACTTAACAATTGTTTTTTTATATATTGAGGTGATCGCTTATATCCCAAAAAAAAACCGTGATTTGAACAAATGCTAACCAAGCATTCTTTTCTTTAGTGTTTAAGGTAGAAATGAACGACGGAGCTTTTATTAACTTCCTAACGTCTGGGCCAATAAGGGAAATTTTTGCTTTAGAAACCTGAAGCCTGAGTCGTCTTTGTTCTTTGCTTTCACAAAGTTTTTGATTAACTCTAGTTTAATAATGTAAAGGTGGCACAAGTACTTTTTTTGGATCTACTAATGGGTCATTTTTTACATTTTTCTGACCTGGATCATAAGAAGTTCTCAGTGGCCAAGTTTTTCTAACATAATGCTCAGCTCTTGCACGGCTATCACACTCACATAAAAAACAACAGTATTTCGTGTACCCGGTTTGCAGTCCTAGAAGAAAAGCAACCACATTCAAGTCAGCACATATTGCCCAATGATGTTTACTATATTCTATTTTATTCAATAAATGCTTGAAGAGGTCATAAGTTTCTTTATAATGTGCACCATACGCCACTGGAATGGATAGAAATTGGTTTCCGTTGTGAAGAAGCATGACTTTTAAGCTAGTTTCAGATGAATCTATAAACAGCCTCCATTCGCCTGGTGAATGCTAGTGACTCAATTTAGCCAATAAACCAACAACATCGTTGCAATAACGTAAATCTCCATCTTTAGAACAGAAATCCACGTAGGAATCATGTCATTTACGGTATGCAGTAACGCGAACGTCGGGTTGAAGCAGATTCCATTGTTTTAATCTTGAACTTAACCGTTCAGATTTTTCCTTAGGCAAGTCTAAGTCCCTAACAAGGTCGTCGAGCTCAGCTTGACTGATCAAATATGGTGATTTAGAAGTACTTGCCACTTGAAAGTCTTCACATTCATCATCAGAACCTGAAGTGGTACTTGAGCGTTCAACGTGACTTGGTGGCTTAGGTACTGGAAGATCTTCCGAATGTGGTATTGGTTTTATTACGGAAGACACCTCTGCGTAATTTAGTGTGTGCTTAGATTTCTTAAAAAAAACCTTTGACATCCGTAAGCATAAAATAACAGTCATTCACGTGATCCTTAGGATCTCGCCAAATCATAGGTTGACCAAAAGGCATGTTTGTTGGTTTCCCATTGAACCAGTTCGTCAAATTCTTGTGGCATGAGTAATAACACATATGTGGCAACCATTATTTGTCTTGGTTGCGAATGTCTAAACCAATATGCACGATAACACTTGGTAATCAAAGGCGTTATGCGTTTTTTTTACTCTTTGGCGAATATAAACCGCAAATAAAATAAATCCGCTGAATTAACACAAAAGTGAGACATGGTAAAAGAATAAATGTACTACAAAATATTATTGCGATCGTTTCTAAGAAAAATTTAGAGCTACCCCCCTAAATTTATTAAAAAGAGACTATTTTAAAAAAAAAACTCCTTTTCTATACGTGATTGAAATAAGTTATTATTTTTCTGGTATTGGGTGCATGATTATCTACAAAATATGATATGAATTTTCCCCGGGAAATTTTGGTGTTGCCTAGTGATTATTAATAAATAGTAAAACAAAGAGGTGTCAAACTGTTATTTAGACTCCTCAATTAATCAACCGTAACTTTTGTTTGCAATCGTGTTTCATCCACCAGATTTACAAATACAATTGTTTGTAACACATGTACTATTTGCTTACCTTTATTTAAGCACATTTAAATCGCATTAAACGGATTAAATAAAAACTAGAGAAATTATTACCACTACCGTAGTAAGTTTAACTTTTTCAACAAGAAAATAGGGTTTACTTTCCCTTGTCGGTGTTGCCACGTCCAAAAATAATTTATTATCTAAAGCCAATAGGGGTGATACCCAGGGGGGTCGTAACAGGTGGTGTAATGTTGCAGACAGATCAACCCTAATTTTTGGGGATGATTTTAAGTTAAGCTTTTGCGTGTCAATACATTTGGGACATAGATTATCAAATTGTGATTTTTTAAAAGCTAGTTTGTCTGATGATTTAGGGGAACTTATACCAAAAAAACTAAAATAAGATAATCGCCCGAAAATTCTATAGTACTATGTACTTCCGTACTTTAATATTGAACTGAACGGTTATTGGTTTACATAAATTTCTGTATATCGAAAGTCTGTCGATATGTACACGGGGCCGCACGTATAACGTCACACAGAAAAACTGCGATAGCTCCCAAAGTTCACTCGTAAATATTATAACCAGATTAGCGACGATTGATCTCTTTCTCGAAGTTAGACCTTCCCAACTGGACCGTCTGTCCCAGGTAAACGTAGTCGTCCACAACTTCGAGTGCTTGGACCTGCCCTCAGTCCGGTGATCGGCAGGCAAGCCGGCCGATCACCGGGCTGAGGGCAGGTCCTGCGATCCCCCCGCCAATCCCCGCGGATGTGCTCGCCGCTGCGGCCGTCAAGTTGACCGCCGCCGCCATCGCTTCCGCAGACTCGTGCTCGGGAGGAGACTGTAATGGATTGTCAATAACGGCTCCATTACGTCTCCTCCAGGCGAATATCAACTACTGCGCCCCCGCTCAGGATCTGTTGCACCAGAGCATGGTGCAGTGGTCGATAAACATCGCCGTAGTCTCCGAGCCGTACTACATCCTGCCCAGGGCCGATTGGGTGCAGGACCTGAACGGCTCGGTGACCCTAATTTCGTTGGCCGCCGCCGATACCCCATCCCTCGAGGCCGTCACGAAGGGACGGGGTTGCGTGGCAGCACGGTTTGGGGACATTGCAGTGGTACGCACGGTTTCCCGCGAAGCGACGAGCCTCCTTGCTGGCCTAGCATCGTGGGATTTGGAGGCAACAGATCTTGCACGCATGCACGATCTGCGCGTGGAGATGCAACGCCGGGGCGAAACTCCGCTGCCGCGCCAAGCCGCGGCATGACGGACAGAGTTCCGGCGGGATCTCAAGGTGGAATGGCGACAGCGACTGTCGCAACCCAGTGCTGGGCACGCCATAATTATAGCGGCGTCCTTACCTTGTGTGGACCATCCGAAGCACACGGTGGATGTGTGCCCCGGCTGGGCAAAGCACCGCCTTGTCCTCGTGGGGGCGATCGACGGCAGCGATCTCTCGCGCCGTGCCTTGGTACAGGCCGTAGTCCGGAGCGAGGAGGAGTGGTAGGCGGTCGCCTCCTTCTGCGAAGCAGTAATGCTAGCAAAGGAGGAGGCTGCAAGTGCACGCGCAAGGCAATGGCCTCGGAAACCCGGGTTTCCGATCTCGATTTCCGGCCACCGTAGGCGCGAGCTTGCGGTAACCGCCGCAGCAAGCGGTAACTACCATCCGGTAACCGTCGGGACCGAGACCAAGTCGTCGACGGCGCGTAGTGTTCCACGCGCGCCTCAAGGAGATGTCAGCAACCGTAGGGGCCCAGCAGGGTCGAAGCCTACTGGGGCTATGGGTGATGCGAAACAGAACCCCGGGGCCCTGAAACAATGGTAAAGAAGGATCAGGAGTGGGTTTTTAGTCAGTAAAAAAAAAACATTATAAACTACGAACAAGTCTTAGTCTGAAAGAACTACAGTAGTCCTCTATTATAAATAGTGTTGACTGGTTTTGTAACAGTTTAAAAAGTGTAATAGTAACAATAATGGCTTAAGCTAAGCTACGAAACTATATAACCGTTTCCAGTGGAAATGCTTAGTTAGCAGCTTAGATGTGCTATGAAGATGCGCCGCAGCGAGGTAGATGAAGATAAGAAAGATGCGCAGATCATCAGCAGCACGCATTCAGAGCCCGCATCAATCCATATAAAAACGCAACATAGTACATACATCTCTGGCAGAAAAGCATCCCTAACCACTCACTTTAGGTCGTCTCGCCAACTTTAGGTAAATTAGCCATACTTACTTTACTTACTTTTCTTTCACTGGTAGTATCTAATAATTATTACTATAATAATATATATTGCGTTACGTTACCTATAAAACAAATTGTTTTTGTCTTTCGCTTTTTTATTAAAAACTGTAAGAGTTTGGCAGCTCTAATATATTTTTATTAGCGATTCAGATTTTTTGTGTCATCATTAAACACACAGACTGTGTACATGTGAACATATTGATTACATGATCAAGCCGAAATGGACCAATTTAAGTAATTACCTACGTAATGTGTGTGTCGTGATCAGCGAATAGGACATCAAAGGCTATCATCGTCAAAGGCAGCGTGGCTTGAACTAGCACACAAACGGGATAATTGTCGCATCTCTTATGTGAACTACCAATGGCTCAATATGCAAAAGTTTTCGTTATGCACTATCATTATGCGTGCAAAACATTTTGGGAAAGGTACAAGAAACATGAAAGCTTACCGTTAGGTAGGTGGGTAAGATTAAAAGAAATGTAGGCCTTTTTTTTCTATGTATTAGTACAATACAGTGCGGAGGCAAAACAAGAATCAGACTTATAGGTTTTCATCCAAATAGGCTTATGAGAGCCTAAAAGACGGCTAATCCTAAACTCTAATCTTGCTTTTCAATAGAACCTCCCCCGTTATCAGCGCCAACTTCTCTCCGTATTACCCTTAATAAAGTTTATATGAAACGCTGCACTTGTTCGCTCAGGCTTCCGATGTAACTTGCACTGACTGCACCGCGCTAGACTTAGAGTTGCCAGCAACTGCTTAGTGTTGCCAACAACTGATTCCGAACTAATCAGCGGGTTGAAAATGAGGCTAACGCGTTTTAGGTGTGCAATGTACTCGCCTCTAGGAGTATATGTACCGGTTTCTTTTTCAATATACCTCTGTAGCACGGCACGCGAATATTAACGACATCATCCGACGAGCCCTTGTCACTGTCGGCGTTCCGGCTGTTTTGGAACCTCATGGCCTGGCACGCGACGATGGTAAGAGACCGGACGGTATGTCTTTATTTCCGTGGAAGATGGGTAGGCCTTTAGTGTGGGACGCTACCTGTGTCGACACTCTTGCGCCATCCCATCTTCCTAGCTCTTCGTGCTGTGCTGGTGCTGCCGCTGCGGCTGCGGAGAACCTCAAGCGGCGGAAATATAACAACCTCGTCGGTAGTTATATTTTTGAGCCGTTTGGGGTTGAAACTCTTAGGCAGTGGGGTCCGAGTGCTCATAAGCTTTTCAAAGAATTATCCAAACGCTTAGTTGATACTTCGCGTGACCCAAGGGCTGGCTTTTACCTCGGTCAGAGATTAAGCATTGCCATACAACGTGGCAATGCCGCCAGCCTTTTGGGCACACGACATACACGACGCCATATTTTAGCTAGTAGTTTTTGCCTTTAGTGTGTATATACTTTTAATTAGTTAAGTGTTTTTATTAAATTATATAGTTAATGTGCCATTATAAAAAAAAAATAAAGACCTCTGTACTTTTGAAGAAATATGCAAAAAAAGGGGGCCGTGCCAGCCAAACGTTTTCAGCATGGCCCCTGTGTAACTTGAAAATATATATGGCGTATTAAAAAGTTTCTTAAACTCAAGGAATGTACTATAATTATAGTAACACGTTATATGTACCGCAACAGATATTAATTCGTAATAACAAATAATATATAGACGTGCATAGGGGGCCGTGCTGGAAAACAATTATAATAAAATATCTAAAAAAGACGAAACAACTTGAGCCAAAAACTATTAAAAAACTGGGCAAATGCGAGTCGGAGTCGCGCCCTGAGGGTTCCGTACAAACCTACCTATTTACAGTTCAATTCCTGAATGGAGTTTTTTTTTGTGACGTCACAACAAATTTACTATTTTCAGATTTATTCCTATATTTGTCCTGTAAGACCTTGCTTTATGCCAAATTTCAAGATTCTGGGTCAACAGGAACTACCCTATGAATTTTGATTTCCTTAAGAGTGTCGAAGTATTCGTTTTTTGCATACATAAACGACCGTATCGTTTTTTTTTAGTTAACTTAGAGGTTTACTTTTTTTTTAACAACTTCAAGGGACCGTAGACTTGACTGTATGGTTTTAATTTCAACTCGATACCTCTACCCGTTCCCGAGATAAAGGGTCTTGACAGTCAGACAGATAGACCGACAGACAGACAGACAGACAGACAGACGGACTGACAACAAAGTGATCCTTTAGGGGTTTCCGTTTTTTCCTTAAATAAATTGATGTTTGCAAATACGTGTTCATTTAAAATCAACTAAAACTTGAGACAAGTACTTCAAACTAGATTTATGATTCTTCATTCAAAGAGAAAAGAACAATGTGAGAAATATGTATGTTAATAGCAAGTTCATTCAAAAGACAAAAAAATGCTCCCCCCTCTCCCACTACAACTATTTTCTCCCACATTAAAAACATAATAAGGCTAAAAAAAATACGTACCTGCGGCTTTAGTAAAATCATGGCGCTGTGCTGCTTGAATATTCCAAGAAATCATAACACATATTGACGCAAGCGAGACAAGAAAAAGTAAGTAAGAGAGAGCAACATAGAAAAAACAAACACAACTCCACATTCAAGACCTTGAATTCACCAAAAATAAGACGTGAATGTCGAAATTTAATAAGTTTGGGTTCAACTGTTATGACAGAAGATATCAGACAGGTCACACTGACAGTGTAGCCTTGCCTATGTGTGTGTACTGGAGAGTGTACGTGTGTAAGTGTATCTTTGCGATTGCACGTGACGCCGTGTCGTCGCCACTGCGATATTAAACTAGGTTACAGCAGTTCTCAAACTTCTCGTAATATTCGGGATATCTATCAAAGATTCGTCGACTACTTAACAATAGGGAACCAATATAAAAAAAGAATTATAAAAATCAGTTGTAAAATTTAAATTGAAATAACTGATGAGCGGGATATTAAAAGTTTCCTTGAGTGAACAATTCTTATTTCGATAACTGCGAGTTTCGTAACCTTTAACTTAGAAACCATCAAATACTTTTAAGTAAGTACATCAAACCAACGATATAAAAGGAAAATAACAAAATTAGAATTTCAAAACAGAAAACTTAGCAAACATTTTGCTCTGATAGCTCGTTTAATGTTTTAAAGGATTTTTCAAGAGTAACGTTTTATGAGCATATGAGTAAGTCCGCAGTCATATCACAGACTAGTTATTTTTTTTGATAGATGCGTGAAATTAACATTCCATAGGCCATTAAACTTGTCCTCGTGGAGGCAATTGGCGGCAGCGACCTTTCGCGTCCGGCCCTGGTTCAGGCTATGGTCCGGAGCGAGGAGGAATGGCAGGCGGTCGCCTCCTTCTGCGAAGCAGTAATGCTAGCGAAGGAGGAGGCTGCACGCGTGAGGGAACGAAGGTCCTCACGTCCTAGCCGCCGTAATTCCGACCCCGACTACCAGCCACGGTAAACGCGGGCTTGCGGACGTCGAGCACTGGGTAGCTCGTCGTCCGGCTGTTCGGTAATTAACCGGACCGAGCCCAGTCGTTAACAGCGCGTAGTGATCCTCGCGCTCCTCAAAGAGATGTCAGCAAACCGTAGGGGCCCAGCAGGGCCGATGCCCGCTAGCTAGGACCGCGGAGAATTTCTGAAAGGGAAACCCGTAGTCCTAGAACGCAAAGGGTAATTGAAGGACACAGGTGTGGTTTTAGTCAGTAAAAGTCTGACACGCCCTCGCGCTCCACCCAGAGCACGAGAAGTCATTTGGATGATTTCCCACCTTAAAAAAAAAAAAAAAAAAAAATAGGCCATTAAACTAGTTTACATAGCGATAGTCAGAAGTAAAATGAATCTAGGTACTGCAGGCATTTGAAACCCTTACGAGAGCACTTACGCCTTACATCTTGTAAAAATCCAAAAAGCTTGTCTTAGATTTCTTTACTAAAAATTTCTTCGTATACGATGCTTCCTGTATCCTATAAAACTTTTACTTAAGGTCTTTTATAGATAGCATGACAGCAAAACGAAATTATGCATCTTTAAGATGAGAGAAAAGATAAGGAGGGGAGGGGACTAAGGATAAAGAGGATATTTAGGTTAGGATAGGTATGCTAGACATACTATACTACAATATCTATAGGATAGTGCGGGTGTCAGTTAGGGTTTGGGAATTTCCGACAATTTCAAAGTTCCGGGACACGAGACAGCCTACAGTTAAAGTCACGGGAATTCCCGGGACTTCGAGACGTTTAATTATTTTTTTCTTAAGTCTGGTATGCCTTTTTTGAAAAATTTAAATTGAGATAAGTAATTTTTGTAAAAATCTACATTTATTAAACAGAAAATTAAATCTTAATAACTTTAGCGTTAATTTAAGTCTTAATAATTGCTTTTTTTATTTCTTTTAATACACACAGATTCACTTTTAAGCAGTTAAATCTAATAAACGAACTTAGTTAAAAATCATACTAATTCTTAATAACTTGACTATTATCTTGTAATTCTAGACTCTGTATCTAATAAATCAAATCGGTCATAATCACAACATTGTTAATTCTTATAATCACAGATTTGTTTTATAATTAAACAGTCTAAATATAAATAATAAAACAGGCTTATAAATCAGTCTTTTAAATAATCATCTAACATATTAATTAGACTGTTTTGCTGATTTAATAAAATTGGCCTTAAATAAATCAGATCATCAACAGCTTTGTCTGACAATCTGTTTCTGATTTTTGTAATAATGCCACCGGACAAGCAGAACACTCTCCGGTTTCAAGTGATGTCAGTTTAATTGTGTTTAAGGCTTTATACAGTAGTTTCATACTTTCTGTTCGTTTTCCAGTTGCTTTGAACAACTAAAACTTTTTTTAAATGTTGCTCTTGTTTTTTTTTCCAGAATCTCGGGTACATTATCTTGTACATTTTTTATTGCTTTTTCCATTTAATTTACAAAAGACTCGTTAGTAACAATTTTGTCAATCTTGTCTCGTCTCTAGTTTCGAACCGAAATTCCAGGGACATGAGACGACTAACATTACGAAAAGTCCCGGGACTTGGAGACACGGGATGTCCCGGGACCCAAACCCTAGTGTCAGCTGTCGGATTCACACAATGTAAGCTACCTATCCTTTTCTCTCTTGAAGTAAAGTGTAAATACTTCTTGCTCCTCTCTGTGTTGTATACGTACCTGGTCTATGACCGATTGCCAGAAACTGGTACTTATGTTACATTATTATGTTCAAATTGTTTATTTAAGATTCGAATACTTCTTCTTTTTAACCGACTTCAAAAAAAAGGAGGAGGTTATCAATTCGGTTGTATTTTTTTTTTTTTTTTTTTTATCATCATTATTTTTTTTTTTTTTTTTTTTTTTTATGTTTGTTACCTCAGAACTCCGTCGTTTATGGACCGATTTGCAAAATTTTTTTTTCCCTTTATAGGATATGCTTCTAGATTGGTCCCATTTTTTTCAAAATTCAGTTCTGATGATGGAATCCATGAGGAATCGAGGGAACTCCTCAAAAATTATAGGCAACCCTATGGTAATTTTAGTATTTTCATCAAGAACTTAAGTATTTACAGTCAAAAAGTAACATTTGATGAAGTGGAACTGATGAAGAAGACCAGAAATGGTCAACGGAACTTCATACTCAAATAGATATCACAATGAAGATATAGTTAAGCGACTATGACAATACAAATAAATGAATGATTCTGAATAGTTACGTTGAAAATGGTATCATCGAAGTGATCTGATGATGATGATGGAGCCGGAAGGTAGGCACTGGAACTCCGTAATTAATCAATGTAACCTAGCCGTGTTTGGACTTATTAGAATTGTCATGGTTAGCACTTTGGCTATAAGGTACTATCGAACTGATCTGATGATGGAGCCGAAAGGTAGGCACAGGAACTCCGTAATTAATCAATGTATCCTAGCCGTGTTTGGGCTTATTAGAATTGTCGTGAGATGCTCTTTGGCTATAAGGTACTATCGAACTGATCTGATGATGGAGCCGGAAGGAGGAAGGTAGACACAGGAACTTTATAATAAAACAATGTAACCTAGCAGTATTTGGGTTAATTGGAATTGTCATGAGAAATAGGCACTCTGTTTATAAGTGTATCGCAACTAAAAAGTGTGAAATAAAAACTTTTTAGAAAAAAAAAATTACCGACTTCACTAAAAAAAACACTAAAAGGATCAAAATAACTTTAATTTCGGAAGTCGGTGTTAAATAAGAAACAAACAATACCGAGAAACACCGACTTCCGAAATTAAAGTTATTTTGATCCTTTTAGTGTTTTTTTTAGTGAAGTCGGTTATTTTTTTTTTCTAAAAAGTTTTTATTTGCACCTCAGGTTTTTCAATTTCTAACATTAAATGTCATATCAACATGTGCACTTATAAAAATTAAACTGTTCAACCAAACCTTGAGGATCCTTGCCACTCACCCTCCGGCGAGAGCGCCGTTGCTTGGCGAACACACTCGCCGAGATCGCGCCAGAAAAATTTAATTGTGAAATACGGCCATCCTCCCCTTTCACCCCCTCAAGCTCCACGGTTTCTCCCTTCGAGCCGAAAATCAGCCTATTTCAGGTGGGTGGGACTTAGGTAACGGCCCGATTCTCCTTCTTGAATAACCTCTGAAAACCCCAAGTGCGCGTCGTCCTTAGTACGTATGTATGAAGTATGGTCCTTAGAACCTAACCTAACTAATTAAGTGTTGACCTTAGTACCTAACCTAACTAATGAAGTATGGTCCTTAGTACCTAACCTAACTAATGAAGTATGGTCCTTAGTACCTAACCTAACTAATGAAGTATGGTCCTTAGTACCTAACCTAACTAATGAAGTATGGTCCTTAGTACCTAACCTAACTAATTAAGCCTGCTTATCTGTTTGATTTATTTAGTTTATGGATGGCAGATTAAATTGAAAATATGTATGAATTTTCTCATCTTAGGATCCTTTTGCAAATAAGTTACCAAAGTTGTAAGAAAAGATTCAAAGAGTTGATGTCTAAGTTTTTAATTACTTAGGCATCAACTCTTTGAATCTTTTTTCAACAATCAACGGCTTCAATAAATAACAAAATGGAAAGAAAAATACAAATAGTATTTCGGTCAGCAATTTCACCATTCTTAAAATAATCGTTACTGATAGTTTCAGAAGCAAGAAAATCTGACACAAGCCTTTCAACGGGTTGCGGCTACGTTTGTGTGAGTGACCGCGGTCCTAGAACGCAAAAGGCAACTGAAGGACACAGATTGTTTTTAGTCAGTAAAAGTCTGACACGCCTTCTCGTCCCACCCTAGGGCGAGAGAAGTCATTTGACGATTACAAAACTGATATCGTGTTAACTATTTACTGGGCTGTAGATAAGCAGTCGCTATATAAAATACTGATACCCAGCTGTATCCGTTTTGACTGAAAGCCATAATTGGAAAAAGGGTAGATATCTAGAATACCTAGCCTTTTCCTAATTGTGGCATTTTGTTTTACTATGTATCAAAGAATCTTCATTGATGAATCATTTATGTATCAAAGAATCTTCATTGAAGTAAATTTAAAAAAAAAGACATACAAGTGTGGAAACATTTTGGAGGCCTATCAGGGGCACCCACGAGCAACCAATTTGCTCAGCATTTCTTTTTTGTCTCTGTCACACTTTCATACAAACCCGTAACTTGATGTGAGAAACAATTTAGTTGCGGAGACAATGTTTCTCGTATGTGCTATTTTTTATTGATCAGTGAGGTCTATACTCAGAATTTCAAATTCAGATTCAGAATCAATATGCAATTAAATGCACGTTTACTTCTAAAACCTAGATGAACCTGTGGCAAAAATAAATCATTTTAATCAGACAAAGATTAATGGTATCACGCTCCATGATCAGCATCATAAAGACTTTTATTTGAATGTGGCACCGCCTTGCTAGCACCCGGGTCTGCAACACGTGTGCCCCGGAATGCACCCTGACCACGCGAGGGGTGTATCGAACATCCCTTAGGGTGCATAACAATGGTACAGAACCTACCCGTACAAACATATTGCCATACATTTAATAATAATTCAATTTCGCGGAGACCGTAATATACATTCCAACTTTTTTCTTCTATTTATGAACCCGTTCAGTTGAATTAGGGGACTTTTTTTGATTGTTTTATGTCAGGTTTTGGTTTTTAAGTTGTTATCTGTTTAATTTTTGATGACTTTGTAAATCCAAAGGTCAAATCCAATGCAAATCATGGCGATCAGTCCTCTCTTTGAGGAGTGGCTGGAGAGGTACTACGGCGTCCTCACCTTGCGCATGACGCAGGTGCTCATTGATCATGGCAAGTTCGAGATGTGTTTCGGATTCAGGCGGAAGAAACGCCTGGGTGTTACCATTTTGTGCACCGCCCGGAAAACACGGTAAATTCGGTGGAGATGTGCTCCGCTTGGGCGGCAGCAGCGACCTCTTGCGCCGGGCCCTGGTTTAGCCCACATTCCAGAGCGAGCCCGAATCATGGCCAGCATGTATAGTGTTCAACGCGCGCCTCAAAGAGATGTCAGCCAATCCGTGATGGGCCGATGATGTAGTCAATAAGTCTAACAAGCCCTCCTCCACCCTGGAATGGAAATGGGCACGCCATAATTATGGCGGTAAGTCCCCTCTTTGAGGAGTGGCTGGAAAGGCAACACGGCGTCCTTACCTTCCGCATGACGCAGGTCCTCACCAGACATGGTAAGTTCGGGAGGTTCCTGCACCGGATTCGTGTGGAAGAAACGCCCGGGTGTCACCATTGTGTGGACTGCCCGGAGGACACGGTGGAGCACACGGTGGAGGTGTGCCCCGCTTGGGCAGAGCAATGCCATGTCCTCGTGGGGGCGATCGGCGGCGGCGGTCTCTCGCGTCGGGCCTTGGTACAGGCCATGGTCCGGAGCGAGGAGGAGTGGCAGGCGGTCGCCTCCTTCTGCGAAGCAGTAATGCTAGTAAAGAATGCTGATCGCGTGCGGCAACGGTCCTCACGCCCCAATCGCCGCGCCGCCGGGATTCCGATGCCGATTTCCGGTCACCGTAGGCGCAGGCTTGCGGACGGCGAGCAATGGGTGGCTCGCCGTCCGACCGTCCGGTAACCGTCCGGCCCGAGCTCAAGTCGTCAACGGCGCGTGCTGTTCCACGCGCGCCTCAAGGAGATGTCAGCAACTGTAGGGGCCCAGCAGGGTCAAAGCCTACTGGGGCCAAGGGTCTGATTCTGAAAGGAAGACTCGGCCCTGGTACGAAAGGCAACGAAGGAACAGGAGTAGGTTTTTAGTCAGTAAAAGTCTGACACTATCTCCCGCCCCGCCCAAGGGCGGGGGATGTCATAAGGTGATTTTCCTACAGAAAAAAAAACCCTGGAACGGAAAAAATCATTGGATGATTTCGCACCTCAAAAAAAGTGTCAATGCATTTTATAATGCAATGTACCATCCTGGATCCTGATCCCGGTTTGTACATATTATATCAATGACCAATGAAATATCCCATAGACAAAGACGAATATGTACTATCAAAAACATAACTTGTAAAAAAACCAAGACTCGTCAGCCCTTACTGATGATAATGGACGCTCTGACGTCGGACATTCAGGAAGAGGGTCCCTGGTGTATGCTGTTTGCCGATGACATTGTGTTGGTTGCCGAGAGTGGCCTAGAGGTCCAGAACAGATTGGAGGTATGGTGGCACAGACTGGAGAGTGTTGGCCTGAAATTGAGTAGAACCAAAATGGAATACTTGTTCTGCGATTTTGGCGGTCTCTCCAATCCAGTGCCTTTAGCTCTCGCTGGAAGGCCCATACGGATCTGCTCCGACTTTCGATACCTCGGGTCACTCGTCCAAGGTGATAGTGAGGTAGACTGGGACGTAACACATCGGATCAACGCAGGATGGATGAAATGGCGACAGGTCACGGGAACAACTTGTGACCTACGGATGCCCCTCAAGTTGAAGGGTAAAATCTACAAGTCCGTGATAAGGGCTGTCATACTGTATGGATCAGAATGTTGGGCTGTAAAAAAGACGGATGAAAATAGATTGCACGTAGCGGAGATGAGAATGTTAAGATGGATGTGTGGTGAGACGAGAATGAATAAAGTGAGAAATTAGTATATTAGGGGAAGTTTGAAAGTGGCGCCAGTGACTGAAAAGTTGAAAGGGAATCGTTTGTCTTGGTATGGTCATGTGAAGAGGAGGGATGAAACGCATGGATCGTCGGCCACATCATCGCTTTCCATCAGGTGAAATAGTCGTCAAACGCGAGCCTATCAATAATAATTAAAAAAAAAACGTACAGTTATAATATTGCTTCTAGTTAAATTTGGAATCATTAGAAAAAAAGTTAACGAAATAGATTGGATTATGGGAGATTAATTTGCCTTCGTTTATAGTTAACAATTAGGTTTTTGAAAGTTGGCTTATTGCAATTGAATTTATCTACTTGAGAGAAATCTGTGTTTTAAATTTTAATATATCTAACAAGCTTCTGCCAGCATACAAACTTAGGATCTCCATTTCATACCCTTAGGTGGTGAATTTCAAAAAATCCTCTCTTAATGCTCGCCTACGTCGTAAAAGGAAGCCTTGTGCAAAATTTCACGTTCCTAGTCCCAATAGTTTCGGCTGTGCGTTGATATGTCAGTCAGTCAGTTTCTCCTTTTATATATATAGATGAGTTTTCGACTACATGATATTTTTCTTCTAAAGCGATATAATAGCCTTGAAAATCGTCTCGTTTCATAAGCCAACAAAAAGCAACAACGATTTGTTGCGGTAGAACGAAGTAGGTAGTTATTAATATTCAGGGAACAACATTCGTTCTACTTTGCGAGGTGAATTTTCACCGAAAGGCAATATCAATTTAATATAGGAAGCGTTGATGCGTAAAATAGGCATGTAACACATCGCTGAACAAAACTGTGAGCGATTGTTAACAAGATACTTCATAAAAATTTCATGAATTTAAAAGGCGCAACTCAAGCATAAAAACCTCTGCCTAAACCGAATAAACATTTGTTACGGTGGGTGGAAATCATTCAATGACTTCTCCCGCTCTGGGCGGAACGCAGACTTTTAGTGACTAAAACCACACCTTAGATGGCTTAGTACTTCAGTTGCCCTTTGCGTTCTAAGTTCTAAAAAGAACTATAAATATTTTTAAGAAGAGCGTCGCTGAGTCGGGGAACCGCAATGTGAAGAAGTTTGTTTAGCTTTAACGAATAGAAAATACCTACCTACTAGTTAAATGGTTTATAAGAAAATTGTGGTCCCCCGATTCAGCGACGCTCATCTTTAAAATATTTATAGTTCTTTTAATAAAGTGAAAACAGCTTAAAGATTTTTTTTTATTTTTTTATTCCTCACTTTTTATATTAATCGCGAAACCCATTATTGTGATAACTACTTTTTTTAAGAAGGGAAATCAGTCAATGTCTTTTCCCGCTTTAGGGTGGAGGGAGAGGGTGTGTCAGACTTTTACTGACTAAAGCCACACCTATGTTCCACATTTGCCTAGCGTTCCAGGTCCCCGTGGATTTGCCTTTCGGTAGTAAACCCACGGCTCCAATAGGGCTCGGCCCTGCTGGCCCCTACGGCTTTGCTGACATCTCTTTGAGGCGCGCGTGCAACACTACGCGCCGTCGATGACTCGGGCTTGGTCCGGACGAATACCAGACGCCAGACGGCCAAACTGCGAGCTACCTATTGCTCGTCGTTCTCAAGCTCATGCCTACGGTGGCTGGAAATCGAGGTCGGAATCCCGGCCAGGGCGTAAGGATGTCCGTTCCCTCACGCGTGAGGCCGCCTCTTTCGCTAGCATTACTGCTTCGCAGAAGGAGGTGACCGTCTGCCATTCCTCCTCGCTGAAGCGATAAGCGCGGTAGATGGCCACCTCCAACCATGGCCTATACATATATAACTAAACATATATATATAACCATGGCCTCCAACCATGGCCTATACCAGGGCTCGGTGCGAGAGGTCGTCGCTGCCGATCGCCCCCACGAGGACACGGCAGTGTTCCGCCCAAGCGGAGCACACTTCATTGTGATAACTACACAAATTAAATTTTCTTAAATATTATCAACTAGCAAACCCGCGAAACTTAAAACTTAACTTTAAACTGAATTATTTACGCGGTCTAAGAACAGAAGTTGCACTATACATGTCTTCGAGCCACATCTTTACGGTACGGTACGGTCGTCGTCCGACGTTATTAACTAATAAAGGATATAGAATTTTTATACTTCATTATCCATTTCATATAGTACTCCTATTTTATTAAAAAAATTTCTATAAACCCCCTTTTTTTTTCTGTAATTTTGTGTTACGATAACGTTATTTATAGATATTTATAGATCCAAACTCGATGAATTTGCTAGTAGGCATTCCAGGTTCCATCAGCTATCTTTCGATTCCAGCACCAGGTCCGTGCCCAACCTCGGGGGTCCAGACGCCTCCTGCCGGAGGCGCTACGCAGGCATCTTCCGGTCCATGGCCCTTTATGGGGCGCTGGTGTGGGCGCCTTCACTGCGAAAGCGACCGGCGGCCCAGCTGAACGCGTGCCAGAGGGTCATGGCCATACGGATGATGCGGGGATACCGCACGGTTTCCCGCGAAGCAGCGAGCCTTCTTGCTGGCCAGCCACCATGGGATCTGGAGGCATCAGGCCTTGCACGCATGCACGATCTGCTCGTGGAGATGCAACGTCGGGGCGAAACTCCGCTGCCACGACAAGTCGCGGCATGGCAGACAGAGCTCCGGCGGGGTCTCATGGCGGAATGGCGACAGCGACTATCGCAACCCAGTGCTGGGCACGCCATAATTATGTCGGTAATTCCCCTCTTTGAGAAGTGGCTGGAAAGGCAACACGGCGTCCTTACCTTCCGCATGACGCAGGTCCTCACCGGACATGGTAAGTTCGGGAGGTTCCTGCACCGGATTCTTTCGGAAGAAACGCCCGGGTGTCACCATTGTGTGGACCGCCCGGAGGACACGGTGGAGCACATGGTGGAAGTGTGCCCCGCTTGGGCAGAGCAATGCCGTGTTCTGGTGGGGGCGATCGGTGGCGGCGATCTCTCGCGCCGGGTTTTGGTGCAGGCCATGGTCCGGAGCGAGGAGGAGTGGCAGGCGGTCGCCTCCTTCTGCGAAGCAGTAATGCTTGCAAAGGAGGCGGCCGATCGCGTGAGGCAGCGGTCCTCACGCCCCAACCGCCGCCGGGATTCCGATCCCGATTTCCGGCCACCGTAAGCGCGGGCTTGCGGACGGCGAGCAATGGGTGGCTCGCCGTCCGACTGTCCGGTAACCGTCCGGACCGAGCCCAAGTCGTCAACGGCGCGTGCTGTTCCACGCGCGCCTCAAGGAGATGTCAGCAACTGGAGGGGCCCAGCAAGGTCGAAGCCTTCTGGGGCCAAGGGTCTGATTCTGAAAGGAAGACTCGGCTCTGGTACGAAAAGTAACGAAGGAACAGGAATGGGTTTTTAGTCAGTAAAAGTCTGACACTATCTCCCGCCCCGCCCCGGGGGATGTTATAAGATGATTTTCCCACCGGAAAAAAAAGCACCAGGTCCGTGACAACAGAAGAACTGAACAGAACTAATTAAGAATCTAACGAGCCCAAACTAGATGGGTTCACTAGTTAGCATTACAGGGTTCCAACAGCCAACACCCATTTCTAGCATCAGGTCCTCGTCATCATGAGAAATGTATTGAACTGGTTAAGATGAATATAAAGAGCCCAAACTAGACGGGTTCACTAATAGGCATTTCAGGGTTCCTTTAGCCACCTCCCAGTTCTATCATCAGGTCCATGTCATCATGAGAAATGTATATAACTAATTAAGATGAATCTAATGAGCCCAAACTCAATGGGTATGCAAATAAGCATTCCAGGGTTTCATCAGCCACCTCCCTGTTCTAGCGTCAAGTCCTTGTCATCATGAGAAATGTATAGAACTGGTTAAGACGAATCTAATGATGAGCCAAAATCGATGGGTATACAAGTAGGCATCCAAGGGTTACATTAGCTCCACCCAGTTCTAACATCAGGTCCTCATCATCATGAAAAATATATAGCACTGGTTAAGACGAATCTTATGAGCCCAAAATCGATGGGTATACAAGTAGGCATCCAAGGGTTACATTAGCTCCACCCAGTTCTAACATCAGGTCCTCATCATCATGAAAAATATATAGCACTGGTTAAAACGAATCATATGAGCCCAAAATCGATGGGTATACAAGTAGGCATCCAAGGGTTACATTAGCTCCACCCAGTTCTAACATCAGGTCCTCATCATCATGAAAAATATATAGCACTGGTTAAGACGAATCTTATGAGCCCAAAATCGATGGGTTTACCAGTAGGTTTTCCCGGATTCCATCAGCCACCTCCCATTTCTAGCATCAGGTCCTCGTCATTATGAAAAATAAACAGAACTAGTTAAGACGAATCTAAATGAGCAAAAACTGGATGGGTTTACTAATAGGCAATCCAAGGTTATGTCTCTTACCATCGAGATCCATCACCAGACCAGCTCAATGGCGCTAGCATATTCATGAGTATTTTAATTTAAGTTATATAATATTTAATTTATTAATATTTTATATTAATATTTAATATTAAGTTACACATTATGTTTCAAAGTAGTTCAAAATCCGTACCGCAGCGAACAAACGAGCTAATGACTTTGAACACCTGGAAAGATCTGTATAAATTTAACCTAAGAACCATCTCGATTACATCACCTTTCAACCGCATCAAAATCGGTCCATTCGTTTAAGAGCTACGATGCCACGGACAGACACACAGACACACAGATTCACAGACACACAGACCCTCTTTTCCGTCGGGGGTTGAAAATAAATGAAATCGATTCTGTATCCGATTCTGAACATACTAAAAGTAGTATGTTCAGAATCGGATATCATAATAAACACTCATCCATATTGTAGACGCTGCACCTGATCTGCAACGAATCAGTCACCACGCTGCTTACCCGTATCTATTGGCTTTTTCCTTCACAGTCAACAAACTTGGTCACGGCTGCATCGTCACTGTCACGTTACCTTTGATTCGAGTGTCTCCATATTGTCCTGCCTGAATAAGGATTAGTCAAGCGCGATCCGCCTCGGTAGGGGAGGGATGCTAACTAGGCGTTGCACATTATGTTGGGGCTAGGAGAGTAGCGGATATCAAGAATTGAGAACCAGGATATGTCAGTATATTATTTTTGAATTGATATAAACTAGTGTTTGACTGCGATCCCACCTCTTGGTAAGCAGTGATGCAATCGTTGATGGTGAAGAGCACTAGTTTATTAAGAGCCCATTCACTCTGGCCTTAAAGACACCTAAATTATAATCAGACGGGAAGACCGCAGCAGGAAAATTGTTCCTAGTATGAAGTTGGTTGGTATATTTGGAAGAATCGACAAAATTAAGTGGCAGTGAGCACATATTTTTCGATTCTGGTTAAAAAACATTGGCAAACACTTTCTGTTGCATCGTAGGTGTACCACTTACAAATATATACAAACGGCCGGTCCCGAAACTAAATATAGGTCATAGAAATATTTATTTCTTGCGAGAATAAAACCCGCGACAAGCAGGGCAGCAGCCAATCGCTCAGTCAATGCACACACAGAACAGATAGTCGATGAGGCCGGAAGGTCCTGGAGTGGTGGCTGCGTAACGCTTCCGTTAACGATGGCCTCGGTGGATCGACGATTAGGTAAATGCTACGGGAATCCACTGAATGCGAGACGCAGAGGACCAGTCGATATATGATGTCTTTGCGTGTCAGGGGTTCGATTCCCGCGCAGAACAAATATTTGTATGGCCTACACATAGGTGTTCCGGGTCCGGGTGTATTGTGGATGTGTGGTATATACGTTAAAAAACAACAAATATGTTTTGCAGACATGGACGCTTTGCAAATGCTAATACTAAAATCATATTGAAAAGCGGAACAGAACTACACAAAGCTTTTTTTAATTTTGATAACGGGGAAAACTTACAAAAGGCACCTGGACTTATGGAGAAAAGGTCAGAGAGCGCTTGGAACATCACCTCGTGACTTCATAAAAGGAACGGGTAGAAGAAGAAAGAAGCCGCGTTTTTCCATTCTATACATGACATGAACGCAGCCATAGAAAACTGCTCGCGTATACTTTGTATTGCTACTCGTATTTTTAAATCTGCAATTACAATGTATACACGAATTCTGCGTACTGATCTTGTACAGTTTGAAACATGTGCGGGTGCGTCCTGGTTCCAAACTACACTACAGTCAACATCACTTACGCCTGACAAAATCTGAGATATATATATATGTCGGCGCAAGGATGCCGATCATCATTGAAGCTCTGTCTCTGTTGGACTCTGTTTTGTGGGCGATGGCTGGGTATCGAGCAATAAACAAACTATTCCAGATCGCACAACTGATTTATTATAATTTACAAAGTACTTTGTGATTATGATGCAAGCTTTAGGTATTCATTTCACACAACGAGCCGTGAAACAGTCTCCGAAACACGACGTTGTTCGCACGGCTGCCGACAGAGGAAAGAACCCCGCACCGCACCGTGGCAGTCGCTGCGTCCCCGCAAGGGGGCGCGGCTGGCGGGGTGTAGGCTAAGCCTTTATCCCGCGGTAGGGGTAGGTGTCCGTCACAACGGACACAGCATTTGGGGGGCCATATAGGCCGTGGCCCATGGCAAGCATGCATGCAATGCTTACCTGTGTGTGAATGTGTGTTAGTTCAGTGGGGAAGCGCCGCGGCCTTGTACGTATACGTTGCCGCTACTTCGCGACACCTCGGCGGTCAGTCGCCGCCAGGTGAGACCTCCGGTTACCCGGAGGAGGCCCGGCGACGACGACCAGCGACAGAGGTGCCGGCTTGGGTGGCGCTATCCACTGCGGATGATGACCCCCGTCTGTCACGTTTCCAGATCTAGCCGGTTGCGCTCCAGACTAAGGGGCCGAGGTGGGAGTGTGGGCGGCATTGTACTGTGTAACACCGCCCATGTAGCGATTTGGAACGCGCGAACCGTCCAACACGTCCAAATGCGTGATTACATCGAATGTAGAGTCATGAGTGTGTGAGGTTAGTGCACGTCGCGCCTATATTAACTTAGCACGCGACGTTTACCGGGTGCGTGTTGTGAGTGTAGAGTATTACTGTGTGAGTGAGCCACGTGTAATTGTAAGCGACTCACTCAGGCGTCAAGAGAAATATATACATATATATAGGCATGGTATAGGGCGAGACCTAGTTCTATCTAGGACTCTGGCATCAGTGGGGTCTGTTGCTGCTAGCCGAGAATGAGCTGCATCAGCGACATTAGGCCCTTGATGGCTATCGGGGCCTCGTCCAGACCCCGCAGTTTAGCCACACTGACCTCCTGCAGGATCCGAGTGTAGGCCGCGATTATTTCCACTCGGCTAGGTAGCCAGAGCTGTTGGTGCTGCTGGACGGGTGCAGCAGCGGCGACTACAGCTTCTCTGCGGGCCGCCCGGGGGGCGGTGACTCCAGATGCTGGGCGTTGCGCTCCCGTAGGGGCGCAGGACACGGCAGGGGGGGGTGGGCACGACAAAGCAGTGTCGGCATTTGTGTTAATGGCGGCTGTCATGGGGGGGGGGCTTCCTACCTTTCATCCCACCCCTCTTCTTCCTTCTCCTCTGAAGGGGGACGTCTCCTCTTTCCGTAGGCCTGTTAGCCGCCGCCATCAGTGACGCACTAGGCGCCTCGAAGGCGTCGGCCACAGCAGGCCCACGGGTGGCTTCCTCCGGCTGGCGCTGCCGCTGGGAGATTGCGACAGTGCCCGCTCTCCTGTTCTGTGCCTCCCGCACAAAAATGGGGCACTTTCTCCTACACGCAGGATGGTCACCCGCGCAGTTTGCGCAGGTGGCCGGCTCAGTCCTTGGGCGCGGGCAATCTTTCGCGGCGTGGTTGTCCCCACATCTCACGCAGGCCAGCGGACGGTGGCACCGGTGCGAGCTGTGTCTAAACTGCTGGCACCGGTGGCACTGCGCCGGCCCGCGCCTGCCCCTCCACGCCTCTATTTTGACACCACGCATGAGCAGGAACTGCGTGATGTCGTAGATGCTGAAAATTCCGGGCGTTCTTTTCAGGACTGCATGGAATATGCAGCCAGGTCTCCCACCGCGCGCCTTAATATTGCGCACGTACTCCGGCTGATATCCCAGCAGCCTGAGTTCTTCCTCGATTTCTGAGAGGTCTGTATCCGCAGGCAACCCGCGGATAGCCACTTTAAAACCTCTCTCCGACGGAAGGGAGTAAGCGAACCAAGCCAGGCCGGTGTCCCTCTCCTGGTCGACGAGGTAGCGCTGGACCACCCTGTATTCCTCCTCGGATTCCGGGAGGAACCGAATGCCGCCCTGATAAGGGCGGGCATTCGGTGGGCGGCCCAGCAGCTGGTTCACCGCCCTGAAGTGGGCAGCCCAGTTCGGCAGCCTCTCCACAACCAGTGGCGGGTAGCGGGTCTTCTTTTTATTCACTGTAGGAGGGGGCCCCACAGGAGGTGGTTCATCCTGGCACCTTGGAGTAGCAGGTGGGGGGGGGTGACGAGCGCACCGCGTCTGCAAAAGTAGGCGATCCTACCTCGGACCGCCCATGTGACATACGCTGGAACCCCACACCTCTGCGGTCGGCACTTTTATCTGCTCGGTTCGTGCAAACGGCAGCGCGGATTCTGTCAAAGTGACATGTGTCACTTTTCACTTAGCTCGTTCATTCGTTCTCAAGCTTCCGTACTATTGACTTCTCCGACATACATATAAAATCATTAATTCATATATTGGAAAAATGTTTAAATATTATTAATGTAGAATTAGATAAATGATAATGACTTTTAACTTAACCTAACCCAAATGATTCACTAAACTTAGAATTGAATCTTTAATGGTCACTGTTCTAACCTAACCTAACCCACATTATCGCTTCGTTCGTTTGCCATGGTGTTCTAATGGTCACTATTGTAACCTGATCCAGGCGCGATTATTCCGATCTACGCACGAATAGTCCATATTCGTACTGGCACTGTATATTATGGAATAAGGTTAGGTAGTTAGACCAATACGAAGTATACGCGAGTATTTGTGTACTACTCTTGTATACATTGGAAGACCTTGATTAAAAAGTGATTTCCAATCTATACGCGACTAGTTTTACACCCTTGCGTTCTGGCCATGTACAGAATGTAAATACGCGAAGCCGCCAAGCAGGCCTTCCGGAACCCACAAGGTTTACGAAAAGCTGCTACGCAAACCTACACGTAGCCACTAAATAATTAAGTAATAGCAACGTAGCCTAAGAGGTCGCTACGCAGGCAGTTGCAGAGCCTACGAAGTCGGTATGCAGAACTACGTGAGTGCTACGAGGCCTCTACAAGATGCTACGCAGTTTTATGCCTCTATGCAGGTTTAAGCGAAGCCCACGACGACAACTCGATGATGGCAACAAACGCAACGCAACCATCGCAACATAGTTTTTAAGGGAATAAACTACTAAACTCCACATCACACTTCATTTGGGCAGGTAATTAATAAAATAGATAACTTTGTCACTTTGTCACCATATCGGGAAAATATTGTTAGACTAGCGAATGCCTGGCGTGTGCCTACGCTAAAAAAGGAAAAATATTTCACTTATTTATTGGAAAAAAAAGGTTGCGTTTATTTTTTTTAATGCATTGTTTTAAATAATGGGTGGACATATAGGTAGATTGTTTTTTGTTTTACATATACCTATATAAATAGATTAGATATCGCTGTCAGCGATAAAACCGCCATTATACCTATACAATATTTAAGTTTATGTGTAAATTGTGTTACTTTTTTGGTGTACAATAATGTTTATTCTACTCGTATTCTAACCATTTATTGTTATTATTGTTGTATAACAATTTGAAGGACGCTTTAAAATAGTCATTCTCGCTTTTTTTGTACATCCGCTGGCCGCTGGGTCCCTGGCCCCACGGCTCCACATAACGTGCGTTCATGCAATGTCACGGTTGACACACGATTGGCGCCGCGCACGCGTTCTCGCCAATTGTGGTGGCAGCCCTACGCCTGCCCGGTTTACAAGCTGGGGCAGCCCTATAGATACCCATTACGAACTTAACAGCCCTGTAATTTATAGATTCAAAGCAATTATTCGGTGTTGAACGTCGGATGTTGAATGGAGTTACATGGGAGTTACTGTTTGTTTGTGACCTTGGGCATGTGCAGTCGGTTTATTTATCTACAGATAAATGTTTTTTTAATGTTAACCGATACACTTAACACGAAACTAAGTAACATAGGACGCGCCTCAGCCTTTTGTTTTAGTAAGTGGTTTGATATACGGTCCGTTCAAAAGTCTTATATTATTTGTCTTTCCATATACTTAACTCTAGCTTCAGCCAGCGACTTCGCCCGCGTGAAATTCTCCATACAAACTTTAGACCCCCATTACATCTCTCTAGGGGGGTGAATTTTGGTTGGGGTCTTATTCTTTGTATTATATTCATTCATTTTTAATTAAAAAGTAATTGGCTCATTTTTTAAAATTAAAAAGCACATGTAAATAAAACTAGGAGTTAGCTGTTCAACCCCCCTAGCCAAGTTACAACCGTTTCGTTTTGATTTTCTTTTCGTCGATCGCCTCGAGTAGGCCACGCCTCCGATTCCTTTATTCTGACGTCATCTCAACGCTCAGTCACGTGGTCAAAACAAAGGAATAGGAGGCGTGGCCGACTCGAGGCGATCAACGAAAAGAGAATCGAAACGAAACGGTTGTAACTTGGCTAGGTTGGCAGCTATACTCAAAATAGATGCTCAGGTGAAAAAGGGAATTAATTACTTTTTATAAACCTTTTAACATATAAATATTGGGGCGATGTCAATCTGGTCAAGTTCAATGCAACTAAAACCCAAGCGTGTCTGTTTTCCGCTAAACGGAGTCAATTCCACCCGGCTCCATCTTTCCGAGGTGTGACCGTGCCAATAACCGACCATCTTGATCTTCTTGGCGTTACGCTGACGTCAACTCTCAACTTTGGGCCATACATCGAAGCAAAGGCTCAACTGGCAGCAAAAAAGCTGGGAATCCTCGCGAAGGTCAGACAGTACTTCACGCCGAAACAGCTGCTAAAACTTTATCAAGCGCAAGTTCGATCGTGTATGGAGTACTACTGCTCTCATCTTTGGGACGGGTCTGCCAAATACCAGCTTGATGCGCTAGAGTCGATTGAGAGGCGAGCCAAGAGGATCATCGGCAATGATGCACTTGTTGAGTCGAAGCTCCAAAGCCTCGGACATCGCCGCCGAGTTGCTAGTTGTCGGTTTTCTATCGTTTACATTTCGGGGATTGTGCACTGGAATTGCACAATCTAATTCCGCCAAGTCCGTACCATCATCGGACCACTAGACGTACGGCGTTGCGCCACCGGTACATGGTAGACATCCCACCCATACGCACAAAACGTTTTGAGAACACATTTATTATGCGAACAGCCAAGGAGTGGAATTCCTTGCCGGAGTCTGTGTTTCCTGATAGCTACAACTTAGGGGTCTTTAAGTCAAGAGTGAATGGGCTACTTCTAGGCAAGCGGGCTCCATCGTCGACCACATCATCGCTTACCATCAGATGAGATGGTGGTCAAACGTGAGCTTATCATTAATAAAATAATAATAACTCTGGGCCTCTGCGAGTTGGCTTCGGCTCCTTGTACGCCTCCCAAAGGTCCAGGACCTCAGGGTCCTGAGATAAATAAAATATATAAAATAATAATAATATACAATCCGCAGCGCAGTTTTGTGGCGAACTGTTGGGCATTAGCGACCCCACGGACCCGATCTCCCGGGAGAATTCTTGTTCTTCATCTCCGGCTTGCCTTTATTGGCCGGCCGTAGTGAACACTGACGAGGAACTGAGCTCCCACCTCTCTCTTGCCTTTATTGGCTGGCTTGAGTGGAGATTCGCAAGAGCAAACGTGCTCGGGAGAAGGATGTATAATCCAGTAAGGTGCTGGTAGGGATCTTGACCGTACTTCCGGGATTGTCCTGATAGCCGTGGTATACCTCTCCACTCCTCAAGCACCTCAGGATATGTTGCCCTCTTGTTGCTACGTCACTTCGTGCTAGCGGCCGTTTTTGGGGGCCCATTTATTGAGTGTGCAAGTGGGTGACTTGCACACTCAATAAATGGGCCCCCAAAATCTGCGAGTTGGCTTCGGCTCCTCGTACGCCTCCCAAAGGTCCAGGACCTCAGGGTCCTGAGATAAATAAAATATATAAAAATAATAATATATAATAAACTTATAATAATAATATTATAATAAAATTCTTTATTTCTCCTCACAATAATAAACTTACTCTAGGTTTTACATTAGTCCTGTTATTATAATTAACAATGTGAGGAGCTGGTGTTTGAGTTAGGCATGAAATGTCTGTATTACAAATCACCGGGTCCGCACCCTACGGAAGAACAGTTTTTTTTTCAAAAGTTACATTATAATATACATTAGGTTACATTTAACCCCAGTTATTGGTAAAAAATTTCAATAATAACACAAACAAAAAAAAACAAAAATAAGTAATTATAATTTTGGAGGTAGAAGTAAAAACGAAGCTAAAACCAAAAATTATTAAGAGTGCCTATATCTGTTTTATGTGCGTGTATGTGGTGTGTACATGTGAGAGTTGTGGTGTAAGTTATAAACTTATATCGTACTAATTTAATTTGAATGAAGTAGCTTTTCTGTAATACTCTAATCCGCATTTTGTGACCAATCTTAAACCGAAGACTTACATTTGATTGGTAAGGGATAAATAGTTAGGGCCCGATTTAACTTGTATAAATTTGAACCCTGGTAGCAAAACCATCGATGTGCAAACTTAGTTTTGAATGACGATGCAGTGCAGACCTGATGTTTACGACGTTTGTTTCTGATTCTTTCTGGTTCAAAAGTTGTTAGGGAATGTTGTTTCATAACCGTTTTTAAAATGAAGAGTTGTCTCACAGTAAGTACCTTCCATTTTGAGTAGAGATCAGCTGTTGGGTGATAAAAAGGAAGAAACAAGCTCACCTTTAGGAGTGCTCTTTGTGCTCCCTCAACTTTTAGGAGATGAGTTTTGTATTACATTTTCCACCCCATGTAGTGATACAGTATTCAAGCTGAGACTGACAGAGAGCATAGTGGACCTATGTTATAAACCTATCATTTATTGATAGGTTTATTTTTATTTTTGTATTTAATAACTTTTTTTTGTAATGTGAATGTGAGAACACCGTAGACTCCGCGGATTCATGGATTACAATTATTATTGTGCAAAGCTGACCGGTCTACATTGTCGTCTCATATCTATTAATATTGTAATATGGAAAT
The DNA here is from genome assembly GCA_905147345.3 of Mythimna impura. Taxonomy (NCBI): domain Eukaryota; kingdom Metazoa; phylum Arthropoda; class Insecta; order Lepidoptera; family Noctuidae; genus Mythimna; species Mythimna impura. Next base: position 33,743,229 of record LR990339.1, read on the forward strand.
ATTGTAAAAACAATCTTTTTTTTTAAAGAGTAGGTAACCATGGAGTTTTTGGCCGGTCGTTTCCTATGGAGAAGTCCATAGGAAACGACCGATTGGAACCATACGCTAGCTTCTGACGTTTTATAAGTGCCCATGTAGGCCTATGTGAAATAAATGATTTTGAGTTTGAGTTTAATTAAAAATGTCATTGGGGTTGGGTTAGAATAACGAGTTTATACACTTTAAAATAAAATAAAATTACAGATTTTTTTTAAGTTTAAAAATCGCCGTCGAGAAATTCCACCTCGTGGGTCCAGAATTATGTACTGATCCACGGTACACGTTTGTAAAATGTGCGTCGATGTCTGAGACATGGTGTATACAGATAACCAAATCGTATAAGTATAAAAGGTTCTGCACAATTTGTATAAAAAAAACTAAGTCAATACCACTTATTTAACACAGACTTCCGAAATTCAAGTTATATTTTGATCGTTTAAGTGTTTTTTTTAGTGAAGTCGGTTATTCATTTTATTATATTCGGTTGCAATACGCTTATAACCAGAGTACCTACCTATTTCTCAAGACAATTCCAATTAACCCAAACACTGCTAGGATAAATTATTTTATTACGAAGTTCCCGTGCCCACGTTCGATAGTAGTAGAATTAATAACCTTTTTTTGAAGTAGGTAAAAAAACCAACACAAAAGTAACAAATAAGAAATCGAAATGGTCAACTCGGCTCTACAGCACTTCGGTACCACAGCCTAAACAATTTTTAATAAAGGGAATGTATCGATGAAAGCGCTGAAACGAAAACAATTTCAGACAGCTGAAAATATCGAAATAATAAAATGGGTTCGAATAGTTTTTGATTTGCAGTGCGAGGTGAACTGGAGTTATTTCGAAAATATGCACGAAACTGTTACATTTCCTCTGATTTCATGGAACTGCTACATTTAAAAATATAAAAAATAGTATCCCACCGGTATCGGGAACAGGTTTGTTATTATTATGTGGGTTATTATATCTCAGAACCCTGGAGTCCTCGACCTTTGGAAGGCGTACGAGGAGTCGAAACCAACTCGCAGATTTTCTTTTGATGCTTTCAATGGAACGTGGTATCAACCGGACGCGCTGAGCTAGTGCATCCAAGGACAAACCCCGGTTGGTAGGAAACTATTGCAACATATGGAAAACAAAAACAATAGGGCTATGGTTTTAGGATTCTTAAATGGACTGGTTACCAGGAACTATGTTAAGACTATGGACCTTGCCTGAACAATGTTTTTAATTTCCATCGATATAAAAAAAACTGGGCAAGTGCGAGTCGGACTCGCGCACTGAGGGCTCCATACAAACTTGAAAGGTAAATTGCGGTTTACGATTTATGACGTATTAAAAAAAAACTACTTACTGGACTCGTTCAAACCAATTTTCGGTAGAAGTTTGCATGGTAATGTACATCATATATTTTTTTTAGTTTTATCATTCTCTTATGTTAGTTACAGGGGGGGGGGACACATATTTTAACACTTTGGAAGTGTCTCGCGCAAACTATTCAGTTTATAAAAAAAATATATTAGAAACCTCAATATCATTTTTAAAGACCTATCCATAAAAACCCCACACTTATGGGTTTGATGAAAAAAAAAATTTGAGGCTTAGTTCTAAGTATGGGCAACCCCCAAAATTTATTGTTACTTTTCTATTTTTGTGTGAAAATCTTAATACGGTTCACAGAATACATCTACTTACCAAGTTAGTAGACAGACATGACAAATCTATAAGGGTTCAGTTTTTTGCCATTTGGCTACGGAACCCTAAAAAGGAAGGGGGTGACTTGTACACCCAACAAATGGCCCCCTAAAAACGGTTGCTAGCACGAAATAACGTAGCAACAAGAGGGCAACATATCCTGAAGTGCTTGAGGAGTGGAGAGGTATACCACGGCTATCAGGACAATCCCGAAAGTACGGTCAAGATCCCTACCAGCACCTTACTTGATTATACATCCTTCTCCCGAGCACGTTTGCTCTTGCGAATCTCCACTCAAGCCAGCCAATAAAGGCAAGAGAGAGGTGGGAGCTCTGTTCTTCGTCAGTGTTAACTACTACTAAAGGCAAGCCGGAGATGAAGAACAAGAATTCTCCCGGGAGATCGGGATCTTGATCCCAACAGTTCACCACAAAACTGCCCTGCGGATTGTATCTCACTTAGTCTGGCCCCTCACCCTAGACATGTTACGGCAAAGCATACGCTACCGACACAGACCTAGGATTTAATGGAGCTTGCAAGCCCCACCACGACGTAGAGACACAGCGATTATTTTTTATAAACTTTATTGCGCTCGTCCAGGGAAAAACGTTTCGTCGAGGGAAAAACGCCACAGGCGTGGAGCAGAGGCGTGGTGGTACTCTTCTTTAAGAAGGGCGATAATGCCCTGCTTAAGAATTATAGGCCCATCTCGCTTCTGAGCCATGTCTACAAGCTGTTTTCCAGAGTCATCACGAATCGTCTCGCGCGCAGGTTCGACGACTTCCAGCCTCCCGAACAAGCCGGATTTCGTAAAGGCTTCAGCACCGTGGACCACATACATACGCTGCGGCAGGTTATACAGAAGACTGAGGAGTATAATCAGCCTCTCTGCTTAGCGTTTGTGGACTACGAGAAAGCCTTTGATTCGATTGAAACTTGGGCTGTACTGCAGTCTCTCCAACGGTGCCAAATTGACTATCGGTATATCGAAGTGCTGAAGTGTTTGTACAAAAACGCCACTATGTCAGTCCGACTACAAGACCAGACCTCGAAACCTATCCTCTTGCAGCGGGGTGTGAGGCAGGGAGACGTTATTTCTCCGAAACTGTTCACGGCAGCAATGGAGGATGTCTTCAAGGTTTTGGAATGGAGAGGGCTAGGCATTAATGTCAATGGCGAGTACATCACTCACCTTCGGTTTGCCGACGACATAGTAGTCATGGCTGAGACTACGGAGGAGCTCAGTATAATGCTTGGTGACCTCAGTAGAGCTTCCGAAAGAGTGGGACTTAAAATGAACATGGACAAAACCAAAGTCATGGTAAACAGCCATGTAGCACCCACTCCTATCAAGGTCGGGGACTCTACACTCGAAGTTGTAGACGAATACGTTTACCTGGGACAGACGGTCCAGTTGGGAAGGTCTAACTTCGAGAAAGAGATCAATCGTCGAATCCGACTCGGCTGGGCAGCGTTCGGGAAGCTGCGCGGTGTCTTCTCGTCCAATATACCACAGTGTCTCAAGACGAAAGTCTATGACCAGTGCGTGTTGCCAGTGATGACATATGGCTCCGAAACGATTTTGCGACATTCGGATTTATCGCTTGGTGTTTACACCAAGCGAGTGTCCGCATAGATTATAAAATATTGAGCGTTATATTTATAGGGTATGTATCCAAGAAATTAAATAGGAAGTTCTTCATAGTCTGCAAATATCGAAATTAAGCAAACCTTTCCATTATTCCCTATATATACCTATTTATATGCGAGGGCTGAAAAGTTAACTTAATACAGGACAAACATTAATAAAAATAAGTGTACAACGGGCGGTCTTATTGCACAGGGCAATTTCTTACAGACAACCTTTGGATGGTCTGAACGAAAGGAAAAGATTTATGGCTGTCAGTGTACAACAACATAGAGAATAATGTAAAGATGTAATAAATATAATACATAAATAAAATTATTTGGTTTAATATACTAATAAATATTTTAAAAAAATACAATTTAGAAAGGAGAAGAAAAACTAAAGTAATGCTCCTTCACCATTTTTTTTAACGTTGGTACCCTTTGGGCTCGCCTCACTTCTATGGTAATGCATTCCACAAACGAGCTGCTTGTACCGTGAAAGATTTATCAAAGAACGAAGTGGACTGCATATGAATACTAAGTTTCAGATTTTCCGATGACCTCAAGGACCTAGAATGTGTGTCACAGAGGAACTGAAAGCGTTCTTTAAGATGATGAGTTATGCGGAAGGTGAGAATGCCGTGGCACTTCTCCAGCCACTCCTCAAACAGGGGAAGACATCCATAATTAAAAGAAATTATAATGTAGTATTCTAATAAAGATATTATGTTTTGATGTTTGTAAATGCATCGTCCTTCTATGTAACAAAAATAATTTTGATTTGTGTAAATATAAAATAAAATCTTTTAATTAAAGTTATTTTGCACTTTTTGTATTTTTTTTACATTGAAACCGGTTGTATTTTTTTTTGTAAAAAGTTTTTTATTTTACACTTTTAGGGTTCCGTAACTCAAAAGGAAAAATCGGAACCCTTATAGGATCACTTTGTTGTCCGTCCGTCTGTCTGTCTGTCTGTCTGTCTGTCTGTCAAGACCTTTTATGTCGGGAACGCGTGGTGGTATCGAGTTGAAATTAAAACCATATACTCAGATCTGCGGTCCCTTGAAGCTGTAAACGAAAAAAAAGATACGGCCGTTTATGTCACAAAAAAACGTATATTTCGACCCTCTCAAGAAAATCAAAATTCATAGGGTACTTCCCATTGACCCAGAATCCTGAAATTTGGTAAAGCAAGGTCTTATAGCACATAATTATGTGGGAATAAATCATTAAGAAAACATTAAGTTTGTTGCTACGTCATAAAATAAAATAATTTTAACATTCGGAAAAATCTTCGGGAATTGAACTATATATATATATATACATAGGTAAGTTTGTACGGAACCTTCAGTGCGCGAGTCCGATTTGCGCTTGTCCGGTTTTTTAGTTATGGTACCACCACTAAAAAGTACCCCTCAGCCAAACTTAACCTATTGAGTAGCGTAATTAGAGACACAATAGAAAGACAATGACGTTCGAACGCCGGCGTTCGCTCGGGGTTTAATGAAATTATAACCTTATAGCCAGAGTGCATCTCATAACAATTCTAGTAATCCCAAACACGGTTCGATTACATTAATTTTCCTTCCGGCTTCATCATCAGATCAGTTCAATAAATCCCCTCCCCTTTGATTATATACTTGTCTAGATAGAGCAATGCGACGAGCTAAAACTGTCTCCAATTGCGTGACATGTGTGAGTACCGCACGTGTAGGTACTTATTATTTGACAGTTTGACAAGGTGTGCGTGTTGAGGGATGCCTGCTCCAAATTATTAACTTTCCTTTTCTCCATTATTTATTATGACCAAAGTTTAACAAAATAAGTTGATTGAAATAATTATTTTGTAGATTAAAGAAAGAAAGAAAATACATTTATTTAGCACAGACTTAAAGACACACAATACTCCAGTTACATGTAATTACATAAAACCAACCCATAAAAAGTATGAAGTCCGATGTAAGGATATAGTAGGAATGTGTGCCTCACGGCTGCACCAAACAGGCACAATTCAGCAAAAATCTGAAACCCAAAATATTAGAAAACACTAAAATAAAAATATTTAGTGCATGACGTCATGGGTTTCATTTTTTTGTAGGTATAGATAAGTTATCATTTACTGATCAAATAAATAATGTAATTTTTAAAATAATAATGTTCCCCTGATCGAAAGATGATGTAATGATATTTGTATTTTGTCTCCCATAGTTTCGCCAAATCTCCCTAGTAATAAACTGACAACACTGGCTAATCGGAATGACATACAAAAAAAACGAATTAAAAAATCGTGTTTTCTATAATAATAGTGGTTATATAACAAAACTTACCGATGAAAAGTGATCTTAGTGTTATTATATTGTTTTCCCACATAATTACGGCACAGTCTGACATCACAAACCGGCATAATTAATTATTTTTCGTGACCACATTATCCTTAGTTGTTTCAAATGACACTGACGTAAGGGAGAAGTGAGTCAACCGATTTTAGTAGACTTTATTTGAGCCGTTTAGTACGGTCAATGTGGGCATGTGGCATCTAGACAAGTATATAATCAAAGCCCCCCCCCCCCATTTTTTTCAGTCAGTCATCGACTACACGTATAAACAAAGCAATTTTACTTGTTCCGACAGTTCTGCTGTGATCTTAAGAGGAGTTCTGTTCCATATCTTCGAAGTTCATGATCAGATCATAACAATATTTCTATCGGACCGATGAAAATTTTAAAAATGACTCGGAAAACCGTAAAAAAACACGCATTTTTAATACATTCAAACAAGAATCTTGTATACAATCTGGATAGATTACATCAACCTCAAAAACGTACCGAAAAGTACGATACAAAAGGGTGTGTTATTTCTTTCTACTAGTGTAGTGTAGTGTGTTTAGTGTGTCCATAAACTAGTTCGTACTACGAGACATTCTGTTCTAAAGAAGTTCAAGATGTTATTAATACATTATATACCCCTATTTTTATATAGTACAAAAAAATTGTGCCCTATCTGTACCCGTTACTGATCATATTTTATTTCGTTTTTCGTTTTAAAAAAAAAAAACGAAATCCCAAAATTGTCCTCGAAAATTGGTCATAATTTGTAAATTCATAATTGAATCAATTATTCATAACAATTACTACTAGAAAATACTACGCGCTGTGTTTTTCCTTTGTTTTTCATGCATAATCAAAGCATGTACAATATTTCCATAAATTGAGTGACATTTTGGGACATAAACAAACAATAATAACTTTGCTGTTTATGAATATTGTACTGTATATAATAACTAAACCAGAAGTTATTATTACTATAAATTAATTAAATAGGTACACATTTTTGACTTCTCATTAAATTTTAAGTATTTTTTCAGGTTTCACAGACAGTAAGGAGTTATTGGTACGTTGTCGTCGATATATCAAAATCTACAGCATCAATTAATAAAATAGCTGCAGTGACAAAAATAATAACAATTAATTTAGTAAATTTATGGTTACTATAATTAAAATAGAGGTAAGAAAGGGTCACACTAGCTCTTGCTCGGTACATTTTCCCTCTTTTGCTTGTCAATGAAACATATGAACTTAATGTTAATGGGAATAAAGTACACTTTAGAATGTGTAATATTACGTCGTAATCAATCCAGTTTATCCGTAGGGTATATAAAATCCTTGCATTCAAATAGCTGTCAATATTAGGATTAGCTGTCAATCCTAGCTTTTTTCAGAACGACGTCCGTCAGATCTGCTAATGGTTAATATTTACGCTGTTATTCACATGTCTTCAGAGAGTGCTGCATTACTTCAATCGTATCGCCCAAAAACTTTGAAAATTAATGACTATAGAAACAGAGTTACAGCTTACAGCGACCTAATTAAATGACGAATCTAGACACCGACGAAAAACTTCGATAGTTCGATGCACTGTAAAAAATCGCTTTTAGCGATAACACCGCCCATTGTAATGTTAAGCACCTACTGTAGTTTTTTATCGTTTACAATAAAGAGTATATCAATTCATCACTACAAAAAGTCAAATATCGCCATAAACGTAGGAATATCGTCGATACTCCTTTAAGCTTAAACGGCTAAACCGATTAGGATGAAAGGCACGCGAGTAAATCATATCCTGGAATAGGAATTTTTGCTCGGACGTATGTTCCCTTTGGTTAATTTTCTACTTTCAAACAGGCAAAGCCGCGGGTAGAAGCTACTTATGAATATTGTTAAAGCTTATTTATTTATTTAACCTTTTGAGTACCGTAATAAAATTATAGACACAATAGAAAGACAATGAGCGGCATTCGCTTGGGGTTTAATGAATTAAACTTCATGTACAGTAGTGGTACATAGGCGTACTTGATGCAACAAGACATTCTCTACCAGTCGACCATCATAATTTTGGTGTACATTTTAACTATTTTTCTACTTTGTCCAACCCTCTTCCCAGTTTAGCTGGGAAGATCAAAATTTAACTATTTTACAATACTACTAAATCTATTTAAAACTATATAAAGAACTAAGACAGTTCAGCCTACATAGTTATTGTACTCTGTGGTTCAGCCCTAATCGAGTGCATCTACAGGCAGCCCTTGACACTCGCCACCGGATCGCGAACAATGCTGCGAGCTCTTCGCACTGTAAGCGCCAATTGTAGCTAGTCTACCTAGTAATTAATCAAACAATTAGAATCAACATTCGACTCACATATGATACTAATGTTATTGGCATTGTTGTACTATTGATTATCACTGCATGGGGATCTAATATCAATAAGAATGAAAGAAAGATTTATTACAGCAATGCAAAGACTCCTTACAATATATTAGATTCCAGTGCATCAAAACAAGATTTCCGCAGGAGAACCATTGTTACCGACATAGCCCCAAGAATTGCTAAACTTAAGTGGCAGTTGGCAGGGCATATAAGTTTATTTGAACTTATAATTATAAGTCAATCCAAAGCAACCCGTTTTAAAAAACTGCAATTTCATAGGTAAAGACTTATTATATAAGTATATTTAGAAATATATAAGTACTAGCTTTTGCCCGCGGCTTCGCCCGCATACCTACATAAAATATAGACTATGAGATTTAAACTATCCTATCTCTCAAGTTGGATCGAACTGCACATGGTGTGCGAATTTTATTATAATCGGTTAAGTGGTTTAGGAGTCCATTGAGGACAAACATTGTGACACGAGATTTATATATATTAAGATGTTTATCAGTTGTCTAGTACCCATAACACAAGCTCTGCTTAGCTTGGGACTAGACGGCGTTGTGTGATAGTTTTGGAATATTATTATTATTTTTATACATTTATTTATCTCAGCACCCTAAGGTCCTGGACCTTTGGAAGGCGTACGAGGAGTCGAAACCAACTCGCAGAGGCCCTTTTAGACGCTTTTAATGGAAAGTGGTACGAACCGGTGATTATCCCTGTACGCACTATGCTAGTGCATCCAAGGACAACCCCCGGTTGGTGGGAAACTATTGCGACATATGGAAAACTAAGATATAAGGCTATGGTTTTTGGAGTCTTGTGGACTGGTTACCAGGAACTATGTTAAGACTATGGCCCCTGCCTAAACAATGTTATTAATATCCATCGACAAAAGGCAGGGCAGGGGGTGACTTGCACACTCAATAAATGGGCCCCCATAAACGGTAGCTAGCACGAAGTGACGTAGCAACAAGAGGGCAACATATCCTGAGGTGCTTAAGGAGTGGAGAGGTATACCACGGCTATCAGGACAATCCCGGAAGTACGGTCAAGATCCCTACCAGCACCTTACTGGATTATACATCCTTCTCCCGAGCACGTTTGCTCTTGCGAATCTCCACTCAAGCCAGCCAATAAAGGCAAGAGAGAGGTGGGAGCTCTGTTCCTCGTCAGTGTTCACTACGGCCGGCCAATAAAGGCAAGCCGGAGATGAAGAACAAGAATTATCCCGGGAGATCGGGTCCGTGGGGTCGCTAATGCCCAACAGTTCGCCACAAAACTGCCCTGCGGATTTTTTTTTTTTTTAATATATTTTATTTATCTCAGGACCCTGAGGTCCTGGACCTTTGGGAGGCGTACGAGGAGCCGAAGCCAACTCGCAGAGGCCCTTTAGATAATTATAATGGAACATGATACCAACCGACGATTATCCCTGTACGCGCTATGCTAGTGCACCCAAGGACAACCCCCGGTTATTAAAAAACTGTTGCGACATATGGAGATCAAAGATAATAGGGCTATGGTTTTTGGAGTCTTAAGTGGACTGGTAACATGGAACTATGTCAAGACTATGGCCCCTGCCTGAAAACGTTATTAATACGCATCGAAAAAATTAGAAATAAGAATTAAATTATTATTATTATATGTCGGCGAAGTCAATAGGATGGAAGCTTGAGAACGAGACCAAAACCGACGGACTGAGTCTGGCATGACGTTCGCAGTGAGTGCGGCAATAAAAGAAGTGATCAAGACCTCAAGAGCTCATTGTGAATTGAATACCTAAACCTACATCTTAATTTTTTTAATTCTTGATAGATTCTCGCTTGACCGCTATCTCACCTAATGGAAAGCGACGATGCGATCGACGACGGAGCGACCTAGAAGTAACCTGTTCACTCTTGACTTAAAGATTCCCGGGTTGTAGCCATCAGGAAACACAGATTCCGGAAAGGCATTTCACTCCTTAGCTACGCACAATGAATGTGTACAGTACAAATATAATAACAAATCAGTTGCGTAGTCTGCAATAGTTTGTTTATTGCTCGTGACCAACCCTATCCCCACAATATTCATTATTATTATTTATTTAATATGTTTAATATGTTCTTTGGAAGAGATTCCCACTCTGATTAGCATCCTGAACAGACATATAAATAACAGTTTTGAAAGAAAAAACAAATAGATTTGTAAAAATTTGTTTTAAAGACAAACACACTGTTCACATTAGGTATTTGAATTTTGCTCCATCTCTTCATTTTCAATCTATTATGGGAAAAATACTCGGAAAATCGTAACAAATTAGTACGGGTTTCGCCAGAATCGGTCTACTGGGGACCTACTAGTGTATACCACTCGCATATGGGGCAAGGCCCTCGAGAAGAATGGAGAAGCGATTGCTGTCTCCTTAGACGTCTCGAAGGCCATCGACAGGGTATGGCACGCCAGCGTTTTGAGTAAGCTTCCAGCGTACGGCATTTCCCCTGGTCTGATTAACTGGGTAAAAGACTTTTTGAGTGAAAGGTCTCTCCGAGTTATTGTCGATGGATGCTCATTAGAGCCCATGACCACTAATGCCGGAGTTCCTCAGGGGTCAGTTCTCTCTGCAACTCTTTTCCTGCTGCATATTAACGATCTGCTGATGCCCGGTATCTATGGGTATGCAGATGTTAGCACAGTTGTAGAGAGATACCTTCCAGGTGCTCGGGCTAATAAGGAATTAATCCGGTCCGAACGAGAGGCTTTGGTAGAGCGTACGAATGTCTCACTTCAGGCAGTCTCCAAGTGGGGCGAAACCAATCTAGTAGAATTCAACGCCGCCAAAACACAAGCGTGTCTGTTCACCGCCAAAAGGAGCCCGTTCACCTTGGCTCCTGCTTTTCGGAATGTCTCCCTGGAGTGCACCGACCGCCTTCAGCTCTTGGGAGTTGAAATTTCCTCGGGATTTTGGGTGGTTCGTTGAGTCCAAAGCCAAGGTAGCTGCTAGAAAACTAGGCGTTCTTGCAAAGGTCCGACGGTACTTCACACCGGGACAGCTTCTATTGTTATACAAAGCACAGGTCCGATCGTGTATGGAGTACTGCAGTCACATATGGGCTGGTGCTGCAAAATGCCATCTAGCAGCTTTGGACTCAGTGGAAAGGCGTGCGAAGAGGCTAATTGGGGATCCAGATTTGGTTAAGTCCAATCTACAAAGCCTCGAGCACAGGCGCAGGGTAGCCAGCCTATCGGTATTTTACAGGTTGCATTTTGGAGAGTGTGCGCGGGAATTGCATGACTTGATTCCGCCATCTCCTTTCTACCATCGGACAACCCGACGTACGGCGAGTATCCACCCTTACGTTGTTGAAACTTCAACGGTCCGGACTAAGCGTTTCGCTTCGACGTTTATACCGCGTACATCGAAGGACTGGAACAATTTGCCTGCTGCGGTCTTCCCGTCCAACTATAATTTAGGTGTCTTCAAGGCTAGAGTGAATAGGCTCTTAATAAACTAGTGCGCCTCACCATCAAGGATTGCATCACTGCTTACCATCAGGTGGGATCGCAGTCAAGCACTGGTTTATATCAATAAAATAAAAAATACAGTTTTCTTTTTCATTACATTCTTGAAACAGAAATAAGAAGATATGACAAACAAATAAGTTCAATGTATACTCTATTTCAATTGAATCAGTCCATTAGATTCGGAGCAAAGTGCCTGTGACAGCCTGGAGTGACGGACTCACGAGTGGTCCTTCAATAGTTCCGTATATTCATTCCGACGTACGGAAGCGGAACCCCAAAAAATCGAAAGTGATCTAAAATACGAAAAATAAGATTACTAAATAATATACATTTTATATAATAATAATAATAATTTATTAAAGAAACACAGTTATTTACACATTATAGCGTTAATATGACACATTAGAACTAAACAATGACTATATATATAAAGATAGCAATGGGTCCCAAACTAAAGCCTGTTCTTGGTGACCCAAACATTACACCAAGTCCATAAAAATTATGTAGCTTGCTAGCGCTACATGGCTATTTAAAATTATAGGTAAAGGCAATATAATACACAAAATAAAATAAAAGCAGTCCAGTAAAAATAATAATACATGGAAGAAGCCAAATTAAGTTTATAGAGATAATATTAAAAACAGTTATAGAAGGTGAGTAGGTGTGAAGTGTAAGTGAAGATGTGTGTTTGATCCAGGTGTATGTAGGTATTGACTTGGACAAAGAAGCAAGCTTTCATTTTCCTCATAAGTCTGGTCCAACAACCATTTCTTTAATTTAATTTTGGCCTCTGAGTACTTACGTGGGATTGAGAATGTTTTATATATAATTTTATAGCGTTCCATGGCTGTATATTTATATCTGCAGCTGTATAGTTCACAAATTTGCAATTGGATGCGCATATACTACTAACATTGGAAGTGGACTGTATTTTTGCGGATTAGCGTTTCTCAGACATGTACTTGACACCTTGCAGTAGATGGATCTTATTGGAGCCATTCAGGATTAGGAAGCAGAGAAAAATAGTTCGTATATGGGAGGGAAACTGCACTAATCTTTTGAACTCGGAGATGCCCATGTGTCCGCCGGCTGGCGTTCTCTGGATTTCGCGACTCCTGCTCCAGTGACGAGGAGATATAACACTCACTGAACACTGCACAGTTCTCAAGCACAAAGCGTTAGCGGTTTTAGAGTATTTAGCGGATAAGTTCTACAATAACCAATTTTTTCTTGCAAAATGCGCGGGAGGCCGTCTTAGCGTTGCGAGTGATACCGAGCGAGTATGTCTGCGATCTCTTTCTCTCGAGGTTGTGCAGGAAAAGGATGCAAAAATGGGAAGTGTTGCAAGTTGTCACACAAACAAAACGCGGTATTTAATTCTATGCGGCTAATTACGGAACTAATTTTGACGCGGCAATTACCAAGCGATATAGGCGCAACCAGCAATAATTTGTATTTGCAATAATTATAACATCTTCCGATAGAGTGATTAATTTAGCGCCACCTTGTACTTTTATCAATTTGTCAGATACACTTAATATATACTTTTATGAATTCATCAGATACTCTTAATTGACATACACAGCGGGAAGCTCATGGCTAAAGTAATTACAGTTGCATCAGTCAGTCTTCGAGGTTAAGCAACGCCAGCAAAAGTCACTCAGTAAGTACTCGTAAGCACGTTATGCCGCCAGAAATTAGACACCAGTCTTACCAAGAGCTATTCTGGGCTGTGCAGGTCAGATACCCAGTCACACTATGTAAGATCCTGTCACTTGGGAAGAGGTTACGCAGAGCGATTGGTGCAGGATGAAACAAAACCTATTGTACAGTATACCATAACGTAATTTGTTGGTAAGTAAACTAATACTACACAAAAACTTCGAACTGTTAGAAACGACTTTTATTTGTGGCTCTAAAAATGACCAGGTACTTACCTAAGTGAGTACCAATTGACACATTAGACTACGTACGACCGACTTACAGTTAAGTTTAAACATTTAATAAAGCATACTATCGTAACGCATTATAAGTTGAATATTTTTGATTTTTTAATATCTATTAATCACAATGATTCTCAAAATTAATTGATTTTTAATCCCTTGCGTGGCTTGAATATCAATAATAACGGAAATACAATGAAACATCAAACAGCACCGGCCCCCAGCTAGGACTAATTGATAAATTCTCCAAAATCAAAAATGGACATCCAAAAACTGGCTCAGTACTGGAAAAGAGCAATATTTATTCCTCGAACAATTATTTTACCATATGTGGGAATCATTTTCAAAAGTCCGAAATCAATCGTATTCGCTATGTAAAATTAATCTGGCATATTTCGCGTTCCGCACGCCTCTTCTCCGGCGGAAACAATGAGCAGTCGTTTAATATTCGAAAACGGTATTTTCTCTGGGGTCACATTCCGATGGTAAATTATGACAAAGCATCTCCAGAGCCAACCAAGGGATATCAATCTACAAGGAGCCTAGACAAACACGACGACATTTTTAAAATAATTTTGAAAGAAATTGACCAAAAGTACATTCTATGTACACATACATCTACATAATTATATAAAAATGAACCCTATTTCTCCTGGTCACGCTATATGTTAAGAATGGCTGGACCAATATTTTAATAATTCTTATTTTGTTTTGTTCACCAGCTTAAAGGGAAGGTTGTATGGTAGGTAGGTAGCGTAGGGTAGGTAGGGTAGGGTAGAGTAGGGTAGAGTAGGGTTTTTTTTTACACTTTTCCTCCGACGTTATCGGAGTCATTGCTATGCCATATATTTATATTTATACTCATTCATTCCAGTTCTCGCTCGCATGCCTCTCGTACTTTTATTCTTCATACCATTGCTTTGCAGTATTTTAAAAATATTCCTCTTAATTTCTTATTTATCATTATCTGGCTGAAGTTGTCTGCCTTGACCACGATTTCCATTTCTGTCTCTAGCCTATCGATGCTATTTACAGGGCACTCTACTAATAAATGCTCAACATTTTCTACTTTGTCGTCATCGCAGGTGCACTTCGGACTCTCCTTGCGCTTAAAGCGGTGTAAGTACTGAGAGAATCAGCCGTGTCCTGTCAAAACCTGCACAAAAATTGAGTCCATTTCTACTTTCCTGACAATGTGGTACGCCTCCACCGCATCCGGGAAGAAGAGTTTTGTAACTCTCGCAATATGACCGGGCTGGTCATACTGCGGGAGTTAGTTGTATAGCGACGATTCCATTCGTCAAGCGTCTCCAGATCTGTCGCTTGACAAATGAGATCGGACACAATAAAAAATTACATTTTTAATGTTGAATACTTTTTCATGAAATAGCTAATCAATAGGGTAAGACGAACTAAGAGGGTGGATACATTACGGATATGAAAATATGTTTTTTGGGGTTTGTCTTCGATTCGCTTAATTAGTAGAATTTTTACAAAAAAAACATTTTTAGGGTTTGGGTCCCGGGACGTCTCGTGTCTCGAAGTCCCGGGACTTTTCGTAATTTTAGTTGTCTCGTGTCCCGGAACTTTCGGGTTGAGACTCGAGACGAGACAAGATTGTCAAAATTTTATTTTTATTATTTAATGAATAATTTGGAATCAGCGGCTTGAAAATCTTTCTTCAAAGTCGTCAAAAATGTCTGACGAAATGAAAAGGCAGAAAATTACGTAGAATTAGGTCAGGACCTTTTAGATAACGTTAAAAATGCTGTAACATGAGCATAAAAGTACACAACCATTTGGAGAAGTTCCCTTAAAATCTTGGTACCTACAGCAAAGAACACGGAGAGTGCTTCCATCTGAATAAAAACAATTAACACATGTATACAAAATTTCAGGTCAATCGGTTGAAGATATCTGCTTTAAAATTGAGTTGCAAGATTTGACCCGAATATACATAGTTACATACATTGCAAGTTAATAAAAAGCTTGTAAAATGATAGAAGATGATTCCTAAGGTCGCTATGATGAGCATATGAAACAAATCTGTGATTATGAGAATTAACAATGTTGTGATTATGACCGATTTGATTTATTAGATACTAGAATTACTAAATAATAGTAAAGTTATTAAGAATTTGTATGATTTTTAACCAAGTTCGTTTTATAACTATAAGATTTAACTGCATAAAAGTGAATCTGTGTGTAATTAAAAGTAATAAACAAAGCAATTATTAAGACTGAAATTAACGCTTTTTTTTTATAAGTGGGAAAATCATCTTATGACAAATCCCGCTCTTGGGCGGAGCGAGAGATAGTGTCAGACTTTTACTGACTAAAAACCCACTCCTGTTCCTTCGTTGCCTTCGTCCCAGGGCCACGGTTTCGTTTTCACACTACCCATGGCCCCAGTAGGCTTTGACCCTGCTGGGCCCCTACGATTTGCTGACATCTCCCTGAGGCGCGCGCGGAACAATACGCGCCGTCGACGACTTGGGCTCGGTCCGGATTGTTACCGGACGGCGGGCAATGGGTGGCCCGCCGTCCGCAAGCCCGCGCCTACGGTGGCCGGAAATCGGGATCGGAATCCCGGCGGCGGTTGGGGCGTGAGGACCGTTGCCGTTGCCTCACGCGATCAGCCGCCTCCTTTGCTAGCATTACTGCTTCGCAGAAGGAGGCGACCGCCTGCCACTCCTCCTCGCTCCGGACCATGGCCTGTACCAAGGCCCGGCGCGAGAGATCGCCGCCGCCGATCGCCCCCACGAGGACACGGCGTTGCTCTTCACACTTCCACCGTGTGCTCCACCGTGTCCTCCGGGCGGTCCACACAGTGGCGACACCCGGGCGTCGCTTCCGCACGAATCCGGTGCAGGAACTTCCCGAACTTCCGGTGTTCGGTGAGAACCTGCGTCATGCGGAAGGTGAGGACGCCGTGAGGTCTTTCCAACCACGCCTCAAAGAAGGGACTTACCGCCATAATTGTGGCGTGCCCAGCTGAAATTAACGCTAAAGTTACTAACATTTAATTTTCTGTTTAATAAATGTAGATTTTTACAAAAATGCCTTTTTAATAAGTTTCACCAGAAATTAACTCAATTTAAATTCTGCAAAAAAGGCATACCAGTTTTAACAAAAAAAAAAAAACTGATACGCCTTGTAGATCTATGAGTAAGTATGTTATAAAAAACCTTTCTAAAAATATAATTCATGAAAAAATCTTAGGGCTGTGTACAATATTTTCTTTAACTCTTCAACTTTCTTGAAGACACGATAAGTTAAAATTGATTTACAAAAAAAAAACAACCAGCTTCAAAAAATTACAAAATAACTTTAAAGTTCGACAGCCGGTATTTCTGGTATTATTTTTATCGTTTTTAACATTGACTTCCAAACTTAAAGTTATTTTGCAATTTTTTTAATCTAATAATAATTTCTCGGTGACCATGGCCTGGTTACGTTTCAGTGACCTTTCTGAGGAAACTGAGGGTTTTGTCTGTGCGATTTTGGACGAAGTTATCTTAACGAACAACTACCGGAGATATACATATAATGAAGGACGGGACGGTTGACGTGTGTCGGGCCTGCCACCGTGAGTCTATCAGACATATTATTACTCTTTTTTTTTATTCTCGTCTGTCTAACGGCGAGTATTTGCACAGACATAAACAAGTATCCAGGATTCTTCACCAGCAACTTACTTTGAAGTACAACTTATTGGATTCTGAAGTACAGTATTGTAAGTATGTGCTTGACCCAGTTCGCAAAAATGAACAGGTCACGTTGTACTGGGATTGGTGTACCGTTACTGTCAGGACTATTGTAGCCAATAAACCGGATATAGAGGTGATAGATCGATTAGCGCGCCGTGCAATGATAGCCGATGTCACCATCCCACATGACTCGAATCTCGTGAGAGCTGAGAAAGAGAAACAAATCAAATATCTCAACTTAGCACACGAGGTTGTCGACATGTGGAATGTGGACTCGGCTGTCATTGTGCCGATTGTCGTGACCACCATTGGCCTTATAGCCAAAAGCTTCGACGACCATCTGTCGTAGCTATCGTTGCGCGTTTGGATCAAGTGACTGAAACAGAAGGCATTACTTACTTCTCCTTAACCACCGGTATTTTGGACACTGCTCCCGACACCGGTGGATTACTATTTTTTAAATTTTTTAATGTGTTTTTTTATTTGTGTGTTAAAAATATGTAAAGTAATTGAATATACGCCATAATAATAATATTCAGACGACATGATCCTCCTTTTTTAAAAAAAGTCGGTTAAATATCAGCTTGTAAGATATAGAAAGGTGTGACCAACAAAATAGCACAGCAATTTTAACAATTAAAACCCGAGCCACCCTCCTAGAGTCCGCACGTGCTGAGCCCCATCAGACAGACGCATAAATTCCAGTCGCCATTGTGTGACGTCATGCCTTCCCCTTGACAGCCAACATATTGCGACAACATATTGCGGCAACATATTCCAGCCTTAGGGTGCTGCAGTACCTCCAGTCTCTCAGCTTGGATTATTAGATTTTTTTTTCATCTAATTTCAGATAGAAAATTACTAGGATTTAGTCTTCAAAGGTTTCTTAAATAATATGTATATTATACCTACCTATATGTGTAGATTTATATGAATAAACGAATAATATTAGTTTTATTAATAATTGTATCATGCAAAAGTTAATACAAAATAAACACGTAATAAAACAAAAAATCTTTAAAGTACTAAGAGTGGTATCGGGAATAGGGTCAAAGCTATGGCAGTCAGGACTCCAGAGACAGGAACCTGACAACACTGCGAAAACGCCAACCTGTACCTAATCATCTGCACCGACTCAAACGCGCATCACCCACAATGGGGTAGTGAAGTATCAAACACCAGAGGTGAGTCACTATCCACATACTTATTCTCCACTAATCTTAACATCGTGAACCGAGGCACGGAACCCACTTGGGTAACGGTCCGCAGACAAACGATCATAATAGACCTGACTTTAGCTACAGAAAACGCGACAAACTCCAACTGGCGCGTATCGAATGAACCCTCTTGCTCTGACCACAGAAGAATATGTTTCTCTCTGGCAGCCATTACAAAAACCCTAGAACCACGGCGCAATCCTCGCCGTACCCGAATACAAACACTACTTAACCTCCCTACTAGCCATGGAACAAAGACCCGTAACCCAAATAACTGACTCCATAGAATTGAATAACGCCGTGACAAAACTCACAGACCACCTAATCAAAGCATACCACACAAACTATCAACTAAGCCCTCCACACATCAAAGGAAAGGGAAATCCCTGGTGGAATGCAGAGCTTGGCAAACTCAGAAACACATTACACAAACAATTCAACAGAGCAAAAAACTCAAGACTCTCAGAGGACTGGGAGCAATACAAAGTAACCCAATACATATATAAGAAAGCAGTTAGGACCACCAGTAACTCCGCCTGGCGCAATTTCTGTGATAGCATTGAATCAAATACCGAAACAGCACGAGTAATGAAAATCCTGTCAACTGACCAGGAATGTACCCTTGATGCGCTGAAAAAACCAGACAACAGCTACACACTAACAGACCATGAGACCAGTAAGGTCCTACTGGAAACGCATTTCCCGGACTGCAACCTACTTGAGGACAGGACGTGGTCGAGCGTACCGGAACAGACCCCAACTGATCTCGACTGGTCCAGAGCTCATAACATAGTGACAGAAGACCGAATTAAATGGGCCTTCAGGACCTTCCAACCGCACAAGTCACCAGGACTAGACGGTGTCTTTCCGGCACTTCTGCAGTGGGGAGAACACTCCCTAACGCCTTGGCTGCTGGTTATATACCGTACCTGCATACCACACATATATCTACCTCATGCATGGCGTGAGGTGAAAGTTATTTTCATCCCGAAACCCGGAAAAACTGACTATATGCAACCACTATATGCTTACCACAAAAAGAGGGGAACCCGCAAAAACGGAATGATACTACCAATTACCAAATAGAAAAATCGTCAACGGTGTCCAATGACACACGCGCTATTGACACCACAAACCATGACTTTGTGGGTACTGACAACACAGCAGATTCACCAACAACGCCAGGTATGCTTGCGGTACAAGGAACACCTTGCATACTCACGACACCAAGCAATTCAGCAGTGGAAGGCAGTCCTGCATTAAGTACCCCACAGCTGGCACCAGCCGATGATGATATCATCCACACGCCTGTTCGTGTCCGAAGGAATAGACCCATTATAGATTATAAAAAGTACTATTAGCTAATGTTCATTAATGTGTTCTCATTGTTATTCTTTATTTATCTTTTTTAAAAAGGGGGATAAGTGTTATGTATGTATAGGTAGGTGGCTGGGCCGTATAGTAAGGATAACTGTCTAATACATGAGTACGAATCATTCCGTCTTTTTAGTCACACCTCCGTAGCTTCCTACCTGACACTTACCATGTGAGGACCCTGCGTCAAGCGGAAGGTGAGGACGCCGTGAAGCCTCTCCAGCCACTCCTCAAAGAGGGGACTTACCGCCATCATTATGGCGTGCCCATTTGGACTTTTGGCTACTTACAATGATGACCAGTCTACACTGTTCTGTCATATATATTAATATGTATTTTAAAATAAATATTTTTTATTTAAAGATTAAATTTCATGCCGTCAACGCGGGGATCAACAGGGTTCCGTTTTTGCCGACTGAGGTACGGAACCTAAACAATGGTGACTCGGAACACACTGCGAGAAGCTGCATGTAGCAGTGAAGGTGAGTAGTGGAGTACTGCGAAACGAAATACCTACTTCAGTGCGAAAGCCGTATTCCCTGCGAAACACAAAAAAAAACTTCACAAACGTCACTAAGTTTGAATCTGCCTATACCTACAGCGAAAATCCGGCTTGTCAGACACTCATAACATGCCACACTATCAACACGAATATAACTAAGTTTGTATAACGTTATCATATCGTTATCACTGGGATTATCGTCGTCTATCGCGCACTTGAGTGTGATCGCGATAAAATCGCTCCAATTGATTTTTCCGACACAATAACGCTTATTCGGCCCTTGTTTTGTTGTTTTGTGTTTATGAGCTTTTATTATCGGTAGAAATTAGTTTTCGTAATAATATATATTATGTTAATGATATCAATCAACTTCATTGGAGGGTCTTATTGGGCAGCTAGATCAGAGAGTGCCGCAGAAAGCTTTACCTGCATAAGTTATGCATTTTGAGAGAAACTGTGAAGCCTTGTGTAACACTGAATCACAGTGCTAATCAAAACCAAACTTTAATAAATTACCAAAATCTATAAGAGATTTGCAATTAATGACATTATTCAAAATGAGATTGGGTACGCGCATGGCTGTTGGACAAATGCTATTATAACTTAAATGAGTTTTTTTTAATGACAAGAATGACCTAGAAAGAAAATATAAGTGACATAATATATATCTAATTGTGACATGTAAAAATGCAAAATAATATTTTATTCAATATGTAATTCAATTGTGGTTTCAATGCTGTAGGATTTAAAAAAAATATATAATAATTTTAAATGACATATACTACCTAATATTTGTATACCAATCACTGGTAAAACATGTAGAACTTATGTACTGTATTCAACATCCTCATTACCATGTTTCTGGCAAATAAAGTACCTACTATGACTTTGACAAATTAAATTTTCTAACGCCTTATAGTTTAATTATAAAATCCGATCGGGACATAAAACACGAAAAGAATAGGTACTGTTGAAATAACAAAAAATATAAGGCATTGCGAGAGATGAATTTGTTTGTTACGATCCAAGCCCGCAGATCATCAGCCGCTTGGCTTGACTACAGTGGCCGTATTACTTAGATCACTTGGGGTGTAATTTTGGTCCTTTGGAAATATCGTACATAGCCTAATATTTTTTTTGAGCTGGTAAATCATCTAATGACTTCTCTATCGGCTCTAGGGTGGGGACAGAGGGCGTGTCAGACACTGACTAATATCTACCTATGTCTCTCAATTGCCCTTTGCGTTCTAGCTCCACGGTTTCCCTTTCAGAAATGCCCCGTCGCACTAGCGCGCATCGGCCCTGCTGGTCCCCTACAGTTTTGCTGACACCTGATCTCTTTGAGGCGCGCGTGGAGCACTACGCGCCGTCGACGACTCCAGCCCGGTCCTTGCTGGACGGCCGGACGGCGAGCTACCCATTGCTCGTTGTCCGTAAGCCCGAGCTTAATATGCATGACGGAAAGTTTTTCAACGTTGCGCGTTGGTCTGTTAAATTAAGAAAACACAAGTTTCTATTTGTATTTCATTCGTGCACATAGTCTCGAGTATTAAAGTCAAAGTAAAATATTGAGTTTTTTAATCAAAATCAATAAATCACCGTCCATTGTTCGCAATGCACTGTGGCGACCCAACCACGCTGGTCAACGCGGTCGCTCCGCCTGAGTGCTTGTTTACGGAGAAACGAGCGTCGCGCGACGCGTACGGCATGGCGTCTCGCAGCGCGTCGAGCGTTTTTAGTGTTTACAGAGAAGAGGCGCGTGCAGCGACCCGCGTCATCGCACGCGCAAACACAAACATAATGGAAATGTACGATGTTGTTTACAGAGACGCGGAGCGTGCAGAGTAGCGGTGCCCGCCGCGGCGCTCATGTTGGCGCACACGGCAGCGATCGCGGCGGGCACAGTAGTAAGTAACGCCTTATGTTCGTATTGGAGCGTACGAGACCGCGGGCCTCGCCGCGGTTGTCGCTACGTTTTACCCTGAATGGAGAACGCCGCGTGCGTCGCCGCATGCGACGCGGCGAGCACCACCTACATTTCAAGCAAACGCGTGGAAAAACGCTTCCCCGTAAACACTCTCATACAACGTCAGAATGTTTGAATTTATACCCTATTCAGAGAGCCGTGAGACAAAAGATAAACAAACCATAAATAATACTACCAAATTATAGACCACAGATACTGAAAACATTTTACATTGAAATGTGACTTTTGTCATCGGGCGGGTCATAATCCGCCATCTTTTTCCCTATCGATCAACTTGTTCTTACGAGAGTGCCGCTTTCAGATATGTTCGTCTTGTTATTCGCCGAAGAAAAAGCGTGCAAAGAAAATGCCAATGCATTCAACAGAGAAGGAGACAGTTATTAATGTATTCAAACGCGTCGAAGAAACTTGGCCGAAGGTACCTACATTGCTTTCTTTGTTTACATTTGTCTCAAGCCCAGATGAATAGGGTACAGTGCGGGTAGCCCCGCGTCTCCGTAAACAAGCACTTCACCGCAAGTCGAACATTGAGAGAAGACTGTCAAATTTCAAGCAGCACATATTCTCTACGAACGAGAACCGAAATCTATTAGTATTCTACACATAAATAAAAGTAGATTTATTATTTGCTATACGACTAGCACAAATCATAATTAATCCCGAGTGAGTAATAAGACATAGAAAGGAACTATAAAATTAGAAAACAATTTTACTATATAAATTGGTAGGCATAGTCTAATGATCCTGCTGACAGCATAATGTTTGTCCAATAACCCTCTCGAACATGAATCTTGGGTAAAGTTTCGTCAGCCTATAAATAGTTTTTAATATTGGAATGTAATGATAAATCTTGTTGGCGTTGGTGATTGCTTTTAGATCGTAGGTACAAAGGAGTGGCTGGAAAGACAACATAGCGTCCTTACCTCTTGCATGACGCAGGTCCTCACCGGACATGGTAAGTTCGGGAGGTTCCTGCACCGGATTCGTGCGGAAGAAACGCCTGGGTGCCACCATTGTGCGGACCGCCCGGAGGACACGGTGGAGCAACGCCCTCACGCCCTAACCGCCGCCGGGATTCCGATACCGATTTCCGGCCACCGTAAGCGCGAGCTTGCGGACGGCGAGTAATGAGTGGCTCGCCTTCCGACCGTCCGGTAACCGTCCGGACCGAGCCCAAGTCGTCGACGGCGCGTACTGTTCCACGCGCGCCTCAGGGAGATGTCAGCAAATCGTAGGGGCCCAGCAGGGTCGAAGCCTACTGGGGCCACGGGTTGTGTGAAAACGAAACCCGGGGCCCCGGGATGAAAGCTAAGAAGGAACAGGAGTGGGTTTTTTGTCATTTAAAGTCTGACACTATCTCACGCTCCGCCCAAGAGCGGAATTTTTTTTGGCGTCATTTGATGATTTTCCCACCTAAAAAAAACTACAGCAAAGCCATAAAGTGTATCTGAAGGACTGGGGGAGAAGAATGTCTGAAAGGACTTAGGAGAAGCCTTTCCCCAGCTGTGGGACGTTAACAGCTAGAAAACAAAAGCATTTGGATCGAAACTAACGAGCAGACGATCAATTTAAGTCCATTAATCTAAAAATAGTGGTCACTAATTTAAATAAAAACAATGCTTATGTTCTCCTTCTTTATTATATACTCGTACTTTAACTATGCTATCTCACCACATTAAATGTACATATATAAAATATCCTACGATTGCGTGGGAAGCAATTTTAAAAACGTACGTTTTCACGTCAAAATACAGAATAAAACCCTCAACACATCCTACCGTTTCGACGTAACAAACCCTACTGTTTCAACGTAACACTGGCAGAATAGTCGCACCCGGCTCAATTGCCATAAAAAAATCCCTAAATACGAGCCAAATACAACATTTAACTTCTCAAGTCTTCGCCAACAAAACGTTTCCCAAAACGTTTCGGTGATAACTTGTCAAAAGGTGTTTAAAACAAGTTAGAATTGTCCTCAATTCTGTGTAAAAGGGTGGTAACACTGTGTCGACGTTTTCCATCATAACGAGTGTTTGATCTGACTGTTCAACAGGTATCGGATATGCCGCAGCGTACACAAATTGTGAAAATGGCTTCACTCGAACGGCCATAGGCTTAGAAACGATTACAGACGGCAGTTTTTATGTCTCAACATTTTTAACCGACTTCAAATAGAAGGATGGTCTATGTTCGGCTGAATGTATTTTTTTTTTTATGTATGTTCACCGATTTCTCAGCCAACTGTAGACCGATTAGGAAAATTATTTTTTTAATTGTAAGGTTATACTTCCAAGGTGGTCTCATAGAAAGAATTTGTTATAATCTGATCATAAACTTCGAAGATATGGAACGGAACTCCACATAGGATCACAGCAGAACTGTCGTAATAACTAAAATTGCTTTGTTTATACGTGTAGTCGATGACTGACTGAAGGAAGAGAGGGAGGGGATATATCGAACTTGATGATGAAGCTGGAAGGTAGGTACCGGAACTCTGTAATAAATTAATGTAACCTAACCGTGTTTGTGATTATTAGAATTGCCATGAGATGCTCTCTGGCTATTTAAGTTTGTCTGAGGGGTACTTTTTAGTGGGGGTAGCATAACTGAAAAAGGTAAAATAAAAAACTTTTAACAAAAAAAAATACAATCGATTTCAAAATAATAAAAAAAAACACTAAATAGTGCAAAATAACTTTAATTTCGGAAGTCAATGTAATTAACGAAGAGACAAAACTATAGAAACACCGACTTACGAAATTAAAGTTATTTTGGACTATTTTTTTACATTGAAGGCGGTTGTATTTTTTTTTTTGTAAAAAGTTTTTTGTTTTTTTATCAGATTCCCGCAACCTTCACCAGGTCATCGGTCCGCCTTGTAGGCCTTTCAACGCTGCGTTTTCCGGTACGCGGTCGCCACTTTAGAACCTTTCAGCTCCATCGACCATATGTTCAGCGAGCAATGTGCCTTGCCTCGATTCTTCGGGCTATGTCGGTAACCTTGGCGCTCCTGCGGATATCTTCATTCCTGATTCGGTCACGCTAGGAAACTCCAAGCAGCGCTCTTTTCATTGCCTTTTTCATGTCTACCGCATGTCAATCGAGAATTAGGCAGAAAGTTCTGCGCGATTGTTCGAAAGCGGTCCTAGAACGCAAAGGGCACCTGAAGAAACACAAGTAGGTTTCAGAGCAAAAGAAGTTGTTTGATGATCACCTAATTCAGAAAAAAAAGCACTTCACGTGCTTGAAATTGACTGTCATTCTAACTTGATTTTAGTTTTAGCTGCGCGCGGTTATAAACCAGTGCCATCTTTAGAAAGTGTTTAGTTTTTGATACAGAATACTGTCACTTTGTTTTCCATTAGAGTATGGATGTAACCCATTAATTTTGCAGTATTTGGCAGCAAAGTTAACCTTCTCGATAAGCTTCGCAAAGCTTCCTCTACTTTATCGATGGCACGCCTGTTTCAATGATTCCACATATTGACAACTGTTCTTGACATTTTAAATACAAAACTACTCCAATTTTACATCACAATATCCACTAGAAATTAATTTGCAAATAGTTAAAACAACCATTGAACTTCACTCAAAAAAATCCCTCTTATATGTAACGTCCACCTCGATTGGGTGGATTATTTTTTTTATTTTGGGAAACTCAACAGTTTATTAATTAAGTTACATGAGTTAAGACGGCCCACTCCACTATCAATGAACAGCCCTATGAAGTTGCGTGAAACTTACTAGCATGTAAAAATGAGGTCTACACACGCTGCACAGTGATAGCGGAATTATGACAATTATCACTTATACCAATTACGGCATTTATAAAAGTAGGTTAACTAGAAAATTGTGTCAGGAAAGATTAAAAAAGATTCAAAGGGTAAAAACATACTATTAAGGTACGAGTACATTATTACAATTCAACCAGGGAAAGAACAAAATATTAAATCGTGAAATCTAAACAGTAAGATTCAATTTACATCCAATAATATTTAGAAAAAACTGGCAAAGTCCTGACGGTGCAACTAGAAATGAGATTGAATTCATCCTGTCGACGAAAAAGCAAATATTCAATGATGTCTCTGTGATCAACGCGGTGAAAACTGGAAGTGATCACCGCGTGGTAAGAGGCACATTGAATATTAACATTAAGCTAAAAAGGTCTCGACTGATGAAGTCTACACTCCGTCCAGCACAGATCCAGATCCAAAACCCCGAGAGCTTTCAGCTCGAACTCCACAATCGTTTCGAGAGCCTAGGAAGCTCCGTGGATGAATATAACAATGGGTTCGTGGAAACTGTCCATACGGTTGGGTCTAAAATTTTTTTTTTCAAGACTCACCGTAAAAATAAGAACAAGAAGCTCTCTGGTCCGACCCTCGAGCTAATGAAGAAGAGGCGTGAGATGATTCTGCAGTCTTCAGACAATGCGTGCATATACCGGCAGCTCAATAGACAAATCTCGAAGTCCCTGAAACACGACCTTCGCCGCTTTAATACCGCAAGGATTAAGGATGCGATTGAGCGGAATAAGAGCTCTAAAGTATTTGCACGAGATCTGTCTATTGGGCAAAGCCAGCTCACGAAACTGAAGACCGACGATGGCAGAGTCATATCCGCCAAATCGGAGCTTCTGGGAGAGATCGAGGCTTTTTATGGACAGTTATACACGTCTATCGCTAAACCCGCTGCAGATCTAGTAAACGACCCAAGAGCTAGATTGACTCGACACTACACCGAAGATATCCCGGACGTCAGCCCTGTACGAGATTAGGATGGCTCTGAAGCAGCTGAAAAACAACATGGCGTCGGGTGAGGACGGAATTACAGCCGAACTCCTGAAGCCGGGTGGAAAACCGGTCCTTAAGGCCCTTCAGAAGCTATTTGATTCCGTCATACTCGAGGGGAAAACACCACAGGCGTGGAGCAGAGGCGTGGTGGTACTCTTCCTTAAGAAGGGCGATAATGCCCTGCTTAAGAATTACAGGCTCTTGCAGCGGGGCGTGAGGCAGGGAGACGTTATTTCTCCGAAACTGTTCACGGCAGCAATGGAGGATGTCTTCAAGGTTTTGGAATGGAGAGGGCTAGGCATTAATATCAATGGCGAGTACATCACTCACCTTCTTATTTGCCGACGACATAGTAGTCATGGCTGAGACTACGGAGGAGCTCAGTACAATGCTTGGTGACCTCAGTAGAGCTTCCGAAAGAGTGGGGCTTAAAATTAACATGGACTAAACCAAAGTCATGGTAAACAGCCATGTAGCACCCACTCCTATCGAGATCGGGGACTCTACACTCGAAGTTATAGACGACTACGTTTACCTGGGACAGACGGTCCAGTTGGGAAGGTCTAACTTCGAGAAAGAGATTAATCGTCGAATCCGACTCGGCTGGGCAGCGTTCGGGAGGCTGCGCGGTATCTTCTCGTCCTATATACCATACCCAACTAGCAAACTAGTCATATAATATGAAATATATATAACTAACAGCCATATTATGGTTTTATAACAATTTTCTACAAACCAAACAGTTGTAAAGTAATATTCAATAAGATGCTTTAGTTATATATACTTTAAATCATATAATTGTGTCTAGTAAACGTCATCTCAATGAATTTATACAACGATTTAAAACCGTCTCTACTGCGACGTCTTCACGACAAGGATTTGAGTCCAGTTAACGTTTCAGTCCAGTAATAGTCATGAACCGCTATTTTTCTATAATTTCAAAAACTTTTATATAACAAATATATAATGAACAGTTTTATAGTGTTCGTGTGATGAACTACTATAAAACATTCGTATAACATTCCAATATCAAATCTTTATATAACTTTTGGCCAAAACTTTATTCTTATATGACTTACATATGTCACTTGATTATTGAAACGGTATAAAAATTACTTTAATATAACTCAGCCGCCATTTTTCATTACATTTCTTAACAATGGATCCCGGAAAGTGGAAAAGAATTAAACGAAGTGGTGGTTTTAGAAGAAAAGTAAATAAAAGTGTTCAATTGTTAAAGTTACTAACCATACCAAAATTTCATCAGGAATATGCTAGGCCCAGCCAAGAAGAAAGTGGCAAAAATGGCAGTGGTTCCGTACACATTTCAACACCAAATTTATCTAAGGATGAGCTCGGTATGAATTCTACAAACCAAAGTGGTTCCGCTCATCTTCTTTTATCAGGAGGTACAATAGATAGCAATAGTAAGTGTCAAAATAAAAAATAGATCCTTTAACAAACTTCGTGTATAAAACATCAGTTTTTGTTTACCCTAAAGCCGGTCAGATAGAAACTTATAATAGATAATTTAAGTTCACGTGATGAAAGGCTACAAAATATGCCCTGTTTAAACTTGGGTATTCCGACCACGGAAGATCCCGACCCAACGCGCGCAGTGTTTCTATGCACCAATACATTCGCTTGCGTTTTCCATCACAATTACCAGGCTTTTGACTGACAGAATGTAAATTGCAGGTAATAAAAAACTCTTTGTTAATATTATATACAATGTATACATGGTTAAATTTAAGTCGTTTTAATCCGCTTAAGAGGTCATTGTACTCATTATAACGAACAACTTTTACTACGGGACCAACCCGAAATCGCGAAAAAAATATCAGCTGTTCAGTACATTTTGACGAGTTATGCGAACATAAATGTACTGAACAGATGTTTTTTTTGCGATTTCGGTGTTGGTTCCATAGTAAAAGTTGTTCGTTATAATGAATACAATGACCCTTTAAGCGGATTAAAACGACTTAAATTTAATCATGTATACCTATATCTATGTCTTCTTGCACATTTGTTGGAACTTTGAGACGCGAACCACTTCGGTTTCTGTTGCCTTCGTTCGAAGGTTGAAACTGGACATCCCTCAGACGTTGCGCGACACCATGCATTTTCTCTCAGCTGACGAATAAAGATGACCCTCTGACCTTATTCACTACCGCGGATACAAATTATCATAACTAACCGCAAGACTTCCTACCATTTCCCTGCGTAGCGTATTCGTAAAATATTAACCCTTCGTGATAATCGCCGTGTGCGCGTGACTCTATGTTTAAACGCCAACGCGTGCGCTGGGATGGAGAAAGCCGGGGTTACTTAAGTGAGAGCGCGTGGGGTGTGTACGGAAGAGGTAGCACTACAAAATGTAACTGGTTAAAAACTGGTGTAATCGATTATGTTAATAAACAAGCTACTTACGGCTTTAGGGTAAATAAAACTAATGTTACCTATTATATAACTTTATATTTCCAACGTAGGTAATCAATATTTTTTGTAGATGTCAACGAAAGTTCTGATTTATCTGAAGGAGACACCTCCATGTACGTGGAAGATGACGAAAGTTCTGAAGAACTTGATAAAGATGATGAATTCCGGGAAGATTTTAAGAAATGGGCAATTAGTTGTAATGTTCCTCATGAAACAATTAAAAAAGTGTCTGAAGTAATAAATAAAAGACTACCTCATATTCTTCCAAAGGATCCTAGAACACTTCTTAATACCAAATCAGTATCAATAATTCCATTGGATAGCGGCTACTATTGGCATAACGGTTTGATTGTACCGCTTAAAAAGTATCTAGAACATCTTCGCATTATTCCAGAAAGTATATCGTTAAATATAAACATTGATGGACTGCCAATTTATAAGAGTTCCAGAGAACAAGTGTGGCCTATACTATGTAATATATTTGAGAAACCCCATTTGGCACCATTTGTAGTAGGCATTTATTCAGGAAAAGGAAAACCTACAAATTTAGAAGCATACTTTAAATCTTTTGTAGCAGAACTTAAGGATCTTTTGCAAAACCACTTGAAAATTATCACAAAAGATGGAAAAGAGCTATTAGTTAAGGTTACAGTTAGAGCTTTTATCTGTGACTCTCCTGCAAGAGCGCTAATTAAAGGTAAATCTTTTTTTTACGTTTATTTTACTGTATCTGATACCGATATCGTTTACCTAGAACCTAGAATCTATTGATAATTTCTTTTCAGGAGTGTGTAACTTCAATGGAAAACATGGATGTTTAAAGTGTACTGTCGTTGGCGAGTACTCGCACCAGTCTAACACAGTAATATTTCCGAAGATTGATTGTCCTAAACGCAATAACGAAGACTTCCGCTCCAAAATTTATGGACAGCACCATAAGTACGATTCTCCATTGCTTGAACTCCCAATAGATATGATAGAAGATTTCCCTGTGGGCGATTCACTTCACCTCATAGATTTAGGAGTAATGAAAAGATTGCTCATAGGATGGAGGGACGGTAACTTTGGGAAAAAAGTTACAAAATGGTGTGCAAGAGATATTGCATTTTTTGCCCAGTTTCTGAAGTGTTGTCACTTACCAAAAGAAATACACAGGTCTATTAGAACCATTGACGTTTTAGCTCATTGGAAGGCGTCAGAATTTCGTACATTTTTGTATTACCTGAGTTTTATAATATTAAAAGATTTACTGTGTCCAAGTGCTTTTCATCATTTCTTGACATTTTATTGTGCAATTACTATTTGCTCCAATGAGAATCATTTTCAGTTTCTTCCACTGGCCGATACTTTGCTTAAGTTTTTTGTTGAAAATTATGGTAAATATTATGGTGAAGGGTATATAACCAGTAATGTTCACAATTTGACACATATTATCGATGAGATAAAGAGATTTGGTATATTGCAAAGCTTCAATGCATACCCGTTTGAAAATAAACTTTATTCTATCAAAAGAATGGTCAGACATGGAAATCAAACACTTAGTCAAATTGCCAGAAGAATAGTAGAGAAGGATGATATCGAATTAGAAAGTTACGATGACAATGAGAACGATAACAAAATACCATTCGTCCGCAAATGCAGAAGTAAGAATGGCTACATTTCAATTCTTCATCTAGAAAATTATGTTTTATCGACGCAGACCCAAGACAAATGGTTTTTGACTACAAGTAAACATGTTGTAGAAATTTTATTCATTAATAATAATAATGGAAACATAGAAATTTGCGGCTATTGCTTCAATAATTTAACTGATGTGTTTGAAACTCCTATAAACTCTTCATTTTTAAACATATATAAATGTGATCTTGAAACAAATAACTCCGAATGCCTATATACTGTCAATGATGTAAAATGTAAATTAGTTAGCATTACGTATAAAAATACTATATTTTTTATACCCCTACTACATACTCTTTGATTGTAAATAAAAATCGTAAATATATGAATTATCTTTTTATTTGGCACCATCCAGACATTGTTTTTATTAATTAACTATATCTAAGTAATTATAATATGGGGAATTATTTAAATTACACTCAAAATTATACCACATTATTATAATGTAAAATCAATCTATAAATCATATTCAAAAAGAGAAATAATATACCTATGTAGGTATATCTATCGATGTATCTGTATAGTATCGATGAACTAACCTCTAGCTAATTATTTACTAATAGCAACGTCTAAAAATATCTCATTATTTTCTAAATTCCCCAGGGTATTTAGAGAATAATTAGATATATGTTTACAAAAACGGTGTTATAGAGTGTAACTATTAAATAGGTATAAGTATTTATACATGGTTAAATTTAAGTCCTTTTAATCCGCTTAAGGGGTCATTGCACTCATTATAACGAACAACTTTTACTATGGGACCAACCCTGAAATCGCGAAAGAAAAAAAACAGCTGTTCAGTACATTTGTGATCGCATAACTCGTCAAAATGTACTGAACAGCTGATCTTTTTTCGCGATTCCTGGTTGGTCCCGTAGTAAAAGTTGTTCGTTATCATGAGTACAATGACCCCTTAAGCGGATTAAAACGACTTAAATTTAACCATGTATACAGGGTGTAACATAATTAACGCACAACCTGTTATGGGGTCATTGTATTCATCATTATGAACAACTTTTACTATGGGACCGACAAAACTTGAAATTCGCGAAAAAAAAAAATCAGCTGTTCCATACATTTTGACGAATTATGCGAACATAAGTGTAGGGAACAGCTGACTTTTTTTTTCACGATTTCAAGTTTTGTCAGTCCCATAATAAAAGTTATTCATAATGATGAGTACAATGAGCCCATAAGAGGTTGTGCGTTAATTATGTTACACCCTGTATGTATATGATACTACATAGAAACCTTTATTTCGCTTAAAAAATTGTTCTAAACGTAAAATGGTAAATCAACTAAGTACTTATTTGTTATTAATTTTCTTTGTTAACATTTTCCTTATTAATATCGTTATTAATTAAATTAGAACATAAATCAAGTGACTGCTCATTCTGTTCAATTTCTTGAAGTACTTGAAGTTGACTATCAGTAGTTTTGTTTTTAGACATACTACGTTTGGGTCTAGATTTGCTTGATGAAGAACGCAATAACTTTATTTTATTCCTAGTCTCAGCATGACGCATAACGTTCTTAAAGAAATTTTCACATTCTATTTTAGTATAAGTCTTATCAGATTCTTGAATAAGTTCAAAAAACAAGTTGATCGTCCGGGTATAGATTTTGAAGCAAATTTTTGAAGTTGATCCTTTAGAGCCTCCAGCCCAAGAGCATGTCGTCATAAACTGTCTGGTAAACATCACATCCACTAATGCGTAAGCGTTGCTGCTCCCTCGCCCTTTTCCATTACCACATATTACTGCAAGTTTATTTTTCAATGTTGTCACCATCACTGGGTCTTTGAGCTGATCTTCTAAGGCGTCAAGATCTTCTTTGTTAGATATAGGCTTAAAATTTTTAGTCTCTTGAAATTTAATCTCTGTGGTACGTTGTACATATTCATCAAACTGGGTACTTAATTGTGACATTTTCAGTAATAATTTACTCTCCACACTCTGCAGGTACTCGAACAAAATCTTTTGATTTTCTTGCATTACTCCTGATATTTGCAATAAATTATCTAGTTTCTGCGAGATTTCTTGTTGATCTATTTCAGCACTTTGTAATGTAACACTGTTTTGGTTTTGGTGCATTTCTTGATTTGTAGTTAGAACAATAACGTCATCAAGACTTGGACCAGGATTTGACGAGGATGATGGAAGATATTGTGCATTAGCCTGGAAAAAAAATGTTATTCTGGTCATCCTTCACAGTTAGAGTGTGATTATTATGCTTAAAGGAAGCTCAATAGACCAGTAACACTTCATGTCGGTGAAAGTCCGCGTGTGCAGTAGGCGACATAGTGTCGCTGGTCGGTGGGCTTCCTAAATCCGTACGTGATAAACTTAAAGTAGAGACCTTTGGATTTGTAGTCCTATATTCATCCAGCTAAGCTACCAGTGCTAACACTGCTTGTGTATTTGCTGCTGACGGTAAGTATTCATCGCCGCTTATGTATATCTGCACGGGTGTCTCCACTGTTTGGACCGCCCGGAGGACATGGTGGAGCATACGGTGGAGGTCTGCTCCGCTTGGGCAGAGCACCGCCGTGTCCTCACGGAGGTGATAGGTGGCGGCGACCTCTCGCGTCCGGTTCTAGTTAGGCCATGTTGCGGAATGAGGGGGAATGGGAAACAGTCGCCTCCTTCTGCGAAGCAGTAATGCTAGCAAAGGAGGAGGCGGGATGCGTGAGGCATAGGACATCCTCCACCTCATGACCCAGCCGTCGCGGGAGACGCTAAGGGCGTCGGACATCGCGAGGTGATCTTCGGCCACCGTAGAAGCGGGCTAGCGGACGGCGAGTAATGTGTAGCTCGCCGTCCGATCAAGGACTAGAAGGCTAATTCACGTAATTTTATGACGCGCTGATGAAGTTGTAGTGCTGTTGCAGTTAAGTTTAAGTTCGAGTCGTAAACTTCTTGTAATCTTTGAACTGCGCGTAAGCTGCGCGTGAACTGCACCAAAACAGCACGTCAACTGTACGACAACCAGACTAAAAAAAGTAAATAATATAATAAAACAAAAGTAACAAAGAACAGTTCTACGTAACCGAAACTGCACGTTGATAGAATTGAAACTTAAAAGCTGTAATTTTGAGACATCAAACGAATAGTAGAATACCGATCATGTTGCGTCCCGAGTGGTCCCGAAACACGCACCAAAGACGCGCAACAGTAGAATGCCGTTATTGCACTCGCGTGACGCGAACTTGACGCGAGCGTGTCTGACAGCGGTAGAGAATACGAAAAGCGTTGTTTTGATCGAACCGCACTTTAGTTACGTGAATTAGCCTAAAGGCCCGGGTCGACAGCGCGTCGTGTTCCACGCTCGCCTCTAGGAGCTGTCAGCAAACTGATAAGGCCAAACGCCTGCTGGGGTCGCGGGACTGTCTAAACAGGTTACCGTGGCCCTAGACAGCAAAGGGCAACAGAAGGAACAGGGTGGAGTTTTAGTCAGTAAGAGCCTAACAGTCCCTTCCGCTCCGCCTAGAGCGGGAGGACTCATTTGATGATTTTACCAACCCAAAAAAAGGCTACTCATCTGAACTGTGAGTTACCTACTGTGAGCTTATTTACTCTTCAAACACACTCATTCTTTTCCTATACTATATGTACTTGTAATTACACCGGCACCCATACCTACCCACCCCTCGGGTCCAATATGTCTAAGCATCACATTACAAGGCGGGCTTGTTTAGATACATAGATGCATTAAATACTTACAATACAGGTATTAGCCAGGTCGTTAAAGCATTCCTGAACAGCAATATTTTTCGTTAAATGTCCGCGTCGTTGCGATTCTTCATGTTCTTCTTCTGTGTCGCTCATTGTTGACATTTGGGTAACTTCTATTTCAGCACTTTCCAATGTAGAAATGCCACTTCTTTTTACGACACATGGTAATGTTGACCAGGAATCTTCGGGACAGGAAAATGGATTCTTTAAATAATCCTCAACTTTTCGTCTAGGCCAATATAAAAATCCATTCCTTTCCCATTGGTCAGGTACCGCTGTTAAAACTAATTTTCCTCTTTCCACAGTTTGAACTATTTTATACGCCATATCTAAAAACGAAACATTGTTATAGTTAGATGTTGCCATATTTACACATCCGAACTAAAAATACACTAACATTTTAAATAAGTAGGCACTATATTAAGTATACTACGTACTGATACTATTATTATTTGTTTTGGACGATTGCATCAATGAAACATCTATTTTAATTCATTTCTATAAAACAATAATACGCATTGAATATCTTATAATACGCACGTAAGAACTGATCGGCCACTCACAACATAATGAACGCGAAGTGACCTAAACCTTGTTAAATCCAAATAGGTACAACTACAAGCGCACTGCGCTCCCTTCAATACCCCCGTGCGCCTCACTCACTCGCACAGCGCTCTTGCCCAGAGTGAGACAACACCAGCAACGAAATGCATAGAGCGAGTTGTAAGATAAGGGAATTCCCCGAAACAACTAAAACGTGCGCCGAGCTATCTATACCTATGCATAAGGGGCTCGGGGGCTCTAAGTTACCTATTTCGTAAATTTTATAATATGTAGACGAACTAACCTGATGAATAATTAATTCAGGTACGCAGGTACATAAGAAACAATAATTTAAAAAGTGCAATAACATTCGTCCTCGGTAAAATGGTCGTATATTGCAAACTTCTTACAATTTCGGCACCAAAAGAAATCGTAGTTTAATAATTGTTGTATGCTTCTTTTACTATGTGTTATAAAATGTTTTAATATTGTCGAGTCGGTAGGATGACTACATCCATAACATTTCGGTGATAACTTAAAATGCGTTTTATCCCATGGCCATTCTAAATGTTTAAGACGCATTAAGTCTCTTTTAGTTAAAAATTTATCTACGTCCAAAAATACAACCATGATAAAATCCCTGAAATAGAAAAATAGTAGTATTGCATAAAGGCTTTTTTATTTTCCAACTGAACTCTAATTGAAACCGTCATGGTGGACGACATGAATCGATTATGAAACATGTATATAACCAATAGTTATATAAACGACGTAAATCTGTCGTCTAATGCTTTGATGGCAATATGGCGGAAACTTTAATGACAATAATAGTATTTTATTATAATACACAATATTAAAATACCAATATTATGAAGGCCCATTAAAATATAAACAAAGATCACTATAGATTTATCGAAAAAGTTAAATGCCCAAGTAAAATCACCGCTCCTCAACTTCCACTAGGCTTTCCATTACGTTAGATAAATAATAAGCAAAACTTTGACTTACCTTTTTATGAAGTTTTCCAATTCAAAAAAAAAATATTGTACAAGTTTCACGTATTGCCACCGTTCGTCTAAGAAAATGAATATAGACGTCATCGTTTAACCATAACATGACGCTTTTGTTTGTTTTTTTACGTCTATGCGATGTTTTAGTTATGTAGTAGTATTACTACATACTATTACAAAACGTTATTTTTCAAAATTAGTTATTCTTGCAACGTCTATCTGATTTTTACCCGATGTAATAGACGTTGATGCGATCACAAAACGACCTTTACACAATTGAAATGTTATATAATCTGCGCCCAAACCCGCGTTATATATACGTATAAAAAACTTTTATATAACCATTGATAAGGCTGAAAGTTAAATCGAAAACGTTATTTAACCTTTTATAAGACATTATTTTGCTAGTTGGGCAGTGATGACATATGGCTCCGAAACGTGGTCGCTTACAATGGGCCTCATCAGAAGACTTAAAGTCACCCAAAGGGCAATGGAAAGGGCTATGCTCGGAGTTTCCTTGCGTGATCGAATCAGGAATGAGGATATCCGCAGGAGAACCAAGGTTACCGACATAGCACGAAGAATCGCCAAACTAAACTGGCAATGAGCAGGGCACATTGCTCACAGAACAGATGTCCGTTGGGGCCGAAAGGTTCTGGAATGGCGGCCACGTACCGGAAGACTTAGCGTTGGAAGGCCTCCTACAAGGTGGACCGATGACTTAGTAACGGTTGCGGGAGTCCGATGGATGCGAGATGCACAGGGCTGTTCATTGTGGCGACACTTGGGGGAGGCCTATGTCCAGCAGTGGACGTCTTTCGGCTGAAATGATGATGATGATGATGAATAATTAGAATGCGCTTATTTATTGAAATACTTATACCTAAATAATTATTAAAAGTCGAAATGAGTTCGGTACAATTTGTCTACTAAACAATATCTGCTTGTTTCCGTTTGGATAAATGAAATATATCGACATTTTCAAATTGATACAATACATAGCTTACTTCGCCGAATTTTTAAGGAGACATAGTTACATTATAATGCTTTGTCTACTAGGCGAGAACAAATGTAGGTATCTAGGTAACATGGTTGCACAAAAAACATGACAAAAATGATCTCCACATCATCATCTTCCTGCCCTTGTCCTTTTATTTGGGGTCAGCGGAACACATTTTTTTCTTCTATTCTGTTCTGTCACCCGTCACGCTATCACTAACTCCCTTTTCTTTCATATCACTTCTCACACAATCCATCCATCTTTTCTTTGGCCTCGCTCTCCCTCTCCATCCATCCACAAGTGTACTCATATCTCTTTTAGTAACTTGCGTTTCATCCCTCCTCTTTACATGGCCATACCAAGACAAACGATTCCCTTTAGATTTTTTAGTCACTGGCGCCACTTTCAAACTTCCTCTAATATACTTATTTCTCACTTTATCCATTCTCGTCACACCACACATCCATCTCATCATTCTCATCTCCGCTACATGCAATCTTTTTTCATCCGTCTTTTTCACAGCCCAACATTCTGATCCATAGGTACATTATGACAGACCTTATCACGAACTTGTAGATTTTTTTTTAAATTATCTCCACAATCAACTCTAATATCTTTATAAGTCTATTTTACCTTGTTCAGAAAGTTCTGTATTTCTTGTGATCTCGTTTAAAACTGGGAAACTGAGGTAAATATTACAAGTAAGAGGATAAGTACATCAACTTGAACATTTAGCAGTGGCTAAATCGTTGCACACTGTTTCCACCAGTTTGGATTTATCTATAAGAAACCGTACAAAATGATTGTTTAAGTTTGTAATCCAATAAATTTATACAACATTATTTTTAGTATATGCGAAACCTGAATATAAGTTTGTTCAGAATCAGTAACTGAATCATTTCCAATAATTTTTACACCATGTTATATTTATTCCCAAAAATATTTCAAAAAGGTTGAAAGTTGGACACCACCGACACTAAGTACCTAATCGCACAACACAACAAGGTCGCGGTGAGTCATAGCGGGCATTAGGCGCGAGCATACAGCGCGCTGCGCGGGGACGAGACAACCCGTCACCCGGAACCTACGACGGATAGGGCGTGAAGAAGATCGTTCCCTCACATGTGCGTCGTGGTGGTCTACACAATGGTGACATCCGGGCGTTTCTTCCACACGAATCTGGTGCAGGAACCTCCCGAACTTATCATGTCTGGTGAGGTGTCGTCATGCGGAAGGTGAGAACATCGTGACGTCTTTGAACCTCTCCTCAAAGAGGGGATTTACCACCACAATTATGGCGTGCCCAGCACTGGGTTGCAGCAGTCGCTGTCGCCATTTCACCATGAGATCCCGCCGGAACTTTGTCCGCCATCGCCAGCGGAGTTTCGCCCCGGCGTTGCATCTCCATGCGCAAATCGTGCATGCGTGGAAGGACTGTTTCCTCTAGATCGAATCCCATGGTGGCAGGCCAGCAAGGAGGCTCGCTGCTTCGCGGGAGACCGTCATGAACCTCTGGCATGCATCCAGCTTGGCTGCTGGTCGCTTTCACAGCGACGGCGCCCACACCGGCGCTCCGTAAAGGCCATGGACCGAACGATCGCTGCGTGGAGCCTCCAGCAAGAGGTCTGGACCTTCTAGGTTGGGCAGGAGCCGCTTGTGGGCAGCCCCAGTTTGTTTCAGTTTGGGAGCCAGACGTTGGAAGTGTTCCTCGAAATTCCACCGGCTGTTGACGACGAGTACCAGAAACAATAACAGGAGTGGGTACTTCATTGACGACCCGGCGCCGGTGTGAACCCCTCCTAAAGTAGGAGGGGTTCATATTTGGGGACCCGGTGGTGGCGCGTTCTGAGGACCAAGAAAACACATAGCCTCGGACTTGTGCAGTGAAATCTCGAGTCCCAACTGCGGGTTCCTCTCCACGTCTGTCGCAACCACGCGTGTCGCTAGTTCAGCTGCCGCCTAGTACGACTCTCCCTACGGCAGGACCAGTGTGTCGTCTGCGTAACAGACCACGCTGACCCTGTGAGGAGGTCGCCGCGCAGCACGTAGTCGTACCCGTAGTTCCACAAGGGCGGTCTTAGTACTGATTCCTGCGAAACACCACACGACATCTCTCGACGTTTCTACTCTCCCCGGTGACCGGGGTATATAATGACCTTTCCTTCAGTTAGGCCTCGATCACACGATGGAGGTACGTCGGCACCCGGTGATACTAAGAATCTCCAGTGTAGTTTGTACTTTCGCATGCCTTCTGGTTAAATATGACTGATGCTTAATATGTTTTTATGTCACCGTTTTTTGTACCCATATTTGCAAAATAAATATCTTATCTTTTCTATGACTACGTGCTACGCGGCGACCTCCCCGACGGGGTCAGCGTGTTCTGTTATGCAGACGACACTGGAATTGCGCCAGGCGGCGGTCAAACTAGCGACACGCGGGGTTGCGACATTAGTGGAGAGGATCCAACATTTGGGACTCGAGGTGGAACTGCACAAGTCCCAGGCCATATGTTTCCATCGCCCTCTGAACGCGCCACCATCCCAGTTCCCAAATAACGGTAGGAGGAGTTCACATCGCGTCAAGTCGACGATGAAGTAGGGACTCGTCCTCGATAGCCGATGGAATTTCGAGGAGCATTCCGACGTCTGGCTCCCGAACTGGATCGGCACCATGGCTGCGAAAGCGACCGGTGGCCAAGCTGAACGCACGTCAGGGGGTCACGGCCATCCAGATGGTACGGGGATACCGCACAGTTTCCCGCGAAGCGGGGAGCCTCCTTGCTGGCCTGCCACAAGTCGCGGTATGGCGGACAGAGTTCCGGCGGGTTATCTTGGTGGAAGCGACTATCGTAACCCAGTGCTGGGCACGCCATAATTATGGCGGTAGGTCCTCTCTTTGAGGAGTGGCTGGAAAGACGTCACAGCGTCCTCACCTTCCGCATGACGCTGGTCCTCACCAGACATGGCAAGTTCGGGAGGTTCTTGCATCGGATTCAGGCGTAAAAAACGCCCGGGTGTTACCATTGTTTAGACCGCCCGGAGGACACAGTGGAGCATATGGTAGAGGTTTGCTCCGCTTGGGCGGAGCACCGCCGTGTCCTCGTGGCCATCGGTGGCAACGACCTCTCGCGCCGGTCACTGGTTCAGGCCATGGTTTGGAGCGAGGAGGAATGGCAGGCGGTCGCTTCCTTCTGCGAAAGAGTAATACTAGCGAAGGAGGCAGCCACACGCACGGGGGAACGGCCCCTCACGCTCAAGCCGCCGGGATCCCGACCCCGAATTCCAGCCAATGTGGGCGTGAGTTTGCGGACGGCGAGCAATGAGCAGCTTGCCGTCCGGCCGTTCAGACGTTCAGACCGAGCCCAAGTCGTAGACGATGCATAGTGTTACACGTGTGCCTCAAGAAGATGTCAGCAAAACCGTAGGGGCCCAGCAGGATCGAAGCCTACTGGGGCCATGGGTTCGCTTCTGAAAGGGAAACCTGGGCCCTGGAACGCAAGGCAAAGAAGGAATAGGAGTCGATTTTAGTAAGTAAAAGTCTGATTTCCCACCCAAAAAAAAAGTCTAAGCATTTGAAGTTTGGTAAAAGGAATACAGAAAGTCAATAGAAATATTATTACAATAAAATTAACAACGCGACCGAAGTCATAAACTCACGCACACACTGACACTGACATACCTACTACTCACGGCACTACTAACTCTTGGTTTGGGATAAATTTGGATGTGTTCTGTAATACCAAAAATGATGAATGAAAATTAATGTTTTTCCATTTTTTTTTCTATAACTTGTAACTTGATAAAATAAGCTATGTTCAGCAGAAAAAAAACAAAATGAAAACATGCCATTTACGCTATAAAAATGTGCGAAATGCAATTCGCTTAAATTTCGTTTTATGTAAGTATTTAAAAAAAAGAAAGACGTAGGAACATAGATAAATATTGTATAAATCCGAATATCATCATAATATGGTGGAAATATGCTCAATCTGCAAATGATTTTGGTATTACGTTTGTATGAAATTCATCCGGCAATTGACTGCTGCGTTGCTTACCGCGGGTTCCGCACGGAATAAAGCTCGCGGTAACGTCATATTTAGCTTCACTTTTTTGACTGACAATTCAAAAGTGCCTATAATTGGTCTATTTGAAATAAACGTTTCTGATTATTGGTACTTACGTTAACCCCTAAACGTGCCTAGGCTGCTGTTGTCACCACCACCACCAGCAATTTTTTATATTTACTTATTGTCCGGCCTTAGTTGCCTTACAATAAATAAATAATAAAAATATTACATAAGTACTAATATTTGTATTGCCAACAGATAGTGGTTCCGAGTCTGGATGTCTTGTGAAAGTGGAGTTTTTAAATAAAAAGATTGCTTTTTTAAAGTTCAAAATACATGGGTTAAGAAGCGCCATATTATTAGGTATCTCGCTTTACCAGAACACTCGTCATTTAGCAGTTACATCACGCCACGGTCACAGGCAATAAACACGACGCGACTGCGATCAATTTGTCGTCAGCCCGCTAGACAAATAGTCGCACGTTCATAGTCGCCCTTAGGGAGCGTTTGGATCATTAAATACTGTGACAATGACAGGGTTTGCGGAAAATCGAGGCCGAATTTGTTTGTTTTAAATGGATGAATGATTTCATGATGTGCTGATTTCAATATACTTATATTTTTTTACACTTCCTCAAGTAGGCTGCTAAAAGAACAACTGGGCGAAGCCATATCTCTCATCGGAGCATACCAAGCAACAGTTACATGCAACAAGTAGGAATTCTTAATGATAGATTAACAAGTTATGAGAAGTCATGCTCATGCAGCGCAGGTAAGAGATCCACCAACATTGAAGTATTAAATCAGAAACTTGCTGCACCCGATGCTGTCTCGAAGACAAAAAAAAATAAAGCTGAGCTCTCGTATGGCAAACCCCAAAGTCTCTAAGCAAGTACAAACTGAATTAAGCTACTCAAATCAACCCGACTCTTCAATAAACAATAACACAAGTATAACTGACCAAAATAAGCCGATAGAGGTAGTAGTAACTGACCAAAATACCGAAGACACTACTCACTCTGGCTCCATAATCCTGGACACCGACCACAAGTACTTACATGTATGGAACATGGTGTCCACAGCCACCGAGATCACCGAATACATTAAGAGAATATGCCTCACTGGTACTTGTACAGTGGAAGATCTTAACCCAAAAGGGAATTACAAGTCTTATAAAATTGGTGTACCTATAGCTTTCTTTGATAAATGCTTCTCTGTAGACATACGGCCCAATAATGTAGGATCAATACATGGATTAACCGCGGAAAACTTGGCCTTCCAAACCGTGGTTCTGACCCGACTCTTACTATTGACACACAGTCCGGTCCTTTCGTAACACACAAGGCAAACAATAAAACAACTAAAATTAATTGTATATACCAAAACGTTCGAGGAATTAAAACTAAGCTCTGTCAATGGCGAAATAATCTGCATATAACTGAACAAGATCTGATAGCGGCCACCGAGACGTTCCTTGATACCTCTGTTGAAAACTCTGAGCTACCGAACAGCGATTGGAATATGTGACAGAGGTACACCTTGTGGTGGTGTGCTGCTCATGGCGCGCGCACCTGACGTTCTGCGCCGAAGACCTGAACTCTGACAGCGGTGAGGACCTTTGGGTGAGTTTGACATGGCACGGCCGCCCTGTGTACGTACACAGGGCAGCCATTCACACACACACGAACTCCTCCTTACTTGTATAGAAAGCCGTTTCAATGCGTTGAACTAGTACCTCCCTAGTTTCCAACTATCATCACTGCACAACAACTGCTACAAATTTGTAAATTCGTTAGAATTGTGAATTAGTCACATAAGACTAAATTGCAACAACAGAGGCCAACAATTTGAGCAGGATTTGTAAAAATTAAGAAATAAATGTTAAAAATGTTTTTTTTTATTTCTAGTAAAACCCGCCAAAAGAGAGATACGAGACAGATTTTACCTTATAAGAGTGAGATAAAAAATTTACTAGCTTTTTCAGGTATTTATTTATTTGTTTATTTATTTAATCTTCATGCAACATAAAGTACAAAGGCGCGGACTTAATGCCTGAGGCATTCTCTACCAGTCAACCTAGGGTGGTGAAGAGACAATATGGTAGGTGCATAAAAAGAAAAATTTATGCGAAAAACAAGAGTAAAACCAAAAGGTATACATATAATTAAAATACACATACATATATATTTAATATAATATATATACATATATATTAATATAAATTAACGAAAGAAGTTTTGAGACGATTCTGCTATTGGTGGAGCAAATGATTCCGCAACTTCCGCTTAAATGCATATCGACTTTCGGCCGTCCTGATATCGAGAGGAAGCGAATTCCACAGAAGGATGAACTGTATATAGAAGGAAGAATGGAGAAAATCAGAAGTATGAGAAGGACAGAGCAGTAGGAGATTGTTAGAAGAACGCAGATTCCTTGCGTGTGAAGAACATAGGTATTGAAAGTGAGTAATGAGATAGGATGGAGGCGTGGGAGAGTTGAGTAGAGAGAAAAGTGTAGTCAAAACGCGCAAAATTCTTCTCTGGCGAATTGGCAACCATTTGAGGTCAGACCTGAAGTTCGACACATGATCATATTTCCTCAGATTAAATATAAAGCGGATGCAGTTGTTCAGGAGGTATCATTTAAGCAAAAATATATTTTTAAATCATAATTTTGAATATTGCGATTAGCGAATTCGCAAAGTTATAAAAAGTTTTTTTCAACACACTTGCTCAGAAAGTGACTCTTATTGCACTGCACTTAGGTATATAATGGCACTCGTTACCAAATTGTGACATTTTGATTAAAATTACGCACTAGTGCTATAATGTAGTTAAAACCTTTTTGTTCAACCCATAGATATGTTCAACCTCTTTGTTCGCAAAACAAATTTTGGATTCGAATAAAATTTCCTTTAATAAATAAATTAGTGTCTTACTTACTTATTTTATCCAATTTACAATTTAAAATTGACAAATTTAACTTGTACAAACGATTAATTTAATAAAAAAAACATATAGTAAATAAATCGTACATTCAAATAAAATTTGCTTTTTTTTTGTGGT
Organism: Mythimna impura; assembly: GCA_905147345.3. NCBI lineage: Eukaryota > Metazoa > Arthropoda > Insecta > Lepidoptera > Noctuidae > Mythimna > Mythimna impura. The sequence goes on from LR990339.1 coordinate 33,787,878, forward strand.
CTATGGCTGCCTTTTATTCCAGTGAAGTTCAGTGGCTGTATTAATTAAATTAAATTAAATACTACAAAATCATTAGAAAATGTTACATCCGTATTCTATTGTCACTACGAAAGACATTATCGTAAAAACTTTTCTCGCAAGAAAACATAAACGTAAGACTAGGCAGTATTATCAAAATACCTCTTAGCCTTCCTCTAGGGGTAAATAAAACAAAAATTATTCGTGAGCTTATGAAAACAGATTTTTACCGCCATGTCACAGAAAATTTGACTAGTTTTACTGTTGTTTTCTTCACAAGTGTATTGAAAAACGTCGTATGACACACATAAGTAATTAATGATTACCGTTCTTGGCTCTCTTAAGACCCTCACCACGGCTCGGGTCTAAATACCGCCTCGACGGTAATCACTAACATTACACACTTATATCATAATGTGCTATTATGGCATGTGGCACATCACTAGCGTGTGCGTGTGGTATAGGTGTTCTTTTTTAAAAGTTCATTATATATATACGAAACCAAGGAAAGATTTAGGAAACAATTGTGATAACTTCATGGTGAAGATAAAACAATTGTAAAATCGATGGGAAAAAAGTAGCGCTCAATTTGCTAACCTGAGAAAATACTACACTCTCGTATCTCGAAATATACTAGATATATGTTTAACATTTTTATGTAGAATAATTGTGTTGAGTGAAAACTATAAAAAAAAATTCAATTAATTTTAACGTTTACTTTGAATTTTATGAAGGTTTATCTAGAACACTCAATCCTCTTATTATGCAGAACGAGTGTTCCCAAATTCTGCAACTTTCGCTTAATAAATTCTTAATATTCTTACTGTGTTTTACGAGTGTAATACAGATTCAATTGTGAAACCAAAACCTGGGCGTAAAACTTAATAGTTAAAGAAAAAATATAAAAAATCCAATCTTTTCAACGTCCCGTATGAGTGTTCCATATTTTAGCGTTTATTTACTTATCCCGAACTTGCATACAAACGAAAGATACATCAGAAATTGAGAAAATGTTATCACTAAAGTTCAACACGTTTTATATTTTGGAATCTGTTTCATTTCAACAGTAATCGACATTATTATATTTCTAAGGGAGAAAATTGTGTAGGGTGACAAAATTTTGGTCGGACATTTTTTGATCTATACCTATATATAAAAGAACAAACTGACTGACTGACATAATAACGCACAACTGAAACTACTGGGTCTAGAAGCATGAAAGTTTGCACAAGGTTTCCTTTTATGATGTAGGTAAGCATTATGAAGGGGTTGGAAATTCAACATGCACAGTTGTCGTTGATTTATGTATAGTATAATTAAAATAATATATGCATACTAATCAAATTGTATGTATAATCAAATTATTTTCAGAACAGAAAACTTATCGTAGGGTCTATGATTCACATTCCTTTGCCTGACTGACAATTTGACATTACATTTCATTTTTCTTTCATTAACGTACTTTGTTCAATGTGTTGCATTAAATTTGCGACTTGCAAGTATGAAACAGAATTTGAATAAAAAAAAACCTAGAATATGAATAGGAGAGGATGGAAACCGCAAATTGCAATTAGCATGCAAATAGATTTGTTCAAAAAATATCATGTGCAGTTGCAGAAAACAAATCTAAAATACAGTGATCCCATTTTCTCAATCATTTCTGAAGAAATTGATCCAAAGATGTCTTAAAGCTTTATTCATGTCATTCAAAAGAAATTATAGTAAAAGTGCGTTTTTAGATTTACAGCCAAGTACATCAGAAGATACGTCTTTGGTATCGAGTCCAAGCACAAATATCTCGACTCCATTTGTTGATGAGGTGAAGGTGAATGCTGACCATTATAAAATATTTTCCTTTGATGTAGATTTGTATGAATAAAAGCAAATTATACGTATGCATGGTCACCCTACACGATTTTCTCCCTTAGAAATATAATAATGTCTATTACTGTTGAAATGAAACAGTCTCCAAAATATAAAACGTGTTAAACTTTAGTGATAACATTTTCTCAATTTCTGATGTGTCTTTAGTTTGTATGCAAGTTCGGGTTAAGTAAATAATCGCTAAAATATGGAACACTCATACGGGACGTTGAAAAGATTGGATTTTTTCTATTTTCTCTTTAACTATTAAGTTTTACGCCCAAGTTTTGGTTTTACAATAGACTGTATTACACACGTAAAACACAGTAAGAATATTAAGAATTTATTAAGCCAAAGTTGCAGAATTTGGGAACACTCGTTCTGCACCATAAGAGGATTGAGTGTTCTAGATAAACCTTCATAAAATTCAAATCAAACGTTAAAATTAATTGTTTTTTTTAAATAGTTTTCACTAATTCAACACAATTACTCCACATAAAAATGTTAAACATATCTCTAGTATATTTCGAGATATGAGAGTATAGTATTTTCTCAGGTTAAGAAATTGAGTGTCCCTAATTGGCCACTATTTTTTTCCCATCGATTTCACAATTGTTTTATCTTCACCATGAAGTTATCACAATTGTTTCCCAAATCCTTCCTTGGTTTCGTATAAATATAATGAACTTTTAAAAAATAACACTCATACCACACGCACACATCACTAGCAAGAAGATAAACTAGAGAATTTTTGAGGGAGTTGGAAGATTCCGGTCAAAACAATAAAAAACTCGATGAAAAAAAAATCAGAAGGCATGAGAAGTGTTTAGGGGTCTGAAGGGATAGCAGATGACCCCTTCCGTCGACCATTTCAATTTGGCACACGATGCACCAAACACCCTGTATATTCAAAATAGATTATTAGATTAGAGAGATTTGTAGATTACTAGCGGTCCCGGAAGACGTTGTCCTGCCCGAAAGCTGGTTTTTCGTCAGACAATAAATTGAGAACTCACTTGTGACTAGTGCCGTCTACTAGGTTCAATTGTATTTTCAAACCATCCAGAGACAAAATTTCATCCAAATCGGTCAAGCCTTTTACGAGAGGTTAAGTGACAAACATACGTACCTACAGAAGAATCTATCTATATATATGTCGGCGCAGGATGCCGATCATCATTGAAGCTCTGTCCAGAGACTATGTCTTGTGGGCGTTGGCTGGGTAACGAGCAATAAACAAACTATTTTAGATCACACAACTGATTTATTATGAGGCAAGCTTTAGGTACTCACTTTACACAACGAGCAGTGAGACAGTCCCCGACACTTAGACGTTGTACGCACGGCTGCCGACAGAGGAATGAGCCACGGACGTCGTGGCTTTCGCTACGTCCCCGTCAGGGGGCGTGGCAAGCGGTGTCAGGGCTTCGCCCTCTGACCGCAGAGTCCAGCCGGGGCCCGTAACAACGGACCCGTCGTCATGGTGCCTAACTAGGCTCGGCGGTTGTAGAGCAGATGGCTCTATGTGTTTATGCTTGTATGTGTGTACTGTAGGCACGTCACGACGCTGCTGCACACAGCGCCGACTCTTCACGACATACCGGCGGTCAGTCCCCGCCAGGTGAGACCCCTAGGGGAAGCCCGGCGGGAGACGACCTGCGACGAGTATGCCGACTTGTTACGGACCTACAGTAGGATATGTGACCCCCGTCTAACCCGCTTCCAGAGCGAGCCGGTTACGGTTCAGACCGCAGGGTCGTTTTATGTGTGTGTGTGAGCGGCATTGTATTGTGTTACATCGCTCAGTGCACGTGCACCGAATAGTTAGCTATCCATTCGGTGCGTGAGTCTAGCGCGTGTGTAGTGGCGAATGTGTGGTCGACTCGCGTCGTGCCTATATTAACTTAGCACACGACGTTTGTCGGGGTGCGAGTGAAATGTAGAGTCATGTTGTTTGAGTAGGCCGCGTGTAGACTGGTACGGCCTACTCAGGCGTCAGTCCGGGGGGGGGGGGGGGGACTCGCTGCCCGCAATCAGGTCGCGGGGGAGTCGTCTCGCGTCAGGGGGGCGCGTATGCCAGGGCGCCAGGTGCTTGACGTGAGGCCAAGCTGAGGCGTCGGCACGCGCGAACATCCCCTTCGCGAGGCGGCGCACAAACTCATCCAGGCTCTCAATCCCGAGGTCGCGTTCAATGATGTCGTTCCTCACATAGCGAGGAGCGTCGACGACTCTACGCAACGCAAGATGTTGTTGCGCGCGGAGTCTTTCTCGGCTCGACTCACTAGTGAGGGCGAACCATGCTGGAGCGGCGTACGTCAGCACTGGGCGAATATACGCCTTGTATATGCCCAGTCTGACGCGCGCCGGGAGGCGGGACGAGAGCACTGGTTTGAGCCGGTGGCGGACGACTCTACCCTGCGCGACGACATTGCTTGCATGCGGTCCCATGGTGAGCCGCCGGTCGATGGTCACACCCAGGTACTTGGCCCGGGGCGTCCAATCGACTTCGGCTCCGCTGAGTTTCAGACGTGGTGGGAGGGGCGATGATCCTGTGATCAGTGCCTGCGTTTTACCCACGTTAACCGACAGTCGCCATTTGGCGAGCCATTCTGGGATCAGGTCGAGCGCGCGCTGCATCCTCACCGCCGCGTACTTCGCGTTCATAGAGGTGGTAATGTACGCGGCGTCGTCGGCATACAGCGCGAGCGTGGCGTCTTCCGTGGTAGGGATGTCGTCGGTGTAACGTGAGTAGCACGCCGGCGAAACGCAGCTGCCCTGCGGTACGCCCGCTCGGATGGGTCTGGGGGCGGAGAGCGCCCCGTCGACCACCACTCTGAAACACCTGTTAGACAGGAAAGCTTGGACCACTTTAACGATTCTACGGGGCGTGGGTGAGGTGGCGAGTTTGTAAACTAGCCCCTCGTGCCACACACGATCGAAAGCTTTTTCCATGTCGAGGAATACTGCCACTCCGTACTCCTTCTTGTTCATCGCTGATGACAGGAGGTGCAGTACCCTCGACAACTGAAGCGTCGTACTGTGCTCCGCCCGAAACCCGAATTGTTCCGGCCGCGGAGAGATGTGCGGGGTGAGGTGTCGCAGCAGGAGTTGCTCGAACACCTTAGAGATTGAGGGCAGCAATGTTATAGGCCGATAGCTTTCCGGCTTCAGTGGATTCTTCCCCGCCTTGGGCAGCATTATGACGCGCCCTTCCTTCCAGGATGTGGGGAAGACCCCCGTGCGCAGTATCCCCGTAAACAGGCGCGCCAGGGCCGCAACAGTACGGTACGGCAGGTGGCGCAGCGCTGTGTTGGTGATACCGTCAGCACCGGGGGCCTTACGAGGCTTCGTGCGCAAGATGGCGCGTCTAACTGCGCCAGGCGAGAAGAATATGGGGTCCTCTTCGGGGGCTATCGGCGACGCGAAGTAGTCTCTAAGGTGTTGCTCGACTGCTGCGACGTGGTCGTGCTCAGTAGTCGGGTTCGGGCTAAACTGACGCTCCAGGTGCTCTGCAAAGACTTCCGATCGGTCCTCAGCTACGTACCTGAGGGCCCCGTCGGCTGCTTGTAAGGGGCGCACCGGAGCTGGGGTGTTCGTGAGCTGGCGGCACAGTCTGTGTGTCGCCTGCCAGTCACAAGTAGCGGCGTCAATTTGTTCCTCCCAGCTCTCGGCGGACAGGGCCTCCAACTCGGCCTTTACCTTCGCCGCAAGACGGTTGAGCTGCAGTTTGATGGTGGGGCAGCGCAGTTGCTGCCACTGCTTGCGTAGGCGCCTCTTCTGGGCGACCAAGCGCTGGATTCTGGGCGGTAGGGGCGGCTGTAGCCCTCTCCCCTGCGGCTGCGACTCTATCGTCGCTTCATCTAAGGCGCATTGTACGCAAGCAGTGACGTCGTTCGCTAGGGCGTCGACGTCCGCGGCGGTATCAATGGGCCGAGTTGGTGTTGTGGTCGCAAGCTTTTCAGCGAACAAAGTCCAGTCCGTTGTTCGACGTGGCGCTAGTGGCTTCAGTCGGGTCGGCATCCCCGAGAGGACGACGAGTACAGGATGGTGATCGGACTGTAGCTCGTCGTCAATGACCTGTTGCGTGATCTGGCAGCGTAGCCCAGCATGGACCACAATGTCCAGCACGTCGGGCATGTGTAGCGGGTTATCCGGGTAGTGTGTGGGCGTCTCAGGGCCGGACACTGTGTAGCCATGGGCCTCCGCGTCATCGAAGAGCCGTCTCCCCTCGTTGTTCATGTGCAGGGCGTTCCATGCAGGATGCTTGCAGTTCATGTCGCCGGCGAGGATTGCTGGCGACTCGTTGGTAGATAATGTGGCCCTCAGCTCACTTAGGTCTAGCTGAACTGAGGGCGGCTTGTAGCACGCGTAGATTCTTATGTCCTCGCCGACAACGTGCAGTTGAACGCCCAGCACGTACAGTGAGTGTAGCGACGGCGAGGGGGCCTCCTGATGGACGACTCTTCTTTTCACCAGCACTGCCAGACCACGGTATCTGGTGTTATGAGCCGACCTTTCGTCCTTCCTGTAAACGAAGAAACCTGGGAACTTGGCCCTATCTTCAGGTCCCAGGTGCGTCTCGCTTATCAGCGCCACGTCTATGTCTTGTTCCCTCAGGAGGTGGCGGAGTGGGGCGACCTTGTCCCGAAGGCCGCGGGCATTCCAGTGGAGCACCCTTAACGGCCTAGCCATGGCACAAGGTGAGTAATTTGGCCAGACCGTCAAGGATGACCTGCTCCGGGCTCTGCCCCTGTCTGATGGCCTTAATTAAGTCCATCAGCAGTTGGATAGCGCAGGTCGTGATTTCGTTCATGGGGGCCCCCCTGGGGGCCCTGTTGGTGGTGGTGGTGGTGGTGGTGATGGATGTGGGGGCGCGTTTCGCTCGCGCGATGCCAGCGCCTGTCTGAGCGCCTTTCCTTTCCATCACGACCTGCGTCCCCCTCTGGGGGGGGGGCAGATTTCGGGACGTCTGTCTCCTGTTGGGTCGCTGGGGGGTTGGGTTGGCCCTTCTTACCCCCACGGTTCCTCTTCCTCCGCCGGGAGGATGTGGCCCCTCCGCGTACGGTGGGCCCGTTTGCTGCCGCCATCAGCGACACGCCTTGGTCCCTCTCATGCTCCTGGACCTCTGCTGGTGGTTGAGGTTGCTGCCGACGTGTCGAGGATGAAGTGATGGCGACAGTCCCCGCACGCCTGTTTCGTAATTCCCGTTGGAAGACGGGGCACCTGACGTGGCACGCCGGATGCGAGCCACCGCAGTTTGCGCAGGTGGCCGGCTCCGCTCGCGGTCGCGGGCAGTCTCTCGCGGTGTGCCCCTCTCCACATCGAACGCAGGCGAGCGGGCGGTGGCATTGGTGCGACGAATGCCTGAATTTCTGGCACCTATGGCACTGTGCGGGCCCACGTTTGCCACGCCATGCCTCTATCCTGACACCACGCATATTCATAAATACGGTGGTGTCGTAAATACGACGCACGTCCTCCGTGCGCCGTAGCACAGCGTGGAACACGCAGCCGGGTTTTCCTTGGCGCCCTCTAATGTGGCGCACGTACTCCGGCTCGTATCCTAGTACGCGGAGCTCCTCCTGTATCTCCTGAGGGTCAGTGTCAGCTGGCAACCCCCGTATGGCGATCTTAAAGTTCTTCTCCGCAGGTAGGGAGTAGGCGAACCAACTCACGCCACTCTCCCTCTCCAGCGCCGTCAGGTACCGCTGGACCAGCCGGTATTCTTCCTCCGACTCCGGTGAGAAACGGACACCGGAGCCATAAGGGCGGGCATTGGGTGGGCGGCCCAGCTTGGCGGCTATCTCCCTAAAGTGGCTCGCCCAGTTTGGGAGTCTCTCCACTACCAACGGAGGGTAGCGCGGCTTCTTGGTTCTAGGGCCCTTTGCCGGTGCCGAGTTCGAATCGGCGGGGGCGGGCGGGGGGGTAGCACTTTCGACACTTTTATTATTAGTGGGTAGGCCACTTACCTCACCAATCCTTTCCGTGTATTGAAGGGGCGAGCGCGTTCCACAGTAGCGCTTCGCTCCTTCCGGTGCCTCGTCCGAGCTCCTACGCCGTCGCTGGGGCCTGGTCACCATCTCCAGTTCCTCCATCGACCGGGTCGGGGACATGGGTGTGTCCGTGTCTGCCGTGTCTCTTCGCACCTCACTGCACACCGACGCGAGGGAAAGACTCGAACCCGCACGCGATGAGCCAGCCGAATAAACGGCGGGCGAGTCGTAAGCCGAAGCGGGGGGCGGCGCGGGCGAGACGGGAACGGGGGGCGACGCGGGCTGCACGGTCGCCGTGCGCAGTCTCGGGTCGCGAGAATTTGCGGCTCTACTCGTCAACGAGTTGCGAGGAGCCGGAGCGAGAGGGTGCGGCGGTTGTGACGCGCGATCCGTGGTGAACGAGGCGGTGGCCGTCATTCTCGAAGACGGTGGCGCCACGGGGCGCGTAGCGGGCGCTGATGGTACCGCTGTTGGCATGCTGGGGGCGATTGACGTCACAGGGGCCGTAACATGCGCGTATGTCGCCGTGCGAGTCGTCCCCTGCCTGTGATGGTGGGTGGGGTCGGGTGCCGGTGGTTGTGCAGCACACGCCGGTCTCTGAGAGCTCACGACCGTCGGAGATTTTCTCGACTTTTGCAGTCTACCCTCTTTTTCTTCCGCGTGTACGTTCTTTGTTCCTCGGGCAGCTGAAGGAACGTTTGCGGGAACAGGTCTTGGTTGGGCGTCGCGGACGTTCGGGAGAGACGACGTCCGGTTCAGCGCAGGTCTCTCTTCTTTGTTTCGGCCGGCGCCTCCACGATCCGAGGGACTGCGGGCGCCTGGCTTCATTTTCTCCATGGGCTTCATTTTTCAATCAATCAATTGTAGCCTCCGCGACCACTTCGGTGTCTGGACACCCGAGGAGAGCGCGAGGAAGCCTTCCCTTCGTGCCGTCGCCGGTACAAAACCAGGTTCTGCACCGTCGACAACACAAACGGTTGGCCCGATTTGAAATTCGGGTCCGTGCGGTAGTTCGCGGGTAGAAGAATAAGTCGCGCGCGACACGGAGCGCAGCGGGAACTAGTGGACGTATATGTTACTTCGCGAACTCGTAGCTACTGGCCCCAAATCAAAATTTCATCCAAATCGGTCAAGCCTTTTACGAGAGGTTAAGTGACAAACATACGTACCTACAGATGAATCTATCTATATATATGTCGGCGCAGGATGCCGATCATCATTGAAGCTCTGTCCAGAGACTATGTCTTGTGGGCGTTGGCTGGGTAACGAGCAATAAACAAACTATTTTAGATCACACAACTGATTTATTATGAGGCAAGCTTTAGGTACTCACTTTACACAACGAGCAGTGAGACAGTCCCCGACACTTAGACGTTGTACGCACGGCTGCCGACAGAGGAATGAGCCACGGACCTCTGCGGTCGGCCCTTTTATCTACTCGGTTCGTGCAAACGTCAGCGCGGATTCTGTCAAAGTGACATGTGTCACTTTTCACTTAGCTCGTTCATTCGTTCTCAAGCTTCCGTACTATTGACTTCACCGACACGGCCATCCTGCGGAACACACGTCCCTGTGTGTTAGTCATCATCATCACCTCAGCTGGAAGATATCCATTGACGAGACGTCCCAACAAGACATCCGTCGCTGTGTTCATCACCACCAGTTCACCACCTCAGCCAGAAGACCGTCCACTGACGAGACTTCCAAACAAGGCGTCGGTCTCTGTGTGTTGATCTGAAACAAAATACATCTCGCAGTATCATATAGCTCGGTCACTCCTGACAAACATCAGGAACTACTCTCGCACCGTGAGTGCACTCCCAAACATGTAAACTCTCACACACACTAGACATCCTGATCATGAGTGACTATGTATAATGAAATTCCCAATCCAACCATAAATCCAAATCGTTTACGCACCAACGCAAACGTGGTTAACTCGCTACAGGCGTCGCACCAATGACTCCTCTCGTTTACGCACCAACGTAAACGAGGATAACTCACTACAGGCGTCGCTACAACGACTCATCTCATTTACGCACCAACGTAAACGAGGATAACTCACTACAGGCGTCGCTACAACGACTCATCTCGTTTACGCACCAACGTAAATGAGGATAACTCACTACAGGCGTCGCTACAACGACTCATCTCGTTTACGCACCAACGTAAACGAGGATAACTCACTAATTGCGTCGCTACAACGACTCATCTCGTTTACGCACCAACGTAAATGAGGATAACTCACTACAGGCGTCGCTACAACGACTCATCTCGTTTACGCACCAACGTAAACGAGGATAACTCACTAATTGCGTCGCTACAACGACTCATCTCGTTTACGCACCAACGTAAACGAGGATACCTCACTAATCGTTCCTTAATTCTAAAGAAGCAGTGATTAAATAGTGCCATGATCACTTTCCCCACCTACTTCCTATACATCTAATTCAACCGGAACCTCATGTTCTATTATCACGCGCAGCGCAGCAGTCAATCGCTCAACCACTGCGTCAACCGTAAATTATGAAGGTTCAATAAGACTCGAGATGTATCGAAACTCTAAATTTCTTTTAAATAACCTACTAATTCTCATTACTGTTCATAGTACTGCTAAGTTCAATTAGATAAAATAAATTAACATCAAAATTTCTATATCGTTTCAATATCAAAATCAATAATCAGAAAATTCAGAGCATAACCGTGAATTAATTATCATGGTAACTTCTCCACCAAATCAATCAAACTAATTCAAAACACTAATCATTAATCTCTGCACGTGATCTCTGGCTACTAATAGCCCAGTAATCTCTAGTCACTCAACCATTCCTGCGCATCCCTCCAGGATTGCCAAGTCTCTCACGACTTAATGGTTTCCCACATTACGTCCCAGGTTTGATCGCAATACCGCGTACTCACGGACTGCTGTGACCACTAGATACCGATTTCTATTAAGCTACGGCTACAAATCAAATCTGGTATAGTCCGATCATCATGTAAACTTAATAATCTCATTATCTCTACTACTTTACTCTACCCCAATTTTATCAGTTATGCGCTGATTTTCTTTCTCTCTCTATTACTTCAAATTAATCTTTAAATGGATCCTACTCAGTTTACTTGCTCTGCTCGTTTATGAAAAAGTCTCTTATCAAAAATTTATCAACTTCCGCCTTCGTCAGATTAAACTTACACTTTTCATAGGTTGCTAGGCACTCTCTATATGGCGTAACGCATCATTTCTCACGGTACTAAAATTTAACTCTGAGTCTACATCGTCTTTTGTCATCAACGGTAGAGAAAACGCAGCCTTGTCAATTAACAGTGCTAAGGGACCACCTGCCTTCGTCGTTTGGTTTAGCGTCCGTAACTGAACAATTAATCACGAGTTAGACTTCGCTTAATGAACCCTACCACAAACGGTTTTTTGTCTCTACAGTCGTTATTAGCATTGGTTCTAACACGAACATCACACGTTTGTCACACGTGAAAATCCCGTCGCGACAAAGTGTAAGATAATGTTAATTGAATCACAGAACTCTAAATTCTTTTAACTACCATTTATTTTAATCAGAACCTTAAAAGTTTCAAAGTCTCGTTTTTGTTTGTTCAGCACGTAACTAATTACCAGAGAGTTCTTTTTAGCTTTACCTTCTAACCGACTATAAACCGACTGTAAATTATCTTTATGATCAAGCAATGGGAGATAGTTTCGCGATAACTTACGTATGGTACTACTACAGGGCATCACCTGCTTTCTGCTATTAGGTCCTATTCCTCCTAACTTCACTACTGATAACTCACGTATGGTACTACTACAGGGCATCACCTGCTTTCTGCTATTAGGTCCTATTCCTCCTAACTTCACTACTTGACTTAATTTCATACCCTAGTAACTTGAGTTGCATTATCAAAAACAACCATTTTTCTCAAATTTAATGAAAATCCGGCTTTAGTCAACGTTTGTAAAATTACATTAAGTCTCCCGACGTCCCTCTTAATAGTTTCCTAAATAATCATAATATTGACAACTCAAACTACGATGTAGGCATTTACCGATTCGCCTTGAACAACTACAATCGTCCGTTGGAAAACTCAGATCGCATTTTGAAACTGATTGGCATGGTCAAATATTTGTACCGGCTGTCCGCTATCATACTACTGAAAGCCTGATACACAATCTAATTTTGTAAAATAACGTGCACTATTTAAACGAGTTATTTTGTCTAAGGTAAGTGGTATCTCGGTTAGGCACATTGTTATTTAGTTCACAGTAATCTTTGCTCATTATATCTGACCGGTCGAGTTTTTAAGTCAAAAGAGCTAACAAACATCGAATTACTCGGTCGAATAATATTTGCCAGCAACAATCATCTACCCGCTCACACATTATTATTTTTTCTGCGCTAGACCGCTATGGTCATTTTTAAACAGTCAAATACGAGTCAATCAAACGGATAAGTTTACTTTTTACAACACGCGTTTGTAGCATACCGACACACGTCACACGTCAGTGTCAATATCGTCAAAATTATCTATGGAGGAATTATCACTGTCATAAAAAAATCGAAACGGTATCTACTGGATCTAATGAGGGTAGTTGTAATTACAATTGTTTACGTCGTGAACTTTAGCAATTTTTACTATTTGAACTGAATCCTTGCAACAATATTTCACGGCCAAAATATCACTTCGCAAATAGATCTGAACACACTGAACTGACCCTTCAATGTAACAATACTGTGTTCACGTTTGCCGTGAAATAGTGATGACAGACTATAAAGTGAAAGAGACACAACACTCAGCACCAGAATTAAAATGGAATGTGAACCTGACCTTGTTCCTGGTGTAGGATCGACAACACCCGTCAGTCAACCTCTCGCTCGCTACGTGATGCCTTGGCGTCACCGTCACCGCTGCGTCACTTTCATCAGGACACCGGAAGGAGATGTGACCTTGTTCTCCACATTTGCAGCATACGATGTGGCTAACCATGGGATTGAGTCTTGAAGCTTGAATATCACGTTATTCTGTCGGTTTCCTACTGTTTCTTGCTTATGAAAACACAGCCTGCTCCGTCCAATTTTTCCACAGTGGAAACATTTGACAGGTGACGTTTGAGATGTCTTCATACGTTTTGTGTCAAATATTTTCTGATCTAGTAGCGCACTTGACACACTGCATCTCAGGCATGCACACACACACGCACTGCACTTTGCATTTTACACTTCAGGTAACTAAAAGTTTGTAATTCTTGCTGTAATCACTGGTGACTTCGGATTATCAGCAAAGCACGTATCGGAAAATGGTACATCGTGAACATGCATTTGCGTCGGTCTTGTCCCGGTCACAATCTGGGTAGTACACGGTGATTTAGTCAGTTCCTATTTCTTTCTGGGGAAACAATGTCATCATGGTCCAACATTCGTTGCTCAGGATTAGGGAAAAACCCCAGAAAAAACCTAATCAGACCAAACTGATAATGACATTGATTAACGGAACTTTGAATCTTATTCGGTCCAGTGCTTCATTCCAGGTCTTCACTTTCTAATTTTCCATTTCAAATAATGACCGCTACTTGTCTTGGCTCTTGCTATTTTCTTCGTGACCGGCGTTACGTAACCTTCGTGCTGCTCTTGTTTATTTGCTCGGAATCCCACTTCTGATGTCGGCGCAGGATGCCGATCATCATTGAAGCTCTGTCCAGAGACTATGTCTTGTGGGCGTTGGCTGGGTAACGAGCAATAAACAAACTATTTTAGATCACACAACTGATTTATTATGAGGCAAGCTTTAGGTACTCACTTTACACAACGAGCAGTGAGACAGTCCCCGACACTTAGACGTTGTACGCACGGCTGCCGACAGAGGAATGAGCCACGGACCTCTGCGGTCGGCCCTTTTATCTACTCGGTTCGTGCAAACGTCAGCGCGGATTCTGTCAAAGTGACATGTGTCACTTTTCACTTAGCTCGTTCATTCGTTCTCAAGCTTCCGTACTATTGACTTCACCGACATATAATAAAAGAAAGTCGTGTTAGTTACACTATTTATAACTCAAGAACGGCTGAACCGATTTGGCTGAAAGTTGGTGGGGAGGTAGCTTTGAACCAGGAGACGGATATAAGTTTTTTTTTTTTAAATAGGGTAGAGTAGGGTTTTTTTTTATAGGTGGGAAAATCATCTTATGACAAATCCCGCTCTTGGGCGGAGCGAGAGATAGTGTCAGACTTTTACTGACTAAAAACCCACTCCTGTTCCTTCGTTGCCTTCGTTCCAGGGCCCCGGTTTCGTTTTCACACTACCCATGGCCCCAGTAGGCTTCGACCCTGCTGGGCCCCTACGATTTGCTGACATCTCCCTGAGGCGCGCGCGGAACAATACGCGCCGTCGACGACTTGGGCTCGGTCCGGATGGTTAACGGACGGTCGCCGGCGGGTAATGGGTGGCCCGCCGTCCGCAAGCCCGCGCCTACGGTGGCCGGAAATCGGGATCGGAATCCCGGCGGCGGTTGGGGCGTGAGGACCGTTGCCGTTGCCTCACGCGATCGGCCGCCTCCTTTGCTAGCATTACTGCTTCGCAGAAGGAGGCGACCGCCTGCCACTCCTCCTCGCTCCGGACCATGGCCTGTACCAAGGCCCGGCGCGAGAGATCGCCGCCGATCGCCCCCACGAGGACACGGCGTTGCTCTTCCCAAGCGGGGCACACCTCCACCGTGTGCTCCACCGTGTCCTCCGGGCGGTCCACACAGTGGCGACACCCGGGCGTCACTTCCGCACGAATCCGGTGCAGGAACTTCCCGAACTTCCCGTGTTCGGTGAGAACCTGCGTCATGCGGAAGGTGAGGACGCCGTGAGGTCTTTCCAACCACGCCTCAAAGAAGGGTCTTACCGCCATAATTGTGGCGTGCCCAGCACTGGGTTGCGACAGTCGCTGTCGCCATTTCTCCATGAGAACCCGCCGGAGCTCTGTCCGCTATGCTGCGTATTGTCGCGGCAGCGGAGTTTCGCCCCGGCGTTGCATCTCCATGCACAGATCGTGCATGTGAGCAAGGCCTATTGCTACCAGATCCCATGGTGGCTGTCCAGCAAGGAGGCTCGCCGCTTCGCGGGAAATCGTCCGGTATCCTCGCATCATCCGTATGGCCATGACCCTCTGGCATGATAGAGTAGGGTAGAGTAGGGTAGAGTAGGGTAGAGCAGGGTAGAGCAGGGTAGAGTAGGGTAGAGTAGGGTAGAGTAGGGTAGAGTAGGGTAGAGTAGGGTAGAGTAGGGTAGAGTAGGGTAGAGTAGGGTAGAGTAGGGTAGAGTAGGGTAGAGTAGGGTAGAGTAGGGTAGAGTAGGGTAGAGTAGGGTAGAGTAGGGTAGAGTAGGGTAGAGTAGGGTAGAGTAGGGTAGAGTAGGGTAGAGTAGGGTAGAGTAGGGTAGAGTAGGGTAGAGTAGGGTAGAGTAGGGTAGAGTAGGGTAGAGTAGGGTAGAGTAGGGTAGAGTAGGGTAGAGTAGGGTAGAGTAGGGTAGAGTAGGGTAGAGTAGGGTAGAGTAGGGTAGAGTAGGGTAGAGTAGGGTAGAGTAGGGTAGAGTAGGGTAGAGTAGGGTAGAGTAGGGTAGAGTAGGGTAGAGTAGGGTAGAGTAGGGTAGAGTAGGGTAGAGTAGGGTAGAGTAGGGTAGAGTAGGGTAGAGTAGGGTAGAGTAGGGTAGAGTAGGGTAGAGTAGGGTAGAGTAGGGTAGAGTAGGGTAGAGTAGGGTAGAGTAGGGTAGAGTAGGGTAGAGTAGGGTAGAGTAGGGTAGAGTAGGGTAGAGTAGGGTAGAGTAGGGTAGAGTAGGGTAGAGTAGGGTAGAGTAGGGTAGAGTAGGGTAGAGTAGGGTAGAGTAGGGTAGAGTAGGGTAGAGTAGGGTAGAGTAGGGTAGAGTAGGGTAGAGTAGGGTAGAGTAGGGTAGAGTAGGGTAGAGTAGGGTAGAGTAGGGTAGAGTAGGGTAGAGTAGGGTAGAGTAGGGTAGAGTAGGGTAGAGTAGGATAGAGTTGGGTAGAGTAGGATATAGTAGTCAGTTGACGGGAGCGAAGCCGCGGGTAAAAGCTAGTTATATATAAAGATTAGTAAGTACCTAATTCAGTTTGTTTAACTTTTCTAATCGTCAAAATATTCATCATCCTCATCACTTTAGCCAAAACACGTTTACCTTTGGATATGTCCAAGCCTCCATCAAGTGACGCCGCAATGACCTGTCATGTGCGTCACGCATCCATCGGATTCCCGCGTCCCTCACCAGGTCATCGGTCAACCCTGTGGGAGGCCTTTTAACACTGCGCCTTTCGATACACGTTCACCACTCCAGAACCTTTCAGTCCCAACAACATCATCTGTTCTGTGAATAATGTTCTCCATTATTACATAAATTGGCCTTCACCTTGGTTCTCCTGCAGATATCTTCATTCCTGATTCGATCACGCAAGTTAAACTTCTTTTAGCCCTTTTCATTGTCCTTTGAGCGACATTAAGCCTTCTGATGAGGCCCTGGTCAAAATATTGTAAGATTTAAATTACTAATAATTACTTACTAACACTTGAATTATCGCTTAAAAAAATAGGCAAAATTTCATTTGACTAGGACGTCACCTCGGGTGTATAAGCAATAGCGCGTGCCTTTTGAAAATGGCAAAATCGCACTTTAAAAAAAATATTACAGTCGAAGAAAGCTTGTATGTTAATCCAGTGCTAATCATAAAAAAAATAATCTACCGCAGTATCGGAAGCCGAAGCACATACAAAAAAAAAAAAAAAAATAGTCACAAAATCGTAATAAAAATCATCAAGGAATGCAATGAGCTTAAAAATTCTAGTGTCAAGCTAATTCAATAGCTACAGCTGTATCGAAAACGAGCGAGCGAAACGAACACATTCTCAACCATCATTCTCATCAATATCATGTCTAACTACTGATGCCTCTGCTGGATCATCAAACAAAATATTAACAATCAAACAACGCGTTAAACTTTTCAACTCAAAGCTGAGACCTCACCAAAAGACCTCACTACACTATTAATAAAATACTTAATCACAACTGCCAACTCAAATATGATGGCAAAAATCGTGAAGCGCGTAGAAAGCAATAAAGCTGTGGCTTGGGGCGATGAATAAATATCGGATCGTTTGCAAACAGCCCAGCGTGTGCCTGGCCCGGGCAGACTGTAAATCTGTCGTCGGAAAATGTGGCCACGTGCCTCCTACACGCCGCGTGCCCCTGCTCAAATATTGAATGTTTCTTCTCTATTTTGTTACCCTGTGGATTAGGAGTAGGACACTGTTTAACTTGACAAGTCAAAAACCTTTTATTAGAGACTTGGGCTGATATTTTCGGCTTAATGAAAAAAATTACTAAGCGTAAGAAAGTATTTATTCAGAACGGCACACACAACAGTAAAAATGGCATAAGCATTACAGAAGGAACAAGAGCGACAAAGAAAATATAAAAACAAACCAGTAAACATAACATAAATTATAATACAATAGTAAAAGCAATGATATTCTAATTGTGTTTTAGACCTTAAATATACTCATAACATAGTACTGTCATACATTTTTTAATGCGGCTCGGCGAGCCCTGTACGATTCTATAAAAATATTTGACAAATGGCATTGCGCAAAACTGTACCCGAAAATGACACCTGTTTCAAATCTTTTGGTTGGTACCAATAGATTTGAAACAGGTGTCATTCGAAGCGTTTCGTTAAACAGTTTCTTTTATTTTGGCGACATTTTTCAAAAGTATGAGGTTTAGGTTTTATAAAACATTATATTTTAACCTAACCTAGCCTAACCCGACCTGACCTAACCTGTTGTGTGTAGGTAATCGTCCTTTATTACTTAGGTACATATTTTGTTGATCAACCATCCTGAATGTAAAAACCATTCAGCATAGCAGAATTCATGTAAATATTCGAAATGTATCAAGTTTTCTAAAATGTAATTAAGTTTTGGTAAAATAAAGAATAATAAGTCCCTTTATTTACAAACATTGTACCTAATTATTAGGTTAAATGGAATTTTAAAAAATACTGGTTAAGTAGTTACACAATTTTGGAAAAAAACGCAGACATTGCCGGTCACTCATGACTTTGTTTTCCATTAATCTTGAATATTAAGTATTATGGACAGATGTTTTATGTAGGTAGAAAAAAGACCAAATAAATTTTGGTTATATACTGATACCTATTTGGTCTTGGGTAAGAGATAAAAAGCAACCACTAGACTCATTTGGCAGACGGATGGAAGGATAAACGAGAACAACGGGTCCGCGTTTAGACCATTTAAAAATTAATAAAAGTGAGTAGGTACCTACATCATTACTAGGTTTTGTATACTTAGGTACTCAATTTATGTGTTTTGGTTGTGAAGCCATAAAGAAAGAAAACAATAAAAAACAAAAAAACTGACAAGTAGATGACATACAGTTTTGGAAATATTTTTTAGCGGTAATGATTTTTTAGGTCCACAAATAAAATTTATACAAAAAAAATGTCAGTATCTAAGTAATAAATTACCAGTCCCTGTTCTGAAAAAATGGCTACCGCGTAAGTATTCGTTTTTAAGGATAAGATAAAATTACAACATAAGTATGTCATCTACAAAGATGTTAACAAGATTTGACTCGTAAGATTTGTCATGCGCTATGACAGGCCGCCCAGCAATCCGGCTGGCTTCAACAACGGCGGCCATAACTAAAATGTTTATAATAATTCATTCAGAATTGAGATCTGCGTTCAGGAACACTAATCACCGATGTCGCTCGTAGCATCTGCTAATCGTGTGACAGTGAATCTGCCACAGTGTGGGTGCCGCAAAATTTATAATGACAACGCGACAGACCCAGGTGTTGTGTTCTGATGTTTACTAAGTAATTAAATATAAATAAATATCAGCTCACTAGTTGACGCACTACTTCTTTGCTCTCTGACAGCTGTCTCACGACCAGCCCCCACGTCAGTAAAAGCCCGCGCATCACTTAACCAGAGAAGACACCAAATATACCTGTACAGCCAATCCAACTAATGTTATACGATAAAATGTTTAATACAGATAATACATTTTATTATATACTAGCTTTTACCCGCAGCTTCGCCTCCATACATAAAAATTAAATATAACCCATGTAATAATAATAATATCTTTATTTCATAAAAATACAGATTTGACGTTTTACATAGAAACAATTTGAGTGAGCTTTGGTAGAAACACAATACAATACAATCTAGGGACTATAATCTGTACACAATAAGGGAAACCCTGCCTCTCAAACTAGGGTGGAACCTGTATCTTGAGAGACAGTGATTCAGCTTAAAAGGAGATGCTATAGGTATACAATAGTGGACTGTGCCGATCTATCTCAACGATTGATGTTAAATAAAGATCAGTTTAAATACAGAAATAATTAATTTTAGTAAAAGTAAAGTTAAATCTCTTACATGAGTGTGTATGTGTGTGGTAGTGTGTATGTGATGGTGTGTGTGTGTGATGGTGTGTGATGGTACGTTTATATGTATGTTTTATATGTTGTGTAAGTATATATGATGTGTGCTTTGTGTGAAGTGTGTGGGTGTGCGTGTTTGGAGATATATGTAGTTAGGCGACGTACTTAAGCAAGGACTCTGTTTGTAAATAGTCATGCTCCAGTAGCCATTCGGCTAATTTTGATTTTAATTCATATTTATTTAGATTGATAATGTTTAAATTCTTGTGAACTTGTTTGTAGATATGTGTACTTAATGTGTAGTACTGGTGTCGAGCAAAGGTGGTTTTGTGAGGGGTACCTAATGGATGTTTCTTTCTTTTTGTGGGGTCAGCTGGGGGACCGCTAGCATGCTTTCTAATAGTAGACTGGAGTACAAAAGCTGGCGGACAGAAAGTACTTTGCAAATATGACACTCAGGAATAAAGCAGTTTTCTATCGGTTAAAAAATTTTAGCAATCGGACCAGTACTTTCTGAGATTACCACCTACAAAAAAACAAACTTAGACTAGCTTCAGCTAGCGACTTCGCCAGCGTGATAATGTTTTCTACATACAAACTTTGGACCCCCGTTTCACTGCTTTAGGGAGTGAATTTTGGAAAATCCTTTCATAGTGCTCGCTTACGTCATAAAAGGAAGCCTTGTGCAAAATTTCACATTCTGAGCATTCATAGTCCCAGTGGTTTCGGCTGTGCATTGACATGTCAGTCAGTCAGTTTCTCCTTTTATTTATATAGATTTCTAGAGTTTATGGTTGTAGATATATACTACACCAGGTTAAGGTGGCGGGACGAGGTCGACACCTGCAGATGCGAGTGGTCCACACAATAGCGGAAGTAATTAAAAGGAATTGTGTGCTATGCCTTGCAGGGGAAGAAGACTAAAAATAAACTAAATAAAAAACTTTTTACAAAAAAAATACAACCGACTTCAATGTAAAAAAACACTGAAAAGTGCAAAATAACTTTAATTTCGGAAGTCGGTGTTTCTATAATAGTTTTGTGTCTTCGTTATTTAACACCGACTTCCGAAATTAAAGTTATTTTGCACTTTTCAGTGTTTTTTTACATTGAAGTCGGTTGTATTTTTTTTGTAAAAAGTTTTTTATTTTTCACTTTTTAGTTATGGTACCATCACTAAAAAGTACCCCTCAGCCATCTGCATCTTATGACAATTCTAATAATACCAAACACGGTTAGATTAAATTAATTTATTACAGAGTTCCGGTGCCTAATTTCAGGCTTAATCATCAGATCAGTTCGATATATTACCCCTCTTCTTTCAGTCAGTCATCGACTACACGTATAAACAAAGCAATTTTACTTGTTACGACAGTTCTGCTGTGATCCCATGAGGAGTTCTGTTCCATATCTACGAAGTTCATGATCAGATCATAACAATATTTCTATGGGACCAACTTGGAAGTATAACCTTTCAATCAAAAAAAAAAATTTCAAAATCGGTCCACAATTGACCGAGAAATCGGTGAACATACATAAAAAAAAAAAATAAAAAACATACATTCAACCGAACATATAACCTCCTCCTTTTTGAAGTCGGTTAAAAAGAGTAATTAAGATATGATTAAAATTCTATGCAACAAATACTTGCCGTATGTTTAGTTGTAGCTTGTCTGCTTGACTAAAAGAACAGTCAAGGATCTGCGTTCATCTGGATCTCTACCCGTTTGTTTTTATCGCTTAGAAACCTAATTGACAAAAGCTACCACACTTGATAACACTTTCACAGTTCACGCATGTATCAAAGATTTGTGTACGATTTAACTACTAGCTCCAGTCATGCAGTTTATTATAAATACGGGGCGGTAATATGAAATTTTAATGTCCGAAAAAGGGATGGTTCTGTTACTTAGTCATAATTATATAGCTCCATCACCAGCTGGCTGGAACATGACATCATTAAAACATCATCAGCATGGGACCAGTTCAAATATTTTTTTTAGTTGCCCCTTCTTGGATTGGAGCCTTCAAGTTTTACCAACATTTTAAATTAGTTGCATATTTACAGATGTTGCCAATGTCAAGGCACCCAGTCTGCCACCAGCGCAGGTGGTAGGGCCAATCTCCCACTGATATGCCTGGTGCCCCGCGATGACCCGCGCGCAGCCAAGCAGTTTGGCAGCGGCGGCAAGCCACGACCGGCCTCGGCATCGGCTGGAGGAGCCCAGAGTGACTTCCAACTTTTGGATGAAGACTACATTAAGGCACACTTCAATCTGCCGAAAAGAGCCTTGTATCTTGACCCGTTTAGGTATGAGTTTGTTTTTATAAAACTTATTTTATTTCTCGTGTATTCATTTATTGTAGGTCTTATGGTCTTATTTATAATCTACAATATATAATACCTACTTAGGTATCCTATAATATTTTAGAGCATGCAAATCGCCCGAATCTGACGCAATAGAACTTCTTTTGTGCTCATAAAGTGTTTTTCACTGTAACTGTTTTAGACTGTATTGTAGCATAAATAATGATCGCTTCAAAAACGTAGGTGCGTAGGTACTCACTACTAGGTAGGTTTTCTAGCAGCCCGATCAGAGTCGAACCCAATATCAGATTTTTCTTTTCGGAGGACAACCTTCAAAAGGCGTTCGGGCATAAGGGATAAGGGCGGGTAGAGTAGAAGTTTTACCTTACTCAAACCATCTCGATGATACCATCAGCGCATGAAAGCTCCCGTGTCCTCTTATCGCTTGCCCCATGTCTGCTTAAGTAGGTACAGTAGGTACAGTAGGTACGGCCGAAATATTTTGACCGCTCTCAACTTCGAACAATTGCATGTGTAGTATTTTTTTTTAAGAATCATACGGCGAACCTATTGTTTATTTTTTCGAGTATTCATTTCGATCAATGATCATTTTACAATGTAGGTACATTGTAATTTAATTTTATGTAATTTATGGTTTGTATTGTCTGTATGTTAACGACTTGTAACTAAAATGACTCTCTGTTATTTGAAAATAAATGAATAATATTTTTTTTTAAATGTGGTTGACGAGATATGCGCAATACTTCGAAACGCTAACTTCAGAGTGGCCAACATATTTATTTTGACCGTACCTACTGTAACGTGGTTGACTTCATCATAAACCCTCCTTTACACCAATCGAATGGACCTTAGATGTCCATGGGCATTTTACCTTTTGGTAATCAAGAAATCAGTTTCTTCAGCAACAAGCAGCAAGCAGGTGCTGTCAGAAGCAAGGTGCGCCATCTATTAGCAATATTATCACAACTGAGATTCGTTATACATAGGGTGCACCGCGTGCAAGTTTCTATTTAGGGGCTGATTTCTTGTACTTCTGCGCTCCCCTCCGGTAATTATTTCAAAATTAATTACCTACAGAGGATTTCATCAAAACAGTTACGTACCTACTAGGCATTTATAGGATATAGGTACTTTATTGTTTATCATTTATAAAATATTACCTACCATTTATCTTCTAATAACCAACCGAATCATAAATTAACCTACATAGTTTTTCCTCAGGCGTCCCTTGATCACGTTTCCTATGACACAGGAAAATTCAAAAAACTTCAACTTAGCTCGCAAGTATAAGGTTAACCAACAAATTCTAGACGGATTCTTGGATCAAACCGAAGCTTTGACTGCTCCTAGTGTCTTTGTAAGTATTCAGTTTTCATTGGACTGCTAATGCCACCTAGCGGCAAAATACCAAAGCTTTTACTAGAACTACATTAGTCGAAATTGGCCTAAGTTTTTGCAACACTAAATGTGATGTTGTGGTTATGCGTGGATAGATGTCGCGATTATCAATCGCGGTATTTGAGTTTGTCTTCGGACATAACTTATTTTCACATGGATGAAACCTTAGGTTCTCAGTAGCGTCTCATGTGCTTTGAATACCTGTGTGCTTGTGGAGCTCCCCCTTGGGGCCCCTGAGCAGGTACCAGGTGAGAAAGGGAACTAAAAATAACTCTAACTTTTTATGGCTGATTTTTAAATATGTTTTGTAGAATATTATTCTAAAGTAGTAGGTATCATAAATGTCAGACTCTTTCCATGGACTAAAACTTCTGTCAGGCACTTTAAAGCTCCACAAAAGTAAATAAACTTTACTTATTTTTCAACACACTTGCTCAGAAAGTGACTCTTATTGCACTGCACTTAGGTATATAATGGCACTCATTACCAAACTGTGACATTTTGATTACCATTACGCACTAGTGCGTGGCTTTAATGTAGTTAAAACCTTTTTGTTCAACCTCTTTGTTCGCAAAACAAATTTTGAATTCGAATAAAATTGCCATTAAGTTATTACGTTCAATAGTAGGTATATAAATTAGTGGCTTACTTACTTATTTCATCCAATTTACAAGTTAAAATGAACTTTAACTAATTGAACAAACGATTTATTCAATAAAAAACATTTAGTAAATAAATCGTACATTCAAATAAAATTTGTTTTTGTTTTTGTGGTCTATGGCCGCCATTTTAAGATGCGCGCGGTTTTTGGCGTGATTTTTTTTATTCCAGTGAAGTTCAGTGGCTGTATTAGGTAATTAAATTAAATTAAATACTTCAAAATCATTAGAAAATGTTACATCCGTATTCTATTGTCACTGCGAAAGACATTATCGTAAAAACTTTTCACGCAAGAAAACATAAACGTAAGACTAGGCAGTATTATCAAAATACCTTAGCCTTCCTCTGGGGGTAAATAAGAAAAAAAAATGATGCGCGCGCTTAAAACAGATTTTTACCGCCATGTCACAGAAAAATTTACTAGTTTTACTGTTGTTTTCTTCACAAGTGTATTGAAAAAAGTCGTATGACACACGTGTGAGTAATTAATGATTACCGTTCTTGGCTCTCTTAAGACCCTGGCCACGGCTCGGGTCTAAATACCGCCTCGACGGTAATCACAAACATTACACACTTATATCATAATGTACTATTACATGTCTGATTTTTAAATATTATGGTGGTAACTATTACAAAGTTATATTTCATTAGTCAGACAAATTGTAGTGACCAAACATCCAGTCAGTGCATGAAATCGTCTCACTCGCTCTGAAACGCATGCGTGCTCTCGCGCTCATACTCTCGGCTGAATAATTGGTGTGTTTAGGGGATGTTTGGTTACCTTAAAAAAAATCAGACATGTAAAAATAAAAAGTAAAATTCATTTTTTTTTTTGAGCTTTGAAGTGTCTGACAGAACTTTTGGTCCATCGAAAGTGTCTGACACTTATGATACTACTTTAGAATAATATTCTACAAAACATCTATAAAAATCAGCCATAAAAATTTAAGTTAAGTTACTCTTACTTTTAGTTCCCTTTCTCACCTAGTACCTGTCCAGGGGCTCCAAGGAGGAGCTCCACAAGCACACAGGTATTCAAA
Organism: Mythimna impura; assembly: GCA_905147345.3. Lineage (NCBI taxonomy): Eukaryota > Metazoa > Arthropoda > Insecta > Lepidoptera > Noctuidae > Mythimna > Mythimna impura. The sequence goes on from LR990339.1 coordinate 33,812,644, forward strand.
GCACGTCAGACGCTACTGAGAACCTAAGGTTTCATCCATGTGAAAATAAGTTATGTCAGACAGCTCTGGGATCTTGATCTAAATTATTTTATCAAAATATAAAATAATAGTGCTTCGTATGAGTATGAGTTTTGTTTCCTGCTAATTACGAACACAACAGTAATACATTTGTGCGACCAGCCAAGCAAGCCGTTACGATTGATTTTTAATGGCATTAAATAATACATTTTAATATCAACTTCATTAGGTATATTTTCTGCAAAACGTATAGTTTGCATTTTGCAAACTTGTCCAATGTACCTAACTGCACACTTATATCAATCAATCTAACTAGACTTTGTTCTACAAGAAGTTTTAATTGGTCTCTAAATAATGGTCACCCATCCAGAGATCGACCTCAGTAAGCTTTGCTTAACCTTGAAGATCGACACGTGTAGGTACTACCAACTTGGCCAGGAACTCATCCTACATACTCATTATTTCACAGTTTTTTGATACGAGCAGTACCTACCTAATTTTACATTTAACATACTTACTTACCTACATTTATTACACTTACCCTCGGTTTCTGATTTAAGCATTCGAAGTTGAGAATTACTCAAACTCTACTTTGCCTTGAAAACCTGTCAAAATTTGGCAGTTAAGTATGGTTTGAGACGTTCTTAACTCAAAATACTCAATTCAGAAATCCGCCCTTAATTCAAAAAAATACTTAAGTTGAGAACCTATTTACCTTGCAGCCATACGCCTCATCTCAAGCAAAGCCAGGTGAGAAGGCTGATGACAATGAAGAAATTATCTATATACTCCAACTACCGGATTGGGAATACAATTGTCCAGTCCATAACCAGACAGTCAGGACTCCAAGGTTTGTAGATACTACGTTTTGTTCTCAACTAGCAACTCTCAGCGACTTGGCCCGCGTGATAGTAGGAAATTACCCCAAGGATTACTTCCGGGATAACTAAATATCCTATGTGCTATTCCAGGACATGGTCTGATGATCAACTCGTGTTGGTACCAAGTTATCCAAAAGTGAAGAACAAAAACAAATTTTCGCCTCTAAAATATTAGTATGACACCTATCACTAAATGTATCTCCAGCATCATCATCATTTAATTGACGATAGACATCCCCTGTTGGACATAGGCCTCCCCCAAGTGTCGCCACAAAGATCGGTCCTGTGCGACTTTTATCGATCGGATTTCCGCGACCCTACCCAGGTCATCGGTCCACCTTTTATTAAGTCTAACAACGCTGCGTCTTCCGGTACGCGGTCGCCACTCCAGAACGTTTCGGCCCCATCGACCCACTTTAGTTTGACGATTCTTCGGGCTATGTCGCTAATTGTGGTTCTTCTGCGGAAATTTTCATTTCTGATTTGATCACGCAAGGAAACTTCGAGCATAACCCTTTCCATTACCCTTTGGGTGACCTAAATGTTGACTTTTAGAAAGGCGTTAAGAGCGGCCTACCCGAGATACATTGCCATACAGTCGTTAACCGTGATTATTACGTTATTACACACTTTATTCTAGATATTTTGGAAACATATCTTGTGGATATTAATCTAGGTCTGTACTGAAGTCAAAACATAAAGTGTAAAAGTAATTCAAATTAAATAGCAGTTTTTAGAAGTCTTTAACTTCTAAAAACAGCTATTTTGCTAAAAAAAAAAGTAAAGAAAATGTATTTAGAATATTAATTCTCAATGACGAAATATTTTCCAAAGAACTTTTTAGGTTTTTAAAAAACACGTTTATTACTGAATAACCGAATAACAAATTGGGCTCTATCCGTATCCGTTACTGATCATATTTATGTAAACGAAATCCCAAAATTGACCAGGAAAATTTGTCATAACAGGTAAATTCCTAATTGAATCAATCATTCTTATCAATTGCTACTAGAAAATACTACGCGCAGTGTTTTTCCATTTTTATTGCCATTTATTCATTCATAATCAATAGCCTGTTTATTGCAATTAGTTTCTTTATTTTGAACATACGGTACCTATAACAAGAAAAATAAAAAAACTTAACTAATTAAAATTACATAATATATACACAATATCTCCTACCTAAAATATGGCGCCAAAAAATCCTCCGCATCGCTGTCGACTGGAAGTGTGCCCAAAAGACTGGCAGCATTGCCACGTTGTATGGCAATGCTTAATCTCTGACCGAGATAAAAGCCAGCCCTTTAGTCACGCGAAGTGTCAACTAGCCGTTTCGATAATTCTTTAAAAAGCGCATGAGCACTCGGACCCCACGGCGCAAAAGTCTAGCCTGTACAATATTTCCATAAATTGAGTGACATCTTGGGCGCTCATAACTTTGTTGTTTATGACAACTGCTCGTAATCGTAATTTCAGTAGTCAAAACTTTCTCCACGATATATAATTCGTAATCGGAAGAAGAAAGTGTCGAGAAGGTCATCATATCTACATCTACAATCTATTCAATGCTATGAAATGATTTAACAAATTGCTCTTTAAAACTTCGATAATAATTAGACATCAAGCCTCAGTACACTAGGGGACGAAAATGTCCCCTAACATGATGCGCTACGCGCAATCTACGTGATGCTGCAACGTTGCCCGGTGTCCCGCAACTTGCCCCCCAACATTTTACAAGGAATTAACAAGACGCAGGATAGTTTGTCCCCTAGTTTGTCTGAGGCTTTAAGTGTGCACTTCCTAATGAAATTCTCTTAATTTGACGTTTTTTTATAGATTTATTTGGCACGCTTGCAAGAAAGAAATGGCGAAAGGGAGCGGCGAACTAAAACGTGGAGGTGGACCTATGAACAAGCCAAAACCTTGGCTTTTGAGCAGACATACGGATTTCGATTTACTTTCTCAGTGGTAGCGTACAACGAAATTGAACATAACAAGAGCAATTTTTAAAGCAGTTTAAAAATACAATAAAAACAGCAATTTTTATTACATCCGTTTTTTACTCTTTATTCTCAATATAGGCTTCCGCAGACGAGGGATTTTTATCTGCGGAGGGCCAAAATCCCTGAAGCATGACTAAATTGTCCGCTGAGAATTTGCCATGGACTCAATTCAAACGATGTGCGATCGTTTGTTTGTTGCTCGGAAGTTTAGTAAAGCGCAAGCTGTGGAAGCAAATATTCTCAGATTACATTTGTATTGTTATTTACACGAAGTTTAAGAAAAAGAAAAGACATTTTAAAATAATATTGGGTCCATTGCTTTTTATATCGGCTCGATTAATGAATGGAAATTTTTCATGCACTCAACGCGAATTAAAGTACCTACGCTGTGTGCGGTGCGATAGCTCAATTTTTATACGAGGGCATAAAGTAAGGCTTTCAGTCACGATACAAAAACGTACCGCAAAGACGTACCGCCAAACGGCCTGGCCGTGTTCCGGTATGATGCTCAGTGTAGCCAGTCTAGAGGAGTTGGGTCGAAATAGCTGTTCCAGCGCAAGTAGACCATCCTGGCTCGTGCTGATATGGAGAAATCGGGAGGCTAGTCGCGGAGGGTAGCGGGATCCGAGGCACGGTTGCCGCTGGCCGACCGCAGGTAGCTGGGGGGCCAAGTAATGTGCTAGCCACACATGAAAGGCTGCCCCGCCAACTGTCGAAAAATCCCGGAATGCGCCATCGTGCTGGTTGGCGACCAGACGAGAGGGCCCGATGGACATTCCCGGGGGGGGCTCGGGCGTTCCCGCAGTCTCCAGACTAGTCCCCCAATGATGTCGTTCTTTCAGTGCGTGCCTGAAGGTTAGCTGCGTGGAACCTCATTTCACTTCCTTCTCCTCTCCTCCCTTCACTGAAATAAAAATGAAAAGGAAAAGTAAGAGTCAAGATAAACAGCGGCTGCACTCCCTCCACAGAGTACTTTGGTAATTTATTTTATTTATTTATTTAGTACATGGAGGACTTACAGCTAATAAAACCAGACAAAAAAAAAAGGAAACCATAATCACTAGAAAGCCAATTACAAGGCCTCACGTATAGACAGTACAATAAAAATTAAAAATGGTGTAAGCACAAAAACAATAAAGCTTCGCTTTTTAGTTACGTTAGGAAGTACAGCATAAATCCTTGGTTTGCACTTAAACAACTAATAAACAATCTATTAAACCTAATGCTACTTGAAGAATTTGAGGCTTAAACACCTTCTGGCTGAGTTCACACTAATTGTGAATGGATCCCAATCATATTCCTTGCATATGTCATTGAAGTTACGGCTTGCACGCACGATATAACTATTCCGCCTATAATTTGAAGACGTGTGAGGAACACGTATGGGTGGATTAAAACGAAATGTTTTGTTTGGCACATTAAAATAAAATTTGGATAAAAGATCAGGGCTATCAATATTGTTATTGAGGATTTTGAGCAAAAACAGACAGTCAGCAATTCTACGACGATCTACCAGTGGTATCAGATGATACTTCTTACAGAGTTCAAGATAATCAGACGACTGATATGGAATCTTTTGATGGAAGCAAAGATATTTATTGAAACGCTTCTGGATGTTTTCAATGCGGTCTATGTATTTATGATAACGTGGATTCCATATCTGAGACGCGTACTCCAGATGACTTCTTACAAATGTGCAATACAGTATTTTTAGTGTTTTGGCATCCGTGAAACACTTAGAGAGACGTATAATGAACCCAAGCAGTTTAGAAGCTTTTTTGACAATTGCATCAATGTGAACGTCAAAAATTAACTTAGTGTCCTGATGGACGCCCAGGTCACGAATAGTATGGCACCTTGGCAAGATCTGGTCCGCCAAAGTATATGTATTAGCTATGATTGCACGTTTTCTAGTGTAAGTGATCACCGAACACTTAGACGGGTTCAGATCAAGTTTATTAGCCTTACAGTACTCTTCTAGCCGATGCAAATCAGCCTGAAATGCTAGTCTATCTTCGAGCGTTGAAATGGTGGCAAAGATTTTCATATCATCAGCAAAGCATAGCAATTTAGAAGAATGTAGGCACTGATCGATGTCGTTCACATAAATAACGAATGATAAGGGACCGAGCAACGAACCCTGAGGCACTCCATTAGGCACAATTACCCAGCTAGACATATAATTGTTAAGTACTACTGCCTGTGACCTGTTATTAATGTAAGAAGAGAACCATCTTAAGAGGTCTCCACGGATCCCCATGAAGTTTAGTTTCTTTATCAGAGTATCGTGGTCGATCCGATCAAATGCCTTGCTATAGTCAGTGTAAACCACATCGACCTGCCTACCATTATCCATAGCGTCTGTAATGAAATCATTAAATAAAATCAAATTAGAAGTGGTAGAGCGTCCTTTTAAAAATCCGTGTTGGAAGAAGCTGAGCGAGCTAGCAAGGGCAGGATATAGTTGGTTATAGACAATCCTCTCAAATATTTTAGCTATAATGCACAGCTTAGATATAGGCCTATAATTAGGGACCTCGGTTTTTGACCCCTTCTTATGCACAGGTGTAAAAAAAGCAGATTTCCATACTTTAGGGACAACACCAAGAGTCAAAGACTTGGAAAACAAGATAGAGATTGGTATGGCAATGGAAGGCGCGCATTCGATTAGAAATTTCGATGAAATTTTATCAGGGCCAGCACCTTTTGTTGGATCTAAGTTGCGAAGTAAATCGATCACAACATCAACATTGACCTCTATGTGACAAATGTCAGATGAAGTTCTATTATCCGAATGGATAAAAGGAGGTGGATTGGGAGTATTAGAGGAAGTGGAGTTAAGGAAAGTCGACATAAAGTACCTAAGATGAAAAAGCTTCACAAATAGAATCTCCAGTCATTAACGATTCATTATTATAATTTAATGTATTAGGTATAGAATTGGAGTTGTAGCGATTTTTAACGAAGGTCCAAAAATATTTAGGGTTATCTTTAATGGATTTTTCAGTTTGATTAAGATAACATTTATAACACGAAGCTTCCATAGTCTTGACTCTGTCACGTAAATATTTAAAAGTTAGCTCGTCAGATTTATTGCCATAAATCTTGAATTTTTTTAGATATTTATATTTTTCTTTAATTGTTTTGACGAGTGATGAGCTATACCAGACTGGGTATTTTTTATTACATACTAGTTTTTGTGGTATATACTTGATATGAAGTTTTTCAATAGTGTCCATAAAGAACTCAACGGACTCATCCAATGATCGGATTGAAAATTCACGTTCCCAATTAGTACTAGAAATCTCGTTCTGTATAGAATCAAAATCGCCTTTGCTATAGATATACCGCCAACGCGGCGCATGGTCAAGGGGAGGTATTTCGAAGGTGTCAATATTGATAACCAACGCAGGATGATAAGGATCAATGGGCACTAGGGGGTCAACACACTCACTAACACACGCTAACTTATTTGAGAGGACTAGGTCCAGCAGTTTCCCGTACCTATTGGCTACCCCGTTGTACTGTCCAAAGTCCAACGTACACAACTCATCCACGAACAAGCATTCGTCACTAGAGGCGGGGTTCACCGGGACTAACGAGAGGTTATTATTAGATGGAGCCCACGAAATTCCACTCATATTAAAATCACCTATAACTAAAAACACATCCGAAGTTTTATTTAGTGCTGTATGATTCAATTTAGTCAGGAAGTTATTTAATTGTTCTGAAAACGAAAGCCCTTTGTTTTGTTGACACAAATAAATAGTACAAATATAAAGGTTAACGTATTCTCGTGATTTTGAATTTTTAAGCCGTAATTTAATCCAAAGATCCTCCGCCGAGGAGTGTAAGAGCGGTTGAGGAGTGACAGGTAACTCCCTACGCATCGCTATAAGCACACCACCACCTCTCGTTTGTCCAGTCAAAGCATAATCCCGGTCACGGCGCCACACCAAATAACGATCATCAAACAACTCCGAGTTTAAAACACCATCTAAATATATATTAACCACGTCTCCGTTAAAACAATAACATCGTAGAAATTATTTAATACTTGCCGATAGAATGAGTCTGCTTTGGTTCGCAATCCCCGTACGTTCTGATAAAACACAGTAAGACACTTATCACTGTTGTTAGCCATTGCACATATATCCAGCAATAATTGAATAAACATCCACAACAATATAGTATGATAACGTTAGCCAATTCATTTCGAAACAATAATTAGTTACGCATAAAAGAGGTGTGCAATTAAAATGTAGGTAAAAGTAAGTAAAGTTAGGAAAAATGTATAAATTACCCGATATTAATAAGAACTTGACTGTGCGAGCGAGCAAGCAGCAATATATCACACGCATATGAGTAAGCGAGATGAATATGAACATAAGTTTTGGAACTCGAAGATAAACAGCGCGATAAGGAATATAAAAGAAGCCCAGTAGCAATGCAGGGGTGCCAAACCTTTTACAAAAACAAAGCAAATAATAAGTGACGTGAAAACTTCGATACATTTTAAAAATAGAAAAGCTAGAAAGTAATCTTGGATGTAAATAGAAGCAGTTTAAGCAATTTTGTTTAAATCAAGTTCTTTCCGTATTATTAAGGTTTTGCAATTCACATCTTTGCGCGCATGAATTTTGCCATGTTTAACCCAAATGAATTCCCAGCGTTTCTCTCTAGCTGCGATTTTAGCTGCACTCAAAAGTTTTTTGGATTCCACACTTAGATGGTCGTTGACATAAATACGTTGTGGCGCTCCATGGAAACCGATGTCGCAGGTGGAGAGGTCCTTATCAGCACGTGCCGCCGCAATAAAATCTTCTTTGATATACCTGTTAAGGAAGCTCACTATCAGCAATTTCTCCTTGGAATTGTGAATAGGCACCCTTGAAATATAGTTGATCTGGGTCTTAGAACACTTGTAATTGATTTTACTGCCAATATACTGACTAATATACTGACTCCCTCTCTCACAAAGTGCACCTCACTAACATACGAGGTCTGCACTCCAATCTCATCGCAGTCCACCACCACCTCGAGACTGAAAAACCAGCTCTCTTCTTCCTTTCGGAGACGCAGATCAGAGGTCCGTTCGACGTGTCATACCTTTCTTACCCAGGTTTTACCTTGGAGCACAATTTCAAACCACGTGCGGGTGTATGTACGAGTATGTACGCCCGGGACGACATCTGCTATCGGCGTCTCCGTAACCTTGAGGACTCCAGGTTCTCGACGCTTTGGAGTTTGGTGGACACAGATAAAATAATCTACGCTTGTGTCTACCGCTCGCACAGCGGAGATCAGGAGACATCTGGGCTCACACAGCATCTGAGTGAGGCGGCGGATACGGCTCAGCAGCGGTACCCTTCTGCCCAATTGGTGTTACTGGGGGATTTTAATGCCCACCACCAAGAGTGGCTTTTCCCGTACCAGTCCACAGACCACGCTGGGCGAGAGATGCGAAAGCTAGCGCTAGCATTAAATCTCACCCAACTGGTCCAGGGGGCAACGCGGGTGGCGGATGTGGATTCGCACACAGCCAATTGCCTGGACCTTCTGCTGACAACAGATCTAGACCGCTACTCTGTGTCGATATGTTCGCCTTTAGGCGATTCCGACCACTGTCTGGTTAAGTCTGTGTCTGTCTACTCCCCGCCCGATCCCAGCCCTAGGGGCACCCGGTGGGTTTGGCGATACAGGTCAGCAGATTGGGATGGCTTGCGGTCTTTCTTCGCATGCTATCCTTGGCAGCCCACTTGCTTTTCTTCAGATGATGCTTCGTCGTGCGTAGATGCCGTGACGGATGTGTTGCGACAGGGGATGGAGTACTTCATCCCATTCTCTGACGTAACAATATCTGACCAAGCTCGTCCATGGTTTGGCGCCGAATGTGATCGCGCAGACGCGCTTAAGCACGCGGCATATCGAGCTTGGGCCGACGCTCGTACGCGCAAAGCAAGCGACGTGGCTCAAAAGAAGAAGGCCTTTAACAGGGCCGCCAAGTCCTGCAAGAAGGTGTTGCGGAGGTCTCGGTTTGACCACATAAGCCGAATTGCTAAGTCGGTTGAATCGAATTTCTGCCGTCCGTCACTTCCGCTACTGCTGAAACCCGATGGGTCGCTGGCTCACACCGCTGAGGAGAAAGCAAACTTGTTTGCCTCTCTTTTTGCGGAATCTTTTCGTCTGAATTCTGGTGACGCACGGCCACCTGTTTCTCCTGATGGATGCGCGACGAGGATGTCAGACGTTCGTATCCCTCAAAAGGACGTTCGTAGGGTCCTGCGTAACCTCGACGTGAACAAAGCTAGTGGCCCCGACGGGATACCAGCAATTGTACTTAAAATTTGTGCGCCTGAATTGTCTTCGATCTTGACACGCCTATTTCGCATCTCATATGAGACTGGAAAAGTGCCGATTGCTTGGAAGCAAGCTAACGTGCAGCCTGTGCCCAAGAAGGGCAGTCGAGCTGACCCAGCAAACTACAGACCCATCTCTGTTACGTCCGTCCACTGTAAGAGTATGGAACGGGTGCTTAACAAGAAACTTCTGGCATACCTAGAAGCTAACGACATCCTCAGTGACCAGCAATACGGTTTTCGCCAAAATCGGTCCACTGGGGACCTTCTAGCGTATGCCATTCACATCTGGAGCGAGGCCATCGAGAAGCATGGGGAAGCGCTTGCCGTCTCCCTTGATATCTCGAAGGCTTTCGATACGGTCTGGCACGAAAGCCTTATTGCTAAGCTTCCTTCCTTCGGCCTACCCACTGGTCTGTGTGATTGGATCGCAGACTTCTTGAGGGATCGATCCATCCGAGTGGTTGTTGACGGCTACTCGTCCGATCAAATGGATATTAATGCCGGGGTCCCTCAGGGGTCGGTACTCTCGGCAACACTGTTTTTGCTGCACATAAATGACTTACTTAAACCCGGTATCTTTGGGTATGCAGACGACAGCACTGTTGCCGAGAGATATGTGTCTGACGCACGTGCTTAGTGGGTCACAGATCCATACATCCCGAGAGGCTATGGTTGAACGCTTGAACTCGTCCTTGAAGGCGGTTTCCGATTGGGGCGATGCCAATCTGGTCAAGTTCAATGCAACTAAAACCCAAGCGTGTCTTTTTTCCGCTAAACGGAGTCAATTCCAACCGGCTCCATCTTTCCGAGGTGTGACCGTGCCAATAACCGACCACCTTGAGCTTCTTGGGGTTACGCTGCTCTCAATTTCGGCTCATACATCGAGGCAAAGGCTCAACTGGCAGCCAAAAAATTGGGGATCTTAGCAAAGGTGAGACGGTACTTCACGCCGGAACAGCTGCTCAACCTTTATCAAGCGCAAGTACGATCGTGTATGGAGTATGCTCTCATCTTTGGGACGGGTCTGCCAAATACCAGCTTGATGCGCTAGAGTCGATTGAGAGGCGAGCCAAGAGGATCATCGGCAATGATGTACTTGTTGAGTCGAAGCTCCAAAGCCTTGGGCATCACCGCCGAGTTGCTAGCCTGTCGGTTTTCTATCGTTTACATTTCGGGGAGTGTGCACTGGAATTGCACAATCTAATTCCGCCAAGTCCGTTCCATCATCGGACCACTAGACGTACGGCGCGTTGCGTCACCGGTACATGGTAGACATCCCACCCATACGCACAAAACGTTTTAAGAACACATTTATTATGCGTACAGGCAAGGAGTGGAATTCCTTGCCGGAGTCTGTGTTTCCAGATAGCTACAACTTAGGGGTCTTTAAGTCAAGAGTAAATAGGCTACTTCTAGGCAAGCGTGCTCCATCGTCGACCACATCATCGCTTACCATCAGGTGAGATGGCGGTCAAACGCGAGCCTATCATTAATAAAAAATAAAAATAAAACATTTTCCGAGTCCCAGGACTAAAAAACTTGAAATCACACCGGTCTCGGGTTTCCCGTGAAAAACAAGACTTTCGAGACTGGTTAAAAAGAAAAAGATTTATGTTCAAATGCTAGGCATTAAGGCAATCAATACAAGATTATAATAAAGAACTTTATTAAAAATAGTATTTCAATCTTGTTTTTCTTCTGCCGTGGTTACAATCGAGTAAAATAATAATGAGTTTTTTTTTTGCTTTTTTAAAGTGATCACATAAAAATCATGAAGCATCTTATGTGATTTCAGAACGGCATGATTCTTATTTTGTTACGAAATTAATCTGCGTCAGAAAGAGCCCTCTCTGCTTCCACGCTGCTACAATGGTTTAAGAATATGAAAACTATTTCAAATTCTGGAAAACGTTCAACATGGTTTCTAAGTCCTAGATAGAGTTAAATGCAGAGGTTTGATTATCTTTTATTATGTCATATTGAGGTTTTAGTAAACTTTTAAGCTTTTATTTGGTCGTCTTTTGCAGTTAAACCTAGCTACAACCTAGGGGTGTTCAAGTCACCAATAGGTGAGATAGAGGTCAAACGCGAGCCTATTAATATTTGCTAGATAGCGGTCTGTTCAATCAGTGATTTATTTAATCTTTCTTATTATACTTTTAAAGATCTTTTCTGGAAATCTAATTTTTGAAGACAAAAATTCATAACGGTATCAATCTGCTGTTAAGTGTTACGTCGTACCGTGCAGTATCTGGTTTAGATCTACGCAAGTTTCAAAAGTCTCGTTATTCCGGAGACTGGAGGCATAAGTCTCGAGTCTCTAAAATGCGAAAAAAACATCAAGACTCGATATTTTCGAGACCGAGTCTACCGGGATGAAAGCCCTACTTACGTTTCGGTCTACGGATAAACGGCCCGAGATACCGCAAGTCGGAGCAAATCAGTATGGGCGTTCCGGTGACAGCTAAGGGCACAGTACTGGAGAAACCACCGAGATCGTAGAATACTTTGGTTCTGCTCTGGACCTCTAGGGCTTTCTCGGCAATCAGCACAATGTCATCGGTAAACAGCATGCCCTCGGGTATCTTCATTCCTGGATGTCCGTCAGAGCGTTTATTATCATCAGGAAGAGGTTAAGGCTGAGACATCGAGGGTCGGCCCCTTAATGTAAGCCGACAGTCAAATTGAAGCTGCCAATGATGCCCAGTGCAGATTGAACTTGCATATTGCATCAGCTCTACATTACTCGGATCGACTCCTCATACTTCCCAGATAAGACAGATTGGTCTTATTTTTATCTAAATCTAGTTATGATGATGGGATCTATGAGGTGTTAGGGAAACTCCTCAAATATTATAAATGCGATATCCATACCTACAGTGATTTTGGTATTACATACTACAATATACATATATTACTAGCTTCTGCCAGTGGCTTTGCCCGCATGAATGTAGAATGTAGGTTTCTCCATACAAACTTTGAAACCCCGTTTCATACCCGTAGGGGGTGAATTTTGGAAAATCCTCTCTCGCCTCTCTGCTCGCCTACGACTTAAAAGAAAACCTTGTGCATAATTGCTCGCTCTAGTCCCAGTAGTTTCGGCTTGGCTTGTTTGGTTTTGTAAAAAACTTAGTTCAAGCACCAGTCTTCAACAAATTAATTATAAAATTGTGCTTGTGGATTGTTTAATTACTTTCTTTGTAATTTGTGGAAAAAAAAATAAAAAAATAAAATCTCCTTTTTGATATAAATAGAGTACTAGCTTCTGCCAGCGGCGTGAAAGTAGGTTTCTCCATACAAACTTTGGACCCTTGTTTCATCCCGTTAGGAAGTGAATTTTAGATAATCCACTTTTATTGCTCGCCTAGGTCATAAAAGAAAGCCTTGTTCAAAGTTTCATGTTCCTTTTTCCAGTTGTTTCGGCTGTGCGTTGATATGTCAGTCCATTAGTTTCTTCATTAATATAAATAGGTAGATATAATGAGGGTTTTCAGGAAAATTCACACCACCAGTTGGCGCTACTTAGCCGAGAACATCGACTTATATTCTAGAGAAGTCTTCTACCAAAGGATCTTGTGTACATACCCTACGGACTAACTGGATTGATTACGAAGCAATATTTACTAACTCTAAAGTGTACTTTATTTTCATTTACATTAAGTTCATATTTTTTATTGACAAGCAAAGAGGGGAAATGTACCGAGCAAGACAACGAGCAGTGGTGGCCGAACGGTAACGGCCCCGACTTTCGAGTTGTAGGTCGCGGGTTCAAACCCAGCCAGGCGCATTACTTTGTGTAATTTATTTCAACTCCACTGCTCTCAAAACGGTGAAGGAAAACATCGTGAGGAAACCGGCATCTCCTAGAACCAAAAATTCAAAGGCATGTGACATCCACCAACCCGCACTGGGCCTGCGTGGTGGATTACGGCCCATTCCCTCTCCTAGAGAGGAGGCTTGAGTCCCAGCAGTGGGAACATTAAAAGGCTGATTATGCTATGCTATGCTAAGACAACGAGAAAGAGGTAGTGTGTCGCTTTCTTACCTCTATCTTTAACCAGGGTAACCATTGCTCCACCCAGAACCGGAGAAATCATTTAATGATTTTCTACGTAAAATATAATACTTAGCGTCATCACTTTTATTATTTAAGCAAATTAATTGTTATTATTTTTAAGGCATTTTATATTAACTGATGCTGCAGATATTATATATATATATCAACGGCGAAGTACCAGTAATTTCTAACTATCTGTGAAACCTGAAAAAGTAGTGTAATTTTTTGAAAAGTCAATCATTTTTAATTAATTAATTTATTGAGAATAATAATAACTACTGGCTTAATTATTATATTGCATCAATATATTTTATAATATTACTATCTAGTGTTTTAGTATCCCATGAAAAGGAAGTAGGTAACCAAGAAATATACACATTGGTTACTGTGAGTATTTCCACTTTTTAAATTAATGCAGTTGCAATAAAAAAATCACTTCGGAGATTTTACTAAAACATGCGGAAAAACGCTTTTAAATTCACAGCGATAGAATATGATTTTTTCGAAAAATTATATTTAGGTTTCTTTTTTAATAATTGATATAAACTAGTGCTTGACTGCGATCCCACCTGATGGCAAGCAGTGATGCAATCGTTGATGGTGAGGCGCACTAGTTTATTAAGAGCCTATTCACTCTGGCCTTGAAGAGACCCAAATTATAATCGGATGGAAAGACCTCAGCAGGCAAATTGTTCCAGTACTTCGATGTACGCGGTATAAACGACGAGGCGAAACGGTTAGTCCGGACCGTAGAGGTTCCAACAAAGTAAGGGTGGATACTCGCCGTACGTTTAGTTGTCCGCTGGTAGAAATGAGATGGCGGAATCAAGTCATGCAATTCCCGCGCGCACTCTTCAAATTACAACCTGTAAAATATAGCTATCCTATGCGGGAACACCCAAATACTCCGAAATATTTTATTCCGAATTTCGATATTCCGACTTTCAAAAGTCCGAATTTCATAATACCTAAAAATTATAATGTCTATTATTCAAAATCACGAAATTTATTTTACCGAAAGTCGTAAATGCGATTTGTTAGTTTTCCGATTTTCATACGTTCGAAGAATCAAATGCTCGAAGGGTTCTCGGTCCGAAAAACGATATTCCGATTTTCAATACTTCGAATAAACTAAAAGTCAACATGTTGTGCTACAAAATTTAGTGTCAGAAACGAATCGCTGCAAAACCGACTTCACGCAGTCTTGTTTGCCCTACCCCTAGAGTGTAATTTAAACCAGCGTAGGCGCGGAGGGGTAGGGCGGCCCGCGAGCTGAGGAGCAGGTGGTTTGAAGGCCCGCCGCCGCGGCTGAGGCTGGCCGGCAAAGCCGGCCAGCAAGCCGAAGCTGCGGTGGTGAGCGTTAAAACCTTCTGCGACGATAAGCTCGCGTGGGGCCGCCCAAACCCCGCAGCGCCGGAGCCGTGACAGAAACAATGCTTGCTGCATTTTGCATGCCTGCTTGCATGCTGCATGCCTGCTTTCATGCTGCATGCCTGCTTGCATGTTGCATGCTTGCTTGCATGTTGCATGCCTGCTTGCATGTCGCATGCTTGCTTGCATGCTGCATGTCTGCTTGCACGCTGCATGCCTGCTTGCATGCTGCAATAAATCCCCTGCATGCTGGAAAACGCATCTGTCATTAGTTTTTTAATTCTACCCCCTCATACGACGACCTCTGACGAGCATTTATGTGTTTTTTTGTCTTGCTATACAGTTTTATGAGGCGTTTTTATTTCGGAATTTTATTAATCGGTATTTTAATAATCGGAATTCGTATTTTTGATGTTTCGAATTATCATTAAGTCGGACTTTTCGTTATTCGATCTATTGAAACTCGGTATTTTGAGAATAGTAATTATAAAAGTTAGGAAAATTGAAATTTAGGAATTATAAAAATAGGAGTAATGATAAGTCGGAGTTGTTATATTCGGAATTTTGAACCATTCGGAATTATGAAAATCGGTATTTTGAAATTCGTATTTGTGACTGTCGGAATAAAGTTTTTCGTATTTATGTAGTGTACCCATCCTATGCCTGTGCTCAAAGTTTTGAAGACTGGACTTAACCAAATCTGGATCACCAATTAGCCTCTTCGCTTGCCTTTCCACCGAGTCCAAAGCTGCTAGGTAGCATTTTGCAGCACCAGCCCATATGTGGCTGCAGTACTCCACACACGATCGGACCTGTGCTTTATATAACATTAAAAGCTGTCCCGGTGTGAAGTACCGCCGGACCTTTGCAAGTACGCCGAGTTTCCTAGCAGCTACCCTGGCTTTGGACTCAATGAACCGCCCAAAATTAAGGTCTGAGAAAACTTCAACTCCCAAAAGCTGAAGGCAGTCGGTGCACTCCAGGGATATATTCCCAAAAGCAGGAGCCAAGGTGAACGTGCTTCTTTTGGTGGTGAACCGACACGTTTGTGTTTCGGCGGCGTTGAATCCCACCAGATTGGCTTCACGCCACTTGGAGACTGCCTGAAGTGAGACATTCATACTCTCAACCATAGCCTCTCTTTCGGACCTGCATGCAGCACCTGGCATGTATCTCTCTACAACTGTGCTATCATCTGCATACTCATCGCTAGAAGCTTACTCAAAAGGCTAGCGTGCCATACCCTGTCGAAGGCCTTTGAGACGTCTAAGGAAACGGCAAATTGCTTCCCCACTCTTCTCGAGGGCCTCGCCCCTCAAGTGGGTGGCATGACTAGTCCCCAGTAGACCGATTGCAGCAAAACCCGTATTGTCGGTCACTGAGGAGATCGTTACCTTCGTATGCCATGAAGCACGAGTTCAATACACGCTCCATAATCTTGCTGAGTATGAAGGTTATTGAAATCGGCCGATAGTTGGCAGGATCGGCACGACTGCCCTTTTTGGGCACGGGTTGTACGTTGGCAAGCTTCCAGGACTTGGGCACTATACCAGAATAAAATGAGAGGCCTAAATGAGAGGCGATACAAGCGCGTCAATACAGGAGACACCTCGGGCGCACAAACCTTGAGAACAATCGATGGTATACCATCTGGTCCACTAGTTTTATTCACGTCTAGACGACACAGTGCTCTCAGAACCTCTTTGTTCCTTATGCGAATCTCGGGTATTGAAGTGTCACAGTGAGGCAGAGTCGGCGTAGTAGCACTGCTAATGTCAAGTCGAGAATTATGGGCGAAAAGAGATGCAAAAAGACCTGCTTTCTGTCTCTCCGTATGAGCCAGTGTTCCATCAGGCTTTACCAGCGGAGGCAATGTGGGCCGACAAAAGTTCGCCTCGACCGACTTGACAAGGGACCAGAATGCTCTGCTACCGGACGTCTGTGCAGAGAGCTTTGTGCCAATATGGGTAATGCGGTCGAAGCGAGCCTTCATCAGTGCCTTTTTGTAGGACTTGGCAGCATGGTTGAAAGCTCTCTTCCTTGAGTTCAGATCCGGAGCTTTCGGTCACGAGCGTCAACCCAGGCGAGAAACGTCGTACGTTCTTAAGCTTGAACGCAATCGGCGTTGAACCATGGGTGAGCTGAGCCACCGATGGGTACGTCGCTATAAGGGATGAAATACTCCATAGCTTGACGTATCACATCGGATACAGCATTCGCAAATCTCGAAGGATTTTCAGAAAAGAAGCAGACCTGCTGCCAAGGATAAGATGCAAACAAGTGTCGCAACTCATCCCAATCTGCTGACTTGTAACGCCACATTCTCCGCCATAGACTTTAACAGTGATCTGATGTTCCAAGTGGTGAAGAAACTGTTACGATACATCTATCTGGATCAGTGATAAGCAGTAGGTCCAGACAATTGGCAGTATGACCATCCACATCAGGCACCCTTGTCGCTTGCTTTACCAACTGGGAGAGGCCCATCGATACTGCAAAGTTTCGCGCTTTTCTCCCAGCATGGTCGGTCCTCTGGTACGGGAAAAGCCAGTATTGGTGGCAGGCTTTAAGATCCCCCAGAGGGACAAACTGCGCATCAGTGTGCCGATGCAGGGCCTCATCGGCGGCCTCACTGAGGTGGCCTAACAGTCGATTCGTCTCCTGGTCACCGCTGTGCGATCAGTAGACACAGGTATAGACAATTTGGTCCATACCGGTGTCCACCAACAACCATAAAGTCGAAACACTGGGGTTTTCAAGGTGACGGAGACGCTGGCAGCAGATGTCATTGCGGACATACACACAGACCCCGGCACGCTGCAGGAAATGGTGTTCCAATGAGTATCCCGGGTAGTCGAGAAACGCCGCATCTGACGGACATCTGATGCGTCTCCGTCAAGAAAAGTAAGTGGACTTTGTTAGTCTCAGGTATTGGTACTTCACCGTCGACATATACCTATATACGATTATATATAAAAATCTGCTATTTTCATTACTAAGAAAACTCCCATTGTTCTCTTTGATAAACATATTATTGGGAACAGTCCATACATATTAATTAATAGTTTTTGAACGTTCCCACTGTCGGGACTCAGGCCTCCTCTCTAGGAGAGGGTTTGAACGTACAAGTCAATATAATGTTCTAATAACATCTTGAACATCTTTAAAACAGAATTGTCCCGTAGTACGAACTAGTTTATGGACACACTAGTGTTAGCCTTTTATTAATTTATTGTAATATGTGCTTAAATCGTTATATTATATTATTCATTTAATCATAAACATATTTTCAAATGTAACCGTGTTCCCAAGTGAAATTCCATTAATAGTTGTTAAACTGACTTTTGTCGGTTGACAGCAAGTACGTAGCTGTCAAGGTGGGGAGACTTACTTGGGAACACGGCATTCAAGCACAGGGGCTATAATCTCAGTACAAAAAACTGGGAACAGCGATGGGTACAATGATACAAAATTACGAAGTATATATAGCCCCTGCACAAAATAGGTAACAGTGTGTTTTTTAATTTTACCGGATAATAATCGTACTTAGTACATACACCAATTATCAGGTGGCAGTTTTGACGCCATGTTCACAAAAACTAGAATAGATGGCGTTAAACAAAATCTATCATATGTGCATAAAATTTTGAAATTAATTTATCATCGATGGATTTTCATTACATTTATCTATTCCACGGTTTTACGATCGAACTAATGAGAATTTTCGTTTCGTTTCATTTGGATTATATCCAGAATAGTAGAAAAGTGAAACTTTAGTTCCAAGTGGTTCTACTCTAAGAAATAATATTTTAGTTAACAGTAAATCAGATAAAATAAGGCTTAACTAGTATATGAGTATTTAGTAATAGATTTCTTAGAGTAGAAACTACCTGGAACTAAAATTTCACTAGTTCTACTATTCTAGAATAAATCGAAATGTAGTAGGTACTAGTGACAATGAAAATTCCCATTAGTTCGATCGTAGAACTGTTTAATAGAATAAGTTAGAACGAGTGGAAATAAAGACTTATAGTTCTACTACACTCGCGAGCTACCAAATCAACTCAATATACAAGTGTACACTTGCAGACGTGATCTTTAAAGAATACTGAATTGTTTAAAAAAAGCTGATATAGGTACCGTTGGAAAAGCTAAAAGTTCGGCTTTATATTGGTATCATTATTATGAAAATTGATTCAGGGTTTTTTTATTAATTAATTTCGTTGGGCGTATAAGAAAATGTACTCACTACGGTACCTACGAGTTGTGGCCAAACTACTTCATAAAAACCCTACGCAATCGTTTCTCCTTATTAATCGCTTATCAGAAGTTGACCTGTACATATCTTCGTAAATACAATTCATTATTTTGTTGAAATTATGGATAGGACACCAGAAAAAGCCGCTCAAGTTGATGCTCTACTGCAACAGGGACTTCGTCGTCGGATAAGCGATTAATAAGGAGAAACGATTGCGTAGAATTTGTATAAGTGTAGTTTGTGCCCCTATTTATAGGTACCATAGTAAGCAAATTTTCTTGTACGCCCAATAATAAATAATTATAAAAAAGTAATTTCCAGAATAATGATACCAATTTAAAGCTGAAGTTTTAGGCTTTCTAACTGTATGTGCGTTTTTTTTTAAACAGTTCAGTATTCTTTTGAGGAAACCTCTTTAAGTGCACACTTGTAAATTGAGTCGATTTTGTTGCTCGCAAGTGTAGTTTTGTAAATACCTTATACTGTAGTATTATTGAGAGATGAAATCCCATTAGTTCTACCATAGAACTGCTTTATAGAACAAGTGGAAACAAATCGGCCATTGGCTAGTTTTTACCTAATGACCTCTATCCTAATAGCCCAAGGGCCACAACTGCCAGATCTTCGTTATTTTATAAAAGCTGACAGTTTCTCAGCGCAGGCTTACAACAGGTAGGAATGATGGCCTACTATGAAGTTTGGGTCATCGTTGTTTTAGCAGGTAATCCTATATGCTTGTCTGACCAAGTGTTAGAACTATCAAAACTGTCTGGCTACTGGAGGAACATCTTCTAATAGCAAAACTTCTAATAACTCAAGTAAAATGTATAAAATTCTGATTTTATACTGTAACGCAAGTAAAGTTACGATTTATTTAAGTTTGATGAACTGAAACTTTAATCCAAATATTTAATTAAAGTGCCAGTTCATTAAACTAATATATTATAACTATAGTTACGTTAGTATAAAAACTGACTTTTATATAAGTTACTTGAGTAATATACCATTAGAAGATGTTCTCCCAGTAGCCAGACAGTTTTGACAGTTGTAAAATCTGACCAGACAAGCATATAGGGTTACCTGCCAACGTCCCGATGACCCAAACTTCATAGTAGGCCATCATTCCTGTTTTTTTGAAGGGTGGAAATCATCCAATGGTATCTCCCGCTCTGGGTGGAGCGAGAGGGCGTGTCAGGCTTTTACTGACTAAAACCACACCTGTGTCCTTCAGTTGCCCCTTGAGTTCTAGGACTACGGGTTTCCTTTCCAGAAATTCCCCGCGGTCCTAGCTAGCGGGTATCGGCCCTGCTGGGCCCCTACACTTTGCTGACATCTTTTTGAGGAGCGCGTGGATAGCTACGCGCTGTTGACGACTGGGCTCGGTCCGGTTAATTAGGACGGCCGGACGGCGAGCTACCCATTGCTCGACGTCAGCAAGCCCGCGTCTACCGTGGCCGGTAGTCAGGGTCGGAATTTCGGCGGCTGGGGCGTGAGGACTTTCGTTCCCTCACGCGTGCGACCTCCTCCTTCGCTAGCATTACTGCTTCGCAGAAGGAGGTGGCCGCCTGCCATTCCTCTTCGCTCCGGACTATAACCCGAACCAGAGATCGCTGCCGCCAATTACCTCCACGAGGATACGGCGGTGCTCCCTAGCGGGGCACATCTCCACCGTGCTCCACCGTGTCCTCCGGGCGGTCCACGCAATGGTGACACCCGGGCGTTTCTTCCGCCTGAATCCGATGCAGGAGCCTTTCGAACTTGCCATGTCCGGTGAGGACCTGCGTCATGCGGAAGCTGAGGATGCCGTTTTTGTCGCTCCAGCCACTCAAAGAGAGGACTTACCGCCGTGATTATGGCGTGCCCAATTCCTACGTGTTGTTGGAAGCATGCACTGAGAAACTGTCAGCTATCATAAAATAACGAAGATCTGTTAGTCGCGGGCTCTTGATCTATAAGTGTTACGGTAATAGAGATATTGTCCCTTTATTTTTTTTATAATTATCTAAAATCTCGCCTTGTAAGTTACAATTGTTTTGTTTGTGGTTGTTATTGCACTAAATAACTTCTTGTATTTTGGAATGTATCTTGCTACTAAATGAATTAATCTGAAAGAAAAAAGAAATAAATTAAACTGATTTCTAGTTTTTTATACCCTTTCCAACGGTATGCTAAATGTCCTAGAAGTCACATTATGTACTTAAATTACGAGGTGTGATGTAGTCCGGATAAAAAAGACATTTGTGTTTAAGATTTTTTAGTTACCTACAAATCTCGCTCAAATTAACTTCCTATTTAGCTATCATCAGTTTTTAAAATCTGATAACAAAACGGGAAAGTAGGCACTGGAACTCTAAAACACATAATATGTCCTTTCTTACCCCCAACTACGTCATGTCTCGTATTTTGACCACTTAATCACTTCTACGACATTAATATACTTTACATACTTATGAAAATACTTAGTGATAAACGCATAATAAGCTTGTAAAAAGTAGAATTTCTTTTAGTTTTTTGTACATTCTGTAAACCAGTTTCCATATCCGGCTTAAGAGTGGCTTTTCAAAAACCTATTGATATAGTTATTCTCAAAATCGGGCTCATTGTTTTTTTCCTCTAATTTTGTACTACAAATGAATTATAAAATGTCTAACCACAATATCTCAGTACCCAATCATGTAATAAACATAATTTTATAAATAAACAGTAAAGATAACTAAATTGTATTTCATTAATTCTACCATGCCTACAAAATAAAGAATAATAATAATTTTTATATAGCTACAGCAGTACCTACACGCACGCACACATGCACACATACACGCACACACGTACTACAGGTATCCGTAGCAAAGATTTAGTTTTTAAACCGTCTTTCAGATGGCGCTAGTTTCTGTGATCCGTTCTTACCATAGAAGATTGTTCTCTATTCCTGTATATTACCAAAGTACTCTGTGTTCAAGCATGAGCAGTCGCAGAGCGAACACGTGTACTTGTTAAGGAGTGTTAAACCAAGTATATGTAATAGCATAGTCGGCCTTATAATGTTCCCACTGTTGGGACTCAGGCCTCCTCTCTTTAGGAGAGGGAATGGGCCGTAATCCACCACGCGGGCCCAGTGCGGGTTGGTGGATGTCACATGTCTTCGAATTTTTGGTTCTCGGACATGCCGGTTTCCTCACGATGTTTTCCTTCACCGTTTTGAGAGCAGTGGTGATGAAATAAATTACACAAAGTAATGCGCCTGGCTGGGTTTGAACCCGCGACCTACAACTCGTAAGTCGGGGCCGTTACCACTGGGCCACCACTGCTCTAGTCGGGGCCGTAGTATATGTAATAGTGCTATTAAAAGAACTTATACAAACCACTACAAAGACTTTATTTTATTTTTCTTCGCAATCTTGAAGTAAGTTAACACTAGTAGAAAGAGATAACATACCCTTTTGTATCGTACTCTTCGGTACATTTTTGAGGTTGACGTAATCAATCCAGATAGTATAAAACATTCTTGCTTCTATCGTTTGTACATGATGTTGACTGCAACTTAACAATAGGGTTATGACAGGTGTCTAGACCTGACGACTAAGTGCTACCACCGGATTTTTTTATGATTTGCTAGGAATTCGGGAAATGATTTGTTTTTAGATAAAATGCTCTATGTGCCCTTTTTAGGCACGCTAGTAAACGTCATTTTAGAAAAACCTCTAAAATAGAACCGTTTTTCCCCCGAAGGGAACAAAAACGGATATTTTGGGTCTAGCTAAGGCTTGACCCTCTGAGATTACACTTCGTATTTTGTGAATGAATAGCACGTTTTCTAGCGTTTTTTCACAGTTTAATGGCCCTTATTGCGTCGCACCGCCTGCAGAGTCGAGGGCGGGGCGCGCGCGGGGGGCGCGGATGCATGGCCGGCGAGCGCTGTGCGCGCGTTCTCCAGTACCGTCTCAATGTATGAGGCCGGCTAGGCCTTAAACCCGGGTCAAGCCTTAGCTAGACCCAAAATATCCGTTTTTGTTCCCTTCGGGGGAAAAACGGTTCTATTTTAGGTCTAGCCTGCGGCTTGACCCTCTGAGACTTGTTTGGTTTCTGCCGGCCATAGCAGCGTACTGTGAAAACTAATTAGAGTTACCAAATTTTTTTTTTTTTTTTTTTTGCCTAAGATGGTTACAATATTTTATTGAAGGAATGAAACACTAGTTTTAAAACAAAAAAACAAAACTTTTATTTCTTGTAACAAAATCTGAAAGCTTAAACTATAGGAACTTCTTATTAATCAGTATCATTCATAACATAAACACAAAAGTCTTAATCTCAATACTAGACTTTTAAAAATAATAATAAGATTTGTAATATTAACTTATTTTGCGCATCCGCATGAATCAGTCTCATTGTTTTACAATAAAGCTTTAAAGGAATCATTTAGAATATTTGGTCTTTGCTTAGAATTAAAATCAAAACGATTAACTTCCTTAAAATAATGCTTAAAGAAAGTCGTTTCACTTCGCCAATTGCCTATACTCAGGACCTCATCTAGTGGCAATGAATTGAAATTCTTGGAAGCTACCGCTGAGCGTACACTCCCTGGTGATGCATCAATACCTACACTCTCAAAAACTGTTCGTACCCATCCAGCAATAACGCTACGAGATGCAGCTTTGACCAGTCCTCTTGTGGTGATGAATAAATTTGTCAGATTTTCTCGAGCTGTTCTACGATTCTCAGACAAAGAAATAAGCTTGGACGTCCAAAAAGGAATATCTAAGTTCTTTATCTGACCGGATTTAAGCTCCCAACCTGACTGTCGGAAGCGTGCAGAGTCCGTTTTGGACCCGAACTTAGGTCAGAATATTAGCGAATCTTTGGTAGTGACCATATCGTCGGAACCTATGTGTAAAAGAGTTAAGTCATGGATTCGGCGTCCGGAACTGAGTAATAGGAGCAAAGCGACATGTCTTGATAATTGGAAAAGACTATTATTTTGCGGTGGATTATCTGATATCCATTTGATTACTTCCGATACATCCCATATATTCTTTTTAACAATAGGTGGTTTTGATAGTTCTATCCCTTTAATTATGCGTGCCACTAAGGGATGTGAACCAAGACTAATAACATTGGAAGGATTCGAGAAGGTGCAAACAACTGATTTGTGGACTTTAATTGTTCTAGGAGCTAAATTCAGATCCGAATGGAGATAGCACAGAAAAAGGGCCAATTGCGTGGCCGATGGATTCGAAAGGCATACTAAATTTGAAGCACACCATTGCCGCCAACGATTCCAAGCTGCTTTATAAGAGTGTAGCGTTGACTTTCTCCAAGAGCTTTCTAATAAGGCTACATTTTCCGACGACCAATCTTTGACTAAGTTGCCCCACCCCGAATTCTCCAAGCCTCCAATTGTAACTTGTTTACTTCGGATGGGGAAGCTGCTGTTGCCAGATCTATTAGATGGTGCTGTAGATTTCGAATTTGGTAAGGAGGTGCTGTGGCTCTCTGTCGAAGGTCTACTCTCCAAAAAGATTTTTCCCACTTCGGTGCTATGACTATGTATGACCCTATCGCACTGTTCAGGTGCTGCAGTACTTGCGGCATTAATGCTGGTGGAGGAAATACCCAGGCTAGGTTGAAGGTCCATTGCCGACTGAACGCGTTTGTGAAAATAGCTTTCTTGTCTTTTGGATCTCGGCTGACATATAGAGGTACCACAGCTGATGATTCGGTCGCGAACAGATCTATCTCTGGAGTACCCCATCGTTCGAAGATTTTCTTGGTAACAAATGGGGACAGGCTCCACTCTGCGATTCGTTTCTTGCGGGACAGACTGTCGGCTGTCAGATTGTAACGTCCCGGAATGAACTGCGGATGGATGACTATGAGCGCTTGATGACACATGTCCAAGAGACGTCTTGACAGTTTTAATAAGCTCACTGACTTTGTACCGCCTTGCCTCCTTATGTGGGAGATGACAGTTCGGTTGTCGGACTGTATAACTATGGCCTGACCTTTCAATCTTCCGATGTGCCATTTTATGGTCTCGTAAACTGCATAAAGCTCCTTGACGTTTATATGCCATTGTTTTTGTGTATCTTTCCAGGGAACCGACATCATTTTGCCATTGAGTTCTGATCCCCAGCCCCAATCGGATGCATCGGTTGACAGGAAAGCCGTTGGATTCTTCGGGAAGATTGGAGAGCTCTTTCGCACATTTGCTAACCACCAGTCCACGTCGCGAACAGCTACCTCGGAAATAGCGTGTATTTGATCCGGCCGACGTGCGTTTAGCCTGTTCACAGCTCTTTGCATCAATCGGCAATTCAAAAGACCTAAAGGTACCACAAAAGCGGCAAATACTAGCAGGCCCAGCAACGACTTCGCTTTTCTCCAAGTCCAGCGCCGAGCTTCTAGTATCTGAAGTAGAGCTTCTTCGATCTTTCGTACCTTCTTTGAACTGATAGATTTTATATCCTTTTTGGTGTCCCATATAATCCCTAGGAATTCTAATTTGTGAGTTGGAACCAAGATTGATTTCTCCCAGTTTATGATCCATCCTAATTCGGTCAAGAGACTTATCGCTAATTTTATCTGATTTTGTAAGATGCTCAGGTCCTGACTTGCAAGTAAAAAATCGTCCAAATATACGATTATTCGGACTCCTTTGGATCTTAACAGGCTTGCTACCCAATTCGTCAGACGAGCGAAGACCACCGGAGCGACCGAGAGACCGAAAGGTAGTGCGGTCATCTGATAACATTGGTTGTTGTACGATAGAGCCAGGAACCTTCTGTGAGTTGGTTTTATGGGTACATGTAGATAAGCACTTGATAAGTCTATTTTTGCTAGGAAATCGTTGTGCTGTAGAAAATTTGGGACCTTTTGGTGATTGACGAGACGAAAAGGTTTCGGGTCCATGAAACGATTCAACGGTTTCAGATTGAGGACAGGTCTTTGACCGCCGTCTGACTTTGGAACTAGAAAGAGGCGTGAAAGGAAAACTGAATTGTGGTTGCTTTTTTCTAACGCCCCCATTCGGAGCAACTTCGTTATCTCTTGTTGCATAGCCTGGGATTTTTTGGTTTGTAACCTGCTTAAATTGTACATTGAATTTGACATTAGTGGGGGCTTTCGCTTGAAAGGAATCGACATGCCGACTAAAATATTTCTGATATAATTTGGAGCGCCGTAACTCTCCCATTTTCCGATAAAATACTTCAGACGCCCCCCGCCAGGTAGTTTTTTCTGGCATAGTCAATAAGGTTTTGATGTAGGTCTTCCAGGCGAGGGCTTACGATGTGCCCCCCCCTTTGTTTTCCTATTGTTTGGTTTTCCCTCGTATGATTTTCTATAGCCTCTATTGACCAAGGATGATGCGGAAGTAGATGGAAACTTCTTTTTGTTAAATTGTTGCTGGCGGTTGTCTTGAAATGTTGAGGATTTTTTATGGGCTTGATCTTGACGCTTGAAGCTGTTGTCAGTTGAAGTCTTCGAAGCGGGAAAAAACTTGTAAAAACCACCATTTTGCTTGAATGTCTCGGATAGAGCCTTCTCTTCAAAAAGATGGGTGGAAGAAGGAGGCACTATATGTAGTGTACCATGCATGAATTTTGATGGGGGTTTGTAGAGAGAGCGTCTGAATTCTATCAGTTCAGCGCGACGCCCGCAAACATATTGGAGTACATCGTCACTAGATTTCCTAAAATCAGTATCTTTTCCAGTGATGTATTTTACAATGGCCTCGTTAAAAGCTTTTGACTTCATATCGTTTGCCAAATTAGAGAGAGCTTCTATTAGTTGCTTCCTTTGTAGCAGAAGACCATGCGTTAAAGCACCTAAAGCTTGATCGTACTTCACAACTTGTTCGTAAGGAACCCAGTTTGGAGACTTTCCAGCAAATTGTGAGTTCACTGACAGAGAAGTAAAAGCTGGAGTGGCTTGAAGCTTTTTATTAACCTCACTATATCGAAGGTTGGACCAAGACTCATTACCAAACCTTTGACAATCTACGCCTTGCTCTAACAAATCAGCAGGTGCCTTGATGATTTTAGGTTCGGCTTCTTTAATGCAAGGAGATAAATCAAATAGATTAGTAGAGCACCCTGGTAAGTCCAGATCGGGCTTCAAAAATAGGGGAAGCCCGATCATTATTTTCTTTTTCTTCTCCATTTAGCGACAAAATATCTTCTTCCGAAACCAAGTCATCTTCTTCATAATTCTTAGAACAGTCACTTCTTGGGGTGCTATAAGTTTGATTATTCAATAACTGAGCCATCATGTTCTGCAGGGTTTTTGTTTGTTCTTTAAGAATTTTAATTTCTTCCGATGAATCAGTTTTTTGTTTCTTGTTACCGCCATAGTGTGATGACTGAGATGATGGTCTCTTTCTCTTTTCCTTGCCAGACATCAAGCTTTCTGCTTCTTCTCTTGAAATTAAATCATTACCGATATCACCAATAGCCGCCATGAATATTTCTAAATTTGAAGCAGAACCATGTATTCTAGTCGCTAGTGATTTAGGGTTCATAATTAAGGCCCTACAAAAGGGCCACTCCAA
The DNA here is from genome assembly GCA_905147345.3 of Mythimna impura. Taxonomy (NCBI): domain Eukaryota; kingdom Metazoa; phylum Arthropoda; class Insecta; order Lepidoptera; family Noctuidae; genus Mythimna; species Mythimna impura. The sequence goes on from LR990339.1 coordinate 33,840,139, forward strand.
AAGTGATAACTTGTAAGTTTTAAATTTCTTTTCAGATACTGACGTTGCATCAGGGTCAAAACATTTTACCATTGATATCGTTGGGATCGCGAATCTTAACTTATTAAGGATTTGTGGATCCATTCTTGATCCAAAAAGATCTTCTTTCGAATAATCGATGACATTCCAGTCCCGCCATGTGTCCGGATAAACTTGATCCACGACCTCGATGAGACGATTCAAAACTTCTCTGTCCCCTGGTACGTCGAGATCAGCAAGGTCTCCCAAGGTTGTGAACGCCCTTGGTAGCGCCATTCTTCACCCTGCGATAGGAGAAATCTATTTATTTATTGCAAACAGTGCCCGACGGGTCATCAAAAATTAGCTGTCAACGCTAAACTGACCCGACTGGTGCAAAAATCTAACCGACGGACCAAGATTCTGAGCCGATGGCTCCAGAATCTCAGCCGACCACTCATTTCATTGACCCTGACGGCTCAATTCCACAAGCCGACGGCTCAATTCATTGGGCCGACCTAATGTAGGTCCGCGTCTGGGCTGACTGGCCGCAAGACATTAATGAATGCACAAATGCAAGGTAAAACCTCAAAGGACTACCGTGGGTGAGTCCAAAATAAAAGCAGATAGTAAACACCGTAATTATCTGATTTTTCCTATAAATAAACATTGACAATTTGCAAAACCATCTTAGAAATTATATAGGTAACTCACCTTAAAGATCGAGATCATCCACGGAAAACACTCGTAAAACGATCTCTCGAACAGACTCACTGTTTTAACTTTCAATTCAACGTGCACATCACTCAGCAAAATACAGCGTACTGGAGAACGCGCGCACAGCGCTCGCCGGCCATGCATCCGCGCCCCCCGCGCGCGCCCCGCCCTCGACTCTGCAGGCGGTGCGACGCAATAAGGGCCATTAAACTGTGAAAAAACGCTAGAAAACGTGCTATTCATTCACAAAATACGAAGTGTAATCTCAGAGGGTCAAGCCGCAGGCTAGACCTAAAATATCACGTAAACCTCACGCAGTGGAGTAAGTAAAACAGAAGAATATGATTATGATATCAATGAAGAATATGATTATGATATCAATGAAGAATAAGATTATGATATCAATAAAGTAAAACAGGAGAATATTATGAAGATATCAATGAAGGTTTCACTGTTTTATAGAAAAAAAGGTTTTTTTTAAGATAGGTACTGTCCATCAAACAATGACAGTTGCTAAAAATATTTTTCTGATAAAAAGTAAAACCAACAAAATTCTTAAGTTTTTAGACAAAATTCTAAAATACAAATAAATAAATTTTCACATTATATTTAACTAATTTTGTTTGGCAGACCGTACTAGGATATTTTCACGATGGCTGAGAAAAATTTGATTGCGAAACTAGCAGATGTGTAAGTACTGCACATACCTACCTGCCTATATTTAAGTAACATAGACGTGTGTAAAACCAAGACCATGATTCGTGACCATAGTATTTCTTTGGCATCACCCAGTCACTGTGCATATGCCAAAGTAGGCATGGGAGCCTATTTAAAAGTTCTTTGTGTTCCCCTAAAAACTTGCCGATTGCATCAGTACTGAGATCAGTACAAAGAGATTTACAAGATATATTTAATGTCGTTGTATCTCAGTAGATATATCTACTGGATCATCACCTCGTAGACCGTCCGTCTGTACATTAAGACGCTTTTTCTCAGCCTCGCAGGAACGAGTGGATTTATGAAATCGAAATGAATTTCCAATAAGTAACCCAGGTACTAACCTGGTAGATTCGCGTCCTTTGGATGAGAAAAGATTTACATTTCAAATAAAACACAAATAGCCGCCTATCTTTATACTTCCCGTTAACCTAGTTGGTGGCGCCTAACACCAATTACTTGATGCGAAAATAATATAAATTAAGTGCGGATACCCTGGCGCAGGGTTTTAGGCTGGTTTGAATAAAAAATGAATAAAGTGGACTGTATTGATGCGGTGTAGAAAATCGTAACTATACGTGGCGACGGAAGCAGGTTTTGGGCCTAGGAAAATTGGGCTAGGAACGCACACTGACCTGGATTCTCCGTCGAAGCGAAGGCTTGATCATGGCTTGTTGGAAGCTCTCGAACTGTCTCCACGCACTTAAAAATTCACCACAATGTTCGTAACTGCAGCTAGGTTTTTAACACTCGTAACAGTTCGCAAATCGAGATATATAAGAAGATATTAAGTTCTAACGCGTGGCATACATCACAGAGGTTTTTACAAGAGTGAAGAGTTGTCTTTCATAGAAGTTTCCCAGACGACGATGACAGAGCAAAAAAATTAATCAGCGTGCGCGTGGGACAAGGTATAGGTGTGATAACTTTGCATTTTGCAAGGTGCGCAATTTCTACCCTATAATTGGAATTATAAAAGAAACCCAACATCTCCCCAGCCTTGAAGAAACCCTTCAAAAAAAATAAAAATTGAAAAGTAAGAAAATTGTTTTATCCAGTAACTTAAAGAAGCGGGGTGTTTACTAACTGGAGCGAATAAATACAATTAAATTTCTAAAGTAATCTAACATAAGCTATTTCATTTAAGCGAAGAAAAAAATATACAGGGTGTTTGGTGCATCGTGTGCCAAATTGAAATGGTCGACGGGAGGGGTCATCTACTATCCTTTCAGACCCCTAAAAACTTTATGCCCTGTGGATTTTTTTTCATCGACTTTTTATTGTTTTATGATATATATAAGACCCAAATTTTTCATACCAAATACAAATTTTAAAAAGTATATAAGGCGTAGACTCTGAACTTTAATTTTATTTAGAAGTGTATTATATTAGAGTACTTTTAAATCTATAAAAACTTTTTACAAAAAAAATACAACCGACTTCAAAGTAAAAAAAAACACTGAAAAGTGCAAAATAACTTTAATTTCGGAAGTCGGTGTTTCTATAATAGTTTTGTCTATTCGTTATTTAACACCGACTTCCGAAATTAAGTTATTTTGCACTTTTCAGTGTTTTTTTTTACTTTGAAGTCGGTTGTATTTTTTTTGTAAAATGTTTTTATTTTACACTTTTTAGTTATGGTACCACCACTAAAAAGTACCCCTCAGCCAAACTTAAATACCTTATAGCCAGAGTGCATCTCATGACAATTCTAATAATCCCAAACACGGTTAGATTACATTAATTTATTACAGAGTTCCGGTGCCTAACTTCAGGCTTCATCATCAGATCAGTTCGATATATTCCCCCTCTACTTTCAGTCAGTCATCGACTACACGTATAAACAAAGCAATTTTACTTGTCAAAATCGGTCCACAATTGACCGAGAAATCGGTGAACATACATAAAAAAAAAAAAAAAAAAAAACATACATTCAACCGAACATATAACCTCCTCCTTTTTGAAGTCGGTTAAAAATTAGTGGCATTAGCTATCTAGTTTTTTTTTTAATTTACTTGCAAAGTTTTGGACTTAAATTAAAGCTGTCCATGTTACAGCTATTTACATGGCTATAAAAAAAAACCAAAAGCGACCAGATTCTTCCAACTTCCTCAAAAATTCTCTAGTTTATTCTCTTGCTAGTGATGTGCCACATGCCATAAAAATCTTTTTATAACTTTGTGAATTCGCTAGAATTGTGAATCATGTCACATAGAACTAATATTCAAAATTATGATTTAAAAAACATTTTTGCTTAAATGATACCTGAAAAACCTATTAAAAATGTTATCTCACTCTTATAAGGTAAAATCTGTCTCGTATCTCTCTTTTCGTGGGTTTTACTGGAAATAAAAAAAAAATGCATTTTTAACATTTATTTCATAATTTTTACAAATCCCGCTCAAATTGTTGGCCTCTGTTGTAAATGCAGGCCCAACATTAGTTTCGTATTTCGACAGTTGTTGTACGAAGTCGTATTTCCTCCTTAATTGTATTGAAAGCCGTTTCAATGCGTTGTTTCCAAGTTAGTCTTATGTGACTCATTCACAATTCTAGCGAATTTAACAATTTGTAGCAGTTGTTGTGCAGTAATGATAGTTGGAAACTAGGGAGGTACTAATTCAACGCATTGAAACGGCGCAACAAAACAAAAAAGAATTATTAAAATTGGTCCAGCCGACTAAAACAGCCGTGTAAATTCGCTAGAATCGTGAATAAGACTAACTTGCAAACAACGCATTGAAACGGCTTTGAATACAATACGAAACAGATGTTGGGCCTGCATTTACAACAGAGGCCAACAATTTGAGCAGGATTTGTAAAAATTATGAAAGAAATATTAAAAATGAAATTTCTTTTTTTTTTTATTTCTTGTAAAACCCACGAAAAGAGAGATACGAGACAGATTTTACCTTATAAGAGTGAGATAACATTTTTAATAGATTTTACAGGTACAATTTAAGCAAAAAAAAAAAATTAATCATAATTTTGAATATTATTTTTATGTGACTCGATTCACAATTCTAGCGACTTCACGAAGTTACAAAAAGATTTTTATGTCATGTGGCACATCACTAGCAAGAGAATAAACTAGAGAATTTTTGAGGAAGTTGGAAGAATCTGACCAGATTCTTCCAACTTCCTCAAAAATTCGCTTTTAGTTTCTTTTTTTATAGCCATGTAAATAGCTGTAACATGGACAGCTTTAATTTAAGTCCAAAACTTTGCAAGTAAGTTAAAATAAAAACTAGATAGCTAATGTCACTAATTTTAGATTTAAATGTACTCTAATATAATAGTTCATCTAAATAAAATTAAAGTTCAGAGTATACACCTTATATACTTTTTAAAATTTGTATTTGAATGAAAAATTTGGGTCTTATTTTCATAAAACAATAAAAAGTCGATGAAAAAAAATCCACAAGACATAAGAAGTTTTTAGGGGTCTGAAAGGATAGCAGATGACCCGTCCCGTCGACCATTTCAATTTGGCAAACGATGCACCAAACACCCTGTATATAAAGAAATTGACTATTGAGTCGGAAGCGGACATAAACGCACAACAGGTCGTTTATATGTACCAGAGCTGGTTTTTACTTCCGCAACACGAACAACGCCGTCCTTGCCAGGGTATACTTCGGTAACAATTCTTAATGGCCACTGCAAGGGTGGAGCGTTATCTACATTTAACAACACTACGGTACCGACTGTTATTAGGTTGAACGGAGTGTTCCATTTTTCACGTTGTTGCAAATTACGTAAGTACTCCGACCTGAATCGTTTCCAATATGATTGTATTATCGAATCCAGTCCAATCCAGTGAGAAACGAGTCAATAGGTCCGTTCGTTCTTCGGATAAGTTGGCTGCGGGTAAGCATTCTAGCGGCGAGGTAGACAAAAAATGCGCGGGAGTAAGTGCTAATGGCTCTGATGCGTCACACGCTACAGCGTACCCTAGTCACCGATTTTGTTGAAATTTCGTGGGGATGTAACCCTGAATGAGTTCTATTTAGTACCTCCAATAAAAAAGTGTACCTCTTGGGTTTTGCTATAAAACGCTGGAGCGTATACGCCTCCAGCGTACCCTCTTTTTTTAGAAGGTTTGCAGTTGTGCAATACTGTGGCAATACACACCAAATAATTGTTCCCACACATAAACCTACGAATACGTAATATTGACTCGATAGCGCGCACCAATCAGCCACAATATTAAATTTAAAATTCTAACCCAAAAATGTAGTACCCAAAAAAACGGTATTTTGATGAGATTTTTTACTCAAATTATTGTCCCCATTAAGCGATCCATGAAAACGTTATTATATCTCAGAAATATGCAAAACTTTAGGAGATAACATCAAATCAAAATCATACTCAACATCATCAACACAGATCTAAAGATCTTTGGTATGCCTAGATGTGGCAGCCAAATTTTAAGTAGGTACTGAACTATCTTTTATGGTGGGTATATTTTTTATCGTTGCTCTACTGCGGTTACCCTAATTTAAAGTCAAATTTTTATTTTCGGACCTCATGGTCCAACTGTTAGTACAAATAAATAAGATTTAATAGCTATTGCTAGTAGCATGATGCGTTTATCTATGAAATTTACAATAAAAATCCTACAACTTCTACAAAACATCAAAGCATAAGCATGGTTTGATAAAGGTACGCTGTTTTGTCTTATTCATAAATTACAATTTTGTTTTAATACATAAAAAAAATCAGTCAGAAAAGTATCGGGAATGGATGATTTGTTGTTGGTAAATTGGCACAACTGTTTTCCATTTTGGCGCGGAGTTTGAGTTGCATCTGTTATTTATATTAAATACAGTGCTGTTTTTAGTTATATATGATATCTAGTGTGTATTGCGAATTTCAGGACAAAAACATCGAATAGTTTGTCTTAAATTTTGCATTGCCAATTGTGCGCGACGATAGGTCGTGGTAGATAAAAAATAAAGTAAAAAACTAAAACCCGACTACGACAAAAAAAAAAACGACGCTGAAAAAGTATGAAACAAGATTTTCATACTTCGAACAGAACAAAAAGAAAAGCAGTCACACGTTATAGGTACCAACCGAAACACTTTAATAACGTGTGACTACGGTTTTTCTTTTTGTTCTGTTCGAAGTATGAAAATCTTGCTTCATACTTTTTCAGCGTCGTTTTTTTTTTGTCGTAGTCGGGTTTTAGTTTTTTACTTTATTTTTATTTAAACAATTTTGGTTTTAAACTTAACACATGACTTTTTGTCCGCTAGAGGGCGTCACTTTAAATTTGAGCAATATTTTCGAAATTTACAAATGTAGCCCTTTCAAATGATACCAAACACGGCGTATTTATCTCCATTTTTATTTTTTAACACATACTTTTTGTCCGCTAGAGGGCGTTATGTCAACTTTTGTGACACGTCAAGTAGCCTATGTTCAGCAGACAATGAAGACGGTTCTAACGATACCTCATATGTCGAGTTCCGATTGGTAGATTAGGAGCTATGAGGGAACAGATGAACATACTCACATACATACATAGCCTGTCAAAATCATAACCCTCCGTAGTCGGGTAAAAATGAAAGAAATGAGTGGACTGTATAACAAGTATAATGATAAGATGAAAAGAAATTACAACGGTCGGTTAAAGTTACGTGAATATGAAAATGAATTAGGAAGAAATGCGCAAGCGCAGCTGTGCGTGGAGGCGTGCAACAGCTGACTGCTGGTCGATGTGCAGTGCAGTGCGGGGCGCACGACGAGCTGGGCGGCCGTCGCCGCCGGCCAGCTGACTCCCCGCTGCACCCGCTCCCCTCGTTCACTCCCGCCGGCGCGCGGCGGCGCGCGGCGATGTTGAGAGCAGTGGTCTCAACATACTCGCCCCGTTTAAGGATCTTCAGCCGCTGTGACTGGAAGAGGGCAGATTGAGTTAAAGGCTCGCCGAATGACACCCTTGCGAGTGCGGATGTCGGCGACCCTGGTGATCCCATCTCTGCCGGGTAGGACGTTAATGATCCGTCCTAAAAGCCACAACAGAGGAGGTGACCCCTTGTCCTTGATGACGACGAGTGTCCCTTCTTTGAGTTCCCCGGAAGAGCGGCGCCACTTGGTTTTCTCTTGAAGCCACAAAATGTATTCGTGGGAAAACCGATGCCAAAAATGTTGCTTCAAGAGCTCGATGCGACGAAACCGTTGCAAGTTGGTAATGTTCACGTTCTGGATCTGTGGATGTGGCAACATAATAAGTGGTCGTCCAATGAGGAAGTGGGCCGGAGTTAAAGGGACGAGGTCTGTAGGATCATCGGACAAAGGAGTTAAGGGTCTCAAATTTAGGATGGCTTCAACTTGTATCAAGCATGTGGTCATCTCTTCAAAGGTCAAGTTTGTTAAATCCAAAACACGTCTGAGGTGATGCTTGGTAGATTTAACTGCCGATTCCCACAATAATCCCCCCATGTGGGGTGTGTATGCAGGTATGAAAGAAAAGTTTATACCTGGGTCGATATCATTAAAATTTAAGTTTTGTGAAAGGAGACTAGCTAATTCATTGAAAGCGCCAACGAATGTAGTGCCATTATCCGAGAATATGTTACGAGGTTTCCCCCTGCGAGCAATGAAGCGATTCATAGCAGCTAAGAAAGCGTCTTTCGTGAGGTCAGACACCAGCTCGAGGTGGAGAGCTCTTGTTGCTAAATACACAAATACACATATAAAACACTTAATGAGTCTGCACCCCCTACCCTTGCGATCAGCTATCATGATAGGACCAGCATAGTCCACCCCTGTATCTAAGAAAGGGAACTCTAAATGCACGCGCTGCTCTGGAAGATTACCCATGATAGGTTGAACAGTCATAGCCTTAATCCTACAGTATTTTACACATTGCTGTGAAACCTTTTTGGCTAGGTTTCTGCCGCCGATGGGATAATAATGGTGACGAATCGTGGCAAGTAAGAGCTGCGGTCCAGCATGCAAAAGGCGCAGGTGGTACATGTTAAATATTAGAATACAAATAATATGTGAACTTGATAAAAGAATTGGATGTTTTACATTAAAGTCGTAAAATGAATTGCTTAATCGCCCACCTACTCGAAGACGACTCTAGACAAATCAAGTGGTTTGACCACTTGATTTGTCTAGAAATGGAGACAATGACAACAATTTATTTTTATTAGGCAGTTGTTTAAATCTGAAATTAATAATTTATATTCCTCAGAAAAGGACTCCTGTTGACTACGTCTAAGTAAGAAATGCAATGACATAGTCAATTCAGTGTTTGTGAGTGAACCACACTCTGTAGAGTTTTTTCTACATTTGTGTATAAAGCGCATGATATGTGCGACCACACGCTGCAATTTAGTAAAGCTAGAATACTGTTTACATAGTAATCTAATCCAGTTGTCAACAGTATCCGTAGTATCAACATGATGAGATGATACTGTTTCTAATAAGTGTGACTTATCCCCAAAATTTGACTCAGGAAATAAAGGCCATGAAGAAGGTTCTTTGTGTAGAAACTGTGGACCTGACCACCACAAAGAAGAAGACAACAATTTGTCAGCTCTAAGTCCGCGTGAAGCGAGGTCTGCGGGGTTTTCAGCTGACGGGACATAGCGCCAAGCCTCTCCTCCTACAGTTTCCTGAATTTTAGACACGCGATGACGAACAAATGTCTTTAACTGGTTTGGTGGAGTAGATAACCATCCCAAGACGATGGTGGAATCACACCAGTAATGAACTTCATCAAAATTTAGAGTTAGTGATTGACGAACCTTTGAGTACAACCTTGAGCCCAACAACGCACCGCATAGCTCGAGCCGCGGTATGGTTGTGGACTTGATTGGAGCTACCTTGCTTTTAGCGGTAAGGAGATGTACGTTAACCTCGCCGTCTCTCGAAACACTGCGAACATAAACACACGCCCCATAAGCCTTTTCGGATGCGTCAGTGAATATATGCAGCTGTAGACAGGACGCAGATTCACACAACACCCACCTAGGTATCTTGAACTCGTTCAAAAGATGCAGGCTATTTTGAAATTCATCCCAAGCATACTGAATATGCGTGGGAACAAGCTCATCCCAAGAGCATTTTGTCAGCCACAGTTGCTGCATGATAATTTTGGCTTCCACTATGCATGGAACGACCAGGCCAATGGGATCAAAGATTTGCGCTATGGTTGATAAGATGTGACGTTTTGTAGCCTTGTTAGTGTTGCTTAAATTTATAGAAAAAGAAAATGTGTCACTTAAACTTTTCGATAGAAGCCCCAGAGTCTTCGACTGCTCATTGTCGCTCAGGTCCACAACGTCAAAAACGTCGTGTTCACTGCTAAGCGCCTGTAGCACCTGACTGGAATTGGATCTCCATTTTCGAAGATTGTACTTTGCTGATCGAAGAACATCGTCAACACGACGACTTTTTTCTAAAGTTTCTGAAACAGATGATCCACCGGACAAATAATCATCCACGTACAAGTCACGTGCTATTGAAAACCTTGTTGAAGAATCTGAGCACCCTTCAGCCAGCTGTAGTAAACATCTCGTGGCTAAATATGGTGCCGATGCCGTGCCGTACGTCAAGGTATTAAGCGTGTATTCCTTTAACGGTTGAGTCGGTTCAGCCCTCCAAAGAATTTTTTGTAACGGACGATGACTGTCATGAACAAGAGTTTGTCGGTACATTTTTTCAATGTCCGCGCTTATGACTATTTTATGCTGGCGGAATCGAAGCAATATTGACAACAAGTCATCCTGAATAGGGGGACCAACCATCTGTATTTCGTTAAAAGACTTTCCTGATGTGGTTCTAGCGGAAGCGTCAAAAACTACCCTTAGTTTGGTGGTAGTTCTTGACTCCTTCAGAACACCATGATGTGGTAAATAATTTGAACATGTTGAGTCGAGGGGGCGTCTAGTAGATTCAGACATGTGTCCCAGCTCTATGTACTCATTAATGAAGTCTACATATAGGCATTTAAGGTGAGGATCTCTACCTAAACGACGTTCAAGAGATAGAAATCTTTGTTTTGCCATCATGTATGAATCCCCCAATACGTCCAGTGACTCCTTAAAAGGAATACTTACCACAAATCGTCCATCAGAATTACGATACGTGGTATCTATAAAATGTTGTTCGCATGATCTCTCTTCACCCGAGTGTTTATGTAAAGATGATACAGAATCTAATTCCCAAATCCGATCTAAATCTACTTGCAAATTATTAGTATGTAGACAGGCATGTGAAGAGGAATCAGACTGATGGTATGCGCCCGAGATGAGCCAACCTAGTTTTGACTCAAGCAAAGTGGGCTTATGTGCACCTAATGCGATACGGCCCGTGCCTATGATACCCCAATTCCGCACCGACAAGGACGTCGATGGAAGACGGAACATAAAAAGTGGGGTCGGCAAGGCGCGCGTTCGTAGGTATGTTGCTAGTATCAACATAAGTAGGTATTAGGAACTGATGCTGATACTTTTGGCAATACGAGGCAATCAATATTCAGTACATACTCACTATCATCAATTGATGTTAATGACACTGAGCACCCCTGAGTACAACTAGAAGTTTGAGAATTTATACCTGTTACCTTGGACTTGGTAATGTAGGTAGGAACATGTAGCTTACGAACAAAGTCCTCCGAGATGAAGTTTGTTGTACTTCCACTATCCAGCAAGACTCGTGCTGTGTGATGATTACCGTCAGCGTCGGTCATCCTCACGAGCGCTGTGGAAAGTAAAATCACTCGAGATGTAAACAACTGACTAGCTGATAATGCAGTGTTTTGTGCACTAGAAAGAACATTGTTTCTGTCGATGTGTAACAGGGTGTTGTGTTTTTGTTGACAATATTTACAAGGGCCTAATTTACATTTGGCAATATTATGACCTGGACGAAGACAATTCATGCATACATTTGAACCTAGAGCCTTTTTAATGCGAGCCTGTACTGAGAGACCTCTAAACTGTTCACATGCATAAATAAAATGATTTTGATGACACATGGGACATGACAAAGGTTTTGTTTTTGATTTCTCAGATAGCTCAGCGCTGCCTTTAGGGTTAGGCGCAGGTGTGGTGGGTTCACCCTTTGCTGTTGCTATGTGCTTAGAATCCTCAAGTGTCTCCAGGCTAGCCACCATGTGCAAGCGCTTGCACATGGTGGTTCACTAGCAATCTTTTGTTGTCATACCTCTCACAGAGTAGCTTCCAGGCAACGTCGTAGTTTTCTGACCTGAAGTCAAGGTTATCAACAACAAGAGAAGCACTCCCCTTTAAGGAAGCACGTAGATAGTGCAATTTGTTTATTTTATCCAAAGCAGTGTTGTTATGTACTATAGAAACAAAGGTGTCCCTAAATTCCAGCCAATCATGATAGCTGCCAGAAAATTTGGGTAAGTCAATTTTGGGTAAACGAATTGAGTTGTGTTTGTGTGTGCTAGTAATACAAGAATCCACCTGGCTTGCAGACTCTTCCTCAAGAACCTTTCTTGCTCCGCTAATCAGCTGGCGTGCAGAAGCCACCAAACTGTAGTACAGCTTTTCAAATTCTTCGCGTTCCGAATATTGCTCGCTGGGGTTATCCGCCAATGCTTCCAATTCATCCTGTAACGTATCATATTTCTCGTATAAGCTCTCAAATATATTAAGTCGATATTCGATTTCGTTAACTTGTACCTCACTCAACTTTTCGCAAGACTTAGAAATATTTAAATAAGAGGAAAATTGCGTAAGCTTGGCTTTAATTGAAGCTCGCTTCTTAATAAAGCTTTTCATGTCAGCCATGTCGATAACAATTTAGCAGTTGCAGTAAGAAAAGATAAAGGTAGGTAGAAGAAAAAAAAGAAAAAGAACCGTTATAAAAAGAAAAATCTGATAAGCGCAATTTTAAATGGGTAGATGAAAAAAAAATGAAAAAATTAAAAAAATTGAATAATCTAATAAGCGCAATTTGCTGAAACGAAAAGTTTAGTAACAATGAAGTCGTGTAATGGCACTGGAGCAATATGCTGCAAGAAATGTGATTGCTATTAAACAGCCACTATAAGGCATATAATATAAATAGATGCATATGTGTTTTTTCGTATAGGCGTTTCAAATCGAATCTGCTGAGCGACGCCAAGCGGGCGATGCAATAACCCATATGTAGGTACACACAATAAAATTCAATTCTATTTGGTAAATGGATTACAATATATCAATTGGAATTTGTAATGAATTAGAATAATAACGTCACAAATAATAATGTATTTGCGATCGTTACCAATGAATAAAATTTAATGTTGGAATCACTACTGTGAATGGCTTATGATTATGGAACCTTGATACTGTGAAAATGAATTTTTTAAAGAAGTTGATAGGCTCGAAAATGGAGTATGAAGTGATGGATTAGCTAATTGAAATGTAACTATAAATTAGTTAAATCAATTGAAGATGGCAAAATCCAGTATCGTTTCTGAAGGAGCATACTTTGAAGGTGATAAAATAAATTTGGATGAATAACAAACATTTTGTGTATTATTGATCTTTTCCCGGTACTTTCTTGACAAAGTAGTACTTACATGTGTTAACACTTTTTAGTTGTGGCCAGCTAAACCTAAATGTTGTACAAATTCTATCGTAATGTACCTAAAGAACATTACCATTAAACGATTTAGGGATAGCCAGAGTGATCTCATATCAATTCCAATAACCCGGAACATGGCTAAGATGCATTGTTTTAAGCATGCTAAGTTTCGGTGCATAGGTACCTTCCGGTTTAAGTTTCAGATCAAACAAATAATTTTACCTTTATAATATTAGTTTTGTTTTTAATTCCTTTCGGATACCGTAATTAGAGACACGATAGAAAGACAATGAGCGAGCGAACGCTTAGGTTCGCTCGGGGTTTAATGAATACTGATGAAAAACCGCAGGTGGCTGAACATGGAACGGCACGGAACACAAATACACAGATATCTCGTTTAAAATAATTAAGCGTCTTAGAAACAAATTCAAATAAATGGTTCCGATGAAATCGGCTACCATCGATCTGATCTGAAACTTTATCTATACTACCTGTGCACCGAAACTTAGCATGCTTAAAACAATGCATCTTAGCCATGTTTCGGGTTATTAGAATTGATATGAGATCACTCTGGCTATCCCTAAATCGTTTAATGGTAATGTTCTGTAGGTAGATTACGATAGAATTTGTACAAAATTTAGGTTTAGCTGGCCACAACTAAAAACTGTTTAAAAAGAAATCGTTCAGGGCTACATCCCCACGAAATTTCAACAAAATCGGTGACTAGGGTACGCTGTAGCGTGTGACGCGCTCTGATGGATCAGAGCTCAAAACATATAGAGGACGGCTGTTCAACACAGCCTCAATTTGAGTAAGAACAGTCGAAATCTCCTCAAAGGTGAGAACTTGATTGCCGATAGTCCGAAATAATAGCGACTTGGCGCTCTTAACGTTCGCTTCCCATATACCCCCAAAGTGACTTGCTGTAGGAGGGTTCATTCGCCACGTGATACGGTTACTAAATTTTTGATAGTAATCATCAGTTTGTAAAAATTCGTGAAGCTCGTTAAAGTATTTTTTAAAGGCGACAAAATTAGTCCCGTTATCGCTATATAAGTAATTACAAGGACCTCTTCGCGATATAAATCGTTTGAATGCGTCGATAAAGGAAGCAGAAGTCAAATTAGAGACCAGTTCGATATGAACCGCTTTTGTTACGAGGCAAATAAAAATACAAATGTAAGCCTTTACGTTTGCGGTAAGGCGTAATATAAAACGGTCCCGCGTAAACTACGCCCTTGTGTAGTAACACCTTGCATTGCTCTAATCTACATTTAGGCAAATCGGCCATTGGCGGAATCGTAGGTTTGGGATTTACCCGAAAACAGTCGTTGCATTTGTGTATATATTATCAAACAACACGACAGGCGACAGGTCACGGGAACAACTTGTGACCCACGGATGCCCCTCAAGTTGAAGGGTAAAATCTACAAGTCCGTGATAAGGCCTGTCATACTGTATGGATCAGAATGTTGGGCTGTGAAAAAGACGGATGAAAAAAGATTGCACGTAGCGGAGATGAGAATGTTAAGATGGATGTGTGGTGTGACGAGAATGGATAAAGTGAGAAATGAGTATATTAGGGGAAGTTTGAAAGTGGCGCCAGTGACTGAAAAGTTGAAAGGGAATCGTTTGTCTTGGTATGGTCATGTGAAGAGGAGGGATGAAACGCATGTTACTAAAAGAGTTATGAGTTTACATGTGGATGGATGGAGAGGGAGAGGGAGACCAAAGAAAAGATGGATGGATTGTGTGAAGAGTGATATGAAAGAAAAGGAAGTTAGTGATAGTATGACGAGTGACAGGGCAGAATGGAAGAAAAAAACATGTTGCGCCGACCCCAAATAACACGGGACAAGGGCAGGAAGATGATGATGATGATGAACACGTCTAGCGGAAATTATCCAATGTTTGGATCTTAATATCGAAATTAATAATTGCGGTCCGGCGTGACAATTGTCACGGTGATAAAATTCGATTAATAATTTAACAATATGTCCTTGACCGGGAAGTAAAATTGGATGTTTAGAAGAATATTCCAGTGTCGAGTTCGATAAGCGACCTCCGAGACGTAAAAGTCTGTTACATAATAATAGTTTAAAAAAATAAAAAACACGCTTTTAGCACGCACCAGCCTGTCCGCCATCTTGGACGTCCGCCATATTGGATTTAAGGCACGTGACTATTTTTTTCGTTTTCCTGACAGCAAACCCTTTCATTTGATACCCATATCATGGGGGTGGATTTCAAAC
Source organism: Mythimna impura (assembly GCA_905147345.3). Lineage (NCBI taxonomy): Eukaryota > Metazoa > Arthropoda > Insecta > Lepidoptera > Noctuidae > Mythimna > Mythimna impura. Next base: position 33,855,381 of record LR990339.1, read on the forward strand.
AGCCAGTCCGCCATCTTGGGGAGGGCGCCATATTGAATTTGTAATGACGTCTCATAGTCATGTATTGTCATCAGAACTCAGAGCGTGCGCAAAATTTCATCCAAATCGAAGACCGGAAAGTGGGTCAAATTAAGATGCCAAGATTTTCTTACATACATAGTTACAAGTGAAACTAATAAAAGCGTGAAACAATATCCGTAACTTAGCTGAACACGGTTGACCCATAGAAATATTCTTTGTCATCGGAAAAATATTTAGACTGAATAGCGCGAATTAATTCCAATTCAGCCGTATCTAAAACTTCAGCGGTAATTGTATCGTTTTGCGGTAATTATTTTATAAATCGAAGTGAATAAACAGTAGCTTCGAGCAGCTTTTCCCATGTGGAACACTCCGAAGCTAATTTTAAGAGTGGATTATCACTATCAGTGACTTTAGTCACATGCGAAACTGTTTTTTCTTCCGGTAATGAAGACCGGTTAGGTATAAATGCCATTCCTGTTTAGGCAAAGAAAGCCAGGACGGTCCCTTAAACCACAGTTCATGTTGAATGAGCTGTGAAGGCGTGAGCCCTCGAGACAAACAGACAGCGGGGTTCTGTGAGCCAGCGACATGATAAAAAATTTCAGACAGAATATTTTCCCGAACTTGAGAAATATGGTTGGCAACATAAGTGTTGAATCTGTGTGGTGAAGCGACAGACCAACAGAGCGCTACTTCAGAGTCCGAAAACGCATAAATATTTTCAATTTTATGTCGCTTAGATAAAGTATCATAAACGGTTTTAAAAAGTCGCGACATTAAGAGTATTCCGTTTAACTCCAAACGTGCGACAGTGATTTTAGGTTTAGCGGATGCAACACGCGATTTGGAATTTTGGAGCATACGAGCGAAATAATAGGCGATTGATCGTCATTTACGACGTGTTAATAAATTACACAGCCGTATGCGGATTCGCTCGCATCTGAAAATGCTACTAAGGAAACCATAGAACCGGTTTCTATACCTAAATGGCGCGGCAATGATAAATTAGATATGTGCGGTAATTCTATTAAGTATTGTTGCCATATTTTAACAATGCGAGGAGGCGGTGTTTCGTCCCAATCGAGATTTAGAAGCCACAGTTCTTTAATTATCAATTTAGCGAAAAGAATTATAGGGCCGACGAATCCTAAGACGTCGTACAACCGAGCAAAAATGAATATATCCTGAGCGGGTAACCAACGCAAGCCTAAAATCTTAAAGGTATTTCCGTCGTCAAAGGAAATGCATTCAGATTGACGGTGCGACTCAGGTATATGCTGGAGCAACTCCAGCGAGTTGGAAGTCCATTTAACTAAATCAAATCCACCAATTTTGAAGATCTGGATCAGATCAGCAGCTGTCGTGACTGCTTCCTCAAGAGAAGAAGTAGATGAAGCTACGTCATACATATAATCGTCCTCCTCTAATACGGATGCCGCAGTTGGACACTTATGCCGTTCATCACAAGCGAGTTGACGTAGCGTACGCAGTGCCAAAAATGGCGAAGATCGAAGCCCAAATGTGACTCGAGTAAACACGAAAACCTCGAGCGGGTCGGTTTCTGAAAATCTGTATAAGATTCGTTGATATTTGCGGTGCGGGGCATTCGTATAAATGCATAAATACATTTGTTTCACATCTGCACAAAAGGCAATATGGAAAACACGAACATTTAAAAGTATATGAAATATATCAGCCTGTAGATTGCAACCCGTGTACAGAACATCATTTAGCGACAACCTTGTATCGGTTTTGGCGCTGCCATCCAGCACTGGACGAACATTGGTTGTCGCCTTGTCGTTGTGAACTATGGGATGATGCGTTAAATAAAAGCCTGAGGCTGTGATTGCCTCCGGTGTGGTGCGGGACAGTATACCCTTATTTAGGTAATCACGAATAACTTCGTCATATTTTAATTTCAAACCGGGATCCTTTGAGAATTTCTTTTCTAACAGTAGAAAGCGTTTTTTTGCGGTGTTATAAGAATTGCCTAGATAAGTTGGGTCTTCTTTAAAAGGGAGGTCAACTGAATAACTGTCGTCGGGGTTACGAACGGTGGTTGAAGTGTAAATATTTTCACACTGTTGATCTTCGGGACTTAAAAATGTCTGCGAGGGTAATTGCTCGACTGCCCAAAATCTTTCGACAATCTGGTGTAAAGGGTCAGAAGTAAAAGCACACAAAGTGCGGGTAGCGTGTTGCGGAGAAATGATGGGAGCGTCACCTAAAATTATATAACCTAAGGTCGTTTCAAAGGCCTCCGCCTTTGAAACGACCTTAGGTTACCATAACCGGCATACTATCATTCGAGCTTTTAATTTTATCAGAAAGTAAAATTTCACAGTAAACTTTTACACCTAAGAGTATATCTATAATTCCCGGTTGCGAAAACTCGTCATCAGCGAGCGGTAAGTTACGAATAAATTCAATAGATGCGGTGTCAACGCAGGTGTCTGGCAACTGGGACATAATCTGTTCCACTACCATCGGCCTTAGAATATTCGTACTTATCATCAAAGTGAGACGTGAGTTTTACTGACGTAACACCTAGAATTCTCTGTGAAGCTCCTGCCTTGAACTTCCGAATAGCGGGTTTGATTATAAAAAGGAAGCGATAGTCGCTTACAACAAGATGCGGAAATATAATCACTTTGAGAGCCAGGATCCACTAGACATCTCAAAAAGTGGGTGCGGTTAAAAGAATCAACAAACTTTACTTTTGCGGTCCCTAACAATGTAGTCTTTTGACAACGAGCGGCTTTATCGCACGAAACTGTACAGACCGATGCATTATTCGCCATAGTTGTAGGGTTATTAGAAGCGGCGTGCGAGTGAGTCATAGTGGACTCAAAATCACTGCTGTCCGGAGAAGTACGTGCAGCTGCTCAACCTTTATCAAGCGCAAGTACGATCGTGTATGGAGTACTGCTCTCATCTTTGGGACGGGTCTGCCAAATACCAGCTTAATGCGCTAGAGTCGATTGAGAGGCGAGCCAAGAGGATCATCGGCAATGATGCACTTGTTGAGTCGAAGCTCCAAAGCCTTGGGCATCGCCGCCGAGTTGCTAGCCTGTCGGTTTTCTATCGTTTACATTTCGGGGAGTGTGCACTGGAATTGCACAATCTAATTCCGCCAAGTCCGTTCTATCATCGGATCACTAGACGTACGGCGTTGCGCCACCGGTACATGGTAGACATCCCACCCATATGCACAAAACGTTTTAAGAACACATTTATTATGCGTACAGCCAAGGAGTGGAATTCCTGTTTAGATAACTACTTCTAGGCAAGCGTGCTCCATCGTCGACCACATCATCGCTTACCATCAGGTGAGATGGTGGTCAAACGCGAGCCTATCATTAATAAAAATAAAAAAAAGTACGCGGCACGTCACAAGTAGTAGCGGAAACAGTATTAGCGGGGTTTGACACCACAGACCCAACGTTACAATTTGTTTTATCATTTTGTGTAGTGTTGAAATGTAATAATGTGTGGTGTCGCTTTGAACAATGAGAACAAGTATGTTTTAAAGTACAAGAGAAATACTTAAACAATTGCTACAGAAATTATTAAGTTTAATAAAATTATATCTCTCTCGCGGGTTTAATTTAATAAACGATGAACAAGAATATAAATGTTCATGTTGTTTGTCCTTACATAAAGCGTATTTATCGCTTACACTTGCACCACACCCTAAATCTGTATTCACAAAAGACTGAAGGTTTAGGTATGTGTTTAGTTTGACGTTGCTGTTTAGACTGAGAGTTATCTATCGATTTAGTAATGTTCGTAGACTGATACAAAACTTTACTTTGATCTTTTATAAATTCTATTAAATTATGATTAGAAGGTATTTTGTCTTTACGATAGGAAAGTTCAAATAATTTAATTGTGTCTTCGTCTAACTTTTGCAGAGCTAAATGCAAGAAAATAAATTCAGTTAAATCATTAAGCCTCAATTGCTTAAGCGCAGCTACGGAAGAATCAAAATTATTTATAAATGAATCTAACCCATCAGAACTAGCCACGGATAGCGGTTTAAAATGTAACAATTGATTTAAGTATGCAGTTGCGAGTGAGCGAGGGTCGTCATACTTCTGCACAAGTGCTTCCCAAATAATAATATAATTTTCTGCGGTTGGAGGAAGCCCTGCGCAGACGCACGACCCCTGCCCGGTTAATTTACCTACTAAGTTTAATATATTTTCACTATTAGTGAGCGATGCGTTATCGTGTATCAAACTTTTAAATTGTTGATAAAACAACGGCCATTTTTTGACATTGCCGTCAAATGATATCAAATCAATAGGTGGTAGGCGAGGATTTGATTTTATTAATGACTAGCTTTTGCCCGCGGCTTCGCTCCCGTCAACTGACTACTATATCCTACTCTACCCAACTCTATCCTACTCTACCTTACTCTACCCTACTCTACCCTACCTACCCTACTCTACCCTACTCTACCCTACTCTACCCCTTCTGTTAGGTAGTTCTGTAGGGTAGAGTAGGGTAGAGTAGGGTAGAGTAGGGTAGAGTAGGGTAGAGTAGGGTAGAGTAGGGTAGAGTAGGGTAGAGTAGGGTAGAGTAGGGTAGAGTAGGGTAGAGTAGGGTAGAGTAGGGTAGAGTAGGGTAGAGTAGGGTAGAGTAGGGTAGAGTAGGGTGGAGTAGGGTGGAGTAGGGTAGAGTAGGGTAGAGTAGGGTAGAGTAGGGTAGAGTAGGGTAGAGTAGGGTAGAGTAGGGTAGAGTAGGGTAGAGTAGGGTAGAGTAGGGTAGAGTAGGGTAGAGTAGGGTAGAGTAGGGTAGAGTAGGGTAGAGTAGGGTAGAGTAGGGTAGAGTAGGGTAGAGTAGGGTAGAGTAGGGTAGAGTAGGGTAGAGTAGGGTAGAGTAGGGTGGAGTAGGGTAGAGTAGGGTGGAGTAGGGTAGAGTAGGGTAGAGTAGGGTAGAGTAGGGTAGAGTAGGGTAGAGTAGGGTAGAGTAGGGTAGAGTAGGGTAGAGTAGGGTAGAGTAGGGTAGAGTAGGGTAGAGTAGGGTAGAGTAGGGTAGAGTAGGGTAGAGTAGGGTAGAGTAGGTAGAGTAGGGTAGAGTAGGGTAGAGTAGGGTAGAGTAGGGTAGAGTAGGGTAGAGTAGGGTAGAGTAGGGTAGAGTAGGGTAGAGTAGGGTAGAGTAGGGTAGAGTAGGGTAGAGTAGGGTAGAGTAGGGTAGAGTAGGGTAGAGTAGGGTAGAGTAGGGTAGAGTAGGGTAGAGTAGGGTAGAGTAGGGTAGAGTAGGGTAGAGTAGGTAGAGTAGGGTAGAGTAGGGTAGAGTAGGGTAGAGTAGGGTAGAGTAGGGTAGAGTAGGGTAGAGTAGGGTAGAGTAGGGTAGAGTAGGGTAGAGTAGGGTAGAGTAGGGTAAGTAGGGTAGAGTAGGGTAGAGTAGGGTAGAGTAGGGTAGAGTAGGGTAGAGTAGGGTAGAGTAGGGTAGAGTAGGGTAGAGTAGGGTAGAGTAGGGTAGAGTAGGGTAGAGTAGGGTAGAGTAGGGTAGAGTAGGGTAGAGTAGGGTAGAGTAGGGTAGAGTAGGGTAGAGTAGGGTAGAGTAGGGTAGAGTAGGGTAGAGTAGGGTAGAGTAGGGTAGAGTAGGGTAGAGTAGGGTAGAAGGTAGGATAGGAGTTGGGTAGAGTAGGATATAGTAGTCAGTTGACGGGAGCGATGCCGCTGGCAAAAGCTAGTCATTAATAAAATCAAATCCTACCCTACTCAAAAAAAAAGAAAAAAAGTATCTTATGTCCGTCTCTTGGTTCTAAGCTACCTCCCCACCAACTTTCAGCCAATCGGTTCAGCCGTTCTTTAGTTATAAATAGTGTAACTAACACGACTTTCTTATAAATATATAGAAGGTTGAGATTCAGGTTGAAGATACTCTGTTTTATTATCCAGTAAAATCTGTTTTATAAAACAATACATTTCTTTCAAAACCTTAACCAGGTACCATAATCTACCTCGGTATCAGGGTTCAATTTTAAATTTAACATATTGTACGAATCTAAAACTTGTTGATAATCATTACGCAATGTATCAATATTTAAAGCACTAGAACAAAGCGACTTATAATATTGTCGGTCAACTTTCGTTTTTGTGCGAGTTCGAAAATATTTTCTACGCGTTTGTAAATAACGTCACGTTTGACTAAATATAACGATAACTGATTTTTATTTGTACTAGAAGTATCAAAAAACAAGTCGGCGTCGCTGCCTTTTCTTCTTGGTTTAACCATTGTAAATAGTACAAGCGACAATAGCAGCCCCCCTAGCCAAGTTACAATCGTTTCGTTCGGCGCGAACGCCTCGAGTAGGCCACGCCTCCGAATCCTTTGTTCTGACCACGTGACTGAGCGTTGAGATGACGTCAGAACAAAGGAATCGGAGGCGTGGCCTACTCGAGGCGTTCGCGCCGAACGATACGATTGTAACTTGGCTAGGGGGGCTGTTACCTACACGAATATGTATGGAAAATAAACAAAGTACTTAGGTATGTTTTTATGAACTGTACTGAACCACGGAGCTAACGCGTAAACTATAGAATGCGGGTGTCTAATAAATTAATTTTTGTAGCGAGAATGAAAAAGGCGCGTACGAATGCGAACTAACGAAGCTAGCCGATGTTAACCGAACAATTACGACGTACCCTCGGTTTCTGATTTAAGCATTCGAAGTTGAGAATTACCTACTCAAACTCTACTTTGCCCTGAAAACCTGTCAAAATTTGGCAGTTTAAGTATGGTTTGAGACGTTCTTAACTCAAAATACTCAATTCAGAAATCCGCCTTAAGTATTCTAAACTCGATCACATTGGAAACGATACAATTGGCGGCCTATATACAAAAGGGTGCGGAATAAAAAAAAATAGTTTGTCAATGCGGGATTACAAAACTAAATGACAATCTATTTAAGGAGCGTAAGTAAAAATAAATAGTCGTCGGTGCGGGAAAATATAATAAACTAGCTTTTGCCCGCGGCTTCGCTCCCGTCAACTGACTACTCTACCTACCTACTCTACCCTACTCTACCCTACTCTACCCTACTCTACCCTACTCTACCCTACTCTACCCTACACTACCCTACTCTACCCTACTCTACCCTACTCTACCCTACTCTACCCTACTCTACCCTACTCTACCCTACACTACCCTACTCTACCCTACTTAAAAACCATCCTTGAACTTCAACGAACATTTTTAAAAAAGAATTGGCCAAATTGGTTTTAGGCGTTGTTGAGTTATGCGCTTACCAACACATTTTGCGATTTCTTTTTATATTATAGATAAACGACAATCTTTTTTATTACTTACAGTAGGTAACCAATTAGTTACACCGTGACCATGTGGTTCGAAATTCAGAAA